>JAJHZJ010000121.1:682219-3082219 GCA_023548195.1 Bettongia penicillata ogilbyi | reverse complement strand
AAGGAAATATGATACTGGGTTTTTTTTTTTGTTTTGTTTTGTTTTGTTTTAACAGTTTCTGGATTTAGTGAGAAGCTTTATCAAAACTTTTCCCCTAGGATTTAGGTTCCCCCTCCCCAAGATGAATTGTAGTTTCAGGGGCACCTCCCCCACCAAAACCTTCCTTTCCCATTTCTACCACAGAACAAGGTAAACTACTCTCCATATGCCAAACTATTTCATGAGTTCTTTATGAGAAAGGAAAGAAGAAAGAGAAGCATGTGTCTCAATTCCTAAACAGGTCGGAATCTGAATTTTTAGAACACCATCTTTACTAAACAATGGCATAAAGACCGGGAGAGTTTTCAAAAGACATATCAAAAGACAATCTAGTATAGAATTTAAACATTAGCAGCGAACCTGACACAGCAAAACCATTGTGTTTTTCACAAGTTTTGTTTTTGCTATATACAGCTGTGTTTTCACAGATGCAAAGCCATGTGTCTCCACCAAAAGGTCTAGTCTTCCCTTCAGATGTGAATGCAGATCAAAGGTTCAAACACAGAAATACAAGATCCTTTTCCCTTTGGAACATGTTTTTATTTTTCTGCAGTGGCTGCAAACCAGAATTTCCATCTGTTGTCCTTCTGCAGTGTACAGGTTAACCTTAACAGTAGGATTTACAGCGCTGTTATCTCAGCTAAGACGGGCATAGATGAATCGAGTTTGCATGTATTCTTTGAATATCTCCCCAAGATGTCCAAGCAGCAAAACCATCACTGCATTAGAGAGCATCCAGATAAATCTGTGTACAAATTACTCATTGTTATATACTAACCCATGGGCTCGTTCATTGGTACAAATGGGAAAATTTAAAACTTAATCAACAGTTCTGATTTTGGGCCATGTGTAAAGAAAGCAATATAAATTACAGTTTCCAGTTTAGCAATTCATTTGTGTGTAGTATCTCAATCCAGCAGCATATAATAAACAAGACATTGCAGGTTCCCATATCAATATAAAGGTGATCACAAAAGAAAATCATTAAAAAAAAACTTAATTATAAAATGATTGTAGAAATTATTATATGAATAGCCTACTGATATCTGATATACCATTTCTGAAGGAAAAGATTTAATCTATTTTAAAAAGCAATTTTGGAAAATCTATTTAAATCTTCCAGTTCTTTATTCTCTCTCGTCACTCTCATTTCCCCAACATCCTTTCCTTTTATTAAACGCTCTCTCAGAATGGCTGAAGAAAGAAGCAGGGTGGTTTTTATCACCTTCTCTACAAAATGGATAAACTGCCATCTAAACATTTGCTTTTCTTAAGGGTTTAAAAAAATGTTACAACAAAGGGAGAGAGAATGCGAAGGTGTTTTTGAAAGTGTATTCCTTAAGACCACTACGTATTCTTTTAAAAATCTGTGCAGTTATCATTAATGACACACATATATACATTGTATATATTTAAGCATCAAAGCTTTGGCTCAAATCCTCTGAAAATTTTACAAAGGCAGCACCTACAGGTCAGGCTAGCCTGAATGTTAATATGTGAGTGCCATCTAGTGGTCATCTACAATGGTGGCTTAGGTACAATCGGAAAACACGAGCATTCACTCACATCACGGCTTCCCACCTCCCTATCTAGTACCGGTGGCATTTCTGCCTAAATAGACTAGGACAATGAAAATATGTCTGAGGGAAACATGCATACACACATACATGCATATATACATACACATATATATATATATATACACATACATACATAAATGTGTATGTGTGCGTGTGTGTATATGTACGTGTATATATAAAGTTCCTGGATCCTAAGAATGGTTGGTTCAAAGCTGTTCCCATCTGACAATCTGCTCCAGGGGAATCCAATGGAAGCACAGAAAAAAATAAATTAAGATAGTGAAAAGAAGATCAGCACCAAAGACCTCATCCAAACCCTGTGGGGAACTTCAGGATTTTCCTCCAACAATTCCATGCTCTGACTGTCCCTAAAGTTCCTTAAATTAAGTCACAGATCAAATGAGGTGGGAACTTGGCTTCCTAGATACTTCTTGGTATCAAGCCCCATAAACTAGCCACTTGTGCTGATATCAGACTGTCCCAGAAAGGATCTATAAAAGGGGAGGGGACCTGTCAAGGCAAGCTGTAATCTCACAAGGTCCAGAAGAGCTTTAGGCATAATAATTACCCAGTAAAGGTAATGGGTTTGAACCAATAATAAATAACACTGTGGAAGATAGCGAACAGTATCATTCGAATATATATACTTCCACCATCAATTTCACAAAATGGTGTAAGTTTCATTCTTGACCCACAAAGCAAAAATTTCACACACAGATTCCTTCATCATTGACTAACTTCAAAATAAATCCTAGAGCAAGGTTCCTAGCTTTAATGCCTTATTTTCCTGAGGCATCTCCTACAACAAAGTTGCTTCCCAGAGTATTTATAGCTATATTTCTAAGTCTTTGAGAAAGTGAAAGAAGAAAGGAAAAGAGATTAAGTTATAATGCAACCTATGGCTGCTGACCTATCTTCATATAAGTAGTATGTATCACACAAATGTAAAATTAAATATTGCTTAAAATGTCATTTATGTCACATTAAACAGACCCTTTGGAGATGCAACCTGTCCACTGGTCCTTCAGGTGCTACAGCCACAGCTACTCAAGGAAGACCCAGATAAAAACCATTCTTGCCACCAAGGTCCTTAGCACTGTCAACTGGTTCCATATCTGAAATTAATGATTTCATGAGTGGTATTGCCATTAACGAAAAGGCATTAATATCTGCTCTGTTGCTCCAGCTTAAGGAGCATGAGAGTTTTTCATCCAACTTGCAGCTGAATCCTTCCATCTGCACTGTCTCACCCGTTACAATGTGAACTTGAGAAAACGGACTGTCTTACTTCTCTATTTGCATTTACCGTGTTTGGCATAGTGCTTTGCCCATAGTAAGAACTTAATGTTTCACTTATTCATGCTAACTACTGCAAAAATTTAGCACTCCCTACAGATGGCCTGCAAAAAGCTTTTGGGTAAAACTTCTATAGGCTTGGAGACTACAAAGGAGAAAGAGTTGGTTACTTGAGGCCATCCAGCTCAGTTTCTTTCCTTGTTCTATTTTTGGTGGCTTGGTAGTAGACTTGGTCAGACTTAGAAAGTAATAGATTAATTCACCTATTAACAATGACTTCTCTTGTGTTAGGCACTGTCCTCTCCCTAATTCTCTTAAAACACAATGCTCCTGAAAGGAATAACATGTAGTCACTCACCCCCTCCATGTGGGTGACATTTTTGGATGGTTTTCCTGAAGGGCAGAAGACCATTTGGTGTTGGTATAAGGATTGGGGAATATTGGATGGGGTGGGAATGGAAGGAAGAAGATGTCAACCTAATTGCCAAGTTGCCGAGGGTTGGCACCGTCTGTGAGAACGCTGGACTTGATCATGACAAAGGAAATGAAGGTAAAAGTGAGGATGGTGATGCTATAACCAAGGGGAACAAGTAAATTAAATCTAAGCCATTGGTTTACCATAAGATTATTAGTTCACAGCAGGACTCCAGAGAATTGGACAAAGGTCTTCCTAGTCTAATAAAATCTTTCAAGAATGAGAACTGTCAAGAATGTCAAGAGGAAGAAGGAAGAAAAAAAGAGACAGAATGGGAAGTCAATGACAAAGAAAATGATAAGAGTAATGATTATATACCATGTAGTACTTTATGCTTTGTAACTGGACCATAAATAATTACTGCCCTTGTGCAATTTGCCCCAAATTGTTAGGATCAGGATCGGACCCTATGCATTTTCTAACGCTGTGTTTTTATTTCTCATTAGTTCTGTCCGTGACCTTTGTTTTTGCATTTGTTATATATGAGACCTTTCTGCCTTTGAGGTCTTGCGGGGTATATGCTCAATAGTGGGATCTCCAGATCAAAGGGCTTATGATCTAGCCCTATAATTCAAACCCTACATTTACCATATTTACCTCTTAAAAACACTTGCTTACAAAGCCTTCTACAATCTGGTCCTAAGTCAAGTCAGTAAGCATCTATTAAGTACCTAGGCACTGTTCTCGAGGTACTGACCAACCTACTTGAGAAACAGTATGGTAGAGGGAACTCTGGCCTGGGGCTCAGGGAGAACTATACTTAAATGCCACCACAGATACTTAACTGTCTGATCCTGAACAAGTCACTTAACCTCTGTAGGCCTCAGTTTCCTTAATGAGATAATTGGTCTTGCTGGCCTCTAAGGTCCCTTCCAACTCTAACTCCAACTCTAAATCTATGCTCCTTCTTTCCTCATATTAATTTCACTACGTTCCTACACAAACTCTAGGCTTTTATCATATCAAACTGTACTCTGACTAGAAACCTGCTTTCTTTTCCAGTGATTCTGTAGACACTGTCTAGTTCCCCCTAGGTATATATAGTTCTATATGAGTCCACTCACAGATGTGGTGAGAGGTTACATTTGAGGAACACCTAAAAGAGAAGCATTCAGCAAGTAGTCTACTCAAAATGTCACCCACAGTGACAGCAACCAGAGACAGGGACTGTGGCCTACCCCAACAGACAAGTTTCACAAAATAATACAAATAATACAAAATAATACAAAAACTATAGACATATGCTGGGCCTGGAGTTAGGAAGACTCATCTTCCTGAGTTCAAATCTGGTCTGAGACACTTAATAGCTGCGTGACCCTGGGCAGGTCAAGTCACCCTGTTTGCGTACTTTCCTCATCTGTAAAATGAGCTGGAGAAGGAGATGGCAAAGCACTGTAGTCTCTTTACTAAGAAAACCCCAAATGGTGTGTCACAAAGAGTTGAACCAAACTGAAACAACTGAACAAAGATATGTGGCTCCTGTGCCCTTAAAGAGTATAGTAATAAGAGCAAAAACCAGTGTAGGCCATTCCCCTTCCTGCCCACCCCCTCCCACTTTGGAATACAGGATTTACTCCAAAAAATGTGGCATTAGCTCTCTGAAAACAGTAAGGATGACAGCAAAAGATCAGTTCCTTTCCTTCTCTGTTAACCATAACATGGCGCCTCAGTGGGGCTGAACCTTATTTCCCCACTGGCACTAAAACATTGTGATTAAGGGATGAGAAACTAGTTCAGCTAGTGTCAGGCCCTCAACACTCTTTCAAAATATAATGATACTTCTTTCCTTTTCTCCCTCCCTCCCCAATAGGTAATGCCTTCCCTACAAAGACCCACATAGCTCTCTGCAATCATCTATAAGGTGACTTACATTCTTTCAGAAACAGTGCCTGGAATTAAACCCTATCTTGAGTACAAAAAGGGGGTTCTAAGTGACTAAAATAACGCTAAAGCTAGTTCCAGCCCATCGCTGTCTTAGGCCCAAACACAAAGAAGAGCTATTAATAGTACGATGGCGAATGCAAATGGAAAACTGAATTAAATTATGGTTTGTTTTTTTTTAATCCACTATTTAGTGCCTAGAAAAGGGACAGACTGTGCAGCATCTGTGCTAGAGGGGACGTGGAACCAATAAATAACTGCCATTTTTTACTATGCATAAGCAAAAAAAAGAGTCTATCAAAAGCCAAACGCATTTGATGTTCCAAAACTATTTGTGTTTCAATTTGAGTATTTTGATTCAATTTGAAGTTTATGCCTCCAGCATACTATATAGGCTTATTCAATTAACCTATAATCCTATATTTCCTCTAAACACCAGACTTGAAGGGGAAAAATAAATAAGTTTAAGTGACAGCTTAAAATATTAATATAGCCTATAACTACACACATGTAAAACAGATTCATTCCAAAGTATACAGGCTCATGATTTGGGGGTACACAAATCTAGCTTGAATAAAATGCTGTAATCCCAAAGCAGTCCCCCGCTTTTTTCACAAATAAAAGCTAGGCTGCTGAGCTTACCAACAAGACAAAGTGAGCTAACTTTCTATTTTCAGTGGCTAAAAGTAATGAGTATATACTGGGGTTTTTTTTTTTCCACTGACTTAATTTAACCAGAACATTAAGGCATGCTTAAAGAGAGCCCTGATTTTCATACCATTAGCAAACATTCTTCTTCAATAAAGCCGAAACTAATAAATATTTCTCAGGTTTTTGGCACACTTGGCCCTCTTACCTTACCTATCCACAAATCCATCATCAATACAGTAAGACAAAGCTCCTTAGAGGCTACATATGGATCCTCTCATCAGATCAATCTCACACACTGAGAATAAGAAGATGTGTCAGTAATGTTGCTTTGGGATTCAAAAAACAATGAATCCTTAATCTCATTGTTTCTAAAAGCTTATACATCCTTATATAAAAAATTGGGAGAAAAAAATAAATCCAGGGCTTTTTAGAAAGGCTGATATGCATGCAGAGCATTCTGAACAGTCAATTACTTTCAGATTTTTTGTCCCAGGACTTTAAAAGTTAAAGGCATAGCTCTGCCAATTGTGATATGCCCTCTCCAGCAGAGACCACCCACAACTACTGATTTTCCATCTGGTGAACAAAACAGACATCTCCCTAATTATTTTTAAAAAGGAATTTTTTTCCCCCTAACATACTTTCTTTATTTGTCTGTGACCTGGAACTTAATGAAAAACCTGGGAGATGCCAACTCCATTTCTTGTAATGAAACATCCCATTTTTACCATTTTAGCTGGATTTGTTTAAAATCTGTGAGATAGAAATTATTACTCCCACGGCTCCCTAACAACCTAAACCACCCAAGACAATACTGATGAGTGACTATTTTTTTCTGAAATACCCAGCACATCTTGTTTAAATATTAACCACTGAAGTTTTCTCTTACTACTAAGCAGGAGGGAAAATGATTTTCAGTCTCTTCAACTGGGCACCCATACTGCTAATGTCAAAATCTATGGCTTTTTCCAATAAGATGGCCACCACTGCCAACAGCATGCTCAGAAATGCCAACTGTAATTAAAATCTGGCACCTTTCATGGGCACCAAATTTGCTTCTAATATCTTCTCGCTGAAATGTGTCTCAGCTTACATGGGACATGAGATGCTTCTTGACCTTTGAACTTCTGAAAAGCTCCCCAAGTAGAGAAATTAATGGCTGTTATCCTGAAAAATGAAATTTAAACATCTTAACTATCATTACGTTATCCTTGCTTTCTTTCCTTCCGTTGATTTTTTTTTTAGTTTAATGAGCCCCAAGAGAATCTGTACATATTCTCTTCACATAATTCCTTCCATTTTGCTTCTATAAATCTTAGTAAAATGCATGTAAAATTAAATTCCACCAAGTAGAGAATATATTAAAGCCAGTGGTGTGGTAATGACTAAATTATACAGAATCATTGTGAAAGAAAGAGTCAAACCTCTAACATTTAACATCCCTTGCAAAGGTTCTCAGAGATTAAAGCTATAAAACCAATTGTTTATTGATCACCATTTTAACCATCTCCCATAATATATCCTGCCTTATGGGATCGTAGCTCTCAAGCTAGAGGGGGTTGTTCCACCATCTCATTTTATAGATGAGGAAGCTAAAGGAGAGAAGTCAAGTGACCTACCCAAGGTAACACAGGGCACTTAATGGCAAAGTGGGGATTTAAACTCCAGTTCTATGATTCCATGTTCAGTACTCTTCCAGTTGTAGTATATTCCTTCCCACCCAAATCAATCTTCTCGTCATTGTGACCTACCAGGAATTTAGTGAGTTTGTCTGCTGAGGTTGAGAGATTCTTAGGGACTCTTGTTAAGACAGAGTAACACTGCACTAGCGTTGTATCACATAGGTATATAAATGGATCATCTCAGTGGCTCCTTAAGACCTCCAGAATCAAATATAAAATCTCTTTGGCATTCAAAGCGCTTTGTAACACCCCTCCCCCCCATATATTTCCAGTCTTACACCTTTTACTCTCTCTCCTGTCCCTTCCCATACTCTTGCATCCAAGGACATTGGCCTCCATGCTATTCTCTGAACGAGACACTCCTGGTATTTTCACTAGCTATCTCCCATGCTTTCCCTCCTCATTTCCTAGCTTCCCTGACTTCCTTCAAGTCCCAGCTAAAATCCCACCTGCTATAAGAAGTTTTTCCTGGTCCGCCTTAATTCTAGCACCTCCAAACCTCTAGCACCTTGATTATTTCCAACAGAGGGAGGAGCCAGAATTAAGGGAGATCAGGAAAGATTTCCTGTATATATCCTGCATATAGTTGGTTGGGTTTTTGGGGAGGTTTTTTGTTTTGTTTTGTTCTTTTGGCATAATGTCTCCCTCATTAGACTGTGAGACTAGAGACTAAAGTAGGATTTGAACTCGGGTATTCCTGACCCCAGGCCCAGAGCTCTAACCACTGCAACACCAAACTTTTTCACTTGTAAGTCAGGTGTGTACAAATATTATAAAATGATGACTAGGCTCCTAGGCTATTCCACAAAAGACCTATCCAATCTGTAAAGTACTTAAATTATAGTACTAATAGCATAAATCAGGTATACCTATCAACATTTATAAAGCACCTTTAAGTACAGTTGGGAACTCCAAGAGCAAATAATATCTCCCCAATTCAAAGGCCTCAGGAAGAAAGAATTATGGCAATGAAGATGAAGGAGGAGAGGGAGGGGAGAAGGAGGAGGAAGATAGAGTATTTTAAGGCTTGTGAAACACTTTACATTTATTATATTTTGCCTTTTTTTTAATCCCTGGCAATTAACACAGGACCTGATGAATAATATGACTTAATGGATGCGCTTAATAAATATTTATTGATTGACTGATGGACTGCTATAGATAACTGTACTGGGGACTGAGTTTGCATTGATGCAGAAAAGTGTGAATGATAAATGAATTCTGGTTTTGCCACTGATGGCTTGGGAAGTGGGTGGTGATAACAGAGATGAGAAAGAGCACATAGGTTGCATGGTTATACAAATATCTCTGAAGCAGAGGAAATCAAAGCCCCAAACACACTGAGGACAAAGATAGTAGGGTCAACATGCCAACATTTGATGGCACTGAATGATTGATTTCCATTAACTTAAGCCTACTAAAGACAGGGCTCTCTAGTTAGATCCTAGAGGACTTGATATGTAAGCTGGGACTATTCATGATACTACAAAATACTGTAGGAAGTCTTGCTTTAATTGCCCTTGAGGAAGATACAAAATTCTTACAGGATAAAAAATTCAGTTCTGAAAATAAGAGCCTGCATTTCTATGAACCATTCAATGAGCATTCTGGTCTCCTTCCTAGAATACACCATGGTCTATACACAGGCTGCATCTCAGATGTTTAAACTTCTTGTTAAAGGTACCACATACATGGAAATATAATCTGGATTTGGACCCACAAGATCTTGGTTTGAATCCTGGTTTTCTTATTGCCCTGTGACCTTTGTGGTGTTACTCAAAGTCTCTGAACCTCAGTTCCCGTATTTGGAAAATTAAGGGATTGGATTTGATAAACTTAAAATTTCCTTCTAGCTTTAAATCTATGATCCTCTGGTAAGAATTGCAGAGAAAATACAGAAAGCATCTCTGATGTAAGTTCACCAGAGAAAGTCTTAGATAAGATACTTCAAAAGCCTGTGTCTTTATCAAGAGTTCTCTCTCTACCAGAGATCATAACTCCTTCATGCCTTAATAAATGGTTTCATGAGTTTGTGTGGCTAAGAAAAAGTCATCATCTGGTGGCCAGTGTTGTATGACCAACTACATCTAGCTAGGCTTAGTCCTTGGAATAATAGCCCTCACTGGTGCCCATCCTGAAAACCTTCTGAATTCGGCAGGACCTATTTTCTCTGTTTCCATAACCTTTAATCACCCAGGCCATCTTCATATCCCTAAGAGACACTAGAAGATTTCTTTTTCAATTACACGTAAAGGAGAGCTGAAAGAGTATTGAGATTTTAGAGATGATGTCTTACAAAAAATAAAATGTATTGGCTAAATGCAATTCTCAGTCCTCAAGCCTTCACTTAGATGTCCACTTAGAGTGATCAATCTCGCAAAGAACAATGCAACTTACAGAAAGGAGTTTCTGAAGAGATACTTATGGGGTCACTAATGACTCTGTCATCTAAATCCCAGGTCATTGTAAATAAAATGAATGTAACCATTTTCTTCCACCGGGCTAACTGAACTAGAGATTTCATTGGTGGGGGAAACTCCTTCTATTATGCAACTTAGCATCTTGGAAAATTTCCTGGGATACTTACAGGTTAAGTGACTTGCCCAAGGTCATATAACCACTAGCTATTAGAGGCTGGACTTCAACCCAGGTCTTCTGCCTGACTCTCAAAGATCTATCATTTAATATGTCCCTGGAATGAATCGACTGTAACATAGACCAAGTAACCAAATTACAATGCTTGCAGGTTGAGAGATGCTCAAAACTCAACTCAAGCACCCTTTTTCTTTATCTTACAATTGCAAGTATACTCCCTCCCTCCCCAAATTGTCAAATTAGCTGTATATATTTTTACATGTCAATGCAAGTACATATTCTCTCCCTCAACAGAATGTAAACTTCTTAAGGACAGGGACTCTGGTTATTTTGTTTCTGGTTTTGTCTTATTTAATTTTTGACTTTGTATCCTCAGTGCCTACCACAAATTAAGTGCTTAAATGAATGACTGATTAGTTGATTATAAGCTATAAAAGAAAAGCATTGTCTCACAGCCTAGTGTTCTACATACAGAAGCCATTTAATAAACATTTTTCGAAATGAAGGAGTTGAATTGAAATGTTGGACAAGAACATGAATCTCCATCCACTCAAGAAAGCCTGGTGTCTACTGACTGACTGATTAGAAACAGAAGCTGAGTGACTACAATCAGGTGGACAGCAACAGAATATTAACAGGTCTAGGGTGATTTAAAGACAAGCCAGAAAAAAAATACTTAGAGAGTTCAAAACTATCAGGAAAGTGGTCATTTGTCATGTCCTTTAGTACGGGACTACACTCCATTCTGCCTCTTAAAGGACTAGGATCATGTGTCAGAAGTTGGGTTAGGGACCATTAAAAAGTCACCAGGGCAGCAAGAAAAGCTAACCATCTGCCTATTCAAGGCGAACATGGGTATGCCCCTTTGCTAAAAGTCTTGCTTCTCATATCCAAACCAACTCTAGTTGGAGGTAGTCAAAAGTCATTCCCATTCATTAACTGTTAACACCTATGAACACAAGTAGGGGAAGTCTTACACTTCCACAGCAGAATGGGAGCATCTTGAGAGCGGGAGTTATTTTTCATTTCTCTGTTTGTATCCTGAGCCTGATGCAAAATTGGAGCTTAATGAATAGCTGCTGAATTAACCTGAAAAAGGCAAGTATTCACTGTTTCCAAGCTTCTAACAACAGATTCAAAGCGCTAAGTGGTATGGAGTGGATGGAGTATTGGGCTGGAGTCAGGAAGACTCTTCTTCCTATCTTGAAATCTGACCTCAGATACTTCCTAGCTGTATGACCCTGGGAAAGTCATTTAACCCTGTCTGCCTCAGTTTCTTCCTCTGTAAAATGAACTGCAGAAGGAAATGGCAAAACATTCCAGGATCTTTGCCAAGAAATCCCAAATGGGGGTAAGAAGAGTCACAAACTACTGAAATCAACTAAACAACCGCCAACAATAGACACTGCCATTTTCTCTGGACAAAGGTCCAAGTGAGTAAAGTGGTGAGCAGGAGTTACTTCCAATAGTTCTTCGTTAAGAACAGTCCCAAAGATTACTAGCACAATTCCTTGGTTTGTGGGTGACTTCTTCACTGTGCTACCTTTCACTAAAAATTTACTGACAGGAATTGTTAATTTAAAAAAATACACATAAAAGACAGACTGTCAGAATTCTCATATCTTTTCTTTAATAGAAAACGTTCCAGTCTCGGCTATAACCTTCTTTGTCTTTAACTTCATATTTTTAAATAAAGGTGTATGTGTATATACATATGTGAATACACATGTATGTATATGTAGTTTATTAGTGTGTGTTCATATATATGTGTTGTGGTTTTAAAGATATATATATAAATATATTTAAATTAAATATATATGCACAAATAAACGCACATTTACTTATATATTTTAATTACAACAGATAACAGAAAGACAAGCAAACAAAATCTCTACTTCAAAATCTCAAAAGTAAATGTATATTTAATTTTCTATGTTAAGAGAAAAGGAAAAAAAGGAAAATTACAAGGAAAAATTATATTCAAAACTCCTTCCAGAAGATGTATAGGAAGGAAATGTGCATGGCTGCCCAGTTTTCTTATGTAGTTATATAATTCTTTTCCCCTTTCAGGTCATAATGAGAAATACTTCATATCTTTAAAACTACCAAAAGGCACTATATCATTTGGGGTCCTAATAGCTATGATTACATATTATTGAAGGCTCTGAAGAAGTATCCTGGAAAAAAAAGATTTCTAGTAACTTCCAAAGGCAGGCACACACACAGACAGACACATACACACACACACGACAAAATGTAGACCTGTAGACCTTGGATCATTTTTAAAAACATTTTTTGTTACTCTTCATGCCCCATGATTATCACCTAATACAACAAAGGTTGAAAAGATTTTTAAAATGAAATAAATTAAAACTAGTTGCAGGCATTTTGGCAGAAGCCCTGACCATAGCAAAGTAGATTTTTATTAATATGGAATGACAATTTGGGTCCCTGTCTCCCCCAATATGTATGTAGTCATGTACCTCTCTAATCACTCTATCTATCTATCTACCTACATTATGAATAAAAAGGTCCTTCAGGCTTTCAGTGAATAGGGGAGGGCTGGTAGTGGGGGAAAGGGGGAAAGGGTTACTGCCCATTAAATTATCAGTTCCAGGCCTTGGCTTTCTAATTGACAACCACAGGGCCACTTTCATCACATGTCAGCTTCAAACCCACACTCAATTTTTTCCTTTTAGATGATGCCGCATCTGTACCATAACGGTGTTTCTGACATACTGCAGCACATACTTACTGCTTGCTAGGAAGTTTGCCACATTCACTTAGTTTACCTGGGGGACAGAAGAAGGGGAACCTGCTAAATGTGTGTCTGTGTATTTACATCTATCAATTACTCAAAAGAACTGCTAAGAAGAAAAAAAATCAGATTTTATACTGTCAATATAGTATAGCTGATATCCTTACACTGGCCTTGCACTTATTCAAAGTATTTTAATTAATTAATTTAATTATGGATAAATAATTTAATTAATTTAATTATGAACAAATAAAACATAAAAGAGCATTTTGTATAATAAAGAATAAACGGTTTAATTTTAAATATTAATTGCCTTAGGAATAAACTTAACATCTACACATATTTTTAGAAATATGCTAAAATAAATTTCATTTCAATCTAGGTGATTTAAAATGAACCAAAATCAGAATTAAAAAGAAATAAATTTAAAACTCTGTCCTATCGGATCTTTTTAAGTGTAAAACACATCACAGCAGTTAAAGTAGGAAGGTACTTTGAGACTCTTTATTTCAAAGATCTCTGATTTTCATTGGTGTGACCATCCTCCTCTTCCCCTCTCACCCCCCCTTGCCACAGGTTACCATACCCTTTATGACACAGTAAATGGCTTTTGAAAGTCACTGAGGTGGAGAAACTCATTATCCTGTAGACAACCTGGAGATGAACCTCTCCAAATTTAGCTAGGCTGGTACTCAGACAAGGCATACATAATCCATCATAAGCACCAAACCTACAGCTTTTCCAACTTTCTAACTGCCAAATCTCCCCAGGCACCATTCTTCTCATTGAACTAAATCTAAACCAACATTCTAAAAAAATAAATTAAAGCCTACATTTCTTTGATAATAATAATAGTGATAATAGCTAGCATTTATATAGTGCTTTAAGGTGTTTTTCATACCCCTGCTCCCAGCAGGGGTTGGCAAACTACAGCCAAATCCAGCCTGCTGCCTATTTTTGTATGGCTGGCAAGCTAAGAATGGTTTTTATATTTTAAAATAAAAGTTTTATTGGAACGCAGCCATGCTCATTCGTTTCCATATTGTCTATGGTTGTTTTCATGCTACAACAGGAGAGCTGAGTAGATATGTCAGAAACCACACATGAAGATCTGCTACTGCTGCTCAGCCTGCTACAAGTCCCAGTGATGCAATGTCTTATATATGGAACGAGACCTTTTTTTTATTACTAATTCTGAAGAAGAACTGCCCTCAGTCACTATTACTAAATATTAAATAGCTTTGGTAATTAGCTTTTGCTGCAGATTTGATCATGTTTCTTAATGAATTCAACCTGAAATTAAAAAGCAAAATAGTGCTTATCTTATAAGTGAGACTTATGCTGCAGCAGTCAATTCAATGACAAGAAGGTTGTCTGAATAACCAGTAATATCAAGCTGCTTTATACACTGCCTGTGTGCTCAACAGTTAAAATGAGAAGCGAGATCTCCACTCCCACACAAATTTGCAGTGGGGTATGTTTTTTGAACTCAAACTACAGCACCAGCAGTGTTTTTCAGACCTTGATGAAAATGCTAAAGAAACTTCCATATTTCAAAACCCATTTAATTTGCAATTAAGAAGCTTCTACCTAACCTCCTATTCAAAGTGATTAAGTGGCAATGTAGTGACATGATAAAAGGCAAATATCAAAATTATACAAATGCTTTCCAAACCATGAGTGTGCTCAATTAAAATCATATGCTCATGGACTGATAGCAGTTGGCACTACCTACTTGTAAGAAAAGGCATTTTCAAAGACAAAATGCATAAAAATCTCATTACAGATCAGTATTAACATATGAATATTTGCAATTAATTTTGATGATAGGGAACACTAATACTGAAGCTCAATTAAGCAAAATGTTCTCCCCCCCAGAAGAATTCATTCTTATTTGCAGACCTGTATTGCAAAAAAATTGTACTCAATTGTTATTAAATGTTGAATTTTGTCAATAAAAATTCGTGGAAATTTATTTTGTCTCTTATTATATTAATCACTACATAGTATCCTCAATTCTGCCTCTTGTCTCTTAAAGCCAAAAATATTTACTATTTACAGAAAAAGTTTGCCCAGCCTGTCTTAAAGTACTGTGTAAAGTACTTTGGAAACCTTACAATGCTATACGAAAGTTGGCTACTATTATTGTTGGTGGATGAACTAACGACATAAATGTAAGTGTCATGCCCAAAGTATAAGATACGTCAGTTAACAAATAAGAAGATTCTGTCTTCTGTGCTCAGACGAATAGTTTATTGAACTGCGTAAAACATCTCTCAGCACTACAAATGGATTTGTTTTTTTAAAAAAAGAGAATTTAAAAAGGCATTTAGTCTGGAGGGAAAGACACATGTTTATTTAAATTAAACACAAGTATAATTTATCACAATGTCAGACATTATTTTGGTGTGCTAACTGCCCCTAATGGAGAGAATAAATCATTTACATAAACAATACAACAGGCATAATCTTTTAATTTTTTGACAGACTAATTGTGACAGACATGGCTGCCTGTAGGGAGATTTTATATATATATATATATATATATATATATATATATATATATATATATATATGTAAAATACCATATGTATATATGGAGTAGGTGAAAAAAATTGAGCAATAATCTAGACTTACCAAGGGTCAGTTTGAAGTATTAAAAAGCCTGACAGAATCAAATAATGCTGTTCTAATTATTGCACATACTTGAAAAATAATAGAACTTGGTTAAGTACTAACTAGCATTCAGTTCAGGTACAAATTGTGATAGTGAATATATAAGATTAATTTGTAATTACAAGATTCTGAATATATAAATGAATGCTTCCCAAATGACTGAAAATAGTTTGTTTTCTAAATACTTTAAACATTTTTACTATTTATACTATTAACTTGGATTAATAGAGCTTTGACTTACATAGGACTTTATGTACAAAGCCTTTTACATATATTTACTCATTTAAGTTTCACAATAATCCTCAAAACACCATAGATAGAATATCTATTATATTATCGTGGCTCAGTCAACGTGCACAGTGAATTGTTATTCCAGATGTAGAAACTGAGGTTCATGCAATGGAATACTACTGTGCCATAAGAAATAATGAAAAGTTTCAAAGAAACCTGGGAAGACTTATATGAACCATTACAAAGTGAAGTGAGCAGAACCAGAACAATTCATGCAATAACACTGTAAAGACAAAGAACTTTGAGAGGTGTCAGAACTCTGATTAGCCCAATATTGTCACAACTTCAGAGCACCAATGATGAAACATGCTACCTTCCTCCTAACAGAGAGGAACTTAGAAAACAGAATGAGACATGTTGTGGGGTTTGTTTTGTCTTTTACATATTCAGTATGAGAACGTGCTTTCTTTGACCATGCATATTTGTCACAAGGGTTACAAGGAGGGAGCACGACTCCTGATGGGTTGACCATCTTTTTTAAATGCTGGACATTTGTCTAAAAGACTATTTTGCAGAGAACTCACACAAAACAACCACCCACACAGAGGTCAGAAAAAGCGATACAAGGACTCTCTGAAGGTCTCTCTGAAGAACTTTGGTATCAACTGTGTGACATGGGAGACAATAGCACAGGACTGTCCTGCATGGTGTGCCTGCATCAAAGAAGGCATTGTGCTCTCTAAGCAAAACAGAACTGCAGTAGCTCAACACAAATGTGAGATGCCCAAAATTAAAGACATCTCCTTTCCAAATGAACACTGTGCCCAACCTGCGGTAGAGCCTCCTGAGCTCCATATTTTGATCAGCCATAGTCAGAGACACTGTACCTTGACCCCGACATCATGAAGTCATTGAGAGAGGTGGGAAGGAGAGAAAACAGACCGGTAATTGAAGAAAATAAAAGGTAGTTTTAAAAAGGAACTTTGGTTCAGTAAGGTATAAAGCAGTTTTCCAAGTGCCACATTACAGTAACAAATTGTTCTAGGAAGCTTCTGAACTAATGCAATGACAGGTTCTGAATTTGAATTTTCAAGCAAACCAAGGGATTTTCTGTGCTAGGATGTGGCTGTTAAGCAGAGGCACAAGAATACACAGTGAGTACAGCTTCCTGTGGTCTTCTTCCTATTACCCCAAGAAAATGGTTTGGAGACTCCCAGATGAAGACAGATCCTATGGAATTAGAGGTTCTATCAAGTCTAATAAGCCACAAGAAGATTACTAGTATGGTCTTCATATTTCTTTTTAAGGCAGTTGCATGACAGTCTCAGTCCTACCTATCTAGCCCTAATTTCTTTCCTAATCTCCAGACTAACTACCCTCACTTCTTCAACTGCCTATTGGACATCTTCAACTGGATATCCCATAGACATTTTAAACTCAACATTTCCAAAGTTGAACTCATTATCTCTCCCCCTCTCATCTTCCCTCCTTCCTAAACTTCCATCCTCCTAGTCACCCAGGTTCACAACCTCAGTGTCCTCCTCAATTCCTTATTCTCTTTCGCCACTCCATATCCAATTTGTTGCCCAGTTGTCTGTTTTGTCTTCAAAATATCTCAAGTGTAAGACCCCTCCTCTCTTCTGACACTGCTACCATCCTGATGTATGCATGTATCACCCCGTGCCTGGATTATTAAAACAGTCTTTTGGTTTGGTCTCCCCTCCTCATATGTCTCTCCCCATTGCAGTCCATCAGCCCCTCACCTGTCTAAATAAACCTAAAGCCCAGGTCTGATAATGCCACCCTCCTCTATTCAATAAACTCCAACGGCTCCCAATCACCGCCATAATCAAATCTAAAATTCTCCGTTTGGCATTCAAAGTCCTTCATAAGCTGAACCCCTCCTACCTTTCTAGCCTTCTTACACCTTATCCCCACACACTTCATCATCCAGGGACTTCCTTGTTGCTCCTCCTGTGTCTCCAGACTCTGGGCATTTCCACTGGCTATATCCTTATGCCTAGCATACTTTCCCTCCTCACCTCTGTCTCCAAGCCTCCTGCTTCCTCAAGTTCCAACTAAAATCACTCTCTACAAAACACCCTCCCTGGTTCCTCTTAAAATTAGTACCTTCCTCTATTGTTTATCTTAGATTTATCCTTCTCTATCTCATTTGTACATAATTGTTTTCACGTTTACATGGTGGTCAGAAGAAATGATACAAGGACACTCTCAAGGTCTCACTTCAGAACTTTGGAACTGGTTGTATGATATGGGAGATGCTGGTACAGGACCCCTCAGCATGGTGTGCCCACATCAGAGAAGGTGCTGTGTTCTATGAGCAAAGCATAATTGAGACAGCTCAAAGGAGACGGAGCAATGCCAAACTCGGAGTATCCATCTCAAATGTTCATGCAGATTATTTGTGCGTGACCTGTGACAGAGCATTCCAAGCTCGTATTGGTCTGACCAGTCACAGTCAGACACCTTGTCATTTGACTCTAGTACAGTGATGTTATTCTGATCTTCTTTGAGAATGAAGCACAATCAATTGTTTCCATGTTTGTCTCTCCCATTAGATGGGAAGCTCTTTGAGAACAGGGCTATTTTTTTTTGTATCCCCAGCGTTTAGCACAGGGCCTGGCACACAGTAGGTGATTCATGAAGATAATTTTCTTTACCCCTTTTTTTTTTTGGAGGCAACTGGGGTTAAGTGACTTGCCCAGGATCACAGAGAAAATAAATGTCAAGTGTCTGAGGCTGGATTTGAACTCAGGTCCTCTTGACTACAGGGCTGGTGCTCTTATCAACTGCACCACCTAGCTACCCCTATGAAAGTCATTTTCATTAATTCTACATATTCTACAACTGAATACTACAGTTTTAAAAGAAATGAAGTTGAAGATCACCCAAAGATTAGCACTGTGAGTTAAACAAGAGAAATAATGAAAAGGGTGTTATCCAAGACACCACAGAATCACAGAATTTGGATGTTGGAAAGAGCCTCTTTGACTATCTAGTCCAGGGCTGGGGAATCTGTGGCCTGGTCCTCTAGGCTTGCAAGTATAGTCCTTTGACTGAATCCAGACTTCACAGAATAAATCCCCTTAATAAAAGGATTTGTTCTATAAAACTTGGACTCAGTCAAAAGGCAGCACCCAAGGATCTAGAAGGCCACATGTGACCTCTAGGCCACAGGGTCCCCAGTGCTCATCTAGGTCAATGTGGACCTGAAAGAAATCCTTACTATAACATCCAACAAGTGTTGATCAATCCTCCATACATCCCATATCTGGTGTTTTAGTCTCTCTCTCTCTCTGCAGACTCACAAGAACAGGGAACCCATCACATCTAAAGGCAGTCTATTGTATTTTTAGAAATTCCCTCCTAATATCAAGCATAAATTTGCTTCTTTGTAACTCTTAAATATTGTTCCTGGTTCTGCCTGTTGGGTTCTAACAGGATAAATTAGATCTCTCCTCTAAAGGACAGTTTTTCAAATATCTGAAGATGGTTATCACAAACTTACTGAATGTTCTCTTCCCAGGGCTAAAATGTTTGGCTATGGGGGGAAAAAATGGTAGTCAAATCAAACGCTCAGAAAAAGAGACAAGTGATGGACAACTGGAATGCCCCATGGCATCTCTACAATGTCAAGGAAACAAGAAGGTGTTGAGCACTTTGTGAGGACCCACTAGGAGAAATTTAGGGGAGGAGGTGAATAAGAAAATTACAGAGGAAGCATCCAAGGAGGGGTTGTAATCTGCATCCCTCAAGGGGTGCCAACATCCATGACATCACAAATCTATTAGAGTACTGGTCTCTGCATGCCTTGTTTTCTTCTTTTCCTTTCCTAACTGAGGAAATAAGAAGAGGACATCAGGGGTGACATTTAACTGAGCTGTCCTGGGCAGTGAATACAATTACCTGACATACTCTAGAATTTCTACTTTGGCAGGGAAGCAGTCTAATACACAGGAAGCCTATGGTTTGCTCCATCTAATTCCATGTTTAGGTGAACATATTGCTGACTTTGGAATCTTTCATTTGGTAAACAATAACAAATCACCATTGAGCAGAATGGCAACATGATGAGTCAATCAGGAAACTTACTTTGGCAATGGTGCCAGGATTGGATTAGAAAGAGAAGGGTCAAGAACACCAATTAGGTGTTTCAGTGAGTATTTAAGATAGGGGTAACAGCTATAGGAGTAGCAAGGAAGGGACACATGTGAGAGATAATTTAGAGTTAGAATCAGTAGAACATGGCAACTGATTGAAGGAAGAAATGAGGATAAAATGAGAGTGAAGGATGATCTGGTTTGGGTGGGGGGTAAATGGGGATACTGGAGACAGGAAAAAGGTAAGTCAGGAGAAGGGAAGATTTTGGAAGAAAGATCATGAACTCTGTTCTGGATACTCTGACTTTGGAGTCGCTCCAAGAAGCTTCAGCATGCACAGTGGCCACATTCCCAGTAAACCATCTCAGCAGACTGGCTAAACCAAATTGAGGGTAACTGATGGGTCTCAAACCTGTAGATGAATCAGGGAGATGTCTACCCCAAGCATGCGAAGACATCCCTCAGCAGAACAGGGAGATGAGAACAATTTGTTCCAACAACCATGAAGCAGGTGCTGTAGAGTGCTTGGAGCTTGGTCAGACACTGAAGATAGCAAGGTCATTTCCTGCATTCCAGGTCAATACCAGTCATCCTGACTTTTGTCCTGTCACTAGACTTCAATGACTGGAAGACAGAGTGAGGAGGATGACTTTACACAACTCTGCCTCATTTAAATTCAATTCATGGACAAGTCAAGACAC
Source organism: Bettongia penicillata ogilbyi (assembly GCA_023548195.1). NCBI lineage: Eukaryota > Metazoa > Chordata > Mammalia > Diprotodontia > Potoroidae > Bettongia > Bettongia penicillata. The sequence continues at coordinate 3,061,533 of JAJHZJ010000121.1, read as the reverse complement.
CATCCCACGATGTCATTTGGCCTTCTTCAAAAACAAAGGATAAACAACCACTTGATGGTGAGATTACAAGGAGGAGATGTTTAGCAGGCAGTTGAAAATACAGGACTGGAGCTCAGGGATCAGTGGAGATCAGTGCTGAGGGAGAGAGTTGGGGGCTACCCATGTCAAAGTGATCACTGAAATTGTGAGGCTGGATGCTTACAAAAGTAGAGAAAGAGCAAGAAAAAAACTGAAGATCATACACTCTGTGCTCCAGCAAAGGAGACCTAGAAGGAGTTAGCAAGCAGAGACAGGAGCATCATAATAGAAGAGTACATCAAGGAGGAAACTTGTCTAGATAAGTAGAACAGTTTTAGAGATAACATATTGAATGCACTTAGAGAGAAAAGCAAGCTGTTCCTTATACAGGCTGGTGGTTTCATGAATAGTGTCCTTTTTTCTCTTCTGCTTTGTATAGAAAATGCTTATCTTATTTGAGGTTGGTTAAGTTCAGAACTTTTTTTAAAAAGGGAAGAAAAAAGGGTTTTCAACTGAATCAATTTCTTCAGAAAGATTTGAGGTGAGCGAATACTGCAAAGGAGCCATTAGATTTGGTAAATAGGTGACCGAGTGACCAAGAGACAACATAGCTGAGCATGTTCAAAATGTATTCAGTACGTATACAATAAGACATGGGATGCTGAGTAATTATGTAATTTCTGAAGACAATTCAACCCACTCTCTCTCATTCAATGACCCAGAGACTAGAAACATGTTATTCCTACTCTCTTTTTTGTTTGTTTGACTGATGTGTTTTGTTTTTACATTACATTGATGAGAGATTATTTCCACTTAGGGAGAGGTCTCTCATTACAAAGAAAAACAGTTAACAGAAATAATGCCATGACTTCATCTGAAAGTGCATGCAATATTTCACACCTGTAGTACCCTACATACATGCACCTATTTTTTAAAAAGAGCAAAAATCTACTTTCTCCCTCCTCTGAACCCTACTGGGGAAAAAAGAAAAATAGATTTCATGTAATAAGTGGGCACAGACAGGCAAAACAAATTCTCTAAATAGTTGTATACAAAAATATGTATGCCTCATTCCGCCCCCTACATCTTTTAGGTCTTTGTAGAAGAAAGTGCTGTTTCATCATCAGGCCTGTGGAATCAAGAATAGACACTGTATTGATCATAGTTCTTACATCTTTCAAAGTTGTTTTTACTTAAACGTCATTATTATACAAATTATTCTCCTGGTTCTTCTCATTTCATCCTTCATCAGTTTATTAGAGTCATCAATATAGATAATTTTTACGATATTGACGTTATAGTATAAACTCTTCTCCTGGTTCTGCTTACTTAACTCCGCATTAGGTCATGTAAGTTTTTCCATGTCTTTTTGAAATCATCTATTTCCTCATTTTTGGAGCACAAAAGTATTCCATCATATTTACATACCACAATGCTGCCACTCTTTAATTGTTGGAAATCCTCTTAGCTTCTAATTTCATTTTGTTTGGGGTTTTTTTGCCCCCTCAAAAAGAGCTATAAATACTTTTGCACATAAAGAAGCTTTGTCTCTCTCTTTGATCTCATTTGAGTATAGGTCTAGCAGTTGTATAGCTGGGTCAAAGGGCATACACTGCTTAGTAACCTTGTCTATACAATTCTAGACTACTTTCTCCTTTATGCAAAATCTTTATGAGACTCATGTATTTATACAGAAATCAACGGCATCTTCTCTGAGGCTGCTACAAGAGAATAGTGCTTCCACAAGCGATACTCTACAATGGACTACATGGTTACCATTTTACAACTTACTGAAAGATGTAGGGGATACAAAATTTCATGGTATTCATTGTTAATCATGAGAAAAGCATTTGATCCATTAAAGCAAAATAATACCTCCTCCAAGTATCTCCTCCAAGGTATCTCTTATCCATAAACCAGAATCATTCAAGAAAGATATGGTAGAAATAATCCTGTTTGATGACCCTCTGATTCGTAATAAAAACTAATAAGCAAGGCATAAAACAGGGAGATGTATATTACCCAAAGGTGTTCATCACTGTGATGACATAAGTTGGTGGTGACCTTGGGCAAGTCACTTAACCCCAATTGCTTCATCCTGGGTCATCTTCAGTCATATCTGGTCACTGGATTCAGATGACTGTGGAGGAGAAGTGAGGCTGGTGACCTGTACAGCCCTCCCTCACTCAAAACAGAGTCAAGTGCAAGTCATGTCATTATTTCTGATGGCATGGTCTTCTTCGGCAACGAAGGACGAACGCACACACATTATGCTCATCACTGTGATAGTCTGACTCCAAATTGGAGAAGGATTCTCTGTTCATGGTCAGGTGAGACTTTCCAGTTGTTCATGTTTCTCAATGACATACTGGCTTCACAATGCCCCAGAACGTAAGCTTTCTGGAAGAGATTCACACCCACTTATAGATGCTTTACCTGAACATCCATATGGGAAAGGTCTCATGGATAAAAATTTAAATTAAGACATACATTTGGATGGATGATCTATGTATAGCTTGTCCATCAGTACATATATATGGGATAAACAGTACAAATGGGCAAAGAGTTGTAAACAAAACTGAACACTGTAGGCATTTAACAAATTTTTTTGTAGAACTGGACTGAAATGAACCTCCTCACACTAGCAGAGATTATCCAGTCTAAATGTCTTCCCACCATACTGGGTGACAAAGGAAATATGTTTATCTCTAGGAGGAACTACTAAAATTCTGTAGGACTGAATTCAATCTCCCTGTACCTCAAAATTTTTTATCCACAAAATCTAATACCAATCTTCTTTATTTTAAGATTAGTTCAGAAAATAAAATTTGGAATAGTTGATAAAAATTAAAGATATGGAAAGAGCTTAAAATTAAATTCTATATTATACATATTTACATATATACATATGTGTATATGTGATTACCATTAATATATTAAGCATGGTAATGGAGCAAGGATTAAAAACTATATATATAAGTAAAGGATTAGTGTACAAGGGGTGAAGTAGGGAAGGATAAGGTGGGGTTCATGGAGTGAGGAAGCAAGGTTGAAATTCGGATGGTGACTAGTGATTTCAGTTGTATAGGGAACTCTCATGAAGAAACTACCTCTATTTATGCAGACTGGCAGCTGTTAAGCAATTTACAATCTTAGAGAATTGTCTGGGGACATTGAAAATTAAAATAACTTGCTCAGGACCATATGGCCAATATGTACCTGAGACCCAGAATTTGAATCCAAGTCAACGTTCTATTTCTCCACTCTACTTCAAATAAAGTAAATGCCCTGATGCATTTAGACTACACTGAACTACATTTCATTTATTTGAAAAAAGTTTTTGCATTTTTATTTTTTTGCATTTGCTAATTTGCTAGATATTAATAATATTGTCCTTTGAAGATTTTAATTTAACGAAGTACTATAACCTAGGCTATATATTAAATGATTCCTTTGACATTTACTGATGTACAAAACTAAAAGCAAATCATTTTTTCCCTGCTTTCATTCCATGTCAGGGGGAAGGCGGTTTTGTTTTAATTTTTGTTGCTCTAAAATAGCCATGGTGGCAGTACTGCCAACGAGAAGCACAAGTGCCATCACAGTGACAAGCGTTTTTTGAGGGAATCAAAAGAAAAGATGTAGATTTGCTAAGTCAGCCTCTCTTGTCTCTCTCTTTTTTATCTCTCTGGCAAAACCAAAAGGAACTGTGCCATTTCAACAAGCAAGAAGCAACTGACTGTTACATCAGCTTTTTATGGACAGATGTTTTATAGGGTTCCCCCCACCCCAAGCCTTAAAGGCACATTTGCAATTTTGATAATCTAAGACTTTAAACGACATTACAAACTAGTTCCCTTCTAGGGTATAGGACTAGAGTTTACAAGCCTGTTCTGCCTTCCTTCAGGCACTCTGTGCTTATAAATAGCACCTTCCAGTGTCCTTAAGTATGAAGGGCAGCTAGTCCAAATTCTCATGTCACTAATGGCTTCACATAAAATGAGGTCCATACAATTTTATTACTCCTTCGGCACAAGTTCACAGGTGAGGAACCACTAGGGAAAGGATGAGAACATGTCTCTCACGCCTGCTCTTCTGATTTTCCAGGTGCAAGGAACTTTTCCACTCAATTTTTAAAATAATTACTTTAATTCTCGAGGCTAAAGACTAGTCCAAATAAACTCTAGTGTGTTACTTACACACTAAAGTCATCAAAGAATTCCTCCAGGGAGAAAGTACCTAACTGATCAAGACTAGCTAACATGAAATAGAATTTTCAAAACACAGCTGCAAAACTAATTAAACCTAAATAATTGATACTTTATGCATTTTTATTTAAATACACACATAACTCATCTCTGTCATTACTCCAAGTTGAGAACTATCCAGAAAAAGAAAAAAAGTTAGATTTTCCTTTCCAACAAATTTATAAATCTACAGTTCTCTGAGCACCAATGACATTGTGGAAGCATTCTGTACTTGGAAAACGATCATCTTAGCAACACCAGGGGAAAAATTTCACTGGATTCTGTAAACTACAAATCAGTGTACATCTGCAGTTGCATGAAGACATTGCACACCATGCTATACAGGAGGATAACAAATTGCTTTTGAAAGAAAACAATTACTAGAACCCTTTCGATGGTTTTGACCAAATGATTTCTTATATATTAAAATATATGGAACTGATGTTTTCACTCCAATTTGATCTGGACTAAACATTTCTAAGTTTTCCAAGGCTATTATTTTAGGCTATGTATGTCATTTTGGGATAATGAGTTATGATACCACAAAAACTATTTAACATGATTTCTACTGAGAAAATTTTAAATAATACAGATAAACAATCTGGAAATCATGGTTTCCCTAACCTTAAAAATCTTCATGAGAGGTAGTCATTTTCTTAGTATCTTTTATAGAAAATATATATTGTAAAATGAAAAATGATCCAAATAAAATTCAACAGAATTCAGCAGAGATATACAGATAAACTGCCTCCTTTTGAAATCACACTACTAAATAAAGCAAAGTCCCAAAGACCCCCAATGTTGGCTCTCTCTCTCTCTCCTTCTCTCTCTCTCTCTCTCTCTCTCTCTCTCTCTCTCTCTCTCTCTCTCTCTCTCTCTCTCTCTCTCTCTCTTTCTCTCTCATACACATACACACAAAATCTCACACCACATTCAAACAGGAGCACAAAGAGAAACCTGAAACAGAGGAAGAAAGTCCCAAAAATAACATTTTCCGTTTTAGAACCAAAGATCTTCCTGGATCATTTGTCATAGTCTCAGAAGTGGTGAAAACTAAACCGCCTGCCAAAAGCACTTACTTTGTAGCACAAATGACTAAGGATGTAACACCCACTAACTGATCTGAACAGAAAATACGAGTTTAATTTATTCTACTTGCATTTTGCTTCACTTTGAGGGGAAATATACTTGCAAAGCCAAGTCCAAACAGCTAATTCAAACCTTCTTTCACACTTTTATTTAAAACCTAAAAGGGGGATGGGGGGAAGGTTGAGAAAGAGAGCAAGACTCACACAGGGGAAAAGAGAGGGATGAGGAACGGAATAACATCTTGTTTTAATTCAAGCCTTCTCATTCACAAATTTTATACTATCACATTAAATATGACTGTATGTGTGATAACAAAGCAATTCTACCATGAACTATTGTCACATCATTAACACTATTCTTTCTTTCTTTCTCCCTAAGAGCATATGTCTGCAAATCTAAATAATTCCAAGCCATAATACACCATCAGGATATTTTTACGGTACTGTAAAGTAGCTTTGAAATCTTTTTTTTTTCTCCAAAAGGAAGACTGAAGATATTGACAGTGTAAGAAGAGTGAACTGAGATCTTTTAGCACCCAAGTTACTAGATAAAGTTATAATTGTACATATACAGTACTGAAAATGTAGCTACAACTTTGTGTGACAGCTTGTTAGCACTGAAAATACATAAACTCTTTGTAATTGTGTCTCTGGAATGTCATCTGTCTTGAATTACACCCACCTGGAATCATGTTTCGATGACCAATATGGGCAGATTACTGAAACTTTAAAACCTCACTTTTTTCCCTTTCCCCCCCTTTTTGGGGGGTAATTGACATTTAAACTGTTTGAAGTTTCTCATTAAGGTCTTTTAACAAATTCAGTGCAGATGTATAAAGCTAAGTGTACAGTACTAAGGGAAATTAAGTCACCTAAAAGTTCAATATAAATCTATCTATTGACTGTTCAAATATAGTAATAAGCACATTAAACATATAAGGATGAACTGGATTCTCTTTTACCCTGCAGAGTTTCATCACTTTTCTTTTATTCTAGAAGAGTTCTCCAGTGTAATTGCAATGAAAGAATGAAAAGGTAAGATGTTTGGTGAACCACCACCAAGAAGGTTGTACACAGGACTTCAAAGTGTCAGCTAGCCAGGATAGCCTGTAGAATGACTCAAAGTTGGCTCAAAAAAAGGCAAGAGATGGGTTACAGGTATCCCTCACTTAGAAGAACAGGATAATTACACTCCACCAACTTTGAACCGTAAGGCAAATGTCTTAAATAAATCACAAATCACATTTCTTTACCATACACTATAAAATAGTGATGCATTCCAAAATAAAAGTGTTTTGCTTTCATGGAAACAAAATTATATTTTGGAACGCAGAAAACTTTAAAATCATTTACTTAAAAGAGGAAAACTCTTTTACTGATGAAACTAATAATGCACCAAAAATCAAGAGTCAGGAGGACAGGAAAAGAAGTATGCTTATGTAAGAGGGTTTGAAAGAAAAAGATCACTTTTAAATGATATAATCTAGGAAGACATTCTAAAGGGAAGTGGCTCAGAGTTATTGGTTTCTCTCTTGCTAATACCTTAATCTTGGAGGTCAGGCAAGAGAAGGAAAAAAAAGGGGGGACCTGTGAGAATCCTATTTCCCATTTACCAATATTCCAAACTTTCTATGCTTGCCTCAAGCCCTTACCTCCACTTCTCTTCCCTTCCTCAGCCCAGGTCATCATATTTTACTAAAAAGTTTCCTCATCCCTATTCTTCCATAGGAAAATAGAGATTCCTCTATCTATTCTCACCTCTTCTCCTCTATTTCCTTTCAATTTCATAGGTTTTCAAACCTGAGTCATCTCTGAATCTCCCTTCTCTCTCCCCTCCTACACATGATCCGCAGCCCAAAACAAGCTGATTTGTCTTCCAAGATTATCCATCATTTGTCTCTTTGGTTCCACTCTTGTAGCAAGAATCCCAGTGAAGGTCTTCACTGAATCTCACCTGAACTACTGGAATTATTCTGACAGATCTTTCCGCCACCAAATACTCTCCTTTCCCACCCATCCCTCGCAGCACTACTGAGATAATCTTCATCATGCTTTTCTACAGAAAGAATTGTTTATCTTGATGTATAATACCCCTCACAATTTGGCTCTCATCTATTTTTCCACCCTTTTTTCTCACCCTTTTTTATCCCTTTTCCTGACTCTACATTCTAGTCAGCCTAAATGACTCATTACTACATTACCCCAAAGGGTAGAGGAGTTGGGGGAGGGGTTCACAGTCTAAGAAGGGTCTTTCAAAGATGGAGTGATGGCTCACTCAAGTAACTACTGACCTATGGAAGAGAGTTATGACGGCAGATAGGGTTCTGAGACGTAGGAGCTGAAAGCCAGCAAACTGGATCAAACTTTAATACAGGGAACTTTAATATAGAGGGGCATTGGAGTGGGAACTTTCCTTCCTTCCTTAATACATCCTGCACTAGCCATACTGAAATCGAAAATTCTATAACTAGAGGGATAAATCATGCATCAATGTAAATATCACTAAGGGGGTATTTGAATTATTTTTAGTCATGAATACCTTAGTAATACTAATAATTATGGCTAGTATTTAAGGCTTGCAAAGCACTTGACAAACATTATCTCAACTGAACCTCATAAAACTCCTATGAGGTAAATGCTATTGTTATCCTCAATTAACAGATAAAGAAACTGAATGAGGTTAAGTAACTTGCTCAGCTAGGATCACACAGCTAATGTCTGAGGCAGGATTTGAACTTATCTCCCTGACTTCAAGTCCTCAACTCTAACCACTGTACCACTTACCAGATCCTTTCCAAAGTCTTGAAAATAGGATTTTATAGCTCAAGAAGGGAAACCAGACTAGAATGAGGCATTACTCCCCAAAGGTAATCCTGTATGTGGTACCTTGGGCAGCCAAGAAGGGACATGAAATTCTTGTGCTTTCTAAACTAAGTCTATTCATTTGATCTCATTATACCTGTGGTTCCCCTCATCAAGCATTTTTCTCACTAACTCAAAGGGTATTCCCTGGACTTTGCCCACAGAAATATCCATACTTGTCTTCTCTTTGTCCTGGACACATGAGGCCCTGTGTATAATTATGTCTATTAGATTGGAAAGTGATATAAATGGAAACAGATTCTGTTTTGTATTTGTTTGTTGTTGTTTGGAGGGAAGTAGGGATAGGGTTCCACAGCTGGCCAACCCTGGAAACATCGTAAGAATTTATGTGGGCTGTTGTAGGGATATAGATTGAATCTTGGAGGCTTTGAGGGTAGAAACCATGTCTTTATAAGGCCATAAAATACTCTATAGAGTTTATGATATTATTGAAAGGCTGACATCCGAAAAGCAAAGTGAAGAATTAAAATACTTATCCAGAGGCAATAATACTGCATTATTGCAGGCTCTAGAGAGGTGGAATATGGTAGTGGATAGGGTACCAGACCTGTAATCAGGAAATCCTGGATTCACATCTTCTTTTGGTACAAATTGTGTGACCATCTGTGAGTCATTTAACACTGATCTTTAGGCAACTCCCTAAGACTTATCTACTAAGTTATTGTGGCTGGAGTTAGTGGAGAGAGTTCCTATATACTGAAATTCAACAGGTTCTAATAATTCAGAATTTGTGGTCCTCCAGAGACAATATATAACTCTTACCAAGTGAAAAGATCAACATCTTTTCAACTTCTATGAAATTTCATATGAGTCTGTGAAGGTAACCTAGTCTAAATTCTAAAGTTTTTTCAAAAATAAGACTCAAGAAGTTAAAAATTCCTTTAATATGCCTATAGTCTCTGGCTCCAACAATTATGGAACATGAATGGACTTTTTATATTTAAGCCACATTGTGCAGAGCAGGACTACCAGGAATTACACTTTAAAAATTTTCTCTACTCATTCATTTGACTTTTTACTATCCATTTATATTGTGGTTTAAAGTATATATAATGAAAATACTCTAAGTCTCTGTTTTCTTGCTAATTTTACACCTTAAAAATGCTCACATTATAAAGTTCTGAACTAAAAGGAGACTGCTTTTTCAGAAAGCGCTTCAAATCAGAAGCGGTTGTAGCCAGGGAGAAGGGCATTCATTGCATTTACATTTCAGGTAATACCTAGCTAGGAGTGAGCAACTGGAAATGCCTATTTGAAGAAAGGAAGGGCCTTTCTTCTTTAAAAGAGAGAAAAAAGTTAGCTCTTTTTTATTTGAGAAAATTAGTAACAAAGGGGTTGCACAAGGAAGCAAAGAGCTACTGTAATCTTATGCAACTGTAATCTTTCTCTTTCTTTTCTTGGCCAAATAGACCAAGGAATCAGAAAGAGGAACAGAATTTCACTGGGAACTAATTTAATTAAGTCAGCCAAACTATGGGAGAGGAGAGGTCGGGGATAACTGTTCCCCTTGGGATGAGGCACTCAGAAGACAGAACTGACATGCATTAGGTTTTTTAATAGCCAACTGGCCTGGAGTCCCAAACCTATGAATGAGTACAAGACAAGAATTGTAGATGAACGGGAGGGGGAAAGGGGAGAAGGGAAGCCATCAAATGCAGAGATAAGAATAAATTAGTTGTAATTATAAAAGATGAGTGAAAAAGGTCCCAAATTATAATGAGGTATCTATTTCTTTAAACTCTTGCATGGACTGTATTATTACATTTTAATATAAAGGTATCTTCTTGAAGCTCACCTCCCCTTCAGCGCGCGCGCACACACACACACACACACACACACACACACACACACACTTCCCACTTGTTGATCTGAAAAAGAGAAATTAAATCAACACTGCCAATGCTTCTCAAAAGGGCATGTCAATTAAGTGTCCTATGGTACTACTTATTATCACTGTGATTTCCAAGGTGAAAGTATCCTAACCTGGCTACCACTTCTCTTATGTGTTGTCCTTCCCCATTAGAACATAAGCTCCTTGAGGACAAATATTGTCTTGTTTTTGTACTCATATTCCAAAGGTCTGGCACACTGTTAGTATTTTTTAATGAATGCTTTTCATTTATTCATTCAAAGGTCTAATCCTAATAGCATCACTAACTGATGCTGTGAAGCAAAACTATAGAGGAAATATTATTGTAGTTACATCCATGGATCTGTACCTAGGCAGCCAAAATTCACTCAATCAATAAGAATTTCTAAGCCCCTACTATGTGCCAGACATTCTGTTAGGTTCGGGCAACACAAAGACAAGGTAATTTGGAGAAGAGAATACACTAACAGCTGAGACTATGAAGAAATTAGGAAAGACTTCTTGTGGGAGATGGCCCCTGAGTAGAGTTTTTAAGGAAACTAGAATTCTAAAAGACAGAGGTGAGGATGGAGTACATTCCAGGCACAGAGATCGGCCAATGCAAAAGCAGAGATGGGAGAGGAAATGCATTTTTGAGAAACAGCAAGGACAGCTCAGCTAGATGGTGGAGAGTGTAAAGTGGATAAATGTCTAATTCAGACTATAAAAGTTTAAAACTGGTCTTTATAGAGAGTTGAGACTATCACAGAAAATGGGGACAGGGGAGGGAATGAATGAGCCAGCTTATTTAGACATAATAACAGATCTGAGGTGTAAAAAGCTAAATTCAAGTCATTCAAAGCAACCCTGAAGTCTGCAGCTAGAAGGGAGGAATTCCATCTTAACATCTGAGTACAGAAGAGCAGGGACACCAAGGGGAGACTTCAATCAGTTCGAACCCAAACAGCAGACATAAATGTGGTCTCCAGAAGGTGTTGGCAGAGTATGAGCAGGGAAATAAATAATCCAGTCACAGATTTAGAAATGGAAGGAACCCAACCATCTACTCTAGGTGAACCCCTTGTGTGTGGCTCAAAGTCACACAGCTAGTAACTAGCAGGGATGGGACGTAAACACAGATTCCCATGCTATCTCTACATAATCCTGGAAGGGACTATGAAGCGGGGATAACCCCTTCATAGGATTACAGAATTAAGAACCTGAAAGGACCTAACAGATTTTATATATGTCTTGGTTTTATATGTAAGAGGGATTCAGTGTTGACCCTCAAGTATATCCTAGGTGAGATGGTCTGTCTGTTTCTCATTATCATTAGCATTTATGTATATTATCAACAAAGCCTATGAGGAAGAGATAAAAAGAGAAAATCCATTTAAAATAACTACAGACTGTATAAAATACCTACTCAGTAGTTTACCTAACAAGACATACATTGGAAATACATTAATATAATTACAAAACTTACATATAATACAGGAAATATATGAATACTATTACAAAACTTTTAACAATAATAAAGAACTAAACTATTAGATTGAGTCAATATAATAAAATGACAATACTACCCAAATCAGTGTATTTATTCCCTGTCATATAAATCAAAGGACTGCTTTATAGAACTAGAAAAATAATAACTAAATTTATCTAGAGGGGGGAAAAAGTCAGGAATCTTAAGAGAACTAGTGAAAGAAAGTGGGAAGGAAGGAAAGGAACCTAGTAATACAAAATCTTAAACTTACTACCAAGAAATAATCATCAAAATGGTTTAGGAATTCATTAAAAAGGAGAGATCCATTAGTGGAATAGAGTAGGGACACATCATACAGAAGCAACCAAAAGTAATAACCCAGTGTTCAATAGTGCCAATGACCCCAGAGTATTGGGGCAAGTATTCACAATTTGACAAAAAGGTGCTAGGAAAACTGAAAAGCTTTCTGGCAGATACTGAGTTTGGACCAACATCTTACACCACATAACAATATAAGCTCCAAATAGATATGACTTTGATATAAAAATTACATCATAAATAAATTAATAGAAGCAAGAAAGAAATTACCTTTCACACGTATGGATAGGGGAAAAGGTTCATGACCATACATGGTAGAGTAAATATCATTTTGTAGTGGTTGTAAGATGAAACAACTGAAGAAAACAAGGTTTGACATTCTGAGCTTATTGATCTTTAAGCAATACATGCCAATTGCCTAACAAAGCAGGACCAGACCTCTTCAGTTTAGGCCTGGACCCCTAATACAGGGGGAGACAGACTTTTACACACTAAAAAAGTCAAATAAAGCCAATTAATTAAAAGGAAACAATACAACATTAGGTGATCTGATCTCTAATTGGATGAAAAATTAGGGATTTCCCAAGTTGGGAGCAGGAGAGCAAACAGGTTCAGTATTCTGAATTGATAAGAAGAGGCGTCCCACTCCCCAAAGCGTCTGCAAACAACTGAAGAAGCATGAAAACAGGAACTGATTGATCAGTATGGGACCAGTTTTCAGATAGATGAATTGATAAGAAGAGGCGTCCCACTCCCCAAAGTGTCTGCAAACAACTGAAGAAGCATGAAAACAGGAACTGATTGATCAGTATGGGACCAGTTTTCACATATGGATTGCTTGAGTTGTACAACTGTGAGAAAACTCCTTGCATCAATCATTGGACTTGACTAAATTTATAGTCAGCACAACCTAGGTCCTTGGTTAAGAATTTTTTTTTTTAATTTATTTATTTATCTAACTTTTTACATTCATTTTCACAAAATTTTGGGTTCCAAATTTTTTCCCCTTTTATCCCCTCCCCCCACCCCAATACCCCAAGCAATCTAATTTTCCCTATCTCCAATCTGCCCTCTCTTCTGTCATCCCTCCCTTCTCTTGTCTCCATCTTCTCTTTTCTCCTGTAGGGCCAGATGACTTTCTATTCCTCATTAACTGTATGTCTTCTTTCCTAGTAGCAACAACAATACTAAACAGTTGTTCCTAAAACTTTGAGTTCCAAATTCTCCCCACCCATTTCCTTTGGGAAGGCAGGCAATTCAATATAGGCCATATCTGTGTAATTTTGCAAATGACTTCCCTGATAGTCGTGTTGTGTAAGACTAACTGAATTACCATCCCTCCTAACCTGCCCTTCATTGTTTCTCTTCTGTCTTATGATCCTGTCCCTCCCCAAGTGTTGACTTCAAATTGCTCCCTCCTCCCTTCCATCATCCCCCCTTGCATTATCACCTTCTCCCCCACTTTCTTATACTGTAAGATAGGTATTCATACCAAAATGAGTGTGCATTTTATTCCTTTCTTTAGTCAAATGTGATGAGGGCAAACTTTTTGTTTTTTGTTTTTGTTTTTTCTCAGCTCTCCTCTTTTTCCCAGCTCTCCTCTTTTTCCCTCCACTAAAAAAGTCTCCTACTTGCCTCTTAAATGACATATAGTTACCCCCTTCCATTTCACCCTCTTTCCTCCCACTACATTTCTCTCTCACCATTTACCTTAATTTCTTTTAAGATATGGTCCCATCTTATTCAATTCACTCTGTGCTCTCTACCTCTGTATGTGTGTGCATGCACGCGTGTACATGTGTGTGTGTATGTGTGTGTGTGTGGTCCCACCAGCTACCCAGATACTGAAAAGTTTCAAGAGTTACAAATATTGTCTTTCCATGTAGGAATGTAAACAGTTCACTTCTGGTAAGTCCCTTAAGACTTCTCTTTGCTGTTTACTTTTTCATGCTTCTTCTCATTCTTGTGTTTGAAAGTCAAATTTTCTTTTCAGCTCTGGTCTTTTCATCAAAAATGATTGAAAGTCCTCTGTTTCATTGAAAGACCATATTTTCCCCTGAAGTATTATACTCAGTTTAGCTGGGTAGGTGATTCTTGGTTTGAGTCCTAGTTCCTTTGACTTCTGGAATATCCTATTCCATGCCCTTCGATCCCTTAATGTAGAGGCTGCTAGATCTTGAGTTATCCTGATTGTATTTCCACAGTACTGGAATTGTTTCTTTCTAGCTGCTTGCAAGATTTTCTCCTTGAGCTGGGAGTTCTGGAATTTGGCCACAATATTCCTAGGAGTTTCTCTTTTTGGATCTCTTTCAGGTGGTGATCGATGGATTCTTTCAATACTTATTTTGCCCTCTGGTTGTAGAATGTCAGGGCAGTTTTCCTTGATAATTTCATGGAAGATGATGTCTAGGCTCTTTTTTTGATCATGACTTTCAGGTAGTCCCATAATTTTTAAATTGTCTCTCCTGGATCTATTTTCCAGGTCAGTTGTTTTTCCCATGAGATATTTCACATTCTCTTCCATTTTTTCATTCTTTTGGTTTTGTTTGGTGATTTCTTGGTTTCTCATAAAGTCATTAGCCTCCATCTGTTCCATTCTAATTTTGAGAGAACTATTATCTTCAGTGAGCTTTTGAGCCTCTTTTTCCATTTGGCTCATTCTGCTTTTGAAAGCATTCTTCTTCTCATTGGCTTTTTGAACCTCTTTTGCCAATTGAGTGAGCCTATTTTTCAAGGTGTTAATTTCCTCAGCATTTTTTTGGGTCTCCTTGACCAAGGTATTGACCCGTTTTTCATACTTTTCTTGCATCTCTCTCATTTCTCTTCCCAGTTTTTCCTCCACCTGTCTAACTTGCTTTTCAAAATCCTTTTTGAGCTCTTCCAAGGCCTGAGCCCACCCGACATCCCCCTGGGGTGTCTGGGGTACTGAGGCCCCACCCTCCACATCTTTCCCTGATGGCGAGAATATTTCCTCGTCAGATCCGGAAGTCGAGATCATTTGCATTTGTTGGAAAAAACTCTCTATAGTCTTATTTTTCTTCCCTTTTCTAGGCATTTTCCCAGCCAGTTACTTGACTTCTGAGATTCCTGTCCACCTCCACCTAGATCCGCCCAGCTAGTGCTTAGGGTCTGAGGTTCAAATGGACTTTCCCCGCCTCCGGCTGCTAATCAATGTGAACTTTAGTTCTGGTGCTGGGGTGGGGGCCGGGCCGCCTCCCAGGCTCAGCTCCCTCAGGGGCTTTATGCAGAGATTTTCAGGAACGGAGCGGGTGGGGGGGGGCCCGCCTCCCAGGCTCAGTTCCCTCAGGGGCTTTATGCAGAGGACTTCAATAATAGAGCGGGGTGGGGCAGGGCCGTCTCCCAGGCTCAGCTCCCTCAGGTCGCTTATGCAGAGACTTTCAGTAATGAAGATCCTGCCTGCTGCCGCTGCTGCCTCAGCCACCACCCACGCCTCTGCCTCCGCCGCTTCCTGCCCCTGTCTCTGCCGCCGCAGCTTCCTCCCGAAGGGGCGGGAGTCACGGAGACACTCCGTTCCCCTCCTCCAGCCCAGCCTCTCTCAGTGACCTGTAGCTTCTGTGGGCGGAGGGACTTTCCCGGCTGCCGGAGCCTCCGTCTCTGAAGCCTGCTCGGGTCAGCTTCTCTGGGGCCGCAGCCAGGGCAGCGCTGGGGTGGGGTCTGCTTTCCAGGGCGCGACGGACCCTGGGGATGGCTCTCCAGGGCTCTCTGGCACAGAAATCTCTTCCACTCCATTTCTGTACACTTTTCAGTGGTCCAGAAGTTATGGAGGTCTCTTTTTACATTAATTCTATGGGCTTTGGTTTCGGAGCTCGTAAATGTGTGTCCTTCTACTCTGCCACCTTGGCTCCGCCAACTTGGTTAAGAATTTCTAAGCAGCAGATAGAAGTGGTGCAGTTTCCCAGCCACACAGCACTAGGTTTAAACAATACAATGAGGTTTTCTCCCAGTTTCAACAGCTGAATAGTTTTCTCACAGGACAGAGATTGTACTAGACTCAAAGTTAAATAGAAAGGGAATTAAGCTAACTGCAGAGCTGGGTCACAGCGTAGAGTCAGTGTGGATCACTGAATTCCCACAATTAGCTACTCAGAAAACAAAATTGATAATCTGACTACCTAAAGTTTAAAAGTTTTTGCATAAACAAACTAATGCAGCTAATATTAGAAGAGAAAGTTAATATGCAAATGTTTACAATAAATTTCCCTGATAAAAGTCTTACTTCTAAGATAAATAAAGAATAGATTCAAATTCCTAAGATTAAGAGCCATTCCCTAATTGAAAAAGGGTCAAAGGATATGAACAGGAAGTTTTTAGAAGAAGAAATCTAGGCTATCCATAGGTGGGTAATACAGAGGATAGAAGGCTGAGCATAATATCAGAAAGACCCAAATTCAAATTTGGCCTCAGACACTTTTGAGTGTCAAATGTGAGCCTAGGCAAGTCACTTAACTAGCCTTTGTCTGCCTCAGTTTCTTCAAATGTAACATGTGAATGATAATAGCACCGACCCCCCAGAGATGCTAGGAGAATCAAATGGAATAATATTTGCAAAGTGCTTAGCTTTACAGTGCCTGGCACATGGCAGGTGTTTAATAAATGCTTATTTATTTCCTCCCCTATGAAAAAATGCTCTAAATCACTAATAATAAGAGAAATGCAAATTAAAGTAACTCTGATCTTCCATCTCATACCTATCAGATTGACAAAGCTGACACAAAAAAGGAAATGGATAAATGTTAGAGGGGTAGGTGAGGCATATCAGTGCATTGTTGGAGTGTTGTGAATTGGTGCAGTCATTCTGGAAAAAAGGTATGTCACTGAACTATATACATAGAACCTTGGTGATCCAGTAATACTACCACTGGTTGGTGGGTTTGTTGTCCTTCATTCTTGAAGAGGACCAAAATGACACCATTATGATAAAGTCAAGTTTCAGTGTGTCTGACTGTGGCTGATCAGACCAATAGGAGCTCAAAATGTTCCACTACCGACTGGGCACAGATAGTCCGTGTGAACGTTTGGGGTGGATGCTCTAAATTTGTGCATCCTACATTTCCAAATGCAAACTACAGGAATGGCCATCATTAGAGGGACAGATGAACAAATTATGGTATTTAAATGTAAAGAAGTGACAAAAAGGCAGGTTTCAGAAAAGCGTGAGAAGACCTGTATAAACCAAGACAATGTGAAATGAGCAGAACCAGGAGAATAACTTCTAGTGTATCACATAATATTGTAAAAATAAGTAATTTTTGCTCTAAATCAGTATTGATTAGGGAGATGCAAATCAAAACAACTCTGAGGTACCACATCACACCTATCAGATTGGCTAACATGACAGAACAGGAAGATAATAAATGTTGGAGAAGATGTGGGAGAGTTGGAACACTAATGCATTGCTGGTGGAGCTGTGAGTTGATCCAGCCATTCTAGAGAGTAATTTGGAACTATGCTCAAAGGATTACAAAAATGTGCATACCCTTTGGCCCAGCAATATTGGTTCTGGGACTCTATCCCAAAGAGATCATAGAAATGGGAAAGGGTCCCACATGTACAAAAATATTTATAGCACCTCTCTTTGTGGTGGCCAAGAACTGGAAATCAAGGGGATGCCAATCAATTGGGGGATGACTGAACAAGTTGTGGTATATGAATGTAATGGAATACTATTGTGCTATGAGAAACAATGAACAGGAAGACTTCAGAGAGGCCTGGAAGAACCTATATGAACTGATGCTGAGTGAAAGGAGCAGAACCAGGAGAACTTTGTACACAGCAATAACCACAGTGTAGGAGGAATTTTTCTGGTAGACTTAGCCCCTCACAGTAATGCAAGGTCCTACAAAATTCCCAATGGTCTCCTGAGGCAAAATGCCATCAACATCCAGAGAAAGAACTATGGAATTGGATTGCAGAATGAAGCAGACCATTTTCTCTTGTGTTATGTTTTGTTTTGTTTATCATGGTTTCTCCCATTCATTTTAATTCTTCTATGCAACATGACTAAGGTGAAAATGTATTTAATAAGAATGCAATAAATAGGGAGGAGGAGCCAAAATGGCGGAGTAGAAAGACTCACATATGCTAGCTCCGAACCCACAGCCCACAAATTTTCTGTAAAAAGAACTCCCCACAAATTCTGGAGCAGTGCAAACTGGGCAGCAATGCAGTAGAGGAGATTTCCTTTCCAAAGAGCCCTGAAAAACCAGCTCCAAAGGTCCGTCACACACTGGACGGGGAGCGGAGCCCCTGCCCTGTCTTGGCCGCGGCCCCAGAGGAGCAGATCCGAGCAGGCTTCAGGGATGGAATCTCTGGCAGCCGCAAAGGTCCCTCCACCCACAGGTCAGTGAGAGAGACCTCTAGGCTGGCTGAGAGGGGAGCGGGGTGTCTCCATAAGTTGGGCCCCCTCAGGAGGCAGCAGCAGAGGCAGCGGCAGGGGCTCCCAGAGCAGACAGGAGCTCAGGGCCATTACTGAAGGTCTCCACATAAACCCCCTGAGGGAACTGAGCCTGGGAGGCGGACCTGCCCCCACCTGAGCACCAGAACTTAAGCTCACATTGAACAGCAGCCACACCCACCACTGAAAGCCCTGAGGCTGGGGAGCAGCATTTGAATATCAGACCCCAAGCACTAGCTGGGCAGATCTAGGCGGGGGTGGAGAGGCATCTCAGAAGTCAAGTAACTGGCTGGGAAAATGCCCAGAAAAGGGAAAAAAAATAAGACCACAGAAGGTTACTTTCTTAGTGTACAGATGTTTCCACCTTTCCTTTCTGATGAGGAAGTACAATGCTTACCATCAGGGAAAGACATAGAAGCCAAGGCCTCTATATCCCAAACATTGGAAATAGATATCCAATGGGCTCAGGCCATGGAAGAACTCAAAAAAGGATTTTGAAAATCAAGTTAGACAGGTGGAGGAAAAACTGGGAAGAGAAATGAGAGAGATGCAAGATAAGCATGAAAAATGGGTCAATACCTTGGCTAAAGGAGACCCAAAAAAATGCTGAGGAAAACAACACCTTGAAAAATAGGCTACGGGGGTGGAGTCAAGACGGCGGAGTAGAAAGACTCACGTATGCGAGCTCTGAACCCACGGTCCATAGATTTAATGTAAGAAGAGTTCCCCACAAGTTCTGGATCACTGCAGGGTGTGAAGAAACATAGTGGAAGAGATTTCCGTTCCAGAGAGCCCTGGAGAGCCATCCCCAGGGTCCGTCGCGCCCCGGGAAGCGGAGTCCACCCCAGCGCTGCCCTGGCCACGTGGCCAAGAGGAGCAGATCGGAGCAGACTTCAGGGACGGAACCTCTGGCGGCCAGGAAGGTCCCTCCGCCCACAGACTCTAAAGATCAGTGAGAGACACGTCTAGGCTGGCCAAGAGGGGAGCAGGGTGACTCTGCAGCTCTGGCCCCCTCAGGAGGAAGCGGCGGAGGCAGAGGCAGGGGCAGGAAGCGGCGGAGGCAGAGGCAGGGGCAGGAAGCGGCAGAGGCAGAGGCAGCAGCGGCGGCCCCTGGGACTCCCCGAGCAGGCAGGATCATTCTTCATTACTGAAAATCTCTGCATAAACCACCTGAAGGAACTGAGCCTGGGAGACGGCCCTGCCCCACCCACTCCATTACTGAAGGTCTCTGCATAAAGCCCCTGAGGGAATTGAGCCTGGGAGGCAGCCCCGCCCCCACCCGCTCCATTACTGAAGGTCTCTGCATAAAGCCCCTGAGGGAACTGAGCCTGGGAGGTGGCACTGCCCCCACCCCAGCACCAGAACCAAAGCTCACATTGAATACCAGCTGCGCCTGCCCCGGAAAGCCCATTTGAATCTCAGACCCCAAGCACCAGCTGGGCGGACCTAGGCAGGGGTAGACAGGAATCTCAGAAGTCAAGTAACTGGCTGGGAAAATGCCCAGAAAAGGGAAGAAAAATAAGACTATAGAGGGCTTTTTTGAACAGATGCAAACGATCCCACCTTTCGGATCTGTTGACGAGGAGATATTCTTGCCATCAGGGAAAGACATGGAGGGCGGTGCCTCGGTACCCCAGACATCGCAGGGGGATGTCGGGTGGGCTCAGGCCTTGGAAGAGCTCAAAAAGGATTTTGAAAAGCAAGTTAGACAGGTGGAGGAAAAACTGGGAAGGGAAATGAGAGAGATGCAAGAAAAGTATGAAAAATGGGTCAATACCTTGGTCAAGGAGACCCAAAAAAATGCTGAAGAAAATAACACCTTGAAAAATAGGCTCAATCAATTGGAAAAAGAGGTTCAAAAAGCCAATGAGGAGAAGAATGCTTTCAAAAGCAGAATGAGCCAAATGGAAAAAGAGGTTCAAAAGCTCACTGAAGATAATAGTTCTCTCAAAATTAGAATGGAACAGATGGAGTCTAATGACTTTCTGAGAAACCAAGAAATCACAAAACAAAACCAAAAGAATGAAAAAATGGAAGAGAATGTGAAATATCTCATGGGAAAAACAACTGACCTGGAAAATAGATCCAGGAGAGACAATTTAAAAATTATGGGACTACCTGAAAGCCATGATCAAAAAAAGAGCCTAGACATCATCTTCCATGAAATTATCGAGGAAAACTGCCCTGACATTCTACAACCAGAGGGCAAAATAAGTATTGAAAGAATCCATCGATCACCACCTGAAAGAGATCCAAAAAGAGAAACTCCTAGGAACATTGTGGCCAAATTCCAGAACTCCCAGCTCAAGGAGAAAATCTTGCAAGCAGCTAGAAAGAAACAATTCCAGTACTGTGGAAATACAATCAGGATAACTCAAGATCTAGCAGCTTCTACATTAAGGGATCGAAGGGTGTGGAATAGGATATTCCAGAAGTCAAAGGAACTAGGACTCAAACCAAGAATCACCTACCCAGCTAAACTGAGTATAATATTTCAGGGGAAAATATGGTCTTTCAATGAAACAGAGGACTTTCAATCATTCTTGATGAAAAGACCAGAGCTGAAAAGAAAATTTGACTTTCAAACACAAGAATGAGAAGAAGCATGAAAAAGTAAACAGCAAAGAGAAGTCTTAAGGGACTTACCAGAAGTGAACTGTTTACATTCCTACATGGAAAGACAATATTTGTAACACTTAAAACTTTTCAGTATTTGGGTAGTTGGTGGGACCACACACACACATACACACACACATACATACATGCACGTACATATAGAGACAGAGAGCACAGAGTGAATTCAATAGCATGGGACCATATCTTAAAAGAAATTAAGGTAAACGGTGAGAGAGAAATGCAGTGGGAGGAGAGAGGATGAAATAGAATGGCGTAAATTATCTCTCACTCAAGAAGCAAGCAGGAGACTTTTTAGTGGAGGGAAAAAGAGGAGAGCTGAGACAAAAACATGAAGTTTACCCTCATCACATTTGACTAAAGGAAGGAATAAAATGCACACTCATTTTGGTATGAAAACCTATCTGACAATACAGGAAAGTGGGGGAGAAGGAGATAAGCAGGGTGGGGGGGATGATGGAAGGGAGGGCAAAGGGAGGAGGGAGCAATTTGAAGTCAACACTTGGGGAGGGACAGGATCAAAAGACAGAATAGAAACAATGGGGGGCAGGATAGGATGGAGGGAAATACAGTTAGTCTTACACAACACAACTATTATGGAAGTCATTTGCAAAACTACACAGATATGGCCCATATTGAATTGCTGGCCTTCCCAAAGGGAATGGGTGGGGAGGGAGGGATGGGGAGAATTTGGAACTCAAAGTTTTAGGAAGAACTGTTGAGTATTGTTGTTGCTACTAGGAAATAAGAAATACAGTTAATGGGGAATAGAAAGTCATCTGGCCCTACAGGACAAAAGAGAAGATGGGGACAAGAGAAGGGAGGGATGATAGAAGAGAGGGCAGATTGGTGATAGGGGAAATTAGAATGCTTGGTGTATTGGGGTGGGGGAGTGGACAAATGGGGAGAAAATTTGGAACCCCAAATTTTGTGAAAATGAATGTAAAAAGTAAAATAAATTTATATTAAAAAAAGAATGTGATAAATACATAAACAATGTGAGAGGAAGGGAAAATAAATGCTTATTAAATTTTTTATGATTTTAAATGTAAAAGGTTAAATGCTAAACTATTAAAATGATATTTTAAAAATTAATGCTATCTAGTTTATTCTCTGCTTATTACTTCAATTCTGTGTCCAATTTTTTTTATCACCATGCCTTCCCCAGATGTTTTATCTGTTATTTTTTTTTTTTGTAAAAGGTAACTGAAGTTAAGTGATTACATGTAACTAGGCACTCATCATTGGTAACTAACAGTGAAGTTCCCAATTGGTGGGAACTGAGCCAATGGCATACAGAAGAAAAATCTCCAAACTCTTAAAAGTATCCTAGAACCCTGAGGGGCAGATACAGCTGTCCTGACTTTGGGAAAGTGAGCCAAAACATATTTGCTACATCTGGAAGCTCATTTGAGATAAAATGATCAAGTCCTCTGAATTTGCAGAACCCCTGGAAAAATTCTCCATTTAGGACTTTGATTTTTAAATACATTGGTTTGTGGAATTTTTATTCTCAGTTTTAATTGTATAGTCATTTTTCTAGTACATTTCCCCTTATTAGGCATTTCCATTTGAGATGATTTTTGTAAATCTGTGCATTTGTCAATTCATTGAATGTTTAAGGGCAGTCAATTGCATTACTGAATCCTATAGAAGTACTGATCTTTAGAGGACTGTGAGAAGTTAGAAGTTTGCATCCCTCAGTTGAGAAATGTTCGATTTTTAAAAAATTTTTGCCTTTAAACAGATCTAGATTCTGCGTTTGCATGTGCGTGTGTGTGTGTGTGTATGTGTGTGTGTGTGTGTGTGTATGTGTGTGTGTGTGTGTGTGTGTGTGTGTGTGTATGTGTATGGAGCGGGGGGAACAGAGACAGAACTTTAAATCCAAGTATGCAGGGTAAAATTTGCCTGGGTGTCTAGAACCCCATGTAATCAACTGCTAGTACTTTATTCTTTTTTTGTGGGGGGAAGGTGTCTCAGTTGCCTTTGGGCTTATGAGACCTTGTCTGACCTTTTTCCCCTATAGTTTCTAAATCTATTTGTCTTATGAGTGGATGAGGCTTTCAATTCCATTTGGATTTCCATGGAAAAGATCTACTGGAGGTAAATTTCAGGTGCCCATGGTTACAACCCAGAGGAAATTTTCCTAAACCTGTAAGAATATTGGGAATCTCCTATGGTGCAGGATCCCTAGGGAGATTTTGGTGTGTCCTGTACGTAAAAGGGATACTTAGAAAGTGTGTTGTTTCTGATATCAGAAATCTTACATTTTCTTCTATTTTTTCCAGTTTTAAAATTTTATTCTAATATTCTAATAATATTAATGGAGGCATTAATTTGTGTAACCTTATTCTAGTTTTCCACTTTTTTGGTAAAAATTTTTGCCATTTTTCTTCTAAGCTACATATTCTTTTAATTCTTCTTTCCAGGTCTTTTTTTTTAATCATTTGCTTCACTTCCTCTAAGTGTTCATGCAGTCTTTGTGGAAAAAAATTCATTTTTTTTCCTTTGTGTCTCTACTTATAGCTGTTATATAGTTAGACTTATAATCATTTTTAGTACTGATTGGAATTTTATGTGACTCATCTCTCTAGATTTAGTGCCTGAATGTACCAAGGCCAGGATCCAGGCTCCTTCACCACAGTTGGGTGGGATAATTGACCTTGTTTGGTTTAAAACTGGGTCCTCCTGGTTCCTATAGTAATAATAACAGCTAACATTTATGTAGTACTTATTAACCACTTATTAACGCACTGTGTTAAGCACTTTACAATTATCATCTCATTTTATCTTTACAACAATAGGTAGGCACTATTATTATCCCCATTTAACAGAAGAAGAAACTGAGTCAGAGGTTAAGTGACTTGCCCAGGGTCACACACCTAGTGTCTGATTTGGTGTTATCTGAATTAAGGTCTTCCTGACTCCAGCCCTAGGGCTCTATCCACTTAGACATCTAGCTGCCCCATGATACATAGAGCATATGCTTCATGTATCTTTTATGTGTCCCTCCATTGTCCTTTGGGTGATTTGTAACTTTAATTCTTCTGGAGACGGTAGCATTCTGGGACTAGTTGCCTCCACAGCATCACCAGAAGAACACCCCAAGAGAAAAAATTACAGATAATAAATATCTACAGATGCTGGGCTCTGATATTCTACTTGTTCTTGTGAAAACTCTCTCAAATGTACTGGAATATCAAGAAGTCTGAAAACAACACTGGCCCATGTTCAAAAATTCATGCCAAGAAAAACAAAACCTTTAAATTTGATACCTTAAATTAGCCGGAATGTTTAGACATATCTATAATCTAAAGGAAAAAAATACACCCACACATACAAACACAATGTATCCCTTCCAGCCTCTCAGGTCAAAGATACTATTAGGAATGAATTTGTTTTATTATGATCATTTTATATATAAAATATTATTGTACTATCTCTCTAGACAGCCCCCACTTTTTAGCACAATGCATTCTTAGAAACTGCTTTGGAAAATAAAATGACAAAAAATGAATCATTTTTGTTTATGTATGTTACAAGCATTTCATAGCATCTAGTTACTCTCTTTTGCTCCTACATAGTACTTCTGTGTTAATGAGCTAGAAGGGGAATTGATTTTCCCAATGAGCAAGGAAGGCAGATTCAGGCGGTTAACACCTGATATTTGCCCATATGTAGATCCAGTTACTATCAGACATTTACATATAACCAGTCACATCTCTCCTTTCCTTATCCTGGTCCCACCTCTGATCAATGGCTTGATCACACCACACACACACACACACACACACACACACACACACACACACACACAAGTACAGCATATTCCCTCCACAGACTAATTGTGGGGGATGAGGGGAGCTTGGATGTAAAAGACAGAGACAGAAACAGACAGAGAGGAAGAGACAGAAAGTGAAAGAGACAGAGATGGAGACAGAGGGACAGAGAGGTGGAGACAGGAGGAGGTAGAGAGAGAAAGAGAGAGAGAGAGAGAGAGAGAGAGAGAGAGAGAGAGAGAGAGAGAGAGAGAGAGAGAGAGAGAGAGAGAAATCCTTTTCACTGCAATCTGTAATTCTTTTCAGATTATGGTTGCAATCTTTTTTATTTTAATGAGTTAAATTCACATTCTGAGGTCTAAAAGAGTTTGAACATAAAAATTAAGAACCCTGATCTAATTCAATCCCTTTATTTTGCGAAGGGGGAAATCTGAGCTGAGAGAAGTTATGAAATTTGTTTCAGGTCACGTAACTAAAGTTAGTGGCAGAACTGGGACGAGAACCCAGATTTCATGGTCAAGTGTGCTCTTTCTATTTTTCCATTCTATCAGAATTTCAAAGTGAATTATTCAGAATAATGTTAGAGTTATTCCACTGAAATTTTCAAAGAAATTCCAACTCTTGAGAATAAGAGTTATTATTTCTTTTTCAATTACGACAATAACCATTTCCCTAAAGGTGAGTCAAAATATCTCATCCACTGGTAAAAACAAACAAACAAAACTCATCAGGCTTGTTATTATCAGTGGAATTTCACTAAGAAAATATTCAAAGACAAATTCAGCCAAGGATCAAACCTTATACTTCTTTAGAAAGTATAAAATACATATTATCTTAAAGTATATTGCTGGATATAAATATATAAACACATATTTATATAAATATAAACCCCTAAAAATGCTATTTTAAATATTCTGGTTATCTTCCTGAATTGGTTCTTAAAAGATTTTAAGGATAGCTGTCACAGACCAGATTTCCTTCCTATCTATGACTTTCATTTGTTTTTAACATAACATTAATATGGATACCAAATATAATTTCTTTACTAAAATAGTGTTGTGGCTTGTTGGGTTGTTTTTTAGAGGCACTTAAACTTCCAGGACAGATTTAAGTCTCTCACTGCTTTAGCACCCTCCAGTGCTTCATCCATGAAACAGCATTTGGAATTAATTTTCTAAGACTCATTTCTGACAAGAGGAAAAGTAGAAACATTTTCCTATTCGACAAAGAATATGGTGTCATCAAAGAAGACGTGTAAGTCAGCCTAACTCCATAGTAAGTTCAAAATGGACTTACACAGAAAAAGTTGTCCTATTAAAAATTAGAAAATAGAGGGTAATATTTGAAACTGTGGAAAAAGGAAAGATTAGTAATGATACAAAGTTCAGAAGAAATAAAAAATCTCTATTATGTGAAATTTTTTTAACATTTTGCATAAATAAAATTGACTCTTGGATTAGGAGAAAAGAAAGGATTAGGGAAAATTTTGCATCAAAAAATTTTGAGTTTTTTGAAAAGCTGACATACAAAATCTTTAGTGAGTTGACAACAAACCTGCAAGATATTTAAGAGCCAAATAATCAAATGGAAAATTTTCAAAAGAAGAAATGCACACACTAATCAAAATGGAGGAAATGATAAAAGGCCTAAGTAGGGTGGAAAGGACCAAAGGAAGACAAACTATCAATTAATTCAATCACTCTAGAAAAAAATTTGTAATTATGCAAGAAAAGTGAACTAAATGGTTCAAACCACTTGAGCTAGAATTCCAGCTACTGTGGATCATGCTTCCAAAGGAACTAAAAACAAAAAGAAAAATCTAAATGTATAAAAATATTCATAGGAGCATTATTTAGAATTATAAAAAGCTAGAAGTAAAATATATTCCCAATGATTAGATCCTAGTAGAATAAAATGTGGTATATGAATATAACTGAATGCATGATAAGGAAGGACAAATATGTTGAAATCAAAGAAAGATGAGAAAATTTATATAAAGTGATATATATTGAAGAAAGCAGAGTCAAAGAACATATATGTAATTACTACAACAAAATAGTTAACATAGCACTTCATATGTGCCTGGTACTATGCCATTATTATCTTCTCCATTTTACACAGGAGGAAACTAAGGCAAAGAGAGATTAAGTAATTTGTTCAGGATCACACATTTATGATGCAATTAACACAGGAGATAAGTATAAAGTTATATCAACTACTGATAACAATCACTTACTAGCGACCTTCCTCAGGTCTGTCTGTGTTCATCCTTCATTACCAAAAGGAGACCATGTCTGATGACATGACTTGCACTTGACTGTATTTTGAGTGAGAGAGGGTTGTGCAAGGTCATCAGCCTCACTTTCTCCTCCTGAGACATCTGGATCCAATGACCAGATATTCATCAGGATGACGGGAGATGACCCAGGATGCAGTGGGAGACCTTGGCCTATTCAGATACTCACTTAGAGTAAAGTAAGGCCATTCAGTGAATCAGCCTCACTAAGAAATAATCAGGGAATGGCCCCTTTAAGGAGCAAAAGAAAAATAAATAAGAAAATCAAGCTGGGAGGAAAAGAGCAACAGTTACTATTGATAATCACTCTGAAGCCAGGAGGGTGTGGAAAACAGCCATTAAGTGGAGCTTGGGCAGGGTTCTATTGGTGGAAGGCAGTATATTTTGAATATGACTAAAAAGTGTCTGTCATTGTTTTAGAACAAAAATATCACAAATATTTTTAAAAGCAGAGTCAGGCATAAGTAGTTATATTAAACAATGCCTTATCCACCTAAGTACAAAATCCTTAATACACAGTATTGCCAGACAAAAGTAGCCCATTTAAACTCGGATCCTTATCCTAAATTCCAATCCTAGAGAGCAGTTTTGAAATAGAGCAAAGGTACATGTAGTCGATAGGGTACTGGATCTGAAGTCAGGAAGACTTCAAGTCAAATCCGATTCCAGAGGTTACTAGCTGTGTGACCCCAGGCAAGTCATTTAACCTGTTTGCCTCAGTATCCTTAACTGTAAAATGGGGATAAATAAAAGCACCTACCTCACAGGGTTGTTGTGAGGATGAAAAGAAAGCATGTTTATGAAGCACTCAGCACAGTGCTTGGCACAGAGTAGCTACTATATAAATTCGGATTCCCTTTCTTTCCTGTCATCTAGTCTGTCCTTGGCTCCTGATACAGATACTGACACCAGCCTCTGCTGTCCCAGGAACAGTTAGGACATTAATGCACAAACTTTAAATTCAAACAACTTAATTTCATTGGTGGAATAAAAAGAAAGAGGAAGAAAGGACAACATACTATCTTTGACATTATCTGTGTGACTTTGGGCTTTCTGGGTGTTATCTCGGGGCTTCAGTTTCCTCATCTAAAATCAGAGGGTTTGCACACTTTAGAGAGCTTCTGAGGTCTCTTAGCTCTAAATCTGTGATCCCGTGTTTGTAAAACCTTAAGGAACTGGGGTTGTAGCTCCTAGCACCACGTTCTAGGACAATGGAAAGGTCATCAGACTGAGGCGACAGCAGTTTAGGACACTTGAATTCTGGTCCTAGTTAGGAGGCTACTCACTAATTTGTTTGGCTTTTAATATGGGCTCATTTGCCTCTCTGGGTCTCAACTTCCTCATAAGATCAGGAAGTTTATCTAGTTAACCTTAAATCCTACATCACAGAATGTTAATGCTACAAGGAAACTTAAGAGATACGTTTGTCCAACACCTTCATTTCCTAAGCAGATGAGAGGCCGGTGGTCTCAAAATGTGGAGCAGCTTTGGTTTACCGATTCCTGGAGTGGTGCCCTTTCTGTGGCTTCTCACTGGCCCCCTCATGTCTAATAGTCTCCAAAAGGAAGGGTACAAGCAGGTGTTGTAGAAAAGAGTAGTCTAAGAGAGGAGGGTTCTATGGAGAAAAAATGGAAAAGAGAGGTCAAACAGAAGGAAAACAAACCTTCCTGATGGGGTGACGGGACCTGGACCTCAAAAAACAGAGACTGTCTCTGGAAGAAATCCACAATCTCAGTAAGTCCCTGGGAGAAAACTCTTTTCTTGTTATAGGCACACAGAGACCTGACACTGGCGTTCTCAGATAAAAGTTATCAGTACAGGCAAAGGGTACTTGCCCAAGGACCATGTCTCTTGGCAAACCTTTGTATAAACAGAACTCTCTTGAACCTTCAACAAAGTGATCTGTGACTCCCTGAGTTTCCCCATACATTCCAGCAGTCCAGCACCCAGGCTATTTGCATGTACTCACCACTCCCATTTTCCATCCCCAAATAACCTAATTAGCATACTTGGCATTTTTTTTACTGTCCCTTTTCTAGATAAGCTTTAGTATCACCCCCATTAAGTTTTAAGTTCCCTAAGGAACTTATTAAAGTCACAATAGACTTTGCCACTTGACTGGAAGACAGTTTGAGTTTGTGAATTTATTCCAGGTGATCTCACTGTACCCTGACATTATAGGGGTCCCAGGACCCCTAAACCATGTCAGCACCCCTAAACCACATCATTCCCACTCTAATTTCCCAGGGACAAGTTTCCTGATAACTTACTGAATATTGTCATAGGTCTCAGGAAATCATGACCTCATCATAACTTCTAAGGAAACTGGTCCAACTTGGAGGGCCCTCCCTATTCCTTTTTTTTTTTTCCTGAGACAATGGGGTTAAGGAACTTGCCCAGGGTCACACAGCTAATAAGTGTCTGAGGTCAAATTTGGACTCAGGTACATCACCTATCTATCTTAGGAATTCTCTATTCTTGCAGACATTTACTTAGGATAGATTGGGGAGAGGGAGGAGGCTTGCCACACAGGAATTCTGTGGGTCACTTCCTGGCTTAGCCTTTTTTTTTTTTTTAACAGATTTAAAGCTGGGTGGGCTTTATATTTTCTCTGCTTCATACACTTAGTAGTTACCCTGGTCAAGTCCTTTAACCCTGACTGTCTTCAAAATCAAACAAACAAAAAATAGAATTGGGGTTATATTTTACTGCCAAGCACCCATGTGCAGTCTATTTCCTCCAGAAGGCTGAATGTCTTTGCTATCTAATGACGTGTGGACATGATTTCAGTTCTTCCTTCCTTAAGGCCCCCAGCCTCTGGACACTGCTCACTTGTACTCTCCCAAAGCCTAGTGACCAAGTGACTTTGCAGGATACCCATTAGAAATCAAATCCTCTAAGTCTCTATTATGGCCCTCCTTGCCTAGCTATTTTCCCTGCCTTTAAAGCTGTCTCATTGCTTCTCAGGACACATTCTTTATTCTTTGTTCAGAATCAAGATAAAATAAAGAAAATTATTAGAACATAGCTTACCCAATTGTATGGTAAAAAAAAAAAAAACTAAGTGAAATGGATATTTACAAAAATATAATATTATCATTAGACATAGAGAATTTCAATATATCATTCCCAGAAGAAATTCAACAAATCATAAATGAACTTCCAGAGGAAAAAACCCAGGACCAGATGGACTTAAAGTTTGGTGCTTACCAAACATTCAAAAAACAATTGATTCTAATATTATGTAAACTATGAGCAAAAACATGAAAAGAAGAGATTCTACCAGAGTCCTTCTGTTGAGAAAAATATGTTTCCAACAGTTAAATCAAGGAGTGATAAAGACACAGGAAACTATAGACCAATATCTCTGACAAATACTGTTGCAAAAATAGTTGAATAAAATACTATCACCAAGGCTACAGTAATAAATTTAAAAAATGATACATTTAAACTAGGTTGAATTCTTGCCAGAGTTCCAAGATTGGTTCAATACTAGGAAAACTAGGTACATAATAGCCCATTTTAACAATGAATAATAATTGCTATTAGCAACGAAAATCATAATCAGTAAAGGTAGAAAAGTATTTTTAGAAAATGCAATACCCTTTTCTGCTAAAACAAAGCATTAGGAAGTATGGGAATAAATGGATATTTCCCTAATATGATAAACAGTATATGTAAAACCAAAAGTCCACATCATCTGTAATAAAGAAATACTTAACATCCCCCCCCCCAATAAGATCAGGGGTTACTGCTGTTACTGCTATCATTTGATATAATTTTAAGAATCTGCACTATTACAAAAAAGACATGAAAAGGAAACTAAAGAAATAAAATTATGTATTTTTTTCAGATGATATAATGGTTTACTGAGACCCCTAGATATTCAAAAAAGGACAGCTAAGTGGTGCAGTGGGCACTGGGCCTTGAGACAAAAATACCTGAGTTCAAATGTGACCTCAAACACTTACTAGCTGTGTGACCTTGGGCAAGACATTTAAACTGCTTGTCTCAGTTTCCTCAATTGTAAAATACGCTGGAGAAGGAAAGGGCAAACCACTCCAGTGTCTTTGCCAAGAAAACCCCACATGGGGTCACAAGGAGTCAGACATGACTAAAAAGCAACAAAAAGAGATTCAACTAAAAAATTAACAGAACCAATTATTAATTTCAATATAGTATCTGGATATAAAATAAACTCACAAATCACTAGTCTTTTTGTATATTGCCAACAAAACCTTGCAGAACAAGATAGAAAGATTCCATTCAAAATAACCACAAAATGTACAAAATATCTAGCCTACCAAGAGAGGCTCAGGAATTACATGAATAAAACTATAAAACATTCTTTGCAGAAATACAGATAATGAATTGGAGCAGAATTAATTGCTCGTGGTTAAGCAATACTTAATGCTTATTAAAATATAAAGCTTTTAAATATTTTAAATTTTAAATATTGCTTATTAAAATATTTAAAATAATAATACTACCTAACTTAATTTATAGATTTAATGCCATGACAATTGAACTACTAAAGGATTTCTTTATAGAATTAGACAAAATTATAATAAAATTCATCTGGAGAAAGAAAAGGTAATAGTCACTGTCCTGTAGGAGGCTAACAGGGGAGCCTCAAAAAGGTAACATGATAGGGAGCTGTGGTCCTCAAACGTTTTAGTCTCAGGACTCCTTTACACTTTTAAAAATAGAGGTCCCCAAATAGCTAATTTTTAGGTTACATTTATCAATATTTACCGTGTTAGAAATGAAAACAACTTAACATTATTATAAAAATAGTTTTAACTTTGCAGATACCCCCCGGACCCCAAAATGTAGGAGTCCTTAAACCATTTTTTGAGAATTGCTGATTTTGAGAACAGCTCATATAGAGGATAGAATGCTCAACTTGGAGGCAGAAAACCTGCATTCCAATCCTACCTTGAGCACTTACTAATTGGATCATCCTGGGTAACCCTGGGCTTCATTTTCCCTATTTGTAAAACAAAGGAATTATACTCAAAGATTTCTAAAGTCACTTTCAACTCTAAATTCATGATCCGGTGCACACGTGTAATAAACATATGCAAAAAACACATAAGTATTGCTATTCAGTCAACGGTTCATGACTTTACCACCAAGGATACTAGAGTGGTTTAACACTTCCTTCTCCAGTGGATTAAGGCAAAGGTTAAGTGACTTGCCCAGTCACACAGCTAGTAAGTATTTGAGGCCATATTTGAACTCAAGTCTTCCTAACTCCAGGTCTAGTATACTATCCACTGAGCAACCTTGTTGTTCAGCTGTGTCTGACTCTTTGTGACTCCATTTGGAGTTTTCTTGGCAAAGATACTGAAGTGGTTTGCTATTTCTTTCTCCAGCTCATTTTACAGGTAAGGAAACTGAAGCGGAGTTAGGTGACTTACCCAAGGTCACACAATGACCTTGTATTTGAACACAGGAAAATGAGCCTTCCTGATTCGAGGCCTGGCACCCTATCTACTATGCTACCTAGCTTCAATGATGATAGGTAGTAGAAAGTTAATCTAAGATCAGGCAAATAGGGCAGGCTTTTCTTTGGGAGCTCCCTCCCCTCAAGAAAAAGAGAACAGATCACAATATATCTATATCACAATTTCCAGTCTAAGCTTATCTGCTAGTTTAGTGAACCAGAAGCAAATCTAGATTTCTATTATTTCCTCTTTAAAATGTGAGCTATAGGATTCAGGGTTGCCTCTTGTACTCAGGCAGAGAAAAAGCTATGATCAACAGATAATAAATGGAAACTTGAGAACTCATGCATTTCAGGATAGGAAGTAATAGTAGTCATCTGGGTTCAAATCCTACCTCCGACACTTCCGAGCTGGTGGATTCTGGGCAAATCATTTAATTTTTCTGAGCCTTGGTTTCCTCATTTGTAAAATTGGAACAACAGTACCTACACCTCATGGTTTTGTTATGAAAATCAAATGAGATAAAGTGTATAAAGTACCCAAAATAAAGGTTTAATGAATTTCAGTAATTTTTATTAGTAGAATATGAACAGATATGCATGCAGGATGAAAGGAAAGGTAGGTTGAAATAAATAAGCACCATCTCTGGCCAAGGCCCTTCACTAAAGTTCTAATCCAATACCTCATCATGGCGTGGCTTTGACCTTGGGCTTTTGGAGGTAGAGTCTAGGAGGGCTTCATGTAGGAAGTAGCACCTGAGTTGATTCTTGAAGGATGAGAACTATCTCAACAGGCAAGGATGAGGAAGGAGTACACCCCGCCACCCCCAAGGCATGGCAGACAACCTCCATGAAGGCAGAAAAACTGGTCTGTGATGATCTACTTGGTAGCTATCACCTCAGTCCAGCCACTAGGGAAATGGAACCCAAATATTACATCAGAACAACAAAGGAGGAAACTTTTGTCCATCTTAGAAGTGGAACTAGTCTTAAGAATCTGGTTCAAAAGTATGATTAAGACAGGCCAATTAGAACAGAAGGAGTGCACGGGGGTCTATGGTTGGGCCAAGGAGAAAACCAACAGCAGAGAGATAGGATTTCCTGAGGCTAAGAATTAGAGGGAACTCCAGTGAAGGATGGAGAAGGCATCTGTCCAAGCCCACAGCTGTGTTGCCTTCAGCTGAGTTGGGGAGGGGATGAAGCAAAAAAATGACAGGTTGACTGTCTGCATGAAGTAAATCATCATTCATCAAAGCCCTACACTCCTCCCTTCGTGTTTTTCTGACCTTGCTCTTTGCTCCTTCCCAACCCTCAGACAGGGTGAGGAGTGTGGACCCTTTCCAGCAAGTTTGCTGCCTCTCTCCTTGCCTTTTAATCATCCCCAGCCCCTCCAGGGCCCATCCCTGAAGTACAGAATAGCATCTGCAAATACAGCCCAAACAATTTGAAAGTAAGGGAGTAACCTTGGGATCCAGATTTTTAATCCTTTGGAGTTTACAATATTTTTTTTTAATAATTTTACTTTTTATTCTGAACCTCATCCACATTAAATAAGCATTGCTATATACCAATGGAAAAAAGGTACAAAAAACATAATAAACAGCTTACTTTTATTTTTAAGTATATAATAAATTCAACCTGTTATTTTCAAAACCGTCCAGCTTGTCTGTGTTTCCTATTTCCCTTTGTTCTGTTATCTTTTATGTAGTTTTAAAAAATAATTCAATGTACAGTCATTGCATTG
Organism: Bettongia penicillata ogilbyi; assembly: GCA_023548195.1. Classification (NCBI taxonomy): domain Eukaryota; kingdom Metazoa; phylum Chordata; class Mammalia; order Diprotodontia; family Potoroidae; genus Bettongia; species Bettongia penicillata. The sequence goes on along the minus strand of JAJHZJ010000121.1, from coordinate 3,027,324 downwards.
ACCTGAGTTCTCAAGTTCTTTAAAGCTTACAATGTTGTTGTTATTGTATAAATTATTCTCCAGGTTCTGCTCACTTTACTTTGCATCAGTTTATACAAATCTTCTCAGATGAGTCTAAAACAGTCTTTTCCTTATCTTTTAGTGTCCAAGAATATTCCATTACATTCATATACCATGATGTGTTCAGTCATTCCCCAATTAGTTTCCAATGTTTGCCACCACAAAAAGAGATGCCATAAATATTTTTAGACATATGGCTCCTTTTCCTCTTTATTTGATCTCTGGGGCATAGATCTACTAGAGCTATTGCTGGATTAATGTTCAATTTTGTAATCTGTAGCACACAATTTCAAATCACTCTCCATAGTTCCACCAACAATGTATTAATGTTTGGCTTTCCTACAGCTGTTTCAACAACTGTCATTTTTCTGGTTTTATCACTCCTTCAAATCTGATAGGTATGAGATGGAAATAGGGTTGTTTTAATTTGCACTTCTCTTGTTATTAATGATTTGAGAAATTAAAAAAAAATATGACTATTGAATGCTTGGTTTTTTTCCCTTTGAAAAGTGTTTATTCTTACTCATTGCCCATTTACCTACTAGAGAAGAGCTCAGACTTTCTCCTACAAGGACCATGAACCCAAGTAAATCCAAAAAAAGCAAAAAAGTGATCATAGAGGTCAAGGACGGACTATCGTGGACACTAGAATCTGGTTCCACAATTCCCACCATGACCTTCCAGAAATGCACAGGTCTAGTGGTCAGCACCTCTGTAACCCCGAAATGAAGGTAATTATGGTCTATTTCTACCCTCACAATGCTCAGAAGAGGACCCTCAAACTGTGTCCTGTAGCAGACTTTCTACAGATCCCAGAGGAGGGAGGAACATCAAGTCATTTCATGGCACAAAGGCAAACTCCAGAAGGTGGCACTGGGTGATCTGGCACTGTGTCCCATTCCTCTAGTGGGAGGCTCTCTGCCAGATACTTAACCCAGTTGATTAGGAATTTCCTGCCCATCATTAGGGCTGCCCATCTGTTTGCTCCCTCCCTCCAATGGTCTGAATTTCTGTTGTCCTTTTGTGGGAGATGTGTTGTGTTTACACAGTCAATAACCAATTTGTCAGCATTCCCTTAGTTTCCAGCTTCTGCCATCATAAAAAGAGAGAGCACATTTTTGCACGTATGGCTCATCTTCCCTTTCTCTGATCTCTTTGCGGTATGGAGCAGATAGTGGTATTGCTGGGTCAACAGGTATGTACAGTTTTATGAATTTTGGGAAATAGTTTCAAGTCCCTCTCCATAGCTCCACCAATAATGTACTAATGTTTCTGCATTCCTGCAGTTGTTCCCTACAACACAGAGGTCCTACTCTTGGTATATTCCACTTGGTAACATATATTCAAACTCATCCCAGTAACCTCCAAAGGTATTTTGGTTGCCTAAGAAGCCAACCTCTCCCATTATATGGTCCACTCTACTGGCTGAGAACAGTGTGACCAGGCTGAGATATCAATGACAATAGCAACTGGTCAGGTAAGCTGTACCTTCTGCCACTTGGCAGTATTCCACATTGCAGCCCAGGCTTTTCATTCAGTCTCACAAATTAGCATTCTTAACCTAAGGTGTAACTCTTCTTTAAGTCAAACAGCCATATGTAACTATTATTTCATGGCTTCCTCCTTAGCTCAAATTATAGATAAACAAATGGTAGGAACAGGGGAGGGGAGAAAGCCAAAATTTTAAGAACTGTTATCCAAAGGTCCTATTAAACACCCGAGTCATTAAGAAAGAAATAAAATAAAAAACAGCTGAGTCATTAAAAAAGAAATAAAATAAAAAACAGCTGAGTCTCTCTGCCATCTACGGTTGTGCTGAGAGAGATACTGCTACTGCTTCTAAAATGATGCATTCTCTGGGTCTTGTACACTCTAATCTCTCCCTTGTTATTAAGGGGAAGAGGTGAAGACTTTTCAATTTAACTCAGTTTGACAAGCATGTATTAAACATGCCCTCTGGGCCAGATACAGTGCCAGAAATTGAAGAAACTAAAACAAAAGAGAGACAGGAGACAGAACCTGAGCTGAGCCTTACCAGGAGCTTGGGATGCAAAGAATCAGAGGTAAAGAGGGAAAAGTACTCCAGGTATGGGGGACGATCTATTAAAAAGCACAAAGGGAGAAACTACATTTCTGTGTACTGGGAAGGGAAACGAAACCAACTTACCTGGAATGGAGAGTATATGGAAAAAGAATAATTGAAATCAGGGTGGTGGATTCCCTGGGCTACTAGGTTAGACCTATTCATAATCTGTGGGCAGTGCTCATCTGGGGCAGTGGCTCTCCGCCCTGGGTCAATTCAAGAGCATACTCTTAGTTTTAGGAGCCTTCTCTGCTAACCGGAGATCTTGTCCTACTCTTCCAATACTGTGGAATAGACAAGAATGTCCAAAGGGCTGTTAACAGAGTTTTCATTTTAGCTGTTCTATTTGTATGAATATTGATTTCACTGTTTAGATTAATTTACTATCTCCTACCAAATAGTCAGCTAATAGTTGGAAGCCATAAAGAGGTTGGCTTTTTAACTTACTGACACTTATTATGCTATGACATTTTTAGGGGTGAGAATTACAAACTGACCTTATAGAGTTTAACTGGGGTGTTTTCTTTTAGCCTGTTTTGATCCCTGGTCACACACGGGTTTGGGGCAGGTAGGTGGCACAGTGGATAGAGAGTCAGGCTTGGAGTCAGGAAGATTCATCTCCCTGACTTCAAATCTGGCCTCTGACACTTACTAACTGTGGGGCCCCTGTCAAGTCACTTAACCCTGTTTGCCTAGGTTTCATCATCTATAAAATGAGCTGAAAAAGGAAATAGCAAGGCAGTCCAGTATCTTTGACAAGAAAACACCAAATGAGGTCACAAAGTGTCAGACCCAATTGAACAACTATGAATATCAGTTAAAAATTGTCCATTTCATGCCCTATCTTCCCATTATCCAATGGGGTATGAGCAACAAAACTTCACATTCAACCAGATGGGGTCTACCCTATTAAAAAAAGGAAAACTATGGAGGTTCCAAAGAAAAGGTCAACTATTACCTTCAAAAGGCTATTTCTCTAACCTTTCCCGACTGCTCCTCTACTTAGCATCCATCTTGTAAACAGGTGTGCCACTTAGGGCAACTCTCATGATTTTCGTATGTCATTGACATAAACTCACTAAGTAGTCTGTTGACAATCTCCTCTTGTTGATGGGTTGTAGAATGAGTCATCAGTATGTCTAAAACACAATATAATAACTTCTAACATCAATCTGGTTTTTTAATTTAGTAAGTCAATTAAAATAGAAGTGTATAAATGCAGCAGATGAAAACAAAATCAACACAGGATCACAAATAAATTGTAAGAAGCAACTTACAGTCCAAAAAGAATTCATTTCTGCTATTTTCAATTATTTCAAGATACACCAATCTACATAAATATTAATCTAATCTGCTTCTTCTCTCCCTGCATCAATAGTAGTGTCTACATAGTTGACAGATACAATAAGTAGACATTATGAACACTGTGCCCATCAAACATTTGATAAATCTTTCCAAATTCTATTGACAAAATAATAACAATTAGAGAACTAGTTCTTCAAGCAAAGGAAAGAAAAATTTAACGAACATCTGACATGGATACAGTGATTCAAGGCTTAAAAATTATATTATGTATATTTCTAACTCAAGTTTCACACAATTTGGCTACTGAATTATCAAGACATGCCGGATGACCAAGGTCGGGCCTTCCATTTTCCCAGTCTACATTGATAATATGTGGGGGTGCCCTCCTGTACAAACATAGGCCTAAACTTTTTATTCCACTCAGTATTCACTATGGTTATTTTGTTTCTCTGCTTTTGTTCTGTTATGCCATTCAGATACCAACTGGCCAACTCCAATTTCAAAACTCTAAGAAAACATTTCAAGAAATATCATAGAATTTCTAACCATTTCTCCAATAACATACACAAATATGATCTTAGTTTGCAATAGTTTTTCAAGGTAAAGGCCTCTCAAACCAGTTTGGAGACTTTTAAGTAATTTAGATTCAGCTTTTGTCAGGAGGGTCATATCAGGAGGTACCATAAAGATCTCCCAGAATGGTATGGTTACCTAACGTAAAATGGGTCAATTCTGTCATGTGGAATGACATGCTGAATACTATTGTGCTATAAAAAATGATGAGGGGGACAGTTCAGAAAAATATAGTGAGACCCATATAAACTGAGGCAAAGTGAGAAGAACCGGGAGATCATTGGGTACGGTAACAGCAATCAATGTTGTAATGATAACCAACAATGAGATTTGGCTATTCTGATCAATGCAATGATCCAAGACAATTCCAAAGGAATCATGATGAAAAAATGCTAAGTGCAAACTGAAGCATAATTTTCTCACTTTCTTTCTTTTTCTTGCTTTTTAAAAAAAATAAATATGGTCAATATGAAAATATATTTTGCATGATTTCATATACAGAACTGATATATTGCTTGCCTTCTCAGTGGGTGAGAGAGGAAGTAGGAAGAAGGAAAAGAATCTGGAACTCAAAATTTAAAAAGACAAAAATGTTAAAAAGAAATAATAACATTTAAAAAAACATTTAGTTCCCTCTTAGTCACAGCTCTGACATTGAAACAGTATTACCAATTCTGACCCACCCCCACATACACAACCTACAATCACACCTCTTCTCCATTATACAAAATAGGACAATTTATGACAGTTACACCATCATACCGAAACTCAATTTCTATTCAATTGGAACATGCAATCCATAAAACTATACTGAATAAAATCATGACTGTAAAAGAAATTAAAGGGAAAACAAATGTTATTTTCATAAATGAAATTTTAGAAAACCAGATCCAAAGATCTTTTGATTACCCACATGGAAAGAATTTCTTCATACAAACTCATCCTGATCAATAACTATGTCAAGCAAACCATCACTTTAGGCTGGCCAAATATGAGTTAAATGAAATGTTCTGATCCTTCTAAGCAGTTGCCAAACTTGGAAACACAAAGTGCCACTTGGCTGAGCAAAAGAAATAAATAAAACATAAATTAATTAAATCAACTGATATATAGAACCAACTAATTCTATAATCTACCATGGTCTGGTAGAAAGAGCTCTGGGTTCAAAGGACTTGAATTCAAATTCCGCTTCTGATGTTTATTTCCTATGTGACTTTGGACAAGTCATTTCCCTCCCTGGGTTTCAGATTCTTCATCTATAAAAGAAGAATGATGACCACCAAAATCCCTTCCATCTCAGAATCTATGAGTCAATAAACTCTGAAATTACTCTCAGTTCACAGCCTTTTATTCTTCTACCTCTCCCTCTCTTAAAATTTATATACCTAAAACATAGATCTGACTGTGAAAATCCCCCCCAAAAAATTTTTCCATTGTTTTCTATTGCTTCTAGTATAATATACAAAATCCTCACCCCAAGATTTAAAGCTTGAATATAGTGCCCCCCCCACATTATTTCATGTTGCTTCCTTTCACATAATCTCCATGGCAATCAAACCTGCCTACTAGCTGTTCCCCACATATGACATTCTAACCCCTGCCTCCACTAGTGCTTTTACACAAGTGGTCTCCAAAGTCTGGAATATTCTCCTTCATCTTTGCCTCTTAGAATTCCTAGCTTCCTAACAGCAACATTGTGCCATGACCTACTTTGATAGACTTAGCTCTTCTTAGCACTGCAATGATCTTAGACTCATTGATGGAAAATGCTATCCACATCCAGAGAAAGAACTGTGGAGTATGAATGCAGATCGAACCATACTGTTTTCTTTTTTTTTCTTATTTTCTTTCTCGTGGTTTTTCTTTTTTATTGTTTTCATTCTTCTTTTGCAACACGACTAATGCGGAATATGTTTAACATGATTGTACATGTATAGCCTATATCAGATTACATGCCATGTTGGGGGAGAAGGAAGAGGAGTGAGAGGGGATAAATTTAGAATTCAAAATCTTATAGGAGTAAATGTTGAAAACTAAAAGTAAATAAATATTTTTTTCAAAAAATTAAATACAAGGAATTCCCAGCTTCATTCAAAGCACAATTCAGTTGTTATCTCCTACACAAGACCTCCAGATGTCCTCCCAAGTTGTCAGTGCCTTTCCCTCTTGAAATGTCTTTGTATATGGGTACAGCCCTGGGTATGTCTTCTTGTTGAATTTTCCCCCTTATATCTCTACACCAAGAGGTGTAGAGGTGAAGGGATAGGGAGGAGGCATGACTCTGAGAGCAACTTAGGGCATCCTAGCGAGATGCTGATGAAGGATCAAGGTCCCTGAGATCTTAGAGATGCAAGAGAGAAGAATGAAGGGGCCAGAGATACTCAATTTGAACAGGTAGTACATATAGCTCCATAATAGCCAACTAACATTCACAGGGCAGCTCCAGTTCCCAGGTATAGTGCTAAGCCTGCCTGAGTACTTTGTAGTACAGGACCTTGGAATATCCAAGGGGTGACTGGGTTTTGGGTCTGTGAAGAGACTGGGCTACTCAAATGTGATGACCCTCAGCTTGGACTTCATGAAGTCTCAACCCAGGAGAAAAACATAGAAAGACTTGCAAGAAATAATGAAAAGTGAAATAAGCAAAACCAAGAGAAAGGTGTATACAGTAACAATATTGTTTGATGAGTAACTGTGAATAACAGTAGCTATTCTGAATGTCATAAATACATCAACCACAAAGGACCACAAAGGAATATGCTCTCCAGACAAAGAACTGATAAATAAAAGTATGTATAGTATGGTTTTACATATATTTATGTCAAATAGTGGCCTGCGCTTGTTGGAGGGAGAGATGGAGACAGTTCAGAACTTCAAATGTAACAAAAAAGTAATTTTAAAAAAAAGTCTCCACCTGGAGAGGTTTCTTATCTGAAATTTTTTTCCTGAAATAGAACTTTTTTTTTTATTTCTAACTTTATTCCAAGTATGTGTGATTTCATTTATGCCCTTTACCATCTACCTTCCACGTCTTTGGAAACTTTTCGGGAGTTACTGAGGCAGGAGAAAAAACAAAACCCAAAAGGCATCCACTCAAAGCCGGCTCAAGGGGGATAACACTTCGTTTAACTCGGGGCTTGGAAGTCCTAGACCTTGGCCTTCGAAAGGGCGCGTCACACCTTCCCAACACACAGGTGGAGGAGGGCGTGGGGCCTGCGGTCCGCGCGGGTCACAGGACGGACAACTGTCCGGAGGTTGGCGTGGCTTCGTGGCTGTCCCAAGGGTTGGGGGTGCTGCTATGTCCAGGGCACGAGAAGAACGGGGAAAGGGGCACGGGAGGGTCTGGAAGACCCAGGGAGCCTCGTGGGGCGTCTGCTAGGGCTCCCCTCAGGGCTGGACGAGGGGTCCTTGAAGCCCCCCGCACTGGGGTGCTGCACGCGCCCTCCATTGGGGTGCTGCACGCCCCCCCGCACTGGGGTGCTGCGCGCCCTCCATTGGGGTGCTGCACCCCCCCCCCGCACTGGGGTGCTGCGCGCCCCCCCCGCACTGGGGTGCTGCACGCGCCCTCCATTGGGGTGCTGCACCCCCCCCCCCGCACTGGGGTGCTGCGCGCCCCCCCCGCACTGGGTGACAGCGCTGGACCACGGAGCCAGGGGGCGCCCTGGGCTGGCCGAGCCGGAGGAGGGGGCGCTCGGAAGGGGTGTGCCTAGTTTGGGGGGGCCGGCGGACACGTGTGCGCTGGCTCCCTTCGCGCACTGGGGGAGGGGCGGGGGTGACACTCACGCGTGACGCAGGAGCCCGGCCCCGGCCCCGGCTCGGGCTCCGGCTCCGCCTCTAGCGGCGGCCGCGGGCAGGCCGGCCTTCCGCAGCAGTCGTAGCGCCATCTTGCCGCCGGAGTCCAGGCTGCGGCTCCGGCCCCGGGCTCTCCCTCCTGCGGCTTCCGGGGCCTCCGCCGCTCCGCCCGCGCCTCCGCCTCGCGCTCCCGGGGCGCCGATTGGCCCGAGGGGGGGCGGCGCGGCGAGGGGCCCGGCGCGGCGGGGGCGCGGGCCAAGGCCGGGGGCGGGCCGGGGCGGGGGAGCGGCCGGCCTCGAGCCCTCTTCGGGCCTGTCCCGAGATAAGCCCGGCCCCGGCGGACGCCGGCTGCTTGGGCACCAGCTCGAATGGAAACTTTGTCTCCCAGCTTGGAACGCGGCTTAGCAGATCCTCCTTTTTCGATATTTTCCTCCGTTTGGCCGACTGGCCCCTTTTTCCTTTTATTTGTATATTTTTTTAATCACATGGGATAGTTCTCTGGAATGGAGAGAGAAATTTATGTAAACGAAATTGAAAATAAAATTTAGATTCAAAGGAAAATAAGTTAAATTAGGTTAAAAATAAAAGCTAGGAAAAAATGTATTTTGAACATTTTATTGGAACACACTTTTAGAATCGGCCTATGTGGCGGTGTGGACCGAAAAATGACACTCACGGCTTGGCATTATCGGTCTTCCCTGTCCAGACATTTATTATTAATCGTGTTTTATTTCATCTTATTTTATGGGCTTATCTTTAACCCAGGGTTATCTGCTTTCACAATTGGGTCCTGCTGAACCTAGGAGCAGACGGAATTTGTAGGTTCTTTCCTAGTAAAGTAAAAATAGAAAAAAATAAATCCTAATAGTATGACAGCAGTGGTTTGTCCTTAGGTTTTAAGCCTGAGAGACTCGAAGCTCTGGACTCTCCAGCCTTCTTTCCCGATCTGGGCTTCTAATTATAATGCTTTTTAAAATTTAAAAAAAAAAAAAAAAGCTTGCCCCCTTGAGCTGGTCCCATTTCTTCATCATTTTAAAGAGCTATTGTGGGTGACTGCACTAAACTGCACAAGAAGGGCAAAAGGTAGACAGATCTAATATAAGTCACTTTGCCTGGCCACTTGGAGTCTCATATAGAAATGGGATGCAGATAGAAATATCCAATAACAGAGCCCTGGGTTCAGTTCTAGCCTCTGACAAAGTACAGAGCTGGAGATCCTGGGGAAGTCGCTTGGTTTTTGTAGGTGGCTGTCCGCATTTTGTGTCCCCACAGAAACCCTATATTTATTTCCTAAGGACAAGAATTCACCTAGTTCAGATTCTGTTTGTAAGGTCTAATGGTTAGGTGGGGTCCTGGGAGGAAGGGTGGAAGCCCTGTTTTCCATTCCAGCCTCTGACACACACTCAGACTCTGGGGGCAAGTCATCTCCCTCTTTAGGCCGCTGAAAAGCAAGGCCTGTCTTGCCAATCTCTGTATCCCAGTTGCTTAGCACCGTGCCTACCTAGCACAGAGTGGTGATTAATAAATGTCCCTTGACTGACCAGCTAACATGTTATAGATGTCAGACACACCAGTTCACAACACTCTGGAGTGCTGCCCAAATCTCATTACAACATAATTGGGAAATTAAAAAAAAAATACAGTAGAGCATAGATAATGTTCATATGTGGTTTTCAAAATCAATAGGGGGCCAGCAGAGATCCTTGTGTATGATTTAGTGGGCCTCTTTTCTATTTGCTAGGCAAATAGGGAAACAAATAGATAAGTTGCCTCCCTATACCAATGCAATCGTAAGTACAGGCCCTCTCCTGTATTTTTTTTTATTTTTTATTTACTATCCTGTAAATAATTACAATAGTGCTATTTGCGATCTGGGGAGAAAGGTAATTACAATCTAGGGGTAAAAAGGAGGAGAATCAGAGAAGGCTTCCTGGGGATGATGTTTGGATTAGACATTAAGGGACAGGTAAATATTCAACGAAGCGTGTGGTGGTAAGGAGGACATTCCAGGCCCTGGAGACAAAGAGCAAAGGCATAAAATGGAGAAGGGCAAAACATTTTCTGAGGACTGAGATGAATGAAAAGCTAAGAGATAGCATTTCTCTGTAATTAATAATCAAGTTATTAATTAGGGTAGTAATAAATAATAAATGATAAAATAAATAAATAAATGATTGATATTTAATTGATTATAATTAATCAGTTATAATTAATTAAAACTAATAAATTACTAGATAATAAATAGATGAACGATTAGGGTAGTAATAAATCAACTCGGTTTCTCCATAACCAAAGATAAAACCATGGAGATCCCTGAATCTTAAATACCTTTGGAAAAGGAGGTGCCCTGACATAATGAAAATCAGTTCTGACTGGTGAACAATTAATGAGGAGGTGGACATATTAATGAGAAGGTGGGCTAAAAATCTTCAGCTCCTGCTGCTGAGAACATGACTCAATTGTGTCAGCTTCCTCCAGCAATCAGGACAAAGAAATCCATCTCTACTCAGACCATCCTGGTTGATTTTTTCTTTCATAAACTAGATTACCCTAAACTCCAATGCAAGGGCGTATACTTACTTTCTAAGGACAAGAATTCACCTAGTTTAGATTCTATTTCTAAGGTCTTCTAGTTGGGTGGGGTCCGGCCCAAGAATGCAGAGCATGTACCCAGAGGATTTTCACAATCTCATCTATCAGTAATGTACTTCAGATTCTGACTGAATCATCTACAGGGACTGGTCCTTTAATGAGGAAATAAAGGGATAACCTTAATCTTAATTTAATAATTGTTTATTAATATAATAGAAAACAATAATTTTTCTCCAGATGATGAATTGCCCACTTTGTTATTCAAATTATCAACATACGCATCCTTCTAGTCAAAGTTTGGAGTGTGCCAGACTGTGAAGGTTTCCTAAATGCCAAGGAAAAGAAGTTTTGATAAGGTACAGTAGAAAGACCATTATATTTGGAGTTCCAAGGCAAGGGTTTGACTCTCAGCTCTATCAGTAGTATCAGCATGGTACAGTAGAAAAAGAACAGGATGTGAAACCTTAAATGGAGTCACAAAGAGTTGGATGTGACTGAAATGGCTGAACAGCAACATGAAGCGTCGGCTTAAGTTGTGTCCAACTCTGTGACCCCATTTTGGGGTTTTCTTGGCAAAGATACTGGAGTGCCCTTTCCTTCTCCCATTCATTTTACAGATAAGGAAACTGGGGCAAAAGGGTTAAGTGACTAGCCCAGGATCACACAGTTAGCAAGTGTCTGAGGCCATATTAGAACTCCAGAAGAGAAGTCTTTCTGACTCCAGGCTCTGCATTCTATCCACCGTGCCACCTATTGGCCCTTCACTTCCTTTTTACTGCTGCAAAATCTTAGAGAAGTCACTTTGGTTTCTTCATTTGTAAAATTAGATGATTGGATTGGATGACCTCAAAGGTCCCTTCCATCTTCAAATTTATGATCCTATGAACGAACCCACCTGTGTGACAGTGGGCAAATCAAGTAACTTCTTTGGCTTTCGGTTTCCTCATCTGAAATGAAGGGGTCCCCTCTACTTCTAAATCTTTAATTACAATCATCCATCTAACAGGGCATTGGGCAGCTCACGTTCGTTTTCAGAGCCTGAGTTTTCTTACCCGTAAATTGAAGTTATTATTCTAGATGATGCCTGAGTTCTTTTTTAATTCTAAAGTCCAAAGGTTCTATGAGCTTTAGCAATAGGGAGACACTGAAAGATTTTAAGCAGAAGAGAATCATGACCAGATTTATGCATAAGGAAAGTAAATGTGGCAGTGTGGTGAGGGATGGATTGGAGACCAGAGGAGTGGCGATTGGAAGTGCCTATGTGTGGTAAGGATGCTGGATGTGGAAATATGGCATCAATAGGGCTTGATAACTGATAGTATGTGATTTAAAGAGTTTTTAATGTGGCAGACCAGGTGGTGCCACTAATAGAAGTAGTATAGTCAAAAGATGTCAAGTGTAAGGGGCAACGTTTAGTTTTCAATGTATTGAATTTAAAGTACTAGTGGGAAGTGCAGGCAGAGAAATGTCCTAGGAAGATGTGGTAGGTTTGAATCTAGGAAAATAGTTCAGGATTGGAGATAAAGACCTGGGATAGTACTTATAGGCAATGAAGTGAATGATATTGCCAAGAGACATTAGGTAGAAAAGAAGAGGGCTAAAGGATGGATCCCTGGAGAGCATGGAATTGTGAAAAGAATGAGGAATTTGTGGAGAAGAGAAAGGAGTCATTAGATAGGTGGTATGAGAATGTGAAGAGTTAGGGAAAGAGTTTATCCAGAAGGGAGGAAGGGCCAGTGGTTCAAATGCCAAGAAGGATGAGGACTGAGAAAAGTCTATTAGTTGTTCTCAAGATGGCAGATAGAGCAGAAGTTAAACAACCCAGTTTCCTCAAAATACTCGAACAAAGTTTTAAAAGGAAAGAGATCAATAAAAATGATTAAGAAATTCAAAGATCTATATTATAAAGTGGCAATCATGAAAACAATCTGGTACTGGCTAAAAAATAGCATGCTGGTTCAGTAGAATAGGTTAGATACACAATACACAGTGGTAAATAACCACAGTAATCTAGTGTTTGATAAACCCAAAGAGCCAAGGTTTTGGGGCAAGAACTCAGCATCTGACAAAAATGACTGAGAAAACTGGGAAGCAGTTTGACAGAAACTAGGCAAAGATCAACGTTGCATATCATATACCTAAAACAATCAACATGGATAAATGATTTAGATATAAAAGATGATTTAAATATAAAAGTTTTCATAAGAAAACTAGGGGAACATGGAAAAATTTGCTTGTCAGATCTATGGATAAGGCCCTAGTTTATGACCAAGCAAGAGATAGAAAGGATCACAGAAAGTAAAATGGATAGTTTTAGCTATCATGAAATTTAAAAATTTCTGCACAAATAAAGTCCATTCTGCTATAATTAGAAGGAGGGTAGGAAACTAGGAAGGGAAATTTATAGGAAGTTTCTTGGATAAAGGCCCCATTTCTCAATTACATGGGGAGCTGGACCAGATTTATAAAAGTGAGAGTTAGTGTCCAATTGATAAATGGTCAAAGGCTATGAAAAGGCAGTTTTCAGAAGAAGAGATAAAAACTGATAGTAGTCATATGAGAAAATTATTTAAATCATTGATAAGAAAATGAAAATTAAAACAATTCTGAGATACCACCTCACATCTATCAGACTGGCTAATGTGACAGAAAAGGAAAATAACAAGAGCTAGAGGGGATGTGGAAAAATAGGGACACTAATGCACTATTAGTGGAAATGTGAGCTGGTCCAACCATTCTAGAGAACAATATGGAACTATACCTAAAGGGTTATAAACTGTGCATACCCTTCAATCCAGCAACACAACTGCTAGGTCTGTATCCCAAAGAGATCAAAGGAAAGGGAAAAGAACTTATATGTACAAAACTATAGTTGCTCTTTTTGTGATGGCAAAGAATTGGAAATTGAAGTGATAGCCATCAGTCGGGGAATGGCTGAACGAACTGTGGTATATGATTGTGACAAAATGCTGTCATGCTATAAGAAATGACAAGTAGAATGTTTTCAGAAAAAGCTGGGAAGTCTACATGAACTTAGGCAAAGTGAAGTAAGCGATACCAGGAGAAAACTGTCAACAATGACAGCAATAAGATTATGACAGACTTAGCTACCCTGACACAATGATCTAAGACAATTCCAAAGGATCCATAATGAAAAATGCCATCCATCCCCAGAGAGAGAACTGATGAACTCAGAGTGCAGATTGAAATGTACTCTTTTCACTTTCTTTTTCTTTCTTGGGATTTTTTGGTGTGTTTTCTTTTGCGAAATGGCTAATATGGAAACGTCTTACATAATTTCACATGTATTCTGTATTCCTTGACTTCTCAAAGGGTAAGGGAAGGATATGAGTGAGAAAAAGAATTTAGATCTCAAAGTTTTTTAAAATAAGCATTAATAATTAAAAAAATAAAAGTGAGAAATAAATAAAAAATATATATTTAAAAAAAGAAATCCAAGGAGAAACTACAATAAGTGCTTTTTGCTAGCCTAGAAAGATCCAGATAAATGTGGACTCTAGGGAAAGAATGCAGCCACAAAAGCCTGGTGTGGGATGCCAGAGAAGCTTTCCATCACAGGGGCCATCGATGAGCTAGGGAAGCCTGTAACCTGAAGCTGTATGGGGACAGAGAGTGGAACTCTAGACCAAGACTCTGGAACATACAGCTATGTTTCTTTGACCTCAAACCTCTCTGAAGCCTGAGGGGATAGAACCAGGAGGATGACAATCAAAGTAGACCCTGAATCAGACTCTGAGACAGCTTGTCCCTGTCAGTGACCTAGAGCAGTGTGCTGGCAGGAGATGCTTCTGAGATCCCTAAAAAAGAAAGCAATCATTACCAGGTCCACTCTGCCCCACAATACCCCAGACAGTATCAAAGAAAGATTCATTATTCCTTCCAGAAGTGCACAGAGGTTGACTCCAACACAAAGTCCCAATTCAGGAAGTAAGACTGGGAAAATGACTAAGCACAAGCAAGTCTTTGGGAACCTTTGAGGAAGTAGAAGATGGACGTCACAAGGAACTGAATGCAGCTAAAAAGTTTAGAGGGGCCTTTGAACTTAAATCATACCAAATAATATGGACTATGGGATTAAAATTGATTCCTTCAACTATTGTGTGTTATTTAACTACCAATATTGAGCATTGACATGCTTGACATAGTTGAAATAAATTTCCAAATAAGCAAAAAATGATACGTTTATCTTAATTCCTACCCATAGAATGAATGATCTCATAGACTAATGCCATCTTCCTGAATTTGAGTCAGGGACTTTTTTGAGTTCAGTTTTCTCAGGAAATGGATAATTAAATACCTGTCCTCATTAATCTTAGGAATCTTTGGCACATAGATACCACAGTTATGCTTTTGACACATCAGTACACATAAAAGAACCATTGGAGAAAAGTGTCTAGTCAGCACTAACTTTCCTATAACCGTTTAAAAATTAAACAACTTTCAGCTCTTGAAGGCCAATATTTTTTTTTGAGCAAAGTACTAATGAATGACTGCATCATTTATCCATGATAAGTACTCACTGTTAATACTACAAGCTACTTAGTATAGTCATTTTTTCTTCCATATCATATTTACTTGTTCATGCCTGAATTCATCTTTGCAAAGATGGAAAAGGGTGGCCTGTAGTGTTTATTGACTATGAAATTCAAAGCAGGGATTCCAAACCTGAGGCTAGGGCAGCATGGGGGCTGCTGGCAGATACCCAAGGAATGTCATTTATAGCCTTTTGGTGCTTTGTTCAGACAACATTTACCATTTTGGAAAAAGTTCCCTTATTCCTATGCTTTTAATATTTTTTTTAACATAAATAGGTATTGCATTTTGTGTATATATATTTATGCATATATACATTTGTATTTGTATGTGTGTATGTCTACATCAATTTTATGATTCTTAGTATTTTATTGTTATAGTTTACTATGCTTATAATTTACCTAATGTTGAGCTGAGCCTATAATCCTGTTATAAAGTTCACTTGGTTAGAGTATGTAACCTTTTAAATACATTGTAGTAATATCTTTTTTAATACATTTTTTTACTCAAAATCTTTGCATCAAAATTCATTAAGAATAATATTCCATGGTTTTCTTTCTAGGTCATATGTGTCATAGAAAAATTTAGTAGAATCTTTTCTTTCCCTGTTTTTGCAAACATTTTATGTAATATTGGAAAATTAATTGACTCTGAATGCTTCACAGAATTCACTTGTAAATTCATTTAATCCTGGATTTTTTTGAAAGTCCATTTATGGCTTGTTCAGCTTATTTTCCAAAGATTGTACTATTTAAATTCTCTATTTCTTGTTCTGCTAATTTGGGTATTTTATATTTTTTGTAAATTTCTTCTTCATTCTCCTGGTTTTACCTCTAGCCATCTCTTGATCCATAATCTTTCTTCAATGTGCTTGATGTCTTCTTCTGTTTATCAGTATTTTCAGACTCAGCTTCTGGTTGCAACACCCCCTCCCATCCTATACTCCTGGATGATGTGGTCAGAGTCCTCTTTAGTCCTGTCCTTGATTTTTCTCTGCTCCTACGACTGACGTTCCTGGTATTTCTGCACTCAGTACACTGGTAGGCTTTGTGTCCCCCTTGTGGCACAATGGATAGAGTACCAGGCCTGGCGTCAGGAAGATCTTCCTGAGTTCAAATCTGGCCTCAGATACTTACTGGCTGTGTGACCCTATATATCTGTAAAATGAGCTGGAGAAGGAAGTGGCAAACTACTCCAATGTCTTTGCCAACCAAGTCCTAAATGGGGTCATGAAGACCTGGACGTGACTAAAGTGACTGAATGACCACAAAGGATCATCCAGAGGTCTTCAAGCCCCTTTGAAGTCCCTTTGGTCGGAGAACTATGGTTTTCCAGTCCCCTTGAATGACCTTCCTCAAAGAACTGTGTTTTTTCAAGTCTCCTCCAAGTATCTTAATCAGAGGACAGACAGCTTCCAGCCCCTCTGTAGATGCCCCATGATAGACCTGTTGGTTCTTGACATCATGGAATCCTCACAGTGGGCATCCTGGAGGCTTCAGGTGCCCTCTCTTCTTCAGGTGCGTCTCTGCTTAGAGCAATTGCAGCTCTATTTCTTTGTGTTCTTGCTGGCTCCCCTGCTGAGAGCTCTCTTTCAACACTCATAACCTCTGTCTTTATGGGTTTAGTCCGAGGATAAATGAATACACTTGATTTTTTTATTACGATTTCTTGATTGTTAGTCGTTAATGCTCTTTTTAGATACTTTCTGGAGTATAAATGGGAAGGAATATTTCATAATGTATTATGGTCTGTAAGGAGGAGAATTTTGCTATTTTTCTGTAACAGAAATCTCTTCTGGAATGTAAAGGGCTTAAGTTTCCATTGGGAGGGTTCTTCACATCTCCTTTTCCCCCTACCTGGGAAATCTGAGAACTTGACTATATGATACCACCCAATGTGTTGATGCCCATTCCCTGTGCAAACGCCGAGTTCACAAAACTCAAAGAAGACTGTTTATTTTTTAGGTCAAAGAAAAGAGTTAGAATTCTTATCAGAGCTCATGGAAAAATATCAACATCTTTACACGAAGAGTCATTCCTCAGAGACCTCCGTGGTCTCAGTCATAGTAAGCGTCCTAGAAAACCCAGCTCTTGCTGGCATGTGGCACCTGCTAAATCCTCCTTATAGCTTCTGGAACTTGATACCTTTCCCTTTCCCTTTCCCTGTAAGAGATCTCACAACAACCCCTCTCAAGAAGGCTGTACTAGTATCATTCTTATTTTACAAAGTGAGTTATGGTCCAGAGAGTGTACGTGACTTGTGAGTATAAGGTGTGTGCTATCCATATAGGCTATGTATGTCTAAATATGGTTCAGAGGAAGAATGGACTCTTACCAGTCCTTCCCCAAGGGGAGTGATGTTTCCTGCCTTGAGGAGAGCAAGAGAAGAGCTACCAGGTTGGGCATTCTTTCCTCTAGTCATTGAGATGGGTAGAATTATGTCTATTATAGCCTTTAAATATTTCTGGCCTAAGGACACAGTTTTTCAGTTCAGATCAAAAACCGTCTAGATTTCTTGGTTGCTATTTCTAAAAACAAGGGTGGGAAGAGGGTTATCCTGAGCTTATATCATAGATTTAACTCCTTACAAAAAGATCATCAGAAATAGTGAATAATGAATAAAGCAAATAGCCAAGAAAAATTATACAGATTAGTTTTATAGATTAGAAAATACAAAGAGTAAATGAGTTCTTTTTTAAAATTTACTTATTTTCAGTTTGCAGCATTCACTTCCACAAGATTTTGAGTTCCAAATATTCTCCCCATTTCTCCCCTCCCTCTCTCCAAGACAGCGTGCATTTGGATTATTCCTTCCCCCAATCTGCTCTCATTACTATCACCAACTCCCATCTTTTATCCCCTTCCTATTTTCCTGTAGGGCAAGATAGATTTCTATACTCCATTGCCTGCATATCTTGTATCCCAGTTGCATGTAAAAAATTCTTTTAACATCTGTTTTTAAAATTTTGAGTTCCACCTTCTCTCCCTTCCTCCCTCCCCACTCATATCCTCACTGAGAAGGCAAGCAATTTGAATGAACACTTTAAATAGGAGTAAGATATCTTAACTCAAACTGAGAAATAGGCCTAATTTCAGCCAAGGGGAAATTCCCTCAAGTCTCTAGGGATACAAGTTAGAAAGGAGGGGTGTGTTGAGAAACCAGCCATGTCTGTGTTTCGAAAGTCTCTATTTGTCTCTTCTGTCTCTTTCCTCCTCCTTTTCTCTCTGTCTCAGTCTCTCTCTCTCTGTTTCTCTGTCTGTCTCTGTCTCTGTCTCTCTCTCCCCTCCACCTTCCATATGTCTAGTGTCAGTCCCAGAGACACACTATGTATCTTGAAGATGGCATGCAGAAAATCTCTCCTCTTCAATGCTCTCCCAACAACTTTGCGCAATCATGTAGGCACACCAAACTTAGGAATATTCTCTCCACCCATTTGGAGAGTCTTATGCAAAATGTCCTTAATTTAAAAAAAAAAATCCTGGTCATACTAGCAAGGTGTGGAATCAGGACTCAGGTCAAGACAAAGATTTATTAAATACTTACTGAATGCCAGGCACTATGCTAAGTGAACAAAGAAAAGCTCTAATTGCAAATCCAATGCAATTAATTAGTTAAGTCTTTATAGTAATTCTTGTCCTTTGTTCTATAGTCAGACACTTAGTAGCTGTGTGACCCTGGGCAAATTCTGTCACCCTATTTGCCTCAGTTTCCTTATCTGTAAAATGAGAGGGAGAAGAAAATGACAAACCACTTCAGTGTCACTGCCAAGAAAATCCCCAATGGGGTCATAAGAGTTAGATATGACAAAAAATGACTGAGCAAGGACATTCTTCATATACATAGGTAAATGTTATCTTTCCCAACTAGATTGTAAGCACCTGAAGGATAAGGGACAGTTTCCCTTGTCTTCATATCTCCACCACCTGGCACTTGATCTCCTTGTTTGATTGAATATAGTTGACTGCTGGGGTCTTTTTACATCTCTTATGAACTGGGTGATTGGTAACACAATGTAACTATATGATGCAGACTATTTAAAATCTTCCATGTATTAGAGAATCATCTTTAATGTGCCAGAAGGATTGCTAATAAGCCTTGTTACTGACAATTTTTGATTCCAGTACCTGAGTAGATATTCTGAGAATTATTAGTTAGGGTACTGATAGGTCATAGAGAATCCTGGCAGTCTCTTTCAGAGAAAAACGAAATCTATGATTAGAATTTAATTTTTGGTGAAAAGTAATATAAACAGACCACTAGTTTGGAGGCATATATACTCTGTAAGCTTTCTGAGAGAGCAAATATTTATTTTTTATATAATATACTATATTATATATAATATAAATATATAAAATATCTGGTTATTTTTTAGTATCCTACAGGATTTAAACTATTCAGTTCAGGTTATTGAATTCTGATGATCTGAACATTTGGGGACTTTTAAACTTCTCTTTGTTTGTTTCATGGTTAATTCATAAATATTATGACCAACCTCCACTCATCCTTATCCAGTTCATTAATAGCCAAGATATGTGCCAGAGTAGACAACTACATGTGCTGTAATGGGAGTGAAGTGGTAAAATGATAGCTTGGAAGCCTGGGTTTTGTTCCAGCTCTGTCGTTACTTTAATTAACTGTGTTATACTGGTCAAGTCAAGGGAAACAGAGAAAAATAGTAGAAAGTGCTGGATTTAGAATCAGGGAATCTGGGTTTGAATCTTTAACCTCTCTGGGCCTCTGTTTCCTCATCTGTAAAAGGAAGGGATTGTTCTAAATGGTTGCTTTCAGATCTAAGTCTACGTTCTTATAATATCTCTGGGCTTCAGTTTCCTCATATGTAAAATAAAGAGTTCTAGAATAAATGTCCTGTAAGGTCTCTTCCAGTTCTGAAATTATACAATAGGTAACAAGCCATTGTTTATGTGTCACTGTTTATGTAACAAGCCTTTAGTCTAGTAAAAAGAACATGGAATTTGATGTCCAACAATCTAGGTTATTATCCTAGCTCTGTTACTTAGTGTCTACTCATAGTACCGCAGAGTTCTAAGTCCAAACTGAATAGTGTCCTTCTACAACAACTCTGACTCAACTATGCTTAAATTTCCAAATTTCTCATCTTTGGGGAATTCAAGCACAGATGGAAGCTGCAAGTTCTTTGTTCAGTTCCTTTTTCAGTCATGTCCAGCTCTCTATGACCTTATTTGGGGTTTTCTTGGCAAAGATACTGGACTGCTTTGCTATTTCCTTCTCCAGCTCATTTTACAGATGAGGAAACTGAGGCAAACAGGGTTAAGTAACTTGCCTAGCATCATACAGCTACTAAATGTTTAAGGTCAGATTTGAA
Organism: Bettongia penicillata ogilbyi; assembly: GCA_023548195.1. Classification (NCBI taxonomy): domain Eukaryota; kingdom Metazoa; phylum Chordata; class Mammalia; order Diprotodontia; family Potoroidae; genus Bettongia; species Bettongia penicillata. Next base: position 3,007,021 of record JAJHZJ010000121.1, on the reverse strand, counting down.
GTCAGAAAGATGAGTCTTCCTGACTCCTGGCCCAGTACGCTAACCACTGTACCACCTAACTGCCTCTAAAAGTTGCGTAGCCCCAGTTCCTTCAGAATTTGAAACATACATCTCCTCATTTTAAAATAAGGTGGTTAGACTCTAGTCCTTTCCAGATCTCTTCCAGTAACAAATACTGTGTTTATGAAAATAAGCATAAAGATTTTTGTTTCCCTTACTTTAATATGAAATTAAATTACTAAAATTTTAATATCAGTTAGTAAATATCAATTCAATAAATTAACACTCCAAACATGCAAATAAAGCTTCCATTTCTCACTTTGCTTGTCGATACTCACAATTTCCCCAGTGAAATACTCCCTGGGATATGGTTTCTAAAGCACTATGTTTGGAAAAATCCAAAGTTCAAATTAGAGCATAAGTCCTTTCTATATGGCCGAAACAGAAGGTATGTAAAAGCCTTCAAGACAAGTCATGACAAAAGTTTCAGGTCATGAAATTGAGTTTCTAAAAAATTAGAAATTCAAGTTCTTACTATCTGAAAACTTTAAAAAAAAATTCTCTGGTTAACTTTGAAGAGTATCTTTTACACCATAAGTTTCTATGTGAGAAGACATCTGAGCAGTCCTTCTATTTTATTCCATACTAAGCTAAAAGTTTGTGAAGTCTAGTTTTTGCTTCTTTTTTTCCAAAAAACCCTTTTAATTTAACTTATTGACCTCGGTATTTTAGCTCCATCCATTGCTAGGATCAAATCGTTACACTTTTCAAAAGCATTCCTTTAACCTAAGGTCGAATGAATGTGAAATTTGAAGAAGTTATAAAAGGACTTGAATCCAGAACAACTTTAACCCTGATGTACTTTACCCAAATTGTGATACCTTTGAAGTATACTGAATGCAGAGCTTTTATTTTTTTGAGCCAGAGGGGGAAAAAAGAATAAAGAAAAGATCTTTCCCTGATTTCTTTAGTCAGTCCCTCAGCCCAAAAAAGGAAGTGGAGGGAGGTAGAGGGAGCCCAAGCGAAGCCAACAAAAATAAGCTGCTGCCACTATTTATTGAGAGAAGATTTCTTGAGATGTATTTCTTCACCCAGTGGAAAAAATCACCAAGAAGATTCCTGACTCAAATCAATAGCCATTACTTGGATTTCCCTGAGGAAAGATGTTGCATTTGTAAAAATCTCCAGTAAGCATGCAAGGGGGCAAACAAAACAAGCTGGGATATGTATTTATTTTTCTTTTGGTGCGAGTTGGCAGAGGAATAGGGAGGAAGAAAGGGGTAGTATTGAGTTTTGGTTACCATGAGAATGCCATTTGAATAAATGAATACAAAAAGCTTTTATGAAGCACTTCTTTACCATGTGCCAGGAACTGTGCTAAGTTTGCTGCCTGCTATCACCAAGCAGTCTCTTTCTAAGATAGAAATCCCAATCTTCTGAGGCCCCCAGTGGTTGAGAATAGAGGTCTTATGTGAAAGAAGACTTCAGTGCTTCAAGGACTGGGGACTTTGTTGGTGTGAGTTCCCTTCAGAGAAACAAATTACTGCCCCTGCTGATGACAGTCTTTAAGAAATATTGGGGCCAAGAACAGGCATAAAGACTGCCTTGCAAAATGCCAGGTGATAGAGATGGATCAATAGGATGGGACCAGAGAAAGACCAGGCAATTTAGACTTTATTCTGAGTGCAGTGTGACATTTAGCGTGAGGAGACTGATGGAATGAAAGGGATCGTTTTAGGGAGATTAATATGGTAGCAACAAATAAGAGAGATTGGGAAAAATGGGGGCAAGGATGGAAGGATGACAGATTTAGAGCCAGAAGGAACCGCAGAGATCAACCAGTTCAACTCCCTTGTTTTCCAGATACCCTATCGTCTCTAAGACTGGATATGAAATCCTTTATTTGTCTTTTAGAACCTGTGATAACCTGGTCTCTTCCTACCTTCCTGGTCTTCTTACACCTTACTCTCCTCCATGGACTGGAATCCAGCAAAACTATCCTCCTTACTATTCCTTACAGAGGATACCATCTCCCAACTCCAGGCGTTTTCCCTTGTTGTCCCCCATACCTAGAAATCTCTCCCTTTTATCTCCTCTTCCTGGTTTACCCCCTTCTACAAGAAACCTTTCCCAGTCCCCTTTGGTATTTTCCCTCTACGATGATCTCCATTTTATCTTGTTTGCATCCTACTTGTCGTACATAGTTGTTTACAGGTTGTTTTCCCCATTATACTTTGAGCTCCTTGAGGTCAGTTACTGGGATTTTTTACCCATCTTTGTATGTTTAGCACTTAGCATAACAGGCTCTCAGTATAATGCTTGGATATGTCCTATAGACATGAGAGAGAACCTGAGAGAGAAGTGAGGATGGATAACGTGAATCTGAGGGTCAGTCACATGGATGGAATCTGGCCATTGAAGTCAAAAAATGAAAAAGGTCTTCTGGAGAGAACTCAAGACAAGTAATCTTGAGCTTTGAGAGTAAGGTGTACAATTGGAGTTCTGGTAAAGAACCTAGCAAGAGCCAAGAACTAAAGCAGTGTCAAGTGACAGAAGTGTTGTAATTGGTTGAGAATGTGGTTTTTTTTTTAAAGTTGTGAAAAGCTAAGTGGAAAAGTGCTAAGGGCCACCATCAGCCTTATATCATCTCTCTTGGGTTCTGCTCTTCCTGTTGTTTGTTGTCACTATATTCTCACAGTGCAAAGCCATACATCCCTGTCTATCTTGACTGTGAAGATTTTTTTTTCCTTTTAGTTCTTCAAAAATACAGTTGGGGATCCTTCCTTTCTTTCTTTCCTTCCTTTCTTTTCTCCTTCCCTCCATGCGTCTCTCTCTCTCTCTCTCTCTCTCTCTCTCTCTCTCTCTCTCTCTCTCTCTCTCTCTCTCTCTCATAGATTTATAGCCTGGATAGACTTCATTTTTTAAAGAGATTTTTCTTTAAAATTTTTTCCCCACATAATAGTATTTTATTTTTTCCAATTACATGTAAAGCATTTTCAACATTCACTTTTATAAGATTCTGAGTTTTCTCCTTCCCTCCCTACCCTTTCCCCAAGATGGTAAATGATCTGATATAGGCTATACATGTACAATCATATTAAACATAGCTCCACATTAGTCATGTTGTGAAAAAAGAATCAGAACAAAAGGGAAGAACACAAGAAAGGGGGGAAAAAGAGAAAATCATATGCTTTGATCTGCATTCAGATTCCATAGTTCTTTCTCTAGATGTATATAGCATTTTCCATTCTGAGTCTTTTGGAATTATCTTAGATCACTGTATTGCTGAGATGAGTTAAGTCTATCAAAGCTGATCATCGTACACTGTCGTTGTTACTGTGTACAATGTTCTCCTTGTTCTGCTCACTTCACTCAACATCAGTTCATGTAAGTCTATCCAGGTTCTTCTAGAATCTGCCTGCTCATTATTTTTTATAACAATAGTATTCCATTACATTCATATAACACAATTTGTTCAGCCATGCCCCAATTTATGGGTGTCCCCTCAATTTCCAATTCTTTGCCACCACAAAAAAAGCACTATGAATATTTTTGTACATATAGATAGATCCTTTTCCATTTTTTATGATCCTTTTGGGACAAAGACGTAGGAATGGTATTGCTGGATCAAAGGGTTTGCACAGTTTTATAGCCCTTTGGGCATAGTTCCAAATTGTTCTTCATAATGATTGGATCAGTTCACAATTCTACCAACAATGCATTAGTGTTCCAATTTTCTCATATTCCAACATTTTCCTTTTTTGTCATATTAGCCAATTGGACAAGTGTAAGATGGTACCTCAGAGTTGCTTTAATTTGCATTTCTTTAATCAATAGTGATTTAGAGCATTTTTTCATGTGACTATAGATAGCTTTAATATCTTCATCTGAAAACTGCCTATTTTTATCCTTTATAATTGGAGATTTTCAAAAGAAACTTTTGCTAAGAAATCTAGAGAAAACAAAATAAGGCAAAAACACAGAGGCATAATAACTCACTCTGTGTAGTGATTTAAAATTTATAAAGTGCTTTCTTCACAATTAAAGTCTAACTAAAGCCTTCTTTGTCTCCCACCCTAGTTAGTCTAGTATCTTTTAACTAAAGTCTAGCTGTAGGTTAGATGGGCTGCCATAATTGGGGGTAACTGAGTCCCTAGTTCTTTTTTTCCTTCCTTATTTATTTTTCATTTGCTTTTCCAAATTCTCTTAGTCTGATTCTTGAGTGTTTTTTCCTTTTCCCTTCTTTTTGGCTCATTTAAATTGATAAGGTATGCTCCTATCTTACTCCAAAGCTTTCTCTACTGAGCTAAAGTCCATCCCTGCCCTCATGGTCAGTTTCCTCCTTCCCTACCTATTCTGAAGACTCTTTCCCCTGAACTCCTGCCTTGTGCCCGACCCATCTCTTTCTGACACATTGGGCCTGCCTGAAACATTTTTCACTCGTTTTCTGTCAAAGATGTTTCATTCTTTGGTGAAGCGTGGGGTCTTCACCTATTATTAAGCCTGCCAAAGTTGGAAAGGGGCATGTGGTCCAACCCAAAAATGAAAACAATTCCTCCATTAACATATCTGACCAGTAGTCATTTCATCCTGAACTCAAAAACCTACAGTTATGGAGAAGTCATCATCTCCTGAAACAGACCATTCCACTTTTGGACAACTCTAATTTTTGCTGCGAATTGAGCACAGTTACCTGGAATTATGAAGGCCTGAATTCAAAACCAGCCTGAGACACTTAATCGCTGGGCCTCAGTTTACTCATCTGTAAATGGGGATGATAATAATAGTTCCTTTCTCCCAGGGTTGTTGTGAGGATAAAATGAGATAATATATGTAAAGTGCCTTATGAAACTTAAAGTATTGTATAGATGCTAGCTATTATTGATATCATAACCCTGAGCTTAAATTTGACTTTTGGCAATCAAGTCAAAATCTAGTCCTTCTTCCATAATAACCCTTTAGATAATTGAAGACAGGCATCATGTAAGATTAATAGCTCACATTTATATAGCGCCTCAAGGTTTGCAAGTAGTACATATACATTATCTTATGTGTCCCCTAAATTGTCTCATCTTCGTAGTTAAATTCAATCAGTCCCTCAATAAGTGTTTATTAAGCACTTACTATGTGCCGAACACTGTTCTAAGTACTAGGGTACAAATAAAGACAAAAACACAGTCCCTGTCCTCAAGGAGAAACAAAATGTAAAGAACTATGCAAATACAAGATGTAGATTGAGGGTAATCTTAGAGCAGTGGAGAAGGGTTAGTTGGGACTGGAGAGATTAAGAAAGGCTCCTAAAGATGGTGGCATTCAAGCTGGATGTTGAAGGAAACCAGGGAAGTGGGCATGAGGTGAGAGAAAAATTCAGGGTTAGGAGACAGCCAGTGAAAATGGCAAGGAGTTGAGAGATGGAGTCTTGTATGTAAGGCATAACAAAAAAAAAGTTAGTATTAACGAATCATAGGGTACATAACGGGGGTGGGGTAAAATGAGAAAGATAGGAGAGGTCATATCTGATCACAGAAGTGATAGGAAACCAGTGGAGTTTATTGAGTAGAGGTGTTGACATGATCAGACTTGCACTGTAGCAAGATCATTTTGACAGCTAAGATGAAGGAAGGGTGGAGTGAGGAGAGATACAAAGCAGGAAGACCCAACAGGAGGCTTCTGCAATAGTCCAGGAATGAGGTAACAAAGGCCTTTGCAAGGGTGGTGGCCATGAAGGAAGAAACATGGAGGCATGTGCAAGAAATATTTCAAAAGTAGACTTGACAAGTCTGGATACTGGGGGAGGGAAAAAATGAGAGGATTAAGGGGTTATGACCCTGAGTATCTGGAAGCATGATGGTGTCCTCAACAGTAATAGGGAAGACAAGAAGGGCTAAAGTAGGGAAGATTTTGGGAAAAAGACAACGAACGCCATTTGGGACGTGTTCAGTTCAAGATGTCTATAAAATATTAAGTGTGAGATATCTCACAGGCAGTTAGAGATGTGAGACTGGAGGTTTGGTCTGGATAAATAGATCTGAGAATCATTTGGATGGAAGAGCTGATAATACCCCAAGCAAAACAGTATAGATGGAGAAGAGGGCTCAAGAGCGATTCCTAAGGGACACCCATAGTTAGTAGGCATATCCTATATGAAAATCCGGCAAAGGGGCCCCAAAGGAAGGAGTCCTACAAGTAAGAGGAAAACCAGCAAAGAGCAGGAGTATGAAAACCTGTACAATGGAATATATTCAAGATAAAAGGATGAATTACCAGACAGATCAAAAAGGATGAGGCATAAAGAAGGAATCATTAGATCTGGTAATTAAGAGATCATTTGTGACTTTGGAAAGAGCAATTTCAGTCAGGTGATTAGGTTAGAAACCAGATTATAGAGGTTTTAGGATAAAGTGAGAGGAAAGGCAGTAGAGATGCCAAGTATATAGAGAGTTCTCCAAAGGGAGGAGAGATATGTAATGGTTGCTGCAAAAAGTGATAGGATCAATTGAGGGGTTTTTAAGAGGGGAGGAGACACATATATGTTTTTAGGCAACAAGAAAGCAGCCAATAAATATGAAACGATTGAAGATTAGAGAGAATGGGGCCAGGGGCGGGGGGGAGGTGATAGCTGGGGCAAACTGCTGAAGAAGATGGGCTAGGTTGGGGTCAGATACGTGTAGATTGTTTTGCCTTGGCAAGGTGAAGGGCTCCCTCTTGATAAGAGAGAGAGAGAGAGAGAGAGAGAGAGAGAGAGAGAGAGAGAGAGAGAGAGAGAGAGAGGGAGAGAGGGAGGGAGGGAGGGAGGGAGGGAAAGAGAGGGGGGAAGAGAGAGACAGAGGCAGAGAGAGAGACAAAGAGACAAAAAGAGATGAGAGAGATGATAGTAGGGAATGATGTCTGAGATGAGGAAGGGCTAAGAGAAAACTCAGAGAGTAGCTTTAATTTTTTTTCCATGAAGTATAAGATGAAGTCCTCAGCTAGATTATGATTGGTTCCTCACAGTTCTAAAAGTCCATTATGCTAAGCTTAGGAAAAAGATAAGTTGCTTGGTCTGAAACGACCTGCAGCCTATACACCAAGAATGTGATTGGAGTGATATAGAGGGTTTTACTAAAAGTAACCCTACTTTCATTAGGATTTGGTAATATCTCACTTATGAGGCAGAAGTGTGCCCCATCTATGTCAGCTGGAGGAAGTCATTCTAAAGGTTAGGTAAAGACAGATATTTCTGTAATTTGTAATGGAAATAGATGCCAAAAGTTGCTAAAATGAAGAAAGGACAATGTGATGACAAAATGCAGGCTGGAGGTTGGTGGTCCTTGTTCAGTATGGAAAAAGAAAAGAAGGGAGTCTGGATGAATGAGAACATCTCCATAGCAACTACTGACCTAATTGATTGAGTAGAGAACTCAGGTTTCATTAAGAAGTAATGCAGATCCCTACAGAGGAAGGAGAGGAGGATTGGGCTACTAATAGCTTGGTGACACTATCCCTTTGTTCTGATGTCACATTTATCAAAAAAATCCTGGTTTTATTTGAATTCTAAAATTCCCTCCTACTTAGAAGAGGAGGCACTGAACAGCTTTTTCCTAGATGAGGAATGGCTGACACCTCAATTTAATCTCCTCTACGGCCATATGACCTCCATGGCAGATGTCATTTTTCCTGGTGTCTTTATCCCATGAGTTCCCTCTGACAGCCAGTAAATAGATTCACTGCCCTTCTGTCTCAAAATTCATATTTCCTTTTGAGCTGCCTCCTGATTTCCTGTTTCTCACCAAAGGGGTATCTCCGGCTGTCAGTTCATTTGCAGAATGGAGATGACTGATATGTCCTGAGCTCACTGAATAAAGTTAGCTCACGTTACACCTACTAACCACTTCCCTAAGTTTCCTTTGATATTAGGAAGGAGATATCATCACTCAGATATTTTTTGGGAAGGGGTGGAGATTTTCTGTAGGTCCTTTATTTACATCCTTTCAGTACAAAATATTTTAAACATTCAGACTCTAGAATACAATTCCCAGAAAGAGCATAAGAGGACCATATTCAAAGACTCAGATGAATCTATGATCTTATTGATATGGCTATTCCTTCCAGTCATACAGATTTCAACCCATCAATGTCTGCCTATCTTATATAATTCCTATCTCTGTCCTACCAGTTTGCCACAGTGGGGCCCATAGGACATAATCTATTGATATCACAAGGACACCAATGCAGCACATGAACTTAATCCTTACCTTTAGAGTCATTTGACCAATCAGTTTCCTTTTTCAGTCATATTTTGTTGTAATAGAGATAAGGATAGGATTGGATCGCCATTTAATCCCTCTGCCAATGCAGTTTGACACCTTTCTGAAACAATCTCAGAGAGCTGCCTGGAGCATTGATGTTAAGTGATTTACTCAGAGTCACACAGCCAGTATGTGTCAGAATCAGGACTTGAACCCAGGACTTCCTGTCCCCATGGACAGCTCTCTTTCATCTTGTAATTCAATTCTTCATAATTCTTTATTTGTTGCATGTTGTAGCTGCCTCAACCCATTATGCACCTCTCTGTTGCTGTCAAGGTGATACTTCCAATTCTTCAGAGACTCTAATTGAGAATGTAGCTCTAGGAGCAGACTTATTCTACTCTCTGAAGACCATTCTAGCTAGGCATAGAGGATGCCATCATTGTTCATTCTGTTTTTAAAGAAGACCATCATGGATGACGTCTTGACTGGCCCATGAGTTGGATCTAAGTGAGTCAGAGTTGTGCAAAGTCATCAGTCTCATCCTGTCTTCCTCAGCCATCGAAGTCCAGTGGCAGGACAAGAGTCAAGATGACTGGCAATGGCCCACGATGCAATGGATGACCTTGGCATCTTCAATGTCTGACCGAGCTCTGAGCATTTCATGAAGGTGCTTGAGTCGCCTTCATGGCTGTTGGAACAAATTGTTCTCATCTATCTGTTCCTATAGGGGAAGTCTTCATATTCTTGGCATAGACACCCCCACAACTCACCAATGATTTTGAGGCCTGTCAGTTACCCTTGGTCTGTCAAGATGGTTTTACCAGGGTATTGATGGACTCCTAATAGAGCTGCCCCCAGTCCCAATACACTAACTTCATTACAGGTCCACAGTACCTACTTAGCCACCCCACACCAATGTCCTAATTTCTTCAGATATGCCTTGCTGCTTACTAGAAAAACAGGTGTGTCCCTGAAACTCATAATTGTCACAGAAACAACAGGTGTGGGAACCCAGCCACTGCTTCTACCCTGTCATGACTCCCAGACTCATTCCCATAGGTGTGTTCTTATAGTCAATCACAATCACATTATGCATCCAGAACAAGACAGGATCACACAATACCTAACTATCTATCTTGACCAGACAGGACCACAATAGCTAGCCAGTTGGAGGATAGCATGACCAGCATGTTTAACCATCAAACCATAGATGAGACTCCTCTTCCATGACCTAATCCCTTAACAAAGTCTTCCTGCCTTTTTAGTATTAATCATATCACTATATTCTATGTAAATTTCTGTTATGTAACTTCATCTTTAACCTATAAAAGTCCATCTTGTTTTCTCTGAAGTTGCTAGTTCTTCTCGGAACTTAGCCTACTTCATGAGAGGTGACAATCTCAATAAATGCCTATACTTGGGACAGAGGTGGTCTGACTGAATTCTACCACAATACATCATGAAACTTCAACAGTTTTTGGCATCCCAGAATTTAGACCTCAATAGATTTTGGCATCCCTGGGTTTAAACCTCAACAGTTTTTGGCGTCTATGGCTTTCAACCTCAACAGTATGACCACATGCTACAGCTTCTTGGAGCCACAGATGAAAGTTGAGTGTGGGATGGGCACCAAAGGGGAATGAGCAGCTCTGAAAAGGTCTCAGCAAGCCCTCACACCAAAGATGCTAGCTCTTCCTGAATATCCCTTATGCCCCCAGAGGACTCCATTGTAAATAGACTGACTACTTGATGAGATCTTTGGTCAAGGCTACCCATGAAATAAAGAAGAGGACCATTCTATCCCTGCAATCAAGGAAAATGAGCAATAAGGTAAGGTCACTGGATTTCTGTAGTATATAGGACTACCTTCATTCACCAATGGAAGCTGGTTAAATTCCCATGATATCAGAGTAATGGGATAGTAGCATAGTCTTGTTGCTCTATCACTTTTGGGAAAAAAATAACGTCCCAGTTACACAACAAGCAACTAAGGGAGTGCTCAGTGGTCTTTCAGTTCATGCTATATCATTAGTCCTTCCCCAGCAATACTTACCTTAGCCTTGTGGTCATTCCTCATTCCTGAATAGAGCATCCCTCGGATGTACCAAGAGGGGGCTTTCCATCTGTGTCCCACAGATTTCTAGACTTTTAGGTAAAGTTATTATCAAATATCTCTGATCAGAAAAGTAGTGTGGTTCAGTGCAAAGAGAAGTGGTAACATCGTTCAGTTGGAGGACCAGGATTCAGATTTTTCCTCTATCATTTACTATCTTTGTGATGTTAGCCAAGTCACTTAACCTTTCTAGGCCTCACTTTCCTTGCCTGTAAAATGAAGGGGTTGAACCAAGTAGTCTCTGAGGTACCTTCTAGCTCTAAGTCTATAACTTAATAGAGGTGCTTGTGGCATGGCCCCCTAATTTAATGGGGACAGGACTCAGAATAACTAAATTTACTTCAAAAGGAGACCAAAAGAGAACTGTCTCCTGGGAATAGCTACTATTCATCTCTGATCCAGGTCAAATTGAAATTACTATCTTAGAAGTAAAAGGTTTTCTATTCCCCAAAGTAAGGTTTTTTCTTTCTTTCTTTCAATAGATTCTCCATTATAGAACACATATTCTAGCTGACTAATAAAAGATTCCTCACATGCTATCCTGTAAGGCCAATTTGGCCAAGTTTTAATGGCTTGTCAAAGCATATTGTTGCTGATGTGCAGGACTATCTTGATCGTTAAGATTATGAAGAGATGTTTGGTGGCCACCAACAAAGTACAAGAGTCGACATTAGGATCTTGTGAAATGACTAACCAGGAGAAGCCAGAGATGTGTGACCTAACACGTTGGGTAGACTCTTTCATGTCAACACAAGGACAACTAAAAAGAGTTGGCATACACAGACTCTTACCTGCACCATTGCAGAAGCTTTCTGAGTGATCCGATTGCCTCCAATTCCTTCTCTTTCTTCAGTCCATCCTCCATTATACTAATATGACAATCTTTCTAATGCCTCCATCTAATTACATCACATTAGTCCTCAAAAATTTAAATGACTCCCCATAGTCTAGTTGAGCAAGGGTGGAGAATGTGTGGCCTCAAGGTCACATGTGACCTTCTAGGTCCTTGAGTGCATGCTTTTGACAGAGTCCAAGTCGTTTTATTAAGAGGATTTGTTTTGTGATGTTTGGATTCAGTCAAAGGGCCATACTTGAGGACCTAGAGGCCACATGTGACCTCAAGGCCACAGGTTCCCCACCCCTGACTAGAGTTTTTCCTTCCAGTCTTTTCTCAGAATATGTTCAGTGAGCATCTACAGGTATGGTGATGCTATCCCAGGTGCTATAGGAAAAGCACAGGCATACCTCATTTATACCGGTTTCATGAAAATACAATAGAAACAATGTCACAGGAGGTTGATGGTTCCATAGGAATTTGATTTTAAGGTAAAAAGTGGACAATAGGTAAGACATTGAAGTGGGTTTTCACAACTTTATGATTTAAATGATAACATGAAAATTATGATATAATCCAGTAACAATGTTATTGGATCATAAGATCATAGACAGAGTTGGAATGAACTTTACAGGGCACCTAGTACAATCCTCTCCCCTTACATAAGGGGAAACTGAGACCCACAAAGGTTAGGTGCCTTGCCCAAAGTTACATAGGTTGACTGAAGCAAAATTTTAACCCAGATCTTCTGACTTCAAATCCAATGTTCTTCTTTGGTTCCTTTCCACTGACTTTGGTTGTCAATGCTCTGAAGAGTATAATCCAAAACTATATAGTCCCTGCCTACTAGAACCCTATAGGCTAATATAAAAACACACTGGCAAATGTCATTCAGAGCTTAAGGTGAGAGGGCTTCAAGTAAGCATGTTGATTTTCCCCCCAACCTTACCCCAAAATATCCTCCCCACTCCCATCTGTCACTTTGAGTTTAGGGGGAGGGAGGAGAGGAGAAAAAGAATAAAAACAAATAGGAAAGGGTTCTCTAGAATAATGTATATCCTTTGCAAAGTGGGAGTGGCAGGAAAGATACCAGCATGTAAGTCATAGACTATCTCACTTTCTACTTCCCTCAAGATGGGCATTTAATCGTAATATAAGTAGGGTAGGGAGGAAAGTTAAGATTTAAAGTGGTTGATTTCTAAATTTGAGTAACTACCTGGTTGAATTCTTCCCCCAGAAAATTGATAAAGCTATATATGGAAGATGGGAGGGAAAGGGCAGGAGGAGAATCAGCAAAGTCATATAAAATCTTCAAGGAGTCAGAAGATGGATAGAGAGAGGAGGGCAACGGAAAGGGACACCTCAAGAGAAGTGCCCTCATTCTCCCGGCCAATTGTTCGTTACCCTTTAGAAGGTTTCTCTCCCTTTTCACTTTCAATGCTTTTTTTTTCCCCTCAGTCCAACTTAAACAACTTAGGAGGCTCTTTGATCCAGAGCTGAAAGGTCATTCAAGAAGTTTAAGAAAGACCCCAGGAAGAAAAGGGGCAATGACCTCTGCTTGACTCGAATTGTATAGATTATCTTTTTCAAGACCGATGCTGCCATATGCTATAGTATCCCTTACTGTGAGCTAGACATAGGAAAACATAGGAGAAAAGCCAACTTGAAAAATAAATGCTCAAAAAATATAGTTGATACATGGAGTTTTGTTCAGTAATGTTAATTAAATATATGGGGAAATAGAGAAAAGCAGAAAAATGCACAGGAGAAAAGGACTCTACAGAAGATGTGAATTTAGATTCCTGGAGGAAAATTCATGCAGGTATTCTCAGGAGAGAACAAAGGTAGGAAGTCAGAGAAAAACTGGTTAGATGTGAGCTACCGGATGGCAATGCTAGTCACTCACTGGTGACTCATCATGAAGGTCTGGGACAGAAGAGACGAGTAAGTCCAAGACTTTCTTTCTGTCTCCAAGTTTGCTTCTCACTACTGGGCAGCACCACGTGTCCACAACTGTGCACATTTGTGGATCTATCCAAGAGGAACTTAGCTTCAAGCCCTCACACACTTGCTAACTTATCTTTTTTTGAATATGCTCTCCTTTAACGAGCACCAATCATGTGACCTGCCAGATGGCACAGTGGATAGAGGGCCAACCTGGAGTCAGTAAGATTCATCTTCCTGAACTAGCTGTGTGACCCTGAGCAAGTCACTTAACCCTGTTTGCCTCAGTTTCCTCATCTGTAAAATGAGCTGGAAAAGGAAATAGAAAACTACTCTAGTGTCTTTGCCAAGAAAATCTCAAATAGGGTCACAGAGTTAGAAATGACTGAAACAACTAAACAGCAACAGTCATGTGAGCATGGTAGAGTGAAGTTGGTACCCCACAGCAGCAGCCACCTTCTACAAAGCCAGGGAAAGCATTTTTTAACTCAGCAAATGAATAATGACAAGGAGATGATATATAATAATAAATAATAAAGTCATAGAATTGCTGCAAGCCCATCATTCAAATCACAGAAATCCTCCCAAATATAGGATTAGCCTAGATGTAGGAGTTTTATGTACTATTTAAATACAGAAAATGTACTATTTAAGCCTTCTCTTGAACAGGCAAAGACGTGAAACAACACAGATCTTGTCGGATTTCCCAGTCATACTTCTCATAGGACTGGTCTTCAAGTGTACATGCAGAAACAGATCTCAGCTCAGTCATGGCACCACGGTGTGGAATCCAAGAAGGAGCCAGTACTAAACGGAACCCAGGAGAGTGTTGGCTATCTGGTTATTGGAAGGAGTCTTTGACTTCATCTGTCCAAAGCTAATAAACAGGGGGGATGGAACTGGCATAAAGTTCTGTTCAGTATCCATGGCAGCATTCCATGTGTTTGCATACCTTTCACCCAGATCTTCACTACAAGAATAATCCTGATAGGCTAGAAAACTGCAAAGATTTCGGTAAGGTGGGTCTAGAGAAGGAAATATGATTGATTTGACTGTTTATGGGCTCTGGTACAAATCTTTTGCAGGGTTTGGTTTTGTTTTTTAATTACATAAAGCCTCTCCTGTGGTGGATGTTTTGTTAGCCAGAATGCTTACATGAGCCCTTAGGTCTTTCTTTTTCCATTGGAAAGACCTAAACACAAGCCAAATTCTGATATTTCTAGGAGAAACCCTGGGTGGGGCATGAGCCAAAGAAAGGTTTGTGACCTAAGTCCCTAAGATTAAATCAGTCCATGTAAATCTAGAACTTTGGTCTGGAATTATGAGTTATACCCCCAAAAAGGGACTTTTTATAACTGGATATGTTTGTACTTTTCCTATTGACACCTAATTAGTATACTGAAGTTGTTCTTTAACTCATCCTAGTTAGCTGGGCTTTCTGTTTGCTACAGGCTACTAAGAAAATGGAATCCAAAGCTACTTATGTGCTCCTTATGTTAGAAGGTTGGGATGGCCTTGAAGGACATCACAGCTTTTGAACGCCTCATTGCAATGCTATAATGAAAATACAGCACCGCAGCATTTTGTAATTATTCTTATCTAGAACACTGTCTTCCCTTTACTCATTTTTTTCAGAATGCAGCAGCCTGATTCACCCTTTTCTCCTCCAATCCAAACAAATAGCCATATGGAGGAAATGCTCAAAACATTGACTCCAAAGCAAAAAATGAAAGCAACTTCAAGTACTGGCAAGTAGCTTAAGCTCTAGTAGATAGCTAAGTTAAGTGGAAAGTAAAAATGATGCAATCAGAAAATCACAGGGAGCAGGTGGTTTTACACGGCTTTCCAGAAAAGGGTTTCGGTAAATGAGGAGAGGGAGAAAAGCAAAGATGATGCTAAACAGAAACTAAAGTTAGCAGCAGTGACAAACAAAATCATGATGTCTTAATGAGCTACCTTTAGAAAATGAGGGATTGTACGGGCAGCATGGTACAGGGGGAGGAATGTTGGGTCTAGTGTCATGGTTTTGTTCAGTTGTGTTCACTTCTTCATGACCCCATTTGGAATTTTCTTCCTAAAGGTACTGCAGTAGTTTGCCATTACCTTCTCCAGTTAATTTTACAGATGAGGAAACTAAGGCAAACAGGGTTAAGTGACTTGACTAGGGTCACACACCTAGTTAAGTGTCTGAGGTCAGATTTGGACTCAGGGAGGGGAGTCTTCCTGACTCCAGGCTCTATCCACTGCACTACCTAGCTGCCCATTGTCATTGAACTTGGGTTCAGATCCTGACTCTGATACTTACTACATGTGTGCTTTGGGCAAGTCACTTAACTTCTTCTGACTGGTTTTCTGGTATGTAAAATGAAGAGGTTGAACTATAGGACCCCTAAATTCCCATCTAGCTATAAATCTACAATAGAGATTACACTGTGGGAAAATATTAGTAACAACTTTAAGGCACTTTTCAAAGGAACCATTTTGCTTTACTGGCTCTAAACTCTTCTTTTATAGTATTAGGAATCATGAGGGCCCTTTCTAGAGGTAATAAGGTGATTCAGTGAATAGAATGCTGGACCTTGAATTGGAAAGACCTGAGTTCAAATCCAACCTCAAACATTACTAGCTGTGTGACCTTGGTGAGTCACCTATCCTCCGTCTGCCTCAGTTTCCTCATAAGTAAAATGGAAATAATAATTATAACTGCCTCCAAAGGTTGCTGTGAGATTCAAATGATTTAATATCTGTAAAGGGCTTTGCAAACCTTAAAGTGTTATAAAATGCTAGCTATTACAATATCTCTTTCTAGAAGGTCTTTCTGTAGCATTCTGGCTTAGCTCATGAACGCAAGACTGAAAAGAAAATTGCTTTATGGTCTTTGTTTGCTTAGGTTGCTTTTTAATAATTTTATAAGGACCAAAAGTAAGCAAACTTTGTGCCTCTGTCTACTTGGATTTGCCAGATTCTGTGACTGATTGACTAGGTCTAGCAATTAGCTTGTCTGATTTTTCCCCCTGTAATAGCAAAGACCCTGGCATACATAGAAGGGCCTGCTGTACCAGTTCTTAGATCTGCTTTTCTAAAAGGAAAGCAACTTTTGAGGGGTCAACAATCACTTCAGTCAAACACATATACCAACAGAGAAAATACAAGCAGAGGAAATAAAGACCAACAGACAGGGCTTCCAACTGTCTGACCATAGACAATACACACATCACAGATCAACAGACAGATCCAACTGTCTGATATTACATGCATACATAGTTACCAGAGAAAAGCACCAACATCTGAGTTTTCAAAGCCAGGGGTGGGGTGGGGTGGCTCCTTAATGGCTACCTAGAGTCTCATCTGGGCAAATGAACACCTCCAATAAGTAAGCCCCAAAGTAAAACTTCACCTCGGAGTATTTATACACTTTTGAGGGCCGGAGGTCACAGAGAGCTATGACCTCCAGCCCTCTGACCCAGTGCCTCAATAGAAATTAACAAAAGATATAGAGTCCTATTAATGGGCAGATAAGATCTTTAACTCTCCCTGCCACCACCATTAACCTTACATTAACGTTACACCCCCATAAATTGAATGACTCTTTAAGCATGCTATAGATATGTAGGCAGTTAGGTGGAGCAGTGGACAGAGTGCTTATCTTCCTGAGTTCAAATTCAGCTTCAGACACTTCGTAGCTGTGTGATTCTGGGCAAATCATTTAACCCTATTTGCCTCAGTTTTCTCTTCTGTAAAATGAGTTGAAGAAGGAAATGGAAAACCACTTCAGTATCTTTGCCAAGAAAACCCCAAATGGGATCATAAAAGATCTGACATGACTAAAACAACTGAACGAGACAAAATAGGTAACCCCCAAAGTTAACGGAGGGACATGCTGATAATTTGATGACCCTTTCTCAGGCAGCTCCAGTGTCTCTTGTTACCTTCAGTATCAAACATAAAATCTAAAAATTTCCATAATTTTGACCCATTCCTTACTTTCTTATCTTTTTACTCTTTTCTCCATGCACTTTACCATGTAAAGAGGTACTTAATGCCTCTTGACACCTAAAATATATTTATTGATATTTCCCACAGTGGTCATCATGGTACTGAGCATATACCAAATATTAAATAATGCTTACAGTCTTGACTTGCTAAACACTGTGTAGAATTACAGAGATCCCTTAAAAGTAATTTTTCTTAGATGTCAAGAGGCATTAAGTTGGAGAAATAAAATATACATAACAAAAAAAAATCCCCAAGTGCAAACTTCTAGACAACAATGTAACTCACTATGTAATAAAATGCCAAAATACATATCCAAGAACTTAGAAAAAGAAAAGATGCTTTTGAGCTGCCTGGGAAGGCATCATGGCAAAGGTGACTTTCAAGGTTGGCCTTTGACAAAGTATAGAATAGACAGGCAGAATGAAGGGCGATAAAGCATCTCCAGTCCAGACAACAGCATGAACAAAGTTCATAGTCATAGATTTAGAACTAGAAAACATCCTAGAGATTGATTTCATCCATATTTTTTTACCTTGGGGTTCATAGACCATAGACATATTTCAGAGGACTCATAAACTTAGAAGAAAAAAAATTACATCTTCATTTTTACTAACTTCTAACTGAAATTTATCACTTTCTTTAATATTATTCTGAGAAGGGTCCACAGACTTTACTACACCTCCAAAGGTTCCCTGGAACAAAAAAAGATTAAGAAGTCTTGATCTAACCCAGTCCCCTTATTTTATAGATGTGGGAACTGAGGTCCAGAAAGACTAGGGGTCAAGGTTATGCAACTAGTAATTGATAGAGCTTGGGTCTGAACTCTGGTCTTCTAATTCCAGATCCAGTACCCTTTCCTTAAACCAACATATTTCCATTCCATTCAGTCTGACAAATGTTTATGAAGTACAGTATAACATAGTCTTATAGTGATGAGATCTAGCCTTTATGCCACTGAGAGGTTGAGAAGTACCCAGAGCAGATTCCTACCATCCCATACCTTTCCATCTCCTACTTTAATAATTGGGAGTTAGTAGTGTAAAGGAGAAAAGCAAAGTCACATGTAGCTCTGAGACCCTTTCTTCCTCTCATAAGGTCCCTTTCTCTATATTGATTTAGCATTTCGTGACTTTCCATTCATTCCATTACTAAACCCTCCTCATTGTACTATGGAAGTGACATCTCAAAATCAATCCCTGCAAACTCTAGTAAGTCTTACCATACATATATAGATAAGAACTGGCAGATAGGATTCCTGAGTCACTGTCAAAGATTTGTAACACACTATCAAGAACAGGAGAGGAACAGGTCTGGAGAAAGGCAGATGGTGACCTGATTTAAAAAAAAAAAAAGGGAGAAGAGAATTCACAGTGTAAACTACACACCAATGAATTTGACTTATTCAATAGCATATTTTAAATCAATGGTGAGTGAGTATCTACAAAAGGAAGGGGTGATCACACAAATCCAGCAGGGTTTCATCAAGAATAAGTAGTACCAGAGTAAACTCATTCCTGTTTTTTACAGAATTACCAGATTGGTACATTTTACTTTTTATTTTCAAATTTTTAAAAAATTCTGGACTTGAGAAATAAAACAAACATTTCCATAACATAGTATAATAGGGAAAAAAAAGATGATTGCACATGAAACTGCAAATCTATTATGTACAATTTGCTGTACCTTTCAAATATATAATAAAGTTATCATGTGACTTTTTTTTCCCTTTCTCCCCAATACCCCCATCTCTAAAGATGGCCACAATCAGATCCAAATATATATGTATATGTAAAATCATTCCATACATACTACCTTTCATCAGTTCTTTATTTGGTTGAGGACAGCATCTTACTTCATAAGTCTTTTGCAGTTAATTTGGGTATTTATAATAAGTCAAAATGATTTAGTTACTCAGACTTATTCTTAAAACAATACTGCTTTTACTGCATACAATGTCAGACTGGTATATTTTAGCAAAACATTGCATATTTTTCATATGTTTTAACTGTGACCAGTTTGAGTTCAAATCATGTGATTTCACTGGAACATTTCACTGGAACAGTGTGAACTGGAATAATTATGTCATTTTAGGGAAATTCCTCATTTGTACTAATTGAAACCTGGTTGTACCTAGTGTGAAGGTGTGAACCAGGTCTATGTGTGGACTATGACGTATTTATTATTCCTTCATTTGCCTTATGTCAGTATGCGTGATGTAATCACCTTACTGTTGAGTAAAAGGTTATATTTAAGATCCTAATGAGTAGCTGGGTGTAAACTGAAGTATGCTGATTATGACAGGGGGAATGTAATCCACTCCCCCCCAACACAAGGACTAGCCCTAGCATCCTGATGAGGAGGCAGGTAGATGTGAATTAGAAAGAGCACAGGCCTGACCTGAAGTCAGGAAGACTCATCTTTCTGATTTCAAATCTGGCCTCAGGCACTTACTAGCTGGGCAAGTCATTTAACCCTGTTTGCCTCAGTTTGCTCATCTATAAAATGATCTGGGGAAGAAAATGGTAAACCACTCCAGTATCTTTTTCCAAGAAAACTCCAAATGGAGTCACCAAGAGTCAGGTGTAACTGAACAACAATATCTGATAGAGTTTGAATGTAGACACATGATAATGACCCTTCTTGGGTTTCCTAGATCTGCCACTGTGAGAACAGGAATAAAAACTGAGAGGGGGGGGTCCAAACTAGAGCAATATGGCAGGTGTATTACATGAACAAGTCATAATAAGGTATAAATGACAACAGGCTTAATTTTCCTAGGGGAATTTATATTTTAAGAGAGAAACCTATTAACTAAAATATTTGGTAGAATATTTGTAGGATTTTGGAAGTAAGCTGTTGTAACTCAATACCATAACTCCCAAAGAAAAGAGATCAATTACTTGGCACCTTTCTTCAGTCATTTTAGTATATGCCATGAATTTCTGACATTTTCCTATTTAAAATGATTGGAAACTGTGTGGGTTAGCAGATCACGTTTGAATACCCTGGAGATACTTATTTGGGTGCTTTAATTTAAGCAGTGGAAAAGTGCTTAGAGAGCAGGATATAAACCTACAATAACAAAGGAACTTCAAAGAACTGAGGTAAAGAATGCCATCAAGGAAATGTGTTTGAGAAAAAGAAAGTGGATGAGGGAAGAAGAGCCTAAGCACTTATTAGGTGCTGAGCTCTTGATAATATGATAAAGTGGTCTGGTGTGGCTGGGAAACGCTCTCAATATGTTGGGCAGCTTCTTCTCGTTGAACCTATGGGAGGCCCTGGATGAGCCACACAGGATGGGCAGCCAGGTAGGGACAGATGGAATTGGAAGGAATACCCCAAATCATTGAGAACACAGAGCTACTAGAATATTTAAGATGGCACGTGGGCTTGTGGAATAGGAAGACAAGTGTAGCAAATGTTAGCTCCTGCCTCTCCTGGACCCTCCTACATTTATGCCACAGGTACTTGTGCTAGGAACATCTCCTCCCTCTGTCACTTCCCTGGGAGAAAGAAACTGGTGGCTCTTTTCCTCTATTAGTGATCCTGAGTACTTATGGGGGAAATGGTCAACTTCCCCAACCCCTCTTAATTCCAGTGCCTTCCCTTTTTCATTATTTCCTATTTATCTTGTTTGTAACCTGCTCTGACTATATTTGCTCCCATGTTGATTTTCCCATTGGATTATAAACTCCTTGAGGGCAAGGATTGTCTTATGCCTCTTTTTGTATCCCTAAGGCTTAACATAGAGCCTGGCATGTAGTGGGTACTTAATAAATATTGACCGATTGATTAGCTTTTCCCTTTTATTTTTCCAATACTTTCTGATTTTCATGGAAAAATTCAGTAACCAAGGAAGAAGGGAGGGAATAGCTAGATCAGTGAGGAGTGATAGAAGAGGAGTACTTTGGAATCTCAAAACTCAATAGGACATGCTGGGCAATTAGGAACCACCCAACCTAAGAGCTGAGAGAAAGATGAGAGCAAATGGAAGAAGTTGTTCTAGCTTATTCAAGTGGAAGTAAAAATTCAGTGACTCTACTTTTTTTTGCACTCCCCACCCCCAATCTGGGGAATACCTTAGTTTCAGTGTGGATCTCTAGGCATGGAGAAATGTTCTAATATCAGTCTCTTCAGGGTCTACAGAAATGGTTCCATGCCCTAGAGAGGAGGGAGACTTGTCAGACATCGTCTTCAGTAGACAGTAAATAGCCCAGAGCCATTCTGGTTCTGGGGGAGAAGGAACTGTCATTTGCTGGGAGAGAGGGTCAATGAATTTGTGGAAGGAGAGCCAAAAAGTAGTGAATGACAGGAAACAGAATCATGGCAGTAAAACAACCAGAAAACATAATTATGAAGATGAGAACTGGAACCCTACCCAGAGTATACACTGATCAACATGGGGTCAACACTGTGATTTACTGTTCTTAGTCATGTCCCACCCTTTGTGACTCCATTTGGAATTTTCTTGGCAAAGATACTGGAGTGGGTTATCATTTCTTTCTCTAGCTCATTTTATATATGAGGAAACTGAGGCAGAGTTAAGTGACTTACTCAAGGTCACATGGTTAGTAAGCATCTGAAGGCTGCATTTGAACAAGTCAGGTCTTCCTGACTTCAGGTCTGGCACTTAACTCGCAGCACCACCTAGTTCCCCAACACCGTGATGGGCCTGGATGTGAATTCTTTCTGTACTCTTCTCTTTGTGTGTTTCTGTGCTATATAAATAAACGACGGTCTATGTTAGATGTCTTGTTATCTTGAACACTTGTGAAAGGAAATGATATCCCCCTCAGGAGGTGAGGAAATCTCATCTAGCCTAGGGAGTTAGGTAGTTGGATGAGATGATCTCGGCTGACCTTTTCAGTCCTATGGTTCTGTGAACAGTCAGCATGTGCTGAAAAACTGATGCTGCTACTTGTATGAATTCAAACTTTCCTTTTTTCTAATTTCACTTTTTTCCTCCTTGTGATATTCCTAAAGTAGAGGTCTGACCATGTCATTCCCCTGTTCGAAAATCTCCAAATGGGCTCCTTTTTGCTCCTAGGATAAAATACAAATTCTATTTGGCATTTAACACAGTCTGGCTCCAGCTTACGTGTTACTCACCTTCAAATACTTTTTGCACTGGAAAAAGCTGGCCCACTTGCCATCCCTCATGCAAAACCTTCTATCTCTCATTCTTGAGCCTTCACCAGCTTTGCCCCCGTTCCAGGAATGTACTCCCTTCTCACCTGGGCTTCTCAGAAACCCTTGTTCCCTTCAAAGCTCAGCCCTAATGCTACCTCCAACATAAAGCCTCCTTTCCTTGCTGAAGCAGGGACTGTCTACATTTTTTTATTTGTGTCCCCAGTACTTAGCACACTGATCTTTGCACACAGTAAATGCTAATTAAATGCTGTACTTATTTCCTGCTCCTCCCAGCTCTAATACCCCACCCCAAATATTTTTATGTTTTATTACATACATATATATTATTTTCCGCAAAGAGGGCAAGGGTATCTCTGGGGCCTAGCACAACTCTGGCACGTAATAGATGTTTAGTAAAGGTTGTTGGTTGATTGGTCAGAAAGGATATAGATCTCATTGGAAAGGAGGGAGAGAGAGATGTTCTAAGGCCTGTGCTAAGCATTTTAAACTATCTGACTTGGTCTTTACAACAATAACTCTGAGGTAGGTACTAATATTGCCCCCAGTCTGTGTTCACCCTTTGTTGTCGAAGAAGACCATGCTGTCAGAAATAATGACATGACTTGCACTAGACTTTGTTTTGAGTGAGGGAGGGCTGTGCAGGTCATCAGCCTCACTCCTCCAGAGCCATCTGGGTCCAGTGACCAGATATTCATCAGGATGACTGGAGATGACCCAGGATGAGGCAATTGGGATTATGTGACTTGCCCGAGGTCACATAGCTAGTGAGTGTCAAGTGTCTGAGGTGAGATTTGAACTCAGATCCTCCTGACTCCTGTACTAGTGCTCTAGCCACTGTACCACCTATCCATTCTACAGTTAGGGAAACTGAGGCACACAGGTGACATGATTTGCCCACAGCTAGTAAGTGTGTGAGGCTGGATTTGAACTAGAGCAACTCCAGGCCCAATGCACTATCTGCTGCACCATCTAGAGCTCTGCTATGGGTCTATGTTCAATAGCAATGAAAGTGCAGAGTAACCCATGTCTGCTCCTTCCATCTAGCCCACTTTGCCTAATTAACTAGAGGCTTAGTGGCTGTGGTGCCCTCCTCTCTAAATCACCCTTGTGTGGTTCAACCCTAAACAAACAGTCACTATCTTTAAAAGGCCTTTAAAACTGCCAGGAGGAAAAGAAAGGAAAAGAAAAAAGACTGTGCTCTAAAAATGTAGATGATTTCCCTGGCTGTTCCATAGTCAGTGAGGTATGTAGCTAGGACACTGTACTTAGAGTTAGGAAAGCCTACGTCCCAATCCAGCCTTTCTCACTTACTAGCTACATTTCCAACAGGAAAGTCATTTGATCTTCTGTCTTAATTTTCCCATCTGTAAAATGGGGATGATATTTTCGTTATTTGCCCCTACAGGGTTGCTGTACAGTTTGAATCAGATCTAAGCTATAAGGTCAGCTTAAGTGTATGCAAAGTGTTTTGCAAATCTCAAAATGTTGTAATTGAGGTGAGGGGGACACAGCAGTATGCCAGTAAATGATCAACATCTGGCTCTCTGGGGAAAAAAATGTACACACTCTCTCCATTACTTTCTTAATCAATCAATCAAGCCCTGATTTGTGGCATTTGCTGATTTCTGAGGTGTAAATGCACCAACTGAAAATTTAACAATGGGTTCTCACTAGTGGGTTGCACCTGGCTGCAGTGCACCCCTGGGTGGAGGGAAATATATGTTATTATGTAACCACCTTGGATTCCTGATGTTTCTGTCCTGGAAAAAAAAATGTTTTCCTTCAATAAAACTTTTAAATTTCCGTACACATGAAAAATACTTACAACTGGGCCTCTAGGGACCTAATTAGACCAGGCAGCCTTCCTAAGGTAAACAAACTGAAAGTTACAGTGTCTGGGTCCCACCAAAGCCAAGCTTGCGGGCACCTCCATAGAATCCCACAGAAAGGAAAAAAAATTACAAAGAAAATCTTCCAGTCACCCTAGCTCAACAGATCAAAGGCCCCAGCCTGTCAGCAGGATGTCCTTTCACATCAGCCTAGTTGGTCACTTTGATCTGTTGCTTCCAAAATGGGGGCCCTCAACACCCTTGGGGAGTTGCCAGGCAGGAGTATAGGTTGAGGCTGCATTCCATCGGCTGTGACTTAGAGGCCCCCACAGGGCTTCTCCTTATATCCTATGCCAGGAGTTAGCTTCTGGAGTCACGCCTCTAACTGCTGAACTCATCAAATTCTGTTTGAAGACATGCGAATCAAGGAGGCTCATGGGATATTTAATCTCTTCGAGGTCCTATTGTACGATGAGAGATGGAGGGTTCAGGATCACTCAGCAACAATGATGCATTAGGGCCTTTCCCTTTCAGCCTTCAAAGGACACTCGCGGATGCTGTTCATGGCTTTCCTCCATCTCCATTACGCAGACAGACAAACGCTTGAGTATATTTTCTATGGTATTTAAATAGGTCTCTGACCCTCAAGCTCCATCATCACTTCAAGTAGAAGTTTGCTTTTTAAAGGGTCCACACTTTCCTGTGGTTGGCTTGGTAGCAGAGAGCCAGGCACTTGGCTCTCCCTCGAGGCTGGAGCACCTCCTTTCGTTCTTTTCCCTGACTTCTAACTTCTCACCGCATCCCCTTTATTTGGCCAAGCTTTGTAGCCTTCTCTCTTCCTATCATTTTGTGTTTTCTGTTCATCAGCCACCTAAAAAGTGGTGTCAGGGCTTTGCAGCTCCTAACCTATCAGAGGGTCTCAAATTGGTTGCTATAATAATCGTAGTTAGCAATTACTTAATATTTTAAGGGTTATGAAGCACTTTACAAATATTATCCCATTTCAATCTCATAACAACTTGGCAGATAATATAATAGCTAACATTTATATAGTGCTTATCATGTGCCAGGCACTGTATTAAAATGATTATAATTATCTCATTAACAAGTTAATATAACAAATCAATTAAGAATTACATTTGTTAACTCATTTAATCCTCACAACTCTGGGAAGTAGGAGCTATTTTTATTCTTATTTTGCAAATGGAGAAACTGAGGCAGATAAAGATTTAGATGACTTGTTCAGGGTCACATAGCTAGTAAGTGTCTGAGGCTGGATTTGAGGTCAGGGTCTTCCTGACTCTTAAGTTCAATGCTCTGTCCTGAAAATGAACTTTCCTCTGTACCCCTACCTACTGTCTCCATTTGTGGGGTGAAACCATCCCCGAGCCTATGTGAAATGTTCCCAGATAAGGGTCATCCCTCACCTGACCACTGTCCAGTTTCACAAAATCACTGCTACCGAAAGACTTTGTGAATATCAGGAAAATATTAAGAACTGCTGGGGCATATAGATTAGACAGCCTATAAATTCAGGAAAAGAAAAAGTGAAACAATTATGTTTCTGTATCTAGGACATCGTGTTTCACAGAAGCAGTAGTGGTTTAATATATAAAAAAAGCATTTGTCCTCATTTCCCTGACTTATCTTTTCCTTATCTGTTGAACGACTTTCATCCCATTTTACTTACAGGTGGCGCACAGCAGCTTACATAATGATGATATGCAACTCAGAAAGTCAAGCAAAAAGCATTTATTAAGCACTTACTGTATGCAAGTTTCTGATCTAAGTAATAGAAATAAAACTAAGTTTGGTGACTTTTTTATTGCTTTGAACATGGGCTATAGCTACCATAATAATATAACTTCACATATACCCTTATGTCAATATCATCTCAAAAAAAAAAAGTCAGAGAGACGTAGTGGAAAGAGCATTTGCATTTCGATATTCTTCCCTTTATTAGTGGTTTGTTCTCTCTTTCAGTTGCCAGCAGTTTTCCTCCTGGACTTGGGAGTTCAAGCCATGGGTGACAGAGCCAGGACTCCAAGGGGAATGCTGTAGTCAACCATCGGGACAGCCAGGAAATCCAAAGGAGCCTGGGTGCCCGGTGCGTGAGCCCTGGAAGAGTCTTGGAACTAGGACTGTGCCGTCTAGGAACTGATCTGATCTGTGCCCTGGATCACCTTTCCCTCACCAGAAACCAAGGCGGTCCAAAGCGGGGTGTGTGTGAGGCAGTGAGGGAATACGGAAGAATTGCGCCTCTTGTGTTGTGGAGCACGTTTGTACATTTGCAATTATATCTTTTGTACTATTTCTCTGTAAAAACCTAACACATGGAGTAAGTATGTACATTTGTGATAATAAGTATGTCTCTCTAAAAGCAATTCTTCCGAGACTATTTTTTCATCTGAAAAGTGAGGATAAAGTGAGGAGTTACTTGTCTCATAGATTAATTGTGGGAATTAAATGAGATAATGTATTTAAAAGCGCTAGATAAATATAAGAGTTGGTGATCATGGCATTGATAGAGTTTTCAGCTCTTTTACATTCTAATGCAACTTAATTTGCTGTTCCTTGACTTTACCAGTCCATCCTACTCCCTCTTCATACCAGTGGTCTATGTCTTGGAGATACTGGTTTCTCTTCTCCCAAGCCTTAGGTTTGGGATCATCACCCAAGAAGCCTTTTCTTACTTCTTTCGTTGTTGATCTCTCTCTCTCTCTGTCTCTCTCTCCCTCCTCCCCCATCACTCTCTTCTCTTTCCTTCTTCTCTTCCGTCTCTCCCCACCACCCTCTTCAAATCATTTTGTCCTTACTTCTTTATTTGACATAGTTCCACATAAATGTTCCTTGATAGCAGAGAATGAGTTTTATTGTTGTATGCTTGTCTCAGTATCTAATACATTACATTGTACAGTGCAGTTGTTTAATGTTTGTTGAACTGAGTCACATCACCTTTGCTTTCTGATCTGCAGTCTTGAGACTTGAGGCAAATCTTTGAAGTATCCTCATCTATAAAATGGGAATATCTGCCCTGTGGATAGAAAGGCTTTCTCTGTTGCATAAAAAGCCATTCAACAGTTTGGGAAATATAGGGTATGCTATTGTTACAAATTCTCATAGAAACTATAAAAATGAACCTAAAAATCAAGTTGTCCATCCATTGTTGTACTCATTGTGTATGTTATTTTGCTGCTTCTGCTTACGTTACTCTCAATCACTTCCCTTTCTTTTGTGAATTCTTCATATTTATTGTTTTTAATGTACAATAATATTTCATTACATTCATATACCAGTTTTGGGTATTTCTCCACTCATTCCAATATCTATGATAATCTATTTTATTTCTTCTTTGATAGTACTAAAATTTTATTATTATTTTGGTATATATGGGATCATTTTTTAAGCCTTTGACCATCTTGGGGTGTATGCCTAGCAGTGAGATCTCTGGGTCAAAAGGTAATGACATTTCAGTCAATTAGCATATTTTTTTTTCTGGAAGAGCTCTTCCCAAATCCTCTAATTCCAAGGTAGCCATTTCATCATTTCCCAAGTGTATATAGAAGGTTCAGTCATGATTCTTGGTGATCATATGGAAGGGGGCTGGCTTAAGTCATGTATACCTTACTTAGCAGAAATTATTGAAATGGGATATGAAGAAGAGGACCCTAATCGAGTCAGGGAAGCTGATGACTCAGTGGATTAAAGAAGGAGCATCTGCCCCTCTGCCTCTTTTCCACTCTGGCTTTGAAGTGTGAGAACTGCTTTGAACTGGGTTCAGAAAGCAAAGTTAGGTGGAAGAAAGGATGATTGCCCTGCCTCCCACCTGTTCTCCACATGATCATAAACATATGGCTACTTCTACCTCTTTTGTCTCATATCTTTCTTGTATCTTAGGCAAATGTGTATTCATTTAATGGTAGATATATCCAGGATGACAGCGACCTTGTGAGTTCATAAAGTCTGAAGAAGAGGGGTTTGGTGATGCAGCAACCACAATAGGCTAACACAATGCAGGGTACACATTCTCTTAGAGATGGAAGTCATCAGACTGACCCATCTGGCCAATTTTGCCAAATGTGTAGCAGGAGTTATTTGGACAGTTCCAAGCTAATCAGTTGCCTGATTAGCAATATTACAACTTGGCTTTCTGTTCCGATGCTTTATTATTAGCCTTTCAAATGACTGCAGTTGATACTGAATTGTTCTGTTAATGCACACTTCTTTCGTTCTTAGCAAAAAAAAAAATTTTGAGAGTAGGAATAAACCACCTGTCCCATACTGGATTTATGCAGTACATCAATGACCTTTTTAAAACTTCCCTTCTTTTGGAGAATCCCTAGACTTGAGAACCATAATTAGCATTGTTTGGATGTTGAGGAGGCTTGCTTTGTGAAGAACTCTTTCTCCATTGAGGCCATACTCCTCAGTACTAAACTTGGTCTACACATCACAGTGACTGGGTCTAAGGCAGGAAGGGGCAAATGCACAGCTCAACCAAGCAGTCTCTCTTTATGTCAGAAGGGACATCCACACTGGTGAGATCAAAGATCCATCTGAGCACTGAAATTTTTGTTGCAATAACATGTCATGACTTAGCTTCACATTTTTAGTGAATATAAAAGTTTATCAGACTCCTAAATCACATCCATTTTCCCTTCACAGTCCCTTTCCAATAGGTATAAAAGGTATCACTTAAAAAATTCTGCCAGTTAAACTTTGGTTCAATATGCTGACTATGCTAGGAATTCTTTGCTTACCTAAACATCAACTCTGTAATTACCTTTTTAAAACCCACATGTAACATTGTGAATTTTAAATAGCAGATGAATATTAGCATTTGAAGATAGAGTAAATAATTTAAAAATTAAGATAAAACATTCTTCCTAAGATGAAACACTGTGCTTGCTAGATATCCCTAAAAGAGTTATTTGTCCTACAGCCTTCACAGCAGAAAACAAGTTGTTTGATTTTAAAGGTCTTGTTTGGGTGAAGTATCTCTATTGCAACATTTCTGTAACTATTTCTAATTCTTTGAAGGAGTTGAATAAGTATGTGGGAGCTGAAAAATCAATCTTTCCCAAGTGTGACAGAAGTGTGGCAGAGAATGCCATCTGTTTTGTTAGGAAGAGACCCAGCATTCTTATTTCAATTAGCCTCTTTGTAGCTTTATTGTCTGGGCTCATTTCATGAGAAGCAGTTCAAACCTGATGTAGTGAGAAACTGCCCAACTTTTGACGGCGCTGACTTGTTTTGTGCAACATAATTTTAACAGCTGTGAATGAACATGGAACCAGTGTACAACACTGCTTGATTACTAAAATACATAATTTTACCAAATCAAAATACCCATGAGTCCTAGCATCCTAGATCAAACAAAACATGGATATAGCACCCCACAGAACAATTTTAAAATGATACATTTAAAAACAGTAATATGACTAGGAATTTGAAAACATAAACAATTTTACCAGCTAAATTAAGTTCCTAGTTTCAAATCAATAGACATTTATTAAGCACGCATCAAGTGTAAGGCACTGTGGAATCTACAAGGATAGATATAACCCAGTTTCTGAGGCAGCTTACAATCTTGTGTGGTGAAACATTTTTAGAAAAGTTCTTAAAACTTTCAGTAACAATGGAAAGATTTAAATATTGATTCAAAACAATAGTGGCAGAAACACCAGTAGACACTTCTTTCCATCATTCAGAAAAGTAAGAGAATCCGTTCAAGCTAATGAGAGCAACCCCAACAAAAATTATCTGCTTGAGAGGCACTGCTATTTCTCTTGATAGAAAGACAAAAACAAAAGATGGGATCACAGAAGGCTTTACAAAAAGGAGGCCAGATTCGAGCTGGACTTTGGAGGATATTAAGACTTGGAAAGTTGGAGAGTAAGATGACGTAAAAAGTGAAATCAGGTAAACAAGAACACATGAACATGGAAGTACAAGACTAGGCATTAACCTGCGCTACTAATTCCTTACAGGATAATACTGGTCCCTCTCTCTTCCTTTCACTTGCTGCAACCCTCCATTCCCCTAACCAATACTAATCCATTTTATTATTTGCCATATATGGAACTGCACTCCTAAAAATCAGACCAACCTTTCACATTTCCGTGGTTTCATACTTTTGAAAACACTTTCACCCCCATATTAAATTTACATTAGCACATCACTTTGCAGTTTAATTTTTTTCAAACTACCTGGTAAGGTAGGTAGCATTATTGCCCCCATGTTATTGATAAGATATAGAAGGCTAATATTGATCTCATTTGAATTTCACAACTGTATTAAGGACGTAGAGTGACTGCCATCTTTTAATTCGTAAGAAAACTTGGACCCCAATGAAAGTAAATGATCTTCTCAAAGACTCCACGTTAACCTGGTGAACAAAGGTGTTAATTCTCATCTGACCTGTTTAATGCCAGAATTAAGCTTGTCTCTGACGTTCATAACAACCAAACTGCAAACAGGCAGGCCATGTCACTCAGGCCATCTGGACTGAGAATTCAGCCCAAGTGTTAAAGTTTAGAATGTCAGTAGTTGGGAAAGTCTAAGGAGTCATCACTAATCTACAATCCTAACAAATCTTTCCAAATTGATATCCATCAAATTCTTATTCTAAAGGTAAATAAATTTTGTCCAATACCCAGATTCAAAAAGGAATGTTTATATCTAGACTTACTTGTTCAAAAGTTTATTGGGAATGATAATAACTTTTCAACAACTTAAGGTTTTCTTATATGTAGATCAGAACTAATGACTGAATAATTGCAAAGACATGCACAGACCATAGAAAATGCTCCCCTCTCCCTAACCAGAGATTGACCAAAAATATAGAAAATTCAATTGTTTAAGAACTATGTAGAAGCAAATAATTACAAGATTAGACAGATTACAGTTATATAATAGAATGTATAGTAAATATAAAGAGTGCTATATTTGGAGTCTACTTGCTGAATCTGACGGCCACTTAATACCATGAACAAGTTTATTTAACCTCCCTAAGCCTCAGTTTTCTCATTCACAAAATCATTGAACCAAGCGATCTCTTAATTTCCTTTTGAGTTCTAAATTTATGATCAGATGGGGGGGAGAGAATGATTAAATTTAAGCCTTTATAGTTACTCTCAAAGTCAAAACAAAAAAGATTCTCTATATCTGCCTCATGATATTTAAAATCTATGTACTGAATGGGGAATAGTGGGGATGAGAAAAAAAAAGGATATACACTTTCCCTAATTACATAAATTAATGGTGTGTGAAACTTGATTGATACTACTCAAATGCAGATCATAAATATACTGAGATAGATCAACACAAGAATATGACCTATTAAAAACTAAGAATGGGTCATGAAAACACAAGATCTTTTAGCAGAAAAGTATCTCAGAAAATTCAGCTTCACTTTAGAAGGGCAGAAACTGAGCACCAAAGAAACCCAGTGACACACATCACAGTTCAAAAGCAGAACGAGAACCAAAAACTTAGGTTCTAGCATTGTTGGGCCAGTGCTTTTAACACTTCACTTTAAACCAACAATTAACTTTTCATACAGCTCAGAAAAATACTTCACTCTCCAAGTTGTAATTAACTCAGATTTAGAAACACCTTGAAATTTTGAGCAGTTGAGTAACTAAAAGCCTAATGGAATGAAAACGTAAGGTACTGAGCTAAAATTGAAGCTATCTTCACTGATATCTACCCTCCTGAAGAAAACAGGTCTTTGAAGATACATGGTAAGCAAGGGCACCCTATGATTTGCAGGCTACCAGAAGGTAGCCCCCAAACTTCTTCCTTCCTTTCATCCCTATTTACTACATTGACTGAAGTGTAAACATCATGGGTGTGGAGAGACGAAAATTAACACTGATCCATTAGTAGCCATTAGAATATTGGCATCCATCTGTCAGGTTAAAAAGCAGCATGGAGGTAGGGCAACTCCCAGGGATCAGGTTCACAAGGTAGACCCCATTTATAAAGTGGGGGAAGAGATTGTTTTTGGGGTCATTTTTGCTTTCACCTCATCAGGCTCCATGGGGCATACAAAAACACTTGAGATGTTGGGTGTCCTGCAGTTCATCTCAAGCACCAAGCCCCTTTAGAGTTTTGTGGAGCTAAGGTTCATGCAGTGTCTTGATGACTCTACGATGGGGCTCATTCCACAAAATCTTCTGGGATCGAACTGGACTCTATGAAGAGAAGGGCACTGAGTGGAACCTAACAAGATTGAGTGCAGCAGGACTTTTCTCCTTGCACCTCCTGCTCCTTTTTCTTCCTGCCATCTGCATTTCCTTATCTTTCTTTCCCTCCATTTCATTTCTCTGTGTTTTGAATTGTGCTTCCATGTTCTAGTTTTTCTTACTTCCTGTCCCTCCCCAATGACTAACATGAAAATACTATCCATTTAACAGAGTATTCATGCCAAGAGATGGAAAGTCAAAGCAGAACTTATCACTTATAAAGTTAATAGTACTCTTGCTTACAGTTTTTGAAAAAGGCATCAATATTTATACAAAGGAGATATAAAACTAGAGGGCGTAGCCTTGAAATTTTAAGAGCCAGTAATCAGAATTTCCCATATTCCCTTTGTCAAACAGCCATTACATACACAAGTAAAGATGTAAGGTGGTTCTCTAAGGACACACACACAAGATTTTAGCCCCTCTTATTCTTATCTATTTGAACAAGAGCTTAAACCTGTGTGTGATGGTAAAAATTAACATCACCTTACTCAATGACATTTTATTGGTTTCACCATCCAACTAAATGATCGATATCTTTTTAGAAAGCTTATAAACATGAACTTGACAGAAAAGGACCCATTAACATCATGACAACTAATAATGTGAATTAAAAATTTAATGACAGTACCTGATTTTGTTCTCATGTGCAACAAACATGCAACCCTTAAACACACAAATGAGTAGTGTTCTTTAATAGAGGTAAGCAATCTACTATCTTTAAAATTGTCTGATATTCGTATATTCCATATGAACTGTGATAAGTCAGGTTAATGAAAAGTGTCTTTCCTTAATTTGTGAGAAACTGATTACATGAGTAGAACCTATAAAAAAAATAGAACTCTGACTTGATACCAGCTTGCATATAAAATCTTCAATGACCATTTAGTCTTAAAAAAAGACATTAAACATTGTACTTTCAGCAGCACGCACTGGCTGAATGTATGGATATAATATATTGTTACTCAATAGTTAAAAATTGTGAATTAGTCATGTAGTGCAGAAGAATGAATTTCAATTAGATCAAAAAACAAAAAGTGCTACATTAACAAAATATAGCAAAATTCAATAAAATATAAATCATTTCAAAACATTCTTGTCAACTAACTATATTTGTATTTACAGAACTTCCAAGAATATAATTATAACAGGTAATGATGCAATGAAGATATTTTTACAATATTTATTAAGATAACAAATTTATAAATCCAAAGACTCAGAGGCACATAGTTTAAAAGGCCAATACCATGGGAATAATGAAGTCAACATAGAGAAATAGGAATATATGAACAATTACAACCAGTACAAGATTTGTTTTTTTTAAAAAAGCCACATCCCAAATAAAATTAACACATCATAGGAGTCATCCTTCAAAATTACCATGATAAAAAGTTATTTCGTTCAAAGAAAAATAATTCTTTCCACCTACTGAGCCTAGAAAATCCTATTTACAAATAACTGTCCTTTATTTTGTAAGCATTAAGTTGCTTGATACAGCTTCCTCTATTTTGCTATTAGAAGTATTGTAAATATTATAGCTATTGTATTTACAAATGCACATAATATTTAACTTGCTTTTCAAAGAGAACTGAAAATATTATTTTAAATCAAATCACAATACAAATGTTTAGTGGAAAACACATTTTGTGGGAACAGGTGGGTGTATTTAGTAACATGTTGTTTCTGAAGGAATACTAGGGCCAATACTTCTGATAAATTCAAGGTATTCACAAAAACAGGTCTTTGTTGATGAAGAATTTAATTTATTTCTGTTTTAACTGGAGCACATTAGCTTCTTCAGTCAACTTTCACCACACTGTATATTTTGGTCACAAACCAAAAGCATGCAAAGAAGCCAATCGTTCCTATAAAAAAAAAAGGAAAAATTTAATACAGGAGAAAAAGCACAAATCTAAAATGACTGAACATTCAAAGCATTCACAAAACATTTAGCTGTCACAGATCTACTAAACTTTTTTGTTAAATATATTGCCATCTGAAATCAACTGGCTTAGAGTGCAGTATAGGTTCTGTGCTCTATGAACTTATTTTAAAAAAAAAGTTCTGAGGATTATATTACAATAGAATTGATTTTCTTCGTAATCCAATGCATTTTATTTTATCCATTTAAAAATGTTACTCTGAAAAGAGGGGGTTCATGACACCAAAAAAGGTTAAGAACTCCTGACTCTGGGGTTCTTTAAAAAGGATTATTTTTAAATATCTAAAAGTTAATTAAAAGTCCTCTTTGATATTTAACTTTGATGCCATTAGATCACTGTTTGACATTAACTGGTGGATGATCTGAAATGGAAACAAACTACTGCTCAAATATCCTAATGCAACCACACTTAATTTACTATTGAGGATGAGAAATTGCTACTATAAAAATTTCTATAAACAGTAAGTCAAGTGTTCAGAAGAAGGTAGGGATTTAGTATGGATATTCTAACTGTTTAGGCTAGTGATATTCAGATGGGGGAATTCTGACTCTCTAACATGGAACCAAAATCTCCCTAGTGTTAAAGCCTTTTCATAGTAGCATGCTAAGTTACCCCAATTGTCACTGTCTTCCTTCTCTACTGAGCCTAAACTTGGATGACAGTTTTGTAAAAACATCATTAATTTTGATACATTCTAAACATAAGATGCTTCTCTCACTCTTAACCGCAGCAAGAAAATTTTTTAAATTTTAATGTTTTGTAGATTAGCTTTGTAAGAGCCTCCAGGAGGATGGCTGGATTTAAAAGCTTGAAAATTATGGGTCTGATTCATTTACTTTTTATAAAAAGCTTCTGAACTAGGCTAGTATTTTATCAATGACCATCAGATTTTAATTCTATGACACCATTCACTCTAACACACAAATAGGTAATTAGTAAGTATTTATTATTGATGAGTATAGAGAACTTTCTTTCAGGCTCTGAACACCTCCGGATGGAACAGGATTGTTTAATTTTCTACTTTGCTTAGTTGAAAGGGAATCCGAAGAAATCCCATTCCCTAACCCCATTTCCTCCTTCATTTTCCAATGAAGAGACTGCCCCTTCTATCGCAAGCTAGAGTCCTATTTCCTTTGCTTAAAGGAGTTTAATTTAAACTGGTGGATACATGCAAGTGGACATTTGTGAAGAATGACTACCATAGTTCTGGAAAGTGCTTTTGCATTGCCTTCCATAGTACAGCTATTTTTGAAAAGCTACAATTATCCAATACCATATGATTCTCTGCTCTACCTGCTTTTTATGCCTGAAAGAAAAATGATTTTGTTGGAGAGTGGGTGATTTTGAAAGGCACAGGATAACAGGAACATTTAAAGAGTTTTATGGAATTTTACAGAACCAATCTGTACCACTAGTTTCAGAATAAACTGGAAAATTCCTAAATGAAAAGAGATTTTAATAGTTACCTGTGAAAAGGAAGAAGATCAAGACCATTATCATAGTGTAACCAAAGTACAAAATTGTACTGGCAGTTCCTATGATTTGCAGCTTTGAAAAGAAATAGTGTATAGCATATATTAAGAAATACACTGCAGTGAAACCACTGGTAAGGAATGAACGCCACTGCCAATGATAATCCTAGAAGGGAAAAAAAGCCATCAATAATAAAAAACAATTCTTAAACAGAATTTCATTAAACAAAATAAAGAAATAAAGTATAGATTAGATTGTCCAAATGCCCAAATTTACCCTTCAGTTCCAACCTGCTAAACTCTTTCCTTTAAACAAATCTTACTGATTCCTTTTGTGCTTATCACATTTCTGCATATAACCCATCCCTCCAGAACTGAACCCTTTTTATAATAAAGAAAAACAATTAAGAAAAAAAACCTCAAAAATGAAAAAAAAAAAAAAAAACCAACGCCCAAGGGCAGACACTGACAGTGTCTGACAACATATCAAACTTCTTCCTTTCAAGCCTGCGGCTTCTTTGCTGAGAGAAGGCAGTACTGTTTAATTTGTTTTGAGGGGCAAAGAGCAAATATTTCCAAAAGCTGCTGAGAAATATCAAAATCCTTTTTCCTTCTCTATCTCTTCTTGGTGGTTCATAACCAGAAAAGAGTTTACAAGTCTGGCCAAATAGGGGGAAAAATTAAAAAGTGGCTAATAAATCCATGAATAATTCAGAGACAGTTACATTTAAGGTTGAGTCCTATACCCTACCTCAAGAAAACAATATTAAAAAGTTACTTATATGGTTCCATATATTCATTTATAAATCTTTAGATTTTGGGAAAAATTAAATTACTTAGGTATGGTACAGCCTGCTTTCAGTTCTCAGCGAGAGAATTAAGCTAAGTAGGTTTAAAAAACAATTCATTCTTATGACCTTTTATTTATTTTTTGTCAGCCATGTAGCTAGTAGCCCAGCTGGAACCCTTTTAAAAGAGGTAGTAACATGACCTTTTATTTACTTTCCGTCAGTCAGTCGAAGCTTGTAGCCCAGCTGGAACCCTTTCAAAAGAGGTAAAATCAAAGGCCAAGTTGGCCATAATAAATCTTAAACTGGCTCTAGAAGGGATTCAACCTTCTGCAAAGAGTGAGGAACAGGAGTAGATGATAGAACCTTGCAACTTTTTAACTAATTCAGACTTTCAAGGGATGGTATGAATTAATTTCTTGTACCAGGGAGGTGCTATCTCTAACAGAAGTTATCCAAATACAATTGCCAAAACACACTACAAAGTCAAATATAATACTTTTGGAATAATCTATACCATAACTCCATTCCTCACATTTATTATTATTATCTAAATCAAATAATGATGGAAAAAGCCATTAGAAATAATCTAGTAAATCAGTCAAATTCTCTCTCTCCAAAAAACCTTCCGAATGGGCCTGAAACAGATTAGAATGTAATGGGGAAATGTTTAATAAAATAAATAAAGTTACAATGCAACAAAGATAATTATCTAAGTCACTATACAGCCTACAGAGATCTGGTTCTACCTGAGTTTGACATCATTGTAAAAAATGATGCGAAAGTCTTTAAAAAGGAAATTTCTAATGTACTTCTTGACCAGTCTTAAGTAAAATTATCTAAATATTTCTCTTAAGGAACTATATTTAAATCTTTAGTAAATTTTTCTTTTTATTGGATAAGACTGTCCTTTTCTTCGGTTCAAACAGAATGAAAACTATACCACGGAACTGGTGTTCAAAAGATGTAAACTTTGATTTTAAATATGAATCTTTCAAAATTAGTTTAAAATACTATTGCAGAACTCACCCAAAGCCTTAAGCAGTGTACAAATTAATTGGGGGCAAGCAACAATTCTGATATTATTTTACTTAGTGACAGCAAATATCATGATGCTCTAGCCCAGGCCTTGAAGCCATCCATCCAGGGAAGCAACTTCTGAGGAGCCAGATACATCCACCAATGGACAACCAAACACCACCTACAGGGCACATTAGCCAGCCTTGCTATGGGAGCAAGGCACCCCAGGGAGAGACAGGAAGCAGCATGTGCTAGAAAAGTTCAACCATTACCATCACTTTGATTGCTGTATCTCCCTTCAGACCCTAATGGAGACAACCCAAGACCCCAAACCCAAGTGCCTTGGGAACAGTACTGTTTGCAGCCCAGTGTCTGTAGCCACCATTGTGGGAAGCATCATCCCCTTCTGCAGGGGCTAGAGACACATCTACTAAAGACTCAGAAATAAAAGTTCTTGCTATTAAAGTTCTTGGCCTTATCAAATAACTAACTCAACAACAGAAATTGGTACAATTTTTTTTTTTTTTTTAGTAAAACGACATTAAAGAGTCATTACTATCTGCTTTGTAACTCTACCCTAAGTACCATGGGGCTCTTCCATCTGACACCTTCCCTATGTGTTGTCTCCCCCATTAGGAGCTCCTTGAGAACAGGAACTGCCTTACTTTCCTATTTGCTATGGATATATAGTGCTTTGCACACAGTACGTACTTAATAAAAGTATCATCCATTCATTCATATGGGTGTGATTCTGAATGATTAACTTAACTGGATGAAACTAGATTAAGGATGGTTTGCCTACCTTTAGTTAGTTCTCTGCCTCTTAAGTACTAGACTTCACGCCATACATGTTTCATTGTTCTTTTTCATGCTAAGGTTTTTAAGAAATGAAAGGACAACCCGCAAAATTTGTAATTCTTAAACAGCATGTCAATGACTATAATGTAGCAGCTGTTGGTGTGGGGAAATCAAGTCTATCATTTGAGCCCACACTGAAACAAGATCAGCTGTATGGTGTAGAGTGTAACTGAAAAAAAAACCTGCCAAGAACTGACAAACTATTGCTTCAAAACAGCCTAATTAAACCTTGAAAAATAAGCAAATGTTCACAGCACCCCACAGCTAGAGAAACTGTTACTCATTCTTTCGTAAGTATAGTAAAGACTTCTTAAATTTGGAAGAACACAGAAAAGCCATTAAAAAACTGCTAACCTTTGCTATGAAGAAAAAATGCCCATTATGGGTAAGACTAGAAAACTGATGAAGGGTAAAAAAGTAACTTTTCACTGATGAAATACACTTTTTCATTCAAAGCTGTATCAGAATCACTGCCCTAAGTCCAGATGAGTCTAAAAAATATGACTATATTCATTCAACTGTAAAACAACCACTCTAAAAATATTTTGGGGATTTTAAACTTGCAGTGGGGCTGGAAAGATTGTCCCTAAGTGAAAGAACTGATAAAAAAAATACTGAGATGAAGAAACAAAAGTGTTTGAGAATTGAAATACAAATGGGATACTTGCATATCACACTATGCCGCACTCCACTACACAGACCCAAGAAAGAGATGGATAGAAACATACTTTAATGAGCTAATGACAGTAATAACAGTCAGCACAGAGCTTTAAGGCTGGTAAGACATTAGACTCACAACGACTCTAGGAGTAAGGATGAGGTAGGTGCCATTATTATCTCCATTTAGCAGATGAAGAAACTGAGACAGACTAAGGATAAAATGACCTGCCCAAAGATAAACAGCTGGTAAGTGTTTGAGGCAGGATTTGAAGTCAGGTCTTCTCAACTTCATGATCAGTGTTTTATCCAGTGTGCCATGTAGCTATCTCTTACTTGATTTAAACCCCTCTGAATATCTATGGGCTACAATCAAGGCTTAATGTTGGAAAATGAACTTCGTCAAAGGTAACAGATATGAGAAAAGTGTGGTTTCATAAAGAAAAAAAAAGTCAAAATCTTGCAAACTCGATGTCAAATCACACAAAGGACACGTTGTTTAGGTATTTTTTTAAATGCAAAAATGTGTAAGTCTATGTTATGCTGATAACTATTTTAACTGGTTCCTGATAGACTATATAACACTGATTTTTAAATTTCATAGCAATCATTTTGTGTAATTCCAAAACACTGTAAGGCTATTAGAGCTGTCATGAAGATAATACCAAAATTTGAACTGACAGACACACCCTAAGTACTTAAAACAGAGCCATTTCACCAGGAAACTTCATCACAAGTCTACTTATTACATGTTAAAAGTTCTCAGTGTTAACAACTAATGAAACCTACTGAATTAGAGGGTTACAGTTTGATTACTGATTTCATCACCTAACAATCTTACTAAAGAAATTTTAAGTTTAACTCTGGAACATATACAGGTCAAATCTTGCTAAGATGAACTTACCTGGTGCATACAATAAAATTTTTATAGAATAAAAATTATGCATATTGTTTAAAAATGATCATAGGTGAAGATTACTAATACATACCTCTGCACACAGATGGAAATAACAAAGTAGTATAGTTGCCTCAGAACATGTAATAACCAAAATGATAAACACCAGAAACAAGAAGCCAAACATGTAATACATCTGATGAGACCTAAAATGATAAAATATCTTTTTGAAATTAAAATCACTGTCTTCATTAAAAAATGTCATGTCAGCAAGCCATTTCTCAAAGTATATAAAGTCTCCCTTAACTCTAAAACCAATCTAACAAGTCAAAAATAGTACCAAGTTCTAATAAGACTGAAGAAAGCAAGGAAGGGAAAACATGGCCATTTCATTTACACCTTAAACATCTACTCAATTTAGGATACATAACTTTCTGTTTTTTCTACCTATGGCACTATTTAAAGTTGATACCAATATTGTGAAAGTATATATTAACAGTGAGAAAAGTTTACAGCTTGGTACACACATCAAAGTAATTTAGTTTGACAAATTGAACAGTCTTAAAAATTCATTATTTACCTAGAAAATAGGGCTTAGTCATTATGTCATGCCAGTTTTTATAGCAATTGTATCAGTACAATTGATCATACAATGATCATAATAAAGGAGATCAGTTACATATGGTAATTCAAGGAATATCAGAATGTATAAAAACAAGATCTCAATAGCATAGAGCTTTCTTTTGCATGGAAAAGGTCAAATGACCTTTTCACAATTAAAGATTTCTGATTACTGGTTTACTGTTTACATTCATTAGATCCACAATAGAATTTTTAATGTCAATCACACAGAAAAAATAGGAAAGTTATTATCACATGTCATATTTCTGGCAATAAGGTCCTTGTAGTTAGCTTACCAAATACTATTCAGAATAAAGAAAAGTTGTATAAAGATGCACCCAAAGGGCAAAATTCCTCCCATAATAATACCAGGTAATGGTTTTGTGTAAAATGATTGTTCAGGAATCTGACGAGGAATCTGATTGGTGCGGACTGGGTGTTCAATGGCCTTTAAGGAAAGAGGAAAAGAATAATTACATATCCATTTAAAATATTCTCTGTACTAGACTATTTGCCAGCTTTTTCCTCAGCTTCCATGCTGACACTAATGGTAAGAGAAGTCTACTTAAGTCATCAAACTGAAATCTGTATTTAAAAGCAATGAACTAGAGACCACTAAGTGCTATATTCAGATTTGGCCTATTGAATTAAGTCACCACTGTTTCCAGCAGCTATACACTGACTAATGGCTTTAGACAAAGTAAGGAAACCACAGAAGTAGATAATGTAGTACTGTGCAAATAGTAGTTAATAATAAGGTACTGCTAGAGTTTTCTTTCTAATTATATACTTAATGCAGAAAAAATTCAGCTGGTACTGAAAACTTTGTCGATGTTGTTTTTTCTTATTTGGAGGTGGAATACTGTCATCTTTACTAAAATAGCTCAATTTTATTAAGAACACTGTGAACACAATGAGGCTGTATGAAGCTATATGACCATGGGCTATTGGTGACACTCTCAATTACTACCCCTTTTATAACACACTACATGATACCATGAAACTAAATGAAATTAAAAAGTACCTAAACATATTCATTTATGACTAGAGAAGTTCATTTTTCTCTAAAGAGTTTCAGAAACACACCCTATAATTCCAGTTCAAGACAGTGATGCCAAATTCACATGGTTTAACAAATGTTTTGAATGCTGACACTTTTATTTCATTTGTTGTTGAATGAATAGGCTGAAGGAAATTTAACATAAATTTTTATATATGTACATATACATACATAAACAGTAACTTCAGTCTTCCCTAACATACAAAGGGACATTTATGAGGACATAATTTTGCAATTTGGAATGTTTGTTCAATATATGAATCACTATCATTTGGAAATAAACTTACTAAGAGAAATGCATACTTACAGTCATAAACTATTCCCTCTATGAAAATATTTATCATTATATAAAGTGGTTAGATTAGTAAAAAATACTCCATAACTCTCATACACATACCACTATATGCCTTATGGGCTTATATTTAGTTGAGAGTGTGCATGGAGTAGACTATCAGACAACTATTGATACTCTATTTTCCCCCAGAAAAAAAAAACAACCCCCCCCCACAGATTTATAGACAAATACATTAAGAATTAAATTCCTATGAGAACCTGATAATATAGAAAAGATAATAAAGAATTTGCTTCTTTTAAGCTCTCAGATCTATCTTAAGTTCTGAATATAAATTTCCATTGTTTATTATGAACTCACATTTTTCTTAAAACCAAAGTAGGCACCAATAAATGTCAGTGGCACTGATATGCAAAACCAAAGGGCCAATATGGCAACCAAAGTCCCAAAGGGAATAGCTGCTGAGGATCCTTCTCCCCAAAGAATCAGGTTCATAATAAAAAAATCAGCAAACACAATCCTGAAAGACACAACAGTCTTTTTGATTAAAAAACACAAGAAAAGCCAAAATATGTTTTATTAAACTACTATATGAATGAGTTATAGATTAAACAGTTGAACCATATCATTCACAATTTTTCTATAGTTGTAAGAAAGTATCAAAGGAAGAGGTCAAACTTTGTTAACTGAGAATGATCTGGTAATGAGCTCTTCTAAACAATTCTATACATTTTATTTAACATTTTTATGGAAATATTTCTAACAAGCTATGTGTTTTCCTTTCCTAAATGATAACGTAATACTCGTTTTCTTTCTTAAACTGTCACATACACACACACACACACACACACACTTTTTAGTTAAAGAATCACTATCATGAATAACATGCTACTGTGTGTAGTAGATAAGGTATGAAAACACAAATTTGCTTTTTGTCATCTGTGTTTTTCTCAAGAGTGGAATGGGTATGCACCTTCAATCCTTTCTTGGCTGCATAAAGTAGTTTCCTGCCTACAATATTTGAATCAAAGATCTGGGCTGTCCTCTCCCAGGTGGTCTGCCTTCCAGAAAATCATCTTCAAGGTAGCTGATGAGTGTTCTTTGACTTATAAGACTTTTTCAAAATAGTACATGTTGTTTCAGCACTGCTTCAATAACAAACTGACGGTAGGCAATTCCTGGTCAGCTTGCATGCAAGGTGTGAAGGAAGACCCTCATCATTTCAAGGATCTGCCCAAGTATGTTTTGGAGCAAGCCTACTACAAAGCCTTATATAATTTATTATTATCACTTGCACCAGGCCACAATTTTCTACATGAGAACTTACATAGTAAATTAATAATGTTTGACTTTGAACAGAATTCCAATTAAAAAGAAATCTCAAAAGTATCTTCTTTATGATGCTATAGGAAAGTCCTTTAATAAAAGCCAATGAATGATAAACCAACAATCGCATAAAATTTTTTCTCTAGTAGCATTTAATACTCTGAACAACCTAGTCCTAAAATCAATGAACATATAAGCAAGAACAGTGAGCAAAAAAAAGGTCAAAAATATTCATGAAGACTTCCTGAGGCTGAACACCATACTTTCCTTAA
Organism: Bettongia penicillata ogilbyi; assembly: GCA_023548195.1. Lineage (NCBI taxonomy): Eukaryota > Metazoa > Chordata > Mammalia > Diprotodontia > Potoroidae > Bettongia > Bettongia penicillata. The sequence continues at coordinate 2,963,469 of JAJHZJ010000121.1, read as the reverse complement.
AATAAGACCAGTAATTATAAATCTCACGTTTATAAAAAGGCATAATAATGTTCAGTGGACTTGTAGATACAACACTTCATTTACTCACCGTAACTACCCTGTGGAAACAGGCTGAGCAACGATGACTATCATCATAAATTTTACAGACAAGGAAACTGAGGCTTGTAAAGTTTTAGCCATCTGCCAATATAATTCTAAGTGGAACAACTGCAACTAAAACATGTATTTTCTGAACTCTAGCTCAATGTCCTTTTTATTATACCACACTACCTACTTACCTCTTTCTAGCAACAATATGCCTTCTTCAAGCAAGCATATGAATCTACTGAAAAACTACAGAAAAATATGAAGAAGTGCCTTTGCTTCATAATGCATTAGCTTAATTATACAAACAACCAGATAATGTGAAAGTTGAACCCTTCAGAAACACATTAGAGGGAATCAGGGAGGTGGAGCAGAAGATGGAGAAGCTCTGATTTGTGATTTTGTTGAGGCAGAAACTTCAGATGTGGACACCTCCTTCACTAATGCAGCTCAACTCATCTACAACTTAAGTCTCCGAGACTTGCTTAGGACAATGAGTGGTTAACTGACGTGCCCAACGCTAGCATAATTTCCAAGGCAGGGCGTGAGAATCTAGATCTGACTCAAGGCCAACTCTACTATGCCAGGCTGATTTTCAGAAATAAATTTAAGAGTAAATTCAAGGTAACATCACTAATACGTAAGAACTGATAATCTGTCCCTACTTTGTTTAAATTTGAGGGCCTAACTTTTGAGTCCTGCCTCCTACCCTTACTACCTGTGTAACCAGAAACAAGTGACTAAATATGCGCACCAGTTTCCTTTATCTATAAAATGTAAAGAATAGTGCATTATCTACTTTGAAGGGCTGCTGGAAGTAAAGTTCATTATTATTATGATTAAGTGCTTTATAAGGCACTATGTAAACATGAGATGGTAATATTTTAATTCTTCATTATTAGTTGCAAACAATGCCAAAACGACCCAGTTCAATCACCATTATAAAACTGCTTAGAGGATAAACTGTAGCCAGGGATATGTTTTTCTCTAGGGGAAAAAAAAGCCATACATTTTTCTTGCATTGTCACTTTTTTAAACCAAACTTACAAATGTGTGTCAAAGCAGAATGCTAAAATGCCACTTCAAAAAATACATTTAACTAATTCAATTTTAAAAGTGATCCTAAAATCTTCTGCCAGTCAATTGCCAGAGAAAAAGCATCAGAGAAAGGCCAGAGAAAAAAGTAGCCTCTAATATTTTTACTGAATTCAGTAATATTACACAAAAATAATATAAATGTTCTAATTTAGGTAGGTGCTTTAGTTCTGCGCAACAGTTTAAGATGACTCAATCTTTTTTAACTTGAACAACTACCTTTATGAACCCTGCTATCACATAAGACAGATCAAGCAAGATCAAGTAATAATACAAAAATCCATAGTGTTTTATTGGGTTCATCCACTTCAAGTCATGTGTAAATGTCCATTTTTCTCTCTGAAGGTAGCACAACTTCCTTATGCTTCTGTGCTTTGTCTTTTACTAGAAATGTAGAATCCACATCATAAGACGCCTTCCACAATGCAGTGAAAACTCCACCCTGTAACTATCCGTACACCACAGTGTATACTACATCTAAATGTATGGCTTCTCTGCATTACTGAAAAGTGAATGACACCTCTCCCCCAACACCCAATTGCTTAAATATACCAGCTGGCATGCTCCTGGCATGACACACTGAAATCTTTAAGGGCTGAGTTGCAGGAGACTAGCTGTTTGTCTTGTCCCCTATATCCCATCATATATACAGTTAGAGATTTTCTATCTGTGCCTTTGCCTTCTAGGGCTTATTGAAGTACCAGTAACTGTTTGCTCTCCCACATACTGTAGAACTATTCAATTCTTTGTCTCTGTTGCTGGCTCTTTTCTTTTAGATTGGCTAGTGCTAGATATCCTGGTTAACTGCTTGTGATCTCTACCACCACTGCCACCCCTCATATAATAGGTGCTTGATAAGTAACTGTGGCACTGATTCCCTCTTCGCTGCTTTTTCTCTTTCTTGTCTCTTCTAAGAGCTCCTGTGGTCTTTGCTGTACTTCTAGTTTTCAGGAGAAAAGGCTGGCCCAGGTTTTTACAAATACTGCTAGCCAATCAACCTGCTCCTCTCCTTCTGCTGAGGGAAGAGTCAATCACAGCCAGTCAGGCAAAATCTTTAGCTCTTCTTGGCTGTTTTCATTGTTGCCAGGAGCTTAAGACTTTTTGCTTTTCTGCCCAAGCCTTGTTTCCCCCTTAATTCTATCCCAGATTTGTGAAGAAGACAGAAATTGGCTTCTGGAGGTTTTACTAGTCTTTATTCCTGTATCTAATGGTACTGGATTAGGAGGAGTCAATATTCTTATTCAGAAGATACAAATGCATGTTTACCTCAAGTATTTTCAGGAAGGAAGTCCTTATTACAATAATGCACAAGATTTTAAACATAGGGGCCTATAGATCAATTATAATACGAACTGAGAAAGAGCAACAAAGTTTTCTGTAAGCAAACAATTCTTCCAGCTAAAGCTTACTGACAAACTTAAAGTACGTAATTTTTTCATAGACAAAAAACAAATGACACGAAAGCATCCAAAAAACAGTTCCTGAATAATCTTCCTTTTGGGACTTAGAAGCCTATATTACAAAGTAATTATCAAAATTATTTGTTACTTATTAAAAAAACAAGTTGAACCGGAAACATATAAACATAGTCGTATATAATGTTTGATAAACCCAAAGATCCTCAAAACTCACTAACAAAAACTACTGCGACAACTGGAAAGCAGAAAAAATTATATAGAGACCAAAGCTTATATCAGACCAGTTGACCCTTTATCTATAAAATGGGAAGAACAGTATATCATCTACCTTGAAGGGCTGTTGGGAGTAAAGTCTATTATTATTAAGGGCTTAATCAGCACTATGTAAACATTTTTTAATGACAAACAATTCCTCCTCTACCCCTTTCTAACTTGCTTATTATAGAAAAAAGATGATTAGAGAAAGAATTCACTTACCCAGGACAAAGAAATGATGTCAATAACACATTTGTTTTCCATTTTTCACCACCAAATGCTATAGAAAGAAATAAAAGGGTAGAATACAGTCTTTAAAAAAGGAAACACAACATATAAGTCTTAAGTCTTCTAATATTATGTTTACTATTAAACAAAGCACTAAATCCATGCAAAAAAATGTCCTTAGTAAAAAACATTTTGCTTCCCTACCAATGGAGGGTTCAAAGTGGGAACAGCCAGAGGGTTCAATGGGAGGGCTTATTTAGGTTTCAGGCATTTTTATTTCAGTATCATATGAAGTCTAAGATCAAGAGTGAAATGGGGCCAACTGGTAAGGGTGTATGTGTTGGGATAGCACTAAGCAAACTGTTTTTGTTAAAAACAACAACAAAGAAAACCTCACACCAAACTAGAACTAGTTCTGTTGTCTCTAAGGATCTGACATGTCCTGACAGCAGATTTGTCAAGGTGTCCAAGTAAAGTGAATTTGGAATGTGTAAAACTGGATAAGATTCCAAGAATTGAAGAAAGTCTCTAATAGAACAAAAATAACATGAGAAAAGCTCTGCTGTCTTCAATCCCTTTTTCCCAAAACACAAATTTATCTGGTTCATCTGTAACTGAATAGGAACCACTTCTATAACAAGATTGGTCTACTCCATTTTAACAGTCTTAATTATTACAAGTTTGACCTTACAGCATGTCTAAATCTGCACCTCACTCTCACCCATTATTTCTCCTACTTCTGCTTTCTGGGGGACAAGAACAAAAAGTGTAATCCCTCTTCAACATTACAGTCATCAGAATACTTTAAGATAGCTATAATGTTCCCCATAAAACTTTTAAATTATAGACACTGTTTTAAGGACAAGGATTAGAGAAAGAAGTTTGTTACGATCAAATCAGCATAGCATCAGCATAATCTAGGAAACTGTTATATCTTCATGATACAGAAAATTATGTTGTGATGAGACTGTACCTACAGTACATTATTTTACTAATGCTAACCTTAGCCAAGATCAAATTCTAAAATTTAAGCTGTTTTCCCTTATCTTGAAATAAGCATTCCACTGACTTGAATAAGACTGTGTGATGGTTGTAACTGCAGGAAAAAAAAATTTTAAGTAATTTACAATTACACTTGGTGGTTTAACTATGGATTTTAATTTCTCTACATAAATTAAAAGCATGCTAATCCTTAATAATTTTTAAAAGTCTAATGCCCAAATGATTTGTCAATAGGAATATGAAATGAAACATAATGCACTTCCATTCTGATACCAAAGCCCAAATGAAACATTTTAACTTGCTTAATTTTGTTTTAACAAAGTCTACCCAGAAAAACCACAGAGTAGCCATTCCAAAAAGTCAATCTAAATGGCCCTAAGAATGTTTGACACTGATACTTTATATACTTACAATTTACCATTTGCTAAAAGGAAGCCTCTGTGCTTAGTGGCAACTGAATTTTACCTTATATTTCCAACTACAAAATTCCTATCTTAAAAAAATCATGATTTGGGCTGAGACATAATAACAGTTGATGAAAACATTCCAATTCCACCACACACAGATTTAACAATATATAGACACTCACAGACACACACATATACACACATACTGTCCCAAAAATCTTGGTGAGGTTTTAAGTTTTTTGAAGTTAAAATTTTTGAAACACCCTGTATTTCACTTTTGGTGACAATTGTTGAAGAAATTTTTAATCTTTGTTTTATTATCCTCAGAAATATAATTCTTAATATAATCTTTTACTTTCTTGTGCAAGTAGGTAGATATTCCTCTCAAATCTGAACATCTTGATTTGGGGATGACCCCCTTTAATTAAAAAAAAAGGCAATGGAGTTTTTATAAATACTGGGCTTCCTGGGAATGTACTGTTTGGAGATATTTCAATTCTTGACACATAAAAAGATAAAAGGTTTAACAACTTAAACTTAACATATTAGGTGTTACTGCCAAAGAAGATCTGAAATAAAGCCAAAATACTCCTGTAATTACGATGTAAATCAATGAAAAGAGAACCAGTTATTACATTATTAGTAATTACTGAACATACAACTTTTAAAGCTGTATGCCAAAATATTTCCCCATCATTCTTACAGCAAATTGTACAAATCTCTACAGGAAATACTATGATATCTGGCCTAATGAACTTATATACCTGTTTATTTTAAATAACTTTTACTTACATTTATAGAACCTGGCAGCAACATAACCTGCTGGAGTTCCAAGCAGCACCCATAGGACCACAGCACAAGTCATAAGAGCTCCTCTGTTAGCAGGTGACAAAAATCCCAAACAAGCAAAAACTAAAGGCAAAATAATTAATTTGTTAAACATGAATATCTGAATTACCTGACTTCCTTAGCTATTAACTGGTAAGACTGATGATTCATTTATACAAAAAGGGGAAAGAATAAGAGAAGCTGACAAAGCATGCACTATGGCAGAGCTGTGCTCAAGCTTAGCACTGTCTAGATATTCAATACGCCAAGAAGGCCCTTTACCAATGGTTCCTTGTCACAGACAAAACCACACTTGATTATCCCCTACATCAAGGGCAGCCAAACTGAATCCTAATGGTCACTATTAATTTTAACAATGCTCTAATTAAAAGTATTATTTCCTTCAAAGGAACTGAAATGTTACAGTGTAGAGACACATGAGGGCACTCTAACCAAAAATTAATCAAGAAAAAAACCTACTTTCATAGTAGCATGAAAATGGTGAAAAAGATCATTATTTTAATAATAATGATGGCTAGTGTATGTATAATCTCTCCTAAGGTTCACGCATAACTTTACATATATCACAGCAGTCTGGCAAAAACAATGGTGAATTCTAGTCCAGTCCACTCTTTACAGACAAGCCTTAAGAGTACTGTTTTGACCACTATGGCAATTCAGAATCCCTTCAAGCACCCCTTTCGATGTGAAGCCTTTCCTGTTGAATTTATTAATTTATTCTGTAGATATTTATGTACAGCCTGCCTTCCACGACAGAAAAGCAGTTGCCTCAAAGTAGCAATACGTTCGTTATTGTCTTTGCATCCCCAATAGCCAGATTGTGCCTGGCACACAGCAGACACTTAAGGAATATTGGGTTGTTTCTGAAAGGCAGATGGGAGACCTTGGTAAAGCCTGACAGAAAACAGTAAGTCAACATTGACCACTCGATGAACTGATTTTAGTTATCAGAAAATCCTGAACCAAGACAACCCCACGTTTCTGTAAGCTTTCCCTCAAAATCAGTTTCAAAAACACAGAGGGGGATTTTCATATGGGGGCCAAACAGTGAGAGGAAAACAATTAAAAAGTTGCATAACAGACCCCAAACTTTCCTTGTACCTTTTTTCTAATTTATTCTCTCCTCTTTGGTTACATTTTCTAAAATGAGACTTATCTCTAATATCTGACCTTGACAAAGAAGAGAAAGGGAAGTAATGAAACTAAATAAAATTTTAAAACAGGAATAAATTGTCTGTGACATTCTACTACGTCCCCTTCTTCAACAACACCCTTCCAGTACCCTTTATGGCTCCTTCTAGCCCCCACATCCACCATGGCATCCGGCCTTGCTTCAGATATGATATTGCAAAACTGCCTCTTCCAACCATTATCTAACCCTGACACACACATTCTCCTGCCTGGATAAAGCATTCCCACACTGATTTCAGTGAGGTGCCTGGTTAAACCATTTTCTTGAGGGTATACACATTTTAAAAAAGGATCCTAAGCATATACATGGTACTGATCTCTAAGGAGAATTTCAAGGCAAAGTGGGAGAGATTAGGGAATAATAACAAGAATTTTTATTATTAAAGCTAAGACTCCTTCACAGGTTGAGAAGAGAAGGTGTTCCCCTGGGCTAAGAAGTTCAAATTTTTTTTACAGGATTATCTTACCATTATGTCCTATTTTCTCTCAAAAATGGTTTCCTAATCCTCACTCCTACCGTCTCTACAGTCTCTCTGCTCTCTTCAAGATCCAACCTCTAGCCTTCTCTCTTATTCTAGCCTACATGGTGTACAATTTCAAGGGAGGATCCAACCTTGGCAAACTCATACCTAGCTACATGCCCGCTATGTGGTAAATTCAAACTAACTACAGTTCTCCTCTAGAGAGTTCAAATGGAATTATATTTTTTAAACCAATAGCTACTAAAATCTGTTCATACATGTTTAGTCTATGGCTTAGGAAGGTAGTTGGCACACAGAATAGAATAATACTAAGGGCAAAATCTGGAACGCCCAATTTCAAACCCTGCCTAAGCCAAGTCACTTAATCTGTTTGTGTTCATTTCCTCAACTATAAAATAAGGGTAATAATAGCAATCTTAGGGTTGATGTGAGAATCAAATGCGATAATATTTGTAAAGTGTACATGGCACATAGTGGGCTCTGTAAATACTAGCTTTTACTATAAAATAAGAATTCAAAGGGGTCATTATGATCAAACCCCTCAATTCATAGAAAAGGAAACGTAGACCTAGAAAGATTAACTGAAAACTCAAGCAAAAAAAAAAAAAAAAAGCAGAGCTAGGGTCTAAATTCATTTTTAATGACTCTAAATCCAGTGACTTTTCTTTCACACTATACTTTCTCCTGAACTCAAGGCAGAAAGGAATTTTAGGCCAACTAGTTCAAGTCTCTCATTTAGCAAGTTTTCATGTAAATATTTAGTAAAAAATTTCTCATTTTCTTTCTTCTTACTTAACACTTACACAGAGTCACAAAAGTCATAATTAAAATCTGTGTCCCTGATCCCAGAAAGACTGACAGCAGCATTCCTTTTCGTGGAGGACGGAATATATCACCATGAACCAATTTCCAGCCAAACTCCTCTTGAGCATCTTCCTAAGAAGCAAATACAATTAAATATTAAACTTGTAAGAAAGGATCTCTCAACTTAGTGCCCAAACAATATATATTAAGAAACAAGAGTAATTAACAGTATTAGTTATTCCAAATTTGAAAGCAACAAAATTTCAACTAGGGATAAACATTGACACTTTGATTTTTTTCATAGAATTACAGTTTTAAATAAAATGTGGTTACAAAACAAACCCTGAAAAGATGATCTCCAAATCAGTAGTAATTAGAATAATACAAACTCAAGAAACTCAGGAGTTTCTATCTCACATATAGCAGATTAGCAAGAATGACAAAAAAGGGAACATGACAAAATATTTGAAGGGCTGCAAGAAAACAAGCAGAGGCTGCAGGTTCCTCATCCCTGAAATGGACTACTGGTACCCAAACTGTGGTAGAGCCTTCTTGTAATGGATTAATCAGTGATTAATCACCACAGGTGAACACACTGTACCTTGCCCCCAACACCGTGACATCACTGGTTCTCTTCAAGTACAAAGGATGAACAAAGAAAAACTTCTAGAAAATATATTAAATAGCTATTGAAGACTTAGCTGGGCAGCACACCAATAAAGCACTTTAAAATGATGTCACAGAGTTAGGAAACAAATAGATGGTTTTTTTCATCATCAGGATAATGCAGGATGGGTGACAAGGCTGCTCAGGCAGAGACAACTCATATATGATCCGTTTTCCAATTTTTGATAACAAAGAAACTGAGGTGAGAATATCTGAAGTTTCCTCATCATTTCACTACCAGACCAGTATCTTCCTACATTACCTTTAGACAAATACTAACTTAAGTTGGCACAGGTCAGCCGTATCACAAGTTTCTTGTTTAATAAGCTTGTTATTCTCAAGTCCTATCCAAAATTAACAAAATTTTTTGAAGTTATGGTTTATACAATAGAAAACCATGTCTTAATCCCTGTGATATCAAATGCTTTTTCTAGAATGAAAATAAAAATCCATTATTCTATTAGCCTTCCCCTGACATGTCATCTAGGTTTAGAGGAATACAAAACAGGAATGTCTATACTAATTGTTCTCAAAAGCTATGCTCCCATGAGTTTTGCTAAGTGTGCCCCAACTGTGTGAAACTTATACTTGTAATCACATGTGCATGTATGATTTTCCTCTTTCCCATAGCATGCCACAAACTTCCTGGCAAAGAGATTATGCCCAGACAAAAAAAAAATTTGAAAAACATTTATTTAAATCTTGTAATCAAATGAGGTGGTTGACAATGTGACCTTCAAAGTTTAATGTCAACAAATACAGGGTGTCCCAAAAGTCTTAGCAATGACTCTGACCATGGGATTGCACTGTTTCCTACATCTGTGTGTATGTATGCAAAATGTACTGATTTATTTATATTGTCCCTTCAGTAAAATGCAAACTCCTTGAAAGTAAAACAAAGTGTTTTTGCCTTTTCATTACCACAACATTATCACAGCTTAATACATACTTGCTGATTAACTCTGTAGCATGTCAGCGTTGTTCACTCACCTGAGCAACAAACTAAAAGAGTATCCAAAAGACTTAGCAAGTTTCCTACACGACTGGTAAACAGCAGGTGAGGGGACAGAATGATAGGAACTTGGTTGGTAGAAAGCAACTGCTTTGGCTCGGGGAGCAATGTTACAGTTAAAATTCTGAATTTGTTTCTATTAGTAAATGTAAATCAATTGAGCTTTTATAGCTGATCAAAGTTTAATAATATTCACTTTTTTTCCTGAAAGAAACCTGAACTCAAGCCCTATTCAAATGCCTCATTATGCCATGAAAGTGTCCTTATGTTTTTGAAAACTAGACTGGAAGACGGCAACTACTGATGAGCTCTATCAAACTGAAAGGCCTGCGATGGATTCAACGGTCATTGTTCGACAATCAGCCAAACAACAAATCTGGAAAGGCTCATCATCAGCTCGGCTTCATGGCAGGCCTTTGAAGTAAGTCACAGAGCAGCTGGGCTCTGTGCTGGTAGAGGGCGTGCCCAACTGATGAGATCTCATACAGAGTAACAACCAAGCAAGAGGAAAAGTGATGGCTCTGAAGAAATGTGTCGTTCCTATTTTTCTCAACTGTTTATGCAGTAGTGTTAGGATTAACAGTGATCCTGTCATAGTTTATCAGCAAAAATAAGGAAGCCTATAAATATGTAAAAATATAAGAAGAACCAGGTAGAAGGGTGACAACCAAGCAAGAGGAAAGTGATGATTCTGAAGAAATATGTGGTCCCTATTTGTAAACGTGCTAATGTTTAAACGAAAATAAAATGAGTAAAAACAAAATAATGAAAATCTGAGTCTATAAACAATTTTTCTATGAAATTATATCTCAAGAAAATAATTGTACATATATATAATGTGAAGATAAATGTGTAGAAGATAAAATAAAAAGTATAAGACATACTTTGAGTGCATCAAAAGAAAAGAAACATAAAACTGAATAAATTTAAAATAAAATTAAAGCTGCTTTGGGTGTCCATTTTCACTCTAACAGGCCTCATAAATAGAGCCTAGAAACTGGCACAGCTCATGACACAGGGATTTAAAAAAAAAAAAGAGTAAAGCTGTGACTGATCCTAATAGTTATTTTTTCCCCAAAAAGCTAAATATAACAGGGTCTATATAGAACTAATCTATGCTTTTTAAAATGCTCTATTAGATACTGTAAACTTTGAAATGCTAGGCATCATCAAAGAAATATATCTGGATGTTTATTTGAAGATTCAAAGGCTACAAAGAATAAAATTTGTGAGCACACCCTAGAAGATTTTTGCTAAATAACAGAATAAGGTTGATGAAGAATGAGAATAGGCAAAAATAGGTTTTAGTTTCCTGAAAGTAAAAATGAAAAATAACAATCAAAACTATATATGTGTGTGTGTATATGTGTGTGTGTGTGTGTGTGTGTGTGTGTATAAAATAGTATAATGACTTTACTCACAGTTGAATCCATCTGATTGTATCTTGCAATGTCTTTATGAAGTGTTCTTAGCATAATCATAGCCACCATTCCAGACAAGAAGAGAACAATCACCAGGGAATTCATTATGCTACAAGAAGAATAAGCGCTTTAATTGCCAATCTCACAAACTGGTCACTCTTCACAACAATGACAGGGTCATCTTGGTTTAAAGGCCAATTCTCTATTCACTACATCTGCTGCCAGGTTAAGAATCAAGGGTTCTTAGATCTTTTTTGAGACAACAAGTCCCTTTGGTTTGGAGAAGCCCAGAGACCCTTTCTCAGAATAATGTTTTTAACTGCATAAAATAAAATATGTAGGATTACAAAGGAAAGTAATTACACTGAAATAAAACTATCAAAATAGTAAAAAACAAAAAATCCAATCTACAAGATCCCCATCCCCATGCACACATCTGAAATCAGACACAAGGTTAAAAACCTCAGCATGAGTGAATGAGTTCAAGGAGGTGACTGTTGGCAATCGTGAAAGTTTTTTGAAGATTAGACAGGAACACTGAGTCATAAATTAAGAAACAGGAAAGGAAAAGCATTATAAGATCAGGGAAAGACATGTGCAAAGGCCGAAATAAACAGGAGGTAAGATTACAGCTCTGCTCTCTCACCTAAACCACTGAATGTGGGTATGAGGCATGGATTCCAAAATATAGTCCCATCTCGAAGCCCATCTAATATTTTTTTCTTCCTGAGGAGAAAAATAAAATATAAATATCAAAAAACAAAAGTACATTAGGAAACGTGCCAAAAAAAATTTTCAAGAAAGGATACAAAGCACATAATAGTGGCAAAAATGCTGGACTAACCCAGAGACCTGGGTTCATATTCTACCTATGATATTTTTAGCTATATGGCCGAGGTAGGTCACTTAACTTCTCTGAACCTCAGTTTCCTCATCTGCAAAACAGAGATGTTATTACTTGAAGAATATAATTCTTCTAACTCAAAGAAAGGTGTTTATGAGTTGCTGTAGTTGAAAATTTATTACCTTGCAGCCAATGTGGGGAACAAGTCTCTCTGTCCTTAGCTATCTAGACTGGTCCAGATGATAAACTGAAGTCTGTATTTAACTTGAAACTTTTCTAACCTGGTAGGAAAGACCTTCCAGAATTAATACTGTTTTGGCATCATTTTCAAGAACCCAGAGACACCTACATGCCAGAATGTACAGTAGGACTTTCATGGAGAAAAAACCATGATGTAAGACATACTGAAATAAATACAATTTCACAGTTGAAAATGAAGTTATTCCCTGTCAGAAAGGAAGGAATCAAGCATTTATTAAGCACCTCCTTTGTGTCAATCACTGAACTAAGCACTTTACTTGATGTTGACAGAATCCCTATTGAGGAAATTGGGGAAGACAAGCTACTGTGAGAGGTCAATCAGAACTCCAGTCTTTCTGACTTTGTACACAGTGTAACCTAGCCATTTCTATTATACAAAAGGAAGCTAAAGTTCAGACAAGTTCAGATCTGGCAAAGATCACAAATCTTTAGTAAGATCACAAATGTTTAGTAACAGAGTAAAGATTAGAATCCAGGTCTTCTACTGCCCAATCCTTGCTTCCTTCCTATATGAATGCTATGTGTCAATGTTAATAAACAACATAAAAAAGACAATATATAAAATCATGGTAATAATTCCCAGGATATAAGATTTGTTTTAAATGGGAATTTTAACTATATGAAAAGTAAAGTCTTTAAAGCTATGTAATTCATTTTGCATATTTTCAGGTTACATCTATTAATTTTCATAAAACTCAAGTTTAATGAAACAGAGAATTATCATTGTTTTATATAAGAAAAGATAATGCTACAAATCACATTAAAATGCTTCATTGCTGGAATGTCATACAATCTTTTATTTACTAAGTGAATTTTCTAATTAGAAGAACATGAGTTATAATACTCTGCAGTTAGAAAATTTTTATTGAGCTATATAATCACCTCTTGAACAAACTAATAAAACTTTCAATGTACAGAGTACTCACAAGCTAAAATTATTTGACATATTGAGAAATTATTTACCAATTCTTAAGTTTTGCTATTTGTAAAAATAAAGTATTTAGAATAATTTCAAATAATGAAAATTCAAAGGGAAATTATATATTATAATAAAGAATACTCACGTGAAAACTAACTGAATAAGTATAGGCAATTTTGATTTCTCCAGTAGCTTTATTGCTTATATCCATTGGAGGTCCAGAACAGTCAGGTTTATCTATATGTGTATGTTTAAAACTGTAGTAAGAAATAAATATTTAGGCAAAGTGATGGGAAAAGTAAATCTTAAAGAACGTAATCAATGAAGTTTACAGAGACAAACTTCTGGATATGAATATATTTGAATGGTATAAAAAATTTTAAGAAATGTTGATGTTCTCTTTTCCTAAAATTAACTAACTTCTTATCATGAAATACATTTCTTTACTATGAAAAGCAGATGATGGCTTAATTGTGGTAAAGTTAGTGAGCTTAAGCACACAAAGAAGATATTTTATACTCATATTTTATCTAAGGATTTCATAAGTGAACAATAAATGTCTTCCCATGCAGCACTGAGAGATATTCTTTCAATGTATCTTCAAAACCTAGAATGTTTAGAAATTAAGGTTATCCCATAATAATGGATAAGGTTATCAACACCCTAAATTAAGGTTACCCCCTTGTAATGGATAAAGTTATCAATAGTCTCTATTCCAAAATGGCAAATGGAAAAACACTCAAACCTTCCTGATGGGGAAACATTAAGACAAAAAACATCAGAGCTAGCCTCCATTTTCTGGCTCTATAATTTGCCATAAATTTTAAAAAAATATTGTATGATTTGTCAGTACCTCAAAACATAATGTGAAACCAAGATAGAGACTTGCAGCCCAAGTCATTGTGAAAAGCTAAATTATCATACCAATACAGAATGGAGCACATTTTATCCTCTTTGATGAGTCCCAAACTGCGGTTCAATCTACTTAATTTGATCTATTGTGGCTAATTATGTGATTACCTTTTTGGCTCAAGTTTGGCAGCCACTAATCTTGCTCCCATGGCCCCACTTTCAACAATATGATAATATATCTTGATGTCAACATGGTTGAAGATGTAAAACGTATCTTTTTCATGGAATTCTGACTGCGAGAAAGAATTTAAAAGTTAAAGGAAGAAAACTAGTTCTTGAATAACATTAAAAAAAATAAAATAGATCACAATAAGACTATCACTCAAGATTAGAAGCAAGTTTCCTCCATCACTTAACAAGAGGAATGTCTAGGCTCTAAGCCCGAAAGTTTTCTCAATAAAATTTGAGGGAGAGATAAAGCATGCTTTCTTTTGTGTCAAATCTTAATATAAAAAACTGAACATGTGGATTTTTAAAAACTGGAAAATGTCTAAATATTCATTCAGAATACAACACTAACAGAAGGATTTTAGAAGTGTCCAAATTCGTATACAGTTAAGTACATATGCTCTGAGGAAATTTACTACTTGATCCACAGTGGCCTAGCGATTCAAGGATTCCTAATTAACAAGGCAGCCATTAAATGTATCCTGTTTCAAAATTGAACTCCTGCACACAATTCTATCCATCAATACCAATTCAATTAAACTAAAATTTATATAATACAATTTTAAACCCACCATCTTGGCTGAATAATATTCAATATAAGGAAACAAAACAGTATCTTTTCCAGCCCAGCATTTTTGTAATCACAAAATTTATGTCACAAAGTAAAAAGAAAAATTCTTAGACGAATCCAACAGTCCAAGTCATAATGAAATCCTTGGGACCCATTTTATGAAACTAACTTAGATTGAAGCCTTTTTGGTACTTACATTATCCAAATCTCCTTGGACAGGGCTTACAGTGTGGTTCTAGTATATTTTAAATCTAAAGTTAACCTAATGTTTCAATAACTTGGTCAGTTCTAAATTCTAAGGCAAAATACTAATGTGATCACACAAAATGACTGAAAAGCTATTTTTTTTTAAATTTACAAAAGTGATCTTTAAAATATTAACAAACTTACATTAATAACACAAGCATCCTTTGCACGGCCTTTATCTGTAATATAACAGCCAATTGGAAATCCAGGATTGCAGAACCTCTGTCCATCTTCAACATCATAGCACCATGTTACAGGCATATTATCCACAATCCTATAAAGACACACAGATGTAAATTAAAACAAAATTCCAAAGGTAACCACCACCATTTACAACGAAGAGTTATTTACTGAAAACAATTATTTCATAAAGATTATCTCATTAAAACTTGATTTTCAAATATCTATAAATTATCAAATTTGGAAATGATACTAAGCTGAAATGGATAGTTAAGACACTGGACAACTGAATCAGAATTCAAAAAATTCTCAATTCTTTAACAGGTTAGAAGAATTGGCCACATTTAATAAGATGAAATATAATACCAATAAATAAATGTAAAATCCTACATGCAAATTTTAAAAAATCAAATGCACAACTACAGGAGGGCCAAAGCTTAACCAGCTGATCATTTACATGAAAAGAATCTTGAAGTCAGAGCTAACTACAAGATCAACTATCACTGCAGCCAAAAAGTGAATGCAGTCACCCTGCATTAAGATAGATATCCAGAAAAAAAGTGGTACTGATTTCTGACCTGGTCAAACCAAAATGCAAACACTACATTTAACTTTGGTACCATATTTAAGAAAGAACACTGCCAAAATGAAGTACCTCCACAGAGTAACCAAGGTGGTACAAAAACTAAAGAGCATGTCATATGATGAAAGGTTGAAGGGTGTTTAGCCTCCAGTCAGTAAGCATTTATATAAACATTTACAATCTGTCAGGTAATGTGCCCAGTGCTGAGAATATAATGAATGGCAAATACAGTCCCTGTACTCAGTGAGTACACATTCAAATGGGTAACACATGTAATAACTAAAGAAATATGAAATGTAGAGAAGAGGACAGTAATCTGAGAGGAGATATTCTTCAATTGTCTATAAGGTTGTCAAGCAGAATATAAGTTCCTGGAGGATATAGACAGGCTTTTTTGTCTTTTTATCCTCAGCCCTTACCACAATGTCTTGCACAAGGTAGCTGTTGAATAAATGCTCACTGAAGCGTCCTATGAAAGTGGCATTAGATTTGTTTCACTTAGCCCAGAAGCCAGAACTAGATACAATAGAAAGCTACCAAACTGAAGATTTTAACTTGAAAACTTGCATTAAGGTTAGAGTTGTCCCAAGTGAAAATGGACAGTCTTGAGAATTAGTGGGTTCCCCACTATTAGAGGTCTTTAAATGGAAAACTGATGACTACTTGTCAAATGTAGAAAAGAGATTCCTATTCAGGTTAGACAGAGTCGGACTATGGGACCTCTTAGGTCCCTTACAACTCTAAGATATTATAATTCCTAAAATGGATTCTAAGAACTCAGATCTGAATTAAACCTGTTATTTAGTATTCCGTGTCCAATTACTACAATTTTATTAATTTATTATTCAGTCTATAAAATGGTTTAATTTATATCCTTCTTTGAGATGTACTCATACAAGAAAATGATTTTGTAATACGATTGCAAAATAGCTGATGAACTCTGATATAGTAAGCATTCTAGAAGCCTGAAACCTATTTTCCTCTAGAAAAATACCCCATCCCTGAGGAACAGCCTGGAGAATAGGAAGAAAAAAAAAAGACTCTGTCACTCAAATAATTCAATAATAGAAACAGCTGC
Organism: Bettongia penicillata ogilbyi; assembly: GCA_023548195.1. NCBI lineage: Eukaryota > Metazoa > Chordata > Mammalia > Diprotodontia > Potoroidae > Bettongia > Bettongia penicillata. The sequence continues at coordinate 2,946,793 of JAJHZJ010000121.1, read as the reverse complement.
TGAAGAAGGGCATAACAACAGGGTGTGAAACTTAAGGTCAAGGTCAAGAAGAAAGTACAAATTACAGGATTATAATACAGTACATTTCTAAGCAATATTTCTTGGAAGGAGCATTGCTTTGAACTAGAGAATCAAATCTCTCAAAGACCTTTAAAACTCCTGAGGTTGCCAGTACCACTGCAGAGATACATATCCTATTTAAAGAATTAAAGACTAAGGAAAAAAAGTGGTTTAAAAAGAGTTCTATGGCAGTGGAGAAACAGAACCTAAAGTCCTAGCTTGCAGTTTCCTATGTTCAAAGGACACTGTAGTGGTGCAAGCAGGAAAAAAATAGCTACTAAAAATGCTAGCTGTATTATGACCACATTAACTCACTCCAGGGCACGTTTCATTTGTTAATTAACGTATGCCTCCAATGGTGAAACTAAGGGTCTGTACTCACCCCAAGGTGCATGTTAATGAACTAAGAAAACACATCTCATCATATTTAAATGCTATGTAATGATGCAGACTCTACCAAACTTCAGAATCACCTGTACTGGCAGTTCATGGTCATGCTACAAAAATATCTAGAAACACAATGTCATAAATTAAGAAACTTAAGACTTTCTAAAATAGTTCCTGAGAGGTCAAAATAGCTGGTTATTAATTGCTTTAATTTTTTTTATAGGGAATGAAGTACAGAGTCAATAACAGATTTTTTTTTCCTTTAACACTTGGCAATCAGTATTACTACTACATTATTTATACTAGCTATATACTACTTTAATAGATACGGCACAATGGAAAAATTAAGATGCTATATATATGAAATGTGAACCAGCAGCAAGCAATTCAGTTATTATTACTTTTTATCTCAAAGCCATACCTTAAGTTTATTATTAAGTTAAAAGAAATTTATTTTGAGATGAAGCCTTAACACAGCAGCTTTTTCCAGATATCTACCTATATGAAATAAATATATAAAGAGCACTCAGAAGGTATAACATTTAAGTTAATAGGAAACTGGAGAGACTAGCATCTAACTGGAGAGACTAGTACATACTTAAATATCATTATACATCTTCATTTCATCACTGATTATTAAAAATATTTGACTCAACAGAGCAAAATATATCCTAAAAGGATCTCCATGAAGGTGTCTCACTTCCATTTTTAAGATATACAAGATTCCTTGATAGAGATAAACAAAGACTCCACAGTTTTCAGCAAAAATAAGTAAGTGTAAGTCAAGATCTAATTAGGTTCTGTTTTACATGTTATAGAATTCTTTCAATAACGTTTTGATCACTACCCCAAAGAAGTCCAAGGGGAAAGAGATCCATACCTACAAAAATATTTATAGCACCTTTTTCTGCAGGAAACTGAAAACTGAGAGGATGCCTATCAACTGAGAAATGGCCCAAGGAGTTGCAATATCTGATGGTAATGGAATACTATTGTGCTGTAAGAAATGAAGGGAATGGTTTCAAAAAAACCTAGGAAGACCTATATGAATGGACACAGTGAAATAAGGAAAATCAGGGGGACATTGTACACAAGAACAGTGACATCTCAAAGATGATCAACTGTGAAAGACTTAGCAACAACTCTGATCATTATAATGATCCATAACAATTCCAAAGGACACATGATAAAAAAGGCTATTTCACCTCCAGAAAGAGAACTGATGGACTGAAAGTGTAGACCAAGGCATATTATTCCAGTGTAGACTGAAGCATATTTTTCTTCCTTTCCCCCCAACAACATGGTTAATGTGGAAATGTTTATCACAATTTCATATGTATAATGGGTTTTATATTTCTTGCCTTCTCAATGGGCAGGAGGAGTAGAGGAAAGGGGACAATTTGGAACCGAAAATACAATTTTAAAAAATTTTTTAAAGAAATTTCTTTTTGATGGGATGTCCAACAACCAGGAAATGGCAGATCAAATCAGGTATATGAATGTAATGACCTTACTGCACTACAAGAAATGACAAACTTGGAAAGACTTTAACTGTTGCAGAGGGTAAGTAAGCAGAACCAGAAGAACAGTTTATACCATAACACCATAAAAACAAAAAACATTGGAAGATTTAAGAATTCTTCCCCTACTAAAACGTAAGCTTGTCTGTATTTGTATTCTCGGTGCTTAGCACATGACAAACGTTTAATAAATGCTTTAACTATCATTGCAATGACCAACCATGTCAAAAGACCGACAATGAAGGATGCTATCCCCATGTTTTTTAGACATTGCCAACATTGGAATCTGTTTTGCTAGACTATACTTATTTGTTAGAAAAGTTTTTTTCTTTTTCCTGGGGGGGGGGGGGGGGGGAGGATACAGTGGGAGAAGTTGGGGGACAACATAAATGCTTGTTAATTGAAAAAAATTATTTTAAAAATTCTGATTAGTGCTTCTCTGAAAAGGGAGGGACATATACTCATTGAAGGTATTTGCCACGGTCACAGAGGATGTCCTGGAACAGGGGTGGGGAACCTGTGATCTCAAAGCCACATGTGACCCTCTAGGTCCTCAAGTACAGTCCTTTGACTTAATCCAAATTTCCCAGAACAAAACCTTTTATTAACTATTAATATTCCAGGACCTGAAATGACTCCTTCAGATACTCCTATTTGCAAGATGCAACAGTCCTTGAAATAATGCATTTGTGAAACTAAGTAGCACCTTCAAAGACCCCAAGCTGCTTCTTTACACACACACACACACACACACACACACACACACATATATTTTTAACATCAACATTACTCCAGTGATCTTATATGGCTGTGATTCATCAAAACTATGGTTAATCCAAAGGGAAATGAAAAGATGAATCATAAATATAAAGAGTCTACAGTATATTACCTATCGATGATTATTTCTGCCCACAAGAAATGGTGTTAAAAAAATGGTGAATAAATAACCTATTATGCATTAGTGTAATAAGACCCTCCACAGCCTCAACCCACATATGACTTAGGACCTTAACAAGTTTCCTGTCAGAGAAATTACTTGTCCCTATAATACAACTAATAAGTGTCAGAGGTGAGAATTGAAATCAGGTCTTCTTGACTCCACATAAAGCAGCTGATCTGTTAACACCAGAAAAAAAGGAAATGGATCTTCCACTGAGACCCAGGTCCTAACTCTAAACAACACTCACCAGCTGCCACTAAGCAAGTTACTCCTTCCCTCTGACCCTCATTTTCCTATTCTGTAAAGGATTAGAGAAGATTATCATTGAGGTTCTTTTCAGTATTAAGAGTCTATGATTTTATTGTTCTATAATTACAGGTACTCTGATAATTATTTGCATAACTATATAAACACTGTGTATGTGTGAGTACATGTGAAGAATATAAAATGGCACAGACTAGAAAGTTGAGGAGGAAAATAAATTACTCCACTGAAGAGTATGATTAAAGGAATTCATATTGCCAAAGGTAAACACACTAGAAGATTTTCAGTTGAAGAAAAAATAATTCTTTATTTTCAACTATTCAAAAAACAGATAATCTTCTTTGATTATTCAAATAATATTGGTCTGGTCTGAATGTTTTGAATAAGCATAATTATATTACAAAATAAAAAAGTATTGAATTTTTTAAAAGTGTCCAATGAGCATCTGTTCTCTATGGATTGATTGGGTACCTATCAAATGAGGAATGGCTGGAAAAAATGATATATGAATGAAATGGGATATTACTGTGTTCTAAGAAATGTCAAATATGATGGCTTCAAAGAAACCTGGAAAGACATGCATGAACTGGCGCACAGTGAAATTAGAAGAATTAGGAGAATAATTAACACAATAACCTCAATCACAAAAAGGAAAACAACTTTGAAAGGCTGAGACTAAGGTCCACTCACTCCTCAACCTCCTCCTTCCCCTCCACTACCCTCCTTGTTCTTCCCCTCCACTGTAAAAGCTTTTTCTTGACTACTTTATGTGAGATAATTTACCCCATACCACCTTTTACCCCATACCACCTCTCCCTTTCCCTTTCTCCTAACATATTCCTCTCACTTCTTTAATTTTGCTTTTATATAAATTCCACTTTTTTTAGATCTCAGTCCTTCATATTCAACTCACCCCTGTGTCCTCTATCTATATACATTCCTTCTAACTGCCCTAATAAATGAGAAAGGTCTTTTGAGTAACAAGTATCTCCCCATATAGGAATGTAAATAGTTTAACCTTAAGTCCCTTATGATTTCCCTTTCCTGACCATTGAGTGGTCAATGCACTCAATCAGAAACTTCATGGTTTCCTAAGACTACTGACAAAAGCATGTCTTCCACCTCGTGGTGGAGAGATGATGAACTAGAGGTACAAAAGTACACAAATACTAAGATAAGGTCAATGTGCCACTTTATTTTGTTTTGCTACTCACCCTTGTTACAAAGAAAGGGTTTTTTTTTTTTTTGGGGGGGGGAGTAATTAGGGTATAAGTTATTCTCCAATCAATAGTGAGAGCATTTTTTCATATGGCTAGAGATAGTTTTGACTTACTTCATCTTAACATTAATGAGACCTTTGGATCACTTAGCAATTGAGAAATGATTCTTATTTTTACAAATTTGACTCAATTCTCTATATTTTGAGAAATGAGGCCTTATTTATCAGCAAAACTTACTTCAAAATTTTTCAGTTACTATTGCTAACTGTATTTCTTTCCATCCTATCCCCCCATTTATTCTGTTCTCTCTCCTTTCAACCTGTCCCTCCTCAAGTGTTTTCCTTCTGACTACCCATCCCCAAATCTGCCCTCCCTTCTATCACACACACCGCTCCCCAACCCTGCCCTTATCTCCTTTCCCTCCTACTTTCCTGCAGGGTAAGACAGATTTCAATACCCAATACAACTGAGTGTGTATATTATTCCCTCTTTGAGGCAATTCTGATGAGACTAAGGTCCACTCACTCCTCAACCTCCTCCTTCCCCTCCACTACCCTCCTTGTTCTTCCCCTCCACTGTAAAAGCTTTTTCTTGACTACTTTATATGAGATAATTTACCCCATACCACCTTTTACCCCATACCACCTCTCCCTTTCCCTTTCTCCTAACATATTCCTCTCACTCCTTTAATTTTGTTTTTATATAAATCCCAATTTTTTTAGATCTCAATCCTTCATATTCAACTCATCCCTGTGTCCTGTCTATATACATTCCTTCTAACTGCCCTAATAAATGAGAAAGGTCTTATGAGTTACAAATATCTTCCCATATAGGAATGTAAACAGTTTAACCTTAAGTCCCTTACAATTTCCCTTTCCTGTTTACTTTTTTATGCTTCTGAGTCTTATATCTGACAATCAAATTTTCTATTCAGCTCTGGCCTTTTCATTAAGAATGCCTGAAAGTCCTCTATCTCATTAAATATCTTTTTTTTTTTTTTTGTAATAATCCCTAAAGGATTTTTATACTCAGTTTCACTGGGTAGGTGATTCTTGGTTGTAATTCTAGCTCCTCTGCCTTCTGAAATATCATATTCCAAGCCCCTCTAATCCTTTAAAATGTAGGAGTTACTAAATCTTGTGTTATTCTGACTGCAGCTCTACTACACCTGAATGCTTGCAATATTTTCTCCTTGACCTAGGAACTCTGGAATTTGCCAACAATATTCCTGGGAGTTTTCATTTTGGGATCTCTTTCAGAAGGTGATCGTTGGATTCTTTCCATTTCTATTTTATCCTCTGGTTTTAAAATATCAAGGCAGTTTTTCCTCGACAGTTCCTTGAAAGATGATGTCTAGGCTCCTTTTTTTTAATCATGGCTTTCAGGTGGTCTAATGATTTTTAAATTGTCTCTCCTGGATCCATTTTCCAGGGCAGTTGTTTTTCCAGTGAAATATGTCACATTGTCTTCTATTTTTTCATTCTTTTGGTTTTGCTTTGCTGTTTCTTGATACCTCACAAAGTCATTAGCTTCCATTTGCTCCACTCTAATTTTTAAAGAATTATTTTCTTCGATGATCTTTTGAACCTCTTTTACCATTTGGCCTAGTCTGTTTTGAAGGTGTTATTTTCTTAGTATTTTGGAGGGGGGTTTCCTTTAGCAAGCTGCTGACTTGCTTTCCATGATGTTCTTGTACCACTCTCATTTCTCTGCCCAATTTTTCCTCTACCTCTTCCACGGCTTGAGATCACTTCCTATTTTTCTTGGAAGCTTCGGATGGAGGAGCTCTGACTTTGTGGTCTTCTTCTGAGTGTGGTTTTGATCTTCTTGTCACTACAGTGACCTTCTATGGTCAAAAGGTTTTTCCCCCCATTGTTTGCTCATTTTCCCAGCCTATTCCCTATCCTTTTCCTCTCTGTTAAAAGCAGGGCTCTGCTTGCAGGGTGGAGGGAGTACTTTTCCAAGCATCAAGGGTTCTGTGCAGCTGTTTCCAGAAATACTTCTAGGGACCTGTAAGTTTTCAATTCTTCCAAGGTGGTCTGAGGTAAATACAGTTTACTACTTTCCTGGCCTGTGCTCTGGTCTATGCGCAACCACAAGCACTCTTTTCTTCCCTGGAACTATGAGAAGGGTCCCCCCTCTACTGTGCCCCCAAGTTCTGCTATGTTTGTGCTCCTCCTCGCCCTAGGACTGCCACCCAGAACTGGGACCTGGATCTAAGTATGCGCAAAGCAACAGAGTTCTGCCCCAGCACTAGCAGAAAGACCCCTGTTATCTCCTCCTGACCAGTTGTTTGACCCCCTTACCATCTATGGGTTGAGAGCTCTGGAAGTGGCTACTGCTGATTCAATCACTGCCAAGACCTTCTCCTGGTCTGCTGTGGTCAGGGTTGCACTGGTGCAGCCTGTGCTAGACTGCATGCCTCTCTCACCCAAGTGTGACAGACCTTCTAAGTTGTCTTTGGTATCTATGGGCTGAGAGGTCAGGAAACCACCACAGCTACCAGTGATTCAGTTGCCCTGAAACCTGCTCCAGGTTTGCAGAAGCCTGGTCTAAACTGGCATGACCTGTGTGCCTCTCTTATCCTGGTGCAACAGACATTTCCTGCCAACCTTCCAAGTTGTCTTAGGCTGGAAATTTGTTTCACTATCTTCTTGTGGGTTCAGCTGCTCTAGAATTTGTTTAGTATAATTTTTAAAAGGTATTTGGAGGGATTGGGGAAGAGCTCAGTAGTTCCTGCCTTTACTCTACCATCTTGGATCTACCTCAGAAAAATATTAATTCTTGCTACTACAGAAGAGGGAACCAGCAATATGTACCAATGCAAAGTCTGTTCATTGCAGGTAATTGTGATACAAGGTGATTATGATATTCACACCAATGATCTGTGAAATACACAACATCCCTGCAATATAAAAGGAATCTCTGAAACACATACATAAACTACATGGTCTAAAGTTAAAACCCTTTTAAGTTTTCATTGGGAACCCTGTTCAGCTCTTTTCTCAAATGCACAAATAATGAGAATGGTATAGGATTAAAATAAGGAATTATTATACTATATGTCCCAGTAATAAAGAATACATTTATCCAAACCATTAAACCAAAAATTTCCATTTTACATGCAGCTAAATGTTACTTATTAAAAATTTCAAGGCATAAAAATTGTCATTTTTCAAAGACTTTCATTCACCTATAAAAGAAAATTTAACATCAGGCAGACAACATATCATCTTGAAAAGGAAAAAGCTGGCCTACTAATAATTCCATGTCTTACCAATGATGTTGATAATTCAGTAACATACTTTTTTTCAAGAATTCTAATTTTTGCTTGTCTTCTGCTTTGTCTGTTTGGTATGTTTTTGTACAAACAAGCTTACAGGTTTCCTCCTTGTTAAATGAAAACTGTATTAAAATAAAATGAAATGTCAATTAATAGAAGACACCTAGGCATACTTACAAGCTATGTCACACACACACTGAACACAAAATGCTTCCAATTATTTAAAATTAACTTTAATCATAAATATTCCATACCCTCATAATAAGAAATACTTTTGGAAATTAAAAAATTTAATCTTATTCTGTATTCTTAAAAGTCATTCATCATCTACTTTTTTCTCCTGTTTGGTAAACAATATTTTCCTCTCTTTTTTGTGATAGAAATTCTAGTCTGGCATCTCATTGATTTCAGTCTTGAGAAAACAAAAACAAAAAGATGGAAAATAATGGCGCATTATTCTATCAATAGTAAAAATAATCACAATCTTTTCTGAAGAACACTCTAAAGGCTTTTAAAAATAAGCATAGAGTTAGTGACGTGGGGAAACCTCATTAATTTAATACCAACATGTGTTTCTCTTTATCTCTTATGTTCAAAATACTTCTTTCAAGATCTCAACTGTGAGTAAACAAAATTTAAAATAAAAATTGGGATATTTTTCAAACAAAAGGATCCCCAAAATTTAGGGTTCTTCCACATTATTTCAACTTATGAACCTAACAATCAATTTTTAAACATATAATATAGTATATTATGATAAAACATACTTTTTCAAATAAATGAGCATATTTCATTGTCATAAAACAAATTATAATTCAAGATGAGTCTCTGAATATAATTTGTTTTATTACTTCTTTCAATACCTATTTATAAAAATCTAATTACTGTCCTAATGGAGCTTTTAATCTTATTGATGAGAAGAAAAAAGAAATCAGTAGAAAAATGTATGACAAGATACAGTTTTGAAGTGCTTAATTAAGTACTTAGGTTTCAAATACTGCATTGACTTTTTATGGCCACTCTGTATATGCTTTTAGGCTGTACATAAGCTGCAATTTTACTGTACTTGAAAATAATAAAACTAGGCAGTATACTTTAGCCTAAAGAACTCTGGGCAATCAAAGTAAAATGTACTAATAGAAACTTCATGGTACAATGGAAAAAGCATCTCCCTCTAGCTTTACCATAAACTAGCTAAGTTACCTTGAGCACCTAACTGCTCTTGGCCCTAGTCTTCTCATTTGGATCCCTTCAGACCCTCTAATTTCTATTATGTGATTATCTATTTTGGTCCAGCTTGAAATCTAAAGAGATCTAGGAGGAAAGCAGACTCGTATTCATAATGCTTGATTCAGAATTTCTTTCTGTTCAACTTTGTTTCAGATTTGATTATCTGCTCCTGCATCCCTAACATACAAAGACTATGCTATTAATAGTGAATAGTTTCTATGTGTGCGGTGAAGGAAAATACAACCACTGTTCACAAATAAGAAATTATTCTACATCAATTTTTATTTTTTAGAGTAATCTATCCTTCAAACCTATTTTTAGGTTCGACCTCCTTAGGTCGAAGGCTTTTGATGTCCTTTTCTCTGATTTTTGAGCTGTATGAACAGCTCAGGGGCATTAGTCAACTCTCCAGAAAGACTTGTTTTAGTTGCTTGTTAGTCCCTAGCAAACACAAAGGAGATTTCAGAATTGATGGTACAGCCATTTCCTTGAAACATATATCAGCCAACATGACTAAAGTCTCCAAACATTTCCTAAGCAAGAATTTTTTAAGATACACTTTAGTAGATTTCAGAGAGGTCTGGAAAGACTTATGTAATCTGATGAATGAAATGAGCAGAACCAGGAGAAATTTGTGCACAGCAACAACCACAGTGTGCGAGGATGTTTTCTGGTAGACTTAGAACTTCAATGCAATGCAAGGACTTAAAAAATTCCCAATGGTCTTTTAAGGCAAAATGCCTTCCACATCCAGAGAAAGAACTATGGAATTCAATCGAAGATTGTAGCAGATCATTTTCTTTTGTATTACGTTTTGGTTTGTTTTATGATTTCTCCCATTCATTATAATTCTTCTATACAACATGATGTGAAAATGTATTTAACAGGAATGTATGTGTAGAACCTATATAAAATTGTATGCCATCTCAGGATGGAGGGAGGAGGCGGGGGGGGAGGGAGAGAAAGAAAAAATCTAGGTGATATAGTAGTGATTGTGGAACACTGGAAGTAAATAAATAAATAAATACAAGAAAAAATAAAAGGAGGAAAATGGAAAAAAAAAAGATACACTTTAATAAAACATTTCAGAATTAGGATCCTCCACATTTAGCAATACTGCTGCTTGTGCCTAATAGGGCCCATATGTGCTGACTTTTTCTGACACTAGATCGTATCTTTTAATAAAATATATCTCAGTGAATTTTTATGTTGATAAAATTCAAGAATAATTAAAATGACTGCTTAGTTTACAATTACATATAATGGTACATACAAACCTTATATGGAGAAGGTTCAATTCTTTCCCCAAATAACACCTGACCAAGATTTTCAGATGGACGTTTTCCTCCTGCTGCTTGGCAAAAATCAAACCTGGAAAGGAAGAAAGCATTGGTTTTTCAACAAGAGAAAAAATAAAACATATCAACCATATTAATTAATTAACAGATTTCATGATAAGGGTAAGTGATGTTCACTACATCTACTTCAGTACATAAACCTCCTAGTCAGAATCCTATCTGGGTTACTTAGGTTCCTAAATTATATTACTCTACTATGAAATATAAACTATAAGACAATTCTTTAAGCAATTACTTGAGATTTTTTTTTTGTTGGTTGCAAACTATTTTCTTCTGTATGTTACAAAAAGGGAGCTTTTTTCATTCCCAAGTAAATTCTAGTTCCCAAAGGTATATGCACATATATTAGCTTGAAAAAAATTAGTGTAGTTATCTGTGCCCAAGTGGAATGAGTAATAGAGCAGGACTCAGATGACAGTTTGGCTACTAACTAGTTGTGTGAATAAGTCCACAATAACCACTTAACCTTAATGGGCTTCAGTTTACTTACCCTTAAAATAAAAGGCTACAGTGATCATTGTTTCCTAATTCAGATTATATTTCATACAAGCAAAATACCTAAAAAACAAAAGAAATGAGGAGGCCCAAAAGGAAAAAGCACCGAGGCGGGGTTTGGGAGGAGTGAGACGGAAGAAGAATTTTTTTTAAGTTTTAAGAAATAAAACCTTCATTAAAAAATGTTTTTACAGATATGTAAAAATTTACCAAGTACTGAATAAACACTGGACTAGATAATGTCAAAGTTCCTTCTAGTTCTAAAGATTCTTCCTAATTTTGGGGAAAAAACATCCTGTATTTTCTAAGTAATTTTTAAAAACCTTTAAATTTGGCTTCTCCATTTCCATCTACTTAAAAAAAATGTTAGCTATAACTGTTTAGAGAGGTTAAAAGATAATTTAAAATAAAGAATGTATGTGACATGATACAATGCTCAAATAGTTTTAACTAACAGTAGCTTGGTTTGTAATGTGATAAACAAGAGGGAAAACAACATTTTAATCAGTAACTGTGTATCTCATGGAATAAAACAGACAAAAAGGCAGTTCATATTTTAATATTGTGTAACTAAAAATGCCTCCTTTTAAAACTTTCAATGCCCAGCAGTTTCAATTTGAGCACATAAAAAGCCAAGTTTCCACATGCTCTGTGGAGAAAAAACATCAACAAAAGTTTTAAAATGCAAACATCTTTTGATGAGACATAGAAAACTTTACATGTAAACAAACTTTAAAACACTTACGCAGTATATTCATAAGGAAGAACAGATTCCACAGAGTCAAGCCTGTTCACAAACAGTTCTATTCCAGACTGAAAATGATGAAATACAGAATTAGGATAACAAACAATTGAATGTTGAAAATCAGTGACAAAGATTTGCCATGCTTTGGAATTTAAAAATAGTTGGATGTGTTTGAAACATGGAAGTGAACAACATGAAGTGTTCTAAGTATTTTACTTGTTACAAACCATATATACCAAGGTTACTTAAAAGATGAGCTTAATTTAGCTGAATTTAAACTGTAGAAGAAGTTTCAGCATTGCTAACTGTCCTAAATATTGTAAAAGCCTTTTCTACTTCCATGAACTTCAGAAATTATACTGACATATTTTCACTGCAATCTTCACTTCACCAATATTTATGTTATTAAGTTTAAAAAACAATACAAATATTAGTTTTCCAAATTCAGTATCTTATTACTAACCACTAAAATTATTTTATTTTTTGATACATTTTAGATTTAATATTTTTCACCAGTCAAATCCTTTATTTTATTCATGTAAAGTATTTATTGGCATTGACTCTTTTTGGGGTGTCATAAAAATGATTAGTAAAATCTAAAAAATGAAATTCCTAGCCAATAAGGAAAAAGAGGAAGACAATGACAACTTGGCAAATAGAAGTCTTATTCATAATGGCAAGTCAATATTATAGGAAGAAAAATCCTGAATTACTAAAATGCCACTAATTTCTAAACAGTCACTTCCTCTCCAAGGATTAATCTCTCAAGATTCAAAACACCCAAAATATTTGCTCACCAGCTTATCAATAAAGGTTGATTACCATGGTTACTAAATCAATTTGAAAAAAGTTAATAATTATACTTGTTACTTTGTTCGGGACTGACAGGTGCTATTTGCAAATATCATGGAGATTAGGATAGGCTCACCTGAGTAAAAATACTGTATGATACGGATGGCAAGCACGCTTGATATATACAGCTCCAGTCCCTACAGTCCTTATATGGACCCACCTGACTGCAGTGAGTTTGTATTTTCATCTTCCCTGTCACTGTAGTAACTTTATATGGTTAGATTCTTTTTTTTTTACTCAGGATGTTTCGACAGTGCCTGCTCCACCCTGGGAGCACAGGCCAACTTTAATATTGTTAAAAGTCAAGAGACTTTTTTCCAAGGCTGGAAAAATGAGTAAAAAAAAGAAAGAATCTAACCATATAAATTTACTACGATGATGGGGGAGATCAAAGCACAAACTCAAAAGAAGAAAAAATGTCAAAACATACATGCAAAGTCTCAAATAAAAATGTGAATTGATCTCAGCACCTTCCCCGCCCACCCCCAAAAAAAAAATTTCTGAAGAGCTCAAAAACCAAACGAGAAAGGTCGGGGAAAATTGGGAAAAGAAATGACAGCAAAGCAAGAAAATCACAAAAAAAGAAGTCAACAGCTTGGTAAGAGATACATAACAAGCCAAATGGTTAAAGAGGCATAAAACTCTACTGAGGAGAATTTGTTAAAAAGCAGAATTTGCCAAATGATAAAAGTACAAAAATACACTGAAGGCATTAAAAATCAGAACTGGACACACAGAAAAAAAGGTGTACAAAAATTCATAGAAGGAAAAATTCCCTAAAAAGTATAATTAGAGGGGTGGAGCCAAAATGGCGGAGTAGAAAGACTCACGTATGCTAGCTCCGAACCCACAGCCCATATATTTCCTGCAAGAAGAACTCCCCACAAATTCTGAAGCACTGCAAGGCGTGCAGAAACACAGTGGAAAAGATTTCCGTTCCAGAGAGCCCTGGAGAGCCATCCCCAGGGTCTGTCGCGCCCCGGAAAGCGGAGCCCACCCCTGAGCTGCCCTGGCCACGCAGCCCCAGAGGAGCAGATCCGAGCAGGCTTCAGGGACAGAATCTCCGGCAGCCGCGAAGGTCCCTTCGCCCATAGACGCTACAGGTCAGTGAGAGAGACTTCTGGGCTGGCCAAGAGGGGAGCAGGGTGTCTCCGTGACTCGGGCCCCCTCGGGAGGCAGTGGTGGAGGGAGCAGCAGAGGCGGCAGCGGCCCCTGGGACTCCCAGAGCAGCAGGCAGAAGTTCAGGTCTCTGCATAAAGCCCCTGAGGGAACTGAGCCTGAGAGACGGCCTTGCCCCCACCCGCCCCATTACTGAAGGTCTCTGTATAAAGCCCCCGAGGGAGCTGAGCCTGGGAGGCGGCCCTGCCCCCACCCGAGCACCAGAACTTAAGCTCACATTGAATAGCAGCCGTGCCTGCTGCAGAAAGCCCATTTAAATCTCAGACCCCAAGCACTAGCTGAGCGGATCTAGGTGGGGGTACAGAGGAATCTCAGAATTCAAGTAACTGGCTGGGAAAATGCCTAGAAAAGGGAAGAAAAATAAGACTATAGAGAGCCACTTTGAGGGGGTGCAAATGTTCCCGCCTTTCAATTCTGATGACGAGGAAATATTCTTACCATCAGGAAAAGACGTGGAGGGCGAGGCCTCTGTATCCCAGACATCCCAGGTGGATGTCCGGTGGGCTCAGGCCATGGAAGAGCTCAAAAAGGATTTTGAAAAGCAAGTTAGACAGGTGGAGGAAAAACTGGGAAGAGAAATGACAGAGATGCAAGAAAAGCATGAAAAACGGGTCAACACCTTGGTAAAAGAGACCCAAAAAAATGCTGAAGAAAATAACACCTTGAAAAATAGGCTCACTCAACTGGCAAAAGAGGTTCAAAAAGCCAATGAGGAGAAGAATGCTTTCAAAGGCAGAATTAGCCAAATGGAAAAAGAGGTTCAAAAGCTCACCGAAGAGAATAGTTCTCTCAAAATTAGAATGGAACAGATGGAGTCTAATGACTTTACGAGAAACCAAGAAATCACCAAACAAAACCAAAAGAATGAAAAAATGGAAGAGAATGTGAAATATCTCATGGGAAAAACAACTGACCTGGAAAATAGATCCAGGAGAGACAATTTAAAAATTATGGGGACTACCTGAAAGTCATGATCAAAAAAAGAGCCTAGACATCATCTTCCATGAAATTATCGAGGAAAACTGCCCTGAGATTCTACAACCAGAGGGCAAAATAAGTATTGAAGGAATCCACTGATCACCACCTGAAAGAGATCCAAAAAGAGAAACTCCTAGGAACATTGTGGCCAAATTCCAGAACTCCCAGCTCAAGGAGAAAATATGGCAAGCAGCTAGAAAGAAACAACTCCAGTATTGTGGAAATACAATCAAGATCTAGCAGCTTCTACATTAAGGGATCGAAGGGCGTGGAATAGGATATTCCAGAAGGCAAAGGAACTAGGATTCAAACCAAGAATCACCTACCCAGCAAAACTGAGTATAATACCTCAGGGGAAAATATGGTCTTTCAATGAAACAGAGGACTTTCAAGCATTCTTGATGAAAAGACCAGAGCTGAAAAGAAAATTTGACTTTCAAAACACAAGAATGAGAAGAAGCATGAAAAAATAAACAGCAAAGAGAAGTCATAAGGGACTTACCCAAAGTGAACTGTTTACATTCCTACATGGAAAGACAATATTTGTAACTCTTAAAACTTTTCAGTATCTGGGTAGTTGGTGGGACCACACACATACACACACACACACACACACATGCACGCACATACAGAGACAGAGAGTACAGAATGAATTGAATAGGATGGGACTATATCTTAAAAGAAATTAAGGTAAATGGTGAGAGAGAAATGCAGTGGGAGGAAAGAGGGTGAAATGGAATGGGGTAAATTATATCTCATTCAAGAGGCAAGCAAGAGACTTTTTAGTGGAGGGAAAAAGAGTAGAGCTGAGAAAAAAAACAAGAAGTTTACCCTCATCACATTTGACTAAAGGAAGGAATAAAATGCACACTCACTTTGGTATGAAAACCTATCTTACAATACAGGAAAGTGGGGGAGAAGGAGATAAGCAAGGGGCGGGGGATAATGGAAGGGAGGGCAATGGGAAGAGGGAGCAATTTGAAGTTAACACTCGGGGAGGGACAGGATAGGATGGAGGGAAATACAGTTAGTCTTACACAACACGACTGTTATGAAAGTCATTTGCAAAAACTACACAGATAGGGCCTATATTGAATTGCCTGCCTTCCCAAAGGGAATGGGTGAGGAGGGAGGGATGGGGAGAATTTGGAACTCAAAGTTTTAGGAACAACTGGTTAGTATTGTTCTTGCTACTAGGAAATAAGAAATACAGTTAATGGGGAATAGAAAGTCATCTGGCCCTACAGGACAAAAAGAGAAGATGGGGAGAAGAGAAGGGAGGGATGATAGAAGAGAGGGCAGATTGGTGATAGAGAAAATTAGACTGCTTGGTGTATTGGAGTGGGGGGAGGGGATAAAAGGGGAGAAAATTTGGAACCCAAAATTTTGTGAAAATGAATGTAAAAAGTTAAATAAATAAGTTTTTATTTAAAAAAAAAAAAGAAAAATGAAAAGAAAGCATAGCGAAGGTATAATCTATGGAATTCAGAACTTGGACCTATACCATATGAGGACAAAGCATGCAGAAAATGTAAGCCTACGAAGAGAGTGTTTCTTTGTTATCGCAAAAACAAAGGAAAAAAAACACAGGAAACATGGGTGCCTGTTTAATTGAGAAATGATCAAACAAATATAAGTTATATAAATTAACAGAATGTCAAAAATTAGAAAATTGAACAAGGTATTTATGAACAAATGCAAAATAAGAGAAACAAGAAAAATTTCTGGAGTGACTACAAAAATGTCCAGAACAACTTTCAAGAACTTAACTCTAAATAATACAATAACTGATAATGACCACCTTAGGACACTGATATTGAAACATGCTTCTCACCTCTTGACAGACAGAAGTGACAGACTGCAAGTACAGAATAAGACATTTCCTTTCAGTCAAGACCAATGTGTAACTTGGTCTGCTTGACCATATGTGTTACAAGAAAGAGCTTTTATTGGGGAACAGTGATGGCAATATTTTAGAAAAAGAAGAAAGGAAATAACATCAAAGAATATTTTAAAAATACATAAGAGAACAGAAGTCCAGAAAGAGATCATATTAAACACACACACACACACACACACACACACACACTCTGCATAAGATAGTTCAATTTTATATACACTTCTGTTCTTTGTACATGTATGTCTGTCAAATGCAAAAAGGTTTTTAAAAGGTGAGAAAAAGAAAATTGCAGTACTACTAACAAAAACAGGGAAGTATATAGAAGGAGGATTTGAGGGGGAAGAGCATAATTTTAGGGAAGGAGGAAATACCTCCTTGGGGCGTGTCCCATAATAAACACTTTCCAATTGTCATGACTTCTCAATCTCCATCAATCAGAGGATGTGGAGATTTGTCTGATTCTTTACACCAAATGTCAGTTTATAAATGTCTGGACTGTGTATTTGGGGTGTAGAGGATCTCTAAGGAAAACATTTTGGACTTCTAAGTTTCTCTGAGGATTTTCTGACATGATGCTTTGAACTGATCAGTACTATTACAGAGCTTATTATTATCACAGTTACTAAGTCACTGTGGTACACAGATTTAGAAAAAACTTCTCTTTTAAGTGCTTGTTCATGTCAGATCAACCAATCTGATTAATTCTAACCCTTCTCTGAGAGAATGAAAAGCTTTTTTGTTGACCTGACTCCTAAGAACAGAAGGACTGGCTATAATATACCTTAGGCTAAGGATGACCCCTAAGGCACATGAGGCCTGTGGTACGACCAGGTTTTCTATCAAAGTCCCCATGTAACATCTACTACAAACAAAGACATAAACGTACTGGAGGAGATGGTGCTACCTTTACCTCTGGACAAGCTACCAAGTTACACCAGGTAAGGCACGGGTAACCCTGGCAGGATAATGGTTTGTTTTCTGGCCAATAACTACATTAGTCTAGCGTTAGTGCTACTTGCCCTGTCCTCCCTCTATGTTGTCCTGTCATTGTAACCTGTTAGGATCCTTCTCTCCCTTAAAAGCCTGGTTCCAGGTACCCACTCCCTCACAAACCTTTCCCTCATATTCCCAGCTAAAAGTATTTTCACCCTACCTCAAATTTCTTGTAGTCTCTCACCTAGAAATCTCATCTCTGCCCTTTCACATTCTACTATGTATCATATTTATTTGTGTACATATTCTAAACGCTCTTCAGATTTTAAGCTCCTAGAAAGCTAAGACTTATTTTCTCTATATCTCAATAACACAAAGCCTAAAGGAGAAAAGGGATTTATTTAATAAATGTTAAATCAATTGAGATAGGTATTTCTGTAGTATAATTTTCTCAATTTTATATGTATATCCCCATAATGCGTTAATGTGCACATAATGTGTTAGAGGTCGTCTAGTTCAAACCCCCCCATTTTACAGATGTGGAGACTTGAGACTTCACAGAATCACTGAATTAGACCTGAAAGTAAACTGTGGCACAGTGGGACTGACTTGCTCAAGTCATAGGTAATAAGTGATAGAACCAGGATTTAGCCTTAATTACTCTGATTCCAAATCTGATGACCTTTCCAACATGCTGCCATTCTAGATGATCACAAAGTGGTGATTCTTAACAAGGAAAAGGTACTTCTTTCTCCAAGACAAGAATGGAAGAGAAAATAAAGAGTGAAAACAGAAATGCTGAAGTGAAAGGAACTTACGGGTTACTTATCTCAGATAACCTCGGTCCTCTCAATACAAGAGAAGGAATGCTGCTGACAAGGGCTATAAGAGCGGGGTTAAAGCTTGATAAGTAAAAAAGGTTTAGGAGGTAAAGTGAACAAAAAATGAACAGCAGCAGTGATAGCCCAGCTAAGGCTCATGATAAAATCCACAAGGTTATGTGGTTTTCTCCATCCAGCATCCAAATAAAACTAAGCAATGAAGGCTGAAAAGTCTAGTGGAATGAGAGCCCTGAGACGGTGTCATGAAATAGATCTCTAAAATGACTCACCACTCTGTGTGTGTTTGTCCTTCATTGCCGAAGAAGACCATGCCATCAGACGAATAATGACATAACTTGCACTTGACTTTGTTTTGAGTGAGAGAGGGCTGTCACTTCTCCTCCAGAGCCATCTGAATCCAGTGACCAGATATTCATCAGCATGACTGATGGAGATGACCCAGGATGAGGCAACTAGGAATAAGTGACTTGCCTAAGGTCACACAGCTATTGACCGTTGAGTATCTGAGGTGATATTTGAACTCAGGTCCTCCTGACTCCTCCACTGGTGCTCTATCCACTGTACCACCTAGCTGCCCAACTCACGACTCTATACAGAATAGGGATGCAAGCAAATTCAAAATAAGGTCAATGAAGTGAAGTTTAGGATTAAGGTTCAAATGGAAATAAAAGTAAGAGTAGGGATAAGATAGGATATTATGGATAAAAATAGGAATTTCTGAATTTAAGGTCTTAGAGAAACAGTAATTTTAAATAAAAGAGAGAATATAATAATATAAAGGGAAAAGAAATAGGTAACAAATATGACTTTGCCACAAAATTACTACAACAGAATACATCTAGTATTCCCTAGTATCTCCCAACCACAAGAGATTTACCTCTCATAGTATTTTATATTCCTCTCATGTATTTAGCAGAGTCTGATTTATTACAAGAATGTCTTCACTGAGAGCATGTGTTGAATAGTGATTGATATGGAGGTCCCTAAAGTGGAAACATTAAATCCAACATTTATTAATCATCAAACAAGTTCAAATGCAAAAGGAAAAGGATCGTAGCAAGACAGCTAATGATGACATAAAAGTGAGAAGCTATCTGTAGCAAAATGCTATAGTCAACAATCAATTTAATAGCTTTTCCTAGTCCTGCTTTCTCTAAATGAAAGCATTTCCTCTCTTACCTTAAAAGAAAAACAAATAAAAGGCTGAAAATAACTAAGAAAAGAAAAAAAAGGCTGAGAACTGAGACAACACCAAAATATAGTGCAATTATTTGTTGAACAAATGTAATATTTGCTATCTACTTACAAATATTAAAATACATAAACTTGATATGATACCAAAGATGCAACTGTGTTGTCACAGCCACATAGCACTTGCTTTTGTGCAGGGAGAGTGAGAAGCGGACAAGATCAAAGAATACAAAATCATGGCAATGGTTTCAAGAATTTTGGGAAATGATTCTATTACTAATGGCATGGAATTCTTAGTGGCAAAATTGAAAAATCACTTTTCCTACTCAAAGAATCACAGAACTTGGGAGTTGAAAGATACCTTAGCAGTTATATAGTCCAATGTATACACCAAAGCCCCTGTTGAGAAGTGGTTTTCAAGGCAACTCCGGGGCAGCTCTGTTAGGAAGCTTTTCTGGCTATCAAGTCTAAATTTGAATCTGTGCAACATCCCCCTGGATGGATGTTTCTCTGGAGCCAAAGAGAAGAAACCTAACTCCTCTTCCACATGACAAATGTCTGAACACAACTATCATGTCCCTCTGAGTCTTCTTTTCTCTAGGCTAAAGGTACCTAGTTCCATGTTCCATATTTGGATCAGGCATGCTACCTACCACTCTGAAACTCACACCTCTTCAGCAGCTCCTGCCCCTGGGGCCCTGGGACAATGAGTCCTCCCCAATCCTTAAATAGTAATTTAGGAATTTACCTTACTGTTTCCCACCCAGATTTCACACTCTGCAAACTCTTAATTTTGCAAGATGAAACCAACTCTGAAACACACAGCTCCTCAGATCATTTCCCACCCAGCTGTAAGATACCATGCCCTCAGCCTCATCATCCATACTCCATCCCCCTACTTTTCAGCTTTTTTAAGTGTTGGCTTCCCTCACTGGACCGTGAGCAGCTCCTTGAAGGCAGATCATGTCTTTCTCTGTATCTTCAGTAACCGTCACACAGTAGGTGCTTAATAAATGTTTACTGACTATTCATTTCTTATTACAAAATAGTATTCTTTGAGACTATTTCTTTCATCCATAGGTACAGCACCTCTTAAACTGTGGGTCGCCACCCCAGGTCATGAGTGGAAAAAGTTTAAAAAGCCTTGGTTTAGAAGAATGGCCTCATAAAGTTTCCTTTTCTTTACGCCTTCAGCAAATTTAATCATCTTGCTAGAGTCCGGTGGAGAACACACCTAACTATGTACTTCTACTCCAGTGATACATAGGCAGAAAACGGTAAAAGATGGATTTTCAGAATAATTATCTTTTCCCCACCCCTCCCAACACACACACACATCATTGAGAGGAGTACAATGAAAGTATCAGAGCTCCTGATAGTTATTAATAGTCATAGAAGATAAAAGTGTGACCCTCTAAGGAAGCAGCTTTTTGTGTACCAATGAATAATGAAGGATCCAGGGTACCAAAGAAAAGGTTATCTGATTCTGGTCAGAGGACTAACAGAGATGTCCCAGGTGAATGACTTGAGGACAAGGAGTACTAATGCAACCAAGAATCTGCTCTTTGTAATTAAGAAAAATATCCTAACCCCTTTAAATTAAGCTGATTTCTCTTTAAAAGGTATTGAAACCATCCTCCAGATATGGCTGGCTCAGGCTGTTGCCATTATTACATCACTTGGAACCCTTTCTGAAAGTTGGCTGGAGGAAATCAGTGGATTTCAGTGAAGCAACGGAGCTTCCCTCAGGTGAATCAATTTAACATGTCCTCAACACCTTTTAAGGAAAACAGCCTAATTTGCATGGAAACAAAAGTCAGAATATGACTCCCACTAAAGTTATCTTCGGGCAGCTAGGTGGCACAGTGGATAGAGTACAGGGGAGTCGGGAAGATTCTTGAGTTCAAGTATGGTCTCAGAATCTTACAGCTGTGTGATCCTGAGCAAGTCACTTGACCCTATTTGCCTAAGTTTCCTCATCTGTGAAATGAGTTGGAGAAGGAAATGGCAAACCACTTAACCAGCCTTGCCAAGAAAACCCCAAATGGGGTCATGAAGAGTTGGACACGAGTGAAAAAAGAACTGAACAGCGGCAATCTTCTTGTGACTTAAGGAGAATTTCCTCTAGAGATTATTAAACCTAAGAACTACTGCTACTTCTGATGATTAATGCATATGAGGACAAATGACCAAGAAAAGCACTGCTTTAGATTAGCCGGGTCCAGTGGAAAGAGTGTCAGATTTGGAGCTGGAGGATCTAGGTTTGAGTTCTGGTTCTAACATTTATTAACTGTGTGATTCTGGACAATACATCAACAAATATTTATTAAGCATCTACACTATATGCTAAGCAAATCACTTTTCTCAAAGTCTCAGTTTCCTGATCTGCAAAATTTAGGGGATAGATTTGATGATCTCTGAAGGTCCTTTTCAGCTCTAAATCTATTGTCCTATAAAGTTATGGAGAAGGAACTAAAGTCTTCAGAAGCACAATTATAGTACAGTTAGGCAAATTCAAAACTAGCTGACAGACCAAAACAAGTACTCATTATGTCAACTGACATGTTTGACTCCAGTGGTATGTTCAAGGAATATGTTTCTGGCTTTGCTGGTCAACATTTTTATCAGTTACTGAGAAGATGATATAAAAAAACATGTTCCTCAAATTTGCAAGATGAAATAAAAGTTGAAATGACCTAAAAAGATTTTGATAATCTAGAACAGAGCCAACTCTTAGAAGACAATATTCAATAGAGAGATATAAAATCTTACAACTGGGATTAAGCATGCAACTTCACAAGTATGGGGGGGAGAACTAAGAAAATGGTTGGTCACACCATAGCTGCTATGCAAATATATGGAGGTTTGAGTGGACTGCAAGCAGATTTAATGTAAGTCAACAACAGTGTGACACGGTAGCCAAAACAGCTAATGTGACCTTTGGTTAGACGTTGTCCCAAAAGAGCTGACTATAATCCGTCCCATCAGGCTACATCTGAACTGTTGTGTTCCATTCTGGCTGCTGGATTTTTAGGACACTGACAAGGTGGAATGGACCTAGCTGGTGACTAGGTCAGTGAAGAGATTAGGGATATGCCACAGGAGAATCAGTTAAATAATGTTTAACCTGAGAAAAAGATTCTTTTGGGAATGGAGGTGGGTGTTTGACAGCAGTGCCCCATAGATAACAGTCTTCAAGTATTAGAAAGGCTCTTATGTAGAAAAGGGAATTAGACATGTCCTGCTAGGCCACAGAGAACCGGGTTAGAAGTGTGCTTCAAGTCAGATTTTGGAAAAATTTACTAACAATTACAAACGTTCAGAAGTTCAACAGTCTACCCTGGGAGATAAGTTTAAAGGTCTGTATCAATGGAGATCTTCTACTTATTGGGGATATTGTATAGGATGACTTTGGGCTGCACTAGATGGACTAAATATTCCTTAAGTTAACCAGAAATCATTTGCTTCACTCCTATCTACTACTTTCACGTTGCTGTCGTTATTTAATAAGTATTACTATTTAGTACAGTGATTTCTTTGAACACTCAGGACCTTTTGGCATCACCAATTATCAACTCTTTTCATTATCATCACTTACTGCAAACATTAAGGGATGCAGCTACTGATAATCAGAAGACAGCAGATCCCCTACCTACCCCTTCCTTCTGCTCACACCACAACCACTCTAATTTGGGCTCTCTTCATCTCTCACCTAAAACTACTAAAAGTAGCGTCCTAACTGGTCTCCCTGCTTCCAGCGCAGCTGCTCCAATCCACCCTCAATGTGCTGCTAAACTGATGTTCCTAAAACTCAGATTTGACTGTGTCACTCCCCTACTCAAGAAACTTTAGTAGTTCCCTAGTGCCTACATGCTAAAACCATAAATGCCTCAGTTTCGTATTTGAAATCTTCCACAATCTGCTTCCAACTTTTCTAGACTTATTTCATGTTATTCCTCTCTCATTAATTCCACATTTCATGCTTGGCATGTTCTCTCCTCACTTCTGCCTCTTCCAATATCCTAGCTTCTTTCAAGGATAAACTCAAGTACGACATCCTACATGATTAAGACTCAGGTAAATGACATGCCTGGAATTTGAACTCAGGTCCTGTGGCTCCAAGTTCAGTCTTCCATGCTCAATACTCTTGCAACTGTAGCACACTACCTCTCTGCGGAGAACAAGGATTATTTCATTTTATCTTTGTAGTTCCAACATGTACCTAAGTGTCTGGCAAGTTCTAAGTACATAATAAATGCTTAGTGAATTGAATTGCTCCTTTAGTTATCTTCTGTTAATTAACCTTTCTTCATCTAATAAAGGAATATCAGTTGGAGTTGAACAAAATTTTTCTTTCTTTCTCAAAGGTAGCATCTATTTCTGTCTTTCCAATCCTGTCCCTAAAATGGCCTTCTTCATGCTACTAAGATGGCTTAATCTTTTTTTGCTTTAAAGCTGCTATTACTTTAACCAAGAATGATCTGAAGATTAAGAACTCCTTATTTTCTATTCAAAATATCCAAGATGAATACAGTAAGCTAAAACCAAAGAGAATTCATAGAGAACAGAAAAAAGTCCTTGTGCAAAAAGGCTACAATGTAGTACATGAAAAATTATAGATAATGAAACTTATTATCAGATACAGATATTTCAAATGTGTTAGGAAACAAATAAATACATCCATAATATAGTTATAAAGCCTATATACAACCATACCCTTTAAAAAAGTAGAAAAGACTCCAATTTAAAACAACTCATGTGAAACACAATGAAACTGAGATAAGAAATAAAAGTAATTAGTGAACAATGAGTCACATATAGATAGGTATTCTTTTAATGAGCTATTTAAAATAAGTATGCTATCTCTTGAAGCAGCACCATCGTTAGCGTAACATTAATGTAGGAGGGAATATTTTAGCCTCTGAGCATTATTTAAGTGTATTAGGTTAGTTAACTCAAGGTTAAAACATTTTATCCTTTTTAACATAATATGATGTCTGTTCATTAAATGCCACCTTCCTCTCCACTTTTTCCTATAAGATGTCCTTTTATGGCTATTTCCTTCCCCATTTAAAAATCAATTAACTTTCTCTCCAATATAATGAGAAGAACACTGTTGGTACCTACTTCAAGTCCTACTTCTACCACTTACTTGCTGTTTTACCTTAGGAAAGTCATTTCCCCTTGAAGGATTTGTATCCTCATCTATAAAATGAGGGAGCTGGGCTAGATGACCTGTAGATTCCCCTCAAACGCTAAAACTCTAACATCCTAAAATAATCACATATCCAAATAATCACCCTATCCAAACCATTACAGATATAAATGAAAGAAAAAATACTTAATGAGCACTCATTATGTTCCAAGCAATGCAATACAGATAGAAAAGCAAAGACACTCTTCTCTCAGTGTTCTATAATTTATTCTTCTTTTCGACATTTTAAGGAAACTTTCCTTTGCCTGAGTCCTTCAAATAAAATACAAAGCAGTCTATTCTCTAAGAGTTTTTATTACTGGGGTAGAGTGGAGTGATAGGGTTGAATTACATCGTATCTGCTTTTACTACTTACATTTAAAGACCTATGCCCTCCCTTCCTTTTCTTCTTTCACCTGCAACCTCAATTCCTGTCCAGCTTTACCCCAAGTGTAACCTCCAATACGGTCACAATGCAGACGGCTTTATTACATGCGGGGTACCTGGTCTATAATCTACACTGTTCTCCTTCACACTTACTTAATCAACACTAACTTTATTTTTCAGTCTTTTCTCTCATGTTTTTCCTCTTTCTTTTCTTTTATTTTTTCTTCCCACTTTTTGAGACTCCAAAGTAGCAAGCAAGCAAAGGGCAGTTTTGATGAAGAATTCCAACTAAAAGAAGCAAACGACTGACTGAATACAACAGAATAAAAGTAAGGCAAGGCTACAGAAGTCCTGTTTGCTTAAAAACTACGTCTGTGGTTACATCAAGTGATTTAGACCAGAGAAGTCAAACACTCCTGTCTGTATAATCCCACAACACTTCTAGGTACCCCACAAACTAGATTAAAATATTAATAACTAACAAAATAAATAAAAAGACAATAAAAGATAATGTCAACATGCACACCAAGATGGTTTAGGGGCTCTGTTTCCATTTGAGTTTGATGCCACTGGTTTAGACCACTTGGACCGGGTAGTAATATCTGTTTAGACCATTTGAACCTAGTAGAAATAAGAAACAAATTGGAGGAGACAAGAGGTCCTGCTTTGGAAATACTTTAAAATTCCAGAAGGAATGTGGGAGGTCAAAAATGGATGTCCACAAGTCTACTACTGAGCTACGTAATGGCCAATTCTCCAAATCCTATACTTCCCAGGGTAACAAAGGTTCTACATACTTGGATAGACCAAGTCACTGAATTTTAGAGTTTGAGAGGGCTTTAGAGATTAACTAGTCCAACTCCCTTATTATATAAATAACCTAAGCATAGCTGAAAATTATCTCTAGTTCAGACTCTGTTATGCCTGAGTAAACACAGGTGTACAATTTTTCTGTTTGAATGCATATACACTTTCTGCTGACAGTTAATTTTAGGGACTCAATGCTTTTAGCAGATCAAGAAATAAAGTTGGAGTAATAGATTATAAAATTCATGTTATAAATAAATTAGAGGAATAAGGAAGAAGTTTACTTTCAGACTAATGCGTAAGGGAAGAGTTGGTGACTAAACATGTGGGAGGACAAAAGGAAATAACATGGACCATTTTTATTACATGAAATTAAATTTCCTGCACACACAAAATTAATGCAGCTAAACGTTTGTAAGAATAAGAATCTTTAAAATTGGGACATTAATGCACTGTTGGTGAAATTGTGAAATGATCCAACCATTCTGGAGAGCAATATGGAACTATGCCCAAACAACAATCAAATTGTGCCACATCCTTTGACCCAGCAATACTACTACTAATTCTGTATCCCAAAAAGGTCATTAAAAAAAGGGAAAAGGATCTATATGTGCAAGAATATTTATAGCAGCGCTTTTTGTGGTGGCAAAGAACTGGAAATTGAGAGAATGTCCATCAACTGGGGAGTGGCTGAACAAGCTGTGGTATATGAGTGTAATGGAATACTATTATGCTTTAAGAAATGATGAGCAGGCAGATTTCAGAAAAACCTGGAAAGAGATTCATGAACTGATGCTGAGCGAAGTGAGCAGAACCAGGAGAATATTATACATAGTAATAGCAATATTGTACAGTGATCAATATGATTATATTAGCTCTTCTCAGCAATACAATGATCTAAGACAATTCCAAAAGATTCATGATGGAAAATGTACATCCAGAGAAAGAACTATACAGAAGGATACTATTTTCACTTTTGCTGTTGTTTTCTTCTGGCTTTTCCCTTTTGTTCTATTTCTTCTTTCACCACATGACTAATGTAGAAATGTTTGCTTGTACAGGTATAACATATCAGACTGCCTGCTGCACTGGGGTGGAAGGGAGAAAAAACTGAAACTCAAAATCTTATATAAAAAATGAATGTTGAAAACTTAGAAAAAGACCCCCTTGCCTAATTGATCAAACGTGAACAGGCAAAAGGAAATCCAAACATCAATATCTATATTTAAAAATGCTCCAAAACACTAATAATTAGAGAAATTCAAATTAAGGCACCTTGAGGTTCCACTCCACACTCATCAGACTGGCAAAAGTCTTCAAAAAAGGAAAATGATAAATGTTGCAGGAGCTGCAGGAAAACAAGCACATCAATGCACTGCTGATGGAACGCAATTTAGTCCAGCAAAATGAGAAGCTACTGCCAAAAAATTAATCCATGGATATCCTCTGACTCACTAGTATCACTGCTAGGCCTATGCCCCAAAGAGATAAAAGAAAAGGACTCATATGAACAAAAATACTTACAGAACCTCTTTTTGTGGTGGCAAAAATCAGGAAACTAAGGAGGTCCCCATTAAACAGAATGGCTAAACAAATTATGGTATATAAATGTAATAGACTACCGTATGAAATGATAGAGAATTCCCAGAGAAACTGGGAAGACTGCATGAAATAATGAAGAGTAAAGTGAGAAGAACCAAGATAGCAATTTACACAGAAACAAAATCATCAAAGAGCAAACAACTATGAAAGACTTGAGAATTCTGATCAATGCAATAGCCCATGATTCCGAAGAGCAATGATGAAGCACTACAGTTGACCTCCTAACAGAGGATGGACTCAAGATACAGAATGAAATACACATTTTTGGAAAAGCAAATGCAGGAATTTATTTGATTTGACTATGCATTTTTGTTATAATGGGTTTTTTCCCCTTTTTGGGAAAGGGGGGAGAGAAAAGAAATGCTTAATCAAAATAGAGAGTGGAGAGGGAGAAAGGAAGAAAAAGAAAGAAGGTTCGGAAGAGGGAAGTAGAACAGCCATATTCCAAAGTTCAGCGATTCACGGACAACTGGAGGACCGACGGAAGACAACAGTGAGAATATGAATTGGTCTAAGAAAGGAATAGGAAAAATAGGTATTTAGCTTTCATTTCAATCTTTCTTCTTCTTAAATTTCCCCCACCAAGACCCCAGACCTAACAGCTCCTCTACAATGACTTTGCACAAAGGTGCTAAGAAACATCCACTTTATTTTAAAAATTAATTGTTCTGAAAGAAAGTATGATACAGAATACCTGAACCAAAAGAGACAAAGAAATGCTAGAAAGAACACTGGACTTGAAAGACCTTAGTCTGAAGTCTAGGTATGCCATATGCCAGTATGACCGTATACAAATCATTTGACTTGCTTAGGTCATTGTTTTATAATAATAAAATAATAACAATAGGGATATTAATAATATGTGCACTCTGTACCTCTCACGATTGCTGTGAAGAAAAGTGATTTATAAATGTAAAGTACTGTTATTTGGAGTGCCAGATTTTAGGCAGTGACAAAAACACATCCGATTATTACATTCAAGATGTCAGGAACTGATGCTCTTGTCCAACAAAATAACCAACAACTAAAAGTTAAAAAAGAAATTTTTACTCAAAAATTTTCTAGCAAAATCTGAAAGGATATGAAAGTTGAACTAGAGAATAGAAAATCCATTAAATCTTCACCCCTACAATGGCAATACCATTGTATTCATCACTTTTCCTCTGATTTAAAGGTAACTGAAATATTTATATTACATATATATATATATGCACACACATATATATTCCCCTGAAATATTTTTATCAATCAACAAAATTTACACAGAGTCTTCAAGTGAACTTCTTACAACCAAGAAACAAAAATAAAAATTCTTTTTGAGCAAGCATCTTCTAGATTGTGAAATTTTCATGAGGTTGGCCTGTGTCTACTTGCCATTCCTTAATATATAATTGATGTAAAACATTTATTCCTAGTTCTAAGAAACCACAAGAGTGCATACTTGGCTACTCTTATCTAAATAGGAAAGAAGTTCCTGTTCCTTCCTCTAAGAGAACATGATCTACACTTCAAATAGATGAAAATTTGGCAGGTATTTTGTAGTGCTAGTTGTGCTACTTGTTCTAACATCTAAATTCACTGCTGACAAAAACCTAAGGAAATGAATTAACTTTCCAGATTTCGCTAATTTGCATATTCTCAATATATGATTTAAAGTTCAACAGTATATCCAACAACTTTAGAAATCTGAAATAAAATTTTGTATAGTCTGAATTTCTGCTTAAGAAATTGATCCAGTCTTTCTTCACAGATACAGAATGAATGGCAAATTCTAGTCACTTTCACCTTCTCCTAGGACTAGCCAACATGGAGCATCTTCAAGATCTGAAAAACTGGGATGGATCTAGAAACATATCTACATACCTTACTGTGATTACAGAAAATAAAAAGACAGACTGCAGAAAACAAAGAGAAGAGAATGACAATGAGAAATAGTGACTTGGGGTTTACTTGAAATTCTTTCACTGAAGAAATCATCTCAAACACAGATATACTACATCACCAAAATATTAAGACCCCAAAATAATGAGACCACAGGAGAAAAAATTTACATAAACTATGAAGTAACAATACAGATCTTGTTTCATCTCAATACAAAAAACTGTGTAATACCAAAAGACTCATTCATACTGTAATTTCCCACTAATTCAAATTACCTTGCAAATATTAAGCACTACAATATTGTTAGAATGATAGGTATATAATGTTACTCTTATGGATGTAAAAAGTATCAAAAAGAATATGGAATTCAACATTTTAAAAAGTGAATGTTAATTGTTTATATGCAATTGAGAAAACAATAAAAATCGAATGTTAAAAAAAGTATCAAATAATTTGTCTAAAGGCAATGAAATAACTAACAGAACCCAATTCTTCCTATGCATGCTCAGTGCCTAAGGTAGTGGGGGCAGCAAGGTGATGCAGTGTATAGAGCACCAGCCCTGGAGTCAGGAGAACCTGAGTTCAAATCTCACCTCAGACATGTGACACTCACTAGCTGTGTGACCATGGGCAAGTCACTTAACCCCAATTGCCTCATCCTGAGTCATCTCCAGTCATCCTGATGAATATTCACTGCATTCAGATGGCTCTGGAGGGGAAATGAGGCTGGTGACTTGCACAGCCCTTCCTCACTCAAAACAAAGTCAAATGCAAGTCAGGTCGTCATTTCTCTGATAGCATGGTCTTCTTCAGCAACAAAGGATGAACACACACACACCTAAGGTCCTAACTGTGATGCCTTCTTTTAGAAAAATTCCTGTCTAATTTTGTAATACTTATTTCTCTATTTTTGGAGGCTTGTTCTTCCAGCTATTTAAATAACTTATGATTGATCATTGACTTGATACTCTCTCCCAAATAGAGACTTGGTCACATTAACAGATCATTGGGCTAGTAAGATCAAAACTTGCCTCCTGCTCTCCTTACCTTAAGGGTAACTGACTTTGACAAGTCAAAGGGCTCAGGAGAGTCAGTTTGTTTCAAGTTCCATTGAATGGCATGATTGAAAGAAAAGAGAATTACATGAGCTATTCTCCATTTTTTTAACAGCTGTTTCTACTCAAATAGTATACTGGGAGTCCTCTGTAATACAAATGACTAAAGATGGATTTCAGAGCACTGGTTCCCTCTGACCTGTTTTCTACCCATCTAAATCAATCTAAGATGTGTGTGAAACATTTCCTGAGTTGACTGTATATATTCCTGAAAGAGAATTCAAAACCATCTTCTTCCGTATAAGCCAACTGCTAATCCCACACCCAGCAATGCTTCTTGTTTATCTAGATTAAAATTGAAAAAATGATTATTCTATCTTCCACTTCAGTTACGATCAGCACTTCCACTCGGGCTGGGCAACCCTAGCATGAAAATCACATGGTATTCATACTGAAGTAAACCTATCTATGCAAATTTTTAAAGTTTTCTAATCTAGATATACTCTACCCAGTTGCCATTCAGGAAAGCTCACAAACATAAAAGGAAATGCCTTTCATGTAACAAAAACAACATGTAATGTTTGTATTATGCCAAATTTGTTATAACATAAAAATAACAAAAAATAAAAGGAAACAAAAAATTTTCAATCATCTCATTTCAATAGGCCTATGATCCCATTATAGAGTATTCTACTACTAATGTTTAAAAATCCTGTTAACAGATTAAAAGTTTGGGGGAAATCAATTTAACTTAAGTCATTAGCCCAACTGTAAAAGGTAAACATCTTGTACAGTACTGCAGATTATGATGTTCAGTTGGCTGTGTCTGACTCTGAATGACCCCACTTGGATTGGATTTGGTTGGTTTTTTGGGGGCAAAGACACTGCTGTGGTTTGCCATTTCCTTCTCCAGTTTGTTTTACAGATGAGGAAACAGAGGCAAACAGGGTTAAACGACTTGTCCAGGGTCACACAGTCACTAAGCACTGAGGCCAGGAGCTCTGTGCTGATGAGCCACTCAGTATCATGATGCTCTGTTTTCAAATGTACTTTAAGAACTGACTGAACACACATCACTGCTTCCTTTACTGTTAGGAAACCTGAAACACTTCAACCACTGAAGTTTTTTACCAATCAGTCCTCCTTAGGGTTTCATCAACCACCTACTACTTTCCTGTCTCTTGACTGGAAAAAGAAATTCTTGGGAGCAGTAACACTGCCCCCAGGGGCATGTAACGACAGAAAACCAACACCATATTGCTCTGAAAATGTGGAAAGGGAAGGCTTCAGTGGCAATAGTAATAGCCCTAAGAACTGTGTGCATTTGGAGATGTAACCTTCTGTGAATAATAAATATTCTGTTTATAACGATGGGATTGTCTAGGACTAAGAAATTAGTGCCTTATAAATGTCTGTTGACTTGAATTGTGTGCAGGACTTCTACGCTCAAGTCTCTTAACTTAGAGACTATAAACTTAAAACTGTCAACATAACTCTTAGTAATCCTATGTGTTTTACTTTATGCTTTTCAAAACATGATGGGGTTGGGGGTGTCTACAGGTTGCACCGGTCTGTCAAAGGAGTCCACTGCTGCACACCCTGAAAATAAAGTTCCAGAACCTCTCTGACCTACAAGTTCTTAAAGCACCTAGATGATGCCCTGGGCCGGGAGGCAGGGAGATCTGAGTTCAAATTCGACCCTGGGCACTGGCTATGTGACTCTGGGCAAGTCACATGTTCACGTTGCCCGCCTCAGTTTCCCCAATCGTAAAAAAAGATTAATACAGCGCTCCCCTCCCCGGGATCAATAAGAAAATTCAAATTCAAATAAGAATATTTGTAAAACACTCCTCGTGTTGTTCAGGCGCGTCTGACTCTACGTGACCCCGCGCTGACAAAGACACGAGAGATTTCCATTGGGGTTAGGTGACTTGTGCAGGGTCACACGGCCAGCGTCCGAGGGTGGATCTGAACTCGGGCCTGAACTCGAGGCCCGGTGCTCTACCCACTGCACCACCGGCCGGCTCCCATTATTAGGTCACACGGGTGAGCGGCCAGACAGCCTCCGCACGCAGCAGGGCGCCCGCTCTTCCCGCCCTCCCCCCTCCCTCCCAGAGGTGCCCGGGGCGGAGGCTCTCAAGGAGGGGATCGAGCCCCGGGAAGCGGGGGGCCGCGACCCCGCGAGGCCTGGGGCCTGGCCGGCCTGCTCCGCCCGGCGGGCCGCTCCGCCCCGGGCCAGCCCTCGGCCCGACCACCACCACCGCCTCGCCCACCTTGCACTCGGGGCTCTCCTTTCCCTCCTCGCAGAAGTTGACGGGCGCCAGGCCCGGCAGGTAGAAGGCGCCGCCCGGGCCCGGGCCGGCCCCCAGCAGCAGGGACAGCAGCAGCCACCGCCACCGCGGCGCAGACGACGGCCGGGGCCGCGGGCTCATGACGGCGGGCGAGCTGGGAGGAAGGCTGGCTGGGGAGGGGGCGCACACGGCCTGGCGGCGCTGCGGGAGGCGCGGCGGGAGGCGGCGGCGGCCGAGCAGGAGGGCGGGTCGCCGTCAGACGATTCCGGTTGCACGGGAGATGCGGCCGCCCCCGCAACAGAAACCGAACCAGGTCACGACAGAGCATGCGCGACTCGACGGCGCAGGCCCAGTAGGAGGCTGTCCCGGAGCCCCTTAAGCGTTTCCGGGAGCGTGGGTAAAATAGAAAAATCCAGTTCCCAGGTTTTCCCTGAGCTCAAGAAGGAAGGGAGCTGGAAGGAAAACGCGGTGGGCGGAGACAAGCCAGTAAATGGGATGGAACAGGGCAAGGAGCTGTTACACTGAGAGACGAGTCTTACCCTTTTTAGTGCCTGTCCCCTTTTGGCAGCGTAGTGAAGTCTATTTCTCAGAAAAATATATTTAAAGCCTATGCACTTTAATACTTTTAAAGTGTATGAACCTCAAAATATGTTCTTAAGTGCATAAAGTAGAATACATACACCCAAAAGGAAACCAATCATATTGAAATATACTTATCAGTATGTTTTTAACTGTTACCTTTTTTTAATTAATTCATATTTAAATTCATGTTTAATTTTTAATTATTTTTAATAATTTTTAATTTTTTAATTCATTTTTAGTTTAGAACATTCAGTTTTGAGTTTTACATTTTCTCCCTCTCCCTCCACTATTCCCTCCCCAAGACGGCATGCAGTCTGATATAGGTTCTACATATAATTCATTTTAAACATCCTATTCGTCATGTTATCGATATGTTTTTAAAAACAAGCTCTTGGAGTAAAAAGAACGTTAGACTGAGGGCAAGAGGGAGGACAAGCATTTATTAACTACCTACTGTGCGCCAAATATTTGACAATCTATCTTATCTGATGCTCATGACAGACAACCTTGGGGGGGTAGGGACTATTTTTCTTGTTCATCCCTGTCTGACTTTTTGTGAACCCATTTGGGATTTTCTTGGCAAAAGCACTGGAGTGGCTTACTTCTCCAGCTCATTTTACAGGTGAGGAAACTGAGGCAAACAGGGTTAAATGACTTGCCCAGGGTCACTTAGCTAGTACATATCTGAGGCTGGAGTTGAACTCAGGTCTTCCTGAATGCAGCTGGGTCCAACACCCTATCCAATGTACTACCTACTTCCCTCCTTATCACATTTTAGATTTGAGGAAACTGAGGCAGATAGAGATTAAGTAACTTGCCCAAATTACAGCTACGAAGTGTGACTGAGGTCACTTTTGAATTAGAGTCTTCTTGACAGCCTGTTAATAGACTATTAAAAGTTTGGTAGAAATCAACTTAGTTTCTTAAGTTATTAATAGGAAGAGATTGTGAGTCACAGGCTGCCTAGCTACATGAGGAAATGTAGACAGTGATCCCAGACTGGCCATTTACTAGACAAATGACCATCAGTATCCTCATCTGTAAAATGTGGATAACGTAGTTAGTCTGGGTTTTGTTGTGGAGGAAGTGCTTCATAAAGGATCTGAGATCCTATTGATGTGGTTACTTTCTTCAACAATACAGGTGACAGCTTATTCATTGTTTAGAGGTCTAGGTTTAAGAACTGGAAAAAAAAAACTTTAGAGATCATCTAGAACAGTCATAGGCAGCTAGGTGACACAGGGAATCAAGAAAGATCTTGCCAGTTGGCATCTGAGCTGAGCTTAAAAGAGAGGAGACAGAAATGACAAAGTGACAGCAAGTACCTGTGCAAAGGAATGTTTTATGTGTGAAGCAGCAGGTAAGCCATTTTGTTTGGAAAGAGGAATTCAGGAAGGGAAAAAATGAGTGAGAAGCCCTGAAAGGTGGAGAGTTTTAAATACCAGGAGTGTTTGTACTTTGTCCTAGAAGCAATTATGAAGCTACTGGCAATTTTTTCATATGTCTAAACATGTGATTTGACAGATAAGGAAAAACAGGTTAAACAGTTTGTCCGAGGACATGCAGGTAGCAAGAAGTAGACAGACAGGCAGGCCTAGCTCCTCTGACTCCTATCTAGCACTCTTGCCACTGAACTGAAATTTTCATCCTGTGTAGTTCTTGCCAATAAAGGAGATATCCAAGGTGCTAGATAGATAGTGAGGTAGACGCCTCATCCTAGGACTTTTTAACATTCTGTGGGTACCAGGATATCCATCTTTATTCTCACTCCACAAATGACCTACTCTTTTTCCAACAATACACTAATTCAATGATACTCTGCACAAAATCTTTGCATAAAACATGTGGCAGTCTATTCATTATTACCATATGTTTTTGTATTTCCTTTTGAGTCATCTACAATTTCAGAGATTACTGTATTCCATGATTTTCAGCCATATATCACAATGACAAAAAATAAAACTAAAAGCTAACATTTACATTGCACTTACTGCATGCCAGGCATTGTGCTAAGTGCTTTACAAGTATTATCTCTTTGGTCCTCAAAACAGAACTTCTGTAGGTGTCATTATTTATCTGTGTTTTACAGATGAGGAAACTGAGGC
This sequence comes from Bettongia penicillata ogilbyi, assembly GCA_023548195.1. NCBI lineage: Eukaryota > Metazoa > Chordata > Mammalia > Diprotodontia > Potoroidae > Bettongia > Bettongia penicillata. The sequence goes on along the minus strand of JAJHZJ010000121.1, from coordinate 2,911,512 downwards.
AAACAGCAGTTCAGTAACTTGTGCAGGGTCACACAACTAGTAATTTGTTGGCATACAACTTGTCAAGGGTCACATTTGGATTCAAGAGCTTCCTCACTCCAGACCTGGTGCTTTATTCACTCTAACATATAACAGGAGAATATAAATGTTAAAAGATGTGTTTTTGTGGCAGTGAGCTATTTGGAGTCATTGCAAATAATAATAAAAGCTAATATTTATATAGCTATTTAATTAGCTATATTTAATAGCTAATATTTATATACCATTTAAATAAGACTCATGGCACAAACTAAAGATACAGTTAGAGATACAGAAACAAAAGAATAGTCAGCCTTGGTCAAGTCCCTCTGTGCCTTAGTCCTCTGTCTGAAAAACTGCAGTATCTTTCTCTTCCAGAAAAGCCAAAACATAACACGTTCTTAGCTGTTTTCAAGGGGAAACTCACCTATTCAATTCAATTATCTGGAGTTTGGTTAATGCTCACAGAAGGTAGGACATTATACTAGACTTAATGGCTGAACAATAAAAAAAAAATTAATCCAAGAGGAATTTTTTAAAATTCTATCCTGAATTAGGGAAATATCTTGGATTAGGATTAGGGAAAACCAGGTAAACAAATTACCTCCATCTATGTAGGTGGGCTTGGCTCTAAACTCTCTCCCCTTGCACACAACCCTACTACTGTAGATAGTAAGCTATCCTCAAATTTCCTCAGACTCACAACCTAGGAGTCATCCTGGATTCCTTGCTAGATCTCACCCCACTATATCCTATCTGTTGCCAAGATCTGTTGATTTCACCTTTGCAACATTTCTTAAATAAGCCCTCTTCTGAGAGAGTGGAAAGAGGTGTGGCTAGCCACTCTTTTTCCTGTTGTTAAATAGAATTCAAATAAAAGTACTGCTGCATATAGGCAGTTTGCTTCCAGATATAGGCCAGCAGGTAAATATAATCACTCAATAAAATTTGAGCAAATCCCAAATACAAGTTATTGGGGAACCAGCATTGGCTTTCCTCGAGGATTTCTGAGATCAGCATGACAATTTCTAGCCACGTAAAACTGGTTTCAAACAATATTAATAAACGGTAAAGTATTTTCCCCTCAGACTCCTCAAAAACATCAACATGGAGAATTTCCAGTAAGATCTTCTGAATAAGAGAAGAGGGTGCTTACACCCTTGGTTTAGTTTTAGGGTAATCCCTTCAGTGGATAAAGAGGAGACTCCACTTAGAGGGGTCATCAGCCCAATTACTTGACAAGAAATAAGATTATCTTTGTTTGAAATTTTGGTTCTCCATTGTATACAGTAACAGCAACGTTATGCCATGACCACCTTTGATAGATTGAATTCTTCCCAACAATACAGTGATCTAAGTCTCGTGATGGAAAACGCTGTCCACATCCAGAGAAAGAACCATGGAGAACAATGCACATCGAAGCATACTACTTTCTCTTTCTTTTTTTTTTCTTTCTTGAGGTTTTTCCCTTTTGTTCTGATTCTTCTTTCACAACATGACTAATGTGGAAAAATGTTTAATATGATTGTACATGTATAGCCTACATCAGATTGCATGCCATCTGAGAGAGGTGGAACTCAGTTTGGAACTCATAATCTTAGAAAAATGAGTATTGAAAACTTAAAAATAATTAATTTAATTAAACTTTAAAAAGAAATAAGCCCTCTTCTCTCCCCTGAGGCTGCCATCACTCTGGTGCAGTTTCTCCTCAGCTCAGTAACATGTTTGTGGGTCTGCCTGCCACAAGTCTTTGATCCAGTGATGCTGGAGCCTTCTTACTGTCCATCTCTTGGTCTGGGCATTTTCTCTGACTCTCCATTCCTGGAATGCCCTTTTTCCTCATCTCAGTCTAATGGCTTCCTTCAGATCTCAGCTGAAAGTCCCATTTTCCATAGGAAATCTTTCCCATGGCTTCCTTCAGATCTCAGCTGAAAGTCCCACTTTCCATAGGAAATCTTTCCCAATCTCTCTTAATTATAGTCTTTCTTGTAATTATTTTCTATTTATCCTGTATAATTTGGCTTTTTTATACATATTTCTTCCTCATGTCCAGATTGAGAGCTCCTGGAGGGCAGGGACTATCTTTTGCCCTTTATATCCCTAGGGCTTGGCACATAGTAGGCACCTAATAAATGCTTATTAACTTGACTTTTGGAGCAGCTAAGTGGCTCAGTGGAAAGAGCGAATGTCCTAGAGTCAGAAATACTCATCATTCTGAGTTCAAATCTGGTCTCAGAGACTTACTAGCTATGTGACCCTGTTTGCCTCAGTTTCTTCATCTGTAAAATGAGCTGGAGAAGGGAGTAGCAAATCATGTTACTATCTTTGTCAAGAAAACCCCAAATGGGGTCAGGACAAGTCAGACACAACTGAAATCGACTGAACAACAAAGACTTGGCTTAGATAATTGCCTGAGAGCTTTGAGAGGTTAAGTGATTGCCAGTGGTCATAAAGCCGGTACTCAGGTCTTTCTGATTCAGAAGCCAGTTCTCTATCCATCACACTCTACTGCCTCTTTAGCAGCATAAAACCTACTGATCTATGATTGTCATCCATCAAAAGGATCCTAGATCAAACGTTTATTGAGCAGTCATAATAACTTTAATTTTCACAGTGCTCTGAGAGGAAGTATGGTATTGTGAAAAGAGGCCAGGGGTATAGAGTAAGGAGGCCTCTGATACAAGCTACAAAACTGGGCAAGTCACTTCATCTCTAACTATCCCCAGGAGACTCTGAAATCATAAAAGAGTGATGGATTTGGAGTCCTAGATGAAATTCTGGTTCTGCTCCTTACTACTAGCCGTGTGACCCAGGGCAAATTACTTCAACCTCTTTGAAGTTCTTTTTCTTCCCTTCTAAGATGAAGGAGTTCTACCAGACGACCTTTAAAGTTCCTCACAGTGCTAAATCTATGGAGGATTCCAAGTTACAAACCATTTACTGATTCGCTTCAGTGACAGAAGTTTCCTATGCTGATGAAAACACAAGTCCAGACCAAAAATATACCGACGGCACTTTGTTTTAAACAGAATTTTCCTTACAACATTCCAGTGAAATGTAAGTTATTATCCATATAACCTATGGTTTTCATGCTCAGTTTAAGTCAGACAGTAAATAGATAGGCTTAGCTCAGTGCCTGGCACATAGTAAGCACTTAATAAATGCTCATCTCCCACTCCTGGCTTCTTGCAAATCTCAGCTAAATTCCTTACCTTTTTCGGGAAGTCTTTCTCAGTTATATTTAATCTTCGTGCCCTCCCTCTGACATTATTCCCAATTTATCCTGGATAAAGCTTGTCTGTACACAGTCATGAGCTGCAGAGCAGAGATAACTTTGTTGGTTTTTGTCTCTTTGTAACTTTGTGTGACCCATGCTGGTACAGTGCCTGACCCATTGTAAGTGCTTAATAAATTCAAGTTGACTGACTCTCCTATGCACTTATCCCATTCTGGGTTACATGTAGTTGTTAGTATTATTTCTGAGCCCTATTCCCCTTTGTGGCTTTTAAGCCACTTTAGAATAAAGATTGTGCCAGGTATTTTCTCTGAATGTCTCCTATGCCTGGAACATTTTCCCTCCTCTACTAGGACCACTGACTTCTTGGCTTCCGTTAAGTCCTAACTAAAATCCCATCTTCCATTGGAAGCCTTCCTTAACTTTACTTAATTCTAGTTTCTTCCCTCTGTTAATTATTTCCTGTTTATTTCTTATGTAGCTCATTTTGCATATATTTGTTTGCATGTTATCTCCCAATTAGTTTGTAAGCTCCTTGAAGTAGAGACTATCTTTGGACTCCTTTTGTATCCCTGGCTATTAGCAGCACAGTGCCTGCACACAGCAGGTGCTCATATAATATATAACAATATATTATATAATAAATGCACTTAATAAATATTTATTGACTGATTGTCAAGATCCCTGACTTGCTTATTAACTTATATTCCCATTTTATAAAGAGAAGGCCACTGAGAGGTTAAGCAATTTGTATGAAGTCACACAACTCATTTCATAGTATGGTGCAAAGAGCACTACTTCATTTGAGGGTGAGAGATGCTGGGTTCAAGTCCTTCTTCTTACCAAGGCAAGGAACTTTTCTCTCCCAGGGCTCAGTTCTTCATCTGTAAAATGACAGGTTTGGCCTACAGCATGATTAAAGTCCTTTCCACTTCTAACCTTCAATGATTTTATAAAGTGTAAGGTTCTCATAAAATTAGAGAATGCTAAGAATTTATAGTCTAAATCCCCAATTAAACACGATCAGGGGTGGGGAACCTGCAGCCTGGAGGCCACATGTGAGCCTCTAGGTCCTCAAATAGGGCCCTTTGACTGAGTCCAAGTTTTACAGAACAAATCCCCTTTATTAAGGAAAAATGAAAGAAGAAAACCAAATTATCAATATCAAAAATAATAAGGGTAAATGCACCACCAGTGAAGATGAAATTAATTATTATGACTATTTTGTCCAATTATGACATTAAATCTGACAATCTAAGTTAAGTGGATGAATATTTGCAAAAAATACAAATTGCCCAGATTAACAGAAGAGGAAGTAGAATATTTAAATAATCCTATCTTAGAAAAAGAAATTGAACAAGCCATCAAAGAGCTCCCTAAGAAAAAATCCCCAGGACTAGATGGATTCACAAATGAATTCTATCAAACATTTAAAGAACAATTAATTCCAATACTATATAAACTATTTAGAAAAGTAGGCAAAGGAGTCCTACCAAATTCCTTTTATGACACAAATATAGTGCTGATACCTAAACCAAGGAGAACAAAAACAAAGAAAGAAAACTATAGACCAATTTCTTTAATGAAATGATGCAAAAATTTTCAATAAAATACTAGCATGGAGATTATGCCAATATGTCACAAAGATCACACACTATGTGGGATTTATATTGAATGCAGGGCTGTTTCAATATTAGGAAACCTGACCATATAGAAACAAAAACAAAGATCACATGATTATCTCAAGAGATGTAGGAAAAGCTTATAATGAAATGTAAGATTCATTCCTATAAAAAAAAAACCTACTCTAGAAAGCACAGGAATAAATGGAGCTTTCCTTAAAATGATATGTAATATCTATCTGAAACCATCAGCCCATATTAATTGTAATGGAGATAAGCTAAAAGCTTTCCCAATAAAATTAGGGATGAAGCAAGGACACCCATTATCACCATTATTATTCAATATTGTTCTAGAAATGCTAATTGGGGCAGCTAGGTGGTGCAGTGGATAGAGGACCAGTGCAGGAGTCAGGAGGACCTGAGTTCAGATCTCACCTCAGACACTTGACATTCATTAGCTGTGTGACCTTGGGTAAGTCACTTAACTCCAATTGCCTCATCCTGGGTCATCTCCAGTCATCCTGATGAATATCTGGTTACTGGATTCAGATGAGGCGAAGTGAGGCTGGTGACCTGCAAAGCTCTCCCTCACTCAAAACAAAGTCAAGTAAAAGTCATGTCATTATTTCTCTAATGCCATGGTCTTCTTCAGCAAGGGAGGACAAACACACACAGAGAAATGCTAGCTATAGCAATAAGACAAGAAGGTGTTAGAATATGCAATAAAGAAACAAAACTGTCACTCTTTGCAGATATGATGGTATACTTAGAGAATCCACTGAAAAAAACAACTGGAAATCATTAACAACTTCAGCAGAGTTGCAGGATATAAAATAAACTCCATAAATCATCAACATTTCTATATATTACCAACAAAGTATAGCAGGAAGAGATAGAAAGAAAAATTCCATTTAAAATAACTGCAGACAATATAAAATATTTATGAGTCTACATGCCACGACAAACCTAGGAACTACATGAACACAATTACAAAACACTTTTCACACAAATAAAGTCATCTAAAAAAACTGAAGAAAGATTAATTGTTCATGGGTAGGCTGAGCCAATATAATAAAAGTAGTAATCATCCAAACAATGTGGTACTGGCTAAAAAATGGAGATCAGTGGAGTAGATTAGGCGCACAATACACTGTAGTAAACTATCATAATAATCTAATGTTTGGTAAAAGCAAAGATTCAAGCTTTGGGGATAAGAACTCACTTTTTGACAAAAACTGCTGGGAAAATTGGAAAGCAGTTTGGCAGAAACTAAGTATAGATCAATATCTCATACTGTATACCAAGTTAAGGCAAAAATGTCTTCATGGTTTAGACCTAAAGGACGATACCATAAGCAACTTAGGGGAGCATGGAAAATCTATGAATGAATGAGGGAAGAATTTATATCCAAACAAGAGATAGAGAGCATTATAGGATGTAATATGGATAATTTTGATTGCATTAAATTTAAAAGGTTTTGCACAAACAAAACCAATTCAACCAAGATAAGAAGGAAAGCAGAAAGATGGGAAAAAATTTTTTACAGCAAGTTTCCCAGATAAAGTTCTCATTTCTCAAATATACAGAGAACTGAATCAAATTTATGATGAGTCAATCCTCAATAGATAAATGCTCAAAGGATATAAACAGGCAATTTTCAGTTGAAGACATTAAAGCTATCTATAGGCATAAGAAGTGCTCTAAATCATTTTTGATTAGAGAAACTCAAAACAACTGTGAGGTACTCCCTCACACCTATCAGACTGACTAACATGATGGAAAAGCAAAATTATAAATGTTGGAGAAAGCAGGAGAAATTGGGACACTAGTGGATTGTTGGAGGAGTTGTGAATGGATCCAACCATTCTGGAGAGTAATTTGGAACTATTTCCAAAAGGCAATCAAACTCTGCATACCCTTTGATCTAGCAATACTGCTACTAGGTCTGTATCCCAAAAAGATCATAAAAAAGGGGAAAGGACATACATGTGCAAAAATATTTATAGCAGCTCTTTTTGCAAGGGCAAAGAATTGGAAATTGAGGGAGTGCCCATCAACTGGAGAATGGCCAAACAAGTGACATATGAATATAATGGAATATTGTTGTGCTACAAGAAATGTAGATTTCAAGAGTAATTTTTAAAAGAAGAATTTACAGTCTAATTTAAGCTAAAACGCAGTTCCTATAAAACCAACTAAGGCTGGAAGGTGGAAACCAAGGGTTAGAACAATTCTTCTTTGATAGGTGCTAGGAATATTTCCAGCCTCTTTTGGTGTCCCTACTGCTTACAGTAGGTGCTTAATAAATGTTTATTGAATTGAAATGAATTTTAATTTAATGTAATTGAATGTTTTCAACCACATCTAAGAGAATTCTAGATCTAGACCTTAAAGGGACCTCAACACAGAGATAAAATGAGGTTTGCATAAAGGCTTTGTAACCCTTAAAACACTCCCTAGCTGTTACGATGCATTTTACAGTTGGGGAAACTGAGGCCCAAGGGGATTAAGTGAGTTTGCGAGTCCAACACCTATCCCCTTGCATTTCAAAAGTTGAATAAAATTCCAATGACTAAGCTTGCTAACTTTAATTAATTTAACTAAATTTATTCCATTGCTCTGATGCACTAAGCTTTACTCCACCGAGCGCCCCCACCTCTAAAACCTGGGAGACAAGACTCCGCCTCCTCCAGCCCCTTTCCACGCCCTTCCCGGCTACCGCTAAAACCCGGAGAAGCCACAATTTCTTATTTTTTCCCCGAGAGTCTGCTCCGGATTCCGAGGAGCCAGCGGACCGTGATTGACGCGCGCCTCAGGCTCTGATTGGCTGGCCCGCTCCTCAGCGTGCAGACTAGGACACGCCCACTTCCGCATTTACTTTCTCAGACACGTCATCCTACCTAGGTGACAGGAAGGAGAGGTCAAGGGGGAAGAACCACGACTTCCGGATCCGGCGGAGCTAGAGGCCGCCCCTCCCTTAAGCTCCTCCAGCCACCCAGTTCCGAATTCCTCTTCGAGGCTCCCCTCCTTCTAGGCGTTTCCTCGAAGTTCTTACCTTTTAACCCAAACCTGGCCTGTTTACAGCCAGGAATCCAGGAAATAAGAGACTTCGGCGGCTGGGACGTGGCCGGGCCCTGTGGGTTGGGCTCCTAGCCTGGAAATCCGCCCTGTGGCCAGCCCTGGGGATGGGGGAGGGGAGGGAGGCGTGGGAAAGGAGGAAATAGGAGAGCCCTGTGGGCCCCCAGGATGATCAGAGTCTCCCCGCTTTTCTTGCCTGGGACTCGCCCTGTCTTTGAATGACTGATTTCTATCAAGCTTGTCGGTGTCAGATTTTGTAAATTACCTTGGGATTGGGGGTGGGGTGGGGGAGAGACGGTGTAAGAGAAAAGACCTTTATTTTTTTAAACTGAACCCAGATGAGATTGAAACTTCTTTATGATCACCGTGCCCAGTTTAAATGATGAAGGTATTGAATTTAGGTCGTGCTGTACTGGATTGTGTTTGACTTGGTTTTCGAGGCAATCGAGTTAAGGGACTTGCTCAGGGTCACACAACGTTGCAGGGCTACTGCTCTCTCCGGTGCGACACCTGGAATCAAATAACTTTAAAGATATTTCTAGAATAAAACGAATATTTTCATTGTTCTTGTTTCCAAAATAAAAATTTTGAAACAGCCTTAGAGTTTTTCAGAAAGTGTTATAATAATAAAATAATAAAAATATTGGTAAGTTTGTATTTGGTCAAAACTCTTGAATGGTGGCTTATATTTTAGCTAGAGACTGTAGAAAGTATAGAGATAGAACAACTGGATTTAAATTCTGCATCTGCTAATTTATTTCTTGTGCTTTTTCCATTATATACATACATAAAACCCCTCACCCAACCAGACTTCAGTGAACAGTCAATAAGCATTTATTAATTGTAGAGGTACAAAGAAAGACAAACTAGGAAAATAGAAGTCACGTTCTCCCAACGTTCCCTTCGTCTTTTCCCGTACTGTACATCTGAAGATCCCTTGAAATCTTCTCTTTTCTCGGATGTAGGGTTGGCCCTTCCTCTGGCCAAGGCGTCTTCTTTTCAGGTCTTCTGTTAACGACTTTTCCCCCAAATCTGCTGCCTTTCTCTAATTTACAGTCTCCTTCAAGCTACTGCCTCCTTTTTCTCAAGCCTGTAGATATATACAAGTTTCTCCCATTCCAAAAAAAAAAAAAAAAAAAAAATCCACTTGACTGTACTGGCCCTTAAAACTCACCCTGTGTTTTTTTGTCCTTTTGCAGACAACTTCCTGGGGGGTGAGGGGGAGGGCAAACAAAATCTTGCTAAAGTAATTGCCTTTACTTCCTCTCCTTTCACTTGTCAGTCCCTTACAATCTGATTTCCAGCCTCATTACTCAACTGGTATTGGTGTCTCCACACCCACCAATGATTTATTAATTGCAAATCTTGTTTCTTCTCAGTTCTCATTGAGAGAGAGAGAGAGAGTTAAGTGACTTGCCCAGGGTCACACAATTTAGCAAGTGCCTGAGGCAGCAGGTTTTCCTTATTCCAGGCACAGGGCTCCATGCATTGAGGCACCTTCCTGCCAAACCTTGGAATACAAAAACACAAATAAGCAAAATAATCTCTTTCAGAAAGAAACTTACATTCTGACAGGGGAGGGAGAAAGAAAACTCAATAATGAAGCAGGAAAAGGGAGGTGGGACCCATGCAGAACATGTAGAAATGATCTCTAAGTGATTTGGTTATCTGGTTCCTGGCAAGATGAGGTGAAATCTCACCAGAGCTGGGAAAGCCAGGGGAGGAGTCCAAGGTTTTCATTGAGCCAGATCTGATGGATAGCCTCTACATTGTTGTATGAACCTTAGGAAAGCTTATAGGACTGTCCTTTTGGTAAGCTATCCTAAACAAGAATTGAAAGAATTTCCCAGTACCATAACTATCACTAGAAATTTTTTAATAGCATTGTGAGATTTGGAGAGATATATATGAGAAAATAAGTATATAGTGGATTCAGTTAAATTCAGTAAACATTAAGAAGGAGGAGCGCTCCTGTTTTAAGATGGAGAGTAGTTATCATTTGCCAAAAGAAAGCAACAGTGCTTTAGAGGTGTATGGTATCCATCTGGATCATGAATGATTAAACATTAAATCACATGTGTCACACTAAAATATGAATCCTGACAGTGTCTTTTACAACCAGTCATACCTATTAAAAATGAACTCCATTTTTTTAATCTTACTTCCTTAATTTCACTGGGTTTTTATTGTATCAAATATACCAGAAATGAGCAACTGTCACTTGAAACTAGAAAGTCTCTTAATTTTCTTTGAATTTTTTGTTGAACAGTAGCTGATTAACATGTTAATTTATGCCCGTCTCATTTGAGATTGAGACTTCATAACACCTATATATACCTTTAACCAGAATTAAGGCACTTTGCAGAATTATCAGAAAGTTTTTTAAAAATACACACAACAAGAAAGCACACCAAAAGGCACCATGATGTAAGGAAAGATATAAAGTCCTTTCCCATAGTTACTACAAAGCATCTGTAAAATAATATGAAACCTAAAAATTTCTTCACAAAATGGTTAAAGGTAATTAAGAGTAAATGCATGTTGAGGAGAGAAATAGGGGAATCAGTGGGGAAGCCATAGCACTGAGTTCCCTGCTATTGATGATGGAGTTGACATCAAAAGTGTTGTTTAAAAATGGAGTTGTGTAAAAATTGTATTACTGACCTTAAAAGGGCCTTTGGTTCTATACAATGTGAAAACACGGAAAATAGGAAAGGACCTTAGATTACTGGAGTTCAATTAAATAGAATTGTACAAACTCTAGATTTGTGATCAGGAGAAACTTGGGCTTGAATCTCATTTCTAACACTAGCTTAATGACCTTGGACAAGTCATTATTCTTCTTTAGGCCTTAGTTTAATTACTTTTTAAAAATCTCATAGATGCAAGCCAAATAATGACCAATATCTGTAAAAGTGAGGCTATTATAAGGAAAGACCGTTATAAACATGAAGATAAGATATGAAATACATGTGAGCTATTTTTATTCAAATTTTGATTATGTTATCATTCTGCTTTGGGACCACTTTGTGGAGTAGGAAGACCTACAATGATATGTGATCATAGTATTTTGAAATGAGATTCTATTTTTTTATTCTACTAGTAGGTAGAATTTTATCTTATTTTTTTCCTGTTTAGATTTCTTATACTGGCAAACCAAACAAAATTCATACAGTCCTTAAAGTGAGTGTGCTATCCCTAGGGATAGAGTCCCTCTGAACCATCACAGCACACATATCACTTTTCGGTGTAATGAATGTCTAGTGTATGAGCAGACCCCATCAGTTTATTACACTGATTTAGTCTTTCCACGTGGAGGAGACTGGGGAGCTTTACTTCCTAGAGAATCATGATCATGTGTAAGGGGAGAGCTATGGAGAGATTGTGAAACCTATGTGGACATTCTGCAGCTGGTGCCAAATGGCTAATCCTATGGTTGGGAGGAACCTTTTTCGATTACTTATAGCCGGAACTGGCCATGTCTTTAAAAAGGCCTGACTCAGCTTTACCTGTCTTGATTTCATTCAATGACTTTTTTACCACTCACTTCATTCAGTCAGATTTTGCCACTCACTTTATCCAGTGAGAGGCCATGATTTAAGGGGAGAAGTCTCAGGGTCTCCTGCCCTCTGTGGCCCAGGAAACACCTCTGTCCTTTGCCTTTTTCTTTTCTTTCTGTTCTGGAAGTGAAAGGAGTAGGATCACCAACCTTGGGAGTTTCAAAAGGTCTTGAGAGCAAGTCATAGAAATATAGGAATTGTAATGCAGACTGAGTTTTATAGCCAGCGTAGCACTGATACTCCAAAGAACAAGGAGCAACCTCCACAAGTAACCTTTTGGACCCTTGCCCAGTGGTGAATGAGTGGAGGATTTATTTGACAGCAATAGTGCCTTTGGATGAGAATTATTGGGACCAAAATGATGCAGGAATTGAGCTCAATTTTTACTTTACTCCCCTACAGACTGAGGTGGTGTTAAGGAGAGTTTCAACCTGGGTTTGAATCCCTAGAAGCATTGGGAAGAATGTTTATATGTTTGGTTTCGCTATATACTTGAAGTAAATATTCCAAATTGATAATTTATGAAATGGAAGGAGTCACACCTGATTCTTTGAGTTGTTGCATTCATCCTTCTTGCTGAAGAAGACCATGCCATGAGAGAATTGATGACATGACTTACACTTGACTTTGTTTTGAGTGAGGGAGGGCTGTACTGGTCACCAGCCTCATTTCTCCTCCAGAGCCATCTGAATCCAGTGACCAGATATTCATCAGGATGACTGGAGATGGTTCTTTGAGTACTTGTTGAGAAAGCCTACAATGGCAGTGGGAAATGGTACTACAATCACATTTTCATAAGGCACAGATGGTACAGAGACAAGTAGCAAAAGGGAAGCCAAGACAGATGGCAATGGCACAGGTTGGGGAAATGGTAAAGGGAGGCAAGTAGGGTGGGAATAAGGATGGGGAAGGAGAGAGGTGGACACTATCACTCATGTAACCATGGATTAGAGTTGTGAACTCTAAGCAGCATGGACCCAATAGAGGATAGAAAAGTGGGGGAGGGGTGGGGCAGATTGGGAGAGGGTAGTGAGTGACAGAAGGCAGGAGTTTGAGATCTCATTTTTATAGGGTTTTTATAGAACACACTAACTCTTATCTGGATCACCTTAGGGATAGTTCATTAACACAGAAATCATCTCCAAGTTGTCAGTAAAACATTAAGGTTAACATATCTGTGTCATTTTAAAGTTATCAGTACCTTTTGATATTTTGTTATCTAGAACTGTGGAGGTCTGGAATTTGTCTGGAATTTTTGTATCATAGGACCAGGAAGTTCTGACGGCAGCACCTAAATGGCTACTATTGACTGAGCACATATTGCCAGGATGTGAATTTTTTGGTTAATATATGATACAATATATGATAAATTATACCTATTTGATCTTTAAGACAATTTGTATGTGACTTTCACCTTCCCCTTTGCAATCTTATTTTCTACTATTGCCCCATTATACTAGCTATTTAAACATACTATATTGAGTAGAAGTAGTCAAGGGGACTAAAACAAGATAAAATTTTAATACATATTCCTTTGTAGAAGCTAATTGATATTAAGGGGTTAAATGGAAAAGGGGCCTAGTTGCAGGTACCTAACAATGGTGGGAACACCACAAATGGGGGCTCAAGCAAGTGACAATGGAGATGAGAAAGATCCTCTAACCAGAAATGAACTATCATTCTTTGTAGATAATAGGATGCCATACTTAGAAAATTCTAGAGAGTCCATGAAAAAACTAGTGGAAATAATGAACAACTTTAGCAAAGTTGTAGGATAATAAATAAACTCACAGAAATCGTTAGCATTTCTATATAATACCAACAAAATCCATCAAGAAGAAATAGAGAGATTCCATTTAAAAAAACTTTAAGACAGTTCTAGAAGTGCAGAGCCAAGATGGTGGAGTAACAACATGGACTTTTTAGAGAGCTCCTGCCAAGACCAGTCAAATACCTATAAAAAGTGACTCTCAACAAATTCTGGAGTTGCAGAACCCATAGAAAGACAGCACAAGACAGTCTGGAAGGTTGCCGGGACATGTCTATCACACCACTCAGGGGGCAGGACGAAGTCCAGCATGGGCCACACCAGCACAGGCAGGACCTGATGAGGACTTGAGGAGACTGAATCCCTCACACCTGTGGCAGTTTCCAGACTTCAGGAAACCAAAACGCTGAGAACAAATTGGAAGGTCAGTGGAAAATGCCTGTGGGACCAGTGTGGGATAGTGGAGTGGTCTGGCTCCAGTCCCAGAGTGATTGAGGGGGGAGGGGCAGCTGTAGCTACTGTTTCTGGAAGTCTAGGTCCCACAGATTGTGAGGAAATTGAGGGGCTGACAGTACCCCCTCTACCCCTACTGGAAGTAGAGATCTACCTTGACAAAGAGCTCAACAGTCAAGTAAATGGCTGAGGAAATGAGCAAATTCAAAAAAAGAATCAGACTATAGAATCTTACTTTAGTGACAAGGAAGACCAAGGAAGAAAACAATGTCATAGCTCTTCCATCCAAAGCCTCCAAGAAAAATATGAATTGGTCTCAGGCCATGAAAGAGCTCAAAAAGGATTTTGAAAATCAAGTAAGAGAAGTAGATCAAAAATTGGGAAGAGAAATGAAAGTGATGCAAGAAAATTATGAAAAATGAGTCAACTTCTTGCTAAAGGAGACCCCAAAAAATGCTGAAAAAAATAACACTTTAAAAAAATAGACTAATTCAAATGGCAAAAGAGATCCAAAAAGCCAATAAGGAGAAGAATGCCCTAAAAAGCAAAACTGACCAGATGGAAAAGGAGATCCAAAAGCTCACTGAAGAAAATAATTCCTTAAAGATTAGAATGGAGGAGATGGAAGTTAATGACATTATGAAAAATGAAGAAATTACAAAACAAAACCAAAGGAATGAAAAAGTAGCAGACAAAGTGAAATATCTCATTGGAAAAACAACTGACCTGGAGAAATAGATCCAGGAAAAACAATTTAAAAATTGTGGGACTACCTGAAAGCTATAATCAAAAAAAGAGCCTCGACATCATCGTTTGTGAAATTATCAAGGAAGACTGCCCTGATATTCTAGAACCAGAGGATAAAATTAACTTTGAAGGAATCCACAAATCTCCTCCTGAAAGAGATTCCAAAAGAAAAACTTCTAGGAGTATTGTAACTGAATTCCAGAGTTCCCAGGTCAAGGAGAAAGTATTGCAAGCAGCCAGAAATAAACAATTCAAGTATTGTAGAAATGCAATCAAGATAACACAAGATCTAGCAGCTTCTATATTCCAGAAGTCAAAGGAACTAGGATTCAAACTAAGAATCAACTACCCAGCAAAGCTGAGTATAATACTTCAGGGGAAAAAATGGTCATTCAATGAATAAGGCAACTTTCAAGCATTCTTGATGAAAAGATGAGAGCTGAATAGAAAATTTAACTTTCAAACATAAGAATCAAGAGAAGCATGAAAAGGTAGCCAGGAAAGAAAAATCATAAGGGACTTACTAAAGTTGAACTCTTTACATTCCTGCATGGAAAGATCATATTTGTAACTCTTGAGACTTTTCTCAGTATTTGGGTAGTTGGAGGGATTATATACTTATAGACAGAGGGAACAGGGTATGTTGAATAGGAAGGAATTATATTTTAAAAAAAAATTAAAGAGTGAGAGAGAAATATATTGGGAGGAGAAAGGAAGAAATGGAATGGGGCAAATTATTTCTCACATAAAAAAAGCAAGAAGAAGCTTTTTCAATGGAGGGGAAAAGGGGGGAGGTGAGGGGAAAAAGTGATGCTTACTGTCATCATATTTGGCTTAAGGAGGGAATAACATGCAGACTCACTTTGGTATGAAAATCTATCTTACACTACAGGAAAGTAGGAGAGAAGGGGATAAGTGTGGTATGGGGTGGGGGGATGATAGAAAGAAGGGAAAATGGGAGGAGGGGTAATTAGAAGTAAATACTTTTGGGGAGAGACAAAGTTAAAAAAGAATAGAATAAATGGGAGGCAGGATAGGATGGAGGGAAATATAGTTTGTCTTTCACAACATGAGTATTATGGAAGTCTTTTGCATAACTATGTATGTATAACCTATATTGAATTGCTTGCCTTCTCAGTGGGGATGGGTGGGGAGTGAGGAAGGGAGAGAAATTGAAATTCAAAGTTTTAAAAATGAATGTTTAAAATTGTTTTTACATGCAACTCAGAAATAAGAAATACAAGTAATGGGATACAGAAATCTATCTTGCCCTATAAGAAAATGGACAAGATGGGGATAAGGGAAGGGAGGGGTGTGATAGAAGGGAGGGTAGATTGGGGGATGGGGTAATCAGAATGCATAGTGTCTTGGGGTGGGGGGAAGAGGGAATAGATGGGGAGAAAATTTAGAATTCAAAATCTTGTGGAAATGAATTTTGAAAACTAAAAAGAAAGAAAGGAAGTAAAAGAGAGAAAGAAAGAAAAAGAAAAAAACCAAAAATAAATAAATAAAATAACTGCAGACTATATAAAATACTTGGAAATTTAACTGCCAAGACAAACCCAGGAACTATATGAACACAGTTACAAAACACTTCATACAAATAAAACCAGATCTAAACAAGTGGGAAAATAGTAATTGTTTATTGGTAGACTAAACCAATGTAATAAAGGTGACAGTTCTCCCTAACTTAATTTACTCAGTGTCATACCAATCAAACTACCAAAAACTTTATGAGCTAGGAAAAATATTAACAAAATTTATCTGGAAGATAAATCAAGAAGAATTAATGAAAAATAATGTGAAAGAAGGTGGCCTTGCAATACCAGATCTCAAAGTGTATTACAAACAGTAATCATCAGAACAATCTAATACTGGCTAAGAAATAGAGGACAGATCAGTGGAGTAGATTAGGTACACAATACACGGTAGTAAATGACCAGAGTAATCTAGTGTTTGATAAAGGCAGAGATCCAAGTTGTAGAAGCATAAAATTACTATTTCACAAAAACTGCTGGGGAAACTAAAAAGCAATTTGACTGAAACTAGATATAGACCAACACCTCACATTGTATGCCAAAATAAGGCCAAAATGCATACATGATATAGATAATAAAGGGTAATGCCATAAGCAAATTAGGGGAGCATGAAAAATTTTTCCTGTCAGATCTATAGATAAGGGAAGAATTTATTCCCAAGCAAGAGACAGAGAGCATTACAAGATGTAAAATGGATAATTCTGATTACATTAAATTTAAAAGTTTTTATGCAAACAAAACCAATGAAGCCAAGATGAAAAGGGAAAGTAGGAAACTCTGAGGTGGGGGGAGGGGATGAGTTTGAATTTATAACAAGTCTCTCTAATTTAACTACTGAGTCAAATGTACATGATTACAAGACGTTTCCCAATTGAGAAATGTTCAATAGATATGAACAGGGAATTTTCCAAAGAAGAAGTCAAAGCTATCTATTGTCATATGAAAAAATGCTCTAAATTGGTATTGTTTAGAGAACTGCAAAGTAAAACAGCTCTGAGGTACTATCTCACACCTATCAGATTTGCCTAATATGATTGAAAAAGAAAATGAGAAATGTTGGAGGGGATCTGGAAAAATTGGGACACATGCGCTATTGGTGGAGCTGTGAATTCTGAAGAACAATTAGGAGCTATGTCCAAAGGGCTAGAAAACTGTGCATACTTTTTGACCCAGCAATACCACTACTAGTTGTGTATCCCAAAGAAATTAGAAGAAAAGAAAGGGAAAAGGACATATATGTACAGCAGTATTTATAGCAGCTCTTTTTGTAGTGGCAAAGAATTGGAAATTGAGAGGATGTCCATCAATTGGGGAATGGCAGAACAAGTTGTGGTATGTGATTATGATGGAAAAGTATTGTGCTCTAAGAAATGATGAAAAGTATGCTTTCAGAAAAACCTGGAAGAACTTACATGAACTGATGCAAATTGAAGCAAGCACAACTAGGAAAACATTGTACATAGTAACAGCAATATTATATGATGATAAATTGTGAATGACTTATTCTCAGCAATACACACTCAGGGATCCAAGATAACTCTGAAAGATTTATGATGCAAAATGTTATCCACCTGCAGAGAAAGAACTGCTGGAGTGTGAATGCATATTGCAGCATACTTTTTAAAACTTTCTTTTTCTTTTTTTTTGGGGGGGGTATCTGTTTTTTTCTTCACAATATTACTAATATGGAAATGTTTTCTATAACTTCATATGTATAACCTATTTCAAATTGCTTGTCACCTCAGGAAGAGAGAAGGGAGAAAGGGGAGAGAATTTGGAACTCAAAATTAAAAAAAAAACTAATATTTTTAAAATTGTTTTTATATGTAGGAAAATTTTTTAAAAAGAAAGATACTTTAACCCCTCATGTCTACCCCCTTGGAAACCAGAGGGACAGATAGAGTGATGTGACTTTGGGAGAGAGGACCAGTACATACACATTACAACTGTATCCTGAAAAAAATTTGTCAACAGTTCATGGTGGTGATGCAAGCAGAAGTGAAATACACAGTCCTCCTTCATACCATGTGGAGGGTGAGCAGACATGGCAGAGTGGAAAGAACAAATTTAGAATCAGAAGACCTAGGTTTAAATCCTGGGTCTTCCCTTTATTAGCTATGAAGTTTTCAGTTTCCTCAGCTATAAAATAGGAACAATATTTATATAACTTATATCCTAGAATTGTTGTGAGGCCATTGATTTTGATAAGGAAGAGAATTAAATGAGATCATATTTCTTAGCCCTATGTGAATGTCAACCATTATTAACTCTAGCTTATTTTTAAAATATATCTGGAATTTCCTCCAATATATTAGGAAAAAAGTGTCTCTTTTTTCAATAATATCGAAACTTCTCTCTACAAAATTCTAAAACTTTATGTCCAAAGATTTTAAGTAATCAACTTAGGTAAAACTTTTTTTTTCATTAAACACAATGTAACTTCCTGGTGTAGGGTAAGAAAGGAATTTAATATTATTGGTGATGACAGTGGAACCAATTTTATTATATGAGAAATTGACATACATGTCTTTTAAAGCAAAGTCAAAAGAGCAGCTTTTGGAGAGAAATCCATGCTGGAGGCAACAGAATTTATAGGACATTGAACGATCAATTTGTGACATAAGGCTAAGAGAGGAAAACATCAACAATATGGAAAAGATAATAGATGGCATGTTACAATATAGGGCAGCCAAAAAGATATCAGTGAGTACTGACTCATATCTACATGTTTATTTCTATAAAATCTTTATAGAAATGACATCCATTATCTGTGCATGCATCAAAGAAATCCTTGAAAATGTGAGAAAGGAAGAAGGAGGTTTTTCCAAGCTGCAGATCACATTTTCATAGTCATACCTCTGACATGTGATGAAGGAATAAGCAATATAAGATTCTACTAATTTTACTGTTTGTTGACTACAAAAGAGCATTTGACTCAGTAGAGCAAAATACAGCTTTTAAAACTCTCCTATAGGAAGGTGTGTCTTAATACATACATAAATCAGAGATTTAGAAGAGGAATGGATCCCAGGGGCCATCTAGCTCAGCTGCTTCATTTTACAGATTAAATGGTGGGTCAAATGTGGATCAAAGAATGATGACATACAACCCAGAGACTTTAAATCACTTGCCCAAGGTCATAGGAGATTCCTTGATCAATGAAACCACAGAAATAATTTTCATCCACAATCTTCTCATGATCAATATTGAGTTATAGCATGGAGAAATATATCTGTGAAATACATGCTTTGATGGCATGGAGGATGTTCTGTGCAGAATGCAAATGGAACAGAAATTCCCTAATTAATCAGATTGTTCGGATGCTTCTGTTTCTTTTCTTTTAAATTTATTTATTTAACTTTTTACATTCATTTTCACAAAATTTTGGGTTCCAAATTTTCTCCCCATTTATCCCCTCCCCCCACCCCAATACACTGAGCATTCTAATGTCCCCTATCACTAATCTGCCCTCTCTTCTATCATCCCTCCCTTCTCTTGTCCCCATCTTCTCTTTTGTCCTGTAGGGCCAGATGACTTTCTATTCCCCATTAACTGTATTTCTTATTTCCTAGTAGCAAGAACAATACTCAACAGTTGTTCCTAAAACTTTGAGTTCCAAATTCTCCCCATCCCTCCCTCCCCACCCATTCCCTTTGGGAAGGCAGGCAATTCAATATAGGCCATATCTGTGTAGTTTTTGCAAATGACTTTGATAACAGTCATGTTGTGTAAGACTAACTGTATTTCCCTCCATCCTATCCTGCCCCCCATTGTTTCTATTCTCTCTTTTGATCCTGTCCCTCCCCAAGAGTGTTGACTTCAAATTGCTCCCTCCTCCCATTGCCCTCCCTTCCATCATCCCCCCAACCCCGGTTATCTCCTTCTTCCCCACTTTTCTGTATTGTAAGATGGGTTTTCATACAAAATGAGTGTGCATTTTATTCCTTCCTTTAGTTGAATGTGATGAGGGTAAACTTCATGTTTTTTTCTCAGCTCTCCTCTTTTTCCCTCCACTAAAAAGTCTCCTGCTTGCCTCTTGAATGAGAGATAATTTACCCCATTCCATTTCACCCTCTCTCCTCCCATTACATTTCTCTCTCACCATTTACCTTAATTTCTTTTAAGATATGGTCCCATCTTATTCAACTCACTCTGTGCTCTCTATCTCTGTATGTGTGTGCACGCACGTGTGTACATGTGTGTGTGTGTGTATGTGTGTGTGTGTGGTCCCACCAGCTACCCAGATACTGAAAAGTTTCAAGAGTTACAAATATTGTCTTTCCATGTAGGAATGTAAACAGTTCACCTTTGGTAAGTCCCTTATGACTTCTCTTTGCTGTTTGCTTTTTCATGCTTCTTCTCATTCTTGTGTTTGAAGGTCAAATTTTCTTTTCAGCTCTGGTCTTTTCATCAAGAATGCTTGAAAGTCCTCTATTTCACTGAAAGACCATATTTTCCCCTGAAGTATTATACTCAGTTTTGCTGAGTAGGTGATTCTTGGTTTGAGTCCTAGTTCCTGTGACTTCTGGAATATCCTATTCCATGCCCTTTGATCCCTTAATGTAGAAGCTGCTAGATCTTGTGTTATCCTGATTGTATTTCCACAATACTGGAATTGTTTCTTTCTAGCTGCTTGCCATATTTTCTCCTTGACCTGGGAATTCTGGAATTTGGCCACAATGTTTCCAGGAGTTTCTCTTTTTGGATCTCTTTCAGGTGGTGATCAGTGGATTCCTTCAATACTTATTTTGCCCTCTGGTTCTAGAATCTCAGGGCAGTTTTCCTCGATCATTTCATGAAAGATGATGTCTAGGCTCTTTTTTTGATCATGGCTTTCAGGTAGTCCCATAATTTTTAAATTGTCTCTCCTGGATCTATTTTCCAGGTCAGTTGTTTTTCCCATGAGATATTTCACATTCTCTTCCATTTTTTCATTCTTTTGGTTTTGTTTGGTGATTTCTTGGTTTCTCGTAAAGTCATTAGACTCCATCTGTTCCATTCTAATTTTGAGAGAACTATTCTCTTCAGTGAGCTTTTGAACCTCTTTTTCCATTTGGCTAATTCTGCTTTTGAAAGCATTTTTCTCCTCATTGACTTTTTGAACCTCTTTTGCCAATTGAGTGAGCCTATTTTTCAAGGTGTTATTTTCTTCAGCATTTTTTTGGGTCTCCTTTAGCAGGGTATTGACCCGTTTTTCATGCTTTTCTTGCGTCTCTCTCATTTCTCTTCCCAGTTTTTCCTCCACCTGTCTATCTTGATTTTCAAAATCCTTTCTGAGCTCTTCCATGGCCTGAGCCCATTGGATATCTATTTTGGATGTTTGGGATGCAGAGGCCTTGACTTCTACGTCTTTCCCTGATGGTAAGCATTGTTCCTCCTCATCAGAAATGAAAGAAGGAAGAAACATCTGTTCACCAAGAAAGTAGCCTTCTATGGTCTTATTTTTCTTCCCTTTTCTGGGCATTTTCCCAGCCAGTTACTTGACTTCTGAGATTCCTGTCCACCCCCGCCTAGATCCGCCCAGCTAGTGCTTGGGGTCTGAGATTCAAATGCTGCTCCCCAGCCTCAGGGCTCTCAGTGGTGGGCGGGGCTGCTATTCAATGTGAGCTTAAGTTCTGGTGCCCAGGTGGGGGCAGGGCTGCCTCCCAAGGGGGCCTGAGTTATGGAGACACGCTGCTCCCCTCTTGGCCAGCCCAGAAGTCTCTCTCACTGACCTGTAGTGCCTGTGGGTGGAGGGAACTTCTTAGGTCTCTTGTTTGATTGATTGTTCAAAATGTGTTCATATCTAGTTAAAATTGTATGGAAGTGATTTCAACTCCACCTTTATTGTTCAAGTTTGACTCTCTCCCTTATAGTACCTGCCATATTGTGGTTGTTCAGTTATTTCATCTGTATTCAACTTGTCATGACCCCATGTGGGGCTTTCTTGGCCAAGATGTTGGCATGGTTTGCCATTTCCTTCTCTAACTTTTTTTACTGATGAGGAAACTGTGGCAAATGGGGTTAAGTGAGTTTCCCAGGGCAGATAAGGACAAATTATGACTTTCAGACACACTGAAGCACAATCTCTGATGACAGCTGAATGCTTCAGGTAAGAGACAAACATGGCACCTATATTTTATTGGTAAAAGGAGATGGGGAGGATGGCTGAAAGTCTTGGCTTCCATGTTTCCATGGGCTGTGAGGATTTAATATGCTACTGCTGATAAAATGATTGTTTTAAGTTTTAAAAATTTTTAATGGTTTTTTTACTTGTGCCCTTTTGTTACATTACCTTTATTTCCAAATATATATCTTCTTTTCTATCTTCTTAGCAAGCTCTATCTTGTAACAGAGATTTTAAAATGAAAATAAAAAACAACAGAAACTCAGCAAAATTAATCAACACATCCACCTTGTCTGACATTATCTGCAATATTCCATATCAGTAGTTCTTCACCTTTCAATGAAGGGAAGGAGGCATGTTTTCTCAACTTTTCTTGGGGCCAGATTTGGTTATTATAATCGAGAGCATTCTAGTTCATTTATTGGTCTTTCAGTTTACATTGCTATAGGAGCTGTGTATGTTGTTTTCCTGCTTCTGCTTATTTCATTCCATGTCAGTTCATCTAAGTTTTCCCTGAAATCTTAGTTGCTTAGGAAGGTAAGATGTGATGTTATAAGAAAAAAGGAGACAAATTAAAAGGACTAATCTGTAAATCTCTGCTTTGCATTTTGTCTTTTTCCTCTCATTTTTATGACTTATTTTCAAGTATGCAATATTTTATATGTTTATTCTCAGTTTCTCTAGAAAAATATGGGTCAAAGAATGATAACAACTGCTTTACATCTAGTAAGAGTCATCTCAGGATTATTTTACATCTAATAGGAATCATCTCTTAGGATCATAGCTGTAAAACTGTAAAAGAACTTAGGGATCATCAGGTATAACCTCTTCATTAGTAGATGAAAAAAGGAAGATCCAGTGGAGGGAACTGACTTTCCTGAGTAGGAGTTGGGATTGAACCTTGTTTTGCTGACTCCTACAAGAACTGAGTTTATCACCTAGTTTATAAGAATAATCAGTTTTGGCGGCTTCACAATGACACATCAGTAGTTGCACCCCAAACAGTTCCCTGATCTGTTACCATCAATTCCATCCCATTGACCTTTATAGAGCACTTAGGAGGACTTTTCAATAACAAGTAACATAGACCCATTTTGTATTTCTTGCTCAGGGTGCAGAAATTACTACTTACAGTCTCATTTCCACTATATCATGTTGCTTCAGCAGAGAAACTTTTCTTTCACATATATATTAATATAGCATAAGCATGACTTCTTTATGAAGAAAGTAAAGTTCATGAGGTTACATAAGGAGAGGCTGTTTTCTCCAAATGCTTAGAATTATGGTACGGGGTCCAAGAGCTAGCATAGCTCCCAGACATGAAAAAGGGACTGGGAGATGCATGGGCAAAAGAAGATAAATTAGTGTCAAAAATAATTTCCCTAGAGTCTTTGGGGGATACACCATTATGTACTACCTCAGTCTATTTATTGAACTCAATTCAATAAGCATTTATTTTTAAATAAATGTTTATTTAGCATGCACTCATAATCTATTCTTCTTATTTCCCCTCCCCATTTTAATTTTTTGTAAAAGGCAAAAAATGGAACCCTCATGAACATACATAATCCAATAAAATGAATTCTGATGTTGGCCATGCCTGAAAATATGTGTCTGTGTCTCTGTCTGTCCATTTTAATTTCCTTATCTTTCTGGCAGGAAGTAAGCAGCATGTTTCATCTTCAGTCTTTTGAATTTGAGTTTATTATTGAATTGATGAAAGTTCTAAAGTCTTTGAAGGTTGTTTTTTCTCTATAATGTTGTTTAATTATTCTCTTAGTTTTGCTTACTTTACTTTGCGTTAGTTCATAGAAGTTTTCCCAGTTTTCTCTAAAATGGTGAATTTTGTAATTTCTTATAGCACAATATATTTCATTACATCCATATGCCATAATTTATTTAGCCATAATCACAGTAAAAAGACATTCCTTTAGTTTCCAGTTTGGGACTAACGTGAAAAGAGTTGGTGTAAATATTGTCGTATCCATACATTCTTTTCTTATTTCTTTGATCTCTGTGGCAGCTGTACTCATCAATAGTATAACTGGGTCAAGGGTTTTATACAGTTTAGTAACTTTCTGGGTATAGTTCCAAAATACACTTCAAAATCGAGGGACCAGTTCTGTGTAGTAGTATGCTCATTTTTCTGAAGCCTTTCCATAATTTGTTCTTTTTTGTTCTTTTGTCATCTTTTCTAATCTGATAAGTGTAAGAAGACCTCCAAATAGCTATAATTTGCATCTAAGTGTTTGTGATTGAGAGAATTTTTTTATGGCTATTGATAGCCAGGATTCAACAAATATTTATGAAGCACCTCCTATGAAGTAAGTACTGTGTTAGACCATGGAAATTCAAAGGCAGAAGCAAACATTTCCTAAACTCAAGGAGTTTTGGAAGAATACAATGTATTCTCAGAGAAGTAAATATAAAGTAATTTCGAGAAGTAGAAGGTAATGGCTGCTGAGAAAAATCAGGAAATATGATCTCTGAGCTGAGCGTTGAAGAATCTTAGGTATTCTAAGAGTTAGGTCTGGAGGGATAATTTGTGCAAATGATAGAGGTGGGAAATGGAATGTAGTTTATGGAAAACAAGATAGTAGCAAGAAGGTAGTTTGGCTAGAACATAAAAGTATGTTAGAGATGTTAGAAACATAGTTACTTTAAACAAAGAATAATAGTTTTTGTGAAATCAGGAAAGCCTTTATTAATTTTCAAGTTCATTCCCCCCACCCCACAAATGAACAGGTAATTCTTAAAGGCCTGCTACATTTGTTTAGAGCAATGCAAGCTTTTTTATGCCCTATTTCCAAATTGAATTTCCCACCTGCCTCACGTTGACCAGCATTCTAGGGTTCACCCCACTCCATGTGAATCTACATTACTTCCACATTCCTCATTTTCTTTATAGAATGGCATGATATAAATTCTTTTAAAGGAATTCCCTTAATTGATGTACAATCTTTTTGGTGTTGACCTGAAAGTTTGGTTAAAGAGGCAAACAGGCTAAGTGATATCTTAATTGAACAAGTGGTAAATACAATTAGGTGAGAAAGTATCCATTGAAATAATGACTCAGGATTTCTGTCTTTTCTTTACCATGAACATGCCACAACATAGTATGTGTTCACAAAATGTTAAGGAAAAGTCCCGTTATTCAAAATTGTATCTCGGGTTAAGGTTTTCTTAACTTAAAGTCATCCTCATCTGGTCTTGTTGGCATAGAAAGAGGTAGGCTCTGAGTTTACTAGAGAATAGAGGGTGGTGCCCTCCAGCTCTAAGCTGTTAGGTCCAGGCTCTTCTTCTGGGCCCTTGCCCTTATTAAGGTCCAAAAATGATATTAAATGATTATCACTGGTATTACAGATATTACATATTTTCTGTGGAAACATAAGTTCAATTCATCTCTGACAGAGGGAATAAAATGAGGAAAGGTAGGCTGGAATTAGATATGACAGACTTTAAAAGCCAAACAAAGGAGTGTTTTATCCCAGAGGCAATACAGAGGGAAGTAACTTCTTGAGCAGTAAAGCAATGTGGTGAAACCTGTAGTTTAAGAAAATTATGTTGACAGCTGCATAAAAGAAGAAATTGGGGAAGGGAAGAAATCATTAGGTAGATAATGCAATTTTCCAGGAAGAAGGTAATAAGGGTTTGAACTAGTATGCTAGCTATATGTGTAGAGGAGACAGATGTGAAAAGATGTGGTGTAGATAAAATTGATAAGACTTAGCCACTTACTATATATAGAAGTAAAGGAAAGTGAAGAGCAGAAGGTGACTCTTGGGTTGTGAATTTGGGTGACTAGAAGCATGGAGGATGGTAGGTTTAGGAATAAAGATGATAAATTTCATTTTGGATATTTTGGGTTTGAGATGCCAATAGGACATCTCGGTGGAGATATCTGGCAGTTAGGTGGGGATTGAATCTTAGGAGAGAAAACTGGGACAGATAGGTAGATTTGGAAATCATCTGCATAGAAAGGATGATTAATCCTATGGGAACTGAGGAAATCATTGAGAGAGAGTTATGAGAGAAAAAAGAACAGGACCCAAGACCCTATTTTATGAGTACCCTCATGCTTAGGCAACTAGATGGCAGACTGGACAGAGCACTGTAATGTTAATGTAATATTAATGGTGGGTGGGGGAAAGAGTTAAAGATCTTCTCTTCCCATTGATAGGCCTTAGATATCTTTTGTTAATTCCTAATGAGACATTGGAACACGAGGGTTGTATACATACTCAGAGGTGAGGTTTTGCTTTGGAGCTTACTTTTTTGAAGAAGGTTCATGTGCCAGATGAGACTCCGGGCAGCTGTTTTTTGAAGAAGCCCCCTGGCTTTGAAAATCCAAATGTTGTTGCTTCTCTCTCTAGTAATGATGTTGGCATTGTCTATAGTCAGACAATTGGAAATCCTGTTTGTTGGTAATTTCTGCCTGTAATTTCTGTTTGTATTTTCTCTGAAGTTCAGGGTTCTGACTTTCTCCCTTGAACTAAATGAATAATATATGTTCTTGACTAAAGTAGATTGTTGACCCCTCAAAAGTTGCCTTCCTTTTAGAAAAGCAAATCTAATAACCTATACAACAGGCCATCCTGTGTATTCCAGGGTCCTTGCTGATAAAAGTACTGGTCTTGGAATCAGGAAGACTCATCTTCCAGAGTTCAAATCTAGCCTCAGAGTCAGATTTAAGTCAAGTCACTTCACCCTATTTGCCTCAGTTTCCTCATTGGTAAAATGAAGTGGAGAAAGAAATGGTAAACCACTCCAGTAGCTTTGCCAAGAAAACCCCAAATGGGGTCACAAAGAGTCAGACGCAACCGAAAAACCACCAAACAGCAATCAAATGAATAATGATCCCACAAAGGAGACTAACAGGTATCCCAGACAAGAGAGCCAAGAGATCAATATCATGAAAATTCAGAAAAGAGAGGATCCAGCAAAGTCTTACCAAGTTACTTTGATAAAGATATGGGTTACAGTATCAATCAACAGCCCTATCTTGAGTTGCAAAACTGCTCTAACCAATAATAATAGTTGACAGGAAATGGTGCTTTAAGTTTTATGAAATACTTTAAATATTATATGATCCTCATGAGGACAGTGCCCCAGATGTAATTATTCCCACTTCACAAAAGAGGAAACTGAGGCTAAGGAAGTATAAATTACTTGTCCTATCATAAAAGAATAAGAGGATTTCGGTGCAGCCATGAGGGCCTACTTAAGATTTGGTAACAAATTTTTAGTGCAGAGTTGACTCACTGAGTTTAGGTGGTGAGCCTCCAAACCACACTTTGAAAGGACTGTGACAGAATTTTGGGTAAAATGTGACACTATTACGATTCCATCTTGTCTGTGTAACCAAAGTTTGAGATGCTTTTGTGTTTTGTAGGAAGAAAAACATTTTAATAAACTGGAATGCTTGGAAAATGGGCCTTTCTCTTAAATTACGTTTTCTGATTGACTTCATTCACATCGTTATGGATTCTTTTCTAAAAAGTAAAAATCTTTTATCAAGTGTATTCATCTGCTTTTCTGTATTAACAGTATTTCTATCATAACTGAATATTTCTTTGATAAGATCTTTCAGCATATCTGTGAATTGTGATTATTACTACTAATTCTCATTGTAATTGCTATATACGAGAGGTAGCCTCTATCTGAATTCAAGTCTGATCTCTGACAAAAACTACCTGGGTGCCCCTCGGCAAAACATCTAACCTCTTCAGAGTTATTTAAACTACTTTCTAAGCAGAGGAGGTGCTTGCATGCATGGGCAAAGGGAACTTCCTCACCCAGGAGATTCCTAGACCATTGAAATCACAGATTTGTTCTCTAACTTTATTGATGCTGTGTATACAGGGGATTGTTCTACAAGTTTTGTCTCCTGGATGGAAAGATTTATCTTGTTTTGGAAATCCTTGATATTATCTAATTTTCTTGTGATTTATTTTAAAAAATCTTGCTCAATTGGGCGTTATAGTTAGCTTGATTCTGGCCAGTTGAGGCATTGTGATATTTTAGGAATTTTTTGTTGTTTTAATAGAATTTAGGTCATTTAGGACTATATGTTAAACCCAAACTAGATTGACTCCTAGGAAGTATTTCAAATGAGTTTCCAGGACGTGTTATTTTATTTTATTTTTTTTTACCATATATTTAAAGTTAGAAGAAATGATTAGGTGCAAAGTGGTTAATGCTGATGGGGCTGCTAGGGAACGTTCTTAGTCTTTGGTTTTATGAGATGGAAATGTAATACATCAGGCATACACATTTTTCAATGTATTTTTTTTGTTACATTTTAAGTGCTAAACTGTTTCTTTCCCTCCCTCTCCAACCCATACTAGAGAAGGCCACTATTTGATATAGATTGATAAATATATGTGAAACCATACTTTGCTCAGTTTTATTTATGAGCTTTTTTCTTTGGAGGTGGATCATCTTTTAGAATTGATCTGAGTATTTATAGTACTCAGAATAGCTTGATCGCAATTATCCTTTGAACAATATTACTGTTACTATACACACCATTCTCTAGGTTCTGCACACTTCACTTCTCATTATTTCATGCAAGTCTTCCCATGCTTTTCTAATATCAACCAGCTCATGATTTCTTACAACACAGTAATGTTCTAAAACATACATATCTTTGGATATTATTTTCACTCTTAAAGGGAGGAAATTAAAAAATAAACACAAATACAAACCAATTCATCTGGTAGGATTTATTTTTTTAAAGAAAAGGAATAGCTAGAATTCTACCTGTGTTTATAGAGACTGTCATTATTATGGCATTAACAGAAGAAGTTCTGGGAAAGTGCATCTTCTTGAATGAAAATATCTGGTATTCAGTGAACACGTAGTTGCTTGTCCCATTTAGGTAATGGCTCTGATTAGACACCCAGCTGTCAGTAATGTTTGTGTTTGGCTGGTTTTTATGTAGTCTCTCATTAACTTATATATTCTGATTCAGTTTGTTCCTTCTGTGCTTTTTGATGGGCACATTTTAGGACTGGTGTCAAATTCCTTATTTTACACATTTGCTTATAATTCCATTTCATATTTGACAAAGGAAATAGAATGATTCTTCTTTGAAAATTCTCTGTATCTATGGAATGTAACTGTGTAATAAGCTAGGAACCATTAGAAAGGGAGGGGGAAAGCATCCTTTGAGAGGGAAAGTAATTACCTAAAATTAGATCAAGCAAAACCTGCTCTGTGTTGCTAAATTGCACATAGCAAGCTGAATGAGGATAATACAATGTGCTTTAAAAAAACCTCAGCAATACAAAAATGTGAAGAATAATGCCTGGCTCTATCAAGCCTACTCACTTAGCTCAAGATTCATTTTTCTCTTACTATTTGTCTAATAGAAAGAAAACACAATGTGACCCATTTTTTAAAAGTTCTTCTGAAACCATTGCAGAACTAGTTACTGTTAGATAATCCTGGAATGGCTTCTGAAAAATTAGTTCACAACCTAATGTATAATGCCATATTATGAAAACTACCCCATTTGTCCTAGTTATCGCACTTTCATGGTGTCTTTAGCATTTTGGTAATAAACTTGGAAGCCACATGGGAATTACTTTTCTTTAAGTACTCTCAAACAAGGAACATATCAGATGAGCAAACATGTCAGGAAGGGGGGGATCTTGTGGATTATATTTATATGGAGGACTTGGCTCTCTTTAGCATAGCTAGCTCCCTTTTCTCTCCTGCATCCCTCTTTGATTGATGAGGATAAGAAATGTATTTTTGGTAGAGTAAATTTTGGGTTTGCATTCCAGGGCTTATCAATCAATCCATAAGCATTTATCCAGCATTTACTATGT
This sequence comes from Bettongia penicillata ogilbyi, assembly GCA_023548195.1. Classification (NCBI taxonomy): domain Eukaryota; kingdom Metazoa; phylum Chordata; class Mammalia; order Diprotodontia; family Potoroidae; genus Bettongia; species Bettongia penicillata. The sequence continues at coordinate 2,881,552 of JAJHZJ010000121.1, read as the reverse complement.
GTCAGACACTATTTGTGGTGCTGGAGAGACCAAAACAAAAATTAAACCATCCTTGTCCTGGAGGACCTTACATTTCATGGAAGGGAGACACATATACATGTAAGTATAATCAAAATAAATGTAAGATACTGTACATTCTATTGCATGCAACATTCAAATATTACATTTGACCAGTGAGTATATTCTTCCAGAACGTGTCCCTCCTCCTTCAATCTCCTTTTGATTGACCAGGAGTTTCCTCAGTTGACTGACTGCAGTTGTCCTCATGAAAACCTTCTATAAGCCTAGGCTGTATTGTATCAACATATAGATCATATTCAAAGTTTGAAGTAATCAGTTGCATGTTGACACTAGAGCTATACTTACAAATTCTGGAACATAGGTTAAATTCATTTGGGGAGTGGGGTGCTATGGGGAGGAGGCAGAAAGGGCTGAGATATATTCACTCCTTTGTATTGTTAAGGTAAACTAAAAATAGAGGTCATCATGGATGACCAGCTATGAGGTCAGAGTGTTCAAGGGACTCGGGGATTTGGGTGGAGATGGAGACTATGAACTAGGTACTAAACTTGTTGGAGAAGAGGGAAAATAATCTGGAGGTCCTTAGACGAAAACAGCAAGGATCTGGACAGAATAGAGTAGACTTTAAAGTAGGGCAAGCAGTTGCTAAGTGATTATGGGAAAGGAAAAGTCATTGCTCTAACCGTAAAAAGGAAGCACACCACTCTAAGTGATGGTACCTGGGACAAAAAATGACTAGCTGTCCTGTGCAGTCACCTGTATGGAAGCCCAATAAAACTGATCCAAAGCTGACTACATGTCCAGAGACAACTAAATGGGAACACAGGACAACTCTGCAAGAATTCTCACCTGAGTACCATCTGAGAAAGTTAGCCTGTACTGGAAAATACCCATTTATAATCCCACCTCAACTATAAGCAGTTTTTCAACACCACATATTGCTATATTCTGTTCAACTGTAACCAAACTTCCTAACAAGTGAGTAATAAATGTATGTAAGAGGTGGTTGGTCAGGGGAGCTACCTGATCATGAACTTATGAAGAGGTATGTATATTTCTCCCCAAAGTGTTGGGATACGTGAAGTTAATTGGAAAACTACCTCATATACTCTATTGGAGAATTAAACAATCTTGGATGGTCCCCAAAGATGTAAGCCATGACTCAGGATTCCCAAATTTTGAGCTCACAAAGATTAGGGACCTTCCTCAAGGTCCACATTCTCTGTTTAGCTCATTATACCATCAGTCAGGTTTTAGATTGGAAAAATCTTCAAATATATTTTCTGTTTAGCTCATGTCTAGATTTCCATAAATTTAAGTAATGGGATTTCTATGTCTCATACAAGCATTCAGGTAACAAATACATGTCAAGTAGAGTACAGACCTCATTTCACACAACAGAAAATGTGGAAGGTTCAGAGAACTCACAGAAGCACATAGGCAGAAACAGAGGATACTCATAGTAACTCAAAGCAGTCCACACAATTCTCTTCCCTTTGTAAAGAGGATACACTCCACTTCAGGTGTTCATATGTGGGACAAATGAACAGCTGCTCTGAATTAGTTCCAGTTCTAGAATTGTAATTATATAAAGTATAAATATTAATATAATATAATTATTGTTATAACATATATATCATAATATATTAATATAATGTATTAATATAATTATGTTATAGGTCCCACATTTCCACTAGGGTCGTAGAATATTTTCAATTCTTTTCAGTTATTTGAACTGCCCTTGAAAGGGAACTGAACATGGGTTTGCCAAGAGATGGAATCTATATGTTACATAGAATCCTCTTCTGAAAAACACTTTTCACACTAATGAAGTCAGATCTAAAAAGCTGGAAAAATATTAATTTCTCATGGTCAGGCCAAGCTACTATAATAAAAATGACAATTCTACCGAAATTAGTTTACTTATTTACTGCCCATAACCAAACTACAAAAAAAATTTTTTGTAGAGCTAGAAAAAAAACAAAACAATGGATGAAATTTGAATTTCACTTTCCTTGTTCTTTTTAAAATATCTGTTTTCTTTTGCAACATAGCTAATATGGAAATACATTTTGCATGGCTGCACATGTATTATCTGTATAAAATCGCATCTTCTCAAGTGGGGGGGTACGGGAAGGAGGCAGAGAATTTGAAACTCAAAATTTAGAAGTTCAAAAATTGTTTTTATATGTAATCAGAAAAATAAAACCATTTCACATTAAAAATCAAATACATAATTGAATAAATAATTCATTGTAATTAATGAGGGCAATACAAACTTTTCCTCCCCCTTACCTAAGCTGTTATTGATCTTCCTGTTGCTGGGCCCACATGTACTAGCCTTTGTTGTCATAAGAGTCATGCTACTTTTACTACCTTCCTCTCTCTAGAAGGCCTAATCTTTGAATTCTTGAGCTTGGAATTAGTCTTGGAAAGTTCTTGGGCAGGTTTAAGTCTGGGCACTGCCAATAAACATCCCTTCTTTGGCTAGAAGACTATATTCCAGGATGATAATGCCTGAGAAGTCATCTTCCTCTGACAAAGAGAAAATTGTTCAAGAATGACATTGTTTATAGACTCTCTTTAAGAGCTATATGAGCAAAAAAGCTTCTTCATGCTTCTCCAGCATTCACCAACATTCTTCCAGTTGCTGCCATCATTGGGGCTGGTAAAGTACACTCATAAGAACTCTCCTCTTTTGTTTCACAAATGAACAGATGTAGCTGCTCTATGTGCTTCTGCTCCAACACATCTATTAGTGGAGATATCTTCTCTCCACCAAATGGTACATTGCTGTACTTGGGAAGAGAAAAGGTAGAAGATGTGTTGGTTTACTTCTATAGTATAGAACAAAGAGGTGGCTCTTCCATGAGAGTCCATCCTCCCAAGAGCATGAGCCAAATCTTGGAGGCAACTCTGATCAATAAAACCTGTCTTAAAAGACACCAAGAGATGGTTCTAAACCAACTAATTCATCTTGGCACAGCCTTAGTCACCAAGAAGTATTCAGGAGTTGATTTTTGTCCCCTTACAAGGCTCTGATGTCCATATCTATATCCTGTTTGGAGAATAATGGACAATCTGATACTCTGAACAAAAACTCACTTCCAGTAAACTCAACAAATTGATCAAGGACCTCTCCTGACCAGTCCTCATGTGTGTGTGCATGTGTGCGTGTATGCGTGTGTGCGTGCATGTGTATGTGTGTGTGTGTAAACTTCTAGAAGGCAAAAAATATTTCTTTTGTATGTCCTGGGGTGGGTTAAATAATTCAGCAAGCTTTATCAAATACATATTGTGTTGAAAGAATTGTTATGCTAGGGATACAAGACAAAAATGATACAATTTCTAACCTCAAGGAACTTAAATTCTACTGGAAAGATACAACTTTTCCCTCAAGTAAGTAAATAAATGGTACATACAATGTAATCAAAAGTAATTTCAAGAAGGAGAAAGTGTCAATTATGGCAGTAGGTCTTGTTTATGAGGTGGCATCTCAGCTGTGTTTTAAAAGAAACTAGGGATTCCCTAAGATGATGGTGAATAGGAAGTACTACATTCCAAAATCTGCTTCCATAGTGAATAGGTCCACGGGGGCCACTTGTACAAAGGACAGAGGTAAGAGGTGAACGTTATACACAGTAAATAGCCAGCAAGCTAGTGTGAGTGTAATGGAAAATGGTGTGTGTGTGCGTGTGTGTGTATGTGTGTGTGATATAAAATGCAGCTGGAAAGGTAGGTGGGAGACAGATGGTGGAGGAATTCAATGCTGTTAGGCTTTCTGTGGTAACAAAAACAAATGGAAGTAAATGTTGAATGACCTAGGGGTGTCTCATTTTGTTTCAACACTGAACCTAAACTACCAGGGGACTGGCTTGAGTTACGTATAGCACAAAACATGACATAAGAAATCGATATGAGGAATTCAGAGAAATGAGCTTATGCAAAGTGAAGCAGAGATAAGACAGCAACATTCTTGATAACAGTAATGTAAAATTTAAAAATCACTAAAGTGAAGGTGGACACTTAGTAAATATAATGTCTAGTCTTGGTTTGGGAGAGGAGAGGAGGAAGTAGACCTTGCTCCTTTCAGGAGACAAGTGGGAGAATGCTGTACATGCACAGTCAGATGGACTTGTGTTAGTTTGGTTTGCTTACTTGTTCTTTGTTACAGTAGATTACTGATTAGTGTTAATGGGGTTGGATCTGGAGATAACTGTGATAGAAAAACAAAAGGCATCAATAAAACTTGTTATGAAAAAAATCCAAGCTGAGCACTTTATATTTTATGTTACTGGCAAGAGAGAACCATGGAAAATTCTCGAGTAGATGACTGGCAATGCTGGATCTATATTTCAAGAATATCATTTGGGTATCAGTTTGTGGAGGATCAGTTAGAGAGGGGAGAGACAGTGCTACTCAGTAAACATGCGTCTGATAACTGTCTGGGAAATATTTCTGAATGCCTTCAAACCAATACAAGGGCATGTTAGGGTGATTTAAGCTTATTTTATAAGATCTTTTTAAATGGTTATGTCAGAGGACCTTCAGGGAAATCATAAACCAATGCCAAATCTAAACTAAGGAGGTAACAGAGGATTAGAATTGAAATTGAAATTTAAGGACCATTAAGCTATGTATTGTCTAAAAAGGCAGCAGTGAAAAGCATGCTTAAATGTCATTAGGCATAGAGCCTATAAAGGAGTATGGCAAACATAATGGAGGAAGGACGCATGCAGCTGAACCGCATTTACCCTGAGGTTTGTTCTTTCCTCTGCATCTGAAATCTCTTTTAGATATTATTCTAAGTTTAGTTACAACCAGTCCACGCCTGGCTCCTGGGACCCTCAGACTTCCTTAAACTTTTCTGACCTAGTGAAGATAAATTTTTTTTTCCTTTCAGTTCAATTAAGACAATATTTGGGTTTCTTCAGAGGGAGATTTATTAGACAACTAAAGAAAAATAAAAATGAAGCAGGATTTAACTCATGTTGGGAACTCTTTCTTGCTGTGAATGGGTCCAGGCATACTTTTAGGCACTAGTTTGCTCTTCTTGCCCAGATGAGACCTAGAAATGTTTCTGCTGACACCTCCCATTACAGTCATTCAGGCTCACAAATCTTTGCGTTGCACAAAAAGTATTCATATCCAAGCTTATAAGGAGACAAAGTGGGCCCTTTTTCCTTTTTATGGGACTCCCTTTCCCCCACTCCCATCCAGGAATCTGTACTCATGGTACATAGTACATCTGTGACTCATAGTAATACCTTGGGGCTCTGGCAAAAGCTATGCTCTGTAAAATCATTAATTCCCACATGTTTATATGTGTAGTGGGGACTAGAAAAGATTCTGCAAATAGCCCTTCCCCTTAATACAGATTTTCTTCCCAAGAAGAAATATTTGAACTAGCAGGACCTAGTAGTCATAGAGATTTTTCCAGACCTGGTTAGGTTAGAAAAGAAAACAGGATCCCATGGTCCCCAGTAGAGGTTGGGGTTGGGGAAAACAAAGATCAGGGTGGAGACATTACTAGGAGGGGGTGCTAGCATTAGAGAGACAACATGGTAACAGAGGATCAAATTGAGTCTTCACGCTAGCTTTTGCCTTAAGAGTCCATTGGGAATTTTTTAGGTCCTTGCATTGGTATGAAGGGCTACGTCTATCAGAAAAATTCCTCGCACACTATAGTTGTTGCTGTGTACAAAATTCTCCTGGTACCGCTCCTTTGACTCAGCATCAGTTCGTATAAGTCCTTCCAGGCCTCTCTGAAGTCCTCCTGTTCACCATTTCTTATATTATGATAGTTTTCTATTACATTAATATACCACAACTTATTCAGCCATTCCCCAATCGATGCGCATCTCCTTGATTTCCAGTTTTTGGCTACCCCAAAAAGAGCTGCTATACATATTTTTGTACATATGTACATGTGGGACCCTTTCCCATTTTTTTCTTCTTTAAAAAAATAGCATTTTATTTTTTCCTAATTACATCAAGACAATGTTTAGCATTTATTTTTACAAGATTTAAGTTAGGGATTTTTCTTCCTTGTTCCCTCACCGCCCCTCTTCTGAAAATGGTGGACAATTTGACATAGGTTATACATATGCTATTGTGTAAAACATATTCCCACATTAGTCATAGTTGAGAAAGAAGAAATAGAACAAAATAAAAAAAAGGATATGAAAATGAATGTAAAAAGTTAAATAAATAAATAAATTAAAAAAAAAAAGGATATGAAAAAGAATAAAGTAAATGAGAAAAAAATTTGCCTTGATTTACATTCAAAGTCCATCAGTTCTTTTTTGCATATGGATAAAATTTTCCTTCATGGGCCCTTTAGCTCTGAGAACCACCACTTGTTTCATCATTGTCCTGGGCACATGGTTAACCTGCAGTGCCCAGATCTCCCTAGGCTTCTTAACAACAGTTAAGAGCTGAGTCATTCATAGTTGATCATAACACAATGTTGTTGATTCTGTGTATAATGTTTCAACTTTGCATCAGTTCATACAAGTCTTCCCAGTTTTTTTTTCTGAAATCTGCCTGTTCATCATTTATTGTTGTACAATAGTACTTCATTACACTCACACACCACAGCTTGTTCATCCATTCTCTAATTGATGGGCATCCCCTCAATTTCCAACATTTTCTACCTTAAAAAATGGTTACTACATGTAGGTCCATTTCCTTTTTTGTATTATCTCTTTGGGATACAGACCTAGTAGTGGTACTGATGGATCAAATGATATACAGTTTAGTTGCACATTGGACAAAGTTCCACATTGCTCTCCAGAATGGTTGGATCAGTTCACAGCTCCACCAACATTGTATTAGTTTCCAAATTTTCTCACATCCTCTCCAACATTTATAATTTTCTTCTTTTTTTTTTATCATATTAGCCAATTTCATAGGTATGAGCTGGTACCTCAGAATTATTTTAATTTGCATCTCTCATCAAAAGTGATTTAGAGCTTTGTCTTATACACCTATAGATAACTTTGATTTCTTAAATTGAATTATTTTATTTGTTTTCAGTGTTCAACAATTTCCATATATCTTAGATTTTTTTCCACTCTCTCCCCCTTATTCCTTCCTCTGTCTCCACTCCCTCCTTGAGATGGCATGCAAACTTATATAGGTTCAACACATACATTCCTATTAACATTCCTATACATGTTGCATAGATGAATTAAAATGAATGAGGGAAGCCATAAAACAAAACAAAACATAACATAATACAAAAGAAAATGGTCTTTTTCTATCTGCAAGACAGTTCCATAGTTCTTTCTCTGGATGTGGAAGGTGTTTTGACTCAAGAGTCCATTGGAAATTTTTTAAGTCCATGCATTTCAATGAAGCACTAAGTCTACCAGAAAAATTCCTCACAATGTGTCCAAAGTTCTCCTAGTTCTGCTCCTTTCACTCAGCATCAGTTCACAAAAGTCTTTCCAGGCTTCTCTGAAGTCTTCCTGTTCATTGTTTCTCATAGCACAATAGTATTCCATTACATTCATATACTACAACTTGTTCAGCCATTCCCCAATTGATGGGCATCCCCTTGATTTCCAGTTTTTGGTCACCACAAAGAGAATTACTATAAATATTTTTGTACATGTAGGACCCTTTCCCATTTCTATGATCTCTTTGGGATAGAATCCCAAGAGTGATATTGCTGGGTCAAAAGGTATGCACATTTTTGTAGCCCTTTGGGCATAGTTCCAAATTACTCTCCAGAATGGTTGGATAAGCTCACAGCTCCACCAACAATGAGTAGTGTTCTAACTCCTATGTCTTCTCCAACATTTGTCATTTTTCCTGTTTTGTCATGTTGGTCAATCTGATAAGTGTGATGTGGTACCTCAGAGTTGTTTTTATTTGTGTCTCTCTAATCAATAATGATTTAGACCATTTTTTCATATGGCTATATATAACTTTAACTTTTTCCTCTGAAAACTACCTGCTCATACCCTTTGACCATTTATCAATTGGGGAATGACTTATATTCTTGTAAACGACTCAGTTCTCTACATATTTTAGAAATGAGGCCTTTATCACAGACACTGGTTGTAAAAATTCTTTCCCTGTTTTCTGCTTCTAATCTTGGTTTCACTGGCTTTGTTTTGCAAAAACTTTTCAATTTAATGTAATTGAAATTATCCATTTTGCGTTTCATAATGTTCTCTGTCTCTTGTTTGGTCATAAATTCCTTTGTCCTCCATAAATCTGACAAATAAACTATTTATTCCTTATGTTGGAAAATTCCCAAAACTGAATCTTACACGGGAGTGAGCAAAGGGAAGCTTTATTAATGTTTATGTCCAGTCCCCTGGATCGAAGGGGAGTACTTAAAGGATTTCTACATTTGTTTAAAACAATGCAAACCTTTTTGTGCCCTATTTCCAAATCGAATTTCCCACCTGCTTCATATTGGCCAGCATTCCAAGGCATTCACCCCACTCCATGTGAATCTACACTACTGCCACATTCCTCATTTTCCTTATAGAATGGCATGATATAAATTCTTTTAAAGGACTTTCCTTAATTGATATACAATCTTTCCAGTGTTGACTTGAAAGTTGGGATAAAGAGGCAAACAGGCTAAGTGATATCTATGGCAAATACAATAAGATAAGAGAGTTGAGAAAGTGTCCATTGAAATTATGACCCAGGATTTCTGTGTTTTCTTTACCATTAATATGCCATAACATAGTATGTATCCATAAAATGTTAAGAAAATGTTAATGCTGTCCAGTCAAGATAGTGTCTCAGGTTAAGGTTTTCATCTTTAGTGATCATGAACAGAAAGAATGCTCTTAAGTCAGTCCCATCTGACCTTGTGGACATAGGAAGGATATTTTCTGAGTTTACTTAGAGAAAAAAGAAACTGCTAGGTCCAGGCTCTTCTTCTGGTTGATTAGTTCAAGCTCTGGCCCTTATTGAGGGTTCAAAAATGACATTAAATGATTATCACTGGTATTACAGATATTACATATTTTCTATGGGATTCACCTCTCACTCTTGCTCCCCTAATTTGTTTATAGTATCAGCCTTTATACCTAGATCATATACCCATTTGGCCTTTATTCTGGTATACTGTGTCAGGCGTTGGTCTGTGTCCATTTTCTGGCACACTATTTTCCAGTTTTCCCAGCAGTTTTTGTCAAATAGTGAGTTTTTATCCCAGAAGCTGGGATCCTTGGGTTTATCAAATAGTAGACTGCTATAGTCATTGACTTCTGCGACATGTGTACCTTACATATTCCACTGATCTACCCCTCTATTTCTTAGCCAATACCAAGAGGTTTTGATGATTGCTGCTTTATAATACAATTTAATATTTGGTATGACTAGGCCCCCTGAGAATATATAATTTTTAAAATAAACAATAGAAAATTTAAAAATAAATAGCCAAGTAGAATTGCTATAAGAAAAAATTAAATATAGTTGTTTGTGAAGCACAGATTGAAAATGCAAAATTATTCCTTTAGGTACTCTTCCCTCCATGCCTGAAAGCAAAGCAGCAGAATCCGCTCAGACCATGACTAGGGCCAGCTTAGGACAGTACTCACACTCTTAATCACTGTCCTCTCTTTCCTTCAATTCTCCATTTTAGAGGGTCATAAAGGAATTTAGCTTCAGGGCTGCAGTGGCTATGAAAACACAATAGACTGCCCTTTGAAGTTTATAAAAGCATTTTAAAACATAGAATAAACAGCTCTTAAAATAGCTCCATGTAGAATCAACTGCCAAGCTGGAAAGGAGAGACTCCCAGATTTCTATGCCCTGTGAACTAAACAACCAAAGAATGCCCACTGCACATCTGGAACACAAGTAAAGTCATAACTTAGTGGCAAGCAAGGGAGAACAAACTTTTATAGGAAGGAGCTGGGTTATAAAAGTATTATTGCTGCAGTGAGGAAGTAGCATAACAGGGAAAAACTTTGGGTTGAATTTTTTCTGAAAAATAAAGGTGATGAGAGAAAGGGTGGCTACCTGAATTTCTGTGTTGAAATAGATTCAGATTTTGGTTTCTATCATTTTTTCTATGCTCTTCTGTTTTATGGGTGATCTCATTCCATTTATATCTAGTCATGATTGTTAATTGTGTATTTTCCACCCCACCCACATCCTGTTCACTGATACCTTTTGTTCCTACCTCTTTCTTTGCAAACAAGAAGGTAGCAGAACAAAAGGAGTTTTCCAAAGACCCATGATCTTGCAAGTGAAATAGCTTGCTTCCTTCTTGTTACTGCTCTTCTCCTATCCTTACCCCTCTCTTCATCCCAGGTTTTTATTCTTTCTTCCTTTCATTTTTAATTTCCTCTTACATTTCCCACCAACATTTGAGTTTGTTTTGCTTGTGATTATTCCCTTATCTCTCTTGCCTATCCTTTTAGAACCTTCTCTGTTCCTCCTTTATCCCTGTCCTGTCCCATTTCCCTTTTGAGTCTAATTTTTTTTATATAGAAATTTACGTGTGTGTGTGTGTACATGATTTATCTTCCTTTTATCTAGTTCATTTCATTATAAAGAAGACCCCAGACTCAATTCCAGTTAGCATCTCAAGTCTTTTTATTGGAGAGTCTGAAGGACTTTTTCCATTTTGGTTTTCCCAAGAAGTGGGCACACCTCCTTAGTTCATTAATAAGGGAGAGTGTGCCAGATACAGAAGCAAGAGCACGCTTTATAGGGTTTTTAATCCTAGCTCCTTCCTTTTAGATCAGAATTAGTCCTAAACCTTCAGGGTTACAATCTTCCTCATGCACCTACCCCATGTAACCCCTTGATATGTTACCCCTCCCCGGTCATGCAATGCATGTTCATTTAATGAGGTCCTAATTCTATTCAGGAGGTATAAGGTAATATGCATAAGGTCCATTAAGCATGGTGAGTATCAAGAGGTCACTGATGGGGATTAACCCTGGCAGGTTTAAGTAGGTGCTAGGGCCCTTGAGTTCTTGGTTTCAGAGCCCTCTCTATTCACTGATGATTGGTTGGGATCCTTATCTTATCTGAACAGTTTTTGTCACAAGATGATGGTTCTATGGCTCCAACTATATGGAAACTTAACTATTTCATATTTCTCCCAATTTGAAACTGAGAATCATGGGATGCTCACTTCCCTCGTCCCTTCTTCCATGACTATTTACTCATTATCTTATGAACCTCTGTTACACAAGTGATTTCCCTCTCCTTCTTCCTCTTTTCTCCTTCAGTCCACAGTCCTTCCCACTCTTATAATCTCCTCAGATCATTAAAATAGAACAAAACTTCTGACCTACTATCATTATAACCTTTCTCTATGACTTTTAAAGATATTAGACGTCTAAGAAGACATTTGAAGACATTCCTATCCCCTTATTAAGATACATATTCTCTTTCAATTAAACAAATATGTATACCTTTCTATGCTTTTCAGGGTGCCCGAATTTCTATTTCAAAATGTCCACAGACAGTTCTTGCTTTACATAAATTTGCATTACGCAAATTAGACTTTACTTGAAGAATTCTGTAAGGTATGAGAAGATGTAACAGAAACACATATGAAGAGTTTGTGAGGGTGGGGGGAGGTATGCCCTCAGTTTGTTCCTGATTTTCATGGATTTGACAAAGATGAAATGATTTTAAGACATGAGTAGCCAGATTGTAAAATTAGCACAAGAATTAGAGCTATAAGTGGATGAGAATGATGTCAAGGAATTGGTTGATTCTCTTGGAGAGGAACTGTTGAATGAGGATCTGATTGAGCTGCTAGCTATAAAGATTGAAGAAGAAGAAAGGGAAACTTTAGAACCTGAGGTCAAACCAAAAAAGTTCGTGAGGAAACAGTGGGCAGAAGCATTTTATCACTTGAATTTTTTCTTGTATAAAAGGTGGATCCAAATATTTCAAGATTTTTAAAAGTTCAAAGATTAGTTGAGGATATTTTTGCTTGCTATTATCAGATATACGAGGGGGAAAAGATCCACTATTCAAACATTTCTCAATAGCTTCATAAAAATAGCACAGTCAGCCAGTAGTGACAAAGACTAGGTTCAGTGGGTAGGGAAAGGGCAGCATACTGGACACCTATGTTAACTTTACTGTATAGTATTATGCATACTTTATCATTTACTTTACCTTTCATTTCATAATTTTGTTTATAATCATAGTACGGTATTTAATGCCTGCATTTTAATACATTTTATAACTTGTGTGAAGGTATTTTTTACATAGGCTAAGTGAAGTGGGTCGGTTGGACCAAATTCACATTATGCAAAAATAGTTTTAAGTAGAGGTCTGTGGAATAGTCCAGTTACAATTAAAATGAGAACTGTCTATATTCAGCTTTGTATTTTTCATAGAAATGCTTGGAAATCTTTTATTTCGTTAAAAATTCTTTTTTATTTTTAATCATATAGGATCTTACTCAGTTTTGTCTGATAGGTTATTTGTCCTTGATTGTAAACTTTTGTGTCTTGCTTTTTGGAATATTGTGTTTCAAGTTCTCTTCTCCTTTAAAGTTGAATTCCATATTGGTGTTTACAGAATTTTGGGGGGAAGTTCTGGATTTTGGTTCTGATATTCCTGAGGGATTTTATTTTGGGATTTCTTTACAGATGTTACTAGCATATTACTTTTATTTTTACTTCGCCCTCTGATTCTAAGAGTTTTAAAAAGTTTTCATGTGTATTTTCTTGAAATGTGGTATCTAGACTTTTTTTGATAATTGATAATTGTTTTCATATAGATGATCTCTCCTCAACCTGTTTGTTTTCCAGGGTGATTATTTTGGATGTTATATTTCTCATATTTTCTTTGACTTTTTACTCTTTTGGTTTTGTATTAATATTTGTTTTATTGTGTTGTGGCTTTCTCTCTGACACATTCTAATCTTTTGTACCACCTATTTTAAAGTATCAGTTTTCCTTGCCATTACTTCCTCCCTAGCTTTTCCACACTGTACCTGTCGTGTTATTTCCTTTATGTTCACCTGCAATCCATGTGGCCTTTTTTCCCCGCAGGAGGCTTTATCTGGACTTGTTACAGGGTAGCCAGTTTCCTAGTACTTGTGGTTTATCCCCTGGATATCTCTTAAACCAAGGTGTTTCCTCTTGGTACTCGCAGTTTTCTTTAGTTTGTTCATCCTAGTGGCCCCAGTATCTGGATTGGAGGCCTTTAACTTTTAGAGTCATCTCTGAAAGCAAATGGCATTGACAGGGCTTGTCTGGTCCTAAATATAAAGACCTAGACTTAACTTCTCCCTTCTTTTCTAGACTCCAGGGCTTGTGGGATCTATTTGGGGGTTGCCTCCTGCCAGAGGAATCTGGGACCTCCCCTTCCTGTAATTTTCACCTGAAATTCTTCCTCCTTGCTGCTGGATTCCCCCATGCTTGGTCCTGCCACAGATTTCAAGGATTGCTTAGACTGGTTTTTCCTGAGAATATTCTACCTCAGCCTTGGCTTCAGGGAAGGCTCAGGTACTTTGGGGCTGGGTTCAGGTGCTGTTGTTTGGCTCAAGCCAGGAGTCATGCTGGACCCACCGAGAACTCCCCAAGGTAGGTCTCTCTAGCTAGACTCTTGAAGATATGGGTGTCAGGGAAGTCTTGGGTCCAAGGGGCTTATGAGCTCAGGCAGGGGCTGCTGGATCCAACTAAAGCTTTCACAGGCTGCCTATACTCCTCCTTTGGTACTCCATCCTGTGTCTATCTATCCCAGGGTTTTCACAGGGCTCAAGGAGCACTGGGTGAGGGAGTCCAGGTGATTACTTTTTGTAAATTTTTGAATTTATTTTAAACTTAAATACAAAATGAGAAAAGACTACAGAGATAGGAAAAGGAAAAAAAAAGGACATTTCTGTGTATACAGTAGAACATAAGAGGATTCAATATAAAAATACATTTTTCTGTACTAAGCAATAGAGATACAAAGAAAAGCAAAAAAAAAATTCCTCCTCTTAAGGGGGCAACTCTAATGGGGAAGATAACATGTACAAAACTGGGTACATATAAGATATATACAAAGTGGGTGGAAGATAATCTCAGAGGGGAGGCACTAACAGTTAAGAGAATCAAAGGGAAACCAGGAGAACTAGCAGGTAGGGGTGAGGAGGGAAAATAATTCCAGGCATGGGACAGAGCTAAAACAAAGATATGGAGACAGGAGATAGAGTGCTGTGTGTGACAGACAGCAAATAGGCCAGGTAGTTGGATCGATCATGTGTGCTGTGAGACTGCAGAGACAGGAAGGGCCCCAAGTCATGAAGAGCTTTAAATTTCAAATAGAAGACTTTGTCTATGACCCTAGAGGTAATAGGGAGCCATGGAAGTTTATTGAGAGGGAGTTCATATGGTCAAACTTATGTTTTAGAACAGGGCTTCTTAAACTGTGGGAACTCCATATGGGGTCACAAAAAATTTGGCAATAGTAAAAGGTTTTGAATGTGCAAATCAAACACGTAATGAATCTGAGGGGTTCCTGGAAGCACTTGCTTGTGTTGCATCCCGTAACTTAAGTGCAACCTTGGTTCTGAATGCAAAGTACATGCATCTTCTACTGCACATGCCATATGCAATGCCGACAAATGCTGCCAAAATTCAAAAAGGGGTCCTGAGGTGAAAAAATGCTTTAGAAAAATAACATAGCATTTCATGAAATTCCCAGGCAATATATATTATTATATATTAGTTTGATTCTGATCTGAAGACCACAGTTCAAATCCTAGTTTTATTATTTCCTGTGTAATCTTGGCCAGGCAATCTTTTGGCCTCAGTTTCCTCACCTCCAAAAAGAGAGGTTTTGACGAAGCATCCTTTGAAGATACTTTTCAGTTCTAAAATCCATCTATAATATATGCTCCTGATAACAGCACAAAATAAGTGTTTTCCCCCCAAAATTCCTTGATGGACATATGATTACAGAGTTTAGAGCTAAAGAGAACTTAGAGGTCATCAAGTTCAACTCCTTGATTTTACAGGTGAGGAAATCAAGTCATAAAGAGTTTAAGCTTCTTGATCAAGGTCTCAGGTAATAAAAAGCAGAACCAAAATGTGGCTACAGGTCCAGGGTTCTTCCTTCTTTGTAACATTGTGTGGATGTCACTTCTAATTTAACATGTTCCAAACTGAATTTCCTTCCCTTCCCCATCCCTCCAAACCTACCTCTCCTTTTCATTTTTCTCATTCTTCCAATGGTACTACCATTCATCTGGTCATCCAGGATCTAAAGCTCTTGCCATCTTTGATTCTTCCATCTCTTTCACCTCCCACATTTAGTTACTTACCAAATCTTGTCAATTCTTCCTTTACAATATCTCAAATTATAGGATTACAGATTCTCAGAATTGGAAGAGACCTTAGAGGTCTTCTCCAATCTAAATCTGAACAACAATCTTTTATAAAACATCTTTCTATAAGTAGTCATCCAGCCTCTTCTTGAAGACCTCAAATAAGGGAGAAACTACCTGAAAAAGTCCACTTTTGGATACCTCTTAGAAAGTTTGTGTTTAAATTTCCACTTACTCTGGATCAAGAAGAATATGTTTTTCCTTTTTTCATATGGCAGCCCTTGAAATACTTGTTTAAGCATCAGGTGGTATTGTTGGCCACTAACCTGATCAGGTACCTATTCCACCCTAATCAGTGGAGGTGCCAGGAAGTAGAAGTACTGGAGAATCTTTCCCACAGTGTTAGTGACTTATATTCTTTCTCTGGACTTCTCACCTCTGGGCTGTCACCTTGTAGTTCAAATCTGTTGGCTGAATTTGAATGTGAAATGTGTAAAGTAGAATTTAAAAAAATTTAAGCTTCCTTTATTAGCGTACAAAAGTCATTTACAGAAAAGAATGTAACAAGCTTTTATATCAAACATGCATATGCATATTCTAGTAAAATAAATTCCCACGTTGGCTGTGTCCAAAAAAAAGTATGTCTATTCCTCATTTTAAGTTTGTCACCTTTCTGGGAAAACATGAGTGGAAATTTCATCTTTCTTCCTCTGAACTAGTTGTTGGTCACTGCATTGAGTAGAATGCAAAGTCTTTCAAAGTTGTTTTTCTTTATTTTGTTTTTGATATTGTATAAACTCTCTTCCTTTTGCGCATTTCACTCTGTATTAATTTAAAGAGATCTTCGTCATTTTTTTCAAATGTGTCTATTTCATCATTTCTTGTGGCATAATAATATTCCATTACATTTACATACCAGAGTTGGTTGAGACATTCCCCAAAAGGTGGGTACCTTCCTTAGTTTTCAATTTGAGGCTACTATGAACAAATCTGCTTTTCTTCTTTATTTACTTTCTTTAGATATAGGCCTGGTATAGCTAGATCAGAAGGTATACACAGTTTAGTAAATTTTAGGGTATAATTCCAAATTGTTTTCCAGAAGGGTTGAACCAATTTATAGCTTCATCAAAAGTACAATGTTCCTGTTGTCAGACCCTACGATATTTCTCATTTTTCTCTTTTGTAATCTTTTCCAATTTGATGGCTATGTGGTAAGACCTCCAAAAATTTTAAGTTTTAAGTTTAACTAGAATTGTCCATTTCATTTTCTGAGATCTTCCCTATCATTTGTTTGATCGTAAACTCTTCTGTCTACAGATTTGAAAAGTAATTCTTCCTTGATCCTCTAATTTTATTTTATAATGCCATCTTTTGTGTCTCAGTCACGCATTCATTTGGTCATCTGAGTTCTCTGGTTTATCAAACACTAGATATTACATTTGTTTGCTTCTATATACTGTATAGTTAATGTTTAATTTTTAATCACTTCAAATTGTTTAAGTGGTTACTGTATTATAGTACAATTTGAGACTAAGTATTGATAGGCCCCTGTTCTTCCCATTTTTTTTCATAATCACCTTTGAGATTCTTGACCTAATTCCTCCACATGAATTTTGTTATTATTTTTCTAGATCTACAAAGAAATATTTGAGAGTCTGATTAGTATTTTACTGAATTGGTAAATTAATTTACATAGTATTTACATTTTGATCATAATGGTTTGACCTATGTATTGGAGGTTAATACTTCTTTAGTTTTTTAGGACTGTATTTATTTCACCCAAATATTTTATAATTGGCTTCATATAGTGCCTGAGTATGTCTTGGTAGACTCACAAATATTTTATACCTTCTGTAGTTACTTGGAATGGAATTTTTCTTTCTAACTTTTCCTGATGGACTTTGTTAGTAATATACTGAATGTTGATGATTGCTGTAGATTTGTTTATATCTTGTAATTTTTCTGAATTTAGTTTCAATTATTTTTAAAATTATTTTTAGGATTTTCTAAATCATATCATCTACAAAATCAGTACTTATGTTTTCGCTTTACCTGTACTTGTTTCCTTGAATTCTCTTTCTTTCCTTATTACTATCACTGAAATTTCTAGTAATGTAAAGTAGTGGTGATAACAGATACCCTTCTTTTACCCTTGATATTATTTGAAAGGCTTCTAATTTTTCTCTGCTACATATAGAGTTCTCTTTAATTTTCCACCTGACTGCTCTCTATACTTCATCACAATCTCTGGAACTTGTCTTTCTGCAACATCACATTAACACTAAAGCTCACACCTTCTCAACACTGCTTGCTCATGGACTTTAGCTATTTTCCTATAAATTTAAAATTTTTTTGCAATATTGCTTCCTAGGGATAAACTAAGAATTAAATCATCTTTGGGCAAGTGATAAAAATACAATAATTCTCCTCCTATTTCATTCCCTTTGGCAAGTACAATAAAAGTTCTTTTTAAAACCTGCAACTTAAAGAATTTTTTCAAATAATTTGAGAAAAAATTATAGATTCTTATTTTTAATAATTAAGCTTAAATTAATTTGTTCATCTTATTTCTATTTTTTTAAATCAAATATCTGAGGAGAAACTGAGGATAACAGGCATTTAAGTGATTTGCAAAAGATTACAATATAGTAAGTAGCAGAACTGGAAACTGAACTCAGATCCTGTGGCTCCAACTTTAACACTGCCTATTTTACCAAATTGTTGAGGGCGGATTATTTCATTTCTGTCTGTAGTTCTAGTACCCAGAACAATGCCTGTGAAATTGAATTGGTATCTTGGGTAGAGTCTATTCACTTTTTCTCAAGTAGTATCAGTTATAGCTGAAAATATTTTTCTTTTTTCTTTATTCTTTAATTCTTTATTCTTTGTCTTATTTACTTTATTCTTTATTTTATTTTCTTTGTTCTTTGTTATATTTATTATATTTCTTTATTCTTTATTTTTTAATTCAGTTTCTTGAAAGTGTCATTTCTTTTTCTGATTCTAGCCCCATACACATGTCCTCATTTATGCTCTAGTCAGATAGCTGGCTTGATTTCCTGCTAATCATTTCCATTTTGAAATTTTCCTTTTCTAATTATATTAGTTATCTATTCAAAATATGCCAGCAGTGCCTCTGACAAAGTAAAAACAAACAGAAACTTTTTATTATGTAGACTAGAAAGAAACATTTATTATAATGTGTTATATAAAGATTATAGAAAGTGGAGCTTATTAACAAGATGCAGATATCTCAAATACATTAAGACAATGGTAATTGTCTTACATGGTAATACAGTCTATAGCATCATGATAATGATGTACATATGACTGTGTCCTTAGAAAAGGGGAGAAGGTAATAAAGACTCCAATTTAAAAAGCAATTTTCTGTGACACAATGAAAACTAAGATCCAGGGTAAAAGTAATTAGATACCAGTGAGTCAGTGGTGACTGGGAATTCTTTGAATGAGTGTGCTATCACTTCTGACGAATCACTAAAAATCTTCATGTTTTTTTCTTGTCTGAGTTAGAATTATTGAAATGAATTCATCAACTCACTATCCTCTCTCTATTACATAATGTCTGTTTATTAAATGCCATGTCCTCTGCACTTCCTCTCACATTCACACAAACACACACACACATTCCTTATTGCTACTTCTCATTCAAAAACTAATCTCTGTGATGGACAAATACATAAAATGTTTGAAAATATAATACAATACAGCAGCTGAAACCACTGTAAGCAAAAATAATGGAGACAATTCAAGTGGAAGAAATACAGAAACAACGTAAAAAACTCAAATCCAGAAAATGTTACTTTCTATATTTGTTAATGGGATTTAGAAGTACATGTATTGATGGAGTGGAAAGAGAGCTGTGCTTACTTTATACAAATGATTTAGCTGCAAAAAAGCATGAAACCTAAGAAATTGAAATGGCATCTTGAAAGGATACTTAAAGAAGCATTAATAGGACAAGAGAATTTTTCCAAATAAAATTAAATACCTTTAATCTAAAGCATTTTTAAAAACCAGTCTACAACATCAAAATGATTGCATCACGTAAGGCTGCTTACAGAATTACATTTTAAAAATCCCATTCTGTAGGAAAAATGTTGGGATTCTCAGCAGCTACAGATAACAAAATGATGCTTGGCAAATCATATAAAAAAGCAGCTTTGAATAATTTCACTTGCATGCAGTACAGTGAGGAGAATTGCCCACATAGCTGAAGGCCTTTGTGATAAATTAAATGAGAAACTAAAATCTTTCTATTTTTCCTTTTAAGTTGATGATGTAACAAATCATAGGATCATAGCTATAAGACTTTAGAGTCCATCAAATTCAACCACCTCATTTTATAGATAAGGAAGCTTAGGCTTAGAGATGTTCAGTGACTTACCAGGGTCACATAGCTAGTAAGTCTTTGAAGTCCAGTGCCTTATTCTTTACACTGAGTTATCTATCAAAATACAGCTAAAGGTGTTCATTTGGTTACATATCCATGATTTTTTTAAGTTAATTTATTTGTATTCAATTTTCTACAATCACTTCCATAAGTCTTACATTTTCTCACCTTCCCTCCCTCTTCCCGCCCCAAGATGACATTCAGTCTTATATGGGTTCTACACTTTCATTCTTATTAACCACATTTTCACATCAGTCATGTTGCATAGAACTAAAATGAATGAGAGAAACCATGAGAAAAACCAAAACAAAACAAAACTAATACAAGGCAAAATATTTTGCTTCATTCTGCTTTCCTATGATATATTGTTCTGACGCTAGGACAAATTGATCCAAACTTAAAATGTCAATACCACATCAGGAGAAATTTTCAATATTGATGATGGATTGTTTTATGAAAGTCAAATATACATATATATAAACATGTGTGTATGTGTATATATTGTATGTGCATGTGTTTACGTACATATATGTGACTGTGCAGATGGAACTTAACCAATGTTAGAATGAAAAGCAACTTTACAAAAGTGTATTTAAAATGTCTCCCAACTCTATTTGTATATTTCACATACAATCCCTTATACTGAGAAATAAGAGTTGGGAGCTAAGGCAAGCTTTGAAATTCCTAGGACTGTAGATTTGGACCTGAAAGAGGCATCAGAGGTCATCTTGTTCAATTCCTTCAGTTTACAAAGAAAGTGAGCCCTAGAGAAGTTAAATAATTTGCCCAAGGTCATACAGGTAGGGTCAGAGGTGGGATTTGAATCCAGATCTCTTGATATCAGAACTAGCACTTTCAACTTTATTAAAAATAATTCATTAAAAGGCAAGTTTTTTGTAAAATTGTGTGATTTCTTGGTGGCAGAGAGCAGGGCAAAACATTGCCGACTTTCTCGTACTAGAGTACTTGGAAAGATATTTTTTTGAACTGAAAGAAGAAATTGAAATTTTTTTCTTATAGTAATAAAGATGAAGCATATTTGTTTTACAGTAGAATTTTCCTTCTGAAACTTGTATAGCTGAAATAGACTTTTCAAAAACTGAGCATTTTAAATAAATCGATCTGTGTCTTAATCCAGAAAGATTAATTATATTTTAAAAATTAGAGCTATGCATAATAAATTTCCAAAATAACATTTTATATGTTTCCCAATGAAAAAACCCAGTCCAACAAATGAAATAGAAAAAGACCTGAATTTTAATCATTTGAGTGATGTATAGAAGTAGTTCTCATATCACTTTAGAGACCTAGATATTTCTAAATATAAATGCATAAGAAACCTATTTGCCATAGATAAACATATTGCATTTGCTCTTGCTCTATCTGAACAAGAATATTTAATAGATCTGTATTACAATAGTATGTTACAAAAGTATTTGAACCTGAAAATCTTGGTATGTTTTGACTAGATGAATAAAAAGTCTCTGACAAAAATTATTTTTCAAATAAAGTCATACAAATTTTACTACTATTTATCATATCTTATTTGTGTGAATTAGGATTTTCTGCTGTAGCCACTATAAAGACAAAATTGCATTTTGATTAGTGGTTGAAAAAAGAATTGTCATTAAAGAAAATGGTCATCAGTTGGGTAACAGCTAAACAAATTGTGGCACATGAACGTAATAGAATATTACTGTGCTGAAAGAACTATATCTGTTTAGTCTTTTCCTCCACTGATGCTTGAGGAGCTAGCTGCCACCCATTAAAGATAATGTGACCATTATAACCAGAAAGTTAATCACAAATGGACTTCTTCAATTTAAACAATTGATTATAAATGTTCTACATCTTGGGAAACCCCAAACTGAAATTCAAGAAAAATGAGCTGAGATTTACAAGACAATTTTAGGTGTCATTTTTTGTCTCTAGATTCAGAATGCATTTTGATAGTGGTAATAAAATAAAAACAACTCAGCAACCACAAAAACCCAAGCTTTGGCATGATTTAGGATTCTCTCAACAGAAAAAAATGAATTAAAATTCAGATTTGCAAGGCGTGGCCTTTCAGGAGAAGAAAAATAAACCAAGAAAACAGATACATCAACTTAAGAAAAGAATGAAGAAATTCAGGCAAATGTTGGTACTGGCAAAAAGTAAGCTGGTGATTGGATAACAGAAACATTAAAAGATACTGAAGTGATTTGTAGTTGTGAAGATAATAGGAATCTTTCATCAGGGCAAGGGCAGCTATGTGGCACAGTAAATAGAGTGCCAGGCATAGTGAGGAAAACTCATCTTCCTGAGATCGAATCTGGCCTCAGATACTTACTAGCTGCATGACCTTGGGCAAGTCATTGTTTGCTTCAGTTCCTCATCTGTGAAACAGACTGGAGGAAGAAATGGAAAACCACTCCAGTATCTTTGCCAAAAAAAAAAAAATCCAAATGGGGTCATGAAGAGACATACCACACTGAAAAATGACTGAACATCTTTATCAGAGCAATAATAAAGTATGTAAAAAACTTTGTAATAAAAGAAGTGATGATAGTAAAGAACATAGAGGAGAATGAGAAGACATATGAACAGGTACAAAATGAAGTAAGCAGAACCAAGTAAACAATACTCATTGTACATATTTTGAGACTTTTTCCAGCATATGGATTAATTTTCCTGATTTTTCTCTTCTTTCTCCTTAAAAAATATTATTTGTAATATGGAGTGTTTCTCTGAGAAGGGACAGAAAGAGATACTGAAGGCAACTATGGTAATGTAAGACAAAAGACATCAATAAAAACTCTTTAAAAAATTTAAGAGCAAAAAGATTGTCAAAACAAAATATACTAATAATTTTAAAATGTGTTTTGTTTTTCATATTAAATCACTTTCTAATAACTCCTCATGGTAACCGCTTTTACCAAAACAAAAAGCTCACCAAAAGTTAAGCAAAATTATTCAATATATTGGCAACTACTGAAGGCATGTAACATTTTTAAAGAACTAGTTCACTAGTTCTTTACACAGAAGATGGGATTATGTTCTAGCATCACACATTGGGAGCTAATAATGGTCACTGGCATTAGTTATCTTTGAAGTTTTTTTTGGTTCCGTTATTGGAGTCTGGGTGTATTGTTCAGGTTCTGCTCTTTTTGCTCTAAATTAGTTAACATAAGTTTCCCTGCATTTGTCTAGCTCTTAGTCATCATTTATTAAACACAATCATATTTTATTGCATTTATGTGCTATAATATGTTCAGTTCTTGGTCAAAGGGTATCTATCTTATCTCCAATTCGTGGAGACAACAAATAACGTTGTTGGTATGTATTTTCTGTCTCAGACTTTACTGGTGTATATACACAATACTGGAATTGCTGGGTCAGATGTATGAATATAATTTTTCTCATAAAATTCCAAATTGTTATCTAGAATGCTGGAACAAATTCACACTCCACCAACAGTGTATTTGTGTAATTTTCTTTTTTGTGTGATTGTTGATAGTTTGAATTTCTTCTCTTAAGAACTGTTTGATATCATCCTTTGACCTCTAGCAGTATGCTTATGTATTATGTGCACATACATACCTAAATGGATTACTTCTTTTAAAAAATCAAACCATATTAAACTTCTCTTGAACTCAGTTTCTTTATTTAAATATTGTGATAAAGAAATTTGTTTTAACCTAACCCCTATTTCTATGTAAAACAACATTTATTTGTAAAATAAAAAGGATTTGATGTAATTATTTCAAGGACCCTTCTAGTTACAAAATCCTATGACTAAATATTTAAGGAATCATTAAAAGTTTTCATTAGACATTCTTCTCCTTTTCTAATGATAGCTACTTGGTTTCATGAGTTTCCATTTATCACCTAGTGACTAAGATACAGTGATGAGTTTCTTTGCACGTAACTAATTTTCTCTTTACACTGAAAACTTAGCCGTTGGGACTGTATCATTATTTTCTGCAAGAGTTGAGTTGATGCAAAGAAGTTACCAGACTGAATAAAGTACAAGAGTGCAGAAACGCTCCTAGGCAGCAAGTTTTGGCTCTCTTGGGGTAGCCCACTAACCTCCTCCTCATTCTGTGACCCAGCTAGCTACTCTAGACTCTTGGTTTGGGGGGGGAAGTGTGGGTGGTCAGAATTCTCTAAGCTCATGAGTTCTCTCACCAGCATATTTTTCTTTTATCAGTAATCCATTGAGTACACTTTGTTCATAACAAAGACATTTTAATTAAAAGCAATGTAAATAATAATATTTCTCCCGTAAACCTTGAAGGTGCTGTCTCATATTCACATATACATTCAATGAGAAGAGTAGACTACTAGGAATTACATGAGACATACATACGTAAACATTCAAATGTGAAGGGTTGGATGAACAAGTATGACCAAGGCATTCATAGAAGGACAGTTCATACTCCACATACTGCAAAGCTACCAAAGTTTTCAGCTGGTACCGTCATTCTGTTCTAAACTGTACCTGCTTCTCAATAAGACTTTGCCTTTCCCTGATTGCTGACAGAAACTTCTTTCTGATTCTTTTTTCCAAATATTATATCCTCCTTTTCTCTGCCAGGTGCTTTTCTCTCCTCTGTCTCATAATCACCTTTATATATTTTTCACCTGCTACCCTGAAACAACACTCCAATAGGGATGGGAGTGTTACAACTCTTTAACCAGCCCTTTAGCTACCTCTGCCATCCACTAGGGTTTTTGTGTTGTGTCTTTTGTCTTCGAGGAAGAAGTCAGAAACTCTTAGTTAGCATCATCAGCCTGTTCTTTCAGCCTCCTGGAACTCTGCAGTAGTCTTCAGCTGAGGTACTATGCTTGGTGTACCTCCAAAGGTCCTTTCTCCTCTGTCTGCTGGTGGTGCTGGGGTTGGTAATTGTCTCCTTGGCAGAGGGCTACAACTGTTCTCAGCCAGGATTCTCCATCAATGGCTACAAAGCTCTCTTCAGTTTTCTTAGCCAGATTCCTTAGCCAATTGCTTTAAAGCTTCCTTCGACTCTCTCAGTCAAAAGATACAGCAAATCTGCACCAGCTTTCTCAGCTAACAGTTATGAAGCTTGCTCCAGCTCTTTTCAGTTAGGTTTCTCAGCCAATAGATAGCACTGGAAGGTACAAAAACCTACGTGGACCTTAGGTTTACCCTTTGACCTCTTCATAGAACTTTCATGTTAACTGCTTCCCTTCTCTTCTTGTCTCAGAACTCTACATTTATTTTAACTTAGCTGTCTTGTCTTCAATTATCTCCCCTGGTATTTCTCAGCTCAGCTACTACCTAAGTTATGACTATAAGTTCATCTTAGTTCTTAGGTCTTCTATCTCCCAGCTTAGGTAGATCTTCCTATGGTTTTACTTCCTCAAACAAAAGAAGGGCTTGGGAGAAATTGTGGTAAAGAACCTATATTCTCCATTATTCTAGACAAAATAGAAACTACTATCCTAGTTAAAGAATTTTGAGAGGCTAATGACGGCCAGCTCCGCTTCCTGCAACCCTACATCACAGCTTGGTATTTCTCTGTTCTCTCTCCATTCTCGTCAGTCAGAGAAACCTGCAGCCAAGGATGGCATTAATTTAGAATGTAAATTCATTTGTAAAACATGATGGAACATAATGGCAGGAGATTACAAGCAGGAGAGCATTGTACAGCAGTGAAGATAAAAGCAGATCTATAAAAGGCTAATTATGAGGCCCGAATAGACAACATTTTCCCAAGAACATTTATAGATAAAACTAGCTGGAGAGCAACAAATAAAAAAATGAAAGTGTGTCACTGTTTCTATAGTGATCTATTTTCATCATCTGTAATAATGAAGCCATCATATTTGGACTCTTAACATGACAGTCCCTGATGTACTAAGTGAGAAAAAAGAAATAGCATCAAAATGATGAAGTTGAGAACAGTATCTGGCACTCGATGCACAAATAGAGGAAATCAGTATTGGAGAGGACACAATCTCTTCACATTTTCTTTCAATTTTTTAAAAAATTCACATAGTATGTGGTATATCTTTCTAAGTTAATTTTGAAATCAGACCAATTACAGAGCTCTACAAATTATTGTTCATCTAGTAGCAGAGGAAGGATAGCAATTAATCATATATTTGTGAATTTCCTTCAGTTTATTATTGGGCACCTCTTTAGGCAATGCAAAGAGTAAAGGAGAGTCATCGTGCATGAAAAGTGTGATAGGGTAGAAAGTCAACTAATTTGAAAAACTCTGGGCTCGTAAACCTTTTTTGGACTTGTTTGCAAAGTAGGTGCAACAGGAGCGCATTATGTCATTGGCATTACCATTCTGTAAATCAGGTGTTTTCCTGCGAGTTAGAAGTCTGGGTTCAAATCCTGATTCTAACTCTTACTACCAGTGTGACTTTGGTCAAATCACTTAACCTTCTTAGGTCTCCATTTCCATGAAGGTAAAATGAAAGGGTTAGATAATGGGCTTCTGATGTCCCTTCCGGCTCTAGCCCAATCATCCTTTGATCCTATAATGTTTTGGGTTTTTTTTTAACATCACTGTACTTTCCAATACTTCCCCAGCCCCACTAGAAAACTGCAATATAACGAAAGAGTAGCTAATCAACACCGATAGCAAAAACAACAAAAACCCCAACACACCAGCCATGCCTGACAATATATTCCGTAGGATGGACTTAGAGCTTATCATGTTTCTGCCAGGAGGAGGGAGGTGAGTTTCACCATCAGTCCTGTGAAGTCAAGGGAGATTGCTAGTTTGATAAGAATCTGGTGTTTTCAATATTTACAATATTATGGACATTGTGCAAATTCTTCTCTTGGTTCTTACTTTGCATCAGTCAGTACAGTATTCCCACGTTTCTCTAAATTCTTCCCATTCATTGGTTACAATGCAATAAAGTTTCCATTATATTTATATATCACAATTTGTTCAATCATTTTTCAATTCTCAATTAAAGAACTTAACACTACCCCCTCCCCAGTTCTTAATTGGTGAGTCCTTTAATGTCACATGCAACCTATCTTTCCAGGCTTATTATACTTATATTGTATATTCTACATTGTATGGTTATACTGTGTAATATATTATATATTATACATTACTCCTCTTCATGCACTCTACATTCCAGTCATTGTATTTCCTATCTCAGAGCCTTTGCACAGTCAATTCCCCAATGCCTGGGATGCACTGTCTCTTCATTATTATCTCTTAAAATCTCTAGTTTCCTTCAAAACTCAAATCAAACATTACCTCCTATATGAGGCTTTTCCTGATTCTCCCATTTCCTCTCCTCCTCTCAAATTACTTTGTATTTGTTTTACACAAACTTGTATGTGCATATGTGATCTCCTTCAATAAAAACTTCTTGAGGACAAGGATTGCTTGATTTTTGTCTTTGTGTCTCATGGACCTGGTTCAGCCCCTGGCACACAGGGGAGACCTCAATAAGTACTTGTAGATTGTTTGAACTACTCCTCCATTTGATGGGCAAATGCTCTAAGGGTGGGGCTGTGGAGTGGAGGAAACCTAAGGGGCAAGAAGGAAAAGTTTGAAATGGTTGCTTTGTTGAATGTTAATAGGCAGCCTATAAGGGCATAGTGAAAGAACTGTAGAGTGGCTGATGAGACCCAGCTGTGATTTATATACTCTGATTTTGGAAAGGAGGAGATGACTATTTTCTCCATTGTTTTCAGCAGCTTGCAGACAGGAAAAGAGGAATTAGATATTGGGAGATACTCAGAAATGAGAATTTGCAGATCAGGGATTCTATAATGGTATATAGTAAAGCAGCATGCTAGGCCAAAGCTAGATGAATGAATCCAAAATGGGGGAGAAGAAATGAAAAAAAATAGGGGTGCATCAAGGACTGTACCAGTCTTCTCCCTGACCCTATGTCTGGAGGAGTGGGAAAAGGAATAACTTCCAATGAATAGGGTTACAAGGAATGTGCTGTGTTCAGAGAAGAGTCAGATTATTATTATTAAGATAAGAAGGTGATAGAGTGCTGGTTGAAAAAGCTTTAGAATTTAGAAGAGTTTCTTGAGAATAGATCTGTGTTTCTAGTTTCAGAGAGGAGAACCAGGTTGAAGTAGGCCCACGAAAGCAGGGTTGATTACAATGGCAATAAGGATTCATGTATCGGCATCCTGTGGAGGGAGGGGAGACACAGTCTGCTGATTAAGGTCCAGAAATTAACTATTAAATCTGCACCAAGTAATGGGGGGTTTGAATAACTAACCTGTACTTTCAGGTGAGTACCCATGTTCAAGAAATCTCCTTCAAGATCTCTATAACCATTTGCTTATCTAAACTCTCCATTCTATCCTACAATTTAAGAAAGTTTTGATATGGTCTGATGAAATCACAAAGACAAAATCTTTTTTTATTTTATTTTTTGTCTTGACTTTCTTTTTTCTTAAAACTTAAATATACAATAAGAAGAAAAAATTGTAAACTCAAATAGTAAAACTTAAAAAAGAAAAAAGCATTGCCACCCGCACAGCAAAATGCAAGAAGATTTAGAATAAAAGACAAAAATCTCACTGGGAAGACACAAATTTTTGACCCTAACCCCTGCTTCAGGAAAAGAAACCTGTTTATATATCAGTAAAATTTTCATTTGCTTGGCAACATTCCTGAAAGAGGTCCTTTCTGTCTAAGATTAAAAATTTTGCCAAGTCGGTAAAGGCCTGGGCACTACAGATCGGGAGACCATCCCACAAAACAATGCTATAACGATTGAAAAGGCCAGAAGGTCTCAAAGTGAATGTCCACAAGCAGTGGGAAATAATCTAGAAGGTGGAAACTGGAGATCAGGAAGCAAGATTTAGAGACAGCAACCCCAAAGAGAGAAAATAGCAGTTGGGGACAATTAGATACACACGTACCTCTCTTTACAGATGGGATGCTCCACATCAAACATGGCTACATAGATGTGGGAGATGTGGCATGGATTAGAGGCCAAAGGATGCTGTGTCTAAGCCTTACTTGGGCTGGCCAACTCAGGAATGTGTATATCTTTGTGAGAGTCACTGGATAAAAGTGAAATCAAGGATCTATGTGTGCATGTTATTATTTCCATGCTAAGAGGAGGACAGTGCTTTTGTATGGAGTAGATTCTGAATGTGGGAGGGACTGATCATTCACTTTGGTAGAAAATTTTCAAAGTACTTATTTGTCACCTTCCTAGATCCTGTGAACTTGACTCTTGTCTCTTCAAACAGTTTGGAAAGAGATAGTGTTATAAGATTCCTAGGATAGGTTCACTTTTTTCTTTGCATCTGGAGAGGCAAGAGATTAGTGCTTACAAGATGGTTGCTACTTAATAAATATTCATTTCTTGCTTCCTTGCTTGCTTGATGGTGAAGCATGCCTCTTTCGCCCAAACCAGCAGTAAAGTCAGATGCGTAGGATTGAGGAGCCAAAAGGGTGAAAGACAGATTGGCATGGCATCTCTGTGGAAGACCTAAAGAATTAATTTGCTGCAGAGTTTCAAATACAACTTGGATGCTGCTGTCTGGAGGAGGTTCCTTCCCTAAAATTCCTTTACTTCTTGATTGAAGGAGCTAATTTTCAGACTCTTGTTGGGGAAGCTGAGAAAAAGTATGAGGGAAGCAAAAGCCAAAAAACCCTAAACCAACAAACAAACGAAAGCAAAGGATGAGGTCAGGACAAGGTTAGTCATGAATGAATGTGAACTTGACAGACCCCAAGGGATCCCTTCAACATCTTTTTCCTTACCTTGGGTTTTGGTTTGCCTTTAATAATTTTCATCTGTCCTTTCCAATTTGAAGATCATTCTCTTTGGTAGAAAAGCGCATTTAAGAGAGAGTATTAGTATTAACTAATATTAACTAAGAACTAGAAGGATCAGAAAAATTCATGTAAGAATTGTTAGGTGAACTGAGTTTTGAAGAAAGCCAGGAATTCTAAGAAGTGAAGTTGGGAGGCTGTTCCTAGGATGGGGACAGCTTATGTGAGGTATGGAGGTAGGGAACAGTATGCAAAGTTCTGAGAACAATAATTAGGCCATTTTGGCTGGAATATAGGGTGAGTAAGAGAGAATAATTTATAATGAGCCTGGAAAGATTGTTGGAATTGAACTGTGAAAGGCTATAACTAGCAAACTCGGGGACTTATGTTTTATCCTAGAGTCAATAAGGAGTCATTGATGGTTCTTCACCAGGAGGGTTATATGGTCGGCCATACTTTAGATTAGTTGTTTTGGCAATTAGTGGAAAATGGAAAGGGGAAAAAAACAAGATCCTGGAGTCCAATGAGGAATTTGTTGCAAAGGGAGATGATGATGAGAGTTTGAACTAGAGAGGTAGCCACAACAGTGCAGAGAAAGTGATAGACGCAAGACCTGTTGGCAACTGGCAGCTGATTAATGGCGGGGAGTGGGGAGGGAAAGGAAAGGGCCAAAGATGATGCTGTAGTTTTTGTAACCTCCCCACCCCTCACTACTACCATTGGGGTGGGGGTGGGGGACAAAGACTCTGGGTTCACACAAGTGACTCCACAGTGCCTGACCCAAAGTGGCTCAGTTTCCTTCTTTGGATCTTTGAATCATTACTCTCAATCCAGAGTTTTGTTCTGGGAAAGTGTCCAAAATAAAGCTTAGCTATGTTTCTTGCGTAAGGGGATAGATAATCAGCCTCAAAACCTAGAAGGTCTCTGGTTATGTAACCTCTTAGAGTCTCAGGCAATTCTCTAAGATTAATTGGTAAAGGGAATTTCTTCATTTGTAGTTCTCTATTTTAGTGCTCCAGAAATTTAAAAAAAAAGAAAAAAGGTCTGATCTCCAGACCTCCCTCCATCATGATATGGCTCCAGCTGCTAGGCTTGTGTATACCTCTTCCTTTTTCAAGAAGCATGCTATTAAACTGTCTCTCACAGGATTGGGGAGTCTGTGGTCTCCAGACCACATGTGGCCCTCTAGGTCCTCAGGTGTGACCTTTCCCCATCCCTGCTCTAGGAGGTCAGTGTCGGGAGCTTGATGACTATCAAACTTTGGGTTGGCCACAAAGTAACTTCCAAGACTGGTGAAGTCCACTCTCAAACTCTCTCTTCTCAGACCATGTATATCTCTCAAGGAATTCCATTGGAGTTTTTGGGTTTTTTTTTTAAAGCAAAAAAGAAACAAAATCTCCAAATCCATATTAGTGCTTTGGGTGAACATTTTAAAACAAACCAAAAATACCTCCTAGTTTTGCCATACTGTTGAAGCTAGGTTGACACCTTGCTAATAGGTATGTGTTTAGACACTTAATGACACAACATCATGGAGTAGAACCTAGAAGACAGCTGAGAGGTCATTTAGCTCCAACTCTTCCTTTGATCAATGAGGAAACTGAGGCCAGAGAGAGAAATGATTTGCCCCAAGGGCAAACAAATAATAAGTGGCAATCAGGATTGGTACCCAAATCCTCAGACTCCAAATCCAGGGTTTTTTCCACTGCACCAGTTTATTTGCAGTGAAGATAAGGTCTTAAGCACATAGCAGCACAGAGAATTACCCACCCACTGATGGGCATATGTTTTGTCTCTTTTTTTAGACTGAAAATAAGCAGGGATTTATCTATTTTTGCTTGGTGCTAACTGTCGTTCAAGTCATGATAAGTGATAACAATGCCAGCAGTTTTATATACCACTTTTCATTTGAAGGCTTCAAAATATTTTACAAACAATTTCTCACAGTAAGGGAAGAGGGGAAAGGCCTTTGAAGTTTATGCTAGTGGAGAGGGATAGCCACAAAGAGATCAGAGACAAAAAAGAGGCAAAAATATTTATGTAGGAGTTGTTCAGTCACTTAGTTGTGTCCAACATTTCATGACCCTTTGGACCATAGTACACCAGGTTCCTGTACCCTTCACTATCTTGAAGTCTGTCCAAGTTCATGCTCATTGTTTTTAAGATGCTTGTTACTGACAAATAACTTGAAACTAGGGGGAGTGACCCTCAAATGGCGAATGGCCAAGCAAATTATGGTACACAAGTGTCATGGAATATTATTACATAGTAAGATGAAAAGAGTGATTTCAGAGACGCCTAGGAAGACTCATATGAACTGATCCCAAAGGAACTGAGTAGAAATAATAGAACAATTTATTCAATAACAATAACGCTGTAAAGAAAAACGACTTCAAAAGACTTAAGAAGTTGAATTAATGCAATGAACAGTCATGATTCCAGAGAATCAGTGATAAAGCATGCTCTGTGACTGACAGAGAGGCGAGGCGGTCAAACAGGAGATGTAACAAACATTTGGGTTTGTTTGGCCCAGGGATTTTGTTTATCCTTTTCATATTTTTTTTTTATTTTGAAGGGAGGAGTGCAATGGAGAAAGGGGGTCATTAATAATAGGGTCAAAAAAGAAGGAAAGAAAAGAGGGTTACTGAAGCCAAAGGACAAAGAAGACAGAAATGAACAGCATGCCATTTAAAGTTAACACTGAATGGATCTGTAACATCCTCATTCTGTGTGAGCTTAGCACAATGCTGAGCACACAGTAAGCACTTGATAAATGCTTGTCTCCTCCCTCCCTTCCTCCCTTCCTCCCTCCTCCCTTCTCTTCCTTCCTTCCTTCCTTCCTTCCTTCCTTCCTTCCTTCCTTCCTTCCTTCCTTCCTTCCTTCCTTCCTTCTTTTCTTCCTTTCTTCCTTCCCTTCTTTCATTCTTTACTTCTACCACAGTGTTTTGTACATAGAAAGTACTTACTGAATGTGAATTGGATTGGAAAGTACTCTGAAGTTCCAGAAATTTTCCTTTAAAGCCCAGTTTTACTAAAATTAGAGTCAGGTTATTTTCAAACTCATTGGTACACCACTG
The DNA here is from genome assembly GCA_023548195.1 of Bettongia penicillata ogilbyi. NCBI lineage: Eukaryota > Metazoa > Chordata > Mammalia > Diprotodontia > Potoroidae > Bettongia > Bettongia penicillata. Next base: position 2,849,035 of record JAJHZJ010000121.1, on the reverse strand, counting down.
CTTTCTATTTGTTTTAACTCACTACAGAAACAGTCCTAATTCTACTATCATTTTGAGTGGTGTGCCTGGAATACTTCAAGAAGAAATTTTAGATTCTTTGGCTCCAATTTAACCTTTTTTTAATATTCAATCTTTAATTATTTTTATTCATATGATTTAATTCGGGATTTCTTTAACAGCAGATGTATTGTGTACCTACTTCACACACATGCTCAGTATTAAAGATGGTAACAGAATGTTTTGAAGCATCAGTTCCTGATATTAGTGTTTATAACCCAAATGTTTTCCTCTTTGAAGTTTAACAATTGCCTTGACTATGATAAAGTCTTTAATGACAGCATACATCCTTAACAGTTCAATGTTCTAGATTTGAAGAATTTTGCAAGAGTTATCTTTTTAAAAAAATACTTGTACATATTTCCGTAAATAAACAATAAGTACCTTTTCCACCTTAGCACTTTGAGACATAATTACAGCCAAAATCCATGCTGTCAGGCATAAGAGAAGTGAGAAGGACGGCTGGGTGAAGACCCTTCACCACTAATGGACAATCAGCTCAAAGTAAATGTCCTAGCAGGGCTGGTCTTGTCTTGGGGGAGCAGCACACTTCGATAGAAAGAGTCAGGAATATGTGAGTTCCGATAAGTACTTAGCAGCGGGGATAACAATACCACCTACCTCCCAGAGTAGTTGTGGGAATCAAATGAGAGAATAATTGTAAAGCATTTGGTACAGTGACCAGCATATAGGAAGCAGTATATAAAAGTCAGTTATAACCATCATCATTGTTATTCTGTGTGAATGGCCCCAAAGGGAAGCCAGCAGTGCAAGTCAAAAGGTGCATTCCAACATGGTCACAGGCTTTGGATGGGGTGTGGGAGAGAGGAAAGGGCATGGGAAGGGTGGAGGGTAAAGCAAGAAGATTGAGATTTTTCAGTCCATCAAACCCTGGAACTGAAAACAGCTAGCTGACTGATTGGAGTCTAGAGCAGGAGGACTATCAAAAGCATATTAATAAAGAGCTCAGTGCTGGGTAGGTAAAGGCTGAGGATGGAAGGGCCAGAGGCAAAAGGACAGGCAGCTCTTTACAGAATAGCTAGGGGCAAGCTACAGGTTTCAGGTCACAAAGTTTCTAGGCAGCCCTGCCTAGGGGCAGAGTAACATCAAATGCCTTGCAGGCCCTGGGTTTGGAAGACTTTTAAACTGCAGAGTTAGTCCAGTCCATCTGATAGACGGATGCTTTGGGTCAAGCTACACGCCATTTTCTTCTGAATTAGAGGCAGCTATGTTGTGCAAACACAGGGCAGCCTACCCCATCCTTGGAATAGGTGCTTACTAAAGCAATGAATGACCTTCCCTGCCCCCCAAGCATATGCAATTCAGGAGATCCTAGGTATAATAATAAATACAGTTACTTTTTCTAGTCTTTTTGTTATAATACAGGGCCTTCTAGGGTCAACTAAGTGGTGCAGTAGATAGAATGCCTAGCCTGGAGTCAGGAAGACTCATATTTCTCAGTTCAAATATGGCCTTAGATTCTTTCTAGCTGTGTGATCATAGACAAGTCACTTAATCCTGTTTGCCTTAGTTTTCTCATCTATAAAATGAGCTGGAGAGGGAAATGGCAAACTACTCCAGTTTCTTTGCTAAGAAAACCCCAAATGGGCTCATGAAGAGTGAGACACAACTCAAATGACTGAATATTAGCAACACAGGGCCTTCTAAACCAGTAGATCAGAATTTTGAAACTCTGGAAGTCAGATCTCGTAAATACCTAAACTGACTGGTATGGTCACACCCTCTCTTCCCTAGTCCTCCCTGTCTTCAGGGAGTTGTCTGAATTCTTCTTAGCTATGAAGAACATACAGATAACAATAATTCCCCCCCTCCCCATTTCACTCTGTAATTTCATTATCAGCAAGTCTTTCCTTCTTTGGGCATTTCTAACTCAGAATCACATCTGGAGCTGAAAAAGTAGCCCTTGGGATGCATGGACTTTTCCTTGGGTGATTTCCAAGATTTAAGGGAATGAAAAGATTGCTCTTTCTCACAGAAAAGGTAAAAAAAAAAAAAGCCAAAAAAACCCCTTTCCTTTTGAGTAGAGATGTAGAATCAAATTTGTGATGCTAGGGATGCTAGGGTCAACTAGAAAGACAAATGAGTCTTTCATTCAGAAAGTGGGTAAAGGGCCATCTTTCCCCTGGAAGACAAAGGACTGCACCACACCCTGGGTCACTTATTCTGAAAGCTATTTCCCTACCTTGTGCCATACATGGGACGGGTTGGTTTTATGGTTACATGCCGGGCAAAGTGCAGTGCTACGTACGGTCTGCCTTACATGGGGTGTGTGGATAGACCAGAGGAGCTGAGTTAATTGGGGGCAGTTAAAGGGCAAAAATGTGATTGAAGCTGGAAGTGTATAGCTATAGTTTGTAAACCAAGACAATAAATCTCAGGTAGGAAGATGGGTAATAAAGTCAGAGAAAACTTCCCTGGTATCCATCAGGGCCTTCTCTGGGAGAGTGTTGGGTAGCTATACCAGGCTTGACATTTTAATGATTTGTGCCTAGGGTCACACAATAGACCGTGGGCCTCTAATGGATCTCGGAAACTAGTAAAGGTGTTGTGAGCAGAATTTTTTTTTAAGCAGGCCACCCTGGGCTTGAGACTGGGAAGTCTGTCCGTGCTGCTCTGCTGCTTGGAAGTACTTTACCTGCTGTGAGTGAAATTGAGTAAGAGCATGCTATACTTGTCAATTTCCCTCCCAGCAGGCACCCTGGGCAAAGCATTGCCATGTAGGAGGGTGATACAGCTAGGAACCCACTTGCCTGACTGCTTGCAAAGCATGGACAGGAGAATGGGCATGTTGGGGGGGATGGGGGGAGGAGGGTGGAAGGAGATGGAGACCAACCTGAGAGGGCTCATTTGTGGCAATGCTTTTGATAGCAAGACAGCTCCTTTACCCCTCTATCCTGTTGAATTTCTTTAACATCTGGGATTTTGGTTTTATTGTGTGTGTGTGTGTGTATGTGTGTGTGTGTCTGTGTGTGTGTGACTGTGTGTGTGTGTTTAACCCCTATTTAAAATAATTTGCAAAAAACAAAAAAAAAATTTGGAATGGGATGGGAGAGAAATACATTGGGAAACAGGTAATGCAAAATAAAAATGTCAACTGAAATTGTTTAAAAAATACAAGGATGAAAATAAACTGGTTTATTATGCTATTTTAATCTTTTAAAAATTAAGCCCTTTGTTTTTGCATAACATGAATTTCTAAAAATATCTATCCCTTCTTTCCTTCCCAGTAAGTCATCCCTTATGACAAAGATTTTTAAGGGGGAAAGGGAAGTAGTTCAGAAAAACTAACGTATCTATTGTATCTGAAAGTACCTGCAATATGACATATCCATAGTGCCACCTCGGCCATGAAGGAAGGATGTACGTTTTCTCAGTTCTCTCCAAGGCCAAACTCGGTCATTATAATTTCGGCCTTCCATTGCTATTACAACAGGACTGAGCTAACCACTGCTACTTACTCTAAGGAGTCAGCAAGGAACAGACAGGATGACCCGACCCACCACCGCCATATATACATATACATAATTCCAGCCTTCACCTCCGCTCCTCTCTCCAAACCTCTGGCAATACCTATATTCATACGTCATTTATTATGAAAAAGGATTTAACGGTACTTAAATGGTCTTTGGTCTGTCTCATGGATGTGGACATTCTCTCCAAGGAAACAGATCGAAACTTTTACTTGCCTGTTGATGTTGTACAACACAGGGGTTCTATCCAATATCCTGTGGGTCTTCCTCAAATTCTTTTTGACGTAGCAAGGATACTTGTGGTACAACAGTAGACAGAACAAACCTGAATGGTAGATATATGGCCAGATCCTCCCTTTCAAAAAAGAAAAAGCAGTCTGTGGAGGATTCATTACAGTTAGAGAACTTTTCTTTCCTACATGCTTGGACATCAGGCTACCCATTGACTTTTATCTAAACATAAGACCGGATTCCTATTCTGAAAAGGTTCAGGGCCAGAGAGAAGTGTGACTGGCCAGGCTTTCTTGCTGTGCCATAATCACCACTGCTACTATCCCTTTATACCTGTTTTCCTCTGACATCTCAAATCAGGCTTTCTCATCTCCACAAATAACTCTGACTCCAAGCCAGTGAAGCATGTTCTCCCCTCATTACACTTGCAGGGGGACTGAGGGCAAAACCTACCTTTGGCTTTAGTGCTGGGAGTCTCCCATATTTTAGGCTGAGACTTTTTAAGTCAGAAAGCAGAGAAAAGCTGAGGCTGGGGAGGGAGGAGACAAGACTGGAGGGGTGGGTGGGGAAGGAGTAACGCAAAGTCAAGGGATGGTAAATTGACATGGTAGGTTAAGCAGATGAGCAGGAGGCAGGGGACAGATCTGAAGTGTGACTCAATAGCAGATGATAGTTTGACGAAGAGATGTGGTATAGGGTCAAGTAGAAGGTTTAAGTGCTGGGAGAAGCAGGGAGGTTTTGAGTTCCATGAAGAATCTGAGATAATTAGAATCCTGTGGGCATGGACCGATCATTGGAAGAGGTCAAGAAAAAGATGTCCTGTTCTTCTGCAAGACCACCCAAATACTGTACGCTACAGTCTATTACAGCTAATTCATAGTATTTCAGATGCTAAGATATGAGTCAAGTTATTTCATATTTATGTTAGTTTCTACTTCATTCTATCCTCTGTGGATAATAAATTAAGATGTTATGCAGTTTAATACAGGATATGGCAAATAACAAGATCTGGTGAAAAATTACAACATAGTTTAAACTATAGGATCTGGTTAAAAATAACTTGGACACCAACTGTTCACATAAATATTTTTAAAATGGTATGGAAATTGTCAGTCAACAAAGAAGGAGGACAGAGTGCTGCAAGTATTTTCATAGCCTGATCACAGTGCATACGTTATTAGCATACTAAAAAATTATGAAAATTTAAAGAGCATATTTCTACATTTAAAATCAAAGTACAGTAGTTTTGTATTCATTTATATAAAGATTTGCTTAGATGCACTACTGCCCTCTTATGGCAGAATGAAATCATCTCACTTCAGATATACAAAAACTTTCGTGGAATATGGGAAATTCCAAGTCAACTAGTGTTACTTAAGCACATATTGTGTCCCTTTCTCCTTCCCCAAACCCTCCCAGCCATATAAAGGTGGTATAAAAGATGGTGTCCATTTTCAAGGCATTTTCATTTGGTTGGGCAGATATGTACACTAGAGATCAATGAAATTGATTAATAAATCAGTAAGCACTTATTACATGCTTATTTTGTGCTAGATGCTAGCAAAATAAAAATGCAAACCAACCCCACCCCTCAAAAAACCCCCTCAAAACCAAAACCTGAATCCCACTGTGAAGGAGCTCCCAAGTTATAACTAGGGCAAGGCAACTGGAACTTTGCTACAGGGCTCAGGAAATTATGCTTAGCACCTAGTAAGTAAGCATAACAACTAGTTAAAATAGGCAGTGCTACTGCTTTGGCAGATGACTTTTTACCTTGCTGCTGTCGTCATCATCATCATCATCACATTAGCTAATTTTTATATAGTACTTGCTATGTACCAGGCACTGTACTAGGACCTTTACAATTATTATCTATTTGATCCTTACAAGAGCCCTGGTAAGGGAGGCTGTTATTATTGTCCCTTTATAGATGGGGAAACTGAGGCACAAGATGTTAAGATCTGCCCAAAGTTACACAGGTTGTTGTGCTTGTCCTTTGTTCTCCAAGAGGACCATGACATCAAGATGATGACATAACTTGCCGTTGACTTGGCTTTTAATGAGAGAGGGCTGTACAAGGCTCACTTACTCCTCCTGACTCATCTGGATGCAGCGGCCAGATATTTATCAGGATGACTGGAGGTGGCCCAGCACGCAATGGCAGCCAAGGTTACAGAGATAGTAAGTGTCTGAGACTAGATTTGAACTCAAACCGTCCTGATTCTAGGGCTGGTACTCTATAAACTGTACCACCTAGCTGCTGCTGCTGTATCCAGGGCCATTTCCAGTTATTCTGATCTATATCTTGCCACTGGACCCCAATGGCTCTGGAGAAGAAAGTAGGACTGATAGCTTTGCCCAGCCCTCCCTCACTTAAATCCAGTGCACTTGCATATCATGGCACCACTTCCCTGATGTCACGGTACTCTTTGAGAACAAGTAACAGCAGGTGCTATGCTCCAAATGAGCTCCTGTCTGGCCTGGCTCACTGATGTCCCCCAGAGTCTGTCTCCTTTCTTGTGGAGCAGTGTCCAAGGGGTCTCTCCAATAACAGCAGATCTTCAAAAGTTGGTTTGAGAATGTATTTCATGTTTGTTACTTATATATTTTGTTTCTTAACTGACCTTGCTACAAGACTAGCTAGTTATGGCTCTGGGCAAATGCTGTCAAACTGGAAGAGCTTTGTATATGGATCAAACTGTGGAGCTGTTGTCCAAAAACCTGTCCAGCTAAGGCTAGAGAAAGGCCAAGGGCTCTCAGCCCCAGCGTCTGAGGCATCTAACCTCAAATTCACACAGTATAAAGTGGTATAATCAGGATTTAAATTCAGACTCTTTGACTTTGTATATTCAATCCCAAACGACTTAATTCTTTAAAAAATAAAAATAGGCAAAGTCACTTTATCTATGAATTCTCAAGTTAGCTACATGATTATTGTCCTTAAGGTGTTTTTTGGGCACTTGTAAACTTTCTGAGTTCACTATTTAGGATATGTAACAGACCTAGTCACTCAAACCACAGGGATTTAATCACATCCTCAAAGAAAATGATTAAAAGGCACTTTGTTTGATAAAATAGACATTCCTGCCATGCAAGCTCTTGTCATAGTTGATAAGATATAGATTATTATGTGTGTGTTTCCTGGAGATATGAATGACAGCTTCATTCCTACCATAACTCAAGATATTTTTGTCTTACTCTGCACTAGCATTCAGTTTACATGATCATGGCTAAGGGATGGTTCAAAAGAGGCTTAGATCTTCCCTTGATAAGTGATTGCCACTTTCCACAAGAATCACATTGAGGGGAAATATTTCTTGGCTTCTCTCAATTTTTTCTTTTCTTTTCTGGTCTAGACTTGTGATTTCATGAATATAAAGGCCCTCTGAGGAGGAAACTCCCTCTACAAATACAGGGCCTCCTTGAGTGTACAGTTTACAAGACAAATGCTGGGGGCACTTAGAGCTTGCCCAAAGGTCATACGACCATTAAGAGTCAGAGACTAGACTTGAACTCAGACCTTCCCCCTTTCCCCCCACCCTCCCAAGAAGCCATCTCTCTCTCCATCATGCCAAGCTATCTCTTATTCTTTCTTTGAAGTCTTTAAATTTGATATGCTGGGACAGAAATATTATGTGGCAATAGATTTCAAGACATCCATCTAAAGTAGGGATTTTTAACCATGGACACCCAGGGTGTCTGTGGGTAGATTCAAGTGGGGTCATGAACTTTAAAAATAATTTTTGTCAATTGCATTTCAATATAAAAAATAGTTTCCTTTTTGATCTTATGTACATTTTTGTACATTTAAAAAGATTTTAGGGGCTGGTTATAGGTTTTGTCAAATAGCCTAAGAGGTCTATGATGCAAAAAAGGTTAAGAACCTTTTCATCTAAAGAGAAAAAAGTCAGATAAAGATTTTTAAAAAGAGTAAAGAAACCATAAGTTAGAAATAGCAGTACAAATTCTCAAGAGTAATTGGACTCTGTGTTTAGTCCAGAGAAATGAGAATACTAGGTCCCTCTATTATGCTCTCAATTTCTGCATCACTGTAGGACTATATCACCTGAAAATGAATTCAACAAACGAACAGATGCCTACAGTTTTTCCTACAATAACAAAGAACCTCATTTCCTTTGGCCCTAGGGTTGTATCAGTTGGACTGTATGGAACTCCATTAGACCCCTTTGACCAGTAGACCTTCACACAAAGGAGAACTGTCCTACTGTCCCAGTTTTGAGGCCTATGTCACTTAGTAAGGGGGAGCTAAGCAATAGGACATAGCTGGACCAGCACAAAACCATCATTTCTAATAGAAAAAAACCAACGGACCCAACAACTCTCAAAGAACGTGCCTCAAAGATGGTGGGTCACAAATCTTCAGTCTTCGTACACAATAGATCATATCATGTTCGGTGTGTAATGTGAAGTTACCTATGGCCATGTTTTTATCATGCTGCAGCCCCAGGCATTATGACTTCTGGTCAAAGGTTAGACTTTTGTCCATTATAACTAGCTGGGAGGATGCATGAATATTTCTATATTTTAAAGTGACTTTAGAATCCTTTGGTTTGGGAGATGTTTTTGTTCTGTTTTGTATTAAAATTATGATTTGACTAATATGGAGAACCACTCCTCAAAAAAAACCCAAACAATTTCTATCAACACCAATGGGCATCTGCTTTGCAACTTTTAGAGTACTAAGTTAAGTAAATTTCCCAGGGCCATACAAACCAGTATTCCTCAGAAATAGGACCTGGACCCAGGTCTTCCTGATTGCAAAGCTGATTTTATAGCCACTACAACACACTGTTGAAGATAATGAGAAATAAAAACAGGAAAGCAGAGCAGATAAGTAGGGTCTCACAGGGCTAGAACCTGAGTAATAATTAGGCATGGTAAAAAAAGCTGGTAGAGTAGGATGAATTTATAATCCATTCTTCAGATGTAGCTAAGTGACACAGTGGATAGAGCACAGGACTTAGGAAAGCCTGAGTTCAAATGTGTCTTCAGACACTTACTATGTGATCCTGGGCAAGTCACTTAATCTCAATTGTCTCCAAAACAAAAATAGAAAATAACTCTTGTCTTCCTCCTTGTTTCCACATACTACACCATCTCCCCTACTCTCCCACAAAGTGTAGGCTGAGGCATTGTAGCTCACTGAGTATCCATTTGCCCTCAGAGATGAGAAGATGGAAGATTGAGTTCTGTTTCTGACACATCCTAGCTCTGTGACTGAGGAAGTCCCAACCTCTCAGTGCTCTTGAAAATTCTCTAAGACTCTAAGTTTCACAGAAGGTGCTGAACTACACAAGTGGAGGGAATTTTCTCAGCTGGGAGTTCTACCAGAGAAGTCACAATGCCTAGCTATTATTTTTAAGCTAAAATAATCAGGGATAAGTCTGGCTAGGTCATCCGTAGACTTCCAAAACTGATCAATGTAAAATGCTATTATAATGACAAGAGATAAATCCAGAAAATCTCTGAAACCAGACCAGTAAAGATTTCTCTTTATTGCACTTGCACTTCTGACATTCAGGTTCTGGACCCTGAACCAGAGGAACAAGTGTTTTTCAGAAGCTCTAGGGAGGGTCCAAATCTGCAGCCCAGTCACTACCCGGGGAGAGACCATGAATCTTTGCAATACTATTAAAAATTGTTTGGATGAGATTAATTTGCCTTTACTTACAAACCACTTAACCTCTTTGCTGGATGCCCTTATTGACCTTGGCAAAGTACTGTATTAAGAGCGATTAGACAACTGAGAGATGCAAAGGCCCAGGGTACAGATGGCCTTCCTATTGATTTCCTTTGTGAGACCTTTTCTTAGAAATTGTTCCAGTCCCTGCTTGACATACTTGCAGACTCTGCCTGTAGTTTCCCCTCAACATTATTAAAACTAGGATTACTATAATTCTGAATCCAAATAATAGTGTGTATAGAATTTAGATGTCAAGATTTTGTTTAAAATCCTCTAGAAACCTACAGAAATGATTTCCTCTGAATTAGTGGCCAGTATTGAGAAGAATTCATTGCAAGCTGAGGGCTTTGATGAATCCTGCCAGTTTTCTTAAAACTTCATTGTTTTGTTTTGTTTGGAGCAAAGAATAATTATTTTCTGTTCACACGCCATGGATATTAGAGAGCCCACAAGATACAGATGCATCTGTTCATTCCTACTGTGAAGATGGCAGGGCATTTAAATTTCATCACACTCCTTGCCTTCTTTAGAAGAAGAATCTCCTTCCTTGGGTGAATCAGATCAGGCAATAAGATCATCAATAAGCATTTGACTCAGTTCTTTATATATTTTAGAAATGAGGTCTTTATCAGAGACACTGGCTATAAAAATTGTTTTGCATCTTCTTGCTTCCCTTTTAATCTTGGTTGCATTAGCTTTGTTTGTGCAAAAGCTTTTTAATTTAATATCAAAATTATCCATTTTGCATTTCATAATGTTCTCTATCTCTCTCTGGGTCATAAATTATTCTCTTCTCCATAGATCTGACAGGTAAATGATTCCTTGCTCTCCTATTTGCTTATAGTATCATCCTTTATGTTTAAATTGTGTACCCACTTTGAACTTATCTTGCTGTACAGTGTAAGATGTTTGTCTATGTCTAGTTTCTACCATACTATTTTCCAGTTTTCCCACCAGTTTTTGTCAAATAGTGAGTTCTTATCCAAGAAGTTGGAGTCTTTGGGTTTATTAAACAGTAGATTACTATAGTCCTTGTCTACTATATCTTGGTTACTTAACCTATCCCACTAATCCACCACTCTTTTTATTAGCCAGTACCAAATAGTTTTGATGATTTATGCTTTTTAATACCGTTTTAGATCTGGTATGGCTTAGGCCACTTTCCCTTGCAATTTTTTCATTAATTCCCTTGATATTCTGGACCTTTTGTCCTTTCAGATGAACTTTGTTATTATTTTCTCTAGCTCTATAAAATAATTTTTCTGGTATTTTGGCACTGAATAAGTAAATTAATTTAGGTAGAATTGTCATTTTTATTGTTTTGACTTGGCCTTACCATGCATAATTAATATTTCTCCAGTTGTTTAGATCTGACTTTATTTGTGTGAAAAGTGCTTTGTAATTATGCTCATGTAGTTTCTGGGTTTGTCTTGACAGGTAGACTTCCAATTATCTTATATTGTCTGCAGTTATTTTAAATGGAATTTCTTTTTCTATCTTGTATTTCTGTATTTTGTTGGTAACGTATAGAAATGTTGATGATTTATGTGGTATATCTTGCAAATTTGCTGAAGTCAATTATTTCAGCTAGTTTTCAGTTGATTCCCTAGAGTTCTCTAAGTATTTCATCACATGGTATGCCATGAAATGACAGTTTTGTTTTGTCATTGCATACTCGAATTCCTTCATTTGCTTTCTGCTTTTATTGCTATAGCTAGCATTTCAAGTACAATATTGAATAATAGAGGTGATAATGGGCCTCTTTGCTTTACCCTTGACCTTACTGGGAAAGCTTTTAGCTTATCTCTATTACAGATAATGCTTTCTGATGGTTTTTTATCATTTTAAGGAAAGTTCCATTTATTCCTATACTTTCTTGTGTTTTTAAGAGGAAAGAGCGTTGTATTTTGTCAAAAGTTTTTGTTGCATCTATTGAGATGATCATATGATTTTTGTTCTTGTAATTGATATGGTCAATCATGCTAATAGTTTTCCTAATATTGTACCAGCCTTGCATTCCTGGTATAATTCCCACCTGGTCATATTATATGATCTTTGTGGTATATTGCTGTAAAGTCCTTGCTAATATTTTATTGAAATATTTTGTATCAATATTCATTAGGGTGCATAGTTTTCTTTTTTTCTGCTTTTGCTCTTTCTGGCTTCGATATTAGCACTGTGATAACTTTTAAAGTTCAATTTGCATTACTAACATTTTCTTCATCACTTTCTTAAGTCTAGGCAATCAATAAAATAGTAAATCAAACTTTAATTTTTTCCGATACATAAATGTTCACACTGAAAATTTAGCAATCAGTTTTCCTAAGCATACTTATGTCACCAGGTGATGATTTTTTTTTCAGCCTTAGAAACACATGGAGTCTATGTAGAAGTAAGAGAAAGAGGAAAGTACAGTCTGTGCTGGTAGAGAAAGGATCCATATCAATTAAATTATATCAGACTGTATGTAGTGCCTCCTTGGGACTGGTCCCCCAAATCAATACTCATAGGTTTATAAGCAAGGACCCCAAATGGATGACTACTATTTCAGATTCATAGGTATTCTAAAAGTGTAGCTAAAGAACTCACATCAGTGTATTTACTTTTGAGAGTCCCTTCCCATCAATCCTTTGGGTTCCTCAGAACTGGTGTGACAACATCTTACTGTCTTCACCTGCAGGGCCTTGTATCCTGGGACTATTCCTCCTATAACCGACTTTGAGTTAAAATGAACCATCAAGAGCCACAGGGAGATTAAGTCCGCACTATGATTAATAAAATGATACTAATTGCATCTTTAATAAATATCACAGCCTAGGTGATGCACAGGTCCAAGGGCTAACTAACTTTCAGAGGCATGATGGAGAATAAGAAAGGATTCATTAGGTCTCCCTAAACCAATCAGGAGAGCTGGGAGACTTTCCATTAAGGGAAACAATGGATTCACAAAAAGGTCCTGATTGTTATCTGGATTTGGTGGATCTGACTAACAAAAGAATTAAAAACCTGTGGGTTCACCCTCAGGTGTAGCTTGATAGCTCTGGGCAGAATGATAACATTCCTTGGAGGAAGAAGTTAAAGCATGAGGGCCAGCAGATGGCAGCAACATCTTTGGAGGTAGAGAGGAGAACCAACTTTTGCACAACCCGTCTTTACCCAGGAGCATGAGTTCCATGGGGCAGCGATCTCCTTGGTATGATATAGTCTGTGATGAGATTTTGCACATGAAGGTCAGAGAAAGATTCTGTTGTTTGACTTCCCTTTATTATTTACTTGCTCTCCTGGCTTAATTAAATGCATTTTGGGGGGAGTTTAATGGTTCTTGCTTGATCTATTAGTATTGCCGCTACTGGATAGGGACAATTATACAATGTTCATTGCCCAAAGTCTCCCCACACAGAACCTGGGGTAGTAAAGGCTTAAAAAATTGAATGGGACTATTCTTAATTATATGAGATTAGTTGAAGGAACTGTGGAATACAAGTCTTATAGGTGGGGTAGGAAGATGCTGGGTATTGAGAGGCAGATGTAGGATTGATATAGGCAACAACTTTCTATTAGAGTTAGCCAAAAATAGAATGGGCTGCTTTAAGGGGTAATGGGATAGAAGTCTTGAAGCAAAGTCATGTTGAGACTGTCATAGAAGGGATTCTTGGTCAAGTCCAGGTTTGTATTATGTGACCTCTGAGGTTCCTTCCAGCTCTGAAGTCTTGTTTTAGAAATCAACAAATTCTTAGATAATAAAAGGTTACAGACCAGGTCATCCTAGCAGAAGTGAACTGGAAAGGTTCTGTGCAAGACATCACAACGCTTCATGAAGTCCAAGGTGGGGATGACAAGAACAACTGAGAGACCAGGTTCATGCAGCATGCTTATTATTCTGGTCCCAGACCAAGCCCGATGTGGTCAATATCTGGGCTCTGATTAGCTCAGAATGAATGTAAATAACAATTGTTTCTGTTTTGGCCAGAAACCTTGAGGATCTTCCCCTCTCAGAACTAGTTTTTTTTTAAAGAGGCAATTCTTTGCTTCATTTTTTATTAAGCCCCAGTCAGACAGAGACATGTTTAAGACTTTAGCTTGACAAGGCCAAGGTCCTCCACTGTATCTTAGACCACCTCTAGTCATCCTCATCCATATCCGGACCCTGGACTCAGATCGCTCTGGAGGAGAAAGTGAGGCTGGGGATTTTACCCAGTCCTCCCTCACTTAAGTTCAGTTCACTTACATATCATGGCTTCCCTTCTCCGATGTCATGGTCCTTTTCAAGAACAAAGCAAACAGCAAGCAGCAGCAGCATAATTTGTAAGTGAAATGTATTTAAAATATGCAGGGAGTAAGTACTTTGCTGGAATTCAGAATTAATTTCCTTTTTTGTTTTCTTTGCCCTAAAATATAAAATGTATTTCTAATAATTGAGATTTTCTTATTGTAAGGAATAGGACAGCTATTTCTTACCTAATTTGCATCAAGGTATTATGATTCTTAAATATACAAAGTTAATATTATCAATCATCTTTTTACTGCAGCATATGAATCTTCTGAGGTCATTGTGGAGTAGATGGCATGATTATTGGGGAAGCAACTTTTCAATAAACCTTTTATTTTTTGAGGCAATCAGGATTAAGTGACTTAGGGGTCACACAGCCAGTAAGTGTCTGAGGCAGGATTTGAATTCAAGTCCTGACTCCAGAGTCAGTGCTCTATCCACTGTGTCACCAAGCTGTCCCTGCAGCTTTAACTGTCCATCAGTGCCTAAGTTATTAAGTCTCTGACTTAATACGCGGGATCATTCTTCTTTGGGATTGGTTAACAAAGAGAATTACTTCTAGACCTTGTGAAGATGAATTTTAAAGGAATTGGAAAGAACCTTAAAAATCATCAGTCCAATTTGTAGTATAGATCCATAGCTAGAAGGAACGTCAGAGGTTAGTTATCTAGTCCAACCCTCTTATTATATAGTTGAGGCCCAGGAGTATTAAGTGGTTTGATCAGGATTACCCAAATAGGAAGCATCAGAGACAGAATTGAAGCCAGATCCTCTCTCATTCCAAAAATAAGTGTTCTTTCCACTATGCTAAGCTGTCCCCACCTTTTCATTTTTACTAGTAAGGAAACTGAGACCCAGAAAAGTAAAGCTATTTGTCCAAGGTTTTTAGATCAGAAAATATCTTAGAGATCCTTTTTTCTAGAAATACTTTTTTCATAATTTTCAATTTAGCTTCACTATGTCAGGACTGCTGTGAAAGGGTCCTTCCTTACTCACCAGGCAACTGCCTAAAAGTTCATCAGATGGTGAGCCAAGACAAAGATGTAGGCATTCTCTGTGGAAAATGTTTTCCTGTCCCTTTTTATACACCTGGAGACTCTTAACAGCAAAAAATTTCTGGCTGAACTTTCCTCCCCCAGTGGCAAGATTTTGGGAGGAATAATCTAACTAGGTCACATACCATGTAGGGTTTGCCTAGCAGACCCATGTCAACACCTTGAAATCTTCCAGAAAAGCAAAATAGTTAGCTTACAGATAAGTGTCACAGGTGTTACGGGCTCTGTGTGACCAAGTCCCTCAGCAGATAGCTTGGATCAGCTGGAGCTCCTAGAGGGTCTTTTAGGGTCCCTCAATATCCATTGGCACCATGGTGAGGTGGTGATATAAATATACAACCCCTGCTGGGTACAGATGAGAATAGTGGCTGTCAAGACTTCTATCACTCTTAAAGCTTCCTCTATAATTTTACTTTTTTCAATTACCAACCATTTATTTTTCTCCCTTTTCCCTTCCCTCTCCCCAGGAAAAACAGAAAACAAAATAAAACCCTTGTAACAAATATGTATAGTCAAGTACAACAAATTTTCACACTGGCCATATCCAAAAATGTGTTTCTCCTTCTGCATTTTTAGTTCATCATCTTTCTGTCAAGAAATTACCCCTATCAGTTTATTAAAGTTGAAGAGTCCTTGGTCAGGTGCTTCCCCAGTCCCACTCCCACCCTCCAAACCACTGAAACAGTCCATAGTAGGGGACTCCCTGTCCTCCTTTCTTAAGTTAGGGCTCCTCAGGCACTTCCTGTTCGAAACCACTAGCTACAATACTTGAGTTAGGGAATATTTCTGGGGTGACCAGGTAAAAACCAAAGCGTACCCTTTCCCCAACCCTAAGTCCTTAAGCAGAGATTTCACAAGTCAAATAGAAGACCTATGAGTCCTGTTTCCCTTCAGATTTTCCCAGCCCAGAATTAAATGTAACTGTCCAGATGTGGTATGACTATCCTAGGGACTGACTGAACTATTAAACCTTCTTGGATCTGGACATTGTTTCCATTAACAGGGACTAAGATTGCACTGTCTTTAATTAGACACGTCACACTCCTGGCTCATTGTCAATTAGTGTGTTTAGGTTTTGGTTTTGGTTTGTTTGTTTGTTTTGTTTTTTTTTTCCTACCAGGACTGCTGTGATGCTGGATCTTCTCTAGCTGCTGCTTGTGTGGTTGATTTTTTGAACCCAAATGCAGGATTTCACATTTTATTTTGTTGGAGTCAGTCTACCACTCTGTGTTTGAATCATGATTCTGTCTTCCAGCATATCAGTGTCATCTGTAAATCTGATAAGCATGCCTCCTACATCATTTTCCAAGATGACATGAAACGCCGCTTTCTACTTTTCTCTCAGCAATTAAAGGAGAAACATTGGTTTCCAACCAGTCTTTGGTTTCCAAACCATTCTGGTTTCCAAATTGATTGGTATGTACCAACTTTGCATTTTAACAAATGGACTCCTAGGAAATGGAAGGCACCCTCTCTGATTAAATGAAAAATCAAACCTCTTACCTCTGCTTATGAACCAAAGTCTTCTGGGGAAACAGGGCACTGTGCTACTCATAACATTTGTCAGACAGGAGGACTGGCTCTGACTCAAGGTCTTTGAAGAGTACCTTCAGGGCAGTTTCACTCGGTAATTCGATCCTTGACAGGGTGACTTAAAAGGAAAATATTTGTGGGACTTCCAAAAAAAACATTGTCCATTGTAAAGGAAACAAGAACCCTGATGAATCTGGAGAAAGTGACAACCGTAAGGCCAAAGCTGGAACATGAAAGCCCATCTTTTTCCTTTCAGAAGACCTAGGGTATTATCTCTATAGGGAGGAGTCACTGGAATCCATACCAGTGATAGGGCTTTGCTGACAAAATAGCTCTGTCATTTTTTTAGGGCTGACTTCAGTAATGAAAAGGTTCCCTTGGTCAAAACCTCTCATAAGCACAGTCACCTAACATTGCATGAGGGTCATGGCAAAGGCATGCCTCCCCCGAAGGCTAGATCTGACTTGGAAAATGGCACTTCACTAAATCAGAGTAGAGAGAATGGGGATAGTGCTTAATGATCACAGAACACAGAGCTGGATGAGACCCTGGGGGTCTTATAAACTAACTCCTTTATTTTAAAGATGAGAAAACTGAAGCCTAGAGTAGTTTATGTGACTTGACCAAGATGACGTTGGTAGGAATCAGTCAAGCAACAAATATTTATCACTGCCTACTATGTGCCAGGCACCATGCTAGGCACTGTGATACAGGTACAAGGAATGAAATAATGCTTACTCAAAAGAAGCTTATATTCTAATGGAGGTGTGGGGAAGAGAAAACAAATATATGTAAATGTATGCAAAATAAATACAAATGTATGCAAATAGTTGAATACAAATTAGTTAGGTAGGGAGGACTCTAGTAATTGGAGGCATCAGGAAAGGCTTCATGCAGAATGATATACCTGAATTACATCCTAAATGAAGCAAGGGCCTCTGAGGTAGGAGTGAGGAGAGAGTACATTCCAGACAAGGTGGGTAACCAGGGTAAAGGCCTGGAGATGGGAAGCTACATGTGACAAGAGAGAAGATCGCTTCAGCTGGATTGAAAAATAAGGGAAGGGAAACTGATAGCTGGAAAGTAGAAAAGAGAAATTAGAAACTGGAGAGAGAGACCAGGGCAAGATTGTCTAGGACTTTAATAGGTAGACAGAGGCATTTATACTTTATTTTAGAGGTAATAGGAAACTACAGCTGTTGATGGAATGAGGGAATCACATGGTCAGACATGCACTTGAAGAAAATAATTTTGGCAGGGAGCAGAGCAAAGATGGCAGAGTAGAAGGACATACCTATAAAACCTCTCCCACTACAACTCATAAAATACCTATAAAAAATGACCCTAAACAAATTCTAGGGCAGCAGAAGCAACAAAACGACAGAGTAAAAGAGATTTCCAGTCCAAGGCTGCCTGGAAGGCCAACAGGAAAGGTCTATCGCACAGTCTTGGGGCAGAGCACAGCCCAAGGAGTCCAGTTCAGCCTTGGTTGCTTGGCACCAGTAGGGACAGGACCAGAGCAGGCCTCAGGGATGGGGAGGGGGGCAGAATCACAGGGAACAGCTGTGGTTACGAGATTACTCAACCCATAAATGCCAAAGACAACTTCAGAGGTCAGTGAGAAAGCAGTTTCACTTGGGTAAGAAAGGAACATGGTCTAGCCCTGGTCCCAGGTGGTGGCAGTATCCTTTTTGGTAACCCTTGGCTTAAAGACCCTGGGGAAATCAAGAAGCTGATCTAGGTCTCAGCCCTGAGCGGTGGTCCTGGGATGAGGAGGAGCACTGGAGTGCTGGAGCTGGAGTCGGTTGTGGAGAGGGAATCGTACTTGCAGATCCTGGGCAGAAAAGTTTGTGGTTGCTCCCAGAACAATGTGCAGGCCAGGAGAGGAGTAAAATCCTCTTCCTTGACTGTGCCACCTTGGAGGAACTGAGAACCTACAAGTCCCTAGAGTATATCCTCCTCTTGACAAAGGACTCAAAAGTCAAGTAACTGTGTGGGAAAATACCCAAAAAGGGGGAAAAAAATAAGACTATAGAAGATCAATTTCTTGGTGAACAGGTATTTTCTTCCATCCTTTTGGATGAAGAAGAACCAAGAATACCATCAGAGGAAGACATAAAAGTCAAGGCTTCTGCATCCAAAACTTCCAAATTAAATATGCAATGGTCTTAGGCCATGGAAGAGCTCAAAAAAGGATTTTGAAAATCAAGTAAGAGAGGGGAGGAGCCAAGATGGCAGAGTAGAAAGATTCACATTTGCTAGCTCTGAACCCACAGCCCATAAATTACCTGTAAAGAGGAACTCCCAACAAATTCTGGAGCAGGGGAAGCCACACAACAATGGACTGGAGGAGATTTCTGTTTCAGAGAGCCCTGAAAAACTGACACAAAAGGTCCATCGCGCACCAGACCCAGAGCAGTCCTGCGATGGCCACGAGGCACCAAGAGGACCAGATCTGAGTAGGCTTCAGGGACAGAATCTCCAGTGGCCGCGAAGGTCCCTCCACCCACAGGTGCACAGGTCAGTGAGAGAGACTTCTGGACTGGCCAAGAGGGGAGCAGGGTGTCTCCATAACTCAGGCCCCCTTGGGAGGCAGTGGCAGAGGCAAAAGCAGACTGGGACTCCCAAAGCAGGAAGGAGCTTGGATCCATTGTTAAAGGTCTCTGCATAAACCCCCTGAGGGAACTGAGCCCCATGTGGCGGCAGCCCTGCCTCCACCTAAGAACCTGAACTTAATAATTTCTCAGTGAATAGCAGCCCTACCCCCCACTGAAAGCCCTGAGGCTGGGGAGCAGCATTTGAATCTCAAACCCCAAGGACTAGTGGGGTGGGTCTGGAGGTGAGTCAGGGGAGGAGGAATCTCAGAAGTCAAGTAACTGGCTGGGAAAATTCCCAGAAAAGGGAAAAAAAAATAAGACAATATGTTTTGAGAATTTATTATGGTTCAGATTCGCTCCTGTAAATGACACTCGGACACAGCAGTTAAAAATAAAAGTAAAATTTAATTATGCACAATTATGTAATACTAAGAAAATGGATAATAATAATATGGGAATAGCTAAACTATTAAAATAACGAGTAGCACTCTGAGATTTAAACAAAAAAATCATACCAATGATAACAACATCTGTATCAGGGGAAAAAGTAAAAATCATCACCCTGCCAGAGTAAAAAGGAAAATACAAAGGTTAGAAGAATGCGGGAGAAGGCAGGGCTCCAACTGCCAGGTCATCATCCCACAAACTGCACCTTTATCAGTATCGATACAATCATTTAAGGTATGAGTTACATTTTTTATACAAGGAATAGGTTGCTTACAAAGACACCAAATACCACAAATAACAAGAAGTATACACAATATAAGAAGAATAATAGAAATAGGTAAAGAAAACATCACCGATTCGGGGGAGCACCAACTCTAACAGTCACAGCTGGGGAATCCCAGTTCACAGCCTTTGAGTCCCGAACAGGAAGGTCCCAGGCAGATCGTCATCTCCATGGGTGAGATTCCAAAGAGGCTCTGAGACTTGCTAGCTAATATAGGTCTTTAGACAAAGAAGGCACTCAGCCAACTAGTCTTAGCAATAGGATTCTGCATATGTGACTTAAAGTGGGAAATAAGTCAATTAATCAACTATTTGAGTGGAGTGTTATGGCTAGGTGCAAGAAACAGACTGCTCTTTGATGTTTTGACAAGATTATGCAGGAGGGGAGTAGCCAGATCCCCTTGCATAAACAATTCCAGGAGGGGCTAGTTCGTTCCTAGAATCACTATCTAGGTCTGTTAGCTTGAGCCAAGTCATAAAGTTCACAGAGCGGTTAAATTTTCAGGGGCCTACATTTCAGTTCCTAGTCCTCATATCAATTAGAGTGAACTTATTTTATATAAGAATTTCAATTCTTTATTCACCATAGAAGGTTACTTTCTTGGTGAAGAGATGTTTCCTCCTTTCTTTTCTGATGAGGAAGAACAATGCTTACCATCAGGGAAAGATATAGAAGTCAAGGCCTCTATATCCCAAACATCCGAAATAAATATTCAATGGGCTCAGGCCATGGAAGAGCTCAAAAGGGATTTTGAAAATCAAGTTAGACAGGTGGAGGAAAAACTGGGAAGAGAAATGAGAGAGATGCAAGAAAAGCATGAAAAGCAGGTCAACACCATGCTCAAGGAGACCGAAAAAAATGCTGAAGAAAATAACACCTTGAAAAATAGGCTAACTCAATTGGCAAAAGAGGTTCAGAAAGCCAATGAGGAGAAGAATGCTTTCAAAAGCAGAATTAGCCAAATGGAAAAAGAGGTTCAAAAGCTCACTGAAGAAAATAGTTCTCTCAAAATTAGAATGGAACAGATGGAGGCTAATGACTTTCTGAGAAACCAAGAAATCACAAAACAAAACCAAAAGATTGAAAAAATGGAAGAGAATGTGAAATATCTCACTGGAAAAACAACTGACCTGAAAAATAGATCCAGGAGAGACAATTTAAAAATTGTGGGACTACCTGAAAGCCATGATCAAAAAAAGAGCCTAGACACCATCTTTCATGAAATTTTCAAGGAAAACTGCCCTAATATTCTAGTACCAGAGGGCAAAATAAGTAATGAAGGAATCCACTGATCACCACCTGAAAGAGATCCAAAAAGAGAAACTCCTAGGAACATTGTGGCCAAATTCCAGAACTCCCAGGTCAAGGAGAAAATATTGCAAGCAACTAGAAAGAAACAATTCCAGTATTGTGGAAATACAATCAGGATAACACAAGATCTAGCAGCTTCTACATTAAGGGATCAAAGGGCGTGGAATAGGATATTCCAGAAGTCAAAGGAACTAGGACTCAAACCAAGAATCACCTACCCAGCAAAACTGAGTATAATACTTCAGGGGAAAATATGGTCTTTCAATGAAACAGAGGACTTTCAAGCATTCTTGATGTAAAGACCAGAGCTGAAAAGAAAATTTGACTTTCAAACACAAGAATGAGAAGAAGCATGAAAAAGCAAACAGCAAAGAAAAGTCATAAGGGACTTACCAATGTTGAACTGTTTACATTCCTACATGGAAAGACAATATTTGTAACTCTTGAAACTTTTCAGTATCTGGGTAGTTGGTGGGAATACACACACACACACACACACACACACACACACACACACATCATGCATGCATGCACACACACACAGAGACAGAGAGCACAGAGTGAATTGAATAGGATGGGATCATATCTTAAAAAAAATGAAGTTAAGTGGTGAGAGAGAAATGTATTGGGAGGAGAGAGGGAGAAATGGAATGGGGCAAATTATCTCTCATAGAAGAGGCAGGCAGGAGACTTTTTAGTGGAGGGAAAAAGAGGGGAGCTGAGAGAAAAACATGAAGTTTACTCTCATCACATTCAACTAAAGGAAGGAATAAAATGCACACTTATTTTGGTAGGAAAACCTATCTTACAATACAGGAAAGTGGGGGAGAAGGGGATAAGCAGGGTGGAGGGGATGATGGAAGGGAGGGAAATGGGAGGAGGGAGCAATGTGAAATCAGCACTTTTGGGGAGGTACAGGATCAAAAGAGAGAATAGAAGCAATAGGGGGCAGAATAGGATGGAGGGAAATATAGCTAGTCTTATACAACATGACTATTATTGAAGTCATTTGGAAGACTACAGAGATATGGCCTATATTGAATTGCCTGCCTTCCCAAAGGGAATGGGTGGGGAGGGAGGGATGGGGAGAAGTTGGAACTCAAAGTTTTAGGAACAACTGTTTAGTATTCTTGCTGCTAGGAAATAAGAAATACAGGTAATGGGGAATAGAAAGTTATCTGGCTCTACAGGACAAAAGAGAAGATGGGGACAAGAGAAGGGAGGAATGATAGAAGAGAGGGCAGATTGGTGATAGGGGAAATTAGAATGCTCGGTGTATATGGGTGGGGGGAGGGGACAAATGGGGAGGAAATTTGGAACCCAAAATTTTTTGAAAATGAATGTAAAAGTTAAATAAATAAATTAATTTTTTTAAAAAAGAAAGAAAATCAAGTAAGAGAGGTGGACGAAAAATTGGGAAGAAAAATGAGAGTGATGGAAGAAAATCATGAAAACTGAGTCAACATCTTGCTAAAGGAAACTCAAAAACATGCTAAAGAAAATAACACCTTTAAAAAAAAGAGTAACCGAAATGGCAAAAGAGGTCCAAAAAGCCAATGAGGAGAAGAATGCCTTAAAAAGCAGAATTAGCCAAGTGGAAAAGGAGGTTCAAAAGCTCACTGATTCTTTAAAAATTAGAATGAAGCAGATGAAAATTAATGACTTTATGAGAAACCATGAAATTACAAAATGAAACCCAAAGAATGAAAAAATAGAAGACAATGTGAAATATCTCATTGGAAAAACAACTGACCAGGAAAATAGATCCAGGAGAGACAATTTAAAAATTATGGGACTGCCTAAAAGTCATGATCAAACAAACAGCCTAGATATCATCTTTCATGAAATAATCAAGGAAAACTGTCCTGATATTCTGGAACCAGAGGGTAAAATCAATATTGAAAGGATCCACTGATCACCTCCTGAAAGAGATCTGAAAAGAAAAACTCTTAGGAATATTGTAGCCAAAGTCCAAAGTTCCTAGATCAAGGAGAAAATATTGCAAGCAGCTAGAAAGAAACAATTTGAGTATTGTGGAAATATGATCAGATTAACATAAGATCTAGCAGCTTCTACATTAAGAGATCAAAGTGCTTGGAATATGATATTCCAGAAATCAAAGAAACTAGGATTAAAACCAAGAATCACCTATCCAGCAAAACTGAGTATAATACTTCAGGGGAAAAATGGTCACTCAGTGAAATAGAGGACTTTCAAGCATCCTTGATGAAAAGACCAGAGCTGAATAGAAAATTTTACTTTCAAACACAAGAATCAAGAGAAGCATGAAAGGTGAACAGGACAAGAGAAATCATAAGGGACTTATTAAAGCTAAACTGTTTACATTCCTACATGGAAAGATCATATTTGTAACTCTTGAAACTTTCCTCAGTATTTGGGTAGTTGGAGGGATTATACACACACACACACACACACACACACACACACACACACAAATACATACACACACACAGAGGGCACAGGGTAAGTTGAATAGGAAGGGATGATATATTAAAAAAACAAAACTAAGGAGTGAGAGAGGAATACATTGTGAGGAGAAGGGGAGACATGGAATGGGGCAAATTATCTCTCATAAAAGAGGAAAGAAAAAGCTTTTTCAATAGAGGGGAAAAGTGGGGAAGTGAGATGGAAAAAGTGAAGGTTGCTCTCATCACATTTGGCTTATGGAGGAAATAGCGTGCACACTCAGTTTGGTATGAAAATCTATCTTACACTACAAGAAAGTAGGGGAGAAGCTGATAAGTGGTGTGGGAGGGAGGGCAAATGGTAGGGGGGAGAATTAGAAATGAACACTTTTGGGGAGAGACAAGGTCAAAAGAGAGAATAGAATAAATGGGGCATAGGATGGAGGGAAATATAGTTAATTCTTTTTCACCATGACTATTATGGAAGTCTTTTGCAAAGCTACACATATATAGCTGATATTGAATTGCTTGCCTTTTCAGTGGGGATGGGTGGGGAGGGAGGAAGGAAGAGAAGTTGGAACTCAAAATTTTAAAAACAAATGTTGAGAATTGTTTTTGCATGCGACTGAGAAATAAAAAATACAGATAATGGGGTATAGAAATCTATCTTGCCTTTCAAGAAAAGAGAAGATGGTGATAACGGAAGGGAGGAATGTGATAGAAGGGAGAGCAGATTGGGGGAAGGGGTGATCAGAATGCACAGTGTTTTGGGGTGAGGAAGGGGAAAGATGGGGAGAAAATTTGGAACTCAAAATCTTGTGGAAATGAATGTTGAAAACTAAAAATAAATTAATTAATTAAAATTTAAAAAAAAAAGACCTTCCAAAAAAAAAGAATTTTGGCAGCTGTGAAGCCTGGACTGCAATGGTGACAGACTATATGCAGGACACAAACTGTTGCCATAATCTAGGTGAGAGAGGATGAGGGCATGAACTAAAGAGGTGGCTGTGTGGGTGGAGAGAAGCAGTCAGATCTAATCAATGTTTTGAAAGTAGAAAAGGCAAGATTCGGCAACTGACTGGATACAGGAAGTAAGAGAAAGTGAAGATTTAAGGATAATATAGAGATTTCAAACCAGGGAGACTGGAAAAATGGTGGTCTTCTATGGAAATTGAGAAGTTTGGAAGACGAGAAAGTTTGAAAGGAAAGATGAATTCACTGTTGGACACGTTGAGTTTGAGATATCTCTAGGACATCCATTTGAAATATCAACAGTTGGTGATGTGGGAAGGAAACTCAAATAGGAAGTGAAAGAACTACTCACAAAGATGGTAAGGAGAAAATGCCAGAGCTGAGATTTGAACTCAAGTCTCCCAATGACAAATCTATGGTTCTTTCCATCATAGTCGCACTTCCTCCAATGTTTAGGGCCACAGTAACACCAGATCCAGGGAGTGTGGAAGGAGGTGATGGCTAGTATCACATAAAAAAATTATGTCAATCTTAAAAAAAGAGTTGTATGGGACCAAGGCATCATTTTGGCAATGCCTATCTCTCCCTTGTAGAGGATGCTGCCTTTGACTCCTAACATCCTGCTAGTCATGGGCAAGTATAGATCGCACAAAAAGTGAGCATCACCACCGGCTCCAGTCCTTCTCTTCCAGGACAATGGTTACTTTTATCACTTTATGCCCCCACACTCAGCCCTCATTCTACTCAGCCTTCTGTTGCTTACCAGCTCTTTGAACTTGGTTACCTTTGAGTTTTGGCTTGATTCAACATAGATTCTGAATTTTTTCTCTTAGATCTTCACTATCCCTGGGGTCATAGTAATTGCTCTCCTAACTCCAGTGGGCCATGATCACTCTACTTTTAGGAGTGGAGATCCCATAGGATCCTCTGCTAGGATGAAGTATAACTGGCCTACCTGGCATTAACTTATAATAGGACTGAGGTTGGGAACAGTAAACCACAGACTCTAGATCTACCTAAGCTTAGGAATTCCAAGGAACAACCCTAGAGGCAGGTCTAATGTTGATGAGTTTAAGAAGTAGAAAAGCAGCCTAAATGAGTAGATAGAAGGCCAGTCTTGGAGTCAGGAAGACCCAGTTAAAGTCCCTCATTTTACATCTCTTAGGTATATAACTATTATCCTAGCTGTATCTCAGTATTATATTTTCCTCTTCCACTCGCTCTGTAATACTATAGGTTTTAGATGAGTTACCAATGTGCATCACTGGAGGGATTTTCTACCCCAAAAGTTCCCCAAAGCTGATAAAGTGCTAGGTCCAAAGCTCTCCAAGAAAAGGTTGGGGAGTTTGCTCTTTGGGGAGGGGAATGTGGGTGACTTTAAATTTTCCCCTGGAAAAAACCCGCCAAAGACCTTGTTCATACAAGCAAGACCTCTGCTTAGAATAGACTTCCTTCAAGCATGAAGTGGCTTCTTCCTCCTCCTTGGTCTGTTCTATTTATAGGGTTTTCTCACTTAGATGAGCACATGCAAACTTTTCAAAAGGCAGTAAGAGAAAAAAAAATCCCAAAAATGTTAAACCACAGGTCCTTTCCCCACCCTTCCTTTGGGTTCCTAGGTTTTTACTGATAACTTTACAGGGTTACCCATAAGCCAAAGGGGTCAAAGTAAGCTTCTAACAGCTTCAGATGAGAAACCAGATATGTTTGAGATCATGGCCTGTTTTGGGGACAGGTCCACAAGTCCTGTACTTCATTATATGCTCTTTGGTGGCATCTCCATCTAAGGGATGAGTGCATCAGATGACAGGATCCTCATCTGGCTTCTAAAAGAAGAAAACAGAATTAAGAAAGCTCTGTAAACTTTAGAGCACTATATAAATATCAGCTTATTGTTTTTGAGGCAAGACAACTGAACACAGAATGTGGTATGATGGGAAAAGCACCAGATTTGGAGTCAAGACATTGGAGTTTCCTGTTAACTGTGTGCCTTCGGTCAAGTCACTTAAGCTAATTGTACAATTGTAGAACTTCTGGTAGGTTGTTTTGCCTTTCCAAGTCGTAGTTTCTTCATCTGTAAGATGAGGGAGTTGAACTAGATGACCTCTAGACATCTGGAATCATTTAGACATTCTGTGGTCCTAGAGTAGGAAACATGAATTCTTAACCATTTTCTTATGTATCCTTTTGGCAGTCTGGTGATGCCTATGGATCTCTTTTCAGAATAATGTTTTTAAATGCATACAACATATAGGCTTACAAGAGTAGCCAATCTTATTGAAGTACATTTCTCAAGATGATTAAAAAAAAACCATGTTCACTGACCCCAGGTTAAGAACCTCTGATATAAAAGAACAATTACAGTGAAACCTTAATTAACCAGAATTCTCCAGCTCATGGCAAGTGGTACAGCAGAAAGATAGTTGTATTTGGAGTCAAGAGACATGGATTCATATTTGGGCTTCAAGATGTACTAGCTATGTGACTCTGGGCAAAGCACTTCTCTGTGCCTCTGTTTCTTCATCTGTAAAATGCAGGTAATATCTTCAATAAATAAGTACTTCCTTGTATAACCTATATCAGATTGCTTGCTGTCTTGGTGAGAGGAGAGGGAAGAGAGGGAGAAAAGTTTGGAACTCAAAATTTTACAAAAACGACTGTTGAAAACTATTTTTACATGTAATTGGGCAAAAATGCTATTAAGGAAAACAATAAATAAGCACTTCACAGAACTGTTAGGAAAAAATCTTCATAAAATTGAAAGCACTATGCACATATGAGTTATTGTTATTGTTGTCATTAGTTCAGTTAATTTCATTTTTATGAGTGGTATGGCACAGTGAAAAGAGAATTTCAATATTTCAAAGGGTCCACCCTCTGTCATGTTGTGGCAGATGTAATAGAGGATACTCTTTAGTCATCTGCACCACATAATTTAGCACTGGGGTTCCAAAAGTCTTAGTGAAGTTTTGAGTTGTTTTTCAGTTATTTTTTCAGTCATGTCTGACTCTTTGCGACCCCATTTTGTGTTTTCTTGGCAAAGATTCTGTAGTGGTTTGCCATTTCCTTCTCTAGCTCATTTGAGAGATGAGGAAATTGAGGCAAATTGGGTTAAGTGACTTGTCCAAGATCACATAGCTAATAAGAATATAAGGTCAGATTTGAAGTCAGGAAGATGAATCCTACTGACTCCAGGCCTGGCACTCTATCTTTTGTGCCACCTAACTGCCTTATCAGTTTTGAGTTACTTAAGCTATTTGAACATAATTATTTAAGCTCAAAACTGCACTATAAGACCTTTATATATGCCCTGTTGTTTTTTATTTCAAATATATATTTCTCATTTTCCTAAACAGATTATCAGTTCCTCATAGGAACTGTATTTTTTTGTATGCCCATCAAGTGCTAGGCTACCTATATGCATAGTAGATCCTTCAAAAAAACCCCAGCTTTATCAAAGGCAGCCAGTGGGGCTAGAGACTGAGGCTCCAGACTGAAATTCACATGTATACACAGAACATTGGGCCAAGGTCAAAGCTGAGAGATCGCCAGGGCAGTGGGTCTGGAAGACTATGTGAGTTGTCTTTTATGGAATTTAAAATAAAAAGTCCCAAAATGGACAGGCAGGAGGAAGCCCTCTTGGGACATTGTAACAGCAAGGACCCTGGCATGGATGAGAGGGCTTGCTGTACAGGTTCTTAGATCTGCTTTTCTAAAAAGAAAGCAACTTTTGAGGGGTCAACAATCACTTTAATCAAGCACATAGTTCAAGTGAAAAAGTCAGCACCCTGAACTTCAGAGAAAATATAGAGGAAATAAAGACCAACAGACAGGGCTTCCAACTGTCTGACCATAAACAGCATATACACCACAGATCAACAGACAGATCCAACTGTCTGACCATTACATACATATATCTTTACCAGAGAGAGAAGCACCAACATCAGAGTTTTCAGAGTCACGGGGCTCCTTAGCAGCTGCCCAGAGTCTCCTCTGGCCAAACAACACTTCCAATGAGTAATCTCCAAAGTAAAACCTCACCTCAGAGTATTTATATATACACTTTTCAGAACCAGAGGGCATCATGGCCCTTGAGAACCAGTGCCTCATTAGAAATTAACAAAAAGTGTGGACCTTCTTACAAAGCAAATTTCCCCTAATCAAACTCTCTTAATAGGCAGGCCCATTGATGGGGTGGGAGGGGAGATCTTTAACTCTCATTAACATTACAGATATATTCAGGACAATAGATGGGAGCAGAGAGGCACAGTTTCCTCTGGAGAATGACTGTAGCCAACAAAGAATCATCTAGTTCCAGAATCCATCATGCCTGCCTGTGTACTAACAGTGGCTTCCTCTTGTCCAGTATAGATGTGGGCTGTGTAGAGCAATTATACAATGTTTAAAATGAGAATGTTGGGCAGAGAAATAGGGAGTATTATCAAATGTGACACAGAAGAGCAAAATAAGGCCCCCAAAATTGAGGTACTTACCCAAGATCGCACAGTTAATGAGTGGAAGAGCTGAGTCTCAGATCTAGGTTTGTTGGCTCTAAACAGACTTGAACTCCTTGAGGGTTCATTCCACTCAGTCACTTTTATATTTGTACCAAGAGGTGCCTAAACAAACACAAGCCAAGGGTGAGATTTAATTCAACTCATCAAATATTTACTGAGCATCTATTATGTGCCAGGTATTGTGCCAAGTACTAGGATGGCAAAAACCAAAAGGAAACAGGCCCTGTCCTCCAGAAGTTTACAATTAGTAAGATAATCACCAGGATATTTGCTGAATAAAAGCAAAGTAATTTTGGTGGTGATGGGAGAGCAGTAACAACTGGAGGAAAGGGAGTAGATCAGGAAAGGGCTCCCATAGTAGACTGCACTTTAAAAGAAGTTACAGATTTTACAAGGCAGACGTGGGGTAGGGAGGGAAGCATTTGAAGTCTGGGGGCTGCCTCTGAAAAGGTACAGAAGCGAGAGATAGAAGGTTGTTTATGAGGAACACTGAGTACCACAGGATAATAGCATTCAGGGTTGGAAGTGTAAGAAATAACCCCTTGTGCCCAAATAGACTCAGGATGAGTGAAGTAGTTGGAACTTTAATACGTCCTGCAGGGCAGGTGTGGGACCCAGGATGAGATCACATATCCCACAGTTACTAAACTAAGCTTTTTTATCCTTTTCCCAGCCACCAATCCCTCCTAGATGACTCTGGTTGGGGAGAGTCAGCATAGTTGTAGCACAGACTTGCCGGAACACATGTTCCCTTTAACATGTTCCCCCTCCCATCTCAAGTAATGCATGTTCACAAAATGGCATTAACCCCTCCTTAGGGACATGTAAGTTAATATACATGAACCTTACAGAGCAGGTGGTAAAAATGGCCTTTAACCTTGGTCCCACTTTTGTCCCTTGGAACTCCCCAGGCTGTTCTCTGAAACTCTCTCCCCGTGAGAAACTTTTCTTTTATGGCCTTATCTTGTAATATGGAAACATAATCATGAGCCTAACTAGGTGGGTTGACTGCATTCCTTGTTGAGATAACCTTTGTGGAAACAGAACTCAACCTGCTAACTCTTACAGCCGCACTCCATAGCTATTAGCCTATCTGAAAACACCTAAACCCCGCCCCCATGTGGTTGTACTACACCCCAGCCCACATCTCTCATTTCCACATTTCAATCCCCACTCCTTTACATCATCATTCTTTATACTTTATTTAGTATAGTACGGTGGAGTGAAGTTCTCCTCCTACCTTTGGGGTTGTGGACACAAAAGAGACAATTCCTGGAGTTTAGTCAAAGTTCATGGAAAGGAGGTGTTCACCTTTAGATATGCTGACCAGTTGAGTGAAATATTAATCGACATTCCCTAGGCTATCCCTCTAATCAATAAGTTTTCTTGCATTTGGCTGCAAATAAAAAAACTTTGTGCTATATTACACTTATTACATGTTTTCTGTGGAAACAAAAGTTCAATTCATCTCTTGCAGAAGGGACCTTAGAAGCTCTCAAGTCGAGCCCACACCTTATGGCTCCTAGCATAGTGGTAGGCACAACATAAGCTCAAAATAAATACATCTTCATAAAACCAGCTCCCACTGAAAATGTTTAGTTTCATTAATATTGGTGTGTTTGCTTTTGAGCTCATTGACTCAGCAAAAAGAATATAAGGAAGGGACAGTGACTGTATTATGACAGATCATCATTCCTCATATCTATATTAGGCTTCATTTACAAAGTAAATGCTTTCCCATTTTTTTTCCATTTGATCACAGACTTAAAGAATATTAGAGTTGGGGGAGGGGTTTCAAAGTCCATCTTGTCCATTCTGTGCCTGACCAAGAACCTCCTCAGCCACGTAACCTGTGGTGGAAAACTTCCAGTGGAAAGTCAACCCAGCACAGGCTTGGGGCAGGCAATTCCTCTTCTGCACTGCTCTAATTCTCTGTTTTCTAATTATCAGGAAGTCTCAAGCTTACATTTGCTGTCCATAAATGCTTCTTCATAAAACCAACTGCCACTGAAAATGTTTTTATTTCAGTAATTGAATTTTTATTTTTGCTTCCCAAAAGAGAGGCTAGATTCAGTGGACATTCCACATTCCTCCATTAGGAAGTGCTTATGAGAGAGAGCATTCTGGGAAGAGAGTGGAGTAGGTCAGAAAATGCCAAGTTCTCATAATTTTCCCCACAAATAAGATAAAATAACACCTTAGGGCAAACAAAGGGCAGGGTAAAAATAAATAAGAATAGAGGGACAAGGGGGTGGGGTGTCTTCCTGGGACAATTTGAAAAGATCAGAAGAAAAATCCCAGGAAAGGTTTGGTCCCCAGGAAGAGTAAACACCTCCAGGCTAGGATCTGCTTTAACAACAAGTGGCAAGGCCTAGGGTTAGTTGGTTTGAAAGGCTGCCTCGGCCCCTACCTCAGGACAGTGAGGGGAATTGGGTATATGAACCTCAGAAGATAGAGGGATCCTCTGCTAACTGGGAACTCCAGGCCCAGGGAAAGAGAGGGCAAGAAAGAAAGAGCACACACCAGTGAGTTCAGAAGCAGTGGGACAGAAAGCTCCTAACTCTGGGCACTTACAGGAGGTTGGAGGTTTGACTTTGGTTCCAATCTAGAGGGGAGAACTGAAGATCTAGGGCAAAAGACACCATCCTCTATATCCCACAGCTAGAGGTGATTACAAAAATTAAGCTATTAACACACAAAAAAATGCACAAAGGAGAAAGAATCCTACCACAGAAAGTTATTGTGGCAATAGAGATGACCAACATTCATCTTCAGAGGAAGATATTGAAGTAAAGAAATGCCCAGAGTAATGTTAAATGGTCACCTGCTCAAAAAGAATTCATAGCATATCTTAAAAACGACTTTAAAAAAATCAAATGACAGAGGAGAAAAAGCTAAAAAAATAAGAATAATCCAAGAAAACAAGAAGATTATGAAAGGAAAGTCAACCAATTAGGAAAGGAGATCCAGAATCTTTTTTTAAATTTATTTATTTGTTTTTAATTTTCAACATTCATTTCCACAAGATTTTGAGTTCCAAATTTTCTCTCCATCTCTCCCCTCCCCCCCACTGCATGACACTGCACTCTGATTACCCCTTCCCCCAATCTGCCCTCCCTTCTATCACACTCCTCCCTTCTCTTATCCCCACCTTCTCTATTTTCTTGTAGGGTAAGATAGATTTCTATACCCCATTACCTGTATCTCTTATTTTCCAGTCACATGCAAAAACAGTTTTCAACATTCATTTTCAAAACTTTGAGTTCCAACTTCTCTCCCTCTCTCCCCAGCAATCCCCACTGAGAAGGCAAGCAATTCAATATAGGTTATAAGAGTGTATAATAGTCATGTTATGAAAGACTAACTATATTTCCCTCCATCCTATCCTGCCCCCCATTTATTCTGTTCTCTCTTTTGACCTTATCCCTCCCCAAAAGTGTTTACTTCTAACTACGCCCTCCTCCCATTTACTCTCCCTTCTATCATCCCCCCCCACACTCCACTAATCCCCTTCTCCCCTACTTTCTTGTAGTGTAAGGTAGATTTTCATACCAAACTGAGTGTGCATGTTATTCCCTCCTTAAGCCAAATGTGATGAGAGCAACCTTCACTTTTTCCATCTCACCTCCCCACTTTTTCCCTCCCTTGAAAAAGCTTTTCCTTGCCTCTTTTATGAGAGATAATTTGCCCCATTCCATGTCTCTCCTTCTCCTCACAACATATTCCTCTCTCACTCCTTAATTTTATTTTTTTAGATATCAT
This sequence comes from Bettongia penicillata ogilbyi, assembly GCA_023548195.1. Taxonomy (NCBI): domain Eukaryota; kingdom Metazoa; phylum Chordata; class Mammalia; order Diprotodontia; family Potoroidae; genus Bettongia; species Bettongia penicillata. The sequence continues at coordinate 2,816,382 of JAJHZJ010000121.1, read as the reverse complement.
CCCTTCCTATTCAATTCACCCTGTGCCCTCTGTCTATATATTTGTACATAATCCTTCCAACTTCCCAAATACTGAGAAAAGTTTCAAGAGTTACAAATATGATCTTTCCATGTAGGAATGTATACAGTTCAACTTTAGTAAGTCCCTTATAATTTCTCTTTCCTGTTTATCTTTTCATGCTTCTCTTGATTCTTGTGTTTGAAAGTCAGATTTTCTATTCAGCTCTGGTCTTTTCATCAAGAATGCTTAAAAGTCCTCTATTTCATTGAATGACCATTTTTTTCCCCTGAAGTATTATATACTCAGTTTTGCTGGGTAGGTGATTCTTGGTTTTAATCCTGGTTCCTTTGACTTCTGTAATATCATTTTCCAAACCCTTTGATCCCTTAATGTAGAGGCTGCTAGATCTTGTGCTATCCTGATTGTATTTTCACAATTACTTGAATGTTTCTTTCTGGCTGCTTTCAATCTTTTCTCCTTGACCTGGAACTCTGGAATTTGCCTACAATAATCCTAGGAGTTTTTCTTTTCAGATCTGTTTCAGGAAGTGATCAGTCTAGGCTCTTTTTTTGATCATGGCTTTCATGCCAAAGGACTGGTATAAATTTAAGTTTTGAATGTTAAGAGGTATGTGTTTTACCCATGTAGGTTAAGTGTGTCCAAAGTGTATCTGTCTGGATGTGGTTCACAGGGAGACAAGAAAAAGATACTTCAGAATCTCCTCTCTCCACATTTCTCCAAGGGAAGCTTTGATTCCTTCAAGAGAAGCAGCAGCAGGTTGGAGCCAAAGGTTGATTACTTTGCTTTTTTCAGAAAGAGAAGGGTACTGATTAGAATTGTATCTACCTATCCCTTTAAATATTGTTAGTCTAGGGAAAATAACTTTTACTTTTTTTCTATTTATTTATTTAATTAATTTTTTTACATTCATTTTCACAAATTTTTGGGTTCCCAGTTTTCTCCCCTTTTATCCCCTCCCCCACCCCAATACCCCAAGCAATGTAATTTTCCCTACCTCCAATCTGCCCTCTCTTCTGTCATCCCTCCCTTCTCTTGTCTCCATCTTCTCTTTTCTCTGTAGGGCCAGATGACTTTCTATTCCTCATTAACTGTATGTCTTCTTTCCTAGTTACAACAACAATATTAAACAGTTGTTCCTAAAACTTTGAGTTCCAAATTCTCCCCATCCCTCCCTCCCCACCCATTCCCTTTGGGACGGCAGGCAATTCAATTTAGGCCCTATCTGTGTAGTTTTGCAAATGACTTCCCTGATAATCATGTTGTGTAAGACTAACTGGATTACCATCCCTCCTAACCTGCCCCTCATTGTTTCTCTTCTGTCTCTTGATCCTGTCCCTCCCCAAGTGTTGACTTCAAATTGCTCCCTCCTCCCTTTGCCCTCCCCCCCATCTTCCCCTCCCTTGCAATATCTCCTTCTCCCCCACTTTCTTATACTGTAAGATAGGTTTTCATACCAAAATGAGTGTGCATTTCACTCCTTCGTTTAGTCAAATGTGATGAGGGTAAACTTCTTGTTTGGTTTTGTTTTTTTTTCTCAGCTCTCCTCTTTTTCCCTCCACTAAGAAAAACTCCTACCTGCCTCTTAAACGACATATAGTTGCCCCCTTCCCTTTCCCTCTCTTTCCTCCCCCTACATTTCTCTCTCACCATTTACCTTAGTTTCTTTTAAGGTATGGTCCCATCCTATTCAGTTCAATCTGTGCTCTCTATCTCTTTATGTGTGTGCATGTGTGTATGTGTGTGCATGCGTGTATATGTGTATGTGTGGTCCCACCAACCACCCAGATACTGAAAAGTTTTAAGAGTTAGAAATATTGTCTTTCCCTGTATGAATATAAACAGTTCACTTCAGGCAAGTCCCTTAAGACTTCTCTTTGCTGTTTACTTTTTCATGCTTCTTCTAATTCTTGTGTTTGAAAGTCAAATTTTCTTTTCAGCTCTGGTCTTTTCATTAAGAATGATTGAAAGTCCTCTGTTTCATTGAAAGACCATATTTTCCCTTGAAGTATTATACTCAGTTTAGCTGGGTAGGTGATTCTTGGTTTGAGTCCTAGTTCCTTTGCCTTCTGGAATATCCTATTCCACGTCCTTCAATCCCTTAATGTAGAAGCTGCTAGATCTTGAGTTATCTTGATTGTATTTCCACAGTACTGGAATTGTTTCTTTCTAGCTGCTTGTAAGATTTTTTCCTTGAGCTGGGAGTTCTGGAATTTGGCCACAATGTTCCTAGGAGTTTCTCTTTTTGGATCTCTTTCAGGTGGTGATCGGTGGATTCCTTCAATACTTATTTTGCCCTCTGGTTCTAGAATGTCAGGGCAGTTTTCCTTGATAATTTCATGGAAGATGATGTCTAGGCTCTTTTTTTGATCATGAGTTTCAGGTAGTCCCATAATTTTTAAATTGTCTCTCCTGGATCTATTTTCCAGGTCAGTTGTTTATCCCATGAGATATTTCACATTCTCTTCCATTTTTTCGTTCTTTTGGTTTTGTTTGGTGATTTCTTGGTTTCTCGTAAAGTCATTAGACTCCATCTGTTCCATTCTAATTTTGAGAGAACTATTAAATTCAGTGAGCTTTTGAGCCTCTTTTTCCATTTGGCTCATTCTGCTTTTGAAAGCATTCTTCTCCTCATTGGCTTTTTGAACCTCCTTTGCCAATTGAGTGAGCCTATTTTTCAAGGTGTTAATTTCCTCAGCGTTTTTTTGGGTCTCCTTTACCAAGGTATTGACCCGATTTTCATACTTTTCTTGTATCTCTCTCATTTCTCTTCCCAGTTTTTCCTCCACCTGTCTAACTTGCTTTTCAAAATCCTTTTTGAGCTGTTCCAGGGCCTGAGCCCACCCGCCACCCCCCTGGGGTGTCTGGGGTACTGAGGCCCCGCCCTCCACATCTTTCCCTGATGGCAAGGATACGTCCTCGTCATCAGATCCGAAGGTCGGGATCATTTGCATTTGTTGGAAAAAACTCTCTAAAGTCTTATTTTTCTTCCCTTTTCTAGGCATTTTCCCAGCCAGTTTCTTGACTTCTGAGATTCCTTTCCACTCCCGCCTGGATCCGCCCAGCTAGTGCTTGGCCTCTGAGATTTAAATGGGCTTTCCTCTTGCCGGCTGTCAATCAGTGAGCTTTAGTTCAGGTGCTGGGGTGGGGGCAGGGCCGCCTCCCAGACTCTGATCCCTCAGGGGCTTTATGCAGAGACTTTCAGGAATGGAGCGGGTGGGGGCGGGGTAGAGGGCCCGCCTCCCAATCTCAGTTCCCTTGGGGGCTTTGAGCAGAAGCCTTCAGTAATAGAGCGGGGTGGGGGCAGGGCCATCTCCCAGGCTCAGCTCCGTCAGGTTTTATGTAGGAATCTTCCGTAATGAAGATCCTGCCTGCTGCTGGGAGATTCCTGAGTCCCGGGCCTCTGCCGCCTCAGCCACCACCCACACCTCTGCCTCCGCGGCTTCCTGCCCCCGTCTCTGCCACCGCCGCTTCCTCCCGAGGGGGCCCGAGTCACGGAGACGTTCCGCTCCCCTCCTCCAGCCCGGCCTTCTCTCTCACTGACCTGTAGCTTCTGTGGGCGGAGGGACTTTCTCAGCTGCCGGAGCTTCCGTCTCTGAAGCCTGCTCGGATCAGCTTCTCTGGGGCCGCGGCCAGGGCAGCGCTGGGGGTGGGGTCTGCTTTCCGGGGCGCGCCGGACCCTGGGGATGGGTCTCCAGGGCTCCCTGGAACGGAAATCTCTTCCACTCCATTTCTGCACACCTTGTATTGACCCAGAAGTTATGGGGGACTCTTTTCACATTAATTCTATGGGCTTTTGGTTTCGGAGCTCGAAAACGTGAGTCCTTCTACTCCGCCATCTTAGCTCCGCCCCCCGGAAAATAACTTTTAGTTTGAAGTTGAGCTTCCAGTTGCCATCCCTTACTGAGGAAGGAGCTCCCCTAACTATGTATCCAAGGATCTACTCCTTTCCCACTAAATACCAGTTCTACAATGGACCCATGTGGTGAATAGCAAATAAACTGAATTATCCAAGTCAATAGCAAAACAGAAATCAGAGAAGGTATACATATGAGAATATATCAAGCAATAAAGAGTTAAGTTCTGCATTGGGGGAAGGAGTAATTTCATGGGGTGGGGGTGGAGAGAGATGGGGATAAAATCTGGAACTCAAAATCTTGTGGAAGTGAATGTTGAAAACTAAAATAAAGGAAAAAATTGAAATGTGAAAGAAAAAAAAGGAAATTATCCCATTGGAAAGAAGATTACTCAATTCAGTCTAGAGAAAGCCTTACCTTTCCCTTACCTTTTCCTCCTTACCCAAGGGGAAATTCTTTGAGTCTTAAGTGAAGTAGCCTGGACATAGGAATGTGGTTTAAGGACTGACTCCTCTACTATCAATTTCTTCCCAGAGTCTCTCCCCTCAGGGATCTAAAGAGAATCTGGAACTACTCATACTCTCTTTTGAAGCTAGAAACCAGAATACAGGGATTTCTCTTCCTTCAAGCTTTTTGCGCCTCACATAGGTATGGAGCAACACATAATTAGTCTTTATAGAGTACCATATAAGTTGGTGTTAATATGTGGGTTACATGAATTTTTGCTTCTGACCCCATGACCCCGACTTGGGCTCTACTTTAGACAGGGAAAGCAGAGAAAACTGAAAGGAAGCATCTAGTCTATGTGAGGAAATCAGACTCCTTTTTGTATATAAAGGAAGGTTCTAAGTCTTACTTTTGGGTAGTTTTGAAATTTGAGAAACTCGAGAATTGGTGTCCCAGCTGTTAGTGCTTACACCATCAGGAATCAGCAACAGATGAAAAAGGCAGAGAACATCTGCAGATCGAGAGGAACATGCCCCAGTTAGAAGAGTTAAAGGAACCCTTTTTAATAGCTATGCTTTTCCTTATTTGAAATGAACAACCAAACTGAACTTCAAGATGGCACCCAATAAATTTGGCTTTAGACATAAATATTTGCATTAGTTGTCTTTCATTCTTTGGTATGACCACTGATTTGCTACAAAAGGCACATATTTAAAGAGCAGATGGTGGGAAAAAAACTACTAGGCCTCTTAGAACAACCTAGAATTTAGGAGTCAATAGATGGAATACTAATGTCTAGGAACAGCTAGAAGTCTAATTTGACTGTGATGTTGAAGAGGAATAATGTAAAATAAATCTGAAAAAGTAGGTTGGAGTTAGATTGTGGCAAGCGTTACGTACCAGGCTGACGTGTTTATATTTTATCATTGAAGCAATAAATAGCCATAGTAGCAATGTGAAGAGGAGTGACACTGTCAGACCCTTGCCATAGGAAGATTATTTTAGCAACTGTGTGTAGAACTGTGTGTGTGGGTGAATTTTAGTGCAAGTAAGGGGGATTTTAGTGTGTATAAGGTGGATTTTTGTTATTATATCTTAGAGTTCAGTTTCCCCAGGATCCATAACCATAACAATCTCCTATTCCCAGGTATTAGGTATGAGTTCCCATAGTTATGGTTCAAAACATCTCCACCACACTTGCACAGAGTTATATAATGATAAATAATATAAACATCCTCTGTGGCTGTGCGGTGAGATACAGGGATTGGGTGATCTAAACTTGGGAGGCTATTGCTGGCAATATGCCTTCTTTGTCTGCTGCCCTATAAAGAAGGTGGTTATTGGTTAGTGAATGGGGAAACTTAGGGTCGAATGCACAAACTGGAATACTGTGTGTCCCTCAGTGGGCCTCATGGAGGCTTGAGGGGACTGGGGAAGCACAAGTTGTGCCTGTCTCAATTGACCCCATTGAGACATAGGGGCAGTTGCCCCCCCGCCCCCCCCATTGTCACTGGCCCCTGTGAGAAGGGTGATTAGAGAGTGCTGTAGGAGTTGTACTCTCATTATCAACAACCTTTTCTGAGAAAACGAGACTAGAATAGAGAGAATATTGACTCTTTCTTAGTGTCCTTCCTGTCTGACCAGATCATGAGTGAGCCTGTGCCAGCAGCCCTTCTATGTGCTATGTTTATCTGTCTTACAAACTGATGGAAGAAGAGAGAGACAGGAAACCAGGAGACCAAAGGAAAATCTAGGTGCATGTTTACTGAGGCCTGACCTAGCCTGGTAACCGTGTGAAAGGAGAGAAAGGGATGCAGAAATGAGAGATATACAGGAGTCATGTTTTTTAAAAATTTATTTTAAAATATGCTTTATTGAATCCTTTTCCTTTTTCACTTCCCAAACATATCTCAGTAAACACCTCCTCCCTGCCTTACCCTTTTACCCAGAATTCAACCCTCCTTTATAGTAAAGAAAATGGTTAAACAAGAATAGCCACTACAGCAACCACATATGAAAATACGCGCAACATTTTGTGGTCGTAGTTCTTTATCTCCCAGATAAGAGGAGGGACGTATGTTTCATTATCTGTTATCTGGAACTATTATTGACTTGTCAATTACTCAAAGTAGGACTTCATTTTAATGATCTTTCCATTTACATGCTGGTTGTCACATATATTCTTTGTCTAGTTCTTTTTATGTCCTTCTCCATGTTTCTCTGAATTCTTCTTCATCATCCCTTCTTTTTCACAATAGTATTTTATTTTAGATACATACCACATTTTGTTTAGCCATTCCCTAAATTAGTTTTTGTTACCTCCAAGAGAAAGGCAAATTATTATATTAAATATTATGGCATAGAGTGGTCCATTAGCTTTATTTTTCACTCTTTTGGAGTATATTTCTTAGACTGCAATTCTTAGGTCAAAGGATAGTGATTTAATCATTTTTGAATAATTTCAAGAGGATATCCAGAAACTGGACTATTCACTTGCTTTCCCTGTAGTGCACCAGTACTTTCTAACAGCTCTTTCTGCACTAACTTTGCACATTTTTTTAAATCTTTGTCAATTTGCATAGTGTGAGGTAAAACTTTAGGGTTATTTTAATTTGTATTCCTTTTATGTAAGCAAGGAGGTTTGTGATTTCCTTCCCTCCTCACAAGCTGAGCTGATACAATCACAGAAGTCATTATAAATGGGTTTTAATGTACAGTTGTTTCTATGTTTATGAGATGTAAACATCTTTGGGTTAAGAAGGAACTTGTCCATTGGCTCAGCAAACAAGCTAGCAAGACCTTTGAGGGTTTAAATGACTGGAGCAGTAGCAGTTCAGGATTTAGAGAATCTAGGCTCTAGTATATTTTGTGGAGGTAGATCTCTTCACCTCTACTAGAAGACAATGAGGTAGGAGAAGGGACTTTCTTTTCTACCCCCTATCAAGGGTGGAGCTACTTGAACCAGTAACAGACAATGCATCCAGCATGATCAGACACCCTCCCCTGACAGTCTAGGATATATAGAGTTATCTAAGCCTAGCACTGGAAGATGATTCAAGGAGCATGATACCTTTTGGGTAAGGAAATGTTGGCTATGGACTCAAGGAAAGGATTTCCTGGCTATATAGTACCAAGAGTTGAGTGACTCTTTGCCACAGATGTTCAACATAAGGGCCTTATTGCCTTTCTACTCTATCTTTGAGTCCACTCTTCCTATATCTACTATGTATATTGTATAAAAGAGCCAGATTTTGTGAGGGTATATTTTGTATCAACTGTTCTTATTGAGTTATTATCTGTTATTATTTATTATCTTTGCTAAAACTAATTAAATCTACTGAATTGACGGTTAATGGGAAGTACACTGGTGGAGCTCATGAACTATTTTGGTAGGAGTACCCACCCAAAGAGTTACCCCTAGAACCCAAGATAGTAGTCACCCCATTGTGGACCCAACCTGCAGGTGCAAATGCAAGTGAGTTGGGGAGGGAGTAGCCTGTAGGAAGGATTACTCATACTGTTAGTGATTCAGAATATGCTTTCATATGGTTATTAGTAGTTTGCAATTTTTTTGAAAATCTTTCATATCATTTCCCTACTTACCTAGCATTTAGCCGTTATGAGATCATTGATAACCTTTTATAAAGTAGTTTCAATACAGTAGGGTCAGAAGTCAGATGACAAAGTTTTGGGAAACCAGATTACAAAGTTTTGAGAAGCGGGTGGTTGGTTGTTGACCAAAATGACATCACTAGCTAAGAGTCAAGCTACAATGAGTCTGAGTGTGGCTGATCAGACCAATATGAGCTCAGGAATGCTTGGGCACAAGTTGGGCACAAATAGACCACATGAACATTTGGAGTAGATTCTCTAAATTTGCCCATCTCACAATTCTTTTGAGCTAGTTCAATTCTGCTTTGCACATAGAGCACAGCACTTTCACTGATGACCACACCATTCTGGGACATCCTGTGCCATTATCTCCCATGTCACACAACCAATTCCAAAGTTCTTAAGAGAGACCTTAAGTATGGATGGTGGGCAAATGGTGACTGTCAGTAAAGATGATTCTTTCTAGGAGTTTGAATCTAAAGGGGGCAGGTAAGGGATGATGCTTATAAGGTATTGTATAGTCAAGGGAAGGCTTTACTTTGACCAAATTCTAGAATAAATTATTAAAGGGATGGCTGGTCTCATCAAGATTAGGTCATACCAACCTAGTCTTTTTTTTTCCCCCAATATTCCCAGACTGGTGGATCAGATGAAAGCTTTGGGCATAGTTCACCTAGATTTTAGCAAAATAAGATAGAGAAGTGTGGGCTAGAAGGTGTGCATCTGGGTGATTTAGGACTGGTTGAATGCTTACAACCAAAGAGCAGATAGTAATAGCTCAATGTCAGCTGGGGATGGAGTCTTTAATGAAGAAGCAAAGGGATCTGGCCTTGGTTGTCTTGTTTTTATCAATGACACAAAGCTGAGGCAAGAGAAAGATTGCTAATGGAGGACAGGGTCAAATTCCACATACCCAGACTGGTACCTGTTATCTTCCCTACTAAGTCTGTCCATCCCTTGTACTTTATTTCTGTTGAAGGTGCCATTATCCTTTCAGTCACCAAGATTTACAACCTAACGATGGTCCTCAACTCTTCTCATTTTCTCAATCCTCATATGCAATCAATTACCCAAGTACTGTCAATACCATCTGCATAACAAACCTTGCATCCATCTTCTTGTTTCTCCTCACTGTCACTACCCTAATTTAAGCCCTCATCATTTACACTACTGTGATAGCCTTCTACTTGGATTTCTGGCTCACAGTTTACCCCCTCCTCCCAATCCCTTCACCTTATTGCTGCCATAATTATCTTCCTAAAGCAAAAGTCTATATGACTCCCTTATCCAAGAATCTTCAGTGGTCCCTTATTGCTGGTAATATAAAATAGATAAGATCTAAAGCTGGAAGAAACCTCAGGGGTCATCTAGTTCAACCTCCTCTTTTTGTCAATGAGGAAACCGAGGCTGAGTCATATAGGTAGTAATCATCAGAAGTAGAATTTGAACCTAGGCTCTTTGACTCAGGTACAGCAATCTTTTCATAACATTGCTGTTGAGTTATTTCAGTCATGTCTGACTCTTCATGCCCCCGTTTCGGGGTTTTCTTAGCAAAGACACTGGAGTGGTTTGCCATTTCCCTCTCCAGCTTATTTTACAGATGAGGAAACTGAGGCAAGCAGGGTTAAGTGACATGCCCAGAGTCATACAGCTAATAAGTATCTGAGCCTTGAGTTGAACCCAGGTCTTCCTGACCTAAGGTCTAGCATTCTATCCACTATGCCATCTAGCTTCCATAGCATACTGTTTTAAAATGCCAACTCATGTTGGTATTGAAAGCCCTTGACAATCTGGCTCCAGTCTGCCTTTCCAGGATTATTTCATATTTTGCCCCTTCATGCTCACTACATTCCATCCAGGCTGTTCCCTGAATCCATCTCTATCTCCTACCTCGGTACCTTTGTTCAAGTTGTTTCCCTTACTTGGAATTCACTCCCTCTTTATGTCTGCATCTTAGAATCCCTATAATTCTGTCCAGTTTCAGTTCATGTACTACCCTCTGTGGAAAACCTTTCATGAATGTCTATCATTATTACTCCATCTCATTCAACATACTGTGCATATCCTTATTTCTGTGTTATTTTCCCTCAGTAGAACACAAGCCTTTGGTGGACAGGGATCATTTTTCATTTTGTTTTTCTTTAGAGAGACTTGGGTTTTTTTACTAGCCAATAGAAAGTGCCACAGCAGTCAAACCTTGCTGCTAACTAACAGTTATGCATAATTAAGGCACATGGTACCCCCTTCAGTGATGAAAATAATAACCCATCCGTGTTTTCTCATCCTATGAAATTCTTGTCCATGCCCTCTTGTAAATCCTCCCCAAGAGGTCCATCCAAGATGGATGGGCCTTTCTCTAGACTTCTTGTCTATATACCAATGGAGCACATTGACTGTCCTATCCTTTGTTCTCAATACATGATCAGTCTACCTCATTTTCCAGTCATACATATTTCTGATGGCATCCTTTATGTTATTTCTTGTGCTAAAATCTTTGTTAGCAATATATAGTAGACATGGTGTAGAAAAGATATCATGTGTCTCTCCACTGCTCTTTGGGTCATCTGCAAATTTTATTCTTTGTAGATGTTGACATTTCTTGACTAGTAGTTGTAAGGCATCACTGGAAAGATATTGGTATTTAAAAGACTGGACTTTTATATAAGAAGATATGTATGTGGAGTGTTTCCCACAATACTTAAGACTTTGAGAGCCTTGTGCAGTGGTAGAAATTCTCTGGAATATTTTTTCCAAAAGGTCATGCCTGCATTCACAGGATAGAAGCATCATTGACCAAGGACTCTGATTAGGTGATGATCTTCTGCAGCATACACTTGAAAAGGACTATATATTGTATACTAAATATGTATTTGCATATATTGCACAGATTAAAATTGTTAAATGTCAGTGGATATCAGATAAGAAAAAATAGCAGCCTCTAGATTCTGATGATGACAGGAGGAACTGTGGGTAGGAGCTTCATTTTTTTTCCAGTTCTTGAGAAGTTAGCCCTAGTTAGTCTTAAACTACTGTGCTGGACAGTAAGCATGCTCTGTACTGCAGTTCTTAGAGAAGTCAATGCTCACTTGATTTCTGTGCTCAGTTTGAAAGGAAAAAGATTAAGGAGAGCAGTTTCCTAGTCCAATCTTCAAATCTGGTGCTATGGGTGATATGATCACGTTCATCTCCTATTGTGTTGGTGTAAAAGCAAGCACCCCAACATACACAGGAGGGTCTGCTATCACAGATTCTTAAATCAGTTTTTCTTAAAGGAAAGCACCTTTTGAGGAGTCAATAATTACTTTAATCAAGCACATATATAATTCACTTAGTTCAAGGAAAAAAGTCAGCACCCTGAACTTCAGAGAAAATACAGAGAAATCAAAATCAGACAGGGCTTCTAACTGTCTGACATAAGCAATACATAACATTATAAATCAACAGACAGATCCAACTGTCTGACCATGCATACATAGTTACCAGAGAGAGAAGCATCGACATCTGGGTTTTCAAAGCTGGGGGGCTCCTTAGTAGCTGCCCAGAGTCCATCTGGCCAAACACTTCCAATGAGTAAGCCCCAAAGTAAAACCTTACCTCAGAGTATTTGTACACTTTTCAGAGCCAGAGAGCATCACAACCAGTGCCTCATTAAACTATTGCCTGCCATTTTCAGAAGAGGGGAGAGAAGGAAGGAGAAAAATTTGGAAATCAAAATCTTATAAAAATAAATGCTAAAAATTCTCTTGATATATAACTGGGGAAAAAAATAAAATAGTATTTGAAAAAATTTTTTAAAAAGTGGTTATTCCCTCCTCTTCCCCTAACAAAAGCACAGATCATTTTTTACTACACTCACATACTGCAATTTATTTAACTATTCTGCATTGTATAAACATTTGAGTGTTTCTATTTTTTGCCATTAGAAATAAAGTCACTATGAATAATTATGTGCAGAATGACCATTTTTCCTTTCAATAACATCCATACGATATAATTTTAGGAAAGAGTCACTAAGTGAAAGAAGTTTTTATTGAAGGTTGCATTCTAAAAAGATTACACCAATTTCTAGTTCCCTAAACAGTTTAAAAGGTACCTGTTTTTCATTAAGGCTCTGGAACCTAGAATTTTTGTTATTTTTCGTTCTCTTTTTCCCCTGCTGATTGGATGGATATGAAGTAGTACTTAACAACTGTCTAAATTTGAACTTCTCTGATTACTAAGTAATTTGAACAGTTTTCAAAGTGATTATTAATAATTTGTTTTCTCCTTGGAAAATTGTTCATTTGATTCAACAAATAATTTATTAAGTGTTCACTATACATAAAACATTTTAGATAAATACTAGCTCTGTATCCCAAAGAAATAAAAAAAAAGGAAATAGGAACCTTTTATACAAGAATGCTTGTAACAGCTCTTTTTGTGGTAACAGGCAAGGGAATTTGAGGGAATGCCTAATATTGAAGAATGGCTGAACAAGTTGTGGTATATGATTGGGATGGAATACAATTATGCTATAAGAAATGACAAGCAGGATGGTTTCAGGAAAACCTAGGAAGACTTACATGAACTGATGCAAAGTGAAGTGAGCAGGACCAGGAGAACAGTGTACATGGTAACAGCTACATTATAAGGAGATTCAACTGTGAAAGATTTAGTTACCCTGATCAAGATAATGATCCATGCCAATTCCAAAGGACAAATGATGAAAAATGCTAACCATCCCCAGAGAGAGAACTGCTGAACTCTGAATGCATATCCAAGTATACTACTTTTTACTTTCTTTGTCTTTATTGTTTCATTTTGTTTATGTTTTCTTTTACAACACAACTAATACAGAGATATGCTTTCCATGACTTTACATGTATAATCAATATAAAATTGCTTGCCTTTTCAAGGAGAGGGGAGGAGAAAGAGGAAGGGAGAGAATTTGGAACCCAAATAAAAAACAGTGATCCTTAAAATTTTTTTTACATGTAATTGGGAAATATGTAACAAAATAAATAAAAATAATTTTTGAAAATAAAAATTTTTTAAATGGTCAGTTCCTTCCCTGAAGGAATTGGAGTCAGGATGTGAGGTAGAGGAGGAGATGTGAAAGTAAATAACATAATGTGCATACAAATATATGTTAGGACATTGAATATGGAGTCAGGAAGACATAGCTTCCAATCCCATTTCTAACACTTAATAGCTATTGGACCCAAGCTAGTCATTTAACTTATCTGGGCCTGAGTTTCTTCAATGGTAAAATGAGAGAATTGGATTTAATTACTTCTAAGATCGTTTCCAGCTCTAAATCTATGAGTCTATGTGGTCCAATAAGGTAAGATGAGATGAAAGTAAAGTAGAGTTTCAGACAAAAATATCTTAGGGAAATTTGAGGAGAGAAAAATACTTTTAGCTGGGGGTGGAGGGTGGGAAGGATCAATAAAGGCCTCAGAATTGAGTGGCCACCGAGGCTGAAACTGAGTGGAAGAAAGAGAAGGATTCTCTAAGCTATGAAGACAAAATATGAGGACAAAAAAACGGGTGGAGAACAATTTGTGCAAAAGTACAGCGCCATCTTGGGTTTGTGGAGTAGGGAAGAGTTCTGTTTGTTGTAGAGTATATTAAGAGAATAGAGGTGAAACATGGCTGGAAAGGTTAGGATGAAGCCAGATGATAGAAGACTTTAATTGATAAAGAAGAAAAATGGCTAACATCTACATACCACTGAGATTTACAAAGTGTTTTGCATGTGAGCAAATCTGCTCTGAGTCACTTTTCCAACACTAGGACACCTACATCTCCCCATCAGGAATCTGGGGTTCCATGTGAGCTTTTAGGGCATGTTTTCTCTAACGCTGTTGACTTGAGTTTGCATTGGTTTGCGTCTCCCATTATTAGACATCAGTGATTAGCACTCTAACTCTATTTAACTACTAAATATCAATCAAGTCAATCAATCAATAGACATTTATTAAGGCCTACTGTGTGCTAGGTACTGTCAATTTTATTTTGCTACTGTTTGGGGGGGCATTTGGGGTTAGGTGACTTGCCCAGGGTCACACAGCTATAAAGTGTCTGAGGCCAGTTTTCAACTCAGGAAGATGAGTTTTTTAATGTCAGGTCCAGCACTCAATCCATTGTGCCACCTAGCTGCCCACCTTAACTTCATATTATCCGTTAATTTGCAGTAAGTCTGAAGTTCATTAGGGTCAACAAGTCAGTTTTTCTCCCTATCATCACTGTCTAGGGAAAGTGGGCTCAGACATAGCTCAGTTTCTACAAAGCATCGGCCCTAACAAGTTTATGTCCAAATGAATCTTCATCTCAGCTGTGCTGGGTCCCAGAGTTAATCCTAAAGGTAATTCCATGTTTTTCATTATGTTGAACTCCCAAATGCTGGGATACCAGGATGCCTTAAGGCTCCTGAAATTTAAAAACTCACACAAGGTAAGAGTTTTCAATACTTTCACCTAAAACAAGTAAAAGTGGGGGGAGACAAAGATCCCAGACCTGTATTAACAGGTCACGTTAGCCTGGATAGGGAGAGCCCAAGGCTCCCAGCATTGCTTTTCATAGGATACTGTCACTGATAGAACCATGGCAGTACACCGAGATCAAGTAGATGAACAGAGAAGTTAAGGCTCTTACCGCAAAGGTCTTTTTGATGACACTCCAATTTCTGACTCTGTGGTCAATCACCTAGATATGTGATGATCAGACCAGAACTCATTACGGAATGTCTACACATGCTCCAGTGTCTCTCCAAGGCATTTCCATCATGTCATCACAACTGTGATGTATAAAAAGTTCAAGAAATATAGTTTCTGGATAATTAGTCATTTTATTAATTATGCTAGCAATAATTAATAAAAGGGGTCATTAGCAATCTTGACTGCCAGTGGCCCCACATGGAACCCACTCAACACTTATTTGCTCTTGGACGAGTGGGTGTTCCTGAGGGTGGCAGTCAACTTTGATTGGCTAACAAGTAATGAGAGAATGAATGTTATAAAGAGAGGTGGGCTTATTCTAATGAGGTTTGAGGGATGCAGTTCTGATCATTCAATCTTGGTCAAAGTGACATCTATACCCATATCACCACATCTATGGTAATCTAGACAAAAAGGAGAATCCATTTTTACCCACACTTGACTGAGTAAAACACAGTGGGCTGGAATCTGATAATTCATTTAAACTAAAATTTCTTTACCTTTTCATCAGACCTGAGTTTTCCAGTTGGGTCAGTTTCATCCAAGATGCCATCTCTTTAGGAGCCCTGCACTTCAAAGGCTGCCTGAATAACTTGTTGGGGCTGATTTTTAAATGAGGAAAGAAAGGGGAGAAACCTTAGTCCTAATTCAATTCAATAACTGGCTATTAATAAAGGAGAGAAATAATGTTTCTTACAACTCTCCCCAAATTAGAGTCCTTTGCTTCTTCCACATGTCAAGATATTATTAGAAGCACTTGGTGCATACACCAGTCCCAGTTACTATATACCTACTGTATGCATACAACATCTCATGTGAGTCTCTCCAAAGTCCTATGAGATAGATGCTATTTTTACCCACATTTTACAGATGAGAAAACAAGGCCAAGAGAGATTAGGTGATTTGCTCACCATCACACAGCCTGGGCCTTCCTGACTCCAGGTAGACCATTCTATCCAGTATGCCACACTACCCCTAAGTTTGTATTACATCATAGAAGCAATAGAGAGATAAAATGGGATAATATTTCTAGAGCACTTTGTAAACCTTAAAGCCCTATGGATATACTAGCTATTTATTATTATTACTGAATTATGAAATGCCAGAGGGATTTCCAAGTCACATTTTCTGGAGAGAGGAAGAGTAGAAGTCTTCTCTCCCTCTGAAGTCCAGGGAGTCGATAACTCTTTTGACTCTCTCAGTCTTGATGCATGTCTCCCCATGTTACTGTTATAGAGACCAAGAAGTTAAAAGCCAAATCCTTCAACACTAAGCTCTCCAACTGCCTCCAGAAACCAAAAATAAAAACTAAAAAGATTTACATGGATCTTATCTGTTCCCATGAGTTCAGTTATCTCAATGTAGATGATTCCCAATGTATAAACATGTATGTATATATGTACATATGCATGTTTGTATGTGTGTATATCCAACATTAATCACTTTCTGGACCTCCAGTTTTGCATCACCAACTGTCTTTTAGATAGCTTTAAATAGAGGTCCTTGTAGGCATCTTAACATGTCTAAAATCAAGCTCATCTTTCCCTCAAAGCCTTTCCCTCTTCTGAACTTCTCTGTCACTATACAAGGTACCTCCATCTTTCTAGGCACATAAACTCTCAATCTCAGTGATTGATACAAATTCACCTCACATATCCATTTGTTGTCAAGTTCCATCATTTCTACCTTCACAATATCTCTCAAATGTGTCCTTTACTCTCTACTATGAGCAGCTAGATGATGCAGGGCATAGAGAGTCAAGCCTGGAGTCAGGAAGACCTGAGTTCAAATCTAGCCTCAGACATTTAACAGCTGTGTGACTCTAGTAGGCAAATCACTTAACCCTGTTTGCCTCGGTTTCCTCATCTGCAAAATGAGCTGGAGAAGGAAATGGCAAAGCACTACACTATCCTTGCAAAAGCAAACAAACAAAAAAACCCAAATGACTGAACAGCTCTACTTACACAGATACCACTCACACTTCACAACAGTTTTCTGATTGGTCTTCTTGCCTCAAGTTTCTCCTCACTCTAATTCATCCTCCACTTGACTGCCAAAGTGACTTTCCTAAAGTGAAGGACCATGTTACCTTCCCTCTCTCCCCGCAATAAATTTCAGAGGCTCCCTATTACCTCTTGGCTCAATTATAAAATTCTTTGGCATTTCAAGCCCTTTACCCCATGGTCCCTCCCCAACATTCTAGGAATCTTACACTTTATTCCCCCCAACATCCTCAGGGATCCAGGGACACTAGCCTTGCTGTTCCTAAAATATGACATTCCATTTCCCAACCAACCCATATCCACCTCTCTGCTTCACTGATTTATTTCAAAACAGCTCAAATCCTGCATTATGCAAGAAACCCTCCTTGTATCTTCCCATTATCAGTCCCCATTCCTTTTAAGATTATCTCCCATTTACTATACACACACATATACACATGTTTAGATATGCATATGTATGTTCAAATACACATATGTGTATAGTAACTAGTTATTTACTTACTAGTACTATACTAGAATACTAGTGATGTACTAATTATACTAGTGGTCTCCTCCATTCCTTGAGGGTAGAGACTGTTTTTGCCTTTCCCTATCCCTGATGCTTAGCATAGTGCCTGGACCACAGTAAGTGCTTAGTAAATGCATATTGACTGGCTTAATAACAGCCTCTCTGATTTAGAAGCCTATGATCTAAAACAGACAGCACTGATCCGGACAGTAATGGAAAATGTACATGGAATGAGACAATCTTTCTTTTGAGTGGTCACATGTTACCAAGGCTTGAACAAAAGGCCACAGGTCAAAGACACAGTATGTATACCCTTAGGAGGACCCTTCCTTCGTTACTGTCAGAATTTCACCGTGTGGAGTCAGTTCTGTCCAAGGCCAGCTGTCTGAGGTATTTCAGTTTTAAGTTTCCAGAAAGAGGAAGGTTCTTAGGGATCTGAAAAAGGGAGGAGGAGGTTGGTCGGTTGTTGTCCTTTACTCTTGAAGATGACCAAAGATGGCATCACTATGTATGTGTTAAAGTACAATGTGTCCAGCTATGGCTGATTAGATCAATATAAGCTCAGACGGCTCTATCACAGGTCAGGCACAAAGAGTCTATATGAACACTTGGAGTGGAGATGTCTCTTCATTTGCACATCTCACATTTCTTTTAAGCTACTACAATTCTTCTTTGCTTATAGAACAGAACACCTTATTTGATGTGAGCATGCTATGCTGGGTGGTTAGGTTAGGGTTAGATTAGTTGGTTAGGGAAGGAGTGGAAACCTCTTCACAATCCACAAAGTACATGTAAACATATATTGAGGTGAGAAAGGAGAAGGCTGAAACAAAATAAAAACAGAAGATGGCTGATAGAATCACTATTTCCATTAAAGAAAAATCTAGACTTATGATCTCATCAGGCTAAGGAACTCCCAGTGAAGGGTCCTCTACTAAACTAGATCATTCTGTTGTTTGGTCATTTTTTAGTCATGCCTGACTCTTTGTGACTCCATTTGGGATTGTCTTGGCAAAGATACTGGAGTAATTCGCTATTTCTTTCTCCAGCTCATTTGACAGATGAGGAAACTGAGGCAAACAGGGTTAAGTAACTTGCCCAAGGCCAAATAGCTAGTAAGTGTCTAAGGCCAGATCTGAACTCAGGAAGATGTCTTCCTGAATCCAGGTCCAGCACTCTACTCAGTGCATTACCTAGGTGTTCCAAAGTACATCACTCTTCTGCAATTTATAATGTCAACACATGGCGTCGAGAGTTCTCTAAGGCACTGAGAAGTCGATAACTCGATGAAGGCCACTCATCCATTCTGTGTAAGAGATGGAACTTGAACTTGGGTCTTCCATACTCTGAGATGCCAGACTGCTTCTCATCTGTCTCCATACATATAGCAATTTCATAGGAATCATAGAATAATAGTTGGCAGATCAGTTAGTGACTTCCCAAGGTTACACACACAGCTACCAGATGGCAACATCAGGTGGAGAAGCCAGGTCTAGACAACCAGTTCAACGTTCTTCCTATGACAAAGGATGGGAAAATGGTAATGGGATATCCATGCCCACTTCCTGGCTCTGTGTTTCTCTCTTCTCTAACCTAAATAAATCTTAACCTGCTGAATGGACAAATGTCCTTCTCATTAAGACTGTTGTTTGTGTGGATGTGTCATTCAAATGTTAAGAAGCTCTATGCAAGGGTTCTTTTTTTTATTCCTCCTCCCCTCCCCTTCCCTTCCCTCCCCTCCCCTCCCCTTCCCTTCCCTCCCCTCCCCTCCCCTCCCCTTCCCTTCCCTCCCCTCCCCTCCCCTCCCCTCCCCTCCCCTTCCCTTCCCTTCCCTCCCCTCCCCTCCCCTCCCCTCCCCTTCCCTTCCCTTCCCTTCCCTTCCCTTCCCTTCCCTTCCCTTCCCTTCTTTTCTCCTGTAATGTTGTATAATTACAATGATCTGCAATGTTGGGAACTCCCAATGAAGAAATTCCTTTTAGCAGGGCAGATCAGTACTGGCTCCACAATAAATGTTATCAGAGAGTTTCCTGGGAAACTTTTTTACTTTAAAAAAAAATCTTGAAATTAAATGGAAAAACAATGGAAACAAACATTAGTCTGTTAGTCCTTAGTCCTTTCACTTCCTCTTATCCTCGTTCTCTGTTCTCCCTTCCTCCTCTCTCCATATCAGCCAGATAAAAATGCTCGAAGTCACAGGGCTATTTTGAATTAAGCCCCTTAAAGTGACAGTGACTTCCTCATGTGATTTAGTCACAGAAGGTGCTCCCAGGACCAAATGTGCACAAACCACAGAAATCAGATACAGACATCATCTCTGCTAAGCTTCTAACTGCTAAGGCACAAACCCATGTCAGAAATCAGTGCCCTGTGAAGTTGCTTCAGAATGTAAATTGCTGATGCCAGCAGGAGGTAGGCTCCAACTTCACCAACCACAAGCCACACTCTCATGATCTAAATCATGGTGCCCAAAGGTGTGTTAACAGAAAGGCTGTTTGTATACCTGAGCTTTCTGGGACCATGGTGGTCCTTAGCCAACTCCTTCACTGCAATCTCATCAATCACTTATCTAAATTCAATCCATAATCACTTATTCCACTCTTTGCAACCAACTCACCAAAGGACCTAGTCTGGGGCAGAAGTCTGCTTGCCATACTTTTCATGACCCTGGGTGTAAAAGACCATCAGAGACACTGCATTCCCTAATAAAAGGTGTTAGTTCATGGAAATATTGTATCATAGATCCCATCTATAGCAGTCCTTTTGATCTGATTGAAGCCATTAGACCACAGCAGATTCATTTATTTGTATAGAACATTTTTCTACCATGGAGTCAAACTCTGGAAGAAAAATGGCCCAAGTGGAAATAGACTCAAGTAATCAGTTCATCAATAGATACTCACCTGGGCCCACTATGTGCCAGTTGCCATTCTAGGCACTGGGGATATTTAGATAGAAATGAAACAGAGCTTCTCATTTCCCCAGTCGAATACAGGCATCAGGTTTTCAGGGTCAGAGTGCCAATCTAGCAGCTGGGGGGGATCAGAAAAGGCTTAAAAAGCATTAAAAGGCTTAATCGGAGGGTGCCTGAGCTTTGAAGGAAGCTAGGTATTCTAAAAGGTAAAACTGAGGAAGGAGTGTATTCCAGGCATGGAAGGGGAAAAGACATGGAAACAGAAGACAGGATGTTGTCCATAAGAAAGAACAAATGGGTCCATTTGGCTGGAATGAAGAGGATTGACGTGTCATGGCTCCAGAATCGTAGCTTGCAATCAGGTATTGAAAAGCTATAAGAATCAAAAAGAACTATGTATTTGATCCCCAAGGGAGTCACTGGAGCTTTCTGAGTGACATGGTCAGACCTATGCTTTGGAAATATGACTTTGGCAACTGTATGGAGGATCAGTTGAAGGTTGAAGGCATGGAGGCTAAGTAGGAGGTTATTTGCAGTAGCCCAAGCAAATGATGGTAAGAGTTTGAGCTTAGCTGGTAGCTGCGTGAATGTAGAGAAGGAATCAGATGCAATAAATACTGGGAAGACATAATTCACAATGGGGCAGCTAGGTGACTCAGTGGATATGAGCCTAGACTAGAGTCAAGAAAGCCTGAATTCAAGTCCAGCCTCAGACACTAGCTGTGTGACCCTGGGTAAGTCACTTAAGCCTGTTTGCCTCAATTTCTTCAGCTGTGAAATGAACTGGAGAAGGAAATGGCAAACCACTATGGTATCTTTGCCAAGAAAATCCCAAATGGGGGTTGCAAAAAGTCGGCCATGACTGAAAAACAATTGAACAGCAACCTAATCCACAAGATTCTACATTGGCATGGGGGGTGGGAAGCAGGAATGAAGGGTAAAGGAAGCGTTAGAGTGGGCTAAATGGAGTGAGTGGTATTGCTTTCCTCTGTAGGAATGGGGCATTAGAAGGAGTGTGTTTTAGGCATGCTAAATTTGAGTTATCGATGAGAAATCTAATGGGAAATGTCCAGTAGTCCATGGGTTATGAAGAATTAAAGCTGAGGAGAGAATGGGACTGTATCTATATAGGTCTGGGGGTCACCAGCATAGAAATGACGGTTAAACCTATGTGAGCTCATGAAGTCACCAAAGGAGGAGGGAGAGAGAAAAAACAGGACCCAGAACAGAGACTTAGGGTACACCCCCCAGTTGGGAGATGGGATATGAATGATGATCTGGCATATATACATATAAAGTGTTTTTCTTCATAAGTATTTTGTGTTTATATATATATATATTATATACACACACGTATATATGTATAAAATATATATATATGTATAATATATACACATATAAAATTATATAATATGTGTGTATATAATATATATAACACATACACATATATATCTGCAGAGAGAGAGAGAGAGAGATACAGGGATAGACACAGATATAGATATAGTCCTTAGAAAATCACTAGTAGATGAGGGAGGACCAGGAAAGGTTTCATGTTGAATGTGAAACCTGAGTAAAGGGTTTTGAAGGGGCAAAGGTGGAGAGAGAGTACATTCTAGGTGTGGGCAATAATCAGAGCAAAGAGATTGGAGAGGAGGCAGTGTCTGAAGAAGTTGTGGTATGTGATTGTGATGGAATAGTATGGAGCTATAGGAAATGAAGAGCAGGATGCCCTCAGAACAGCCTAGAGAGACTCGCATGAGCTGGCTTGAAGTGGAATGTGCTGTGTACACAGTAACGGCCATATTGTAAGATGATCAGCTGTGGATGCAACACAACGATCCAAGACAACCCTGAAGGACTCAGGATGAAATCCATCCTCAGAGAGAGAGCTGATCTCTCTCTCAGACGCTGAGGCGTCTGAATGGATTGCAGCATCTTTGTTTGTTTGCTTGTTTTATTTTTCTTGAGTTTTTGGGTCATGTTTTCATTCACAACAAAACTATTATAGATATGTTTTGCATGACTACACATACATAATCTATATAGAATTATTTGCCTTCTCAATGAAGGGGGGATGGGGAAAGGAGAAGGGAGAGAATTTGTAACTCCGAGTTTTAAAAAAGGATGTTAAAAATTGTTTTCATATGTAACTGGGACAAAATAATACTAAATAAATTTTTTTTTTAAAAAAAAAGAGATGGGAGCTGGCATGCCATGAAAGCAGAACTTCAAGGAACATCAAAGAGCACAGGAAGATAGAACAAGATGGGAAAGTTTGAGGCAAGGTTTCAGGGGCTTTAAAAGCTGAACAGTGTCTATCCTAGCAGCTGGGAGGGATCAGGAAAGGCTAAGGTGAGCTTGGAAGGAAGCTAGGGGTTCTAAAAGGTAGAGCTGAGGAAAGAATGTATTTCAGGCGTGAAATGTGCCATCGATGGTATATATTTGATCCTAAAATCAACAGAGTCATTGGAATTGTTGAGTAGAGCATGGCATTGTCAGATCTGTGCTTTAGGAAAATTACTCCAGCAGTTTTGTGGAGGATGTAGAGTAAGGTGAAACAACACAAGGAGACTAACAGCCTGTTGTAAACATCTAATCGACAGGTTGAGGATGGTCTTCACTAGGGTGGTGGGTGACTGCGTGAGGGGAGAGATGAAAAGACTGCCCTCGTGACACCGCTGGTAAGTGCTGAGCCAGAATTAGGACCTCATGTCCAGTGTTCTGGTTCTCTGAGGTTTGGGGTCTTTGAGGGATGTGAGTTCTTTCTGGTGAAGGCTTCAGGCTCCCTTCGGATCATTTGTGGTTCTGAGGTTCTGGGAGTGGCAGATGATGACTTCAGTAACTGTTGCCCCCAGGGCCTGGACAAACCCCATGCTTGATGAAGGCTACTATTTCTGATGGGAGGATTCTCTTAGGAAGACGAGACTTCATCAGACTGTATTATTTGAATATAATGACCTGCTATTATGCAGCCACAAAGTAGAGGAATTCAGAGAAATGCTGGGAGATTTGTAGGTAGTAAAAACAGAGAAAAAGTAGAAAGAGGACAATATATGTGATAACTACAGCAATATAAAGGAATAAATCCCTGAAAGGAGGATAAACTCTAATGACTAAAAAAGCAATAATGGCGCCGGAGATGAGATAATGAAGTGCCAGTCCCTGCCCCTTCCCCCATCCCCTAGCAGGGGCAGAGGACAAGAGGGGCAAGATGGCGTATGGATTGTCAGATACAGTGACTGTATCACTTGATTTTACTGAACTGTTTTTCTTTGTTACAAGGGAGTGTTCAGGTCTGGGGTTGGGGTGGGAATCATATCTAGAAATAACTGATGTAACAACAAAAGGCATTGATAAGACTATTTTTTCTAAGCAAAAAAAAAATGATGAGGCCTCATTATGAAAATGATACCTAACAGGTTAAAAAGACCTTTTGAAACTTCTAAGATGCCTAATTTTCTCCCTGCAGAATTTGGCTTATGGCCCTAGAAGCTCATGATTTTTGAAAGATGAATACAAAAGGATTAGGAATCACATTGTTGAGATGGGGTAACTGAGGCAGGGATAGGTCCATTCCTGGGATGAAACATTAAAAAAAAAACATGTTCCAGGTACTTTGCTAAAAGATGGAGCTGTTGGATGCTCCATTCCAATGAAAGTCAGAAAATACGAGAATTCAGAGCTTGGTGATGGTTTAGCTGCTTCATGAAATGAGTCTTAATCAAAGAATGATTGGGCGCCTCATTTATTTTCCAGTTGTGTAGCTGGCAATAGCTTACTGTGGGAAATCAGAAAGAGGAACCAAGCTGGGAAACTGGCTACGGCTCTCTCCTGCTTCTTCCTGCTGGGGCAAAGGTATTGCCTCTTATTTGTCATCAAGCTGGGCCAGTGCATCCTCTGCAGAATGCTTTTGGCTTCCTAGCTTTCTGAGTTGCAAATGGAGTTGTTCAGGAACCATTAAGGCTCCTTCCCAGGATCCCCAAATCCCAGAAAGTCAGACAGAGCCCAGACTGAGTCTCCACTCATCCTTAGCCTATGTCATCTAAGCAAGTGGAGATGTCCCTAGACACTGCTCATTGCTTTACACAGTATATCGTTCACAGTCAGTGGGGGAAAGTAGTGACTTGAATTTCCTGACTCTGATGGGTTTACAAAGCAACTTTTTGATATTCACATTTGTAGTTTAAATCCCAGCCTTCAGGGAGCACAAAAAAAAATAGAGCAACTAAGGAAAGAAGAAAGAAAAAGAGAAAGTAAGGAAATAAAGAAAGGGAGGAAGGAAGACAGAAAGAAAGAGAGAAAGAAAATCTCTTGATCTTTTTCTGGATCCAGTTGTGGGTTGGTGGGAGGTTCACAAACGCATCCTGTTTATGGCTGGGAGCTGGAGCGATGAAGATCATGGTGGTTGATACTCTTTTTTCCCCACCAGGGGTATAAGCTCAGTGGAGGAGGAGCATGGCACCTTATGTGGGTGGCAGGTTCCTTGAGTTCTTGCTTGAGGGCACACACCTTGGAGCAAGCTTGCATCACTGCTTCTGGGTCGGGTTAGAGAGCAAGTGGCCGATTGGACCAAGTGCAGCTGGCTCGCCTGTCTCTTCCCTTTGGGTCATTGAGGTGAGTTAAAAGCTGAGGACCTCAAGGAGGACTCAAAGGGAAACATTAGTGGACAGAGTAACATCTGCTGGTGTGGCTCTACTCCTGCTAACAAATAAACGTAGCTGCCATCTCAGGGCCTGCCAGCCCCTTCTGCCCATTTTTATTTATGATTTTTTATTATTTAATTAATTAATTTATCATTATTTTTATTTATTATATTTATCATTATTATTATAGCCTGTTCTTTTGGTGGAGTGAAATTCACAGAACAGGGAGAACTCTATAAGGCAGCTTATCTCTGGGCTGGTTTATGTTTCAAAAATACAGAATCTAACAGGCCACTAGGCAGGAGGGAGACAGCCTTGCCCTTTAAAACAAAATAGGCTATCACTAATATGGTAGAATTTCATGTACAGTTATTTGCCCTCTCCATTCATTCAACAGATAGTAATGAACCCCTTAGTAGTACAATGCAAAATTAAAGACAAAAATGATAGAGTCTAGACCTGTGACTGTATCTGCAGAGGGAGCTCCTGGTGTGGAAACTCCATCTACTGATTGATATAGCTGAGCAACTCCTTAGAATCTTCGAGGAGTTGTCTCAGGGCACTGAGAAGTTAGAGGATTACTGGCATTACTTGCTCCTAGTTCCAGGCAGAATCTGAATCCAGGTCTTTTTGATTGCATGGTTTCTATTTGCATTGACAGTTCACCTGGACTTTATAGTCTTAGAGAGTTTCCTAGGGCATTGAGAATGGTGAGTGGAGCAGAGACTGTCACTGGTGACATGGCTGGCATGTGTTCCAGAGTCAGGGCTTCCTGTCTTCAAGTACTCCATCTGCCTCTATAAAGACCTAGAGGCCAATATCAGTTAACAGGTGACAAGGCAGTCATAATGCCAAGGCTGATAAAAGTAGTGTCCAGAGTGGGAGTGGTGGTGATCTCATTGAATTATCCCATAATTAGACTCAATCTTTTTCTATTGTATCTCCAGTGCTTGGCACATTGTAAGCACTTAATAATTGTTTTGCATAAAAAAAAAAAAAAGTCATCTATACCTTATAGTCTTAGGGAGTTACCTGGAGCACTTAGAGGTTAAATGACTTGTCCAAGGTCAGACAGCTAGTATGTCTGAGGCAGGCTTTGAATGCAGCTTTTCTTGATTCCAAGCACTCCGTCAGCTATTCAATACCCCCACTCAGGGCCAGATCAAATCTCTTACCTCATGGGACTTACATCCTGATAGTGGCATGTGCATCAATACTGCAACTACCTGTCATTTTCTTTGTTACTCTACCTGCATCTGTAGATTGTAACTCCTCTCCAGTTTTTAATAGATGGGTCTTCCAGAATTAGCAGAAAATGGACCCTCTCAGACCTTAGGCAAAGCTTCAGACTAAGACCAGCTCTCTCGTCACTGAGCCCATATTTGGAGGATTTCATCTTAGACTTGCCACAGCTTTCTGCTCTGCACTGCTGGTCTTTGAGAGCCCACGGTCAGCTCCTCCTCCATTAAGAGGACTCATACATGAGTTGTCAAGATATTAGAAAATGAGAAGCAAAAAATACCCCCCAAAATTAGAAAGGTCATTTTAGATCAGGAAAGGGGTTCATAACCTGGCATCTATAAATTGTCTTTGTTTGTTTTAAACATTTCAATAATTGTATTTCAAGATAACTAGTTTCCCTTGTAATCTATTATATTTTACTTTTTGCATTTAAAGACATTATTCTGAGAAGAGGTCCATATTCTCCACCAGACTGCCAAAAGATTATGTGACAAAGAAAACTCCTGGCATGTGGGATACAAGGGAAAGGAGCAGAGGAGGTGGCATTTGATCTGAGACTTGAAGGGTTGTGGGGATCAGGAAGAGAAGGTGTTCCAGGAGTTGGTGAACAAGATAAGCAAAAGCATCAAGGTGGGAAAGGGAAAGATGATGTACATGGGCGGGGTGTAAATATAGTGTGATGACAAGCTAAGGAATTTGGACTTTGCTTGGTAACAATTATGATGATGATAGCAAGGATTATAGCATTATATATCATACGCAACATGATGTTATTATAATGTTTTTTATATAGATATAAATATAATAATAGCTAACATTTATGTGGTACTTACTATGTGCCAGGTAGGAACTATGCTATTCCAGACAGGCTCTGCATTATACTGCAGAAGTATGTTTCCTGGTAATAATGCCACATGCTTAATTCTGATGAAAGTGGCCATTAGCTTGAAGAGATTTCTAGAGAAAACCCTATGATTTCTAGAACTAATGTCACCAGCAGTAGCACTCTGGGAAATTTGGGGATCAAGCCTCCCCAGGAGAAGCAGTAATCATGTTGTCCCTGTGGTGTAGGGTCAAGGTTCTGGTCAGTTTCCAAGCCAGAGCTCATTTGGTTGCTGCACCAAACCGTAAAGGTACAAGTAGTTCTGGAGCCATGAGTACCAAAAATACAAAAGAAAACAAAACTCCCCATCTGTAAAACAGGGATAATAATGTCTATTTCAACTCACTGTACAAGAGTAGGGTAGACAGACCTGTACTCCTGACTGTCCTTATCTATATGGTTTAGAATTGGTTTGGGTCTTACCATATGCCCTGTAGTTCCTATATGTATTACTTCCTTCAATTAGTGTGTGAGATCTTTGAGACCTCTTTTTATATTTGTATATTTGTATCTGTGTTTTCATTCATTCATTAATTCAGGCATTCAATGAACAGAACACAATTGATCAAAATGGAGATATGTAAAAGAACTCAATGTTAGCAAAGAGGAATGAGTTAACAGGTTTAAAAATTTTTCTACTTTAAAGTTTTAAAAAAAATTGTGTTTTCCCAGCAAAATTTCTTCTCTGACGACCTGCATCCAATGGCTTTCCATTTGGTGAACACAAGTAACTTCTCACTCAATGAGAGTCTCTGCTCCGTTCACCATCCCTCCTTGGCCACAAGAGTGGTTCTGGCCTTATTCTACATGGTTCTCTTGGTCATCGGTGCCTTTGGGAATATTCTTGCCATCTACATCACTTCTCAGAAGAAGAAGATGAACTCAACAGATCTCTACTTGATCAACTTGGCTGTGTCTGATGTCCTTTTCACCCTGGCTCTGCCAGGAAGGATCACCTATTATATCTTAGACTTTGATTGGCCTTTTAGTGACTGGTTTTGTAGGGTGACAGCATTTGTGTTCTATATGAACACTTATGGGAGTGTCTACCTAATGACATGCATAAGCATTGACCGCTATATTGCTGTGGTCCATGCCAACCAGACTCACAAATTCCGCCATGCTGGCTGGGCAAAGTACATCTCCCTGGGGGTGTGGGGATTGGCATCCCTGCAGACTCTTCCATTGCTCTTTCTGTCCCTGACCGAGAGGATGGGAGATAAGTTGAGTTGCATGGAGTACACCAGTGTTGAAAGGATTCTCAGCCTGCCCTTTCTACTCCTGGGGGGCTGTGCCTTAGGCTTTTTTGGGCCAGTAGGGATCATATTATTTTGTTACGTGAAAATCACCTTAAAGCTATGCAAGATAGCTCAAGAAAACTCAGTGATGAGCAAGAAGAGTCCCCATAAGAAGGCCTGTCTAGTTATTCTGCTGGTACTGATGGCAGTGATCATATGCTTCAGTCCTTACCATGTCAATATTATCCAGTTTGTGATTAAAGAACTGCTTCATCAGTCTACGTGCACTGAGCAGAAGGCTTTTAAGGTTTCTCTTCAAGTTACAGTATGTTTTATGAACATGAACTGTTGTATTGACCCCATCATTTACTTCTTTGCATCCCAAGGCTATAAGAAACAGTTCCTCAGGATTTTCAAACCTAGAATTTCAACATCCTTCTCCTCTACTGGAAAAACCTCTTCTGAAACAAACAGCAACCACAGAGGAGACTCTGTGCTGGGTTAGTGAAGACCGTGGCCCAGTACTGGGGTTATGAACCCATTTTGTTTCATGGACACCTTTGGCAGTCTGGTGAAGCCTATGGACTCCTCAGAATGATGTTTTCAAATGCATAAAATATAAGGCATAGCATTACAAAGGAAACAAATTATATTGAAATATAGTTATAAAAATACTTTTAAAAATAGAACCAAATTCATGGACCCCAAATCAAGAACCTCTGGAGTAAGGTTTAGCCTTGGCTTTTAGGCAGCTAAGCGACACAGTTAATTCAGTGTCAGAATCTGAGTCTCATTGAATCTTGTCTCAGGTAGTTGCTAGCTGTGTGACTCTGGGCAAGTCTCTTTTCCCCTCTCAGCCTCAATTTCTGTATCTGTAAAATAAGGACAATAATAACACATACTCAAGTGAGGTAACATAAGAAAATTTCTTTTCAAACATTAAAAGTACCATATAAATGTTGGCTATTATTTTAAGATTGCTGCCCTCCACATAAAATCTCTCCAGGTTTGTGGTGTATCTGTGCTTTTTTCCCAGGTACTATCCTAGACCTGCAAAGGCCTTAAAATCCATGATTTATTTTAAGGCTTAGCTCATATGCCACCTCCTTCCAACAAGAGATCATGCCCCACCCCCAGACTGTTGTTCAGTCGTTTCAATTACATCCAACAGTTAATGAACCCATTTGGGGTTTTCTTGGCGAAGATACTGGAGTGCTCTGCCATTTCCTTCTCCATTGGATTAAGGTAAACAGAGGTTAAGTGACTTGCCAAAGGTCAGAGCTAGCTAATAAATGTCTGAGGCTGCATTTGAATTCAGGTCTTCTGGACTCCAGGCCCAGTGCTCTATCCACTGAGTCACCTAGCTGGCTCTTAGGCAAACAGCGGTTAAGTGTCTTGTCCAAGATCACAGCTAGTAAATGTCTGAGGTTGGATTTGAACTCAGGTTCTCCTGACTTTAGGCCTAGCACTTTATCCACTGACCTACCTTGCTGCCTCAGATTTTTTTGTATTTAATCTGTAGATATTTTGTATTTACTTATCTGTAGAAACATTTTTTACTTTCTCCAGTAGAATGTAAGCACCCTGAAGACAAGAATAATTTCATTTTCTCCCCACAGGAGGCTGGGGTTCAGGAACTTTCACCACTTGGCCCCATGATGCTTCTTTCCACTGTTACTGTCTCTTGAGCTGAAAGATTACACCATTACTTTTCCAAGGCTGGGTTCAAGAACTGTCCTCTTAGTTTCCATGCATGAGTGCATCTGCAAACCTGCCTCAAGGTTCCCTAGGGGGAAATCACATGCCTCTCTGCCCTCCATTCCTAGTTGAGTAACATAATGATGGCCGTGACAACATGATGTCATCCAAAGAACACCAGATGACAGATCATGAGATCTTGGTGCTAATGTGGATTCTGAGACTAACTGGATAAATAATTTTTCCTTGGTAGACTCAATTTTAGTCACTTTATGGGACTGTTGTGAAGTTTGGATGAGATGATATCAATTCTTATTACAATTTCCATTAAATTTTTTTAAATCAAATGTTGAGGTCTGTGATGCTTTGGACACTGTACAAATGGACTCAGGTGGCCTTCAGGAGCCTCTAAACTGAAACCCATGATGTCAACAAATCCAAAGACTGCCAGACAAAAGCACGCATGGATAAAATTCTGAAGAGTCAGTTTAGTAGGGGAGTTGCGTGGTGGGGGATGGGGGCAGAGAAAGCCCACTCAGACATTAGAAGAAGGAAAAGAAAGGGCCTAATAAAATTTCATTTCAATTCAATAAATGTTTATTAACTGCATATAAGCATTACTCTAAGATCTGGGAGATACAGATAGTAGAAAATACCTGCTCTCAAGGAATTCATATTCTTCTGGATGTAGAATGTAAGTTTGAGGCAGGGAGGTGTACTCACACTTCTATAGAAATATGGAATGTGCAGTATGGGTAACTCAGAGAAATGCCAGAGGGAAAGTAGTGGGAGAAACAGGAGATCCTTTCTTTATCCCCCACACTTACATCATTTCTAAAAGATGAGCCCCAGGCTGGGAAACGTCAGTCAAATTAATATCAAAACAGACAGATCAGCATCATACTTAGCTCCTGTCATTTCACGAATTGTTTAAAATGATGTAACTCTTAATCTGTTTTCTTATCTGCTCTCCCACTGAAAGCAAAGTTTGCTATCTCTGCATTCCATTTGATCATTTAGTGCCTGCATTTATTTATACCTCACGATACTGAGATAAGAAGAGATAAAATTATCCCTGCATTGCAAAATGACTTAGAAGGCAAAGCAGCTAAATGATAGGATCTGAAGGATGCTATTTGGGCTTATCAAAGTTAGAAAGGATCTTAAAAGTACATGCAAGAGGCCTCCAAACTACACAGCTATATATACACATATGCATATACATATGTGCTGTATTATGGTAAATTGACATTTAAAAATGCTTATTGAATAGCTTTTGAGAGAGTGTGTAACTACGTGGGGGGAAGTCAGACTTGGGGAAGTTGAAGTGGGTGGCTTAGTTAGCTCTGTGGATAGAGCATTGGGCTTGGAGTCAGGCAGACTTGTTTTTCTGAGTTCAAATCCAGCCTCAAGCACTTACTGTGTGATCCTGGGTAAATTAATTAACCCTTGTTTTTCTCAGATCCTCATCTGTCAAATGAACTGGAGAAGGAAATGGCAAACTACTCCAGTATCTTTGCCAAGAAAACCCCAAAATGGGGTCACAGAAAGTTGGAAAAGATTGAATAACAAAAATTCTCTCATCTTTTTTCTCTCTCCCTTCCTTCTTTCTTTCTTTCCTCCTTCTCTCCCTCTCTCTCTCCCTCTCTCTTTCTCTCTTTCTTCCTTCCTTTCTCTCTCTTTTTCTTTCTCTTTCTCTCTTCCTCTTTTCGTTTTCTCTCTTTCTCTCTCTTCCTTCCTTCCTTCTTTTTTTTCTTTCCTTCCTTCTCTCCTCTTTCTTTCTTTCTTTCTTTCTTTCTTTCTTTCTTTCTTTCTTTCTTTCTTTCTTTCTTTCTTTCTTTCTTTCTTTCTTTCTTTCTTTCTTTCTTTCTTTCTTTCTTTCTTTCTTTCTTTCTTTCTTTCTTTCTTTCTTTCTCTCTTTCCCTGGAGTCAGGAAGACTCACCTTCATGAGTTCAAATCTGCTCTCAGATACTTCAGAGCTCTGTGACGCTGGAGAAGTCATTTAAGGCTGTTTGCTTCAGGCGCTTTTGTTTTGCTCACGTGTAAAAGGAGCTGGAGAAGGAAATGGCCAACCGCTCCAGCATCTTTGCCAAGAAAACCCCAAATGGGTTCACAAAGAGTCAACCATGATCACACAACAACAAGGAACGAGTGGATTGGCGCAAAGGACAGTCTTTAATACAGTATAGAGAGTTCCTTCTTTAGCTCTACTTATTTCAGTGAAGGACTAGATGACATTTTTGGGGGGAATTAATCAACATGTTGCAATTTCACCATGGTTTACTCTTCCACTTTTAGCACAGGGTATGTATGTCCTATAGAGCAGTGCCATGACTGACTGCACCTCAGAAAGAGACAGAAAGCCATGAACACTCACAGGGAAGGGAGGCAGTAGGAACAGAGGAAAGAATACTGGCTCAGCAGTCAGGGGACCTAGTTTCATGTGTCCCCTTTGACACAACCTACAGGACCTTGGACAGAGACCTTAAATTCTCTGGGCTTCATTTGCCCCCTCAAGGGGAGTGGAAGATATTCAATGGCTTCCCAAGAGTCCCTTCCAGCTCTCCAGTGGGGATTCCTTAATTCATACTCACCACAGTAAAACAATGAGAGGAAGACCCAGACTCCAACAGAACAGTGCTGTATCCATACCCATTCTCTCAGCTGCCACATCACTTGGCTCACTATTATGAATAAATTTTGATTTATTTCTTTTTGCACTGGATCTCTGATTTCATTGTTATAGGGAAATCAGCATGCAGCAATTCCCCTACCACTGTTAATCAGACCCAGTTGTTGGGCCAAGAGTCTTAGAGAGTGATCTGTCCAGAGTCACAGAGTCAAGTCTTCATGGCACCAAGGACAATTTTCCATTTCTCCAAGGGTTCTTAACTTTTTCTTGTTTCATGGGCCCCTTTAGCAGTCTGGTAAAGCCTATTGACCTTTGTCAGAAAAATGTTTTTTAATGCACAAAGTAAAATACACAGGATTACAAAGGAAACCAATTATATGGAAATAATATTATGTTATATAACATTATTAGCACACTTGTATTATTTTATTAATATAATATTGTTATATAATATTAATATTATAATATATTATGTATATCATATAACATTATCAAAATATTAAAGAAATAAGTTTAGAAATCACCCTTTAAGAGCCCCTGAATTTCACCATATTGATTCTCGTTCTGTATATATAGGTAGATTTAAGCAAAAAAGAAGGTGAAGGAACTAAGGCAAAGGAAAAGAAGGACTTGAACTTAAAGGTTCAATTATCTTTTTTGCAGAAAAATTTATGGGGCAGCTAGGTAGTGCAGTGCCTGGAATCAGGAAGATCTGAGTTCAGATTCAGCCTCAAACACTAACTACCTGTGTGATCCTTTTTAGGAACACATAGGTCCTGTTGCAGCAGAACTAATTGTAATTAAAATGTGTTTGTCATGAACTGTTACTTGGCTGACTGGTTAAGAAGTAAAGCATTGGTAAGGGTTCATGAGCTGGTCTAGAGAGGATTCTAATCCGGCCCCCCCCCCCCAAAAAAAAATCCCTAGAACCCAAGGAGCCCAGAGTGAGGAGGTTCACATATAAATTTTGTTTTCGATGTTCAGTCAGTCTTTCGGTTATGTCTGACATGGAGTCTTTGTGACCCCATTAACTTGTCCATGGGGTTTTCTTGGCAAAGAAAAATGAAATTAGGAAAATAATCCTTAAAAACTGTTAGTAACACATTAAAAAAAAGATAGGAACCTAATAAAAATGGGAGCAGCTGTGGTATATGAATATAATGGAATACTATTACTGTTGCAAAAGAAATGATGAGCAGGCAGATTCCAGAAAAACCTGGAAAGAGTCATGTGAACTGATGCTGAGTGAAATGAGCAGAACCAGGAGAACACTGTGCACAGTAACAGTCATATTGTGCAACGACCGACTTTGATAGACTTGGCTCTTCACAGCAACACGGGATCTAAGACAATTCCAAAAGACTCATGATGGAAAACGCTCTCCACACCCAGAGAAAGAACTGTGGAGTTTGAATGGAGGTCAAAGCATGCTATTTTCATTTAAAAAGGAATTCTTGTGGTTTTTTCCCTTCTGTTCTGATACTTCCACAGCATGACTAATGTGGAAATGTTTAATATTATTGTATATATGTAGCCTACATAAGATTGCTTGCCCTCTTGGGGAGGGGGTAGAAGGAAGGGGGGGAGAGGGAAAAAAATTTGGAACTCAAAATCTTCTAAAAGTGAATATTGAAAACTAAAAAAAAAAATCAAAACCAAAAAAACCCTAAAAAATCCTGCATAAGCAAATTTAAAATGAGCATTTTGCTCAAATTGCTCCCGAATATCAATTGTTTTGGAACAAATTTTCATTTTCAAAACAAGTATTATAGCAGAATATTGTAAATATTGCCCCCTAGAATCTGAATTTACTCTCTCACCAATACATTTGGTGATTTTAATGGTGTTCAGTTGTTCGTCACTTATCTCTGACTGTGACCCCCATTGGGGGTTTTCTTGGCAAAGATCCTGAAGTGGTTTGCTGTTTCCTCTTCCAGATCATTTTACAGATGAGGAAACTGAGGTAAGCAGGGTTTAGTGACTTGCCCAGGGTCACGCAGCTAATGTCTGAGGTTGGATTTGGACTCATGAAAATGAGTCTTCCTGGCTCCACCTAGCTGCTCTGACTTCCTAACCAGAACTATTTAGAAGTAGAATACACTATTTCAAGAGGCAATGGGTCACTGCTTATCAATGGTCTTCAGACCAAAGCTTGGTGGGTGGTTTGTGGGTGCACTTGATTAGAAATGTGTAGCACTGAACATCCTCTAAGATGCCTTAACTCTGACATTCTGATTCATTGAGTTGCTGAAGTCATTGAGGATGTTGGCACTGTCTACATAGATTTAGGACTGGAAATCTCAGAGGGCAGTTAGTTTACAGACTTACTTTTTACAGATGAGGAAAATGAGGCCATGACAGGTCAAGTCATTTGCTCAGAAGTAGCAGAGATTTAATTTGAAGCCAGATTTTCTGACTCTGAATTTATCTCTTTCCACTAGACCATTGGTTGTGAAGGACGGTAGCTAACAACTAAGAGAGATGCGTGGAAGGTGACTTGCAGTCACCTTACACATTTACTGTAGCAGCCAAACGACCAAAATAAAATTGTTTCCTGCATAATTGTTTGGAAAATTGTTTTTCAACCCAAAACTTTCTATAATCTTTGAAGACTACCTTAACTTGACCCAAAAGTGGGAATGAAAAGAGAATAAATGAAACCATTTTTATATCAGTAAGATTAGTTTTCTGAATAAGTCTTGGTTCAGTGACAGTGTCCTGGAACTATACCCTTGGTAATCATTTGCAATATTTAAATTTGTTCTGGACCTTTGACACGTACTGACTGTGCAACTCTGGTCAATTCACTTAATCTCCCAGTGCTCTGGAAAATTATATAAGATTATAAATTGCAGAGAAGGCACAGACTTACATGAGTAGAGGGCGTGTCCTCCTCTGGGAGTTTCCTATGCCAATGAAATTACAGGTCCAGTTCTTGACCCTATTCCTTCTACACCCACATATTCCTGTCCCGTTGTCTACTTTTCGAAAACTAAGTAAAACCTATGGTAACAAAGGGGCACAGTTATCCCCTTCCACATCATGACTTTACCCATCATGGTTTTGACATATTGTGGGTCAGCATAAGAAATCAAATGAGAAGTTTTGGGGAATTTTGCAGAAGCTGCAGACAACAGAAAATGTTTAGAAACTCAGAAATGCAGTATATATGTCAATATATTTTATCCATATACCATACCATAATACCATAATAATTCAAACTTCTCTGGTACAAAGGGAGGGTCAAAAATTGTAGGAGGTGCCATGCCCCTAATACCCAAGATGTGGCAGAAATAACTGTTTATCTATTTACCTATCTATAATCTGTCTATATAACTTCCTTTCCATCCTCTATTTACCTATCCATCTTTCATCCATCCATCCATCCGTCTTTCTATTTACCTGTCTACCTCCCTCCCTCCCTCTCTGCTTACCTACCTACCTATATCTTTCCATGCTATGGTTGGAGTCAAGACATACAGGTTTCAACCCCAAGTATGCTACTTTTTGCTTTCTTTGTGACCCTGGACAAGTTATCTGACATCTGGACCTGTTTCTTTTCTTATACAAAGCAGCATGAAGTGAGCAAATGGGAGGTTGCTAATATACTGTCTTTATGACTCTTGTTAATTCACTTAATCCAACCAACCCGTGTTTGTAGAGGGAATTTCCTTATACCAAAGAAATTAAAAGTCTAACCCAAGAAAAATGGTGATAATACATCCTCACAGGATTTTTGTGGGGTGTAATTTGTTATTAAAAACTTTGATCCTGGGTTAGAAATACTTCAGTAAGCACAGATGTGTGTTTAAGGGGTTCTCATTATATGAAAATATCATTAGATACTTACCAAAATGACATGAAAAGCAATAGAAAATATAAAATATGGCCCAGGGAGTCCTTGAATAGAGGAAAGGTGACTCTCTCTGCTCAGGTCATTTAACTTGGGTCTATTTCACATTGCTCATCTATAAAAGGTAAGAATAATAATGGCACCCATTTATAAAACGCCTGGAACATAGAAGGAACTTAATAAATGTTTATTCCTTCCCTTCCTTTGGCTGGGAAGTAGAAAAGGAGGCAAAAGAATGACCAGATGACTGTATTAGAACCAGATGTGTTCCAGGTCCTGGCTAAAGGTAGTGAGCTCTGCAACACAGGAAGCATTAAGCAGAAACTGTACGACCACCTGCCAGGGTCACCGTAGAGGGTATTCCTGTGGAGGGTGGGCAGTTGGGTTTCCTCTCCTCTCCTCTCACTTCCTCTGACTCTTTCCTTTTCCTCTCACTCCACTTGGCCCTGTGCAATCTGGATTGTAACCTTATTACTCAGCTAAAACTGCTGTCTGACATGATCTCTCTTACCCTCTAACGATCACCAGTGATTTCTTCCTTACTGAATGCTGGGGTCTTTTCTCCAACGTCCTCCTTCCTAACTCTCTGAAGCACGTTACAATGCTGACCCCTTTCCTGGATGCTCTCTCTTCTCTTGGTTTCCCCCTCCTACCTGTCGGACCACTGCTCCTCAGTCTCCTTTGCTGGTTCATCACTCATAACATGCCCCCTAATTCTGGATGTTCCCTGGGGCACTATCTCTTTGGGTCTTTCTCTTCACTCCCCTTAGTGACCTTGTTAGCTCCCATGAGTTTAATTATCATCTCTATGCAGATGACTTCTGAATCTACATATTCAGTTCCACTCATGCATTTCCAACTGTCAATAGTATATTTTCAAAGTAGATCTCTCATGAACATCTCAAACTTATTAGGTATACGACAGAATTCATTATCTTTTCCCCAAAACCCATCCCTCTTCCAAACTACCCTATTTCTATTGAGAGCATCCTTATAGTCATCCTGATTTAAAAGACTGCCAGTGTCCTTGACTCCTCACTTGCCCTTGTTTCTACTTCTGTAACATCTCTAGCATTCAGCTCTTCTTTTCTCTGGTCATCATCCCTTTTTATACCCTCATTTCCTCTTGCCTGGACTTAATGAAGCTGTCTCCTAATTGGCCTCCCTACCTCAAGTTTCTTCCTTGTCCAATCCATCCTACAGAAAGTTGCCAGTGATTTTCATAAAGCATATGTCTGACTATGATGATATGATAGACTCCAATGGTTTCTTGTTGCCCATAGCATCAAATGCAAATTCCTCTGTTTGGCTTTTGTGTGGTGTGGCTTGTCCTTTGTTCTCAAAGAGGACCATGACCTCAGGAAAGTGATACCATGACTTGAAAGTGAATTGGATTTAAGTGAGGGAGGGCTGTGCAAAGTCACCAGCCTCAGTCTTTCCTCTAGAGCCATCTGGGTCCAGAGACCAGATATGGATCAGGGCAACTAGAGATGCCCAGCATTTGACTGTTAAAACCTTTTACAACCTGGTCCCAACTTAACCTTTCAGACTTTATTGGACTTGGTGCTCTTTCTCACACTGTGTGCTTTTGTATTGGCTCTCTCCTATACTTGGAATATGACTGCCTCTTAGAATCTCTCCCCTTCAAATCCCCTCAAACACCACTTTCTACATGAAGCCTGTTGTGATCCCCAATCTGTTAGTGTCTGCCTGCCTGTCAAAAAAAAATTACCTTCTATTTATTTTCTATAGTGGGTAGAGAGCTATTCTTGGAGCCAAAAAGACCTGGGTTCAAATCCTGTCTGTGACACATACTCTGTGTGACCTTAAACTCTTCCTGTTTTAGGCATCCCCTAAGGACTATAAAGTCAGCCCCAAACCCAGGCTGGCCTAGTTAACATTCAAATCAGTGTAAACAATGAAAATCCTTGTCTAGAGATTCACAGGCTCACAGAACGGTGGTTGCTCATCCTTCTTTCTCAAAGAGGACTACGGACATCAGGAAGGTGAATTGGATTTAAGTGAGGCAGAGCTGTGCAAAGTCATCGACTTCTCTTTCTTTCCCAATGGCAGGACACAAGTCCAGATGGCTGGCAATGGCCCCAGACGCAGTGGGAGACCTTGGCCTATTTAAGTGATGGTCTTTCCCTGGTTTCAGTTTGTTGGAGATTACAGTGCACCCCACTATCATTCTAGCTGGGTGGCTCTGTGGCTAGAGTGCTGGAATTGGCAGAGAGGACCTACATTCAAATCCAGCATCTGGTACTGTGTAAGCGTGCCTTACTGTACCATGTGACTCTGGACAAGTTGTTTAACTCATAAGTATCTACCAGCAGGTTGTTGCCATGACTGTTCCACATAAATGATGCATGAGACTGGCCTTGGACGTATTATTTCTTTGGCATAGAGAACTCTTCTAACAATGCAAGTCAGCACCTTCCCTGAAATTTATAGTCTTTGAAAAGTTGCCTAGAGGACTGAGAGTTCTGTACCTTGCCTGGGGTTCACACAGGCAATATGTCAAAGGTAAAACTGTTATGTCTCTTTGGTTCTGAGGTCAGCTCACTCTCTACCACATCCCAATGCCCTCTTGGCTTTAACTCCATAAATTTATGCCACTGAAGGCAGTTGGTGACAGTGGATAGATTGTTGGATCTGGAGTTGGGACGACCGGAGATCAAACACAACACAACAGTCAGGGTTTGTTTTGGTCATTATTAGTGCAGACAGATAAACATAACGAAAGCAGGAAGGTGGATCAGGAGGGTAGAGGGCAATGCTCTTGCCTCTGATTAGCTTTCGTTCTTGTTTAGATAGATCTGAACACCAGTTAAAGAGGATTTTAGGAATCATTTGGGTTTCTTAGTCCTTGACTACACACAGCAGGATTTTTGGGGGGGACAGAATCCCCAGAATGAGTTTTTATGAGCACAACCCCTAATCAGATGTTAAACAGGATATACAAGTGATTTTTTTAACCCCAAGTCAAGTAGTTGTCTAGTACAATTATCTTGAAGTCAACACAAGCTAAACAGTCAAAAAAGATACTTAGTCTTAGTATGGATCTGGCTGCTTTTTGTTCAGTTACTCTCACCACTTTCATAGTATCTGTTAACCCAGCCCATACTTTTTAGAAAGGTGCTCTCTAGGAACCATACCTATATTAGGTAAGAGCAGAGAATCAGTAGATTGCTCTGGAGAACAAAAACCCAGTAGAAGGGAGCAGATACGGGTGACCATGAAACCAGAACTGGTTTCACAATACCCACTGTAGACATGAAACTTAGCACAGAGATAATAACACCCAGCAGAGCAGAGCTGCAATACCCTCCTAGATGGAGCATGATGACATCCCCAAAGGGCATTACTTACAATAATGTTGATATAAACTGCCCTGACCACCCATGGTCCCGTGTGCATGCCATTGATATGTGTTTTGGTCCCATGACCACGTATCATGTGCTCTTCCTACATATTCTGTAGCCACTTCTGCATGAGTTCCTTGGACACACATTTTCTCTACAAGTAAGCCATTTCCCATTGGGAGTGTGGAAGAGTATCCTGTGTTGAGTACAGTATTATTTTGAAATATTGTATCTTCTGGCTGACTGGTAAAAGTAAACACATTACTGGGGGCCTGTGAATTACATTCTGTGTAGGTATTGATGAGAGAAATTTGAACCTCAGCTGGTTTTTCTGGTGGACTGCATATGAGGTCCATGCTCCACTGGGCACAGGAATTCTGCAGGGGACAGAAGAGATGGGTATCTGACCAAGAAAGAGCAAATAAAATTGTTAAAAAGTTTTTTAAGAAGCCAGATGTAACATGTCATTGTTGGTTGTGTTTTTGACCTCACTTCTCGATGTATCTTCTGGCAGGTGGCCCTGGGGTTTGGAGAAACCATTGTTAAACTTCCTATAGAGTTGGGGACACATACCAAGAAAAGATTGCCTGACTCTTTTTAACATTTGGCAATAGAGAAGTGGTCTCATTCAGTGATTCAAATCTTGAGCAGTTTTTGAGCCTTTCCAGGAAACTCTAAGTATACAAGGAGGCAGACAGCTTTGGTGTACTATACACAATCATCTGAACACCCTTATGAGGTTGGTGCTATTATTTTCATCTTTATTTTATAGATGAGGACATGGAGACTGAAGGTTTTAAGGGACTTCCTTAGAGTCATCAAGCTAGTGAATGTCTGAGGCAGGCATTTGATTTGCAGAGGTTCTGTAGGCCTTTCCAAATCCTCCCTGAATTAAGTTCTTTGGATATTCTCAGGAAACCCTTAGGTTGTCAGTTTTGGAATGTTGTAATTCTCTCCTAGTGGATAGGTCCTCTCATAAAGTCAGGGGCTTCAGGCCTCTCCCAACAGCTGCTTCTGGTCGCTTTTTTGTTCTCCTTCATCTTAACAATCAGAGGCACCCCTGATTGTGGAGCAAGGACAGGTGCTCCCCATGACCTTGCTGAAAGGGTAAGTTCTGAGTGGAAGAAATCATTGTGCGACAGATCCTATGTCTGGAGGAAGATGGAGGAGAAGAGTTCTGGATCTAGCACTTTGAGGTAGGAAGTTCCTACCAGTTATCCTCCTGGGTCCCCATGGCCAATATCAGCATCCATGCAGAGGTTCTTGGAATCACTTCCCTCTCTCCAGAACTTTCAGGAGAAGCTGGTTTGGTTTCAAAAACTACCCACTAAGTGCCGGCTTTTATGGGCCTCGTTTAGGATTGTGGGTTAGTGTTTGGGGCTAGAAGGGGACCTTGGCCATCATGTGTATAATCCAAGGGTTCTTAATCTAGAACAAACTGGTCCATAAATAGATTTTAAGAGGGTTGTCAATATGGATGAGGAAAAAATAGTATTTTTTCTTACTAATCTCTGACAGAAATGTAGCATTTCCTTTAATTATTATTATACTATATATAATGTATTCTAGAAATGCAATATATAATTATACATAGAAATATTATATAAATAATAGATATGATAGACTATATATTACAGAATATAAACACATAATTATCCTATCATTATTTTTATTAAAACATATTCTGAGAAAGGGTTTGTAGGCTTCACCAGAGTGCCAAAGGGCCTGACTAGGACTTAAAAAATGGGGAAGAACCCCGATGTCCTCTTCTTCCTTTTACAAATGAAGCAGCTGAGGCCTTCAGAGGAGGGGGAAGAACACAGGATGCAAGGGACATGCCAGCTCCAACACAGCACCAGCTCCCCTGATAACAAGTGACGAACTGGAGAGATAGATCAGGGCACTAACCACCTATCAGAGCCATGGATGTGTCAAAGTGTGTGTGGGGAAACCAACCTGATGGATACGTTAGGCAAATGCTGGAAAAAGGGCACTGTTCCTTGCCGCTCCAAAAGTGGTAGCAAGAAGGGGATTTCACAAATGTATCTGACGAATAAACTGACACAAACATGAAATAAGACAGAGCCAGGAGATACTGTCATTTAACTTTCTTTTACCAAACCATTGTTCTAGTCACAATGAGTTCATCCAGAACACAAACAACATTGTCGTAACTCTATCTAGGAGGTGGGTCAAAGAATTTCTTGTAGCTCATCCAGGATTTGGCTTTTTTAGTTCGGTTGTTTACTTAATTTTAACAAAATAACTGCTTGTTTTCCCCTTTAAATAGGTCATTAAGGCATCAAAAGGCACAAAACACTACAGACATGTATGTGAGAAATTAAAAGCAATGAGGTCCCGCCTCTTAAGGAGTTAGTACATATCCGCTGAACATTTAGCGGTTTGATACCTTTTGAAAACAGCTGCACAATCCTGAAAGTTTTTTATAGAGAAAACTTGTATTTCATAAACAACAAAAATGCAGGTCTTATAAGTTGCCCCATGAAAAAAAGCTGCATAGACAGTATCACACTGGTTGACCATTTCTTAGCTATACTCTAATGCTTCTGTTTACCATTCTATTGTATCCTTCTGATGAATATTGCCATCCTGTTAAGAGAGTTTTAATGAGTAAAGAATGAAATATACCATGTTCCCAATGGGTCTACAACTCTAATCCTCTTACACAGAAAACCCTTGAACAGTCTTCAAAAGCATAAAAAAAGGCTATATGCTCTTGGGGGGAAAGTAGAGGTCTTAACGCCGAATGGTGGACTTAATAAACTACCAAATAATCCTAAAACAAGGATGTGACCATGCCCACCCCTGGCCTCCTTCCTTACCTTAAAATTCCAAAGTGGCTCTAGGGTATATTATAAAGCTTTCCACAGTCTGTGTCTCATTCACTTTTCTAGCCCCATGAAGTGTTTTTATCAGTCCTATTATGAAGGACTGTAACCCACTGGATTACTGGATACTGCTTTGTATGAACTTGGCATTTATTTATACATTATACACAGATCTGCACAGGATCCTCCTGGAAGGTTTTAAGAGAAGCCTAGAGTGCAGTGACAGGTTCTACTTGGTCTGTATCACCATTGAAGCTCCCTGCTCTAGAAGTAGCTTAATAAATGCTTATGGGAGTGAATTCAATCAGGTCTCAAGGGGCTATACCTACATAATGGTACAAAGCTGAGTACTAGGCCAGATTAATCTGAAAGGGCTTTTCTACTTTTGGTACTTACAGATGGATAATCTATACCAGAGGTTCTTGGGAGTGGGGTTATTTTATTTTTCTTGAATTTTAAATTTTAATTTAAATTACATTTTTAAAGTTTGGATAACTATTTCAATATAATTGGTTTCTTTTATAATTCTATGTATTTTATTTCATGTATTTAAAAACATTTTGAGAAAGGGTCCTTAGGCTTCACCAGACTATCAAAAGGGTCCATGAAATAAGAGGTTTAAGTAATTGCTTGGTATTCATTGTGCCTAACAATTCACTTCTCATTTTGCTGCTATAGGTCTGGCTGCTTGGAGGCTGCCACAGGGGTTTCTTCTCAGTTTGGGTCAAAACCATCCTGTGCTCCAGGGAGGAGGCTGAGAATTACCCATTGAGAATTATTCCCAGGGAGTAACGCAAGGTTCCCTGCAGGAAGTCCCAAGTAGCTCTCAGGGGAACTTCTCATTCCCTCACTTTGGTTCTGTCTGGGCTTCCAAACACGGGCATTATCACAGAAATGATGTACTTTCCTAATTCACTAGGACTCCAGAGATGGCTTCAAGTCCTCTTGTGGGCGTCCACATCATGCCTGTGGCATTACACTTCCAACCTGAATGCGGGGTGTTTCTGAAATGCCACAGGCATTCATGGTCCAGGTCAGAATACCCAGCAGATACAATATGCCCCTTGGTGACAAAATAGCTGGAATTTTCTGGCCTGTACCAAACTGGAGTGTAAAAAAGGGCCCCTGTAGCTATTGCTCACATAGATGGATCCCTTTTCGTATTTAAAGGATAAAAAGAGATTTTTATACAACACCCCTCCCCGCAAAGTACACAAGAAAATATGTTTATCAAAGGAGGTAGTCTATAATACCTTTTCCAATTCAGAGTGCAAACATTTTCTCTTTGGGGAATTGGGGTCCCTAGATCCTGCTGCTTAAAAAACCAAAGATATTGTATATTTATAGCGGTCTGAGCAGATTGCCCTTACATTAGTTCTGATATAGTTTTGATATAAAACATAAGGGAAAAAGTCTTTAGTCAAAGCCAGAAAACTGCAATGAGAAATGCTGATTCCTCTGTATGACACTCATTTAATCCCATTCTTTTATTTCAGGTGTGGGATGCAGAGTGAAGGTCATCAGATCTCTTTTGATCAATACATGTTAGTTAATACCTGAGACATTCAGTACAATAACTTTGAACTACACTGTAATTCCTTCCAATACATTCCAGGACGTGGCCCTACGAAGGTGAAAGGACTATTGCTGTAGGAATAGATTACAAGTTCAGGTACTAAAAAGTGATTTCATTTTATAAATGGCACTTGGGTGTTTTCATAACTTCGGGCTTCGTTCACTGATCAAAGTTCTGATGTTCCTTCCATAATAACTTCAATGTAATTTTATGCTGAGGCATAAATTACCCAGGGCCGTCCTATCACTCAGGGCTTTACTGATTTAGCTTCTCCCTTAGCCCAGGTGAACCTACTAACAAGGTTTTTGTCTCTCTCTGGGGCAACTGGAACTTACCCACTTACTAATGAAATCAACATGGTATCAATTCAATGATCTACAAGAATTTTTCTAGACTTAATGGTAGATCAACATAGCTCTTTGGTGCCCTCCTCTGGCACAAATCATGACACTGGGAGGAAAATATTGGGTTTTCTCAAAGATTATGTATCTACCTGAATGAAATTTCCAATGTCTGATGGAAGGTGTGGGTGTGCATATATCTTCCTGTATTTAAAGCCCTTGGGATTTCAGATTATTTGGAGCAGATGATTAGCTTGCCATTTGGTGAGAAACAGCTGATTATTAAGGGGTAGAACAGGGAATGAGAGTGCTAGAAGCTCCCTGGGGCAGAAGATGAAGAAGGAGAGTACAGGACTGATATTAAGACAAAGGTGGGGACTTACAGTCTGGAGGTGATTACAGAGAAAAAGATCCTGAGGCCACAAGTTGTGCAAACAGAAGGGAAGTACACCCCAAGCCCCAGGGGATAACAAGGAAGGAGAAGAACATTAAGCATGGAAACCAAATGGGAAGCTTTCTCAAAAAATGGGAAGGTTATTGTAACAAATAATAAAGAGCCACTCGGCGATTAATCCTTTTTAAAAG
Source organism: Bettongia penicillata ogilbyi (assembly GCA_023548195.1). NCBI lineage: Eukaryota > Metazoa > Chordata > Mammalia > Diprotodontia > Potoroidae > Bettongia > Bettongia penicillata. The sequence goes on along the minus strand of JAJHZJ010000121.1, from coordinate 2,771,422 downwards.
GAAAACAAAAACCCATATTTAATATATGAGAGGCAGGTTGGCATAGTGAATAGAAGGGTGGTACTAAAGTCAGAAAGGCCTGGGCTTCAGTCCCACCCCTCAAAAAGATTAGTTGTATGAGTGTGAGTAACGCACCCTCTCAGTGGCCTAGGCAACTCTCTAAGACTATGAATCACATGGGAGTTGCCAATTGGTATTAATGGAAATAGAAATTCCCTACATTGATGAAATAATAGGTCCTGACCAAAATAGTCTCATGTAGATGCTAATAATGTTGTTCCAGATGACGTTCAAACACATATCTCTCTTCAAGATCCTGACTTTTGGGCGTTATTTATCTTACTAACTGGGAACTTAGAAGGGAACTTCTCTCTGCTTCTTTGATGAATTGGTTATGAATTCTCTGACTGTGTTAACAAAAGTAACGCATGGTATGAATATGTTGCACTTTTTCTTTTGAAACTACAACACTAAATGTATGCCCCCTAAACCATCAATCTGAACTGCTTCCATACCACCTACATGTGAATATGCTTAGTGAATATGCTCAGCCCTGTCCATCAGGTTTGCTTGGTCTTATTGCTTTACTAATTAGGTGCTGCTAATGGAGTTTGATACAGAGGGGCACAAATTCTTCAGGCCCCACTAGGTCCTAGGCACTGTAATGATACTTGGGAGCCCTGGAATCTGGCCTTGGTAACACATTTATTTCCTTCTTTCAGGACATAGCTACTATGAACTAGACAGTGCTACAGTGAACAAGAACTCTCTCTAACCCAAAGCTCTTCAGCCGGAGAGACAGGCAGCCTGACAAACATTTCTGTATTTCATCATTCAAAGCCTAGGAGAAAATTTTCTTTAGATTGAGTCAATCCTATGTGAAAAATACTGAAAAGGTAAAACACATTTTAAACTTTATTATGATGAGCATCATGTACCTAAACTTGCATCACTTTGACACATTTCTGCTCACTTTGCAGATGACAAATGGAGGTGCATTTCCATCCCCTGCTTTGTATCTGACAAAAGCCTTTTGCAGCCCTCCTCCCCCCCCTCCCCCTCCATTTTCCATTCCCTTCCAACCCTGATTTCTGTTTTCTCTGCTTATGGTGTCTAATTCCGAAATGTTATTCATATCCTCTCCACTGCTCTAGGTTGACAGACATCCCAGGTTTGTAGCTGCCAGGAAGTGCCACTTCTAGAGAGGCTAATGCTGGTGGTGCAGCCAGGGACAATCAATCTAAGTTACTGATGTTTAGCCCAAGAACCAGACACAAAAGGTGGGCTGGGGTCCTCATCTCCACTTCCTGAAAATAACGGATAGTCTATTCACAAATCCATCACGTCAACTATAAAGTATTCTATTTAGGCCATCGTGAAGATCCAGCAGGTCATTTGGGTTCTGCTGAACCTGGCTGGATGCCATCAGGCTGTTGTTTTTTTTTTAGCTCCCTTTTCATTCTTTTGCTGTCTGAATCACTTCCCCATTATGGATCTACTTTGGATTTTCAAGGGAGAATTAACACTGGATCCTTTTCCCCCCAGAGCTTTTCCATTCTTTCAGAGGCTCTTTTAACTACTAGCTTTTTCTGGAAGACATGGGGAGAAAGGCCTAGAAGATTTGCCCTGGGCTGGTAATAATGAGGAGTGCATGACCAAGTGCTTCCACTCTCCCCTACTTAGTCCTTAGTTAGAATAGATATATAAATCACACTTCTGGTATCCAGGTGGTATTGGGCATGGCTTGAAAAGAGCCCTTTGGTTTTAAAAATAAATTTGAGAAAAAAAATACAATTTAAAAAACTTTTACAAAGAATAATCTGATATGTCCTTATTGAAATAACATTACTCCTTTCCCCTTCAAGATTATTATTGCAATCAAAAGATTATGTGGGATTATGTACTCTAATAAAAATAGTGTGGCTTCCAACAGCCTCTGTTTCCCCTCTGGAGTGCCACTGAGAGGTGCAAAATTTGTACTCTCTCAGCATTTTATACATATACTGTAACAAATTCTTTACTGTTGATATCCAAAACTAAGGAAAAGACCCAGTTTTTCAAAATGAAGGTAGAAAAGAACATGCTAGCTAATTCAATGGTAAACTTATTTTCAGAGAGTATAATCATAAAAACCTTGGGGTTTAATAAGGGCACAGGAGCAGCAGGGCATACCTCCCTCTACTCAACATTGTAACTTAGTTTTTGGAGACATGGCTTTGTTGCCTTGGATTCATTTGGTAAAGACTTTTCAATGTTATCCAAGAGGCAGATGCCACCTCTGCCTCTGATGGCAAGCAACCATGTCCTATGAACTCCTCATGCTCATCAGTGCTGCAGCAGGAAGTTGGTAGCTACATTAAGGTCATTATTCGAAGCTCTCAGGGCCTCCAGAGCATCCACCCTAGAAAATCCCATCTCCATGAGTCGGGCAACCTGAAATGGAAAACAATACAAAGAGACTTTATTGGTGGGCAAAAGACAAAAATCAACCTGTTTTTTCATGGGATAGTACTTTGATTTATTAAAAGGAAGTAAAAATACATCCTAACTACCCAGAAAATCATTTGGCATGCTTTTATAAGCTGTAAATTATACACAGGGTATTTTCCCCATTCAAGGATGGGGGATGGAGGACAGGGGAAGACACAAACATATTTTAGAGATCCCTACAAAGAAAAGGACTGTAGAATTTTAATACTGGTCTATTTATAAAGGTTTAAACAAAAGAGAATTTGTTCCAGTATTGACAACTAACCACATTTCTTTACAGAGCTTTCTTTCTTTCTTTTTTTTTTTCCAATGCTCTTTCAAGAAGTCTTCTACTTATTTAGGGAGGGTATCTCTACAGGTATTAATCTCTTTAACACAACAAACTTTAGCTTATGATGACTTTCAATCAAGAAGGTCTTCTCCTATCTCTTTTAGCAAGGAGAATTTGCACTTGCTTCTGTCTTCTACAAAAAAGCTCATTAATGAGAGATAGGAACAGGTCTGGGACTAGAGTACGACAAGGAAGCCAATGGCATCAATTCCATGGTGGGTAAGCAGAACAAAGCACAAACAAACTATACATAGATGGAAAATGTATAAAGTTTTTGTGTTCACACAGACAGCTTCCAATGTATAAATGGGTTCATTCTAATGACTCTGTAAATTCTGTGTCTGGAATTCATTTTCCCATAAATCTATTATTAATGATTAAAATCATTATAACAGAGAATATAGTATACTTTTATAATATTATAATGTATTACATACGTGTCCTACCCCATATATAAAATATATATTATATAATATTAGAATAATTAGAAATAATTAATTAGAATCACAAGCCAGTTGACCAAGAAATTTAAGGCATTTTGCTAAGTATTAGGGATACAAAGAAAGGCAAAAACAATCTTGGTCCTCAAGCAGCTCACGTTCAAATGGTGGCAAGGAGTGAAAATGAATAAACAACTATGTCCATACAAGATACACATGGGGTAGATGTAAAGTAATCTCAGAGGTAAGGGAGTAGGAACAGAAGGAGCAGAAAGGGCTTTTTGTAGAAGGTAGGTTGGAATTTAAACTTGAATGAAGCCAGGAAGCCAGGAGGTGCAAGTGAGGAGGAAAAGCGCTGCAGCTATGGAGAGCAGTCAGTGCAAATGCAGGGAGGTGATGGAGTGTCTTGTATGAAGTACAGTAAGGACACCAGTGTCACGGGATCATTGAGTCCATGAAGATATACAAAGTGTGAAAAGGCTGGAGAAATGGGGAAAGACTTATAAAAGACTTTAAAAGTCAAACAGAGGATTTTATATTTGACTTGGGGGGTGGGATGGGGAATCATATAAATAGCTCACTATAGTCAATTTATCCCAAAATGCATCTGGAATACTGTACTTTTGGAGAAGGATAGAAAAAAATGATCACCAACAGGCAATATTTCCATCTCTTCTGACAATGTGGTCTGCCACTGCAATGTTCCACTACCTACCGCTAGAATCACTTGCTTCCTAGATAGCTCCTAACCTGTGAATCCTATTCCCTCGGTAATTGCAATGATCCAAATCTTCCTCTCATCATCCTGGACTGCTGAATGTTACTGGAGAAAGCCACGAATTATTCTTATTTTCACCAAAGATTGATGGTGAAGACAGAGAAACAAAAAAGCAAGAGATCTCCACTCTACTCCACCCCCCCCCCCCTCAAATGTTACAATCTAATATGGGAAATATAACTTGTACACAAACAAAGGGAATTCAGTGCCATGTGCAAAGTAGATGTGGGAAAAAAAACCAGTGACATATACAGTTTTGGTTCCATTAAGACGCAATTGTACATAGTAGTAGTTGGTATGTATTAAAAATTAAAGTCAACTTAATGTTTCCTTGTTCAGAGCAAGCTCCTGTTCGCTTCGGTTTACAAGCTGTATTCTGGTGTTAAAGGTTCGACACCTGAGATATAAGAATTTTACATGGCAGCATAATGGTATCAGGAGCCACTAAACAGTCATATGGGCAAAGCAGAAATGGGATACCAGGATACAAAAAAAGTGATCTTGAACTTGACACATGACGAAGAAGTGGTGACTTTGGTAATCTCATTATACTTGAAAGTCCTTGCCTCTGAACTTCTTCCCTTAGGTTAAGGATATCTTTCCTCATTCACTTCAAAAGCTCATTTGCTCTCCATATTTTTGTAATCTTTATTGGCCATTCATCCAATAACATTTACTGAGTTTCTGTTATCTTTTTATGATGAAAGAATACCATTTTGAAAAACTGAAGAGTGACTTTTTTATGTATAACTAATGAAAGATGATTTATATCCATCTTCTTTCTCCACTTACAAGACCACTATCTTAGTTTAAGCTGTCATCACCTCTTGTCTAGACTCTTGAAATAGCCTGTCCTGGTTAAGTCTCTTGCCCCTTAAGTCTTTGCCATTTCTACATCATCTTTGGTACAGGTGCTAAAGTGAAATTCCTGAAATGTAGGTCTGCTCATGTCATTTTGGCTCCCTCTTGCCTCTAGGATCAAATACAAACTCTTCTGGTTGGCATTCAAAATCTTTCATGATTTGGCACCAGTTTGCATTTCCAGGTTTACCACACATTACTTCCCTTCATGCATTCTACCTTTGAGTCGAACTGACCTGCTTGCTGTGTTTTAATTACATTTCATCTCCCTCCTCTGGGTCTTCATCTCTTACCGAGATGACAATTCTTTCTCAATTTTCCCTCCTGGAATCTCTTTCTTCCCTCAAAACTCAGCTCAAGTGCAATGTCCTATATCAGGTCTTTTCTGATTTCCCCCAGCCCCTACACCCTTATCTTGAAATTACTTTGTACTTACATTGAGCATATTTTATCTAGGTGGCTAAGTTGGCACAGCAGATACAATGCTAGGCTTAGAATTAGGAAGACCTAAGTTCAAATCTGGCCTCAGATACTTCCTAGCTATACTGCAATTTCCCCATCTGTAAAATGAGCTGGAGAAGGAAATGGTAAACTACTCCAGAGTCTTTACCTAGAAAAGAAAACTCCACAAGGGTCATAAAGAGTGAGACATGATTGAAAAAACAACCACATATTTTATATACTTATATACATACATGCTGTTTCCTATGATAAGAGTATAGAATCCTTTAGAGCAAAAGCTGTTTCATTTTTTAGCTCTGAACGCTTAGCACCCACCAACTCTGCCTAAGAAATTAACCTTTGTAAGAGGACCACTAAAAATAAAACTTTTTAAGAGTCTTCTGTTACCTCAATAGCTTGTGAATATACCATATTTTTTGTTATTTTTATTCATTGAAAAAAAGTAAAGGTGTTCAGATGGTCTCAGTCAAAAAACAGGTTTGCACAATGAGGTAAACAAGGAGGACTCACTAAAAGACTATATTCATTTCTTTTTTCCAAAAGTACAACTATTTCCTCTCTTTTCCTTTTAGTCAATGATACCATATCAACAGAAAACACACCTCTTACCTGATCAGTTAAAATTGCAATGAATGCCTAAAATGACAATTTTATTAAAACAATTTATTGGTACAAAAGGCCACACCCCTCAAGACCTAACTTCAAGACACAGGGAAATTTTTAATAAGAAAAAATACAATTCTACTTAATTCAAAGAAATATATCGGGCATTGTTTCAAATCCATGTCAAAGGAATATATTAAGGATAAAATGAAATAGTTCACAAAACACTTTGAATTTCCCAAGAGTTGCACATCATGTATATAATTTTTGGATTTAACAGCAGTGAACTACAAAGGCAAATACTGTGTATTCTCAAGAAGCATAGTAGTGACTGGATTTATTGTAGACTACTTAAAAATCTGGAAATTCCCCACAACTAATCTCATAAATACTTACTACAGCCTTCTTACTTCATTTCCAAGCACACTGAGCACTTACTTCCTCTAGGTATGCACTAGAGGGACTCTTCTCTCTAAAAATTCTTATTGCGTGAACTTCCTTTTAAATATGATAGTTTTTGGTGTGAGAAAATACTTTTTCCTTAGCTCATTTTAGTAAAACCTACTATTGTTTATCAAATGTCTAGGAGCTCATGATTAATGCTGTGTTTATTTAAAAGTTTTCCCTCCTGCTCTCTTTCATTAAAAAAAAAAAAAGTCAGTCATAGCATTTAAACATCTCCAACTCCTGTCTTCCAGGGCAGAAATTCGGTCCAGAAAGATAAAGAAACCAGACTTGAGGGAAGGACCTGGGTACTGCTGTACCACTAAATTCTACCTTTACAGACAAAAACCCAGAGATGAAAACACAGCGATGGAATTATCTAGGGTGCCCCACAGGGAGCACGCCGAGACAACATCAGCTGCTTTTCATCCAAGTACACCTCAGCCACAGGCATTCAATACACCCCCTGCAGCAACCAATAGAGATCAGCTCTGTGGTTCAGTAACTCAAGGTATGTGAAATCTCCCCAAACAGGTGCTTTTACAGCAGCAGCGTTAGTGACATTTGAAAAGGTTCCAGGAGAGAACAAGATGAAATTGGTGCTACTCACAACATGCTTTGCACAGAAAGAGACCATAATGGAAGGGTTCATGAAACACAAAGACGCAGACACAAATCCACACCAGGATTCTGTTCGTTTGTTTTCAGCCCAGTTTTGTGTGAAGTGAAACAGTCCCCTGACTATTTCTCAACTAGACTCTAACCTGATTGTTATCTAAAGGGATTCTGCTGGTGCTGTTCTCCTCCTGCTCTTCTGTACAAATAACACAAGGGCAAGGATTTGGACAAGCTTCAGAACTTCTCCTAAAGAAGATTCTATATCTTTTTTTTCTTTCAAATCAGCCTGTGGTTTGCCTAGCTTCCCTTTAGCTAAGTGCGTCAAGGGCCAGTGTGTTTTTAGGGTTCTTACTTCTCCAATTTCTATGCATGCAGATGCTGGTGCTGCCTCTCTATCTGAGTATGCTGCCTCTAACATCAGTCCATTTTGTGCCATCCACGAAGGTCAGACAAATTGTAGGTTTATCTACATGCAACAGTTCCTTGGTAATCATCTGTGCTCTTTGAAGCTTTGGTCACTTCTGTTTCCTCTGTTATTATTGCCACATGTTCATCTAGACTGGCAGCATTTCCCTACTTGCCCACACCCAGGGGTCCCTACTGATGCAAGAATGGTGTGCATTAAAACTCCATGTGATTCAATCCTTTCTCTGAACTCCTATGGCACCATTTGTTTTGGTCTCATATCATTCGGCACTTCTATGGTCTGGACACCCTCTCCTTGTTTCATGCATCTGTCCCACCTTTCTTTGTCAACCTGACTGCATGTTCCTTAAGAGTGTGAACCCCATTTTTTGCCTCTGTAACCCTGACAACACCTAGCACAGTGCTGTACAAACAGCAGATCCTGAAACGTTTGTTGACTGATTGTAGGTTGAAAACCAAACCCCCTTGCTGTAATGGAATTTAATTCTATAAATTACATACACACATATATATGTATATATGGGAATATGTGTATATTTATGACTGTGTGTGTGTGTGTGTGTATAGTACACACACATATATCTATTTTTCCATCTGATCTTATAAAACTTTATACTACTCTATTCTAATTTGAATTATATTCATCTATATTCTTAACTCCCTCTACTAGATTGTGAGCTTCTTGAGGGCAGGGGCTCTGTCTTTTTTAACTGTGATTTTGACCAGTGCTTAATGCTTAATAAATGTTTCTGGAATGTATACTTCTTAGAAGGAGTAGTAACATTTCTGAGTTAGAAGAGCTGAAGATGAAACAGAACTCTGTTTCCAGACTCTGGAAATGACACAACGACTAAGACTTTATACCCACCCCTTTTCTCCTCAGACCTCTTGGATTGTGTGTATGCACATGTTCAGAGATTCTTAACCTGGGATCTGTGAACTTGTTTTTTTTTTTTTTAAATACTTTGATAAGTGTTTCGATATAACTGGTTTCCTTTGTAAACCTATGTATTTTACTTTATGCATTTAAAACCATTCTGAGAACAGGCCTATATGCTTCACCAAAGCAAAGGATCCCTGGGACAAAAAAAAAAAGTTAAAAAGTCCTTTTTACATAGTTTGGAAATTTAGGCAAGTTTTTTGTAAAAGTTGGCAGGGCTTTCTGACTTAGGAGGAAATAAAAAAGTATAAAATTACAGAATATGATAGAGTTATGAACTCTCAGAATCGGAAGGGACATTTATTTTAACGTACACCTGATTAAGAATTGCATCGAAAACAGGACAGCACAAACCTGTGGCCTGCCAAAGGGTTTCCTCTACACTTTTCATGGGTCACCCAAAATCCTTTGGCCTATCAAAGTGGTCCCAGCCGCATGTTTTGCAGGTCTGCTCTAAAACATGGGAAATAAGTAGTTACACATCTCCTCTCCTTGAAGACTTCCAGGGATGTGGAACTCACTACTTTCTAAAGTAGTCCAATTCCACTTATGGACTCTGCTTATTGCTAGAAATATTTCCTTATCTTGAGTCCAAAATCTGATCTATGGAAACCTCTACTCACTGCTCCTACTCCTGTCTTCTATGGGTAATCAAAATAAATCTAACCTTTAGATGTATTTGAAGAGCCCTTCAAATGTGTGAAGATCGCTGTCTCCACTAAGTCTTCTCTTGACAAAGGATTCAAAAGTCAAGTAACTGGCTGGGAAAATGCCCCAAAAAGGGAAAAAAATAAGACTATAGAAAGTTACTTTCTTGGTGAAAAGGTATTTTCTTCCATTCTTTTGGATGAGTAAGAACAAAGCATACCATAAGAGGAAGACATCAAAGTCAAGGCTTCTGCATTCGAAACCTTCAAAAAAAGTATGCAGTGATCTCAGGCCATGAAGAGCTCAAAAAGGATTGTGAAAATCAAGTAAGAGAGGTAGGGGAAAAGTTGGGAAGAGAAATGAGAGCAATGTAAGAAAATCATGAAAAGTGAGTCAACAGCTGGCTAAAAAATGCTGAAGAAAATAACACCTTTAAAAATAGACTAACCCAAATGGCAAAAGAGATCCAAAAAGTCAATGAGAAGAAGAATGTTTTAAAAAGCACAATTAGTCAAATGGAAAAGGAGGTTCAAAAGCTCACTGAAGAAAATGTTCTTTAAAATTTAGAACAGAGCATTAGAATGAGTTTATGAGAAACCAAGAAATTATAAAACAAAACCAAAAGAATGGAAAAATAGAAGACAAAGTAAAATATATTATTGGAAAAACAACTGATCTGGAAAACAGATGCAGGAGAGATAACTTAAAAATTATGAGACTACCTGAAAGCCATGATCCAAAAAAGAGCCTAGACATCATCTTTCATGAAATTATCAAGGAAAACTGCCCTGATATTCTAGAACCAGAGGGTAAAATAAATATTGAAAGGATCCACTGATCACCTCCTGAAAGAAATCTGAAAAGAAAAACTCCTAGGAATATTGTAGCCAAAGTCTAAAGTTCCCAGGTCAAGGAGAAAATATTGCAAGTAACAATACAAGAATTCGAGTATTGTAGAAATACAATCAGGATAACACAAGATCTAGCAGCTTCTACATTAAGAATCGAAGGGCTTGGGCTTGGAGTCATGAGTTTGGAATGGTTTGAGACTCAAACTAGTCTAGGGAAATAGGGAGTGAGACTCTAATAATCACCAGGAACAAAGGCTTAAATTGTTTGCTGTTGTATTATTAATACTTCTTTCGTGAATAAATATGTTTTCTGTTTCAATGTTGTTCCTTGCCTGGGTTTGGTTACTGAATACAGATAACTGAATTTCCAAACTTTTATTAATAATAGTAATATTAACAATGATGCCAGAGCCAAGATGGCAGAGTAGAAAGATAGACATATGCGAACTCTCCTTTCATAGCCCATAAAATACCTATAGAGAAGGACTCTCAACAAATTCTGGAGCAGCAGAAGTGGAAAACAACAGAGTGGAGGAGATTTCCAGCCCAGGGTAACCTGAAAGGCCCATGGGAAACATCCGTTGCACTGGACATGGAGCCCAGCCCAGCCTTGGCTGTGGGGCATGGCTCTGGGAGGAGGATAGCTCGAGGGCAGAATCTCCAGTTGCAGTAGCAGCAAATCCCCAGTTACAGTAGCAGCAGTTCACAGATCCCTCAACCCACAGCTGGCCAGTAAGGGAGAAGGGCCTTCCCATAGCTCCAGCCTCAGGCAACGGCCACAGAGGCCACATTCAGCAGGCGGTAGCAGTTCCCACAGCAGCACCTACAGCAGCCCGCATCCATTGTTGGATCGTAAAACCCCTGGGGGCACTCAGGAGGTGATTATTACCTCAGCCCTGTGAAAAGGCATTGAGGCAGGTGATCTTTATCTCACACTGAATGGCGGCTCTGCGCATGCAACCTATCTGAATCTCAGCACCCAGTGCTGGCTTGGAGGAAGTGGAGGCCAGGTGGCTCTGAAGAGGAACTGCTAAGCTTCTGGGCACAAAAATCTCTTTCTAATCCCAGACCAGTGTACACGCTTGATTGTGCCACCTTGGAGGAACTGAGATCTTACAGATTCCCAGAGTATACCCTACTCTTGACAAAGGACCCAAAAGTCAAGTAACTGGTTGGGAAAATGCCCAAAAAGGGAAAAAAATAAGACTATAGAAGGTTACTTTCTTGGTGAACAGATATCTTCTCCCATCCTTTCAAATGAGGAAGAACAATGCTTACCATCAGGGAAAGACATAAAAGTCAAGGCTTCTGTGTCCCAAATATCCAAAATAAATATTCAATGGTCTCAGGCCATGGAAGAGCTCAAAAAGGATTTTGAAAATCAAGTAAGAGAGGTGGAGGAAAAACTGGGAAGAGAAATGAGAGAGATGCAAGAAAAGTATGAAAAATGGGTCAACATCTTGCTAAAGCAGACCCAAAAAAAATGCTGAAGAAAATAACACCTTTAAAAACAGGCTAACTCAGTTGGCAAAAAAGGTTCAAAAAGCCAATGAGGAGAAGAATGGCTTAAAAAGCAGAATTAGCCAAATGGAAAAGGAGGTTCAAAAGCTCACTGAAGAAAATAGTTTTTTCAAAATTAGAATGGAACAAATGGAGGCTAATGACTTTCTGAGAAACCAAGAAATCACAAAACAAAACCAAAAGAATGAAAAAATGGAAGAGAATGTGAAATATCTCATTGGAAAAACAACTGACCTGGAAAATAGATCCAGGAGAGACAATTTAAAAATTATGGGACTACCTGAAAGTCATGATCCAAAAAAGAGCCTAGACATCATCTTTCATGAAATTATCAAGGAAAACTGCCCTGAGATTCTAGAACCAGGGGGCAAAATAAAATATTGAAAGAATCCACTAATTACCTCCTGAAAGAGATCCAAACAAAGAAACTCCTAGGAACATTGTGGCCAAATTCCATAATTCTCAGGTCAAGGAGAAACTATTGCAAGCAGCTAGAAAGAAACAATTCAAGTATTGTGGAAATACAATCAGGATAACATAAGATCTAGAAGCTTCCACATGAAGGGATTGAAGGGCTTGGAACAGGATATTCCAGAAGTCAAAGGAACTAGGATTAAAACCAAGAATCACCTACCCAGCAAAACTGAGTATAATACAAATTATCTTGTGGGGGCAAATTATCTCTCATAAAAGAGGCAAGTTAAAGACTTTTCAGTGGAGGGAAAAAGGGAGGTGAGGAAAAAAAACCACCATGAAGCTTACTCTCATCACATTCGACTAAAGGAAGGAATAAAATGCACACTTACATTGATATGAAAATCTATCTGACAATACAGGAAAGTGGAGGAGAAGGGGATAAGCAGGATTAGGGGGATGATGGAAGGGAGGGCAATGGGAGGAGGGAGCAACTAGAAGTCAACACTCTTGGGAAAGGACAAGGTCAAAATAGAATAGAAGAAATGGGGGGCAGGATAGGATAGAGGGAAATATAGTTAGTCTTACACAACACGACTATTATGGAAGTCATTTGCAAAACTACACAGAAATGGCCTATATTGAATTGCTTGCCTTCCCAATGGGGATGAGTGGGGAGGGAGGGAGGAAGAAAAGTTGGAATTCAAAGTTTCAGGAATAACTGTTGAGCACTGTTCTTGCATACAACTAGGAAATAAGAAATACAGGTAATGGGGTATAGAAATTTATCTTGCCCTACAGGACAAAAGAGAAGATGGGGATAAGGGAAGGGAGGGATATTAGAAGGGAGGACAGATTAGTGATAGGGGTAATTCGAATGCTTGGCGTTTTGGGGTGGGGGGAGGGGAGAAATGGGGAGAAAATTTGGAACTCAAAATTTTGTGGAAATGAATGTTGAAAACTTAAATGTTAAAAAAAAATATTAACAATGATGATAAAAATAGTAGCTAATCTTTATACAGTGCTCACTATGTGCCAGGCACTGTACTAAGTGCTTTTTAATTATTATCTCATTTTATCATCACAACAACTATGGGAGACAGAGGCTATTATCATCTCCATTTTACAGCTGAGGGAACTGACACAAATAGTGTCTTATATGTGACTTATGAAAGCACAGCTAGTAAGTGTCTGAGAATGGATTTGAACTCAAGTCTTCCTGACTACAGGTTTACTGCTCTATACATGGTGCTACAAGCTGCTTCACTGTTCCTAGTTTCTTAGCAGAGTAGAGGCAAAAAACTGAAAGGTAATTTACTGCTGAGAATCCCCGGTGATGTGAACTCCAGTAGAAGGCTCAGGACTTCTTGGAATACAGATAGCTTTGATGACTTCCTAATGGCCATAGAATGGAAGGACTGTGTCAGTTGGTCAAGAAGCATTTACTAAGTACTTACTATATACCAGGCAACTATGTATATAAAGAGAAATAAAAACAATTTCTCCCCTCTAGGACCTTATATAATAGGATAGAGAGAGAGCAGATGCAGGTATTATGAGAGCAACTGAGGGAACACAGCTTTCTATGCTTGGAGGACAGGTGTGGAGATGGGCAATGAAGTGTCAAGTGTCAAATATATTCTGAGGGCCACTGTGTGCAATTAAGGATATGCCCAAAGGACAAACAGACCTATGCCACCATGACTCCCAATATGTTTTGAGAATGGACACAGTGTTCTCTCTGAGATGAATAGCATTATGGGTGAATATTGGTGAACAACTGTTTCATCACAGCAAAGACTCTCAATGATTTCAGCTATTCATTAATACTTCAGTATATTATAGAGATTTCAGTAAACTTTATTGACATAACCATTGAGCTACAAAAAACTGTAGCTCCCTTTTTGATTTGGGCATTTAACTAATAAGATCCCAACTGAAGCAGTGCTTTGCATGAACAAAACTATTCAGTTTAAAAAAAATGACAAAAACCCAAATCCAAAGCCATCTGCGTCCCTCACTGTAAGATCTCCTGGGTTTACCTAATTACATTTTAATCTGCTTTAGGTGGCTCTTGGAGTTTTGTCCAGGCATGCCTGTGAGTTTGACACCTCTATCTTATACTTTGTGGTCTAGTTTAGAGACCCATGGGACAAGGCCTTTAAAGATGTGGCTAATGTACTTCACTTATATATCAGTGTTACTTTAGCCCATTGGAGCAAGTGCTTTGTGTCACCTACTAAAACCAGCTGGGATAACTAACTGCCTTTTCATAGCACAGGTAGGGTTGGTTGGTGCCATTTAAGACCTTCCAATCTATGGTTATGAAAATTCTCTGATAATTTTGGACACTTGGCACAAGAGAAAATGGATCTGTTGCAAAGTAAATTCTACTGGACCAAAATGACAGGAAATGTGAGAGCTGTGCTTGGTGTTTTCTTTCCCCTCCTACTGCGTACAGAGCTAGTTAAATTTCTATACTTAACTGAGTTTCTTGTTACTTCCTTGAACCAAATCAAATGAGAGTAAATCTCAAACAATGCTCATCTTCCTCCCCTCTTTCCCTCTACTGTAATGTTTTTGTGCCTCTTCCTGTGATGTAATTTACCTTTTTCTGCCTCCTTCTTTTCACATTTCCCATTATGATCCCTTTGCATCCTTATGTCACATTTTTTACGATCACATCATTTAATTTATATCCACTCCCTCTGTGTATATCTCTTTTGAATATCATAATAAATATACAATTCTCAAAATTAACAAGTATCATCTTCCCTTATAGGAATGTAAACAGTTTGCCAGTATTGAATAAGTGTTTTTCCCCCTGTTTACCTTTTTATGACTCTCTTTAGACTTGTGTTTGCACAACGAATTTTCAATTGAGCTAGCCTTTTCATCAAGAAGGTCTGGAAATCTCTTATTTCACTGAATGTCCATCTCCCTGCCTGAAATATTATGCTCAATTTTTCTGGGTAACTTATCCTTGGTTGTAGTACCAGCTCCTCTGCCTTAAGGAATATCATATTCCAATCCCTCCTATCTTTTAATGTAGAAGCTACAAGATCTTGTTTGATCCTGACTATATATAGTTCCTTGACATTTGAATTTTTTCTTTCTGGCTTCTTGTAGTACTTTCTCCTTCACTTGACAGTCTGGAATCTGGCAACGATATTTCTTGGCATTTTCAGTTTGAGGTCTCTTTCAGGAGGTGATTGGTGAATTCTTTTGATAACTATTTTACCCTATTGATTTAGGACCTTTAGGCAGTTTTCCTTGATGATTTCTTGGAAGATATTGTTTAGGTTCTGTTTTTCATCATAGCTTTTTGGTAGGCCAATAATTCTAAGATTTTCTCTCCTGGATCTATTTTCCAGGTCGGCTGTTTTTCCAGTTAGATATTTTACCTTTTCTTCTATTTTTTTATTCTTTAGATTGCTTGATCGATTCTGTATATCTCATAGAGTGATTAGCTTGTACTTGCCTAATTCTCATTTTTAATAGATTTTCTTCAGTTAACTTTTGCATCTCCTTTTCCATCTGTCCAATTGTTCCTTCAAGGAGTTATTTTCTCCAGTTGGGTCTTTCACTTCCCTTTCCATTTGTCCAATTTTCCCAGTTACATTTTGTGCTTCCTTTCCCATTTGTCCAATTTTCCTTTCTAAGGAGCTGTTCTCTTCAGTGAATTCTTTTTTTTTTTAATTTTAATTGTTATTTTTTTTTAATGTTTTACAATCATTTCCTTAAAGTTAAGATTTTATCCCCCTTGCCCTTCCCCCAATACCCCCCTCCCTCCCTGTGACAGCATACAATTTTGTATAGGTTCTACATATACTTTCCTATTGAGCACATTTTCACTATAGTCACGCTATGTAGTCGAACTAAAATAAATGGAAGAAATCATATAACAAATCAAAACATAATACACTGAAACCCACCCACACACAAACATGATCTGCTACATTCTGTGAATGACTTCCATATTTCTTTCTCTGAGTGTGGAAGGCATTTTGCCTTAGAAGACCGACATTAGGATTTTTTTTTTCTCAGTAAGTTCTTGTGTTATTACAAAGTTCCAAGTCTACCAGAAAAAACTCTCACACACTGTGGTCATTGCTGTGCACAAAGTTCTCCTAGTTCTGCTCCTTTCGCTCAGCATCAGATCATATAAGTCCTTCCAGGCCTCCCTGAAGTCTTCTTGTTCATCATTTCTTATGGCACAATAGTACTCCATTACATTCATATACCATAATTTATTCAGCCATTCCCCAATTGATGGGCATCCCCTTGACTTCCAGTTTTTGGCTACCACAAAGAGTGCTGCTATAAATATTTTTGTACACGTGGGACCCTTTCCCGTTTTTATAATCTCTTGGGGATACAGTCCTAGTAGTGATATTTCTGGGTCAAAGGGTATGCACATTTTTGTAGCCCTTTGGGCATAGTTCCAAACCATTCTCCAGAAGGGCTGGATGATCTCACAGCTCCACCAACAATGAATTAGTGTTCCAACTCTCCCACATCCTCTCCAGCATTTATCATTTTCTTGTTCTGTCATGTTTGCCAATCTTATAGGTGTAATGTGGTACCTCAGAGTTGTTTTGATTTGCATCTCTCTAATCAATAGTGATTTAGAGCACTTTTTCACATGATTATAGATATCTTTGATTTCTTCCCCTGAAAATTGCTTGTTCATATCCTTTGACCATTTATCAATTGGGGAATGACTTTTATGGTTATATATTTGAGTCAGTTCTCTATATATTCTAGAAATGAGGCCTTTATCCCCGAGCTTAGCCGTAAAAATTTTTTCCCAATTTACTACATCCCTCTGAATTTTGGTTGCATTGGGTTTGTTTGTGCAAAAACTTTTCAGTTTAAAGTAATCAAAATTATCCATCTTGCATTTCATAATGCTTTCTATCGTTTCTTTAGAAAAAAATTCTTCCCCTCTCCATAAATCTGATAAATACACTATTCCTTGCTTCTCCAGTTTATTCATAGTATCAATCTTTATGCCTAAATCATGTACCCATTTGGACTTTATTCTTGTGTACGGAGTCAGGCATGGGTCTATGCCTAATTTCCGCCACACAGTTAACCAGTTTTCCCAGCAATTTTTGTCGAACAGTGAGTTCTTATCCCAGAAGCTGGGATCTTTGGGTTTATCAAACAGGAGGTTGCTATATTCCTTGCCTACTGTGTCTTGAGTGCCAAGTCTATTCCATTTGTCTACCCCTCTGTTTCTTAGCCAATACCAAGTGGTTTTGATAATTGCTGCTTTATAATACAATTTGACGTCTGGTAGCGCCAGGCCACCTTCCCAAGCATTTCTTTTCATTAGTCCCTTTGATATTCTGGACCTTTTGTTTTCCAAATGAATTTTGATATTATTCTATCCAGCTCTAGAAAATAATTATCTGATAGTTTAATTGGTATGGCACTAAATAAGTAGATTAATTTAGGTAGAACTGTCATTTTTATTATATTAGCTCGGCCTACCCATGAACAACTGATGTTTTTCCACTTACTTAAATCTGACTTTATTTGTGCAAAAAGTGTCTTGTAATTGTGTTCATATAATCCCTGGGTTTGTTTTGGCAGGTAAACTCCTAAGTATTTTATAGTGTCTACTCTAGCTTTAAATGGGATTTCTCTTTCTATCTCTTGCTGTTGGACTTTGTTGCTAATATATAGGAATGAAGAAGATTTGTGTGGGTTTATTTTGTAACCTGCAACTTTGCCGAAGTTGTTTATTATTTCAAGTAGTTTTTTACTTGAATCTCTGGGATTCTCTAAGTATATCATCATATCTGCAAAGAGTGATAACTTAGTTTCTTCTTTGGCTATTTTTATTCCTTCAATTTCTTTATCTTGTCTAATTGCTACTGCTAACATTTCTAGTACCATATTGAATAATAATGGTGATAATGGGCATCCTTGTTTCACCCCTGACCTTATTGGAAATGCATCTAGCTTATCCTCATTGCATATAATGCTTGCTGAAGGTTTTAGGTAGATACTGCTTATTATTTTATGGAAAGTTCCCTTTATTCCTATGTTCTCCAGTATTTTTAATAGGAATGGGTGTTGTATTTTGTTGAAAGTTTTTTCTGTATCTATTGAGATAATCATGTGGTTTTTGTTAGTTTTGTTGTTGATATGATTAATAATGCTAATAGTTTTCCTAATATTGAACCAGCCCTGCATTCCTGGTACGAAACCTACCTGATCATAATGTATTATTCTCTTGATAAGATGCTGTATTCGTTTTGCTAAAATCTTGCTGAGAATTCTTTTTTCATAATTGTAAAATCATTGGTCAGTTTTTCTTCTATTTTTCTAATTTGGCTTTTAAAATACTTCCTGAGTTCTTCCAAGAATGCTCTTTGATTTGAGACCAATTCATATTCCCTTCTGAAGTTTCAGATGGAAGTACAGTCTCAATGCTCACCTCTTCGGTATTCGTGTTTTGGTCCTTGTCCCCATAGTAATATTCTATGGTCTTTTCTAGCTTGCTTCCTGCTCATGATGATTGCCCTTTTCCTGGCTTTTAAAGTGGATCTCTGCTTCTGGGGCACCAGGGGTTCTGTCCCAAGGTTCCTGTGCTTGAAACTTGAGGCTTTCTGTATTATGGCCTCTGGTTCTTTCAGCTAGAAGCTAAAATACTGCAGTTTACCTGGTGCTGATTTGGCTGGTGTGCCAAAGCAGAGGCCTGGTGAAGTCTTTTTGAGTTTCCCCAAGTTACCCTGGAGCTCATTGCTTGAGGTGTGAGGGGAGGGATGATCTGGCCACAAGAGCTCTCCTCCCTGAGCTAGAGCACAGGCAGGCTCAGTGGTTGGTGAACCCCATCTGTGATAGTGTCTTTCCCATTCCCCTGGCTGTTCTGAGGCATGGATGAGGTCTTGATGTTGGTGTTTATAGGCTCCACCCCCACTGGGGCTCAGGATCTCCTCCCGGTTCACTGAGGTAGGGCTGTCTGGGACAGCTCTGGTCCTGCACTGGCCCCCTTCAGCCATGGCAAGAGGGACCCCTCCTTTGTGATTTTTCTGGCCTCACAGGCTAAAAGTCTGTTTACCCTTTGGCTGATCCTACTATTCCAGAATTTTTCCTGGGGAAATATTCTCTGGGTTTTTCAATGTCAACAAGGGGAAGGGGAGGGCATTTATAGATCACTTTGTCATCTTGGCTCCTGTAAGTTCAAGTAGATGACTTACAGATATTTAATCTGTAGGCTGGTAGTCTCAGGAGTGGTTTTTGCTGTTACCTGGGGTTCTGCTCTCTCTCTCGCTCAGTTCCCACCTTGGCCAATGCTGAACAGCCATTCTCCCACCCTTCCCTTGAGATCACCTATGCAGTTCATACCAGCATCTCACAGGCTTACTGGCACCATGTATTGGAGACTCAGATCGCCTTTCTTGCTTCCCATACCTGGAGTTAGATTCAGAAGAACAGTCACTTAATAGTCCCATAGCATCTAAAAATGGCAAGTTTCAATAACCAGGTTTCAAATATGATTATAGTTTCACTTTGGCTAAGGAACATCTTTTGAGGCAAGTCTTCTGTGGCTTACATGTCTTTTTATACATGTTCTAGTTCCTGATTAAATGGCAATCATAAAATCTAATTTACCATTAAAACCTTGACTTTTCCAACAATGCCAAATTTTACCTGAGGTTACCTTCTTCTTGGAAAGTTAGACTGAAATTCTTTTCTCCAAACTAAAGATGTCATTAATTTATTCTCAGTAATTAATTCACTCTTGTTTTAAGACTAATTGCTTTTACCTCACTTTGTAACATGTCTAATTTTTCTCCCCATCACTCCCCTCCCCCTGCTTCCTAAAACCTTGCATTCTGATTACTCCTTCCCTCAATGTACCCTCCCCTCCAACACACCCCCAACCCTCTCCTATCCCCATCTTCTCTCTTTTCTTGCAGGACAAGATGAATTTCTATACCCCTATCCCTGTAGTTCTTATTTCTCAATTATATGCAATAAAAGTTCTCAACATTCGTTTCTAATACTTTGAATTCCAACATATCTCCCTCCCCCCTGCCTCCCCAGCCCCACTGAGAAGGGAAGCAATTAAATACAAACTAAATATGTGTTGTTTTGCTAAAGACTTCCATAGTAATCACGTTGTGTAATACTAATTATATTGCCCTCTGACCTACCCTATCCCCCCCTTATTTTCACCCCCTACAACTGACCTTGTCCCTTCTCGAAAGTGTTTATTTCTAGTGACTCTCTTCTCCCATTTCTCTCACTCCACTTGTCACCTCCTCTCCTACTTTTCTGTGGTGTATATAAATTTTCATATCAAATTTAGTGAGCATGTTATTCCCTCCTTCAGTCACACGTGGGGAAAGTAGCTTTATTTTCCCTCCCCTCCTCTTCTCCCTTATCTCCTCCACTGAATAAGATTTTTCTTAACTCTTTTATTTATTATAGCCTGCCCTATTCCATTACTCCCTTTCTCTTCTCAGAATGTTCCTCCTTTATTCCTTAATTTTTATTTTATTTTTTTTTGTGTGTATGTGGATATCATCTCTTCTGATATAACACAGCCTGTATGCTCTATCTATCTATGTGTGTGTGTGTGTGTGTGTGTGTACAATCTCTCCTACAACCCAAATACTGAGAAAAAATTCAAGAGTTAAAAATATTTTCTTTCCATGTAGTAATGTAAACAGTTCAGCTTTAGAGAGTCTTTTATGATTTTTCTTTTCTGTTTACCTTTTCATGCTTCTCTTGATTCTTGTCTTGGGAAGTCAAATTTTTAAATACAGATTTGGTCTTTTCTTCAACATGAAGTCTTGAAAGTCGTCTATATCACTGAACGACCGTTTTTCCCCTTGAAGTATTATATTCAGATTTTCTGGATAGGTGATTCTTGGTTTCAATTCCAGCTCCTTTAACTTCTGAAATATCCCATTCCAAGCCCTTCAGTCGCTTAACGTTGAAGCTGCCAGATCCTGTGTTATCCTGATTGTATTTCCACAGTACTTAAATTGTCTGTTTCTAGCTGCTTGCAGTATTTTCTCCTTGATCTGGGAACTCTGAAATTTGGCCACAATATTCCTAGGAGTTTCTCTGCTCGGGTTTCTTTCAGGAAGTGACCGACGAATTCTTTCAATATCCATTTTGCCTTCTGATTCTACAACATCAGGGCAGTTTTCCTTGATAATTTCATGGAAGATGATGTCTAGGCTCTTTTTTTGATCATGGCTTGCAGGTAGTCCAATAATTTTTAAATTATTTCTCCTGGATCTATTTTCCAGGTCAGTTGTTTTTCCCATGAGTTGTTTCACCTTATCTTCTATTTTTTTCAAATTTTTGGTTTTGTTTACTAACTTCTTAGTTTATCTCATAGTCGTATGTTTACCTGGACTCAATTCTCTCTTTCAATGAATTACTTTGTTCAGTGAGCTTTTGAACCTTCTCCTCCATTTGGCTAATTCTGCTTTTTAAAACTTCCTTCTCCTTGTTAGCTTTTTGAACGTCTTTTCCCACTTGAGTTAGCCTCTTTTTAAAGCTGTTATTTTCCTCAGCATTTTTTTTTTTTTTTGGTTTTCCCTTAGTAAGCTGCTAACTTGTTTTTTAAGGTCTTCTATTGCCCGAGCCCAGTTTAAGTCCCCTTTGGAGGCAGGGCCCTTGACTTCCTCTGACAGTATGCCTTGTTCTTCCTCATCTGAAAGGATGGGGGGAGACACCTGTTCCCTAAGAAAGTAACCTTCTATGGCCCCTTCTTGGGCATTTTCCCAGCCAGTTACTTGACTTCTGAGTTTCCTCTCCACACCCACCTCACCTCCAGTTCCATCCAGCCAGTGCTTGGGGGCTGAGATTCAAATGCTGCTCCCAAGCCTCTGGGGCTTTTGGCGGGGACCAGGCTGCTTTTCAGTGTGAGATTAAGTGCAGTTGCTCAGGTGGGGGCAGGGCTGCCACACGGGGCTTAGTTCCCTCCAGGGGTTTATGCAGGGACCTTCAATAAATGGATCTGTGTTCCTGCCTGCTTTGGGAACCCGTCTGCTGCTCCCTCCCAAGGGGGCCTGAGTCATGGGGACACCCTGCTCCCCTCTCAGCCACCCAAAAAGACCCCCTCACTGACCTTTGGTGCCTGTGGTTTGAGGGACCTGTGCTGCTGTTGGAGATTCCATCTCTGAAGCCTGCTCGGATGTGCTCCACAAATTGTACTATTTACAAGGCTAGCATAATCTGGTTGTCATAGGCACAGATTCAGAAAGATTCCATGGTAGGTAAGGTGGAATGTGAGAAGTAATTTTCAGTACATGGCTTTCCTGCAAGGATCCATTCTGATCAATCTGAGATCTTGAGAGTAAACTACTCAAGAAGGTTTGTAACTTGATCGCAATCAAAAGGCCTAGAAATACACAAACCATCCTCAAAGAGATGTTTTACTTATATACTGGTAGGTGTTGGATATGGCAAGCACCATTACAAAAAATGAAAAAGATTATATTTTAACAGACAGGAAAAGACTTGTTATCGATGTGGGAGTTATCTCTGAATCAAAAACTGTTTAGCTATCTATAGATGGTTAGACCAGGGCAAAGCTCAAAATTAACAAAACTAGAGAAGAAGCATAATAATGAGAAAAAGGATGCCACGTATAACTGAAACAACTTAATTCCAAACTATTTAAAGTAACTGTCAGTTAAAAAATGGGGAATGGATACCAGAAACTACTTTGGCATTACTTATAATAACATGCAGTTTAGAAAAAAATTTATTGTTACAAGAAAACA
Source organism: Bettongia penicillata ogilbyi (assembly GCA_023548195.1). Classification (NCBI taxonomy): domain Eukaryota; kingdom Metazoa; phylum Chordata; class Mammalia; order Diprotodontia; family Potoroidae; genus Bettongia; species Bettongia penicillata. The sequence goes on along the minus strand of JAJHZJ010000121.1, from coordinate 2,748,829 downwards.
ATTAGAAGAATCTAGAAAGTGCCTTAAACAGCAAATATCTAAACTTTTTTTGCCAAATGGAGAAAGGTTCTAAGGGCAACGCAAGTTTCTAATATAAACAATGATAAAATCTTATAAAGAAGGATAATGGACAATTATGTACAGTATCATTTCATAAAGTATAGTGAAGCAGTGAAGGATAAAAACAGTTTAAATAGTTTGACATCCATCTAAGCAAAGCCATTTTAAGCAAATGGTATTTAAGGACAACAATGGAAAGAGGATACCAAAGAGAAGAAAAATCGAACAGATATGTAAAGCACTGACATCAAGGACATGAAGCTATTATTTTCTTTGGATTCTAACATTACACTACGAGATGTGCTTATAGGGAGGGAGAAGAGATACTCAAGAAAAGGAATACAGGATGAAGTATAATATAAATGAAATCTGTGTTGGAGGAGACACAAGTATGAGTAGGCTGGCATGAAAAGATGCCAAAGGCAAAAAAACCCCAAACAACTAGGGGTTTCTTAATACAAAAAAGTAGATGAGAAAACATTAACAACTACTGTTACAAGGGTTCCTTAATCAATGAATTTATTAATGAATTATTATTAGATAACAAGCAAGCTTTCCCAAGCAATAGTCAGAGGTAGACATTTTGGACAGATCTTCACCATTTCTTAAATGAATGATGTAGAGAATACAAAGTCCTATTGTGCTTGCTGTTGGTTATGAAAGATGTTTCCTTAAATAACTTTCCTACACATTGTCTCATTCATATTTCAAATCATTCAAGATTCCTTCAAAGGAATAACAGTGGAAATAAAGTCAAGTCATTAAGCACATATTAAATGCTGATTGTGGACCAGGCATTGTGCTAAGCAGTAAGGACACAGAGAGAAGACAAAAACAATGCCTGTCCTAAAGCAGCTGACAATCTAACAGAAGAGACAAGCAAGCAGCTACGAGAGATATACACTGGAGATGACTTCAGTGGGAAGGCAGGTGAGATTCCCTGCAGAACACTGAAGCTGAAGGGGGTGGAGTAGAGATTTGAAGGAAGTGAGGGAAGCCAGGAGGCAGAAACTAGAGAGAGAATTATAAGCCTGGGAGACAAGTCAGTGAAAAGGCCCAGGTGGGGGGGATGAAGTATCTTATATGATATGGAGAGGAGGAAGGTGTGAAAAGATCAAATAGGTAGGAAGGGGCCAGATTATAAAGGGTCGAACAGAGGATTTTACATTTGATCTTTGGATCTTCTAATAATAGGAAGCCTCTAGAATTTACTGAATAGGAGAATGGCATGGTCAGACTTGGGCTTTAGGAAGATCACCTTGATTTCTGAGTGAAGACAGACTGGAATAGGGTCACATTTGAGGCAGGAAGATCAACCAGAAGGCAATATGTCAAGTGTGAAGTGATGAGGGCTTACAGCAGGGTGGTGACAATGTCAGAGGAGAGTAGAGGCTATATGAGGGAGATTGTGGAAATAATACTGTTTACTGACCTAGTCAATGAGCATAAACACCAGGCAAGGCACAAATTAGGCAGATATATACTTGACAAAACTGTCTGTCAATGTGAAGGAGGAGACTTGGTACGGAGTTCAAGGTGAAGAAGGATTCTTTGCAGATAGCAAAGTTTTCCAGATGTTTGTGGATTACACTGTGCTGATTGCATCAAACTCTGGAATATCACAGATCTCTTGCAGAAAAAAGCCATAAACACCCCAAAGAATTTGGTCTGATTACGCACACAAGAAAGCTCAAGTGGATGAAGAATGTCTATTGACCTGGGTTATGACATTTATGTGGACAAATTATAGAGCTCATCCAAAAATATGTAGACAGATTTAGTACAGATGGTCAAAGAGTTGGGCCCCAAGATGAACAAGAGAGGGACAGCAAATTGGACTGCCTTCTGGAATAATAAAGATCCTCTAACGAACCAAATTTTCAAATGAAAACAAAGGTTCATCTTTTAAAGACTCAACATTTTGCTGCTGTTGCTTTATAATAATGGGCCATAGTTGAAAATGAATATGACACAGTGGGCAACAGAAAAGCTGATGCTGGGTGAAAGTGGGCTGCAATATATAACCAGTGATGAACTTCAAAGATGAACAGCCATAGAAGATGTCATTAATAGATGGATAACAGAAGAGAAGATGTCATGTGGCAAAGACAAGGAATGATGATGGTTAAAAGCTGGAGCTCTCCATTAGTACTCTCACAATGTTAGGAGACAGTAAGGATAAGGTGCAATTCGCATCACTGGAGAGGACTCTCATTTCAGTGACTGAATATTGATAAACTGAAATACATGCAGGAGGATCAAGCTGATGAAGGCATATGAAATTACACTGGGGGAATAGAATCACTATCTTCCAGTATGTTGAAGGAGTATACTTATTGTGTGTGGCTCCAGAACACAAGACAGGGAGAGACAGACTTTAACTCAATAAAAGGAAGAACTTTCTAATAATAAGAATTGCCTAAAAATGGAATGGGCCACTGCTGAATAACCACTTTACAGGTGTGTTGTACAGGGAATTCAGGATGTGGATTCAATGATTTCTGAGGTTCTTTTAAGCTCTGAGATTCTGTGGATTTGTGGCTTATTAGTTAAATCACATTTTAACTTTTACCTTAAAAACAAACAGATCAGTAAAGAATAGTCTTTTAAGAGGAAAGTTTTGATTAAAACCACTATTCTCACTTGTTTTCTTTTCACAACAGGCCTCAGAATCACTATCAGTGCATATTGACAATGACCAGCTCATCACAGGGCTTGCTTTTCTTACAGGATGAAGAAAAGTGTCAAAAAACAACATGCAATCCTCAACAGGTCCAAACATATACATGGATGTATACAGTATGCACAGGAAATGGTGTCAGTTTTGGACACATTAAGAAAAGTGACAAAACCAAAAGCTCTCTCACCCTTTTAAGTGTGTCATCTCTGTAACGGCTCCTATGAAGAATATGATTCATAGTTTATATGTCAAACAAGCAGTGATATAATGGAACTCATTTTCTTCTTGGCCTGTGGCTGCCTACTGTGCCACATTTTTTCCCCTCAAGGGCACCTTTATTTCTACCACTAAAAGCTTTGCAACTATAGAGAGTTTCCATTGGGAAACACCCCCAAACCAAGCAGTCTGTTAATATGACTTATATGATATGTTTTCCGGGTCTAGGAGATTCTTCATACGGAGGAAAAATTTGCCCAAGATCCCATAATCTTTTCCCTAATGCTTCTGAGTGATTGAAATGATTGCCTGAGATGTAGAATAATAAAGTACAGGGATGAGGAAGACTTACTGGTTAAAATTAGTAGACTATTCTCCTACCCCAGTCAAACCAACAGCTGAGGTCTTGGGCAAGATTATCCTTGCAGAGGAAGAGTAAACAGTTAAACAATCAAGAAAATTCAAAATAAGGTTTTCCCTCTCAGACTTCACCCTCAAGGTACTTGTATATTGGGAAGAGGGTAGGGATAGCATACAACACTTCCATAATGAGAAAAGAGCACAACTGGCCTCAGCTCCAACATTATAATTGTGGATATAGTTACAGGGGATGGAGAAATTACACTAAAAAATTAAGTTTGGACAAGCTACAACCTTGGTCCTCCAGACCAGCCCCATACAGCCAAGCTCCCTGGTCCAACCTAGGACCAGAGCTCAACTTGGGATAGGGTTGGGGAGCAAGAAGATTAGAAAGTGTGAGGAAATCGTATCAGAAAAAATTCTCTTACTGGTTCAGAGTCAAAAGTTGCTTTCCCAAGCAACCATTATCCCTTTTCTCACTCCCATTTACTTCATTCCTAACCTGCCTTCCCATATTAACAAACTTTTCTTTGTGTTACACTTTTTCCCTCCCACATTCCTTCCATCTTCCTGCAACCATGGATGTTGGCTCCCTAACAGCAGACTGCTTCCCTGGCCACCCTCTTCAGGACTGGGTCCATCTCTCATGATTCCATCCTGGTAAAACACGCTGGGATAATAAAAGGCAGAGTAGACATATTCAGACCTTCCATCTGCTCCCTTCTCCCGTGAACCTTCAATCAGTCCCTTTCATTATTCTAACTCTTCTCCACCGGCTCCTTTCCTGACACTTATAAACATGCTCATCCTTAAATAAACCTCCTTGAACTCTACCGCCCTTTCTTACGCCTCCTTCTCACAAGCTCCACACTCCGTGCCACACCTTCTCACTTCTCCGCCCCTTGTGACTTTCCTATTCTGTTGTTTAGTCACATCTGACTTCTTGTGACTTCTAATTCTTCTAGACCTCTCTAAGAAACGTAAAATTGATGACTACCCCCTCCTTCTGCGTGGCCATTCCTCCCTTCCCTGGGTTTTGGTGACCCCTTTCTCCTTATTCTCCTCCCACTTGTCTGACTTGTCCTTGAATTTCCTTTGATGGACCATCAAACAGGTCCTGCTTCTACGCACAGGTGTAACTTAGGTCTTTGTGTTGGCCCTGCTTCTCTTTGTCTCTGTGCTCATTCTCAGTAATCTCATAAGCTCCCATGGTTTCAAACATCATCTCTAAGCAGATGACTCCCAAACCTACATACTTGGCCATCATCCCTCTCCTGACCTTTACTTCTGCCTCATCATCTACTTCTTGGCTGTTTCCAGCTGGGTATCCTACTGACATCCTGAGATCAACATGTACCCATCCTTCCTCTTAACTTCCTTATTTCTTGTTGAGAGTACAATCATTCTTCTAGTCACCTAGCTTTATGACCTAGAAGTCACTGTGTCTCAACTCTCCCTTGCCCCCTTGATTCCAACTCCTCAATATTCTTTCATTTGTCCCCTTTTCTCTACTCATACCACAAATATCCTAGTCCAGGCCCTCATCACCTTTTGTTTGGACAACTGCAATAACTCCCTAACCTGTGTCCCCACCTCCAGTCTCTTTTCTCTCCAATCTGTGTCATAGTCACAGTTACCAAACTGATAGTCTTAAAGCACAGGTCAGACCATGTCACTCCCCTACTCAAGAAGTTTCACTGGTTGCCTATTATTTCCCTATCTTGCCTAATGCTTTCATTTAACATAAAAGGCAAAGGCTATAATCTTAATGTTTTCTTTTATTCCTGTCCCTTTCCACCCCTTGCCTCTCACTGAAGGGAAAAACAAGAAGAAGAAAAGCAAAACCCTTATACTAAATAAATACAGTCAAGCAAAAAGCATTTATTATTAATTAATATTTCCAGATTGTTTCCACATTCCAAGTACTATGTTCCAGCCAAACTGACTTGTTTGTGATTGACTGTGCACAACATCTTGCCTTTTTCCTTTGGACAGGCTGCCTGCCATGCCAAGACTGCACTCACTCCCTCTCTGACTTTTGGAATACTAATTCTCCTTAGGACTGACTTCAAGGGAGCTCAACTCCTTAAGCAGCCATGCCAAGACTGCACTCACTCCCTCTCTGACTTTTGGAATACTAATTCTCCTTAGGACTGACTTCAAGGGAGCTCAACTCCTTAAGCAGGCCCCTTCTATCTCTTCAGTTGCTTGTGCTATAATCCCTCCAAAATTATTCTGTGGCTGTATTTATTTATCTGTGGACATGTGGTTTCCTCCTGAGCAGAAGCTAAGATCCCAAGAGAGATTTTTGTTTTTCTGTCCCTAGCCTAGTCCCAGGACTATATATGAAGTACGTAATAAAAGCTTACTGAATTAGAGAAAGCAGTTTCTTTTTCCAGCAATTTTTACAGTCTAGTTTAGAAGCCACCAAGGATGCTGGCAATGACAGAATAGGACTGAGATGACAAATTTACCATTTGCAGCCCTCAAAATTCCTGAGTATGGCCCAAACCAGATTAAATCAAAATACAATACAACATAGACAATGTTAATTTGTGGTTTTCTAAGTCAACATGCTTCCATCTGAGCTGGACACCATTATCATAAGATATACCTTCTGGTTCTAGTTAAGATGTCAAAAATCTGCTCGAGGTGTCACAAAATAGGTTCAAAGGCTGGGTTCCTCAACTAAGGTTTACTTGGAAGTGTCTGGATTGGGGGTGTGATGGACACAGAAACAAAGGTAAAAGTTCCTTGTGCTTACTCTACACAATGACTATCAAACACCACACAGAGAAGGGAATATCAAAATATTAATGGTGATAATGGTCTACAATAGTTGTAGACTATTTTTGCAGCCAAATGCATTTCAAAATTTATCAAGCTTTTCTCAAACTTGCCAGCACATAATACAAAAGTTCAAACTGCAATGCTCAGGGCTGATGTTTTTTTAAAAAAAATTTGATCAAGATCCCCACATTTTACTTTCAGGTACTGAAAATCACTTTCCCTCTGTTGGGGTGCACTGTCTAAGATTACCTGCTCCTCGGAAACCTCAAGAGGAGGTGCTGCTACTTCTTGTTCAGAATGTCGAACATCTCGAGCATTTGCATTCCGTCTCTGACGTATGTGAGGAAAAAATCGATTCCAATTAATTCTCCCACCCTAAAAAGAGATCATACATATACTGTTACAACACAAAAATGAATAAGGCCATCTTACTATTCAGATTGTCTCTATCATAAACACAAACAAAATACCAAATTATGAAATATACAGTATCATGTTTACCTTCATGCAAAAAATAAAAATTCTAGAGTAATATGGTCTATTTTTCAATTAGCATGACATGGTAACAAAGAGCAATATCACTCAATAGGTCATTCAAAACGAGCCATCTAATATGGTTTTAGAATTCAGATAGAGACAAACTTACACCTTTATGTTTTCGGAGCCTCTATCTTCTGACTTTGTTTCCTGCTCAATCTTACTGTTAGCTGTCTAGGCCTTAGAAATGAACAGGAAAAAGGGACAAAAATATAAAGAGGGTCTGGGTTGCTACGAAAAAGATACAGGTATGGAAAATCAGGAGTCACTACAATTTTCTTTAGCAGTTTTTGAAAATTTATACTATTATTGTTTCCACTTTTTTACTTAGAAACTAAATTCTAATCTCTGTATGATTCCAATTTTAGTACATGTGTAGGTGAAGCAAATAGTCACCATCACAAGTAGGCCAAAGAAGCTTAGAAAACTGCAGCCAATACACACTTAATCTTGCTAAACAAATGGCAATGAGAGCCCACACTGTTTCGGAACACAAACTCATTTGAAAACATTATGGAATAGATTGATGATGGATTATAAGCACTATTGCTTTGCCATACGCTGAAAAGTAGTTAAGGGGACAATGAGCTTGTAAAGAGTCTGACCTGAGACCATACAGTAAGCTGGATCACCCTTAGAACATCTATCAATGAAACCAAAAGGATAAATACAAGAAAAACAGAACAGATTCACCAGCATTTTTCTAAGTGATCTAATCTTGTCAGTGATGACAATGAAACCAGGCCCCTTGTATATTCCACAACATCTGTATTAAAAGTGACAATGGCAGCTGGGAGGAGCAGATGGACTTTACCACATATACACAGAAGAAATCTGAGTTGAAGGTGACATAATTTTAAAGTCATTCATGAGTAGATTTCCAATGAATCAAGTATTTTAAGCTCTTACTAGTGCCAAGTACTGGGCTAAATGAAATAATCTCTACTCTCATTGAGTTTATGTTCTAATGGAGGTAACAAGTAAATGTATACCACAAAAATATAATATTAATACATGAAAAAATACAAATATAAAATAGTTAAGAGGGGATATTAGTGATTGAGGGGATTAGGAATGACTTCTTCGTGCAGAAGGAAGAGGACAGTGAGGTGGAGGCAGGGGAGTGTGCATGAGAAGCATAGGGAAGGGCCAGAACAAGGCAGAGACAGGGTCTGAAGTGTTGTGTGGAAGGAACACAGAGAGGGACAATTTAACTGGACTGGATTGTATAGTGTGAGACAGGGGAATAATGAGCAAGGAGGCTGGAAATATAGGTTGTGAAGGTCTTTAAAAGTTAAACAGAGCCATTTATATTGTATCCTAGGGGGCAGCTGGAAGCCACTGGTGTTGTCTGGGTAGGAGGGGCACATAGTCAGATCTAAGGTGGGCAGCACTGTGTAGGGTGGACTGGAGTGGGAAGGGACTTGAGGCAGGAGGACTTTGAGAAGTGATAAGGGTTTGAACTTAGGCGGTAGCTATCTGAGTGGAGAAAAGGGATCAATGAAGAGAGATGTTGTGAGGGAAGAAATGGTAAGATCTGGCAACCAATCAGATATGTGGTGTGAGGAAAAGCAAGGGTAATGCCGAGATCACATTATACTCTAAGGATGGTGATATCTTTGACAAACAGCTAGGGAAATTTGAAAGAGGGGAGGGTTTGGGGGAAAGGTAAGCTTAGTTTTGGATACACAGAGATCTTAAAGAGAGGAAGATTCTACATGAGTGGAATTGATCATGGACAGTACTATTATTATTGTAGCTGTTATTTTTTTTGAAGACCAAGAAGGCATCAATACTTGCTCATTACTATAAAATCCTTTTGAGAATTATCTATGTGTTTACTGACTGTATCACTGATGAAAAGGTGAGAAGGGTGGAGGTAGAATTCAGGAGAATTCTGTAATAAACTCACAGCCTCACCATCACATGCCTGAGAAGGATAGAGAAGAGAAGAGCCTGCTGTGTCAAGTGTTTGCTTATTATGAATCTACTTCTGACTTACAAGAACAAAACGTAGCCTTAAAGGCTCTCCTCAAACAAGATATTTTTTTTTTGCACGTGGGATTCAAGACTAATGACAGATTTGTCCAGAAACTAACTTTTCCCAATTATTTGCTGTGTATCCATATCAAACAGTATAAAAGGAAGACCTATGCTCACAAATGTATTTATCAGTGCCATAGGGTTTCAGGACACTGAGATGTTATGAGGTGGAGGAAAGATGGATACAGATGCTTGTTTTTGTAAAGGAAGACTCCTCACATGTCATCATAGGGGTGGCTGGGAAGAAGGGGTAAGGGATGACAATTCTGTGAAAAAATATAGAGAAGCCATGGAAAGTAGGATTGGATTGAGGAGTGTTGGATAAAGGCTAGTGGTGGCTGAGAGCTAACCTTGGATACAGCGAGTGCTAGATTGTGGAAGAAAAGGCAGTGGTTGCGGTGAATGGGTGTACTGGGCATGTGTCTTGGCTTAAGAACAGAGAAGGAGGCTATGACAGCAAGTGTGGAGTCCGGGAGTCCACAGTTCCTAATCTACACTTTGGTTTAACAGCAGAGAGTGAGACGGATTTGGTGTGGAGGTAGCAGCTGCAGTAAATATGTGTTTCAGGCATGTTTTTCAGCACAAGTACAGAGGTGTATGTTTGGTCAAGCACTGTACACTTTAGAAGTGTGTTTCAGTATGACAGTTGACTATGAGTACGGGTGGAGACTGAGAATCTACAGATAAGGTCATTTTGATGTGTGGGTGTATACATGGCTATCTGTTTAGGTCAGAGCTTTGTGGTTTGGTTGTTGGTTCCCCTACCAACATTCCAGTGCAGAGCAGTCACTGTTGATAAAAACTATAAGATCAGATTTTCTCCAGTACATCTGAATCTAAAGCCTAACTGAACTAATGCTATATTGTGGAAGATTACTAACCAAACCTCAAGCTGACCAACATACAACTCCTGCCCAGCCCTACAATGACCAGTAGACTCCCTGCCTGCCCTCATATACTCATACTCTGCTTTTAAAATAAAATGCACACCAAAATGGACACCCAGCCTCTGAATTCACATACCATCTGCTTTCATGCCAAAACATATTCAGTACAACCATGACCTTTTTAAATGTTCTAATACTACCCTCAGGTTAGCATCCAACACAGTCCATACTATATCAACTCTCTGCCTATTTCTTGATATTCTTATATACTCCTTTTAGAAATGCAATCAATCCTTCATATTTCTAGGCATTTTCTGAAAAGCATGAAGTAGGGAAGGAATATCCACTTGTATATCTCTTCCTTTCTCAGCCCTGCAGCATCTACCAATATGGAAAATATCTTGGGCTGATTGCATGGAGAAAAGAAATTCTATAAGATGCACTTGTCTATGGATGATATTCTGCTGATTTCATTAAGTCCTGGAACATTATAGTGTCTCTTCAAAGAGATCTAGTGCAGTAGAAAACACCTTCAGCTCAGAGCTGTGAGGATCTGGCTTTGAATTGGTGCTCTGTTAATATGACCTGTGAGACCTGGACAAATAATTTAATCTGTTTGGGTTTTATCTATTAGAGTACATGACTTCAAAGAACTTTTCTGCATCTAAATCTATATTCTTATGATACCCAAAAAAGATTGATATAATAATTCACACTGGAAAAACCAAGTGGATAAAGGATACATTGCACAGATTGAACCTGAAGCTGTAATTCAGTTCACTCAGTAAGTTTATCAATACAGATTTTTCTTTCTTTTTTTTAAATTGAGAAAAACAAAACCCCAGTTACAATCTTGTAAAATCAAAGAAAACGCATTTCCATAATGACCATGTCCAAAAATATATGCCTCATTCTGCATTCTGAGTCCTTCACCTTTCTATCAGAAGGCAGGTAGAATGTTTTGTCATTCGTCTTTTGAAATTGTGGTTGGTCATTATACTGATCCTTATACTTTTGAAGTTGTTTGTCCCTACAATATTACTGTCAATGAATAAATTTTTTCTCTTTACTTCAGTGCATGGATTCACATAAATCTTTCTTGATTTCTATGAAACTATCCCTTTCATCATTTCTTACATCACAACATTCCATCCCAAAGCTTGTTTAGTCATTCCCTGATCCCCTACTAAGACCCCCCTCCTCCCCACCCAGATTCCCATTCTTGTCCTCTCAAAAACAGCTATAAATATTTTTATACATTCTTAAGAATTTGTATTGTTTAGGACTAGAGCCACCCTTGATCTACCCTCCAATTTCCCCTTGTCTTCCTATTTCCTTATTGAGTGAAATGTATCTCTATATCCAACTCTGTGTGTGTGTGTGTGTGTGTGTGTGTTCCCACCTTTAATTTCAGTTCAGATGAGAATGAGGTTCAAGTATCAATCAATCATGCTGCCAGTCTCCTCCTTGTCTGACCCACTAGAATTCTTTCTTTTGGCTGTTTGCTGTGATCTAGTTCTAAAGAGAGATCTGGGCAATATCCTTTTAAGATATTTTTGAAATATGATGTCTATCAAGGCTCTTTTTTTGTTAACGTTGTTCAGTTGGTCTAATTATTCTTAGGTCAGTTGTTTTTGCCATGCTGTTTTACTATTTCGTGTTTCATGGAGTTATTGGCTTTTATTTGATCTATTTTAATTTTGGCCTGGGAAATGTGTTGTCCCTTTTGTGCTGTTAATTCCATTTTCAATTCTTTCTTCCATAGCTCTCATTTCTCTTCCATTTTTCCCCTCCAGTATTTTGATTTATAAAAAACACTTTAAAGTTATTTTCAAAATTTTTCTAGGAGTCTGGCCTTGTTTGTAGGTATTTTTCGAATTACTCCCTTCTTCTGGTTTTGTGTCTTGAGCATCTCTGTCACCATAATAATGTTCGATGCTGGGAGTCTTTGTTCGCTCCTTCTTCCAGCCCTACTTCTCGATTCTGGATGTGATGTTAGGAACTGGCTCCGCATGCTTCTGGAAGGAAGGTACAGGATGGTCTTGCTTCTGCTTTCTTGCGGGCACGGAGTGTTGTGTTATTCCAGTATCTCAGAGGCAGAGGACCTGCAAGCCTTTAGCGTTTCCAAAGCAAAATCTGAGCAACAGTAGGATGCTGCTGGATTCAGCCACTATCAGCTGTCTAGGAGGCTTTGCAGATTCTGGTAGAAAATGTGGTAGAAATGTAGCTCCTGATTATTTCTCTGCAGGTTTCAGATGGGCTAGAAACTGAACTAAAACTACACTCTGCTCCTGAAGTCTGAGCCACACAGCTCTTGTTTTCATCTGAACTTGCTGCTCTCTTGGTACACAGCCTCAAGTCTGTGATCACTGTATTCCTGGGCGCAGACTGCCTTTTCTGTCCACCCTGGACCTGTGACCAAGAACTGGCTAGTAAGTGACAAAACTGCCAATAGCACCCCAATAGGAGTCTTGGACCTTCTCTTGTCTTGGTGGTTGGGGTGCCAGAACGCACAGTTCTTGGTGTGCTCCTTCCTGACCAGATGCCATCCCAACTGACTGTAGACCTCTTTGTCTGTGTCCCTATTCAGACATGGCCTGGACAAGTGATGCACTGTAACTTTTTATTGGATTTTCCCATTAGGATTTGGTCTGGTGTATATTCTACATCTCTTTGGATTTGGGGGTGGGGTGAGTAAAGAGGGGTTGTATTGCCTTCTGCTGCTCTGTGATCTTGACTCCACCTTCCAGGATATAGGCTTTAGAAAGGCACTACAGACAGATAACTGGGTCCAGTTTTGAATCAAAAGAGATCAGATTGGATGGTATTTGGGAAACTACAGTATTTTTAATGATCTCAAACTGGTCACTGCAGTTAAACCCTATTTTTAAAACATCAGTAATATCCTGGTGAGGTTAGAGAACTATGAATCTTGGAATACCACAATCTCTGAAGAATAAAAATTGCAGGTAATCCAATAGTCCATGGAAAAATGTACAACTGGTGTAAACAGGCTTTGGCATGCCCTCAAGAAGTGGCACAAAAGACACCTTTGGAAACACATATGATCAGAGACAGAGGTAGATGGATCATACAGTAAGAGTAGCAGGTAATAATGGCAGCCTGAACACAAACATCTCCATGAAATATTAAGAGGAATAGAGGAAGGTCTCCCATGTATTGGTAGATTCTCTGAAAATTTTAGAAAAAGACACTGACAAAAACCCTACAGTATGAGAAGATGGATTGGAATCTGTACCATGGATCCACTCAGGGAAGAAAGCGAGTGTTAAATTTGCTGTATTCTCAGCCCAAGCAAGAGCACGCATGTGTGGCCCAGGAGAGAGGGTATATCATGGGAAAATGGTCCATGACCAATTTTAGACAGTCTAAGGATAATTGAAAGTCAATTGTAGCACAATTCCTTGCTTACCTTCTATCACCTGTGTAAGTTTTCTAAAAACTCAATATATTTATAGCTAGAAAAGCACAGACTAAAAAAAATTAGGAGGAGCTTATCTTGGAATTAAATTGTCCAGGTACAATTTTTTAAAAGCATGCCTTTAGAGGGTTGGTAACAGCCCCTTTAAATTTTGTAATATAAAATCTTAACTACATTTATGACAGTAAGAAAATGCTTTAAAACCAGAAAGTTTTTAAGTGCTAATTCTAAGATGTTTTTTGGCATCGTTCTCCTTTTTTGTAGGGTTTAATATGGACTTGCCATCTGTCTCCACAAACAGGAAACATTTCCTTCACTTGGTCTTTTTGAAATGCAATAACCACATATTAAAAAAATGGAAAAAGGAAACTGCTTGCATTTTAAACAGCGATCAACCAAAAAGCTTGTTTTGCATGTTTAATATACTTTTTAGGATTCTAAACAGTCATTTTACATGATGTCTAAAATAGGCATGAAATTTTCTAATGAAACAAAGAACTCTTGAAAAACACGCTACTTGATCTCCTTGAAAATAAAATTTCAAATTGAGAAGCATGTAGTATGTGAACCACAAAGCTGACAAAAGAGAAGCTGATAAGGAACATGAAAAAGGTATACAGAAAATTTCAAAGGCTTTTTGAAGTCTATCACAGAATTTATAGTAAGCCAGCACATAGCATTTTGTCAACCAACCAACCAATCAACCAACGTTTACTGGATGCTTTTACATGTCCAGTGTACTAGGTATTAAGGAGGAAACACGGAAGTATAAGGTGTGACTCATGCCATGGAGAATTTATAACTTACCTCAGGGGCACAAAAGAAACAGAGAATATAAGGTAGAGCATAATGAAGTACAAAACTTTGTAGTCAAGTTTTAAATGCTACTGCAGTTGGAAGATGAGAGAGATCAACAGGGACTGGGGTACCTGAGGGGAGCTTCATGAAGTAACTGGGACTTAACATGAGCTTTGAGAGTTGATGAGGATTTAGACAGCAGAGAAAAAAAGGGGAAGGTATTCTAGGAAGTGTGAAGAGTTTTAGCAAAAACAGGAAACTGAAAATAAGCACAGTGTGTGTTTATCACAGTTAGGAGGCAGATGACTGGAACAGAGAAGGTTTATGTAAGGGACCTGTGGGAAACAAGAATGGAAAGTGTGGCTTATTAGAAAAACCATTCAATTTGGAGTCAAAGGATTTGGGTGTGAATCTTGGCTCTACCATCTACTAGCAAAGAAACCTCGAGCATAATTTCATTTCTCTGAGCCTTGGTTTGTTCATCTGTAAAATGAGGAGAGCAATATCTGCCCTTCCAGTGTTGTTAGGAGGAAAACAATTTGTAAAACTTGAGAAGCTCTATACACATGAGAAATCACTATGGTTTCACAGAGGACCATGACATCAGGGAGAGGATGACATGACTTGCAACCGACTTTGATTTGAGTGAGGGAGGGCTGTGCAAAGTCACCAGCCTGACTTTCTCCTCTAGAGAAGAGATCCTGTGGCCAGATATTGTTCAGGATGACTGGAGATGGCCCAGAATGCAGTGGGTCCGGCCACGTCTCCCCTTCTGCAGTCAATAGACTCCATTGGCTTCCTACACCTCCAGAATAAATTGTAAGGTTCCCTTTTTGACTTCATAGCCTAGTCCCTTGTTACCTTTGCAATCTTCCCTCTGCATACTCTATTTCCTACACCGATCCTCTTCCTCTTCCTCCAGGACACTCCATCTCCTGACTCCTCAGTCAAGACATCGCCCTGGTGATGTCACTGATAACTCTGAGAATGAAGGATGAACAAGCACATCGTCCCTCCTCTCCTCTGCCCCCCATCTTCCCCAGCCTGCTTCAGATCCAGCTCGAATCCCCACTTTCGTTGGGGCCCCAGATCAGTCCTGTCCTACTGCCTTCCCTCTCAGATTCTCTTACATTTTCCTTTGCATCCATCTCGTCTGCATACAGCTGTTTCATGTCTCCCCCACTAGAATACAGGATCCTTAATGGCAAGGCTCCCTTTTGTGCCTTTCTTTGTATCCCCAGGGCTCAGCACAGTGTCTGTAACGTAGCAGGGTGCTTAATAAATGCTTGTTGATTAACTGCAGCTACTTCTTGCATGAGGTTGGGGGTTCTTAAACTGGGGTTTATAGATTCCCTAAGGGTTCTGTGGAGAGATTCCAAGGGATCTGTGTACCTGGACTAGAGAAAAAGTATTATTTTCACTCATCTCTCACTAAAACTTAGCATTTCCTTCTATTATTTAAAAATATTATTCCAAGAAGGAGGCCTATGGGCTTCACTGTGAGAAGGGTCCATGACACACAAGGCTTAAGAACTGCTGCATCAGATTGAACTCTAGCACCTGGACGAAGTAATGCCAGGCCACCAGATAATGACAGATATGGTAAGTACAGTTGATACTAATAATAGTTAAAGGCCTGCAAAGTGATTTACATGCTATCTCATTTGACATTCAAAACATCCCTGTAATGTGGCTGCCATTACTACTCCCATTTTACAAATGAGGAAACGGAGACAAAGAGGTTAAGTGACTTGCTCAGCATCACACAGTTGGTTAAGTATAAGAGGTAGAATTTGAATTCAAGTCTTCCTGACTCCAAATCCAACACAATCAACTGCATGAATTAGCTGCCCCCAAAAGCAGTGGTCTCTAGTTTTTTTTTTGGTTGTTCACCTATCAGTTAAAATTTTTAAGTATGCACTGCTAATAGGAGTATATTCACTCACTCATATATTACATACATGTATTGCTGATTAATAATTATCTTATGAGGTGATCTGAGGGAGAGAGGATGGGGGTAGAATTTTTCCATAGTGAGTGCCTGCCCAGCAGCTGTGGAAAATTTAGGGTGTAACTATCCTGAGAGGTGATGGAAGGTTCAGAGAGGGGACTGGGAGCTTGTATAGCAGAGTGAAGGGATACAATGCTGGGGCATAAAGTCAGGTAAGTTGTGCTGGAAGCCCGTGGTGAGGCTGGTCTGCAGACTGCAAATGGTAGATTACACACCCCTTCGGGGCCAGGCCTAAGCCTACCCCTTCTCCTGGGGGAAGCCTATGGCCTCTGTTTTGAAGACCACTGACTTGCAGAATCATGGGCTTAGCTGTCTTCAGTGACAGATCCTATGGAACAAATAACAGGCAATTTGTTGTAGCATTCAGTGGTGAGAGCAATCAGGGCACTGAAGAGTCAGAGAGTGGGAGCAATTAAAGAACTAAGGATTTCAATTTCAGCAAGTATGGAGGAGAGTGAGAGAACTCTTTCAGGAAGCTGACAAAACTGCTGTTTGTTTTTCTTTTCCAGAGGCAATCAAAAACTTATGTACTTAGCCAATTCAGGTTTGTTTCCCTGGTAAATGTAGAGTAAAAGGGACTCTACTCCCAAACTTAACCGATAGGATAAACTGTTCTTTAATGGAATGGAAGAAACAATCCAAGAGAAAAATATTCTGAAGATACCCTATCCCACCTTATATCATACTCATGTGCATTATGTCATAGTTCTCTTTATTAAGTTACAGATTCTCTGAAGGGAAGGATGACTTTATTTTTTCTCTTTGTTTCACCTGGACAAGACATAATGGCCTTTCACATAGTAGACATTTAGTAAATGTTGTCAAACGATCACTTTCTTCCAGAACTTGAAGGTTTGTCTTTAGGAAAAGGAATAAAAATTGTTTTAACAATAATAACAATAAGTCTTTATTAAGTGCTTATGATGTACTAGGCACTGTGCTAAGTGCTAGGGAATATAAATATAAGCAGAAAGAGAGTTGCTGCTCTCTAGAAGCTTGCATTCTAATGACCAAAGACACAGGGTTCATCTTCGAAGAGGACCAAAATGACATCACCATGATAAAATGAAGTTTCAGTGTGTCCAACTGTGGCTGATCAGACCAATACGAGCTCAGAATGATCTACCACAGGTTGGGTACAGATAGTCCATGTGAATATTTGAAGTGAATATCCCAAATTTGTGCATCCTGCATTTACTTTGTACTGTCTCAACTCTGCTCTGCTCAAAGAGCACAGCACCCTTTCTGATGTGGGTACACCATGCTGAGTGGTCCTGTACCAGTGTCTCCCATGTTGCACAGTCAAATCCAAAGTTCTTGACAGAGACTTTGAGAGTGTCCTTGTATCGTTTTTTCTGGCCACCATGTGATCATCTGTCCCATGCAAGTTCTCCATAAAAGTCTTTTTGGCAAGCGTACATTTTGCATTCGAACAACATGGCCAGCCCATCGGAATTAGAAGACACACAAAAGGGAGCTGAAAGGGGGGAAGGGCATGGAGAATGAAGGTGGCCTGTGTGGGGGCATGGCAAAGCAAGTCCTGTGGGGAGTAATGAGGGCCTGTGCCCAAAGGGCTATCAAACGGAACATACCCTATGACCCAGCCAGGAAAAAGACTTACGTGTACAGAAATATTTATAGCAGTTCTTTTAGTGGTGGCAAAGAATTGGAAATTGAGGGAATGGTTGAATAGGTTGTGGTATATGATTGTGACAGAATACTACTGTACTATAAGAAGTGACAAGCAGGATGCTTTCAGAAAAACATGAGATTTACCTGAACTGATGAAAAGTGAAATAAGAACAAGAGAACAGTGTGCACAGTAACAGCAATACTGTATGATGATCAACTGTGAATGACTTGGCCATTCTCAGCAATATAATGATCCAAGACAATAGGAAGGACTTAAGATGAAAAAGCCATCTACCTCTAGAGAATGAACTGATGGAGTCTCAACGCAGACTGAAACATAATTTTTTTACTTTATTATACCTGGAGGGTTTTTTGGTCTGTATTTTCTTTTGCAACATGGCTAATATGGAAATGCTTTGCATGACTACACATGTATAACTTTTATCAAATTGCCTGCCTTCTCAAGGGAGGGAAGGGAAGGGAGAGAGTGAGAGAATTTGGAACTCAAAATTTTAAAAAAATGTATAAAATTTTTGTTTACATATTTTGAGAAAAAAATTTAAATAAAAGTAATAAGTGAAGACTGGAAGAGGAATGAAGACATGGTTGCCTGGGAGGAACTAGTCAGTCAGAAGGAGAGGTCACAGGGACAGAGAGTACTTCCAATGTGTGAATAGTACAAGGGTAGAGTAGACTTCCAAGATTAAGAGGCTTTATGGCAGAGTAGACAAGGTCCTGTGGAGAGCAGTCTCCTTTAGGAATGAAGACTTGGTCCTGTACAACCAGAAACAGCAGGGATAAGTTAGAAGTTGGAAGAAAGGAAGATTTTGGCTCAATCTAAGGAAACAATGAGAGGTGTCTCAAAGAAAACATACAGTCTGTGGGAAGTTGTCCTTTGAAGGCTTCAAAAAGAAGTCTGATGAACACTTTTTAGCATGTAGACAAGACTTTCTTTGCTTTTAGTAACAGGATTATCTGACCTCCAAAGTTTTGTCTAATTCACTTATGATTCTGGTGAGTGTTTAATAAATGTATGTTCTATTAAGGAATGAATTAAATCAGAAAGCACTATATAGATTCTTGAGCACACAAAAGCACTGATAAAAACAGTATTTCAGAAAGATTAAAATGATTGTCCTGAGCCATATCATATGAATAGGAAAAGTCAGTTTTCTCTTTTTTTTTTTTTCAAAAAACAGCAATAGCAACTTAAGGTTAAACATTTCATTAATACACTGAGGTTGATAAGGTATGACTAATTGCTTCAACTTTTGTTCAGCTGTTTCAGTCATGTTTTGATTCATGAGCCCATTTGGGGTTTTCTTGGCAAAGATACTGGAGTGATTTGCTATTTCTTTCTCCAGCTCATTTTACAGATGATGAAACTGAGGCAAACAGGGTTAAGTGACTTACCCAGGGTCATACAGTTATTAAGTATCTGAGACCAGATTTTTAACTCAGAAAGATTCCACACCGGATGCTCTATATACTATGCTACCTTTTTGCTTACTTTCTGAAGTATTCCATGTGAAACCTGACTAGATATGGAGTTTTAAAAAACAACAAACAAAACTTCGAAACCAAACAGCATGAAATACAGAGAAAGATCGAAGTTTGTTATGTGCTAAACTGTGTGTACTACATGCCATGATGTGTAAAATTCCAAAGGCATCAGGCATCACAGTAGTAGTAGCAGTAGTAGTAGCAGTAGCAGTAGTAGTAGTAGTAGTAGTAGTAGTAGTAGTAGTAGTAGAAACACTTCCCTTTAAGGAAGTGGGGAGGTTGAACAAATGAACAATACACAACAGGATCAGAACAGAATCATGTAATTACACAGTGTTGAAAATCTCTAATGAACTGGTAGTTTTACCTATAAAATTATCCTAATGAAGTCTAAAGCTTTTTAATTTAACCATTAACACTCCTCATGAAATAGAAACAAATTAATGCATTTTTGAACCTTCTGACTACTGGCCTCCATTTGGTCTGTAACAACAACAGACTCTGCTGCCAATATCCTGTTTCCCCTTTTCTGTTTAATGTCACAATTTCATTTCTAGCATTGGAGGAGATTCCAACCATAGGTGCCAAGAGAATAAAAAGCAAGCCCCAGACTTGTATAAATGAGCCTGCTTCATACATATGTTTCTAAATGACTCTATAAAGAAATATATACTTCTTAAGAGACTTACCTACTATGACTATAAAAGACCACTCCCCCAAACAAATTTTCTTAATTACAGAAAATCATTGTAAGCAATTTTTCTGACTAGTTGTGAGACACAAAGGCAGGCTGATGAAGCAAATTTTATAGGCCTTGTAATCAGTTCACAGAATCATAAAATGTTAGACTTTCAAAGGATCTTAGATCATCTAAGGTTGGAACCTTTTTTGGGGAAGGATTTGACAAATAGGGGATAGGGAGGTAGGGACTGATTAGGAAAAACCTTATCAAATGATTCTCCCCAGGCTGGTCCATGACATTATGGAAGGCAATGGAGAAAACTAGGTGTTAACTATTTGAAGTATAAAGTATAAAGAAATTTCCACACTCCATACCCTTTTAAAAGATGTAAAGAAATTTTTTAGTTAAGCTTGATGGATAGATTGTGGCTAGCCGCTGGCTGGTTAAAGGATGGCCACACCTATGATGGTTGTATAGAAAGAAAGATGTTCTCTAATAATTCAACTGAAGCAGGAGGCAGCTATGAAGGATGTGTGCACTGGGTGTAAAAAGAGCCAGCTAAGAGAAAACAATCTAGCCTCTGAGAGGAGTCATTCTTTGTCTCTTGAGGAGCAGGGATTGGTGGTTCTCCTTCCTCTTCCTCTTACCTCTCAGCACCCATATGCCATGAAGTCTTGCATCCTTGCCTAATAAAGGACACCACACCCATAAGGAAATTAGTCAAGTCAGTCAGGATACAAGGTCAAAGGAGTTTTGTTTGTAGAAAGCGTTTTAGCTCTGGCCATTGAGAGGTACAGACAAAGGAAATACAGCTGAGCAACTTGCCTAGAAGAGATGCTATGCAGAAGGGCGAACAGAATGAGGACAACTCTAAAATGAAGAAGGACATGAAGGCCCTTAAGTTCTAGAGGGATGAGCTAGCTAGGCCATTTTTGTTCCTTATGTGTTTGCCTCTCCAACAGGGTATGTGCCCACTCTTTCTGCTGACACAAGGTGTATTTATTAGAGAGAGCTTATAGCTATTGTTTTTACATTTTACAATGCCATCTCAGTAAATGCCTTTGCTTTGAGCTAACTTATCAACTGGCTGACTGTGGGAGCTCGAACTCACAAAGTATCCTGAACCCCCTGGAAATTGTGCTCATGAGTGTGACTGGGGGTGGAGAGTAAGCTTATAGGGAGTGCTGTTACCAGAAATCAATTTCACATCCATAATCTAGACTTACCGCCTCATTTTACAGATAAAGGAACTGGGGTTATACAGGTTGCAATGGTTAGATCTGACTCAGGCTAGTCCCCTATTTGTTGCTGGGATGAAATGAGATCTCACACTTCATTCAACAATTAAAAAAGGAAGTCTACTCAGCCCTAACAAATAAGGGCTACTCCATCACAAGGATATAGTAGCAGTTCAAGGATAAACATGGCCCCCCTCACCTCCTTATGGAAAGCAGTCCAGTCAGCAAAGCAGGGTGTAGTGATTCCTATGGCTTCAAGATGTTGACTTCAACTCCATATGGGTGGGTCTTTTAAGTCCTTAGGTGACCAGGACCTGATCAGAGATTGGTCAAAGACCACCAGAAAGCTATCAGGGGATGTAGCATCTTGAACCTTAGCAGTCTGGGCCAATCAAGAACCAAGGAAAGCTTTGTTGCCATTAAAGGCAGGGGGGGGGGAACTAGCCTAATTCACATGCCAAGAGAGGGGGGAACCATTGGTGCTCTCCTACTGAATTTTTTCTAAGGTCAAAGGTCAGTCTGCTTGCTCAAGTTTGTTGCACATAGTGTTATGATATCAGGGTCTCATCTGTACTGACCTATGGGGTGAGCTTCCTAAATTCTAAGGTTCTCACAGATGTTCTAGAAAAGAAGATAGATAAAAATCACTGACTGAGAAACCTACAGCCTCCCTTGTGAGAGGGTAGGGTGAGTAGATGTGGGGAGTCTTCTCTTTACTCAGAATGGTTGACCTGCAGGACCACATAGATGAACTGTACTTGATGCAAGATTGTTTTTGGAATGCCTTTATGACATTTCCTTATTAAAAACTGTACCAATGTTAAGAATTATGCCTCCAACCTCATTCTTATTTTCTTAGTGATAACAACAGATTAATAAGATCTCATGAAACTAGCTCATATTCACCTTTCCCATGGGAAAAAAATGAACAGAAAAAAACAGAACTAAATAACTTTCTCAAGGTCACTCAATGAGTTCTTCTAAGAGTGGGAATAGAACTTGATCCTATCTTCCAGTTCTGAGCTTTGTCAAAAAGGTCAGTATTATATAGTACAAAAGCAAGGAAGCATAACAGTAATTTCTGAACGGAGGTACTTATTAAGATAAAAAACTTAGTTTATGTATCTTCATTTCACTTGCAGAGAGAGAGTTTTTCAGTCAGTTCCTTTTTAATGTGCAGATTTTTATCAACTAAACATTTGTAATTTGTTCCACATCTAGAATCTATATAATTACCTACTGAGATAAAGAAAGACTGTCATACAAGACTTAATGTTACCTGTTCAGATCACTCTGTTGATAAGACAGTTTAATCAACTTGAAAGAAAAGTTTAAAAATAAAACTGAACTACAAAACTATAGAAAGCATCTAAAAAGGAAAGTTGTGGGGGGTGTACAAGGCTGTCTTTAAGGTTATTTTGGTAAGGTTGGGTATGGGACAATTGAAGCTGGAGCCTCCTAGGAGTCTGCACTAGATTGCTTGCACAGGACTGGTTCTTCCACGTAGTGATAATCCATGGCTCATCATAAACCATTAGAGTCCAAACAATGACCAAGTGAGGCTTGGGCTGAGATCTACTGTTGGCCAATCAATGAGGGCCAGAGTGATTTGGATTTAAAGTATGATCCTTAAAAGAAATATAGCTCCTAAACCCCAAGATATTTTGCAAAGTTTCAGTGATCAAAATTTATATTCCAATGGTATGATTCCCTATGTGGACAGAGGGAGAGGAGGGAGGGAAGAGAGAAGGGAGGAAGGAAGAAAAGAAGGAGGAAGGAAGGAAGGAAGGAAGGAAGGAAGGAAGGAAGGAAGGAAGGAAGGAAGGAAGGAAGGAAAGGAGGGAGGGAGGAAGAAGGGAGAAAGAAAGTAGCTGAGTTGCCCAACTGGAACTGACCACTTGGGTCCCCAATGGATCCTTCATTCTCCAAGAGGACCATGACCTCAGGAAGGTGATGTCATCAGTTGCAAGTGAATTGGTTTTAAGTGAGAGATTATTCATTTGCAAACATAAATATTCGCAAATGACTGATAATTTAGCTTGTTGAAGATGTGTTAGCTTACCACTCCTCTCTCCTGTTAGAAAGCCACTCATCTATCCATCCATTCATCTTCTGAGCCACACAAACTTTTAGTACTGAAGGCATTTTTTACTCTTATCTGGCCTCTCATCTATACTGCAACTGCCCGAGAGGAGACCCTCATCTTCTCTTGCCTGCCTATTCTAAAATTCCATTTTCTGCTTCTGGCTTCTAGTCTATCCCCTGTCCAATCCAAATCCATTTTCTCCAGAAGCCTTCCTAATGCAGCTACATAAAAAACCTTCTGAAGTTATCCAACTACTATTCAACAAAGTTTAAGCTCTTCCACAGTCTGGCTCTAACCTTCCTATGCAGTCTGAACCTACCTCACTCTCTTTCAAGTGGTCTATATTGCAGCCATATTGAATGACTTTCCATTTCCCATCCTCATCATGCTCTCTTTCTCTAATAAGCCTTGGTATGTAGGCCTTGCTTGCAAAAATGCTTTTTTTCCTAATTGATCATTCTCTTACTTTTCTTTCAAGACAAATGCTATCTCCTGTATTAAACATTCTGTGACCCATCAGGTAAAAGTTATCTTTTCCTCCTTAAATTTCTATTATATTGTGATGATTCATAATCAGAAAAGCAAACAGGGTTATATATTGTTCTAGGTTCCAGAGTAGGGGTATAGCTTTTTCAATTTTGATAGTTATAACAGAAGAGAAGCAAACTAAATTAAAAAGAACAACTTGTTCTTTCAGCTACAGAAGGAAAAAAAAGAGTAAACAGAAGCTTTATATAGTGTCCCAAAAGTCTTAGTGCAGTTTTAGGCATTACGTGTAAAACTGTGCTAAAAGTTTTAGGGGCAAACAGCATTCTGAAAACTCCCACTTTGGAAACATGGTAAAATGCCAAACAGGAAAAGATAAAAATAACAGACTTGGCTTTTCTATATTTCAGCAAGGACACACTGCACATTAGCAATATCCTACATTAGGATATCTTAACCAACCTCAGATTGCTCTCTTTCATTCTGTTAATCATTAGATTTATAAATTGTACATTTTTTAAAAAACAAATTTTCTCAATCTTCCTGAAGACTGGCAAACAGTTTTTGTTCAAATTTGTATTAAACTAACTCTTCACTGTGGGGACTTTGAAAAATCATCTTTCTGGCTCTACTGTCCACAGAGACACTTCGTTTGCAAAGCTAAAAAATACTTGCACATCGCTGAATTGTTAGGATAAACTACTTTAGTGAAGATATGTTAATTTACTTCTCTTTTTAGAAGCTGGAAACTTTTCATATATCCATTCATTCAATAAAAATTTACGGACTCCTTTGTGCAAAAGAAGTGATGTTATAAAAGAAGGAAATATTATTAGCTGAATGAATTTGGTTGTGATCTCCTGTGCCAAATGTTATTCCTTATGTTGACATACAAGTGTTGGTCTTAGAATCAGAAGATCTAAGACATTTATTCAACCTTAAGGTGATTCAGAAATGAGTAAAAGGTGTAAAGACCTCACTCTGAGCTGCCATAGCCACCCATCACTAGGCAAGGCACTTAAGGTTTCCAAGTTACTGTTGTCTTTATCAATAAAATGGAGATAATACTTGTCACCTTGTTTCACACAACTGCTTGTGAAAAAACTGCTTTGTAATCTTTTACGTGCTACATAAGTGTGAATTGTTTGTTGTTGTGTTCACTCTTCGATGCTGAAGAAGACCATGCCATCAGAGAAATGATGACGTGACTTGCACTTGACTTTGTTTTGAGTGTGTTCTTTAGTGAGACAGTGAGCATATTTCCTGTCTTTAGAAGCAAGATTCTTTATCTCTGACATCCTTTCATTGCATAGGTCTTTGGAGCAGTATGGAGTGAGAGAGACATCCTCACAACTCCATCCTCCTATTTAGATGACACATTCCCTGAGGCCAAGAGCTGTGTTTTTTCTATGCCCCAGAGCTTAGCACACAGTATGGGTTTAAAAAATACGCATGCAATGTAGTAGAGAGGAAAAACAATTACCAGTTTTGGAGTCAGGGACCAAGGACAACTTTTTTAATGTCTATGAAGCCCCACTCGACTTGTAATGGTGGTGGTAGGAGGCTACACTTTCCACTAATTTCTAAATCACCTTAATTAATAATGCCGGTTAGTGTTTGTAGTATCTGACATTGTTTACCACTACCCCACCTTAAAATTCTCATCTCCTTTGGCTTTCCCATGTTACACTAACCAGGTTCTTTTCATTCTTCTCTGATTGGCATCATTGGAAGGGAAGAAGGGAAAGGGAAAAGAATGCATATTTAGTGCCTACTATGTGCCAGGTGCTGTGCTAAGCATTTTTTTAAACAAACATTACCTCATTTTTCCTCATAATAACTCTGAGAGGTAGGTGCTTCTATTATCCCTATTCTGTAGTTGATGAAACTGATGCAAACAAAAGTAAGTGACTTGCCCAGGGTCACACCGCTAGTAAGTCTCTGAAGCTGGATTGTAACTCAGCTCTTCCAGACTCCAGCTTGGTACTCAATCCACTGCATCATCAGGGACCTCTGAGGGAATTGTAGGATGAAAATGGAAGAATAGCAATAGAAAAATGGAAAAGATCTGACAAGATTTTTATAACAAACTGTTCTCACCATCAAGGGAAGTAGAGTCCAAAGACACTTGGACTTTGACATCACAGTCCTGGTTTTGCTTACAGAGGAGGTAGAAAAGGCACTAAAGAGAACAAAGATAGGAAAAGCAGCCAGATTAGACCAGTCGACATTAAAGAGATTTGTGTAGAAGGTTACACAATCGTGAGGACATTGAGAGTATCTGAAAAGGGAATGTACCAAAGGAAAGATACAGGAAAACACTTAAACCATGTGCATTACTATTCTATGGAAATTTTATAAAAATCATTTATTCATGGATAAAAGATATTATCAATGAAATGTCAGTAAGAAATAGACAAGCTTTGCAAGGAATATTCTATAGTTGACCACATCTTTAACATTAGACAACTGACTGAAAGATATAAAACATAAAATTCCACCATACATATTGTTTGCTGGTTATAAAACAGAATTTGATTTGGCAAAGCCGAATGGTAATTCTTTGAAAGATATTAACAGTAAAAATAACCTTGTTCAATGATCTTCTGATCATAAACATTAACAAGGAATAAAACAGGGACACATATGCTCAGCAAAGGTGTGTGCCAATGTAAAGGAGGAAATCCAAAATGGAGAACCAGCCGAATAAGACTCTCCTATGCATGGTGAGTTCTTTTCATATGTTCCTGATTGCAGGTGACATTATGATCAATGCATCAAGCCCTAAAACATTTGCAGCTTCTTGGAAGAGATATGGAGCAACTCAAAACTTTAACTTAATCACCTACACAGGAAAAATCAAAAGGATAAAGACCGTCCTAGATTATCACAAGCAGTTAGACAACTTTATAGAGCTTGTTATAAATATCATGGCAGAGGCATGCAATAATTGATAGAGCTTTTGTAGATATACACAAACGTGTACACACATACACTTACACATATTATCTTGCATCAGCATACACACACACACACACATACAGGAATCACCCAACACATGGATAATATGTTGGGCCCAAAGTTAAATAAGAGGAGAGTAGCTGAATTACTTTCAGGAAATTGCATATTGAGTTTTTTTATGATCACAAACTTCTCCCAGAAACCACGATGTATATTTTTACTTTTTAATTCTGAATCTGACAAACAACAACAAAGTATGTTTTCATATAGAACAAAAAAGAATGTATATGAAATTGTGAATTTCAGTTAGTTATATACTTTATATATAATTAAATTTATATATACTTATATATAATTTGTATATGTATATATAGTTATACACTTCTAAAATGTTTATTTATTTTTAGTCTTCAACATCCATTTCCACAAAATTTAGAGTACCAAATTTTCTCCCCATGTCTCCCCTCCCCCACCCTGCAACACTGCGTTCAGATTACCCCTCCCCCCAATCTGCCCTCCCTTCCATCACACCCCTCCCTTCCCTTATCCCCATCTTCTCTCTTTTCTTGTAGGGCAAGACAGATTTCTATACCCCATTACTTATATTTCCTACTGCTCAGGTGCATGCAAAAACAATTCTCATCATTCCTAAGACTTTGAGTTCCAACTTCTCTCCCTTATCCCACTGAGAAGGCAGGCAATTCAGTATAGGGTGTGTATGTGTAGTCATGCAAAAGACTTCCATAAAAGTTATGTTGTGACAGACTAACTATATTTAGTTATCCTATCCTGCCCTGCCCCCCATTTATTCTATTCTCTCATTTGACCTTGTTCCTCCCCAAAAGTGTTTACTTCTAATTACCCCCTCCTCTCATTTGCCCTCCCTTCTATCACCCCCCACACCCCACTTATCTCTTTCTCCCCAACTTTCCTGTAATATAAGACAGATTTTCATACCAAATTGAGTAAGCATGTTATTCCCTCCTTAAGCCAAATGTGAAGAGAGTAACCTTCCCTTTTTCTCTTACCTCCTCCCTTTTCTCCTCCACTGAAAAAGCTTTTTCTTGCCTCTTCTGCCCCATTCTCCCTTTCTCCTCCCAATACATTTCTCACTTACCCCTTAATTTTGTTTTTATAGATATGATCCCTTCCTGTTCAACTCACCCTGTGCCCTCTACGTGTGTGTGCGCGCACGCGTGTGTGTGTGTGTAATCCCACCAACTACCCAAATACTGAGAAAAGTTTCAAGAGTTACAGATATGATCTTTCCATCTAGGAATGTAAAGAGTTCAACTTTAGTTAAGTCCCTTATGATTTCTCTTTCCTCTTTACCTTTTCATGCTTCTCTTGATTCCTGTGTTTGAAAGTCAGAGTTTCTATTCAGCTCTGGTCTTTTCATTGAGAATGCTTGAAAGTCTTCTATTTCATTGAATGACCATTTTTCCTCCTGAAAGAATTATACTCAGTTTTGCTAGGTAGGTGATTCTTGGTTTTAATCCTAGTTCTTTTGGCTTCTGTAATATCATATTCCAAGTCCTCTGATCCCTTAATGTAGAAGCTGCTAGATCTTGTGTTATCCTGATTGTATTTCCACAATACTCAAATTATTCTTTCCAGCTACTTGCAATATTTTCTCCTTGACATGGGAACTTTGGAATTTGGCTACAATATTCCTAAGAGTTTTTCTTTTGGAATCTCTTTCAGGAGGTGATCAGTGGATTCTTTCAATATTTATTTTACTTTCTGATTCTAGAATATCAGGGCAATTTTCCTTAATAATTTCATGAAAGATGATGTCTAGGCTCTTTTTTTTTTAATCATGGTTTTCAGGTATTCCTATAATATTTATGTTGTCTCTCCTGGATCTATTTTCTAGGTCAGTTGTTTTTCCAATGAGATATTTCACATTGTCTTCTATTTTTTCATTCTTTTGGTTTTGTTTTGTAATTTCTTGGTTTCTCACAAAATCATCAGCTTTCATCTGCTCCATTTTTAATTTTTAAAGAATTATTTTCTTCAGTGAGCTTTTGAACCTCCTTTTACATTTGGCTAATTCTGCCTTTTAAAGTATTCTTCTTCTCACTGGCTTTTTGGAGCTCTTTTAAAAAAAAAAATTCAACACATTAATTTCTGACTTATTCTCTAAATTTCAATTGTTTTCTTCTGTGTATTTTATAAAAAATGCTTCACTAATTCTTTTGCCTTTTCTTCTTAGTTTGGTCTCATTATTGTTAACTTCTACATTCATCTGTCTATGAATTTTGGTACCTAATCTGTTCCATGTATCAACTCTTCTATTTATTGTAGCCAGTACCACACAGCATTGATGATTACTGCTTTGTAGTATGATTTGTGATCCCGCTTTTTTTCATTATCACCCTTAATACTGATCTTTTTTTCTTCAAGATGAATTTTTAAAAATTTTCCCTTCTAGTCTTATAAAGGCAGTTAAACTAGTGTGGTAGATAAAACACTGGATCTGGAGTCAGAAAAACCTGAATTCAAATAAAGCCTTATAGACATTTACTAGCAATGTGACCTTGGGCAAACTATTTAACCTGTTTGCCTCAGTTTCCTCAACAGTAAAATGGAGATAATAATCATACACACATCTGAGGCTGTTGTAAGGCTCAAATATGAAAATATTTGTAAAGCACTTATAGTACTATTCTTGTCACAAATGATATAGTAGTGATAGCTAGAATAATAATTATTATTAAATCTTTGGTAGGTTAATTAGTATGGCACTGAATATGTAAAATGGAGATTTATATTAACTTGTTTTATATTATACATAGTAAATAAATGTATAAAAATAATTTTGTTATATTTATATTTATTATATCTTTATTATATTGGCACAGTCCAATCATGGGCAATAAACATCCAATCATTTATGCATGTCTTTATTTTTGTAAGGAATGTTTTATAGTTGTATTCATATAGTCCCTCTGTGTGTATTGGCAGATAGACTACTAAATATTTTGCATATGGCATGGTTTCTTTAAATAGAATTTCTTTCTCTCCCTATCTGCTGTGTTGTGTTGGAAATGTACAAAAAGCCAACAATTTCTATGGGTTTATTTTAAATCTAGTAGCTAAAGCTACTGTTCCAACTAATTTTTATTTGATTTTATAGAGTTCTCAAAGTAGAAAGTAACATTTGCAAAAAGCGATAATTTTGTTTCTTTGTCCAAACTTATATATTAATTTCTGTTTTCTTGTTACAGGTAGCATTTCTAGGACTATATCAAATGATAGAGGCAAGAATGGAAATCTGTGCTTTACCTCTGATCTTATTTGAAAGGCTCCAAGTAAATTTTCATTGCATGGAGTATCAGCTCTTGGTTTTAGAAAGATACTATTTATCATGTTAGGGAGAGGACCATTTGTTTCTCTTGCTTTTTAGTATTTTTTAACAGAAATGGGTATTGTATTTTGTTGAAATTTTTTTCTGTATCTTTTGATATATACTCATGCTTTGTTATATTGTTTCTATTATGTTTATTGTTTTACCTAATACTGAATCAACCTTTCATTTGTAACACAAATCCATTCTGATGAGAGTGTGTAATTTTTCTTTAGCATGTTGTTATATTTTAATATTTTATTCAATATTTTTACATTAATACTCATAAGAAATATTTATGTATTTTTCTTTGTTTTGTCTCTGTTTCTTCCTCTGTTTCTGTAAAAAACTTAAGTAACAATAGAATTAGTTCTTTGAGTATTTGATAGAATTCATCTGCAAGTATATCTATTCTTGGATTTTTTTCTTTGGGAGTTAATTTAGACATATTCAATTTCTTTTTCTTAGGTTAAGATAGTTAAAATTTTTATTTTCTTTTAATCTGGATGTTTTATATGAAATATTCATCCATTTTAATTTACCTTAAAATGATAAGTAATTTTTATCTAAAATGACCATTAGCAAGCATTATCTGAATTGGGGATAAGCTAAGAACCTTCCTAGTACAATCTGTGGTGAAATAAGGATGCCTATTATGACCTCTATTATTTAATATAGTACTAGAAATGTCAGCTGTATCAATAAGAAGAGAAAAATAGATTAAAGAAATTAGAATAAGGCAATGAGGAAATAAAACTATCACTCTTTGCAGATGATACGATGTTTTACTTAGAAAATCCTATAGAATCACCTAAAAACTACTTGAAATTATTAACAACTTTAGTAAAACTGCAGGATACAAAATAAACCTCACATAAATCAGCAGCATCTCTATATATTACCAACATAGCCCAGGAGCAAGAGATAGAAAGAGAAATTTCATTTAAAATAACTGTAAACAACATAATCTACTTGGAAGTCTATCTAACAATAAAAACCCAGGAACTATATGAACACAATTATAAAATGCTTTTCACACAAATAAAGTCAGATCTAAACAACTGGAAAAATATTAACTGTTCGTGGGTAGGCTGAGCTAACGTAATAAAAATGACAATTCTACCTAAAAAATAATCTATTTATTCAGTACCATACCTATCAAATTATCAACAGATTATTTTATAAACCTAGAAAGAATAACAAATTCATCTGGAAGAACAAAAGCTCAAGGACATCAAGGGAATCAATGAAAAAAATACAAAAGAAGGTGGTCTACTTGTCCCAGATCTCATATAAAGCAGTAACTATCAAAACAATCTGGTACTGGCTAGGAAAAAGAGTGGTGCATCAGTGGAAGGTACAAATTACATTATAAAATGACCAAAGTAATCTAGTATATGATAAACCCAAAGATCTAAGCTTTTGAAACAAAAACTCATTATTTCACAAAAACTGCAAAACAGAAAAGCAGAAACCAGTTACAGACCAACATCTCACACCATATGCCAAGATAAGGTCAAAATGGGTACATGATTTACATATAAAGGGGGATTCTATAAAGAAATTAAGAAAGCATGGAATAGTTTATCTGTCAGATTTATGGATAAGGGAAGAATTTAGGACCAAAGAAGATACAGAGGGTATTATAAAAGGCAAAATATTTATGATTATGTAAAATTAAAAAGTTTTTGTACAAACAAAACCAAATGCAACCAAAATTATAAGGAAAGCAGAAAATTGGGAAATATATTTTTCACAATAAATATTTCTGATAAAGGCCTCATTTCTCAAATATATAGAGAAGTAAGTCAAAGTAATAAAAATAGTCATTCCCCAATTGATAAATGGACAAAGGATATGAACAGGCAGTTTTCAAACAAGAAATCAAAGCTATCTATAGCCATATGCAAAAATGTTCTAAATCACTACTGATTAGAGAAATGCAGATCAAACAATTCTGAGGTAAACCTCACACTTATCAGAGTGACCAACATGACAAAAAAGGAAAATGTTGAATGTTGGAGGGAACGTAGAAAAACTGGGACACTAATGCATAGTTAGTTGGTAGAGTTGTGATCCTACCATTCTGAAGAGCAATTTGGAACTATGCCCCAAGGGCTATAAAATTAGCATACCCTTTGATCCAGCAATATCACTGCTGGGTCGATATCCCAAAGACATCCAAAAAAAGGGAACGGATCCTATTTGTACAAAGCATTTATATTAGCTCTTTATGTGGTGGCTAAGAACTAGAAATCAAAGCAATACTCATCAAATACGGAATGGGAGAATATTATTGTGTTATAAGAAATGACAAGCAGGATGATTTCAGAAAAACCTGCAAAGATTTACATGAACTGATGCATAGTGCAGTGAACAGAACCAGGACAATTTATACACAGTAAAAGTAAAACTGTTGAATGAACAAGTGTGAATGACAGCTATTCTCAGCAATTCAATGATCCAAGACAATCCCAAAGGACTACTGGTGAAGCATACTATTCACCTCCAGAGAAAGAACTGATATTGATTGAACGCAAGTTGAAGCACACTATTTTTCACTCTTTCTTTCATTTTCTCCCCCTCTTATTTGAGTCTTCTTATACAAAATGACTAGTAGGGAAATATTTTACATAATTTCACATGTATAACCTATATCTGATTGCTTGCCATTTTCAAGGAGGGGGGAGGGAAGGGAAAGGGAGAATAGAATTTGGAACTCAAAACTTTAAAAAATGTTAAAAAAAATTACAAAAAAATTCATCCATTTAAATTAATGTTATCAGTTTTGTTAAATTATTGGGCAAAATACTGACCAACAATTTCCTTTATTTTCTTCCATATATTATGAATTTTCCTTTTTCCTTTTTTATTTTGGTGATGTTAAAAAAATCAGATTAGTTAACAGTATATCTGTTTTATTACTTGAAAAAAACCAGTTCCTAGCTTTATCTATTCAAATATGCTTTTTTTTTCTCTTTTCTATTTTATTAATTTCTTATTTGATTCTCAGGTGTTTAGTTTGGTATTTGGAGATTCATAGTTAAACGCCCACTTCATTCATCTGTTCTTTCTTTTGTTGATGAAATTATTTAGAGAAATATTTTTTTCCTCCTACGGACTGCTTTGGCTGCATCCCAAAAGTTTAGTTTGCTGTCTCATTTTCTTTGATAAAATTATCTATTGTTCTTTGCCCTACCAACTCATTAGGATTAAATTAGTTTCCATTGAAGTTTGAATCCTTTCTTCAAATGCCATTCATTATGATTTTTATTTTTTTGTGGTCAGTAAAAGGATATGTTCATTTCTGCTCTTTCTGTATTTATGAGGTTTTTATGTCCTCCTAAATGGTCGATTTTTGTAAAAGTGCCCTGCAAAACTGAGATATATGTATACTCAAGTCAACAGCATGTAAGAATTCACTGCGTGCTAAGCGCTAAAGATAGAAAGAAATGCAAAAACAAACAAAACAAGAGAAAAAGTTCTTTCCCTCAAGGAGTTCAGTTTTGTGGGTGAGACAAATGCAAACAACTACATACAAAACAAAATATTTATAGGATAAATTTGAGATAATACAAAATATTTATAGGATAAATTTGAGATAATCTAAGAGCAAAAGCACTAAGAATATAGAGACTAAGAAAGGCTTCTTATAGAAGGTAAGACTTTAGCTGGGTCTCAAAGGAAGCCAGGGAAACCAAAAGAAGGGGATAAGGAAGGAGAGAATTCCTGGCATGGGAGACAGTTAGTGAAAATGCCCAGAGTTGGGAGACAAAGAGCTCTGTACAAGGAGCAGCAAGGAACCCAGTGTCATATAACTCATGGAGGGGAGTAAGGCATCAGAAGACTGGAAAGGTAGGAAGAGGTCAGGTTAAGAAGGAATTTAAAAAACAAAGCATACTGCTATGGAATAAAGAGGTAATGGTTAGACCTATGCTTTAGGAAGATAAATTTGACAGCTGAATGGAAGACAGAACAGAAGCAGGAGAGATATGAG
The DNA here is from genome assembly GCA_023548195.1 of Bettongia penicillata ogilbyi. Taxonomy (NCBI): domain Eukaryota; kingdom Metazoa; phylum Chordata; class Mammalia; order Diprotodontia; family Potoroidae; genus Bettongia; species Bettongia penicillata. Next base: position 2,715,071 of record JAJHZJ010000121.1, on the reverse strand, counting down.
GCAGAGAGACCAAGCATCAAGCTACTGCAATAGTTCAGGTGATGAGAATCTGGACTGGGGTGATGGCAATATCAGAGAAAAGAAGGAGCCCATATAAGAGGCTATGAAGGAAGATAAGAGGACTTGGCAACTGAGTTGATATGTGGGGTGAGAGACAAGTCAAGGAGGATACCTTGGTAACAAGCCTGCGTGATTGTGGGAGGGTACCCTTGACAATAATACGGAAGTTAGGAAGGGGGAGAGGGATGAGAGGGAAAGATAATGAGTTCAGTTTTAGTCATGTTAAGTTTAAGACATCTATGAGAAATAGAGTTTGTGATGTCCAATAGAGAGTTGCAGATGTGAATCTGGAGGTCAGGAGACAGGTCAGCACTATAAAGAGAGTTCTGAAAATTGATGATAATTGAAACTATGGAAATTGATCAGATCACCAGTAAAATGTTACATAGAGAGAAGAGGGCTTAGGACAGAGCCTTGGAAGCCACCCATGGAGAGTGGGTATAATCTGAATGAAAATTCAGCAAATGAGACTTAGAAGGAATGTTCAGAGAACCAGAACAGATTACTGTCATGAAAATGTAGAAAAAAACAGAGAAGATGGTGACCGACAGTATCAAAAGCTGCAGAGACGCCAAGGACAAGGACCGAGAGGCAGCCTTAGATTTGGCAACTGAGAGATCATTGGTAACTTTGGATAAAGCAATTTCAATTGCATGATGAGTTTGGAAACTAAACTGCAGAGAGTTAGTACGTGTTCAATTTAAGTATACTGGTGGACTAATTTAATGGGCGGCTTTTCCAGTGGTGTATCATGTATTTTTAATCTAATTTATTCTTGGGTTAATGGCCATGTCATGCTCTTCTGAGTGGCCAGGAAATTCACCATAAGGAATCCTTTCTTTTGGACACTGTTGTAGAACTTGTTCCATGTGAGGGGCTTATGTATTTGGAAAACATATACCTCCCTACGTTTACATCTCTACTAAAACTAATAATCAGAAAGATTTGCGAGGAGTTTACATATATATTCTGTGGTTTTTAATCAACCAAGGATCACAGATTTTATAAAGCTGGAAGAAGGCTTAAGAAGTTATTAAGTTCAATTCTCTCATTTTATAAATAAAGAAAACGAGGCACAGAAGTGTCAGAGCCAGAGACTGATCCTGGGTCTTCTGACTGCCTCCGATGTGACCTGTACGTATTGACATGATAGAGAGAAGATTCCTTACAGCTGCTATTTCACACTCTTAGGACAAATGCTTTAAAACCCCCCACAAACCATATATGCTCAAAGACCTTGTATTTATTTTCTATACCTCCACCTCCATATTTTCTTACAGAGAATCTTATGTGAAAATCTGCCTACTTGCTTCTCCTATTTTCATCAAGAATAGCCTTTATACCCGTGAACAACATTCTCATAAATATTTTATGGAGATGAGAAAGCAGGCATATGGGTGAGTAAATGCCTGTCTGCTCAATCACTTTTGTGTATGTGTACAACAATACCATCTGTGATCTTCATCACTTTTTTTTTTAGAATTCTTCCTTCCTTATCTTTATCCTTTGTTTTAATTTGGCATTGCTTTTGACATTTTTCTAATTAGTTGACAATATGATTACCTTAAACAGCTGGTTTACATTCTGTCTGAAATCAATCATATCTTTTCCATTAAGATATGGTGAATTTAATTTTTTGAATGATTTTGAAGGTGCTGGACATAGTGAATAATATCTGGTTTAAAATTTTTTATTCTGAATTTAACGAACATCAATTAAAGTAGACATTTTCCTATATACAGTAGATCAGGAAAAGAAGATTATACATGAAAGGGCAGAAGTTATCATGTACAATTTTTTCTTCTTTTTTTTAAGTATATAAAAAGTTCAAATTGTAGCTTTTAAACCAGTCCTAATCTTTCTGTTCTTCCACCTGTTTTCTTTATATTAAAAAAAAAAATGCCTCAAGAGCTATATTTTCTTTTTCTTTTCCTTTTTTGTACTACACTCTCCCTATACCCCCCTTGTCCTCTCAACCTCTACCCTCACTGGAGAAGGAAAAAGGAAAACAAAGTATTTCTAAAAAAAATTGCATAGTCAAGAGAAACAAATTTCAACACTGGCTATGTCTGTAGGACTTATTCTACGTCTTGAGTCTGCTACCTCTTTGTCAACAGATGGGCAGCATGCTTCAAAATCAGTTCTCTGGGATGGTAGTTAGTCACTGTATTAATCAGTCTTCTAGTCTTTCAAAGTTGTTTTTCTTAATAATTTTGTTGTATAAACTGTTCTCCTGGTTCTGCTCACTTCATTCTGAATCAGTATCTCTGAAACTGCTGTTCTCACAATTTTTTATGACACAATAATATTCCACTATATTCATAGGCAGGTGGGACAAAGGAGAGAAGGTCGGAGTTAAAATCTACCTTCAAACACTTACTAGCTGTGTGACCTTGGGCAAATCATTTAATTTCTACTTGCCTCAATTTCCTCATTTGTAAAAAAGGGATAATAACAGCACCTAATTCCCAGGGCTGTTATAAGGATAAAATAAGTTAATATTTGTAAACTTTGAAGTACTTAAGTGCTAGTGAAAAAACAAATAGAGCACAATTTGTCTACCAATTTCCCCCTAGACTGGCACTCTTTGGGTTTCTAGTTCTTTACTACCACCACCACCACCACCACCACCACTACCACTACTACTACTACTACTACTACTACTAGTGCTACTAGTACTACTACTAGTACTAGTACTGCTACTGCTAACTGCTACTACTACTACTGAAAAAAAGGATAACTATAAATATTTTTGCACACATGAGTCTCTGATACTTGGGAGTATAGGTTAGTTACACAGTGATATAAGTGAGTCAAAGAATATGCAAAGTTTAGCGATTTTTGGTGTTGTAGATCTAAAGTGCTTTTCAGAATGGCTAGACCAATTCACAGATTCAGTTTAACAGTGTATTAGAATACTTTTTCCCCCACTGTCTGTCCTCCCTGACAAACTGTCATTTTCCATTTCTGTAATCTTTATCAATCTGATGGGTGTGAGGGAGGGCCTCACAATTTCTTTAATTTCTCTAATTATTAATAATTTGACACTTTTTCCCATGTTTTTTTGATGGCTTAGAATTCTTTGAAAATTATTTATATCTTTTGATCATTTATCAGTTGGGTAATGACTTTTACTCTCATAATAGCTTAGATAGGGGGCCTTCATCAGAGAAACTTACAGCAAATTTTTTTTCCCTTCTAATTTTAACTGCATTGGTTTAGTATGAGGAAAAATGTTTTAATTTTATATAACTGAAATTGTCTTTTACCTTCTATGATGCTTTCTATTCAGTGCTTGGTCATGAATTGTTCCTTTACCCATATATGCAAAAGGCAATCTCTTTCTTGCTCCTCCTCTAATTTGCTTACAATGTCACTGTGTCTAAATTACATGCTGCCTTAGTTTATCTTGGCATATGGAATGAGATGTTGATCAGTGACCAATTTCTACCAGATTACTTTTCAGTTTTACCAGAAGTTCCCCCCCACAAAAAAAGTGAGTTGTTACCCAGTAAATGGGTTCTTTGGGTTTACCCAAAGATTGCCGGGTGGGGCAATGCATAGAGAGCTGGGCCTGAAGTCAGGAAGACTCGAGTTCTAATCCAGCTTCAGACACTAGCTGTGCGGTTTTGGTCAAATTACTTCATCTCCATTTGACTCAATTTCCTCAACTGTAAAGTGGAGACAATGGCACCTACCCCAGAGCGCTGTTGTAAGGCTCGAATGAGATCACATTGACAAAGCACTTAGCACAGTGTTTGGCACATAGGAGCATACATGCTTCATCCCCACCAAACACTATGGTACTATGACCCATTGATCAACCTGTCTTTTAATCACTGCTGAACCGTTTCAGTGATCATTGCTTGGTAGCATAGTTTAAGACTGGGATTGCTGAATCCTCTTGGCTTGCTACTTTTCCCCACACTTCTCTTGAGATTCCTGGGCTTTCACTTTGTTATTTTTTCTAGCTCTATAAAGCACACCTTTGGTAGTCTGATTGGCATGGTATGACATAAGTAAATCAATTCAGGCAGTACTGTTGTTCCTATCACATTAGGCTTGACCTGCCAATGAGTAGCTAATATTTCTCTAATTACTTATGTCAGTCTTTACTAACATGAAGATAATTTTGTAGTTAGATTTATATAGTTTCTGTCTGTATCCTGGTAAATAGAGTACTAAGTATTTTATACATTCTGTGATTGTTTTGAATGGAATTTCTCTTTGGATTTTGTTGGTAATATACAGAAATGCTGATGATGTGGGCATAATATTCTTCAACTTTGCTTAATTTATTTTTTCAATTAACTTTCAAAGTTGATTCTTTAGGGTTCAGTTGCTCAGTTGTGTCTGACTCTCCGTGACCTTGTGGACCACACAGCATGCCAGTATTGCCCATAGCGTTTTCTCGGCAAAGATTCTAGAGTGGTCTGCCATTTCCTTTTCCAGAAGCAAACTGAAATTAAATGACATGTCCAGTGTCACACAGGTTGTAAGTGTCTGAGGCTGGATGTGAATTCAGGCTTCCTGACTCCAGGCCCAGTCCTCTATCCATTAAGCCATGTAGCTACCTCTAATTCTCATATAAACTGCAAAAAGCAATAATGTTGTTTCCTACATATGCTGCTGGTATACGAATGTTGGCTTTGTTTAGAGGGTATTGTTAAGTTTTTGGTGGATTTCTTTGCTTTTATTCTCTGCCATCAATGTTGAAGCATAAATCACTCCTATTTTCATGGTTACCTTTTGATTTATGTTCATCATGAAATAATAATTGCTTGCTGCCTTGTACCATGATATGAAATGAACAGTAATTACTTTATCTGCCTTCATGAGAACCTATGCACAGTCCTTCCATTTAACTTCCTTATAAGAACTCATTTATAACAAGAATAACAACATTAATGTTATTCAACTGTTCTAGTAGCATGTCAAGGATCTTATATTTAAAGTAACAACCTTTAATGTTTGTGGGTCTTCCAAAGCCTTATGATTTTTAGCTCTTTCTGTCTCTTTTTCTATCACTCCACTGTCATCTGGGCAGGAGCATAAGGAGGTCAGATAGAACTGAGGACCATTTTGTATTTTTATTATCCTAGTTATCCATGTTTTGCTCACTGTAAAAATTTTTCATTTTATAGTAATTCTCTGAAAACTGCTAATCTCTACATGACTTATAGTTTTTATCTATTAAAACCAGATCATTCAATTAAATTGAACATCCCTTCCCTCAAAATTTCTGTGTAAATGCCATTCATTGTAGACGGTTACAAAACTGATTATACCTTTTTATGACATGGAAGCAAACCCAAGGTGAACTAGAAGAATATAAGTTCTGGTAGGTCCTACCAAACTGGAAAAATTCTCAAGTATAAACCTGGTGATAGACTTTTGGTTTGCTGAATAAGGACCATCCTAGGTAAGTTTAAAGAAGTTGGCCATTATGTGATGAATATTTTTGGATAAAGAAATTAACTTAATTGCCTTCTAAGACACGGAGTGGGGCTTCTATCTTTGTCAACAGTGGGAATACACAGAGTAGTGAAATCTCAGCTCTTCTAGAGCTTTGAAGAAAAGTCTGTGATTAGACTTGCTTACTTTCCTCATAGAAAGTTAAAAGATTTACAAATGCTTTGACTTGCTTCCTCATAGAAAATTAAAAGTTCTACTAATGCTTTGACTTGCTTCTTTAAAAGATACAGTGAAAACATTTTTATGGTTTAAAGATCTGAATTTCTATGATAGCAGATTAAGTCTAGATTGATCTAGGTCAAGAATATCTACAATAATAGTAATGAAATTCCATGATAACATTGTTCTAGATAGTTTATGTCCCTGGCCCTGGGGAACCTTTCCACCTTTTGACAAAAGGAGAATAAGTCAGGCCAACCAGAAATGAGTATCTAGCCAGGATCAAGTGAGATAAAACCCAGCTTCTTCCAAGATGAAGCATGAAAAGGAATTTCCAGTATGAAAGAATCTCCTTTTATCTCTCTCCCTTGTCCCTTTACTTCTAAATCATTTTCTGTGGAACCAAATGGCCCCTGTTTTAATTTGGACACACTTGTCATCCCAACAGAATATAAGCTCCTGGGTCTACTAAGCACAGCAGCAGCCCTTCTTTCTCCACAGCGGTCAGCTACGACCCCCTACTCCCCAGAAACCATGTCGAAGGGACCCGCAGTTGGCATTGATCTTGGCACCACTTACTCCTGTGTGGGAGTCTTCCAACATGGGAAAGTGGAGGTCACTGCTAATGACCAAGGAAACAGGACCACCCCCAGCTATGTTGCCTTCACTGAAACAGAACATTTAATTGGTGATGCTGCAAAGAATGAAGTTGCAATGAACCCCACCAACACAGTTTTTGATGCCAAACGTCTGATTGGTCACAGATTTGATGATGCAATTGTACAGTCAGACATGAAGCACCAACCTTTTACGGTGGTGAATGACGCAGGCAGGCCTAAGGTCCAAGTGGAGTACAAAGGGTAGACCAAAAGTTTCTATCCAGAAGAAGCGTTTTCTATGGTCTTGACCAAGATGAAAGAAATGGCTGAAGCTTACCTTGGGAAGACCGACACAAATGCCATCGTCATAGTACCAGCCTATTTCAACCATTCCCAACATCAGGCCACTAAAGATGCTGGAACCATAGCTGGTCTCAATGTGCTTCGAATCATCAATGAGCCAACTGCTGCTGCTATTGCTTATGGCTTGGACAAAAAGGTTGGTGCCAAGAGAAATGTGTTATCTTTGATCTTGGAGGTGGTACTTTCAATGTCTCCATTCTTACCACAGAAGATGGTATCTTTGAGTTCAAGTCCACAGCTGGGGACACCCACTTGGGTGGGGAGTACTTTGACAACCAAATGGTCAACCATTTCATTGCGTTGTTCATCAGTGAGAACAAGAGGGCTGTTTGCCGTCTTCACACCACTTATGAATGTGCAAAACGCACCCTCTCTTAGAGTACCCAGGCCAGTATTGAGATTGACTCCCTCTATGAAGGTATTGACTTCTATACATCAATCACCTGAGCCCGTTTCAAAGAGCTGAATGCTAATCTCTTCCGTGGCACACCGGACTTTGTGGAAAAGGCCTTAAGAGATGCCAAGCTAGATAAATCACAGATTCATGACATCGTCCTGGTGGGTGGTTCCACTCGAATTCCCAAAATCCAGAAGCTTCTGCAAGACTTCTTCAATGGCAAGGAGCTCAATGAGAGTATCAATCCTGATGAGGTTGTTGCTTATGGTGCAGCTGTCCAGATGGCAAACAGCCCTCTTGTTCTTACTGATGAACTCCACAATGAAATGGTTGACCATTTGGTTGTCAAAGTCCTCCTCACCCAAGTGGGTGTCCCCAGCTGTGGACTTGAACTCAAAGATACCATCTTCTATGGTAAGAATGGAGACATTGAAAGTACCACCTCCAAGATCAAGCTGATCTTTGTCTGGAGATAAATCTGAGAATGTACAGGCTGTTGGATGTCACTCCTCTTTCCCTTGGAATTGAAACTGCTGGTGGAGTTATGACTGTTCTGATCAAACGTAATGCCACCATCCCCACCAAGCAAAAACAGACCTTTACCACCTATTCAGACAACCAACTCGGTGTGCTTATTCAGGTTTATGAAGGTGAGAGGGCAATGACAAAGGATAACAACCTGCTTGGCAAATCTGAGCTCACAGGAATCCCCCCAGCACCCAGAGGTGTTCCTCAGATTGAAGTAACATTTGACATTGATTCAAATGGCATTCTCAATTTTTATGCTGTGGATAAGAGCACAGGAAAGGAGAAGAAAATCACTATCACCAACGATAAAGGGCGTCTGAGCAAGGAAGACATTGAGCATATGGTGCAGGAGGCTGAGGAAGAGAAGCAGAGACAAGGTGTCTTCCAAGAATTCTCTTGACTTTTAGCCTTTCAACATGAAGGCTACAGTGGAGGATGAAAAACTGCAAGGCAAAATTGGTGATGAAGACAAACAGAAGATACTTGACAAATGTAATGAAATAATCAACTGGATGGATAAGAACCAGACTGCTGAGAAGGAAGAATCTGGGCATCAGGGGAAAGAACTGAAGAAGGTCTGCAAGCCCATCATTACCAAGCTGTACCAGAGCGCAGGGGGCATGCCAGGAGGGGTGCCTGGTGGATCCCCAGGGGGTGGAGCAGCACCATCTGGAGGTGCTTCTTCTGGACCCACCACTGAAGAGGTGGACTAAACAACAGAAGAAAGAGCATTCTACACAACTTTTCCAAAAACTGAAGGACTCCAAATTGTAGCCAAGGCAGGAGTGGTTTAAAAGTAACATTTAAGCTACTGTGTAAATCTGGGCATTCTGAATACTTGAATGTGTAGAGAGGGAGAGAAGTGAACAACACTGCACTTTATCGGTACTGTAAACAAGTGGAAATGCAATCCTTGTCCTGGAGAATAAAAATTACTTAAAGGCAGGGGCTCTTTCCGATAGTCTCTGTAGCCCTAGCACTTAGTATATTATAGAACAGGTGAGAGGCAATGAAGAAAGAAGGACATGGGTAAGCTAAAGTATCCAGAGAAGAGCAATCAGAATAGTGGATAGCTTTGAGGATGCATCACATGAGGATCAGTTAAAGGGACTGGTCATTTTTATTCCAAAAAAGGAGAAACTCAGGACAACCCAAGGAGAAATTCAGCCAGCTCCTTTCAAGTCCCTGAAAAGCTGTCATACAGATGATAAACTAGTTTTGTTGTATTTGGTCTCCAAGGGGAGAATAGGGAGTGATGGGTGTAAGTTGCAGTGAGGCCAAATTAAGGTTGATGTAAGGTGAACACTTTTAAGATTCTCCTCATTAGAGGTTTTCAAGCAAAGATAGCAAAACACTGAAGTGAAATACAGTGGAAATTCTTTTTTGGAGTATGAAATGAACTAGGTGGTTTTGGGGCTCCCTTTCAAGTCTGAAGCTATGATTTTATAAAAGCATTTGGTAAATTTAATAAATTTAAATCTCCCTTAGTTGTTAGTTCCATTGACTATTCAATAATACAAACCGACAGCTATTCAATTCCCAGAGATCCTTCTCTGTATTATGAAAAGATGAACAGTTACTTTACATTAGTGAGGTAATCTAAGGCATGAATATCTAGAGGTGTAAATCATACAAAAATGTCCTCATCCTTTGTTCCCACCACTCCTCTTAATATCAAATGAGACAAAAAACAGGGGGACATACACTTGCTAAAGGTATCTGTCATGGAGAAAATCCAGCATAGATTCTCTAAAGATGCTCCTTCATATATTCCTATCTGTGGGTACCACTGTGCTCATGCAGCTCATTGAGGATGCTCCGTACAATCACTCAACAGAGTCCAGCCTGGCTGTCCACATGTCAAAGACAAAGTAGATGAAGAATGTCTATTGTTCAGACTATGATGTGCAAGTGGACAGAAAACCTCTGGTGAAGAAGAGTGTTGGGGAAGTGGCAGAAAGAATGTTATCAGATATTCTGTACTGCCATGGAAGGAATGGTCATGCTACAAGAGTGAGAGAGAAAAAACAGACTTCTTGTGTGCCCCCCTTTAAAAATATTATGAGATCTACAGGAGGGCTCCTGGATTGCTGTGTAAGTTCCCAAAGAAGAATCGGGGTAAGGAAGAAAGGAAACAGAGTTTTACAGGATAAGAATGTATAGGATCTGCAGGAGAGGAGAGAGCACCAACACGTACACTGTCACATGTAATAAGTAAAGATGCAAAGAATCAAAATATGTACTACAGTAATGCTCAGTAGCATCAAATGAATCAAATACAAATGATTTCAGGTGATACTATTTCCTGATTCCTTAGTATTCTTTATAGCTTTCCTGATCCTTTATAGTTTTCCCCCTGTAGTGGTTAAAGTATGGGCAATGGGCATCTAGTTGAATTTTTTTAGACACTAAACTACACAGAGGTGATTGTATATTAAGCAATGACACTGATTTCCATATGTCCCAAGAAGCAAGTCTTAATAATTTGTAGTCAAGCAGTGCTGTAATAACTTAAAAATAATATATTTGTATTAATACTAAGACACAATGAAAAACAATAACAAGAATCCTTTAGCTTTCCCTTCCCTGCCCTATCCCCAACAACCACAGCTTGTGAAAATACAGGACAGAAATCATTTCATGTCATCACTCATCGACCTATCTAAAGGAAAATTAGGCTGATGAGAAGAATGAACAGGCAAAAATAAACAGTAAAATCTCATTGCTTCAGGAATGTAAGGAACCAAAAAAGGTAGGGCATGGGAAGGGCAAAGCACTTTTGAAGTAATGTGCTTGAATTATCCACCATTTATTAACAACAAAAAAGGACCGTTATGTCGTTTAAATTACTCTCAATCAATATTGGTTTAATGAGATTTTACTGTATTTTAAGCTCTGCCTGATAAATGGTAAACTGTGGCATCTGATTTCTGCCAAGCACACTGTCATATGCAAATGAACACTTTATAAACATTTTCCAAAGGGAGGATAACTGAGATTAAGTTGGTATTTGGACAAATCTTTATGAACTTTCTCCCCTTTGTGTCTTCTCCTTCCCAATCAAGGAAAATTAATAGTTACATTTGTCTACCAATGAGGCATTAACAAGCATGTTAACAGGAAGACACTGTGGCTTTTGCCTGATAGAAAGTCAGATAAATATCACTTCTTGCTAACTAGGTTGGTGTTTCTCCAAGAACTTATACTTGTCTGAAAAAAACACAATGATGTATGGTTTACTCAAGTTAATAATTAAGTTACATAAATGTTTCTCTTTCAAAAAAAATTAAGTACCTGCTGCTGTCGTTGCCGCCTCATGTGTGCAAACTGAGATAACATAAGCTGACGGTCAAGCAATTCCATCCTTTGCTGTCTCTGAATGTCTACTGTTGCTCCCATTCCAATTCGGACTTCGTTGATTGGTTCCGAAGAAGAGAAGATGGGTTCAAGTGTCCAAGAAAACAACTTTGCCATCCAGCGGGGTATAAAAAGAACCCGATGAACTTTTAACACACTATTGGTATAACACATACCAGCAATCTAAAAGAAAAAAACCCAACAAAATTGTTAAAACGCAAAAATTTACAAAAACGTACAAACAGGAATCTTTTAAATGTCTGAATATCAAATAGATACAGAATTGAAAATGACATTCTTACACCTCAGAGCATTTCTTTTCCTGAGAACTAAAGGGGTTAACAAGAAGAGAAGTCACTTTAAAATATAAACCACTACATATAAAATTACTACGAGGTTTGGAACAAGGTTGGTGCCTTTGCACAACCCTGCCTCACTTAAATCCAGTTCACTTGTAAGTGATGACATCTTCCTGATGCCATGGTCATCTTGGAGAATAAAAGACAAACAAAGATCTGTGAGTAGTAGCAGCTTCCCTACTGGGGATCCACCTTGTCAGTTCTAGTTGAGCAACACAGCTTGCTCCTTCCTTCCTTCCATCCTTCCTCTCCCTTTGTGTACGTAGGGAATCATATGCTTAACTAGGGGTGTTATGCCCAAAGGAGTATAAATTTTGATGGTTGAAATCTAGTAAGATATCTTGGGATTTTCATCCTAGATTTGTTTTCATGGATCATATTTTAAACCCAATCACTCAAACCTTCCTTGATTGCTCAACAATGGGTCCCAACTTAAGCCTCATTTGATCACTGTTTTGGCCAGAAACCCTGAGGGCCTTCCTCTCCCAGATTGATTTTATTTTATTGACTGGGTAAAGGAGGACATTTTTTGCCTCATTTTTACCTACCTTTAAATCACTGAATAGGCATTGCCTCAGACAAAGTGAGATCTTGGAAAGACCTTAGCTTAAAAAGGTCACGGTCTCCCACTGTCAATATGGTGCACTTTGATTTTCCTCTATTTAATTTCCATACCATAGCAAAATGATAATAACAGATTACATCAACTTCCAAATGATATCAATAAGAATTTCAAAAGCAGAAATAGTTGATACTTAATGCAGCACTTCAAAGTTCAACACATAGGACCTCCTGGCCAGTCCCTCATTTATATTGTCTCCCCTTTTAGAATGTAGGCATCTGAATAGCAGGAATTGTCTCATTTTTTATTTGGAGCCCTAGCACTTAGCAAAATGCCTGAACATCATACTTAATAAATGCTTAATAAATGATTTTCATTCATACATTCCCTCATCTTTTCTCTGGAGCCAAGACTGGTCATTATAAATTACATAATTTGGCTTTATTTGATCTTATTTTATTTCTATTATTGTTGTCAGTATATATGTTGTTTTCCTGGTTATGCTAACTACATTCTGCATACAAATCTTCCTACGTTTCTCTGAATTTCTCTTCCGTGTTTCTTGAAGTATAATAATATTCCATGGTATGCATATACAACAATTTGTCCAGCCATTCCCTAACTGACCCATCACTTTCCTGTTTTGTCTTGGTTATTTTGCTACCATAAAAAGGATTGCTATGAATATTTTGGTATATATATATATATATATATATATATATATATATATATATATATATATATATATATATATGTGTGTGTGTGTGTGTGTGTGTGTGTGTGTGTGTGTGTGTGTGTGTATCCAAATATCCATCCATTTACATATATGTGTATATATGTGGGGATGGGTCTTCCTTACTGCTTTTAACTTCTCTGGAGGTACATGCTTACCAATTGGATCAAGATGAGTCAAGTACATAAATAAGCTACTCTTGGGGCGGAGCCAAGTTGGCAGAGTAACAGCACAGACTTGCTAGAGTGCTCCTGCCAAGTGAGCCAAATACCTGTAAAAAATGGCTCTAAACCAATTCTGGAGCCACAGAACCCACAGAATAATGGAATGAAGCACATGTGCAGCCCAAGATGGCATGGAAAGTTGCTGGGAAATGTCTACTGTGCCATCCTGGGAGCAGAGTCCAGTCTCACATGGTGCCAGCACAGACAGGACCTGAGCAGTCTTTGGGGAGACTCAATTGCTCACACCTGTGGGTGTTACCAGACTTCAGGACCCCAAAACAGCCAGGACAAATTGGACAGTCAATAGAAAAAGCCTGTGGGACCAGTGTGGGAGAGTGGAGTGGGCCAGCTGCAGCCCCAGGGCAGCTGAGGGGGAGGAAGCGGAGGAGCCTGAAGCAGCCACAGCAGCACCAGGGGCAGAGACAGCAACAGTTTCTGGAGCTCTAGGCCCACAGACTGTGGGGGAATCAAGCGGCACCCCCCACTGGAAGCAGAGAACTACCTTGACAAACAGTTCAAAAGTCAAGTAAATAGTTGGGGAAATGCAAAAACCAGAAAAAGAATCTGACTACAGAATCTTACTTTAGTGACAAGGAAGTCCAAAGCATGCAAACGAAGAAAACAAAGTAAAAGTTCCTTCATCAAAAGCCTCCAAGAAAAATATGAATTGGTCTTAGATCATGGAAGAGTTCAAAAGGGATTTTGAAAATCAAGTAAGAGAAATAGGGCAAAAATTGGGAAGACAAATGTGAGTGATGCAAGAAAATTATGAAAAAGGACTCAACTGATTGCTAAAGGAGACCCAAAAAATGCTGGAGAAAATAACACTTTAAAAAATAGACTAACCCAAATGGCAAAAGAGATCCAAATAGGAAATAAGGAGAAGAATGCCCTAAAAAGCAGAATTGGCCAGATGGAAAAGAATATCCAAAAGCTCACTGAATAATTCCTTAAACATGAGAATGGAGCAGATGGAAGCTAATGACTTTGTAAAAAATCAAGAAATTATAAAACAAAACCAAAGGAATGAAAAAATAGCAAACAGCATGAAATATCTCATTATAAAAACAACTGACCTGGAAAACAGATCCAGGAGAGACAATTTAAAAATTATGGGAATACCTAAAAGCCATGATCAAAAAAAGAGCCTAGACATTATCTTTCATGAAATTATCAAGGAAAACTGCCCTGATATTCAAGAACCAGAGGGCAAAATAAATACTGAAAGAATCTACCAATCACCTCCTGAAAGAGATCCAAAAAGAGAAACTCCTAGGAATACTGTGGCCAAATTCCAAAGTTCCTAGGTCAAGGAGAAAACATTGTTAAGTAGCGAGAAAGAAACAATTTGAGTATTGTGGAAACACAATCAGGATAACACAAGAGCTAGCATCTTCTACATTAAGGGATGGAAGGGCTTAGAATATGATATTCCAGAAGTCAAATGAACTAGGATTAAAACCAAGAATCATCTACCCAGCAAAACTGAGTATAATTCTTCAGAGGAAGAAATGGTCTTTCAATGAAATAGAGGACTTTCAAGCATTCTTGATGAAAAGATTGGAGTTGAAAAGAAAATTTGACTTTCAGACACAAGAATCAAGAGAAGCATGAAAAGGTAAACAGGAAATAGAAATCATAAGGGATTTACTAAAGTTGAACTGTTTACATTCCTACATGGAAAGATAATACTTGTAACTCTTGAAACTTTTCTCACTATTTGGGGAATTGGAGGGATTATACATGCACACACACACACAGAGCACAGGGTGAGCTGAAGAGGAAGGGATCACATGTAAAAAAATAAAATTAAGGGGTGAGAGAGGAATATATTGGGAGGAAAAAGGGAGAAATGGAATGGGGCAAATTATCTCTAATAAAAGAGGCAAGAAAAAGATTTTTCAACGGAGGGGAAAAGGGGGTAGGTAAGAGGGGAAAAGTGAAGTTTACTCTCATCACATTTGGCTCAACAAAGAAATAACATGCACATTCAATTTGGTATGAAAACCTATCTTACCCTACAGGTAAGTAGGAAAGAAGGGGCTAAGGGGCGGGGGGGGGGGATGATGGAAGGGAGGGCAAATGGGAGGAGGGAGAAATTAGAAATAAACACTCTTGGAGAGGGACAAGGTCAAAAGAGAGAAGAGAAGAAATGGGGGGCAGGATAAGATGGAGGGAAACATGACTATTAATGGAAGTCATTTGCAAAACTACACATATATAGCCTATATTGAATTGCTTGCCTTCTTAGTGGGGATGGGTGGGGAACGAGGAAGGAAGAGAAGTTGGAACTCAAAGTTTTAGGAACAAATGTTGAGAACTGTTTTTCTATACAACTGGGAAATAAGAAATACAGGTAATGGGGTATAGAAATCTATCTTGCCCTACAAGAAAACAGAAGAGATGGGGATAAGGGAAGGAAAAGGTGTGATAGAAGGGAGGGCAAATGCGGGAAAGGGTAATCAGAATGCATGGTATCTTGGGGTGAGGGGATAGGAGAGATGGCGAGAAAATTTAGAACTCAAAATTTTATGGAAATAAATGCTGAGAACTAAAAACAAATTAATTTTAAAAAGAAAATAAATACGCTGGTGTCTTCTCTTGCATGATTATTAATTTTCTTACAGAATGCGTGACACATTAATGTATCTCAGCAGTCCTTCCAATATTGCATCATCCGCTATCATTGTCAATTTGGTGCCACCTTCTACATGAAGAAGCCTTTCTTGATACTTTTCATTGCCAGTGCAGTTGTAACTCCCTCTCCAACTACTTAGTATTTAACCATTTTCTATTTATTCTGTATGTATTTATATTTGTCCTTGTTGTCTCCCTGGTTGTAATTATATTGTAATATAAACTTACTGTGATTAACAATTATTTCATTCATTGCTTTGTATCTTGAGCACCTGGGCAGCTAGGTGTTGCAGTGGATAACACACCAGTGCACGAGTCAGGAGGACCTGAGTTCAAATCTCACCTCAGACACTTGACACTCACTACCTGTGTGACCTTGAGCAAGTCACTTAACCCCAACTGCCTCATCCTGGGTCATCTCCAGTCATCCTGATTAATATCTGGTCACTGGATTCAGATGGCTCTGGAGGAGAAGTGAGGCTGGTGACCTACACAGCCCTCCCTCACTCAAAACAAAGTCAAGTGCAAGTCATGTTATTTCTCTGATGGCATGGTCTTCTTCGGCAATGAATGACAAACACACACACATACATCTCAAGCACCTAATATAGTACCTGGCACAGAACTGGCCTTAATAAAGACCTGTTGATTGACAAATTTGGGAGGTGTGAGGCAAAACCTTAAAGTTATTTTAATTCAAATCTCTCCTATTATTTATTATATTATTTATATAATATATATTTATAATTAATACATAATAAATATATTTATAATATATATTATATATATCAAATCTCTCTTATATAATTTGGAACACTTTTATACAGTTCTTTATGGTTCGTAATTTTTATTTTGAAAATAACATGTTCATAGGTTTTGACCACAACTACTAGGAAATGACTCTTGGAATTTCCAAGGGTCTCACCATTATACATTGGCTAGAAACACATACTGGTATTTACAAACAAACCCTCATTTCATATTATGGCCTTCCTTTTGTCCATTTTCACAAAGCTTTACCTTTCTGAGTGTCAATCATAGTAGCCAGATGGAATGTGGTATAAGAAGACAGTCAGGGTTATGGAGAAAATTAAAATCATGCCATGTAAAAGATCAGAGGAAAGAAGAGGGAAAAAATTAAACTTAAGAGATATACGATTGCTGACTTTATTTTAAAGACTGTCATGTAGGAGACAGTTTGGACTTGGTCCCAAAGGATAGAAATAGGAACTAAAGGCTGATTGTTAAAAGGAGAAACACAATATGAAGGAGAAAGCTCAATATGAAGAAAATAACTTTGAGAACTAGAGTTCTCTTAAACTGAAACGAGCTACTTTAGAAGTTATTAAATTCCCCATAACAAGTGATCTTTAAGTACAGGAGAGATGACGATAGATCACGAGCCACAAATACTGTAATTTGGAATGATGCCTCATTTAGCAAAGGGCTGAACTAAAAGCCTGTAAAGGATGGTTTTTAGAAATTCAATGTGCTCAATTCAGATCAAAGTGGTTTTCTTACCATGCCTTAACTCATTATTCATACCAGATTTGAATCTACCTAACATTTTCTTCATTTCCTGCTATGATGAAAAAAATGCTTTTTGCAGTTTAGGGAACACAATTTTAACTGTTCTAAAGCACAATTATGCTCAGTATATCTGCACTAATTTTTAAACAGGATAACCAAAATATCTTCAAACAAAAGCTCAAAAAAAAGACAATTGAGTGATGACTAGCAGTGGAAAATACAGATCAAATCACAACAGGGAGATTTGGGTCACAGTGTAAGAATACATATTTTTAATCTTAAAGGCCCTATTTTTCACTGACCACAAAAGTTAAAACAAAAATTAAGCCAGTACGACACAAAAGCTTGAATGTCATTATGAAAAGCCACTTAAAGATTGAACATTACTACTGAAAAGAGAGGTAAAAGATGTTATGTAAATATACTTTCTTTCCCTTGGTGTGCTTTTTTTCATATCCTAGCCTAAAAATACTTTATTGACTTTGGATGTATTCCTGGTACCTTACTAGAAAGTTCAGTGAAAAAAAAAAAAGGAGGAGGGGAAGAAGAGAAGATAGTAATGGAAGGAAGAAGGGAAGGGAAGCAGGAGGTAAAGAAGATTATTTGGTATTTGTTTCAATGTTGTATGATGTGTGATAAGAGGCAAATCACAGGGTAATAACCAAAATATCAACTGGTACTTTTACAGTTTATTATCAAGACTTTATCAGGGAAATGGTAAATTAATTTTTGTGGTCGTTGTTCAATTGTTTTCCATCATGTCTGACTGTTCGTGACCTCATTTGGGGTTTTCTTGGCAGAGATCCTGCAGGGGTTTACCATTTCCTTCTCCAGCTCATTTTACAGATGAGGAAACCAAGGCAAACAGGGTGAAGTGACTTGCTCAGGGTCACACAGTCAGGAAGTGTCCGAGGCCAGATCTGAAATCAGGAAAATGAGCCTTTCTGACTCCAGGTCCAGAACTCTACCCACCGAACCACCTAGCTGCTGGTAAATTAATTATCCCATCCCATGGTTTATTGATTTTAAAAACATAGGAGAACTACTAGGTCTGTATCCCAAAGAGACCACAAAAAAGGGAAAAGAACCATATGTACAAAATAATTTATAGCAACCCTTTTCGTAGGGGCAAAGAACTGGAAACTGAAGGGATGCCCATCAACTGGGAAATGGTCAAACAAGTTATGATACATGAATGCAATGGAATAGTATTGTTCCATAGGAAATGATGAGCAGGCAGATTTCAGAAATACCTAGAAAGCCTTACATGAACTGATGCTGAATGAAACGAGCAGAACCAGGATAACACTGTATACAGACACAGCCATATTGTGCAATGACCAACTCTGACAGACTTAGCTCTTCTCAGCAATGAAGTGATCTGAGACAACTCCAAAAGACTCATGATGGAAAATGCTGTCCACATCCAGAGACAGAATGCTGGAGCCTGCATGCAGATTGAAGAAGACCATTTTCTTTTTTGTTGTTTTTTTTTCTTGTGGTTTTTTGCTTCTGTTCTGATCCTTCTTTCCACACAATGTGGAAACATGTTTAAAGTGACCGTACATGTATAGCTTATATCAGATTGCATGCTGTCTTGATGAGAAGGGAGAACAGGGAAGGGGAAAATTTGGAACTCAAAATCTTATAGAAGTGAATGTCAAAAACTAAAAGAAAACAATTTTTTTTTTACAAATTTAAAAAAAAATAGGAGGAAACATCTGAAAGATTTTATATTATTATTTCAGTCTATCCTTAAAGAATAACTAGAAATATATATCAGAGGGGCAGCTAGGTGGCAGAGTGAACATAGAGCACTGGTCCTGGGGTCAGGAGGATCTGAGTTCAAATTTAGATTCAGGCACTTACTAGCTGTGTGATCCTAAGCAAGTCACTTAACCCCAATTACCCCTTCCCCCCAAGGAGATATGTATATATACATATATACACAGTACATGTGCATATATATTACAAACACACATATATACATGTCAGTCATGAATTTTGTTTTGGGTGAGGCAATCAAGGTTAAGTGACTTGTCCAGGGTGACACAGCCAGATATGAATTTCTAAGCCACGTTACTGAATAACTACGAAGAGCCCTTGGTGTATTATTCTAGCCTTGAAGAGAGCATTCAGTGTCAAAACCTTCATTAAACTGATAGTCTGTCATCTCAATTTCTTTTTAGCCTTGGTAATGGAATCTTGTGCTATCTTCTGAGTTTTTCAACTTCAAGTACTAGACAATCAGTAAATCTTGGAGATTACTTGTGAATTTTATCAGTCTGATGTGCTGCAGATTCTACCCCAAAGTTCTAGGGAAGAGGGCAAGAGGATGAAAAACAAGGATGATATGTTAGTGGAATTCAGTCACTAGATTGGGTTTCTGGAAGTTGAGCTTTAGAATGACCTACTGCATTCCATAAAAGGCAATAAAATAAAAAAGCTTTGGAAGAAAAAAAAGCTTTCTTCCAACCAAAGGCACCTCACCATCCAGAATTCGTGGATGTATTAAAGTTTTGGGGTACAACTGTCCTTATCATTTTTCCCACTCTTAGATACTGCCCTTACTATAGGCAGTTTTACAGTGTCATGATTAACATAATAAAACTGATGGAAAATGCTACATTAAAATAATGCATAATCTTTGTGAAATAGAGAAACAGTTGTGTATAGGAATAAGTAATTGGAGGAAAAAAAAATGAAATGGTCAACCTGTACTTTGCCACAAATTGGCTTACAGACAGACACATTTGACTGAAAATCATTTCATATTCTTCCACCATATAGAAACATTAAACCATTAAAACTTTTTCCTATGACTGCATCAGAGTACACACATTCTAAAAAATATATTAACTAGTGAAGAGAAATATGAAATTCAAGTATTTGTTACTTTCTTTCCTCTGGCTTTGTTTCAAATAGATTATGCTTGAAAATTATAACGGCATCTTGAAAAGTCATGATACGTTCTAGATTCTGAACCTGATACAAGATTTCTTCCTCTTCTAAGTCACTCCCTTCAAATGTATCATGCTTCTGTAAAAGATATAGTTTCAAATTCTCATTTCAGAGTAAAATCTTTAATTTCAGACTGATTTTCTACTTTGGTTTTCACTGTAATGTTTATCACATCACAAAGTAATTTAAGTTACTTTGCTTAAAGGTGAATCAAAGTTTTTTTAGTATCTGAAGCAAGAAAGATAAACTTTAAATGGACCTCTGAGAAGTCAGACAGAATATTCTGTAACACAATAACTTTTTGTTATCGTAGGCTGACCATAGTTTTTCTATCCTTCTTATGTATGACAGTTTCTTTGGGACAGAGAATTAATATGTGTTTTTGTAGAATGTTAACAGTTCTGGCATTGAGGGCCTCACTTTTGACAAATAATGATTTTGTTCATTCAAGAACATTTTGTTTATTTCTAAAGTCATTTTATCTTGAGCCTGCAGTCATACACATACCATTCACTAATATAGGGCTACTTTTAACTACTACTGTTTGGGACTTACAGACTTACTCAGTCTGGCTCTAGTCTGCTTCTCCAGCCTTTTTACACATTATTCTCTATGACATACTCTATGTTCTAGCCAGACTAGCCTGTTTGTTCCTTACCTACAGCATTCCACATAGCACAGGCTGTCTGTCATGGCTGGAGTGCATTTCCTCCTCATCTCCACCTGGTAGAAGTCTAAATTCCTTAAAAGCTCAGATCAGATCTGTATCCTCTACGAGACCTTGCCTGATCCCTCAAGCTGCCAAGACCTCCTCTTCCCTTTGTCTTGTATTTATTTTGTTGGTGGAGATAATTCCAAGGAATAAGCTGAATTGGGACAGGAGTCTTGCATCTGGTTGGGCAAATAGTAAGCAAGCTCTTAGAGAAGAATCAATTGGCTCTACTAGGGAAGATAGCAATGTTAGGAGAAAGGTAGATTATTTGTCCTGATAAAAGAGAAATTCACAGTGTTCTCCCTTATGTTCAACACTAACACACTTTAATGACTCTTTAACCTCACCAACATGGGCAGACTTTCTATGGTGCAGACACATCTCATCTACATCTTCTTGTCCTCTGGGGTTCTGGTCCTCATCATCCCATGACCTGCACTTGACTTTGTTTTGAGTGAGGTAAGGCTGTGCAGGTCACCAGCCTCACTTCTCCTCCAGAGTCATCTGATAACTGTGACCAGATATTCATCAGGATGACTGGAGATGACCCAGGATGAGGCAACTGGGGTTAAGTGGCTTGCCCAAGGTCATGTAGCAAGGGAAGTAAGATTTGAACTCAGGTCCTCCTGACGCTTGCACTGGTGCTCTATCCACTGTGCTACCCTTATCATCCCATATATTGTTCACAAAGGATGTCCCCAATATCTTCCCTTTAGAGCTTTTAACATTATGTTATGTGGCACTTGAGCTGTCCGCCCATTATGACTCATTCTTAATACACGACAGGCTTGCTTCCCTTTTCAAGCAGATATTTCATATATTATGTGTACTGCATGTTACCCATTCAAGTCCCACCTCAGACACATGCTGGCTGTGTGACCCTGGGCAAGTCACTTAATCCAAGTGCTCTAGGCAACTCTCAAAGACTATAAATTGCAGAGTAGGTGTCAAACTATCTAGGTAGAGGGAGCTTCCTATTGGCGATGAAAGCATAGGTCCAATCTCTATCCTTACCTTTTATGCCACTTAAATTATGCCACAGACATCACTATTAACATGCTACAGTCCAGGCTCTCTATTGACCTTTGGGTCACCCAGGATTCTGGTTTTTCAGTGAATATGGTCTTCCTTGATTTACATTCATAGAGTATCTTGGGAGACAAGCCAGACGTTAAAAAAATGTTTCCAGTAGCAACTTAGGATCATTGAGAGTGCTAAGCAATTTCTTGATTAGAGCCCAGCTTGTCCTTTTTATTCCTAGCCTCAGTTTATTGTGCGTGGACAGGGCCTACTGAAGATATACATACGGATGGATTAAAATATCACCCATCCCATCCAGTTTCGATTATAGTATGAACAACAGGGATTCTTAATCTACTTGTTTTAGTGGCTGTGGCTCTCATTAAGAAACCACGGTAATGTTCTTGGGCTTGATACAATCAATTCACAGTCCTCAACATACAAAAGCAATTGTAGAAGCATCATTTACAATGTTAGAGGGCATCCTCATCTACACTGGCTGCTTTTCATTAATATTAACATTATGCAATTGAACCAATCAATAATTTTAGTGAAAGTTTCTTCATTACCCACTTCACTTCCATTTTCTTTCACTGCCTTAAAAGAACTTGAAGCTTTTGTTTAAATGGGTGCCCTAGTAAGAGAAATGCATCTTTTGATTATAATCTTCAATTCATACAGCTAAAGAAAACACCATTTCTGTCACTTTAACTTCTATTTCTTGTTTGCAAAACCTCAATCGCTGATGCAATTTAGCCCTTTAAAAAAAATTCATTTGTGTTTTACAATATTCTGCAGATTCATTCTAGCATCTTAGCCTGTTTTAGAGTTACTATGACCATGATTATGATATTCAATCATGCCAATTTTTTTTGTTCTAATGTAGAAATAAGCCTCTGCTTCTTTTTTTTTTTTTTTTTTGGTAAAAGTAGTTTTTCCTTCTGAAATATTCTTTTTATTCATTTTTTAAAGGGCTCTTTAAAAAAATTAACACAGCTGTAGGTAATATGGTATACAGGAACATATCACATCCTTCAACCAGCTGACATGTAACATTAACTAAACTTTGGCCTGGCATTAAATACAATGGGGTATTTTATAATGTTTACTAAATCAAATTTCACATTATTTGAACACACACTAATTTTGACATAGCTCCAGATGGTGCAGGGGATAGAGTGCTGAGCCTAAAGTCAGAAAAACTCATCTTAATGGGTTCAAATCCAGCCTCAGATACTTCCCAGCTATGTTCCTAGACCCTGGTGAGTCACTCAACCCTTTTGCCTCTGTTTCCTCATCTGTAAAATAAGCTGGAGAAGGAAATGGCAAAACACTCTAGTATCTTTGCCCATAAAACCCCAGCTGGGGTCATGAAGTGTCAGACATGACTAAAATGGCCAAACAACAAAAAGCTGTACACTGATCTGATCCTCACAATAATGTGTAGCAAAATGCTGAAATTAGAATTAAAAAATCTAGGTTCAAATTATAATCAGGTATTTATTAGCCATATGACTCTGAGTTTCAGTTAGCGTGTCTGTAAAACAGGGATAACAATAGCACCTACCTCACAGTGCTGTGAGAATCAAATGACACGATGTAGTTTGCAAACTTTAAAATGTTACATAAATAATGTCTTTGTTATTATGTAAAATAAAGGATTTCTAAAGAAGTTTAGCACCATATCTTTTTGATAGAGAAGCAAAGAAATTTGCTACCATTACTTTTATTATATACAGTCTGCTAATCCCATTTTCTCCGTAAACCAGCAGAGACTTATGAAGCCTCATCCTGTCCACCCCACTGTGACCCTCTTACAAAACCCACCAATCATTACCTCTCATCACCACTTTGCTCAAGGTTGTTCCCAGGCAGGTCTGACCATCTATACCAGTGTTATGGATATAAGGGAAGAGGAGATAAACTGATAAACCAGGGAAGACTTAGGAAACTTCTGCTGACAATGAAAACAGTGTTACCACCAGTAAGAAGGGAAACTGCAGAGAGACTGAAGTATGAATACAGTGTGGGGGAGGATAGACGGGAAAAGGGAGTAAAAGGTGTTTCCTATGAAAAAGCTCCGAATTTCAACTAATGAATTGTCAACAATCTACTTTTACTATGTAAAGCTTAGAAGGGAAGAATATTGTACAGAAGAGGAAGTATTATTTTCAGCTTCATACTAAGGACAGGAACATAGCCATACTGTTTCAACATCATTAGGAGATATTATCAGGCTACCATTTTATTATCGACCAAAATGCTGCACACCTGCAAAGCAACTCAGTGAAACAGATAAAAATTAGCTTTTAAAACTGCATAATATTTCAATTTCAAATTTCAATTCATAATATTTCAATTTCAATTTCAAAACAATACCAACACTTGTACTTATCTGGAGGCTAAATTTAAGGCATCTTTAATCCCACAGATAATGCAACTGGAGTAGGAGATAAGTAAAAAGAGGTCTCTGAATACTCAACCTAGCAGTCACAAAGTCAACGAAGTTAAATCATATATTGTTGCTTCTGAACTCTGACTCAAGTTACCTGACTCTAATTTGCAATAAGACAGGGACAGGCGCTGGACTTGTGATTTTACTAGTCTAGGAAACTCCCAGTGAAGAAAACTCTCTCTCCTGATCAGTGACAGAACCATCTCTGCAAACTAAAGTCTTAGAGCGTAGGGTTGCCTTGAGCAACGAGATGTTAAGTGACTTGCCCTGGAATAGTATTTGCACTTAGGGCTACCTGACTTCAAGGCTCATTCACTCTCTATCCATTGTGGCACACTGAACCAACTTAATTTTAATATGCAAAACAAATTTGATTATATATTTTCTCAGCCTACAACAGATTAGAATCTGTTATAAACAGAAGGGGGATAAAGGGCACAGACTAAGGCAGCTACAGGGGCAGGAGAAGAAAGACAGCTGACAATCTGCAGTCAGTTCCGGTTTTGCCTTCTACCTAGAATGTGCTTTCCTCAGCTCAAATTCTGCCAATGCATCCAGCTAAAATCCCATCTCCTTCACAAAGCTTCCTCTAACTTTCACTTCCCTGAAATAACTATACTCTTCTTACCTCTTAATGCACTTTAACATCCTAATAATAAGTGTACATTTAAAAAGCAATTTTTTTTCCTAACAACCCTGTTAAATCAGTACTATGTTATGATCCCTAATTTACAGATAAGGAAAGTGAGATTCGGGGAAGTTAAGAAACTTGTATGATTATAAAGTAAATACTGGATTTGGGATTTGAACCAGTTTTCTTGATTCTGTGTACAGTGTTTTTATATTAATTTTATACAATTATCTCCCCTATTATAATGTAAATTCCAGGAGGGCAGAAAGACCTGTCAATTGCATTCATTTATCCACCCAGTCATCTAGCCATCCAAATAATTACGTAACTCGCTATACTGCAACATAATGCTCTAGATACTACAAGGGATATAAGGATTTCCCTCAGAAAGTCTGAAACCCCCAGGTATTCAATAAAAATGTGTCGAATGAGATAGAAAGCAAAAAACTAGAGGTACAGTAACACAAAACTGTGCTAGCACACAGTAATGGTATTCATAATGATGATCCTGAAATATCAAGAAAAAGTGACATATTCATTAATTCAACATTATTAGGTGCCCACAATGTGAAATGATACTCTAAATACTCCCAGTATCATCTTTTTCTTTCCCCCAAAAGAAAAATAAAAGCTTTTCCTTGTAACAAATAAGTATACTTATGCAAAATGAATTCACATATGGACTCATTCTGTACCTATATAGCTTATTTGTCAAGAAGTGGGAACTGATCACTTTATAGATCACAGCTCTTAAGTCTTTCAAAGTTGTTTTTCTTTGTAATGCTGTTATTGTTCCAACGGTGCTGTTTCTGCTCACTTTACTCTGCATCAGTTCATACATATCCATCCAAGTCTCTCTGAACTCATCTTTTCCTCATTTCTAACAGTATAATAATATTACATTACATTCATACACCATAATTCGTTCAGCCATTCTCCAATCATTGTGTTTCTGTGTTTCTATTTCTTTGCCACAACAAAGAGTTCTTCTGCAGAAATTTTTGGACATAGCAGTCTTTTCTCTGTTTCCTTTGGGGTAGAAGCCCGAGCAATGGTATTGTTAAGTCAAAGGGAATGCATAATTGAATGACTTTTAGAGCATGGCTCCATACTGATTTTTCCAATGGCTGGACCACTCAAAAGCCCTCCCAATAGCTCATTTGTATCTCTGTTATCCCATCTCTATCAAACTTTGTTTCTTTTGTTATCTTCACAATCTGACGGGTGTGAGCTGTTTTGATTTGCATTTCTTTTATTATTGAGGGCCTACAACATATTTTTCATGTTGCTGTAAACAAATTTCCTTTCTTCTGAGAAACTTCTATCCATATCCTTTGACCATTTACATCTCTTTTGGAGAATGGCTATTCTTAGATATTTATATCATTTCCTTAAATACCTCCTGTATTAAGTCTTTATTAGAAAAATTTGCTGCAAAGATTTTTTCCCTCCATTTTCCTTCTCTTTCAAATTGCATTGATTTTCCTTTTGTAGAATCATTAAAATTTTACATAATCAAAATTGTCCATTCTATTTTCAGTGATCCTATACATCCACTGTTTGGACAAGAACTCTTCTCCAACCGATAGAAGTTTCAATTGGTAGCTCCTCTGCTCCTCTAATTTGTTTATGATACAGCTTAAAAATGTTTATGCCAGCTGTTGGTATCCAACTATGTTTGGTTGCTTCTGGGTCTTGCTTCAAGATCGTGAATGGAGAGTTGGTTTTATCCCCTCATATCTAGGCACTGAGTCAGTCCTCTTCCCTAATGTGGCTCTTAGTTCTCTGAGGAGTGCCTGCCTGGGTCCATTTTCCTCACTCACTAAGCTATAGGAGTAGGTTATGTCCTCATTTCTATTCTGACAGGTAAGTGGTGACCTGGTTTCAGGTATCTGATTATAGGAGTTTGTGATGAATAGCTTACAACTGCCCTGCTCAGAGCACTGGCTGGCTGGTGTGAAGTCCACGTATGGTAATAGTTTACGATGGCTTCACTGGCATTGCTCCTCTTCTAGCTAGTGCTGGGTAATACATACTAAGTGTATTGCTGCCGGTTTTCTTGGTACAGCTCCCTTCCCCAACTCTTCCAGTGCCTGTATTTATCTGTGCTTATGCTCCCTCCATCGACTTGTCTTTTGGTGTGGGAATGATCTTTTATGTTACCACCTTAACTAGAAGTCCCATGACGTGAATATGTAAAAAGAACATCACGACATCAATTGTAAAAATGCAACACCTGTTGCAGAGAATGAGAAGGCAAAGAAAGTCTATAAATAATTCAGTAAGATATTCCAAAACAAATTAATATGTACTTAACTATTCAGAGACATTAATGGAAATGTAGGCATGAAGGAG
The DNA here is from genome assembly GCA_023548195.1 of Bettongia penicillata ogilbyi. Lineage (NCBI taxonomy): Eukaryota > Metazoa > Chordata > Mammalia > Diprotodontia > Potoroidae > Bettongia > Bettongia penicillata. The sequence continues at coordinate 2,687,954 of JAJHZJ010000121.1, read as the reverse complement.
GATACTGAAGAAATGCTGTTGGAAAATATAGCACAGAGAAGTAAGAAATAAAAAAGACCACACAAGTAGGCGGCCTAACTGGACACCTTCAACTGATTTCAAAATGACTCCCAGGTCACTCACTAATCATTTCCTGTCTGCTAAAGCATAATCACTCTTATTTCTGTGATATTATCTGGTGTTTGTCATGTTCAGCACTTCCTGAGGTGTTTTCTGAATTACTCTCTGCACCATGAGAGATGCCATTTATAGAGTACTTTAAAGTCTGCAAAATGCTTTACATATTATTATGTCATTTGATTCTTACAAAAAAACTAAGAAACAGGTTGTATTATTATCCTTTTCTTAAAGAAGATGAAGAAACTAAGACAGAGAAAGGCTCCGTTACTTTCCCAGAGAAGGTCACAGAGCTAGTAAATGTCTGAAGCAGCGTACAAAACCTGGTCTTCTTGATTCCAAGTCCATCTTTCCACTATGCCATAATGCCCATTGTAATATTCAGACGTACAGCTTCCATGAAACCTACAAACTTTGGATTTCCCCTTTTCTATGACGATGTTAGAAGGCTCATCAACGTCTCCTTCCCTGCCAATCTCAAGCCTGAAACACCAGACAAGAGTGGTCACGAACAAAGGTGACAGTCAGCAGGAATGCACTGTAATGACCTCATGGTTGACCTTATGGTTGAAGGGAAGGGCAATGCAGAGGAAGCAGAGCTGAGACGATAATATTGTCTGAGATAGCTGTCTGTCACTCTGTGGGTGTAACATTTCTGGCTGCACAGGGCAATGAGTCCTCTCAGTAAGAATGAAAGCAGGATGAAAGAATATAAAAGGCTTGTTAACTAAAAGAAACTCATTTGATTTAGTAGAACAAAATGACATTTTAACAGCTACAAGAAAGATCTCCTAAACGTAGCAAATCATCTAAGATTCCCTGAAAGATTTTAACAACAAAGGTAGGACACAGAATTTTTGCATAGATTTAATTACAAAGTGCTCCTTAAATAAATAAAAAACAACATAAATAGCTGGTGCCAATATTCAGTGCTCATGGCTGAGTGCACCAATACAGTAAAAATTATAATACTACCAGTTAATTTGCACTTTTAAGGTTATGCTAATCAAATTACACAAAGGATTCTTCATAAAACTTGATAAAATAATTGCAAAATTTGTTTGGAAAAATAAAAGATCTAGAATATCAAGAGAAATGATGAAAAGACTTAGGGATGAAGGGGGAATGGCAGTTCTAGACCTCAAATTACATTATAAAGCAATAGTCATCAAAACTATCTAATATTTGTTAAAAACAATAGGGAGATAGAACAATATAAATAGACAGATCACACTAGATAAGAAATCAGAAGCAACAAAGCTCAATAACCTAGTGTTTGATAAACTTGAAAACAAACTACCTAGGGAAAAAACTTATTGATTAAAAACTGCAAAGAAAACTGAAAAAAAAAAGTCTAGCAAGAATTACTTAGACAATGCCTTACCCCACATTTCCCAATATAGTCTAAATGTATACATGCCCTTGATAATTAAGATCATACCATAAAGAATTTGGAACTTCTCATAGTGCTGGGGCAGAAGATATATTCTTAACCAAATGAGGGAGGAAGAAAAATTACAAAAGATAATATGAATAAAACTGTGATTACTTGAAACTGAAAAGCTTCTGTGAAGAAAAAATTAATGCACTTAGGATAAGAATGGAAGTGGTTGAATGGGAAAAATCTTTTTATCAAATTTCTCTTATGAGGATTTCAAATCCAAGATATATAAACAATTAAGATATAGATGTGTATGTATGTATGTTTATATATGTGTGTTTACACATACATACACATACACACACACACACACACACACACACAATGTCATTCCCCAACAGATAAGTGGTCAAAAGATATGAACAATGAATTCTCAAAAGAACAATTATATATGAAAGAACACTACAAATCACTAATTATAAGAGAAATGCAAATCAAAATAACTCTGAGATTTAACTTCACACTCAGCATTCAATTAATCAATAAACATTCATTAAGTGCCTGCTATGTGCCAGGGATACAAAGAAAGGCAAAAGAAGCTCTCAATCTAATGGAGGAGACAAAAAGCAGATAAATATGTGCAAACTACATTTAGTTTAAACAGGAAATAATCAAGAATGGGAAGACACCAGAATTGAGAAGGATTAGAAGAGGCTTCCTACAGGAGAGGGAATTTTTATTTGAGACTTGAAGCCAGGAGGTATATAAGAGGACAGAGAGCATTCCAGGCAAGGGGGACAGACAGCAAGGGAAAGTGCCCAGGCATGAGAGACATGAACAGTTAGGAGGATCAGGGTCACCTGACTGAATTATGCCTGGTTGGGTGGCAAGGTGTACAGTAACTGGAAAGGGAGGAAAAGAGGTTAGGTTATGAAGGGCTTGGAATGCCAAACAGCATTTTTGTACTTGATCTGGAGGTGAGACACTGGAGTTTATCGAGTGGGGAGTGTGTGACATGACTGGACCTGAATTTTAGAAAAATCATTTTGGTGACTGAATGAAGGATGGATTGGCTGGAGAGAGACTTGGGGCAGGTACACTCTTCAGCAGCCTCTTGTAGTAATACAGAAATGAGGTGATGAGGTCTTGTACCTGACTACTGACAGTGTCTGAAGATAGAAAGGGGCATATAGACCTTGGTAACAGATTGGAAATGGGGGTCAGGAGGGCCAGGAAAGGTAGTAAGGAGTCAAAGATGACTACATTAGGAGGTATTAGAAGGATGATATTGCCCTCTACGAAAGGTTTAGAAGGAAAGATAACAAGTTTTGTTCTGGACACATTGAGTTTAGGATGACTAATGGAATCCAGTCTGAGATGTCTGAAAGGCAGCTGGAGATGTGAGACTGGGACAGGAATAGCAGATATGACAGTCATTAGCACAGAGATAATAATTACATCCATGGGAGTTGATAAGATCGCCAAGTGAAGTAATACAGTAGGAGAAGAAAAGAGGGCTCAGGAGAGAACCCTGAGAGATATCCAAAGGTGTGATGTACAGGAAGATCCAGCAAAAGAGAAAGAGGAGTAGTCAGATAAGCAGGAAGAGAACCACAAGTGCCTGGAAACCTAGGAGAAGAAAGTGATCAACAGTGCCAACAGCCACAGTCGCAGTCACAGAGGGGTCAAGGAGGAGGATTGAGAAAAGGATCTGGCGACCCAGAAATCACGGGCAACTTTGGAGACAGCAGTTTGGGCAGAATGATAAGGTTAGGAGCCAGACCGTAAGAGACGAAGAAGAAAGTGAGAGAAAAATGGAGGCAACTGCTGGAGATAACCTTTCCAAAGAGTTTAACTGCAAAGGGCAGGAGAGGTCTAGAATGACAGTAAACAGAGAAAGGAGAAGCAGACATGTTTGCGGGCAGTAAGGAATGATTTAGTAGACTGGGAGAGACTGAAAATAAGTGACAGAGGGGGCAATCTATTGAAGGGATAGTATGGAATGGGACTGCTCTGAGCAATGCGGGACAGGGGTGACGGAGGACATAGTGGCAGAAGGCACCTTAGTAACATGACGTGGGGAAGAAGGTAGAAGAGGGAGCTCGTCATGAATGGCTTCAATTTTTTTCCGTAAAATATGAGGCAAGGTTCTCAACTGAACAGGGCTATGGGGAATTAGGGGAGGTTTGGTGAGGGATGAAAAGAGTTGGAAAAGCCACTTACTATGAACAGTGGGACAGTGAGTTGATAAGGCAGGTACAGAAGGAATATCTAATAGCAGTAACAGTCCAGATGAGGTTGTGTAACATAAATAAAAATAAAACTGGATCCATATTTGTAATGGCCCCAATCAGAACAGTTTCATGTTTTACTCCACTTCTTTCAGCAATAGGTGTATAGGAGTGAAGGTGGGTGAAAGACGGTTATGATAAAGATTACAAAAGATGGGAATAGTCAACTTTGGAGGAACTGTTGGTCGACAGACACATTCATGCATTGTTGGTAGAGTTATAAATCAGAACAACTCTTTTGAAAAGTCACTTGGAATTATTACTAGGCTTATAATTCAAGGTTATTGATAAAACGAAAGTCCTCATATACCCTGAAATATTTTAATAGTTATTTTGTGAAAGCAAAAAATTAGGAAGAAAGTAGATGTCCATTGATTGAGGAATGCATGACTAAACACTGTGATACATGAATGAAGATGTACTGTAAGATATGACAAATGCAACGAACACAGAGAAGTATGGTCAGATCTATGTGAACTGATGCAGAATGAAGTAAGCAGAGCCAGGAAAACAATATGTACAATGACTACAACAGCGTAAATAAAAAGAATCATAAAAAAGGTGCAAAACTATAAAGAATAATCATGGCTGGAAAGAAGATACATTGGAAGACACACCAATCCCACCCCTCCACAGAAGTGGGAGGTCTACAGTATTTTACATTATGCATATCTTCAGATTTTTCTGGTGTACTCAATTATGCCAATTCTTTTCTTTCTTTTTTCTTTGTCTTAAAGAAGTTACTTGTAATATGAGATGGCTCTCTAGAAGGGAAACAGGAAAGGGATATTGTAGAAACTATAGTGATGGAAAAAAAGACACGAAGGAAACATCTTTAAAAATCAATAAAAATAATTTTGATTGACAATTCACTGAATATTAGTACTTAGTGAAGCAGACAACAGGGACACACACACACACACACACACACAGAGTCTTTGCCACTATCATGAAGGATGCCATGAGATAAAGTGATACTTTATCCACGGATACTGAAAGTTACGAGATGTGGTAGTGTAGGGACTGAGAGTCAAGACTTATGAAATCTAGTCCCACCGAGTAATATGAAGTAAAGCTAAAATAGAGCCAGATTATGAAGGGATTTTGAGCAATGTATTTATATGATCAGGAAGCTGTGTGTAAGATAAATTGGAGAGTAGAGAGACTAGAGTAAACTGTTTAGTAAAATATTTAAATTGTCCAAGTCGCAAGTAATGAGAAATATGTAGTATCACTGGAAATGTAAAGAGGACAAATTCAAGAAAGTGAATCAGTACATTCAAGAGGTAAACCATAAAGTAAGATAAAGGAGAAAGGAGGAGACAAATATAACTCACACATTTCAAGTATGGATGATTGGGAGAATAGTGGCATAACAGACAAAAATAGGAAAAGGAGGAAGAAAGGCAGGTTGGAATAAAAATTATTAGTTCAGATTTAGTCACACTGAATTTTAGGTGCTGGTTAGTCAGTAAATGTCCTCTTCAAATACGAAGGATGAATAGTAACAACCTATGTACAGTAGCTGATTTGAAATCAGTGTTTTGGGACTCAGGAAAAACTCCACAGGTGAAGAATATAAATTTGGGAGGTGACACTTGGATCTGTGAGAGCAAATAAAGACAAAGGAAAGATGCATGGAGAAGAGCAAAGCGGGTAAGGGGAAATTACCCTTGGGAACCACTTTTGTTAGTAGAAAAAGGAGCTATTAAAGATGCAGGAAGAAAACTAGTAAAGCATGGCACTATGGAAGTCAAGAAAGGAGGGAATATCAAAGAAAGTGAGGGCAGTCAATAGTTTCTAATACTACAGAAAGGATAAGGAACTAAAGGACTGAGAAAATCATATTTAGAATTCACAGAATAAGAAGATATTCATACGCAATCCATTTTGTAAAGCTGTCGTGCAAATGAGAGTCAGAGGTCCAGGAGAAGAATTCAGAATCTAGACAAGGAATATGAGTAATACTGGGCAGTAACAACGAGAACGCAGCTTGATATGGTCACCACAGGCCTTGTGCTGAGGGCCATAACTGATCTGAGAACATAGGTGAAGGCAGGGATACACATCTGGCCAGGATGGGGGCAATGAAAGGATGAAAAGCAAAAGCAAGTGCTGATGCTAAGAGTTCAAAAAAGATATAGTGTGCAGGATGTAAATTTACCATGCAAATAAAACTGAGACTGTAAAGGTACAGGAAACACAATCATTTTCACTTTCCAGCTATCATAACCATGGACATAAGATAAATAATTATTCAGATGTTTTTAGAATTTTTGACCACCTCTGAGACAAAGGATCATGAAATGGTGTCGATAAGCCAACAAAAAGGTTAAGTTTCTGGGAGGAAACAATATTCTGAAATTTTGATTGCAGAAGGTTAAAGGAGCCCTCGATTAGTGCTCTATTACTTTTTGGCATTCATCTGAAACCACTGAAAGAAAACATAAGAAACCATGACCTAACAATGACACCAATTTGTGCTCTTTTAGGAAGGCAATACTGAAGGCATAAAAACTATATGCTTGGACTCCACTCCATGGAGAGTGATAAAAGAGATAAAAGGCATGGTCCAACACACAAAGAATCAAACATTCAAAGACTGTAACAGGACAAACACAAGTGTGTGTGTGTGTGTGTGTGTGCATATGTGTGTATGTGACAGAAACAAACTTACACACAACCAAATACAATAATACACTTGGCACAAAAACACATCCAATAACTGTTAAGTATTTATGGGAGAGAATGGGAAGGAATAAGGAGAAAGGCTTTGTAGAGTGAAGGTAGGACACAACATCTCAGTCTCTGCTGTCTCCTCAAAACTCTGCTCTTACACAGACCGTCGACATCACTTTGCAACATTTTTTTTGGTTCAAACCATACAATAACATAATCCTATCCATACCCTTGTTGCAACTATCAACAGATTTTCGTTTCACTCTTTTTCTGAGTGAAAAATCTTCCTCTCTACCTCATCTCTCTCATTAAAACCCTTTAAATGCAGTCTATCCAATTCACTGACGTCTTTCACTTCCACCCCCTTTACTTCCACTGAACCTTGACCTTTCCTGGGTGACTGTATGTTAGAGCTCACTGTGATTTCAAACTATCTCCTGACTCTCCAAGTTCATGACCTCTGAGGTTTCTCACTTTGATCACAATCTCATCTATTTTTCCCATCACCTCACTCCTCCTAGACCTGCTCTTTATCCTCATCGAGACCTTATTCTTTTCCTGTTCTCTCAGTCCATCTTCTGTGCTTATTTCCCTCTTTTCTACTGCCAAGCAGTTTAACAATGAACTCTTCTCCATCCGGGTATCCCATTCCCTTATCTAGCTCTTCACACTCTGCTACTCCTTAGTCTTCGATTGCTATTAGGTTTTGTTCTTTTATCTTTTATGATTCTCATAAATTTGGCTCTTCCTAAGCCACTGAACATCAGTGAAGTCATAAAATTAATTACATATGGTATGGGTCCACTAAAAATGTATACGATCTAACCTGAACTGAACCTTTATCATATATAGAAAGCCTTCTAAGACATGTATGACTGACTTATTATACACTTCTCAAATAATTACTCCCATTTGATAGATGAGGAAACTAAGGAAAAGAGACAGTAACTGAAAACTAATACTAATGACAGAACCATGTATAATAAACAAATGCAAGTACACTTAATGAGAACTCAAACTTGTCATCTATCAAGTTTTTCCTTTTGTTTTTCTACTTATAAAGTTAAAGGAATAATCATTTCAAAACATTTCCAAAATATTTTGTCAACTATCAATTTATTCATTCCAATTAGCAAATTCATTCAGGATTCAAATTAATTCATCTATTATTCACCTATTCTGGCTCTCAAAGATCACTTAAGTAAAAACTGACTGCTACAATCTGGAGCTAATTATAAAATTTTATCTTCTCATAGACATACAGATAGACCGACATGTCTCCGAAATGGAAATATTATTGGTGTTTTCACAGGCAGTTAGGTAGTGTCAAAAGCAAACAGAAACTGCCTCCTGCAGGCTGCACATTGACTTAGAAAACGACATATTAGCATTATCTATGTTCTAGACTACATTTCTGTTTGTTTTATCAACTATTTCCCCTGATCAACTATCAATCTAGGAACATTATAGCCACATGCATTTTTGACACCTCTGGTGTAGTGGACAGAGTGATGAAACTGGAGTCAGGAAGAGCTGAATTCACATCTTGCCTCAGATGTTTTCCAGTTACTTTGATTTCCACATCTGTAAAACGCTGATAATAATAATACTCCCAAGGCTGTTGTGCAGACAGGCTATTATAACAATCTGGAATAAAGTGTTTAAATATCCTCCCATCCCGCCTTACTAAATGGCACAGAAACATACACTGTCAGGCTCCCAGAAGAAAAGAATCATTCTAATTGCCCTCTGATAGACAGGGATCTGAGCAGCACAGCACTGGCTTCCTTCATCTCACTGCCACGGGCATCTCCTCCTTCATCTTGCTGCTGTGACCTACTAAACTCCATTCTCTCTACTTTTTAATGACATTTGGCTCAAGGTCTTTCCCCATGCTCAGGGCTAACTGCTATCCAATATAGTTAATAAACGTTATTAAACATGTGTGAGGTACTATGCTATGTGCTGGGAATACAAATAGGCAATGCAGTCTTTGCCTTCAAGGAGTTTGCAGGGGAAGAAAATATACAACAGAAAGCAGAATAGGGTGTCACCAGAGTGGACAAGCACAGAGGAATGATGGTCATGATGTCGAGACGAAGAGGAGCAGCTGGTGGGAAATGAAAAACTGGATGGAAATTATGAGCCCTCCATAAAAGGGAGGCTTTGGATGGATTTTTGGATCTGCCCTCTAGCCCTTTGACGGGGAAGGTAACTCACAAATCTTCAATCATTATTCTGTCCCTGCTCCTGAGCTGCTCAATATTTTCAAGAAAATCACAAAACTGGACTAATTTCAAACACTGAGATCAATCAGAACTTAGTACAGCTCACGCCTGTAGACCTTCTTCAATTAATCATTGCACTTAGTCTACGGATTTGGTGTGCAGCAAGGTGGTGTAGTGAATACAGTGCTGGGTCTGTAGTCAGGAAGACTCATCTTCATATCTGGGCTCAGAAACTTCCTAGCTGTGTGACTCTGGACAAGTCACTTAACTCTGCCTCAGTTTACTCATCTGAAAAATGAGCTGGAATATGAAATGGCAAACTATTCCAGTATCTTTCCCAAGAAAAGCCTAAATGGGGTCATGAGCAGTAAGATACAATGGAAAAAGACTGAATAACAAAAAATGAAATTTGTATAAAAGGGAGTAGTTATCTCAGAACCAGACAGAGGTTTAAGTGTTCATTTACTTAGAAGAAGTACAATCATTGATAACTGAGAACCAGTAGCCCAGGGGCAACCAATCAAAAGAGGAAGAGAAGGTGAGATTGATCTGTGGCACAGAAGGGAGATGATATATTGAGGAGGGTCTGAACAGGGTTGTTGGAGCAGAAAACCTTGGTGGACACCACCAGTGTACCCACCTACACAAGGACTGAAGGAAGTCCTGAGAAAAGATCTGCTCTTTTCTGCATTTTCCCCTCTTAGTGCTTGTTTATCCATAAACACTGTAATAAAACCCATTATTTCATTACCAAATGTTTCCAAAGGCCTGAATTTTGCCTCAACCACAAAGAAGAGAAATAGATAAATGTGAATTTAGTCAGAGAACCCAACCTCTGCCTAAATGTTAGGAATTTTCCTAACCAGTAAGCTTATAGTGATTATGAATGCATTTATAACTTTTCACCTAAAAATCTCTAAAACTGAAGAAGGGAACATGTAGATCTGAGGCTAATTAAATGCATTACAAATTCATGGTAAACAACCTTTACTAGGATTTTCCTGCTTCCACAATCCCACCCTTTCCCTGAAATGACTATTTCAAATTTTTTCTCACCACTACCACCACCACCACCACCACCACATGCCAACTACCTACACTTGAATCAGATAACCTCATCTTTTTTGGAAAGTTTGAGGCCACCAACAGGAGCTCTCTTCTCAGCTGCTTTCCTCCGTTCCTCTGTCTACAATGGAAGATGTAGCCTGCTCTCTCACTAAAGCTAACGCCACCTCATACTAAACCTAATTACCTCCCAAATCAACTGAACAACTAGCCAACAAAGAAGTCTTTATTAAGAATTTACCGTGTGCCAAGAATTGTCCTAAGCATGTCGAGGATACAAAACCCTTTAGGACTTTGCTCCAGAAACCATTCCCTATATGTTATGCATCTTCAATCTCTTCCTTCTGACTGGCTCCTTTCTCTGAGTTTATAAATAATTTAGGTTTCCCAAGTCCTAATAAAAGTCTTTGCTTGACCTTTTCTAGCCCATGCAACTATTCTCCATCTGTTATTCTGAAAAACTTGTTGACATCTAGTGCATTAATTTCTTTAATGTCTAGTTGTAGGGCTTCTCAAACTACTTGTAGATACATCTCAAGAGTGTCAGGTTTATAGTTTTTTTGTCCATTTTTATTATGCAAATAAGACTATGCTTACTTTTAAAATTTCATAACTGTATCATCCTTCACTTCCAGTAAATTAATTGCTACTACATGTTATACATACACACATATTTATACACAGCTATATTAATAATGCCCTTGTTAAGATTTTTGTGTATTTATCTGCTCTCTAAAGAATTTTAGCATTTGTTTGCATAATTTCAAGGAAAAAAAATCACAAATGTCTCCATAAAGTCTCTGACCCTAACTCTGAAAGAACAACCCAACATCATTTTGCCTCGACTCTCCTCCTGCTCTAAGCCATTCTTCATCCTGCTGCCAAAATAATTTTTATTTATCACTAGCCACACAATTATGGGACAAAATTCCTTGGTAAGTCTAACATCCAACTAAGTCCCACTGGCTATTACCCTATATAGTTTTAATTTTTTGTTATTTTCTATTGTTTTCACCCCTAAAACCTCATTTCCTAGTTATAACTTTGCTGCTTAAGTATATGTATGGGTTCAACCTAGGCCCTTAGTACCAAGTATTTTAGTGAAGACCTTCCATGTCCCCCTTGTTAGTCAGCTTTGAACTGGGAATCATTCCAGTCTTATACAATCATGCTTCTGAATTCCAAAGCACAGTTTGGGAAGTGGAGGTAATAAAACTCTGCTCTTCACTAATCACTATCTTTCAATACGGGAAAAAAAGGGTGTCTCTGATCTGTGACTTTTTGATCCTAAAAGGAAAGCTTTGGAAGCCAGCTTTGGAGGAGCTGACAACACACATTCTCAATCCAGACATAGATTTGTAGGCCCTACAGAACCCCCCAATGCCATGTGCAGCTGGTTCTAAAGAAAATCCCCTAATCAATTTCTTTTGAACACATAAGTCATGAATGAGCTTCCTCAGTCTTCCATTTCTAGGGCAGATTCTAGGTTACTACATGTTCATTCATTTGGGGAAGCATCTGCCAATGTAGGAATGGAAATGGGTGGGAGAAAATGCTTAAGTATCCTTCTCATTTTAAAACTCCACAAACTAAGAGAGGCTTCTGAGTAGTTGCTGTAGTGAGTGGCCCCACTTTACTATTCTTTTCTCAATCCCTAGCAATTGGCTTTCTTCAAGAACGAATGAGCTTCTAATGGCCTTCCATTGGTCTTCACTCTGTTTGAGCCTTCTCAAGCTTTTGATGGTTGACCATCCTTTTCAACTGAATACTCTCCACCTGGCTTCAGAGATGGTACTCTTTTCCAGTTCTTTTCTTCTCTCTCCAAATTCTTCTTCTCTATTTCCTTTACTGACTTTTTAACCCCTTCCGGACCAACTGAGCTTTTATCCTGGGCTATCTTCTCACTCTCTCTGCTGTCCCTTCCATTGTTGCCATAAACTAGGTCAGATTTCAACCTGGGCTCAATATTGTTCTACCCAAGTCTTCTCTCTGTGATATCACTATGTAGCCCCTTCCCTTACCTCTTCTATAAAATCAATTACCAAGTTCCATCAACTTCACCTCTTTTACATCTGTTTTATTCACTCAGTTTTCACTGTTGCCATGATGGTAGATGCTACCTGCCTTAATCAATAAATCAGTCATCATCTATTAAGTGCTTTCTGTGTTCCAGGTCTCATGTGGAGCACAGGAGATACAAAAAATAAAAATAAAATAAAAACAGATCCTGTCCCTGAAGGAGTTTACATTTTAAGGGGGAAGGAAACATACATGGTTACCTAAAACTCATGGACAGAGTGGACACTGGGAAAGGCCTCCTGTGGAACGTGGATTTTTAACAAGGGTCTTAGAGGAAAACAAATTCTAAAAGAGAAGAAGAGGAGACCATCACAGGAATAAGGGACCAGAGGCACAAAAACATGAAAAAAGGAGATGGAGTGTTGTGGGTGCATGCTAATAAGCAAGCCAGTATGGCTGACTGTGCAGTGAGAGAAACAATGTGTAAGACTAGAAAGCTAGGAAAGGGCCAGGATATAATGAGCTTTAAATGCTTAAGAAAGGAATTTGCATTTGATTCTACAGGTAACTGGGGATCACTGGAGCTTATTGACTTGGGAGTAGGGGTGGGGTTGACAGAAAAAACAATGCTTTAGGATTTAAAACTTTCCTCAGTGGCTAGAACCTTCTCACCACATGCAATAATCCTTTGTCATTATGGTCTCTTTCTCTCATACCCCTAAGTGATATCCCTCACCCTCCTACGCCCTTCCAGTTCCCTTTTATGTGTTGTCTTCCCCCATGAGAATACATACTCTTTCAGGGAAGTATCTTTCCTTTGTTTGGCTTCCATTGGTATCCCCATTGCTTAGCAGAATGCCTGACACATAATAATCCATTAATAAATGTTTGCTGCCTTGCATTGCTCAGATCTAACATGGTGTATGAGAAACTCAAAGACCCTAGCTACTAGAATAAAGATTCTCTGACAAAAACTGCTGGGAAAACTGGAGAGCAGTTTGGTAGAAATTAGGATTGGACTAAGACCTCACATCATATACCACAATAAGCTCCAAATTAAACAACTGAGGAGAAAGGAAGAAAATATTTTTTCAACTATGTATAGAGGAAGAGTTTATGAAAATACAGCTAGGGGAGAGGGTGGGAACTTACGATAATTTTTTAAGGATAGGGGACACATAGGCAACAGAAAAGAAATCAGTGATTAGGAAGAGATTGAAAATTAAAGGGAGAAGGGGAATGACATTGGGATCAATGTTCCGGAAAACACTAAAGAAGTTGTGGTTACAATTTGCTCTTTTCTGTTTTTTAAGGTGTTGTTTTCTTTTGCATTTTTTGTGCCTCTTTTACCAAGCTGCTGACTCTTTTCTTTTTTGTGACTGTCTTACATTACTTCATTTTTCTTCCCATTTTTTCCTCTACCTCTCTTACTTGATTTTCAGAATCCTTTTTGAGCTTTCATGGACTGAGACCAATTCATACTTTTCACTGAGGCTTTGGATGTAGCAGTTTTAATTTTGTTATCTTATTCTGAGTTTGTGTTTTGATTTTCCAGGTCACAACAGTAATTTTCTACAATCAAGATCTTTCTTTTCTTTTTTCTGCTGTTTGCTCATTTTGCCAGCCTATTTCTTGATTTTTAACTCTATGCTAAAGTGAGGCTCTGATTCTGGAGTGGAGAGGGGCATTGTCCCAAGCTTCAGGGTTTTTTTGTGCAGTTGTTTTCAGAGATAATTCTGGAGACCTGGAGTTTTCAGTACTTTCAAGGTGGTATGATCTAAGGAGAGGTGTGTTTACTACTCTCCTGGCCTGTGCTCTGGTCTGTGAGTGACCATAACCACTCTTTCCCACCCTAGAACTGTGATCAGGGTCTTAGCTCCTCTGTGGTTGCAAGCTCTGGTATGCTAGTGCTCCTCCTTGCCCTGTGACTGTAGGTCAGGGCTACAATCCAGATCCAAGTATGGAAAGAACCCTGTTTCCAGTGCCATCAAAGGAACCCCTATAATATCTTTCTGACTGGATGTCTGGCCCCATTATTGTCTGTAGGCTGAGAGATCTGGAAACAGCCATTGCCACCACTGATTCAGTCACCCCCAAGGCCTACTGCTGGTTTGCTAGGGCATAGTCTGTGCTGTACTGAGCTCCATTCTCACCCTGATGCAGCAAACTTTTCCTACTGACCTTCTAAGTAGTCTTGGGCTGTAAAACTGTTTTACCCTGTCCTTTTGGGGGTTCTGTTGTTCCAGAATTTGTTTTAAGGCATCATTTAAAGTTGCTTGAAGGTGTTCTGGGGTTAGCTCAGGCAAGTCTCTGCTTTTTTGCCCAAACTATTGTGGCTCTGTCCCTAATAGAACACGTACTACAAACTACTCTTCAATCTTTATGATGTGTGGATCTGGCCAAGCCATGCCTTTTCTCATGAACCTGAGAGAAGCAGTACGATGCAGCTGACAGAACACTAGACTTGGAATCAAAAGACTTGAATTCAAATTCTGCCTCAAAAACTTACAGGCTCTTAAAATGGTCAGATCACAACCTGTTTCTTCATTTCAAAGATGAGTACTAATACCGGAACTAGTCCTCTCATGGATGGCTGTGAGAAAAGAACTTTGCAAACCTTCAAGTCCACATGCGCTTCTGTGGCTAAGAGTCAGCATGGGACAGGAGGGAAAGTGCTGGAGTCAGAGACTGGAGAACTGGCTTTGATTTCTATTGGATGCATGACCATGTGGCAACTCACCCGACCACTGTGGGACTTAAGTGTCCTCACCTATAAGAAGGAGGCATTAGTATCTTAAGTATCTAACTCACAAAGCTGTTGTAATAAGAAAAAATAAACTGCTTTTCAAAATGCTATATGTCAGTTATTATCACTATGATCTTTGAAAAAAGGACTTATTATCTTTCCCGCTATAACTACCCCTACTTTCTAGGGCAGCTAGGTGGCACAATGGATAGAGTGCCAGGAATGAAGTTAGAAAGGCCTAAGTTCAAATTCAGCTTCAGACATATACTAGCTGTGTAACCCGGGGCAAGTCACTTGTTTCCCTCAGTTTCCTCATCTGTAAAATGAGCTCAGAAAGAAATGGCAAATCACTCCAGTATCTTTGCCAAGAAAACTCCAAAAGGGGTCATGAAGAATTGCACATGACAGAAACAACTGAACAAACCTTCCCTAAGTCCTGAATTCCTTGTTTCTTTCAAGGTCTTTTCTAGTTGCCCAGGTTCAAATCTAGGAGTTATCCTCAACTCTTTGCTTTCCTTTCCCCCACATTAAAATCAGCTGCAAAGTTCTGTCATTTTTTCCCCCATCCATGACAGATCTCCAATGCATTCCCTCCTCTACAGTCACGTCACAAGTGTCCTAATGCAGGTCTTCAACACTGCCCACGTGGGCTATTCCAAAAGCTTCTTGGTTCGTTTCCCTGAATTCAGGCTCCCCAGACTTCAATGTATCTTCAATGTATCATCCACAGAGGTAACAGATAAATATTCTTTCAGCACAGGTTTGACCACATCATCCACCCACTAAAAAACTCCAGAGACTCCCTTCTTCCTCTAGGATGGAAAAAAATAAAAACTCCTGTTTGGCATGTAAAGTCCTTTCCAGCTTGGCTCCTGCCTACCTTTCCAGGCAAGTGAACCATCACTTCCACTGCTGTCCTATGCTCCACCTTCATATTTGCTACCCATTTCTTTGTAGGAGCTCTCATCTATGGTTGGAAGTCTCCTCTTCACCACCAAACCTTGGAACTCATATTTCCTTTAAGATCAGCTGTAAGTCCCACTCCCTTAAAATGGCTTTAAAAAAATTCTTCCAGTTGTTGGTTGGTTTTCTTCCCCTCTTCAAAAAAAAATCATTTATTTTTTTTAACCTATCCCTTACCTATTTAATATGATCTGTCACCCTAGGAAAATGTAAGACAGGGACTTTTACATCTTATAACCCAATTTCTAGTACAGGTGCTGAATAAGATTTAATGGTTCTCTTCTCCTTACCTAGTAGAATTCAGATTATCTACGCCCTCCAAAACATAGTTCCACCATACATGTTCAGCCTTATCTCATTTCTTTCCAAGAATTAACTGATATAAACCAACTGGATTCTATTATCTTGACCCCTTGAGCACACACCCCAAGCTTTCATGACTTATACTGCCTTTCTTCTGGCTGTTCCCTCTGACAGGAATGTCTTGCCTCCTTTTTGCCTGTTGAATGTTATTCTTTAATCTTGGTCTCATCTGACAGCTGGAGCTATCCTAGAGCCCAATGCAGTCTACTGTATTTGTTAAGGGCTTAATAAACAATTGTTTTAAAGAGGCTGAGCTCTCTCAACCCCTATATGATAAGCATTTCCTTCTAAAGAAGGAAAAAGGGGTTTAATAAAATGAGCATTTGCTTAATAAAATCTTAATGTGTGATGCTATTCTGCACTCACAGGAATTATATTCATAGATTTAGAGCTGGAAATTACTTAGAAGTTATTTAGTTCCACTTCCTTTTACAAGGATCTATATACAAAAACTCTGAGGCACAGGGAAAATGAGTATCTTAGAATAAATCACAAAAAACTGTGGCATGGATGCTCAGGTGAGTAAAAAAACAAAACAAAAAAAACTATGACTTTTTTGTTCAAAGAATAAAATAACTTTCTACTAAGACTTTTCTTCAGTTTTTATGAGATATATATATATCTATATAGTATGTCTATTCTTTTTCTCTTGACTGATTTTTTAATTAACTTTCACAGACAGAATACTATATATTTTTAACATGACAGTTAATTAGACTTAGTCCACATATAAAAATGAAGCAAGGGATGGTTCCTTTCAGAAGCAGCTGCTCTTGGTCTTTCACTTTTTTGTATCCTTTTCCTTGATTCCTGATCACTGAAGATTTTGCTTGTTTTTTTTTATTCATAAACATACCAGATTGTGGAAACTTTTCAGCCTGTTCTGTAGCTTCCTGGACGTTTTTCCAGTTGTTTCTACTGGTTGATTCTGAGAAACCTGAACATCAGATGTATAGGTATGTTTGGTAGCTCTGTAGTCTGATTTGGAAGACAGAATTTTTGGATGAGCTGGTCAAGAGGGGGTGCACTGATGTCCTTTCTGTGCTCTTTGGCTCCTCGGAGAACTTTTTAAGGTAAGTGTCACAGTGGCTCTCACCAGTTGTAACTGAAGGGCTTACTTATGCTGGATGGAAAACTATTGGATATATCCCAGTGGATCTTATAACCTATCTTTTGCATTTGTTATTATACTGGGAAGGAGTATACCAGTAACATCTGAGGCTAACACTCTATTAACTCTATTTAACACATACTAATCTCTCTCAAATTCAAAGCTCTGAAAAATGCAGAAGTGCAATCTATAAACAATGATAACTGTGAGTAATGGAGAGATGCATGATGAATTAAGTATATTGTGCTAAGTGCATAATAAATATAGTAACAAAGATAAAATTCAACATATGAATGGTCAGAAAAGGAGGCAGCCTGGTCTTATGTAAGGTGAGCTATAACAAATTTGGCTTTCAGAATTATATGTATTTCTATGAATTATCATAATACAAAGAAACAGACTGATAGCAGACCAAATACACACATACACATACACACACACACACATACACACACCCTCTACATTAAACAATATTGTTAGAAATAAAAATGACAAGATAATTAAAATATTGAATTTCTAGACATTAAGTTGTACTGAGTTTCATGATGTCCTAGGCTCTTAAAAAGCATTAAAAATAAAAACACTGGAGATCTCCTTATTCATATATTCATCATCCCAAAGAGCAAAAGACATTGGACACTCACACTTTTTTAAACATTAAAAGCAACATCTGGCTAAAGAGATAAGTAAAACTTTGATATGAAGTCTTTCATCTACATAAGGATAAGAATCTGTGGGAAAATTCTCCGTGGTACCACAGATATTTAGTCTCTTTTTTTGTGATCTAAAATGAACACTCATACAATGTTTTCATCCTTTTCTTTTTAGCTTTATATCTTTAACCAGAGATAAATTCTTGAATTATTTGAACAGATTTCAAAGTTTCATTTTCTTTAAGATATTATTTTAAAAATACATTTCTCCTTTAAAACTGACAGAAAAGAGGTCAATAAAATTCAGTGAGGTATCAGACCTCTAGCACTGGTTTTGGAGGAGCTTAGTTCAAATTCTACCTGCATGATGCTTGGATAAGTCACTAAATTAATCTCTCTGGATCTCAGTTTTGTCTAAAAATAAGGTGTTGCACTAGAGTGCCTCTAAAAGTCCCTTCTTGATGTAAATCTGTGATCCTGCAATTCTGTGTGATCCTGCAAAATATGCTGTCTCATTGCCATAAACCTTACCCTTAAAACTTTATTTCTTGGGAACTGAAGTTTCACAAAAACTTTAGTGGTAAATTACACAAAATCATCTCTCCTCTTAGTTATCTCAAAAAAGGAATCACCCTTTTTCTCATTCCTAGTATGAACTTGGACAAATCTTTTAACCTTTTTGATTCTCAGTTTCCTCATCTATAAAATGAAGAAGGTTGGTCTAGATCAGGGGTTCCTAATTTGAGTTATCTGCACCCCCCAAAGGGTATGAAAAACTTGTCAATGCAGTAATTTTTTAATGAGAAATCAATCTATTTTACTTCTCATATGCATGCTTCTAGTAAACTCTAGAAATTATTTTCTATTTCATTTTAGATAAAGAGTAAGAAAGGTTTGCTAAAGGAACTGACAAAGGTTGGCAAGCCCTGAACTGGATGCCCTCTGAGGCTCCTTCTGGGTTTCAGTGCTATGGTCCTATGAGATCAGCCAACCCCTGAATCCCAGATTTAGAAAGTCATAATGGTAACAATAATGATGACATTAATAGTGACAGCTCACATTTATATAGCATCTACTGTGTGTCAGATGCTACGCTAAGGGCTTTGCAGAAATTACCTCATCTGATCCTCACAACAGCTCTGGGAGGTAAGTGCTATTACTATTTCCATGTCACAGATGAGGAACCTGTGTCACACAGATTGTCTCTGAGGCAGGATTTGAACTGGGAGCCCTCCTGACTCTGGGCCCAGCATTCTATCCACTTAGCTGCCTAAAAAGTCATCCTAGGCCATGTGGTCCAACTCATAACTGAAGAAGCCCTTTATGACTTGACCGGGCTTCAACTGAAGAGCCAGTGAAAGCCCACTCCACTTCTGGATAACATTTCCTTGGTTCAAGTCTAAATTCACTTCTTTGCAACTGTCACCAAGTTCTGTGTCATGTGGTCTAATCCTCTTTTGACACAAAAGCCCTTGGAACACTTTAAGACAACTACTGTGTCCCCCTGGCCAACCCTGTATAGCCTAAACACATCTACATAGACACACTTTTCTTTCAGCCAGGCCTGAGGTGATACTATCTGTTCAAACTCTGGCTAATTAGCGTCCTTCCAAAATGGAGCACTCACAACTGAACACACTACTTCAGATGTGCCCTGATCAGGACAGAGCACCACTGTATAATTATTTCTTTGTTCTTGAAAGTTATACTTCACTTAATAAAACCAAAGATTAAATTGGTTTTTTAAAAATGATACCACACTGAGGATATATAACTGAGCTTGTGGTCCACTAAACCCCCCAGATCTTTTCTCAAGTAAAATCACTCCATCTACTACTTGTCAAGGATTACTTAAATTTGTTATTATTACTGTTACCCATTCACATGGGAACAAACAGCTGGAAGGACCTCAGAGGCCATCTACTCCAATCCTCATTTGAAAAGTTCAACTCATTTTATCAACCATATATTAAGTACCTACTGTGCTCCAGGCACTATGCTAGCAACAAAGAAAAAAATCAAACAACTCACGGAAAACACTTTCCTAAGTAAATAAATGTAAAATATGTATAAAGTCGATATAAACTGACTTTTGGGAAAGAGGACTAGTAGAAGAGTGGATCAAGAAGGGCTGCATCTGAGCAGGGCTTGTAAGTCAGGGATCCTAAGAGGTGGAAATGAAAAGCATTCTGGGTGTGAGGGACAGCACAGAGATGGGAGACTGTGTGCAGAGCACCAAGGAGGCCCATTTGGTAAGAACCTCATGAGGGAGAGCAAAGCAGAATCAGTACAGAAAAGGAGATTGGAATTTTAAATACTATCTGTATTTTTTCCTAGAGGCAACAGGGAATCACTTAAGCTTCTTGAGCAAGGAAGTGATATGGTCACAGGAACAAAGATCTAGAGACTTTGAGATCACTGAGTTCAACACCCCATTTTACAGATGAGAAAAGAAAAGCTAAGTAACTTGCTCAGGGTCATGTAGTGTCCGAAGTGACATTTAAACCCAGGTCTTCCTCCTTATTTCAGGTACAGAACTCTTGTCTGTGGTACCAATATGGCAGCAAGGCTGATTGGATGGGTGAGAATAGAGTTTTACCAAGTAAAAGTAAATAGGCAAACAAGAAATTATGGCAACGAAGTAGGGTGGATATGGTGAGAGTAGAGAGAAGAGATACCAGAGATTCTGTGAAGGCAGAAGCCACAAGACTAGACAAGTGACCAGTATGAAGATAAGGGTGAAGAATGCCGCAGGATGAAGCCAACCAATCCATCAACAAGTATTCCTGGAGACTTTGACATGTGCCAAACAGCACGTTTAATGCTGGGGGCGCAAAGACAAAAGCGAAACAGACCTTGCCCTGAAGGAGTCCATGTTCTCAGGGAGGAAACCATATGCACCACATATAAATATATAGATAATGTATACAAACTGGGTTTTCCGGTCATTTTAGTCTTGTCCAACCCTTTATGACTCCATTTGGGATTTTCTTAGAAAAGATAATGGAGCAGTTTACCATTTCCATCTCGAGCTCATTTTACATATGAGGAAACTGAGGCAAACAGAGTTAAGCGACTTACCCAGGATCACACAGTTATTAGTAAGTGTCTGAGGCCAGTTTTGAACTCAGGAAGATGAGTATTCCTGACTCGAAGCCAGAAGCTCTATCCACTGCGCAACCTGGCTGCCCCTATACAAAGTGAACACAGGGTAGTTTTTGGAGGGGGTACACTAGCAGTTCAGGAAAGGCTTTCTTTCTATAGGTGGCACCTGAGCTGAGATTTGAAGGAAATTAGGGATTCCTGTGTTATGTATGAGAAGGTGGCCCACTCCAGGTCCTGGGGCGGTGAGGAACAGTGGGTAGCCAATACAAAGGCATGCAGATGGACTATTGTGTGTGGAAGAGCTATTAGGCCCACATGGATGGATTCCTGAGTGTGAGGGAAGGGAGTAATGTGGTTGTGAACCTAAATGACTATATGTCTGATGACATGATCAACGGGAGGAAGGGGAATATGATGAACTTCATTTTGGATTTGTAAGTCTGAAATACCTACAGGCTGCCCAGGCAGCTGATGATGCCAGTGAGCTTAAGAGAGAGACCAGGGATGGACATACACCTGGGAGTCACTGGACAACTTCCCAACCATCTCCACTTCCTACAGCCGCTACTTGATTCGTCACCTCCACCTTCTCTACCACTGGAACTCTAGACTACACCTCTGAGAAACTACCAGCTATCTCAAAGCCAGGTCCCCATGCCACTTCCCAGTCATCTCAATACCATGCCATGCTCCCTCCTCCTTGGTCCCTCCCACATTCTTTCCAATTTCCCCTTGTGTTGTCTTCCTTCGTTAAAATATAAGCTCCTTAGGGGCAGGGTCTGTCTTGATTGTTTGTGTTTATATCCTTATCACAGTGCCTGGCACATAATAAGTGCTTAATAAATGCTTGTTGATCTACCCCTACCTACAGCTGATAACTGAATCTAAGGGAACCTACCAAGTTCACCAAGATCGAGGGTGTAGAGAGAGAACATGCACCGCAGAGTCCTAGTACATAACCAGACATAGGGGAAAACAGGGAAAACATAGGGAAAGACAAGGTTGATAATGGATGCAGCGAAAGATAGTGTTAAGAAATAATATGGAAAGAACCAAGAGAAAGAAGTATGGAAAACCAAGGAAAAAATAACGAGGAGACAGGATGGTGTTAAATGTTATAAGACATTAAGGAAGACACTGGATTTAGCACAGAAGAGCCCTTCTATGCGGGGAGGGGGTTTTGTGAGTTGACTACAAAAGAAAACAAACAGAAGTTTAGAAGAGGATACAAATGGGAATTTTGTTATTACCATGTTCAGTTTAATATATGCTTTTCAAGAGGATACTATACACAGGGAAAAAGAAATTTACAGTTTTGGACACAATAATTTTTTTTGTTCTGTACATATACTTCAAAAGGTTTCTTGATGATAAGTTGTGGGGGGGGGGGGGGGAAGAAAAAATTTAAATACTTTAAAAGGGATCACTAATAATTGAAAAAAATGAATCTCAGGCGGGTAGCTGGACTAAAAGCCAGATTGCAAGGTTGTTAAAAAGTGAGTGGGAGGTGAGGAAGTAGAAACAATGAGAGGAGACACAAGATAATAGACTGAGGGAATGGTGGCCTCAAGTGAAAGGTTCTTGAACACAGGGGAGAGCAGATCACGTTTTTAGATAGCAAGAAAGAAGCCAGAGGAGAAAGAATGAGGAAGGAAGAAATGTAGGTATGGAAGCAGCAAGATCCTTAGAGGACATGGGAGGAAAAATATTCAAAGGATCAAGAACAGAAATGACCTGAGTAAGGAAAAAGATGATTTGTTCATCAGAGGCTGGAGCAAAGGAGAGAATGTGGGGTGGGAGGATAAGGACTTTTGAGGCATAAGATAAAGGACATGAGGGAGCTCCTATAAGAGGGCTTCCGCAGTCCTGGCTAAGTATAAATTAAAGTCAGCTGGCAAGAGGGACAGGTGAGGAGCTGGTTTGAAGATAGAACAGAAGCTATACAGAATGCAATAAAGTAGGCAATCAAAGAAGGATGGGAGCATTATTGTTCAGCAATGAGGGTCCAATGGAGATTACACAGGTATGTTCCAGGCAGTATAGCTGCATGTCTTCCAACCAGCAGGAATGAAGAAGGTAGGAGGTTGTTGTAATTTAAGATTAGGTTTTGAAAGGCATAAGCAGTGATAGGGTAAGGGGAAAATGGATTCAAAGAGTAAGAGACAACACAAAGTTAAAGTGGTTAACTAGAGGGCCAACATATCCCATCTGCCTCATTAATGGCACTTGCTTCACAGAGCTCTTGTGAGCTATGCATGGTGCCTGGCACAGAGTAGGAACTATACAGATGTGTGTCTACATTCCCTGTCACCCCCAACATGTGTTTAGCTTCTCCCCACCTTGCTGTCAATTCCTTACTCCAGGAACCCTGATGAATGTAACACTGCCATTGCTTCTGCAAAGGAGATGTCAATCAGATGCTCTACTGTGCCATTCTTGTTACCCTTTGTGGGTGACATGTGCTGTCTCTTGTTAGAAAATAAACTCCTGGAAGGCAAGGGCTATTGTATTTGTATGTAGCACAGTGCCTGGCACACAGGTAAACACTTACTAAATGTTTCTTTATTCATTCATGGTTTTACTCATTCATCCAAATGCCTATTAGGTAAGATTTGGATGCGAGCCACCATGTCCTAATTCTAGTGTTAGAGAAAGGGCAGGAGGCTTGGGTTTAAATCTTGGGCTCTGCTACTTTTAGTCATGTGATCTGAAGCCAAGACATCTCCTTCATGAGGTTATTGGTCTTCTTCAAGAATGAAGGCCCAACCACCACCACCACCATGATGAGGGCCTGAACTAAAGTGATGGCTAGAGAGAAGGAGAAGCAAGATTTGAGGGACTTTTTGTGAAGCTAGAAGTCAAGATTTGGTAACTGACTAGATATGTAGAGTAACAGATGGTGGGAAGCTGAGAATAATACCAAGGTTATGAAACTGGGTGCCTGAAAGAATGAGAGTTTCATTAACAAAACTAGAAAAGTTTAGAATAGGGGTAGAGGCTTTAGGGAAAAGAGCAAATTCTATTTTAGACAAGTCAACATTGAGATGTCTCTAGAATATCCAGTTCAAAAGGTCCAACAGGCTGCTCCTGATAACAGAATGAAAAGCTTAGAAGAGAGAATGGGCTTGGATAGATAAGATCTATAAGTAATCAAGTCAATTCAACAAGCATTTACTAAGTGTTCACTATGTGCCAGGCAATGTGCTAATGCAAAAGGGAAATGGTCCTTCCCTACACGGCTCTTTTAAAGCATTTAAAGCAAGAAGAGAGCCTGGGACAGAGCTCAGAGGAGCATCCATAATTAAGAGAGATATGATATGGATGATGAACTAGTAACAAAGATCAGGAAAGCCTGGTAACCCCATCAGGCAGCCAATGCATCAAATACTTTGAAAACAGCTATCATGTTCACTGAATTTTCTCTTCTCCAGGCAATACACTCCCAGATCCTTAAAACATCCTCGTGTGACAAAGATTTAAGATGCTTCACTATATTGATTGCTGTCCTCTGGATGAACTATAATACTACTTCTAGTCTATTTAGGATTAAGATGGAAAAATAAAACACAACCTTCAGCAAGAGATTCTGAGGACTGCTTGTCCCCTTTCAATTATTTTCAAAAAGGAATTTGGGAATTCTGATGCTAATAACCACACAGCGAGAACATTCAGTAATGACAAATTCAGTACCAAGTCACTTTATTTGTTTTTTAAAATCCAAGTCTCAGGGCTCCTAAGGCAGTAGAGTAAATATAAACCACATCTCCATGGTGATGAATCATTATTATGATCTTAAAACAATACAGAAAAGGAAGAAGTAGACATCTTCAAATTTTTAAAATAATACTATAGAGCCCAGTAAAACTCTAAAGAATGAAGTCTTTTGTAAGGAATGGAGAATACAATACAAAATAACTGACTATTTAGAGAGAGAAAAATCTTTCAATAGAGGCAGTGAAGTTTTATGTTTATGAAAAATGGCCACAATCTCTGCACTTCTCTCCTTAAAGAAAATAACAGGGGGGTCCATTAATATAGGTAAATTAGGTAACACTAACAATTGAATCTAAAAAACTTGAACCACCTGCCTGACTAAAGCATGCTATTATATACAATAACCAAGCTTTTCAATTATAACTTCACAAGTAATATAAGGGCAGATATATTTCCAACATGGAACACTGTCAAGGAAAAGAAGTAGAAAATCACATCAAACCCAGAACTACAAAAGGAAGAATTGGGCAAAAAAAGATTTGTGGTTAGCACATATGAGCAAACTCAACAGCAGGTCTTGATGGTGACCAAAGTTCCCTTTATCCTTTTTCATGTAGGAGCTAAAATCTCACTGACTGAGTGCATAACTAGAGAGTGACAGTATTCCTAAGGGAGACCAGTCCATTATTGCTCTGGCTGAGATGAAAGACACGTTCTCCTTCAATTCTAAAGAATTATTGAGCTTCCATTCTTTCTTCAGTTGTTGTTAAAGACAGAAAATGGACTCCTGCTTTGTAAAATAGTGATGCAATTTCACCAACCCCCTCTTTCAATCAGAGGGGCTTAAACATTATATACTGAAAATATATATTTATAGATAAGGAAAGATGAGTGACACACCTATGGGAAAAAATAAAGCTAGCCAGGGAAGGAAATATTTAACTAAAATGACCCCAAAGTTGCCCCATTTTAAGATAAAGCAGCAGTGAATCTTTTGGTTTCTATGGTAGTAGATACATGACTCATGTTTTATGTTTCTGCCTAAAAAACACTTCATATATCTTCATGTGTATCTGTGCATATGTATATATCTTTGTATACACACAAACACACACACACACACAAACCCTACCTCTGTTAACAAATGTGACAAATTTATGTTATTTGCAGTTTTATTTCTTAAGGCTAAAAAGTAAAATATTATCAGTAGGTTTTTTTAAGATTTCCCCCATGCCCTAATCTTTATTTCTATTTTCTGTAAAGAATTATAGTTTTCTTTAGTACACAAAAAGGGAAGTTACTAGTCATATACGGGAGGAGAAACTGGGTTGTGCAAGAGACATCTGGAGCAGGAATACTGTGGCTTGTAATATTTCAGACACTTTCAGTATCTCACGGACCACTTTTTCACAATGAATTTTTATTTCCTCATATAATCATCCTGAACTAAGTATTACCAAATTACATTGGCTGCCTTAAATCAGAGTTCTCTAGACAAAGCTCCAAAGTGATAAATTAAATGTACATTTTAGACTTTATTAAGACAAAGCAAACATTAATAACTGTCATTCATGGAATGATCAATAACATCAGTCATTTGAAAAGCTACCAAAAATATTTCTTGAACAAATCCACATACTAGATAAAAATGTTAGAGCCAAGGAAATTTCTTTCTGCACTGAAACGTTTTCAGCACCCTTGATTCAGCTGGAATCATATTAAAAGGTTTATAGAATTTGGCCTACTTTCTTTTTCACTAAAATAGCTATTTTTTATACTAGAAACTTAATGAAATAGGGGGCTGAGATTGCAGCATTTGCATTTCAGATAAGAAAATACAAATAATCATATAATCCCTGGGTTTGTTTTGGCAGGTAAACTCCTAAGTATTTTATAGTGTCTACTCTAGCTTTAAATGGGATTTCTCTTTCTATCTCTTGCTGTTGGACTTTGTTGCTAATGCATAGGAATGCAGAAGATTTGTGTGGGTTTTGTAACCTGCAACTTTGCCAAAGTTGTTTATTATTTCAAGTAGTTTTTTACTTGAATCTCTGGGATTCTCTAAGTATATCATCATATCATCTGCAAAGAGTGATAACTTAGTTTCTTCTTTGGCTATTTTTATTCCTTCAATTTCTTTATCTGTCTAATTGCTACCGCTAACATTTCTAGTACCATATTGAATGATAATGGTGATAATGGGCATCCTTGTTTCACCCCTGACCTTACTGGAAATGCATCTACCTTATCCCCATTGCATATAATGCTTGCTGAAGGTTTTAGGTAGATACTGCTTATTATTTTATGGAAAGCTCCCTTTATTCCTATGTTCTCCAGTGTTTTTAATAGGAATGGGTGTTGTATTTTGTCGAAAGCTTTTTCTGTATCTATTGAGATAATCATGTGGTTTTTGTTGGTTTTGTTGTTGATATGACTAATAATGCTAATAGTTTTCCTAATATTGAACCAGCCCTGCATGCCTGGTATGAAACCTACCTGATCATAATGTATTATTCTCTTGATAAGATGCAAAAATATAAATAATCTGTAGATAAACATGAAAAACATAACTAGCAGAAAAGGAATATCTTAGAAAAATGATTGATATAGATCCTGAAAGAAGGACTTGCCTACTAAAAGATAGCAAACTAACGCAAAAAGGAAAAAAGTATACCATCACTCTCAATTCTTACTCATTTGAATTCTTGCACCTTAAATTTGATTGCTAGGACATTAAAAAAAAAGAACATAGTAGAGAAAATAATGACTTTAACTTTCATTTTTAAAGCGGTATACTCTCACTGCTAGTGCCAATAGATTTATTAAGGACCTGCCAACATTAACTGAATAAAGCTAGTTAAACCAGTTATTCGAATTAGCATTGGATTAGACTAACGTGGGCTTTAGCAAATTGCCCTCATAAGGTCAACTTCCAGTTCTGAATGACTGAGTCAACCCAGGACCCATGGATAACAAATACTCCAGATTGGCCTCAGTTCTCCCAATGGGGTTCCAGGCCATTTTATGGTGGGTGTTATGGCAAGCAGCTCAGGATCAAACCCACTGGAAAGTTCCATGACTCTTCTAAGTTTAGGAAGAGAAAGGAGGGGGAAGAGAGAAAGGGAAGAAGTATATATTAGGCACCTACTATGTATCAAGCACTGTGCTATGAGCTCTACAAATATTATTCTCATATAATACAACAATGCTGGGGAGTAGATAATATTATTACCACCATTTTATAATTGAGGAAATTCAGGTAGACAGAGGTCAAATAACTTGCCCAGTCACACAGAGGCTGGCTTTGAATCAGGTCAGCCTGACTTCTCATTCAGCACTTTATTCACCCTACCACAAATCAATGATAAAGAACAAACATGGCCCCAAAGACAAGATATTAGAAGACAATCCTGTCTGCTACTATGCAGGTGTGGTAGGTCCATTTGGAACAGAACTTTACTGCGCTGACTGATATTGTGGAATTTTACATTTTCCTCCTCTTTTTCTTTTCTCTCTCTTTATAAAAATTATTTGATATGAAGTTCTTTAAAAGTAGGGGTAATGGGAAATCTAGGCAATACAAAAAAATATACATACATGGCAGTGGATATTCAGTGAATTAAAGAGTAATTTTAGGAAGGAGTAGGGCTCAGGGATGAAGGAACAAAAAGTATGCTAGAGAAAACAAAGGTCCCTATGGAAATAGGGAAAAAAATGTAAAGAGTCCATTGTCATTCACAAAGGAAATCAGTGCTCATAAGCCTCTTTACAATGACTTTAAAACTTCTTAGGTAGCATGTGCAAATTTTCATGTTCTATCTCTTTATGATACATACTGGACTAGACATTCCACAAATTTTCTTAGATTGTTTTCTCTCAGAAACAGAAACTCAGGATTAGGTGGGCTGGTAGAATTTATTTTTCAAAGTTATTCAGGAGTTTGAAATTGCCATATATGAAGGATAAGATACAATTTCATGCTCCTTATCAGGAATCCCATCAAGTGTGCAAATAATATAAAATAAGAAATGTATATGATGTTTTTTTACAGCTACTGTCATAGGACATGGTCTCATTACCAAAAAAAAAACCCAAAAAACCAAAACGATTCTGGCATGTTAAGGAAAAGTCAGTGCATGGAGTGAGTAATCCTGATTCCTCCTGTATTGCTCACTCTTCCCGTTCCTCCTGTCTGGTCATAAACAATGAGGAGACTTCTGTAATCTTTCAACCCATCTTACTTTCCTACTACCCTCATATTTTTCCTCTATATGACTATGTCTTCTTTAAAAAAACAAAAAAACCTCTGTATATTTAGTGAAACTAACTTCTTCATTTTCCTTTCCCACCACTCCTTCCCTACTACTAATTCAAATACTTTTGTGGTCTTACTGACTACTTAAAAAGAAACAACAAAAAATCCACTATCAACTTTTGTTGGAATTATCTGGAAAATTGAGATGAAATATGGGATCTTTTTAACAAACATTTTCAAGCAGTGAACACCTTGGGTTGGTTAAAAACAGCTAGGTCACGCTTGAGTTTTTATGTTGTGTAGCAAGACTACAGCTTTGGCAGCAAAAAGGAGTACATGAAAATATGAGATATGATTTAAGACACACTTTGCAAACCTTGAAGTGAGATGTAAATGCTAGTCATTCTTATTATGACATGAATATGTAACTTCTTTACTGTTATGCCTCAAAAGTTAAGGATTTTCACTTATTGTTCAGTTTTTTATTTTAGTTATCTGGAAAGCTGACTGTATACATTCAAGTCCACTTAATGTTCAGGTTAAAATCCAGTGTTTTTAGACTTTACAGAATCTACACTTGCAACAACTTGAAGAATTAGATTTGAGTTGAAAGTTGTTGGGAAAAATTACCTGTCACATGGGATGGTTCTCTTGGGAGAGATACAAGGGGAAAGATATAACGAGAAAACAATGTAAAAACAAAAGACATAAATAAAAATTTATCTTTAAAAAGCTGATATGTAAAAAGCATGAAGACAAATTAGATCATTTTATGCAAAGGTGAAAATAATTTCAGATATTCGCTTTTCCTAAGATGGTTTTATAGGCAATAAAATTATTAAAAGAAAATTAAACACTTACCAGACCACTTGTGGCTACAACCCAAATATAGGAACCAGAGGTTAAAAGCTATAAAAGAAAAAAAGTACTAATTTTAAAAGAAATTCAACTATATCTTATAAACTTACTTTTTAAAGGTCCAATTTTAACGTAATGAAAACTCTTTTCATTCCATGTGCTGCATCAGAGAGCAGTAACAAGCACACTAATGAACTGCTGTTTTATTAGTCTAGAATAATGTCCTGGGCTTTAGAAAGACCTTACTCTCTGATCCTCACACAAGAAAGTGTTGCTGGAGCCTGGGTCCCTTTTCTGAAGTACAAGACGTGTGAAATTTTAACATATTAATGAAAACAAATGCAAACTTTTATTTATGCACGGGCACTAACGGTTTTAACTAAAACAAAACGCTTTTGAAAAGTAATTGGCTTCGCCTACCAAAGAATAAACAGTATCCTTAAGTGAAGCTGCTAAATGTTCTTGTCCACTGCACTGACCAACAGTATTTGATCTAAGACGTATCTATATCATTCACCTCCCTTTTCACTTGTATTTTCATTCTAAAATGGGGGAAGTGAGAATTCTGAATGCATAAACGTCTTTAGTTTACTGCTCTAAGGAAGGCACTTCATTATGTACCAAGATTTTTATCCCAAATTTCCAAAGAACAGAGGCAAAGTAAATTCTAGGCAACCGAGGTCTCACAATTACTTCCTTTTACACCTGACATAAACTTTCACCTATAAAGAAAAACTGCAGTGAGACTTCCCAGCATGGAAAGAGAAGGAGAAATTCTGTGATCTGAAAGCTGGTATTTACATTGAGGATTGCCTTTTCACTTCAAGCTGCCTCTTAGAGTCTTTAAACAGTTTTGATTTCAGAGAGGAAAAGAAGGCCCCGGAAACTGCTTTATAGCAGTTTCATTCACTAACCTGGATCACACAATCTCAGAAATCTTAGATGTCATCTAGTCCACAGGCATATGGGAAATAGAGGAACTTAATGTATTAGTAGATAAAGAGTGAGAAATGTCAGAGTAGAGACAGAAAAGTGATTATTTTTCAAATGTATTTTAATTGATCTTTCATTTGTTATATCACCTAATTTTCTCCCAATATATCTCCCCTCCTTGTGGAAGAGTGATTGTTAACTAGCTCTCTCTCCTTCCTACCTGTCAGCTACGAGCAAGCACCTGCCTACAAGTTTAAATACAATCCTCTACCTGATCTGCCAAGAACAAAACTGTTCAGTTGGCAAAGTTTTGGTTTCAAAGAAAAAGAAAGTAGTAAATGGGTGTGAGAATTACACAGGGAAGACATTTTTCTAGGCTTCTTTCTCAAAAACATCAAGAAAAGAAGACAAATATAGAGGAAGGACATGTACAATTCCATTAGAAGTATTTACTTCTATGCACAAGGCACAATTAATCTTACACAACTTGGCAATAGCTTTTATACTGTTATTATTCAACTATTCATCTCTCACACTGTTTAAATTTTCATGCGTTTAGACAAAGCATGTAGATCTAATTACGGTGAAAGCTCCTTGAAGTCAGGGCCATATTTTATACTCCTTTTGTATTTTCCTATGTGCTTACCATGAGACTTCCCATACAATTAATACTTTATGTTTGTTGACTTAATTTTAGACAGAAGGACTCTAGAGCCTACATATGCATTTCTATAAACTTTCTTTTGACTTCCTATTAAGTTAATGGTTTTTGTTATATAAAAGTGAATCAAATGGAAAATGCATTCACAAATTAAGGAATTTTTTCAAAATTGTGTAAAAATGATTTTCTGAGCTAACACAATCTGGCTGAATTTCAGCCATATGATTTTACTATTATTTTCTATTAAAGCCTATTTGTCTTGCATCTTAACTTACTCTCCAGTCAATTAATACTTCAGGATTAAAATGAAGGAGGAAAGCAAGATGACCTAATGGAAAGAACAGTGACCTGGAAGCCATCACCTCAGCTTCACCCTCTCCTCTCTTTGGCTCTGACAGATCAAGTCGAATCTCCCTGTTTTACAGCCAGCGACATAAGCTGAAGCTCACCCGGAGACACTAAATTACTTTTCCACTGTAATACAGAGGGAGTCCAGCCAGCTTCCAGTCAGACCGAGGCTAGTGTGCTGTCTGCTACATGCTGCCCCCTCAGCGCATTTTTCCGTCCTTTGAATTCCTATGGTTCTTCTCATTGCTCTCTCAGCATTTATCAAGCGGCCGTCTTCAATTTAACTACATTTCTGCTCAAACAGAGTACATGTAAATAAGGAGTGTAGTGAGGGGTGGAGAGGTGCTGTACTTAGTCAATGGGATTTGAATCCCATTTCCATCCCTTACTGTAGATGTGACCTCAGGCAAGTATCTTTCTGGGCCTCAGTTTCTTTATCTGTTAAATGAAGGAACTGAACTATGACCTCTGAGGTTTCTTTGAGCTCTAAATGGATGATCCCAGGATGATTTTATCTACCCAACTCAACTGTGAATTCCTTGAAAGCCTTGCCTTCAACTCCCCTTTTTCCCCACATTACACTCAGTATAATATCCTATATTTAACAGGTATTAAATATATATTTATTAACTGATTGATCAACAACGTATTTTGTGAAATTACAAGGGATGTAATTTTAACAGGTATTGTGTAATAATTATGGAAATAAGTGGAAGATCTGTGATTATGTCAACATAAGGAACACTTTCTACGTAT
This sequence comes from Bettongia penicillata ogilbyi, assembly GCA_023548195.1. Classification (NCBI taxonomy): domain Eukaryota; kingdom Metazoa; phylum Chordata; class Mammalia; order Diprotodontia; family Potoroidae; genus Bettongia; species Bettongia penicillata. The sequence goes on along the minus strand of JAJHZJ010000121.1, from coordinate 2,655,708 downwards.
ACTCCCTTTACAAGGGTCTCAAGCATCCAGACAAATTGAACATAAGTACCTTGGTAAGGGTCATGTGGCTAGTAGGTGTCAAAGGCAAAATTTGATCCCAAATCTTCATGACTTCAAGTATAGCCCTATGTCACACTGCCTTCTGTAATGCTTGGTATTAAAATAATGAAACATACTGCTTCTTAGGAAAACGACTAGAATAACTCTTTAACCAATTAGGGTTCTTTTTCCAGAATGAATAAGAGATATAATCTTCATAAGAAAAACTTTGAATTCTAGAAAACAAAAGCAGCAAATGTGTTTATTATATGTGCCTGTGTGTATAAATACACATACATATACACTTATATAAGATATATTCACATATGTGTATATATACAAAAAACACACAGGACACAAAAAACACTATTGAATAAACTAGCTAATATATTTATTTCTCACTAGATTTCTAAAAATCTAATGATTTAACATGGGAAAGCAGAGCTTTATTAGCTATACCAGAATGAAAAGGGTAAGAAGGAGTGAATTCACGGAGGTGAAGAGCTGCAAAGTAAGCTGTGAAGGGGCAAGAGGAGGCCTGGGCAGATAACAGAGAGAGCCTAAGAGGGACTCGAGAAGAGGCTTCAATAGGCAGAAGGGCCTTTTAAGCAATGTCAGTCACCAGTCTGAAGTACAGGAGGAAAGAAAATCATAAACATTAACCTCAGGTTCAAAGGTCAAAGGTACACATGATAGCAAAAAGCAGCACAGAAAATATTTAACCTTAGATGATCCAAGAGGATCGAGAAAAGAGACAAGTAATAAGAATGGAAAACTAGAACCATTCTGAAATGAAGTTATTTTAGACCAAGTAAGACGGCAGGACAACCTTCTGAACAGAAGCCAGGGTGTAAGGAAGACACATGTCATTATTTGGGTAATTAAGTCACATGGGGGGAAAAGAGATGGATTCCCTGCATTTCCTTCAGTGACCTGTGCCTACTAGCCACTTGTTTCCGAATGAAGTGAGAATTTAGATGAGTATTCTAAAGTATTTCATAAGACATCATTTAACTTTAAAGATAATAAACAAGAAAAATGAATGGGCATAAAATGTGTTTGTGAATACAGAAGTTATGCAGCTTTGCAAAGTTTTCTGAGAAACCTGAAAGTTCAAACTGGTAAAGAATATCCAGGTTTCTCATGGAAAGCTTTCTTTTGAACATCATATTTGACAGCATTCGACATAGTAGTGCACTACAAAATCAAAATATTTCCATAAGTATCCGTGTATAATCCAATTACAGTGAAAACTGTTATCAGATTGCTACCGACTAGGAAAGGCTTCTAGCATCTGTTACACTTTGAGGCACCTTTTCAGTAACTTTTATTCCGCATAGCTAACTCAGCAAATAAGACCAAAGTTATGGGGAAAGGTTCTATTTTCCAGAGATTAAAATAGGGAAAGATAAATGTGAAATAAGATCTAGGTTAAAATAACAATGAACATAAAATACATACTGTACCTGTAGCCCCAATATATAAATCAATGTCTTGTTTGTGATGGAAAACTGGCCCAGAATTTGTGTCACTTGAACTCTTGGAATGGAGCAGTAAAATGGCACAAACAGAGCAAATACAGGCCCGAGACTATGAAAACAAACAAAAGTGGATTACTATGTTTGGAAAAAAATAAAGAACTGACATTACTTTTGCCAAATCATTAACATCTCAATTTCTAAAATGCATTATAAGCACAACATTTTCTCTAGAAACTTATTTTAAAAGGTTAATTTCCCATACTTAAGATTGTATATTTCTATTTTAAAACTCATCTTTTATGTGTATCTAAAGTTTACATGTATGTACAAGCACCCCCAAGAAACTATTTCCATTAGAAAATAATGAACAGCTTCAAAAATAGCATTTTTAGCAAAAGGTAATGAACAGTTACTATATGTACTGATAATTGTTTTCATTAAGAAAAGAGAAACAAGTATTTGAAACTTTGTTTTGTGGTAGCTAACATCCATAATACTTTAATTTCAAAGAGATCAATGCTTCTAAGTGGGACAATTCTGTGACCTGATATAAGTATGGTAAAGAACTGTGACTTAGGCACTATGAACTCAACACAGCTTTTCTGATGTATTTTCTACTTGCCATACAATTCCTCCCATTAATTCAAATAAAATGCTTTGCACCAGGACAAGCAAAGTGAAAGACTACCCCCACATCTTCCCTACATTAACCTCATGAATTTTATGCACGGATGTATAATGAAGGAGTTAGTAAAAAACTATGCTGGGTGTTCCCAGACAATGGCATGAATAGATTAAAATGCAGAGACACAGCGGAAAAATACACCCAAGATCCTATTTGAATAAAAGAGCTAGGTTACTCAACTCCAGGGACCAGGTGCACACAGCTTAACTGCTAAAGAAATGAATAAACACTTCAAAAAAAATGTGCCTAAAACGACTGGGAAAAAACCTGCAACGACACAAACTAATTTGAGTTCAGAAGGGCATTTCTAAAATAATTACCAAGGTATCTACTTCAACTGACAGTACATAACTATTTCCTCTAACAAAGCTAATTTAAAATGTTTTATAGACCACACAATTGTGATGCCACACGTAGCTGGCTAACCTTACCCTCCTAAAACATGGCTAATGACCTTATCCTACTACATAAGCATTCTCTGTTAAAACTGGGTTTATTTTGAGTAAACAGATGTACTTGAGATGTAAAATTTCCTTATCCTCATGGAGTAAGTCCTCCTTGATAGAAATCACAAAAGCAGATTACAAAGTCTCTGATTTTAAGGAGTTCAAAATCTAATGAGAGGGGCTTAACAAATACGACTATATAGAAGATCATATGAAATAAAACAACCAACTGAAGCTTTACAGAAGACAAAAACACAAATTCTTAGTGGTTAGTGGAATCATGGGAGGGACTAAGAGTCTACCTAACAGGGTTACTTAGTCTGCATGAAGATGAGTCAGACACTTTTTTAAGAGGAAATGGGTGGTGGTTGGGCCTACAGTACAGGTAAGGTCATTTCAGGGACAGAAACCATCTTTTTCTTCTGGAAGAATAGATAAACAAAATGAATGAAAGGAAGTAATCAATGTCTGCATTTTAATTTTACATCAAAGGGAACTGGAGTCCCTTTAAGTAGCTTCTAAGAGGTGAAAGAAATGGTCAAAATTATGCCTAAAAAGACTCTCCACGTTGTTTGGAAGTTTTAGATAATGTAGACCTACAACATCTCCTCATTTCTCCCCTAGTTGTACTCCTTTGGGACTTCGCAGATTTTCTCCACCAAGTCCCAGGAAGTTCATTATTGGAAAAAAATCTCCTCAGCTGACAAGGCCATTCTTGGTATTCTATCCCCTGCCACGCCACATATCCCTTCCCCCCTCCCTCCACTGGAGGTGGAGCCATGAACTTCACTATCCCTATTTAAGGGGAGGAACTCAGCTCAGAATATCTTCTCATTTCTGATCCTGGGACTCCTCTGACCATCCTAATGTGCTCCTCCCCCAGTTACCCCCCCCCCCCCCCCCCCAGGTTTCAGAGCTTCCTTTAAGCTTCTTGAGGGCAGGGAATATCTTCATTTTTACCCCACAGTGCCCAGCACATAGTAGACACTTAAATGTTTACTGACTGATTCTAAAGGAAAGAGAGTTCATTAGGTGATTATTGCTGATCATGTATGAGGTGGTTAAGGCCTAACAATCCTGGTTTGTAGCTAAAGATGGAATATTAATTATATGACATTGTAATAGAATTATCTGTGAAAATGCGCTCCACAAGAAAAAGATCTCATTTAAATAGTTGTTTGATGCAAAAAAACCCAAAAACAAAACTTTGTCCCAATTCAAAACCACAATTGTATAAATCTCTTTATTAAATGATTAAATACATTACTAATAAAGTCAATAAATATAATTAAGTCTTTTAACTTATGTGTAAAAATGTAGCTTGGCTGAAGTTTTTTGCTTTTTAAAGAGGAACATGTCTAATAAGCTAAAAATGTATGGTTTTAAATGTACACAAAATAGTAACTGTGTACAGTGACATTAAAGTTCTATTTTTGTTCCACTTGAGATCTTCTACCACAGAATGTATCCCTCTGAGGAACTTACTTCAGGTGGTTCTTTTCTTACGCACAATGGCAAATCACTCACCAGATTGTGACTTTATTCACTGAATGGTTAAGTGGAATTAATTTTTGAGGTTGTAATTCAAATGCAAACATAAACATATGGAGAGGAACCTAAAAGACCAAAATTCATGTCATATATATACCTCAATGTAATAAGTTTAAGATTATTAAAAACTGAAAAATTCTAAACGAATAAATTCCAGATACTATGTATGAATAATTGCAGACCACAGAACATTTGTTTAACAAACAAACAAAAAAAAAAACACTTAAAATTTGAGACTAGCTGTGTTTTCCCACAGAAGGGAAGAGAGCGGGGGAAGGGAGAGAGAAATTTATAAAATACCACAGCATTAGTCACTGTCCAGTCTTTGCTCATGACTCTCCTTCCTTCCTCATAGAGCCTGGTTCACAGTCTTCCTTTCCTCCCCAACTCTTGCCCACATACATCAACGTACACATTGACATATTCTCAAATACTCTTATCTCCCAATCCCCCAATTTACTCATTTCCCAGGGCCTACTCTACCCTACCACAAGTACTTGAAGATGGTTACAACCCTGATCTTTTGACATCCTCCAAAAGTGTTTCACATGCAAACTCTGAAATCCTTATTATTCAACTGTCTTGCAACTCCAAATTCTGTCCTTAGTCCTTACTCTGGCCTCCAATATGGGCTCCAACTAAGGAATGGACCTTGAGGTCTTTCCCAGATCATCATCCCTCCACGCTGGCAATGACCTCCTTCAGCCTTCCCACTTTAATCTGGCTTTTTATATCCAAATCTGTTACCCTTAACTTAGCCTAGCCCTCCATTATCTGTGTTACCTCAGGATATCCCCACCGGCTTCCCACGCCAGCCCTCCATTATCTGATATCTCCCCAACTGCCTCCAGCTGTTTCCCAAAGGTATTTCCCACCCTTGATTATATCACTAGTTATCCCAGTTCTATCAAGACTAGACCACCCCCCAGATATCTCCCACAGTTGTTCTGTATATAAATTATATCTCACCTCCATGAAGGTACTCAAATTCAATCCACCTCAGATTCTGTCTAAAGGAGATTCTATCTGGCCCACTAGTCTATACAAGCATCACAAATGATTATGCTTCTTAAAAGTCAATCCAATATGGCGAATCTTTAATAAATTTTATTTTGCTTTGGCTGAAAGAAGGCTTGAGACAAATTCATTTGGCAGGACCCAGTATGTCAGTATTTTGGGGTCCAAAATACCCCAAACCTCAACAGCTACACCGTATTTCCTTTCCTTCAATCCTATTCCCTCTTCTTTCCAGTCCCTTGTCCTTTATCCTATCCAAGATCTCACCCTGCCAATCTCCAACCCTGGATTACCCCCACTGTTCACTGTCTTTGCTACTACTTAGACACTGCAGAACAGAGCTGGAGAAAAATTCCTAAATCATACTGACTGGGTCCACTATGAGTTTATGTTGCATAATTTCAACTGGGCCCTCACTGCAGCAAGGCAATCCTTTCATACCTCCCTATTTGTTTCACTATCCCACTCACAGCAGTTTTTCCAAACCTTTTCATCCTTCATCAAACATCCCTTCCCCCATGCAAGGCAGTGGTTGTCCTGGAAAGATCACAGCCTAAAAGAGCAGCAAATCATCTGCCCTCAAATGTCTACTCAGTCAAAACCTTAAAATTCACACCAGACTGAATCTGTGACTAAAAAAACCTAACAAGAAAAATACAGTAAGTTACTCTTTTCAAACTAGAATTTTACAAGTCAGCCCAAAGCCCACAGACAATAGGAAAGGAGATCCCTCTGGCAAAACTGCCACCAGTATAAGGTCATTCTCAATGAGACCAGAAATGGGGCACATACAGGCAATAAAGCTTTGTGATAGGAGTAAAAGCAGGGCTCCCTTGAGAAAGCCTCCATGTGGTCAGAGAGCTGCAGAGTTGGGAACAGCAGGGGGGAGTGCTGTAATGCTCAACTGTGTTCCCTACCATTCTGTCCTGTAATGCCAGAGAGGTAAAGATTGATAATCAAAGATCGCTGGGTCTAATCCCGGGAGATGGAGGTTAGCTCAAGAGCCCAGGGGACCTGGAACAAGACAAAGTAGGGATGATCATGCCATTCAGAAGCACAGCAGGGAGTGGGGACTGGCCCTGGCACAAAAACCTAATTCAGGAATTAAGATTAGATAAGTGACGCAAAGAAAACCTCAACCAGTATCAAAACATGGCAAATCTACTGATTGCCAAAAAGAATCAAGTATCCCCATTAACAGCAAGCAGAGGCTCAAAGAAAAAAAGGGATTTTCTGTGAGAACTTACAAGTAACCCCACAAGGAAAACGCCCAGGAAATGTCACGGTCAAAATTCAACGTTTCTACATCAAAGAAAAGCACTTTAAACATCCAAAAAAGCAGTTAAGAATCAAGAAACTATAGTCAGGATCACACAAGACCTTAGCTTCTACTAAAAACCAGGAGACTCTAGAATACAATACTAGAAAAGGCAAATGAGACAGGCTTACAAATAGGATAAATTACCCTACAAAGCTAGGTAGAACACTAATAGGGAAGAAATGGATACTTAATGGAATAGAGTACTTTCAATCAATTTTGATGAAAAGAACATAACTGAATAGGGAGTGAAACACAAATACAAGAGTCCAAAGAAACCTAGAAAAGTAAATTTATTTGAGCAATTGAAGGGGACTCTAGCATTATAGAAAGCTAACATTTAAATAGGGGAGAAACACATGTCCCTTCAGAATCTGTCTTTCCTACAAATATAGGAAAGAATAGAGGGATTTAAATTTGGAATAAAATAACAAAAAGAAATGTTGTAGGAGCAAACTGGTCATGTTCCGAGGTTTGGAAGAGAAGAAAGAGAAAAAAAAATATAATGTTAGAAAAAGGAGAAAGAATGGGATGGAACTTGATATTTCTCATAATTGAGGTACCTAAGAAGACCATGGGACAGAGAGGGCACAGGCATCATTCATTTGAAGCAGACAAAGGAGAGTTCAACACTCCTGGAGGCTTTCCTGTTTTCTCTCTGTCACCCACACACACACCAAGTCACAGTGTAGAAATACATCAAACTTGACAAGTGAGGAATGTGTTAAAAGGAAGGATAATATTGGGTAGGGAATAGTCACACATGAAACAAATTTCCTAGTGTGTGTGTGCGTGTGTGTGTGTGTGAGAGAGAGAGAGAGAGAGTGTGTGTGTGTGAGAGTGTGTGTGTGTGTGTATGTGTGTGTGTGAGAGAGTGTGTGTGTGTGTGTGTGTGTGTGTGTGTAAATAACAATAACAACAAAGATAGCTAACATTTATTGAGCACTTACTGCATGGCAGGCACCATTGTTAAGCACTTTGCTACCTTACCTGACCTCACAGCAACCCTGGGAGGTAAATGCTATTTACTATCTCCATTTCACAGATGAGGAAATTGAGGCAAACAAGGGTTAAGTGACTTGCGTGGGGTCACACAGATAGGAAGAGAAAAGCAAAGAAACCAAATCTAAGGGAGTGCCTTAGATGACCTCTTAGACAACGGGGAGCATGGGTGACCAAACTGTGGTACAGGAATACAATGCAACATTACTGTGCCATAAGAAATAGCAAAAGACACAATTGCAGAGAATCCTCAATATAAACTGAGGCAAAATCTAAGGGAGCAGGAGAAAAATTTATATAAGAACAGCAACAGTGGAAAACAAAAACAACTTTGACTTGGAGAATGACATTTTTTTTTCCAGAGGACCTGACAGAGATTATGGATTCAAGGCATGGAGAAATACATTTCTGACATGGACACAGGGTGAATTTGTTTTGTTTGACTATGTTTATTGGTTGTTCTTCTTTCTTTTTCTTGTTTTTTCATTTTGGGGGACAGGATGGGAGGAAGGGGATTAGAAATAATGAGGCTCCTCTCCCCAGAGGCCCCTGTCATAGCTTTTAAGCAGAATGAAGTTCAAAAGGAAGCACAGACACAAGCAAGGCAGTTTTGCAAATAACAAGTAAAACTGATTATATACTTTTTAGAAAAGCTGAAGTATAGAGTATGAGATTTGTGGTTTTATAGACTCCTCTTCTGTGTTTTGCTGTATACATGTGTTGACCTGAAAACTTGGTTAGAGAAAAGGCAACAGGCTAAATGCATATATTTTATGATTTAATTAATTAATCAATTCCCTATAAAGAGAACGGTTATATAGTGCTACGGAGCCAGAATCAGAACTGGCTGACTCAGTACAGAAATTGACTGTCTTAAGTACATTTCGTCATGAGAAAGGAGTTCTCTTAGATAAACACATTGTAAACAAAGTAGTGTCACTTGGGTTTTATGATCCCAAGCTATGGACATCTTCTTTTCGTAGCATGTCTCTGTGATTTAAAATAAGGAAAAAGTCCCATCACCCAGATGACAGAAATCCTGTCCTAAACAGGCCTTTGAAGTTGTGATATCTTAACAGAGTTGACAAAGTTGAAGTTACAACTCAAGATATCTGTGTTTTTCCTTATCACTAAGACGCCAGAAGTAGGGTCCAGTAAGGAGGTCCCATTTGTTTGCCTGACATCAAAAGGTGTCCTCTAAGTTAAACAAAGGGGACTATTAGGTCCAGGCTCTTCTTAATTCAAACTTTGGCCCTTATTAAAGTCTAAAATTTATATTAAATATTATCACATGGAAATACTCTTTTTTATGTCTTTTAAATTCAGAATTTTAAGCAATTTTCAAAAAATAAGCCCCAAAGTAGAGTGGGATTAATTTCATCTGGATTATAGACACTATCCCTTTTTCCTAATGCAGCCTAGAATTTCATAAAGCTTGGCAACATCATCACATCCTTGATTCATTCTTATTTAGCCAAAATTCCTAGGACATACGGTTGCTTGCTGAACCCATTTTTGTAAAGCTAAATATAGGATGTTACAATTACCACTGAGTTTCATCTTAGTTTCAACCTATACTTCCAGCCTGCCAACATCTTGCTTAATCTTGTTTTTCTAATCAATTAATGATCCTTTCTAACTTCATGTCAGATGCATATTTGATAAGTATGCCTTTTTCTATACTCATTTTAAATATCAAGAGTTAGAAGTCATTTATGCCCATTAGGCATGCCTTATTTTTTAAAAATACAAATAATCTTATTCTTCAAATGGAAACAATTTGATAACTTCAGGAAGGAGCAAAATAAGAGTCCTTTAAAAAGTTAATGACAGTACAAAATAACAGAAAAGATAAAAATTTAGTACTTTTTAAAACATGCTATCTCCCTGATAGCCAAAATGACATTGTGATTGATTTTCCCTTGTCCCTAGCTTAACATGAGACAAAGTAGATTTCTCCAAGGAGCAAAAGTGATGCTGGACACATGCTTCTGAAAGCCCTGAGGGATGCTCCTCAGTTATTAGAGAGATGCCACTAAAAGACATCTCATCCCTCTCTCTGTTTGCTTTTATTCCTAAACTGTATCCTCCATGGACTTCCAGTTATCCATCTTCACTCTAATATCTAAAAAACTTCGCTTAAACTACTCTGACATACTTGGAACACTCTCCCTTAGTCATGTCATAGGCTTTTAATAGCTAATTGATTCAACAGAGTCCACTCATAGCAGGTTCCCAAGTGGGCTACCTAGTATCTTTTTTCAAACATTCACATAATATAATATGGATAAAATACATTAAAATAACCCATACTTCATTTTCAGGTTGTTATTTTAGTCACTTTCAAATAAAATTTTTAAGGTCAAAACTAAAAATTTTTATAAAGTTCCACCTAGAGAAATCAGCAATTCATAAATTCCAAGGGACTTTTAGTCAAACATTAGCAGGACAAGAGCCATTTCACTTCCCATTTAAAACCATGCACATGTGCACAGACAGTTACTATATTCAGTAACAGCATGATGAAAAAAAAAAAGGAACACCATAAAAGGATATCAGTAGATGCTCTTCCTTCAAACAAATATGACAAGAGCAATGAGCTTCAGTTTCCTACAGTCACTGGGCCAAGTATCACTGCTTCACAAAGGACCTAAAAACTCACTAACAACGTAAGTAGAAAATTATTGTGCTTTGTCAATTATGTAGCAACTTTATAAAGCTAATGCTTTTGAAATATTTAGTTTCTCAAATAGCTGAAAGTGAATTTAATTCACTGGTTAGCTATGTGCACTTGCATGAATATCATACTATTAATTTACACTCTTGCTGTAGGGAAGCAACAGATAGTACTAAAAACCTTTCCCTATTACTTCAGTAGAGAAAAGACAGAGAAACATACCAAAAACGTGTTTGCTTCTTTTTTTTTTAACTAATCATTACTGCTTAATCTCTGTAGTTATATAAACTGATAAACTAATAACAGTTTAATAGGTAAACCAATAAGGAAATATGATATTAAATTGATGTTTTAGGACATGATACGTGAACTGTGGACTGAGAACTAACATTTGAATTTTCTTACTAGAGGAAGAAAGCCTTTTTAAAATCAATATTCAAAGAGTGTAATGATGAGTTTAGGAAGAATGATTTTTCTAAGATTCTTTTCTTTTAGGCATGTAATTAAATGAGTTCTTTTCCAAAACAGGTACTCCTGAGGTCCAGTTAAGTTCTTTTCATGCCTTTTAAAATAAATCCTTAAACATATAAGTATTCTCAAAATGCATATATTCTTCTAAAACAAAAGCCAAACTTATCTTTTATCTTATATTTTCCTGTTGTTACTACAGCGAAAATATTTTTGGACATTAGATTACATGATTTCCTCTCTCCCTTTTTATCTGATTTATCTTATTTGAAGAGACTATAAGAATTTGAGGCAGTAATTATCCTGGATTCAGCTTTCTAAATAATTTTATCTTTATTAATCAAATTAATTCTCTGCCTTCTAATCTCTCCATGTATATGACACAGCCATCAATTAAAAGAAACCAGAAAAATTCACTCATTTTTCTTCACTCCGAAAACACTGTTACACAAAGACTCTATATTAGGTATGGAGAAGTTTGCAAAACTGAGTAAGAGACTGTCCCTTCCCTCAACTAGTTTAGTAGAGGAAATAAGAAATGTAGCATAGAAGATTCAATACAAAACAAGTGCAGCAAATGCTAAGAAACTGGATAAGGCTTACCAGGAAATAAAAAGATAAACCAGAGTCTCAAAAGACTCACACATAAACGATCAAGACTTGCACTAGTATCAGCCCAAAGGAAATATCCTGATAAGCAAGAGTATGTGTGCATGTGGGTTTATGTTTCAGTAGGGAAGACCTCCAAGGGAGAAAAAAGGAAAGATTAAATGACCAAGATTTTAATAATCTTGTACAGAGATTTTTTTTAATGGAATATCCCTATATAGGAAGAATGTTTATCTTTAGCAATGGATTACATGTCATGCTTTAGCAAAGTAAAAAGACATTTCTAGACCTACAGTGGTTGCTCTATAAATACTAGTTGATTCTCAATTTAAATGTTTTTAGCACTTGTTACTGCAGCACATAGAAAATCCCAATGAACCTGATAGTAAGAAATTCTAAGCTGAACCACCCATCAGCTTAAATTAGTTGCTTTCACCAAAAATTTCACGTAAATGTCCCAAAAGCACAAAAGAAAATCTAATTAGGGACCTATACTCACACATGCTAGGGGCATCAAGGACTAACCATGTACCTCAGAGATTTCTGAATCACTGGGACAACCGAGTATGGCAACATATCTCCAGGAGAATTCTACTTTCCATTCTAACCTGTGGTCTCATGCCCTCTCCCAGCAAACTTCATGCGCCCTTCTCTGACTATAAGAGACTGTCTGACCTTATCTACTTACACTACTTTTTATTTAATTCTTTGTCTTCTGGCTAGGTAGTGACTATAAATCAAAATCTGGAACTGCTTCTTGATGTTAAATCATAATATGGTTTGGGAGTAGAAATATGGCAATGAAAGTGATTATCTTCAATGATATCCTTGTGTAGTATTTATAATGTCTCATAAGAAGTAAATATGTATAAGAACTTTCCTCTTAGAAAGTATACAGGATTAGGGGAGAAAAAAAAGATCTATATCAAACAGTCATTATAGGATAAAAGAAAATCTCAGCCTGAAAATCAAGCTCCGATTCTTATCTAGTTACATCACCTACAGTTCTTGGGCAAATCATAGGATCTTTCCACACCTCAGTTTCTACATAAGGAAAAGAGAAGCATTTAATACCTATCCCTGTCTACTTAGAGGGAGATTATAAATAAGCTAATAGGTGGAAGGGTTTTTAACAGAAAAATTATTGCATAATTAATATTTATTGAAAAACATTCTGAACTTAGATCATAAGATTATATAAACACCAGTCAAACAACTAAGGAATCTTTCTTACTATACTTACTAGATACTCTCACACTACAGATCACATCATGTCCCATGTATAGGGCATCTCTTTTATAAGTCTGTAACTCTGATAACAATTGTTTTGGTCATAAATCATTAAAAACTGAATATCATAAGCCAACATCATTAGTACGAGATAGGAGAGGGTTGGCTACATAGTATTTTATCCAAAGAAAATCTAGGGGCTTTACTGGACTACAAGCTCAGAATTCAGTGCAATATAGCCATTGTAGTCCTGGGCTTGTATTGAGAACATGGTTTTCAAGAACAAGGTGACAATCCTGCTAATTCTGACCAGGTCAGACCACACCTGGAATTCTATGTACAGTTCTGACTGACACAGCTTTAGAAGAACACTGATAAACTTTGGATAGTTCCAAAGGAAGGCAATTAGGATGGCAAAGGCCTTGAGTACATGCTAGATAACAATCAGTCAAAGAAAATGAGGATGCATCTAAACAGCTGTCATGCAAAAGAGCAATTAAACTTGTTCTGTTTGGTCCCAGAGGACAGCACCAAAAGTGATGGGTGGAAGTTCCAAAGAAATAAATTCAGCCTCAATGTCAGGAAAAAATTCCTAACAATCAGAGCTGTCCAAAAGTGGAACAGGCCCTCTTAGGGAGCAGAGCTTTTCCCTCAGTGGAAATTTCCTTTTTGAGGGCAGCATGGACTAAATGCCCATTGAGATCCCTTCCAACACTAAAATTTCATGATTCATATTATCTATACTAGAGCACAGAATGGTTGTAATCTGCTCTAATAGAGAAAGTACCCAATCCTGATGAAATCACAGATCTTTGAGGGAGTTAGGTGATGCAGTCAATAGAGTGCTGATCTTTTAAGTCAGGAAGAACTGAATTTAAGTCCTGCCTCAGACAGGACTTAAAAAGTCCTGTGTGACTCTGGACAAGTGACTTAAGGTTCCTAATGTGCCTCAATTTCTTAATAATAGCACTTAACTCAAAGGGTTATTTTGAGGATCAAATGAGATAACATATGTACAGTGTTTTGTAAACTCTGAAGAGCTATATAAATGTTATATTAAAATAGAAATTAAGAGTAAATTTTTAAATTTATAGAGTGGTTTCCTTATAACAATCCTAGGAGCAAAACAACATAGATCCATTTGATGGGTTAGGAAAGGAAGTCTTGGAGGGAGGGGTTAAAGTGACTTTCCTGTGGTCAAAAAGAGGTAGGTGCTGGACAGAGCTAACACCTGAATTCAGATCTTTGGATTCCTGATCTAAAGCACTTTCTTGAGGGCCTAAGGCAAGCATCATATTGGTATTCTGCTGCATTGTTACACACACTTTAAGAGCATACAACAGTAGGCCTTCATTTATTTGCCTTTTTTTGCGTATGGTTGATCAGTAACTTTCATATGATAGTCTCAGCTTTGTAAGAAAGAAAGAACAAAAGAATAAGTAAAGAAGAGAAGAAAGAGAGCAAGAGAAGCTACAGACTAATTTTAGTCTGTGTTGATTAGACCATATCTGTCACACTGAGTTCCTTTCTGGGTACCACATTTCAAAGGGATGTTGACAAATTATAAGTCAAAATGAGGAAGATCAGGATGGCAAAACGTCTAGAAACCATGCCACATGAAAAGTGTTTGAACAAAGTGGGAAACTATAAAAATGGGAAGAATAAGAAGGAAAAGAAGGGGTTGTCTTCAGATACTTAAAATGACAAAATAGAAGGAGCAGGGTTTTTCTATGTAAATCTAGGCAGAAAAGCAAGAACCAAGAGATGGAAATTAAAGGGAGCTTCATTTTGGTTCATTATAAGGAGAAAATGAAACTGTCAAAATTGGAATGCATTTCTTTCTGAAGTAATGAAGTTCTTGTCTCTGGAACTGTTCAAGAAGCAGCCTGACAACCAAGCACATGTCAGGAGTTATACAGGTGGAGACAGAGATGATTTCTCAGATTCTTTCTAAGTGTGGGATTCTAGGAAATGCAAATTTCCCTACTCAATTAGGTGTGTTACAAGACAATTACTATGAAACATTTCACACTCAGCTTTCCATATAATCCTTTCCTTATAATAAGCTTTAATTTCTCCAAAGAAAAGTAATATATAATGTCCTGTGATATAAAGAGCATCAACTTTGAGTCAGAGGACCCAGGTTCAGAGGCTGCTTTTGCTGCTGACTGCCTATGTGACCTTGGACAAATCTCTTAACCGCCCTGGGTCTCAGTTTCCGTACATGTAAAGTGAGGGAGTTGGTTTAGGTGCCCCTTGTGGTCCCTTCCACGTCTAAATCTACAGTACTATGAAATACAAAATATGAGTAAAACTAACAGTGCACTTATATTGAGAATATGCTAGATAGAGAGCATTAAGACAGGTGACAAAAGAATGGAAAAGGCAGCTTTTGCAGTAGAAAACTTATTTTTCTCCTACTGTTTTATTCTCTACCTGACTGATTTCAGAGGCAGATGGCGATTAGCTGCAAAGTGATAACGGACACTGCTTCTACTTCAGTGTTTGTTGTATATCTACAGACCAGAGAAAAGAAATCTCTATAAGATACAGCAATTAAATGAGACTTCAGAAGTCCAATCACTTTTTCAGTGTTAGGGAGGTACATCCTCACTGGGCTGTTTGTTTTTCCTGAAAACAGTGCCTGTGTATTTTCATAAGAAGAAATCCAACACAGACATAACTATCAGTCGGAAAGAATTCAATCTGAGAAATGAAGAATCTCCTCATAAACAGTATGAAAAGTTGATTTAATTCAATCACCCGAGTTTATCATTATTAATGTATTCAAATTTCATCCTATTGTGGTCAAGGCATTGTGCAAAATGTTAGGGACACAAAAGTAATACCTGACTTCAAGGAGCTCACATTCTATTGGGTGAGTTGGTGGTGGCGGAGAGAGAGATCAGTGGCATGCTATCAGGACAAAACACAAAGTCCAATGGATAGAAAACCAGCTTGGTAACCAACTTTGCCAATAAACTGACAGCAGGTAGCCCGTAGGCTTCTTGTTTACAAAAGGTGTTAAGGTTTGTCACAGGGAGATACAAAATATCATGGGCCACTCAAATTCTCTTCTACTAAATGGTGCTGAGCCACTGGATGTCACTCAGCTGCCTCAAATGCAGAAGATAGCCCATGGAAGCTCTTGACAAACGCTAGACCTTAGCAAACCAGGGCTAATGACAGATTCCTTTTGTTTAGCAGGTGTAGTGTGCTCAAGGGAACGGAAGTGACCAAGACCTACTGCTGCAAAATGATCAGCATACTCTCCTGTCACTTTCTGTACTTCCCATCAATTCTACAATAAAATAAACTTCCTGTGATTCCTATTCCACCTAATTTTCCAAGTTTCTCATACCTTCCCACTGAGCTTTTCTCAGATGGAATTATTTTCCTCTTCTCTGCACAGCTCCCAAAGAACAAGTCAAAGAACCAAGATTATACATAAACAAAAGACATGTTCCTTGAAATTTCCTTGCATGGCACAATGTTGCAGATCCTTAGAAAGCTAGCTTTTCCTAGTGTGTAAGCTATAGCTGGGGCAGTGCCAGCCTCAAAAAGAGTATGGTAGATATATATGACATCATTTCATACACACCTAGGGAGGAAAGAAAATCATCTCCCATTTACTAGATTCACCAGTTCAAGATTAATTCCTTTAATTTATGGTTATGATTCCTGCCGAAGTACAAATATATCTGAAAGAGTAACATAGCTGCCAGTCATTTGAACCATGACATAAATGCTCTCATTAGACCTTATGATTAGAGGGTGGAAAGAAAGAATATAAGGGCATCAGGAACATTTTTGTTGGTGTTTAGTCACTCTTTCAGTCATGTCTGTGACCCCATTTGGGGTTTTCTTGGCAGAGATACTGGGGTGGTTTGCCATTTACTTATCCAGCTCACTTTATAGATGAGAAAACTGAGGCAAACAGGTTTAAGTGACTTGTGCAGGGTCACACAGTTAAGAAATGTCTGAGGCTAGACCTGAACTCAGAAAGGTGAGTCCTCCTGGCTCCAGGTCTGTCACTCTACCTACTGTGCCACCTAGCTGCCCCTATTAAGAACATAAAGGGAAACAGAGTGGGTCACTAAAGGCAACGAGATACACAGAATTCAGACATTCCAGACACAAAAACAAACTACTAACTTCACAATTTACCTACGAGCTGGCCCTGTCTAGGTGCTTTAGAAAGTTGCCTTGGTTTTTTTTAGAAAATTAGTGTTCCAGCTGGTGCAGGCCCAGAATTAATTTCTAAATGTGTTAGTATTTTTTAAGTACATGTATTGAAATAAAAGTAATGGTATATTCTAACTGTAGTAAAGAAAGCAGGATAATCTGGTAATAAATATCTAAAATTACATATGCTCATAAGCCGTTTCCTCCCAAAAAACTATTTCTAAGACATAAATTACATTAATCCTTAAACAGTTTCTCTTAAATTCTAGCAAATTGAGTTTTTGCCTTTTATTTTCTTTTTGTGTGGCTAGAAAGAATATGTCAGTTCAACACGTCTGGTTATGCAAAAATGAGATGATAAAATCAGAAGAGATGTAAGCAACTCTATTAACCATTGCGTACCAGGCACGCACATAGATAAATATGCATACACAGCTCCTCCAACCACAGAACATTTACTTACAAATAATTTTACAGATGCTTAGCTCTGGGAAAATGCTATGCTTTTCTCAGACCAGTATACTGAAAGAAGTGATTTAAAAGCAACAAGCTTTGTTAAGAAGACAGAAATGACATTTGCCACCTTCTTGTTCAAGGAGACATTAGACTAGCTATGGATAGTTTCTACAGTCTGTTGGTTAGAGGAGGTTCTACTCTAGTGAAGAAGGTTATTTTGAGGTACAGAAGAAATCTGCAATTTCCCTTAACACTCCTACCAGCCTCACATCTGTCAGAGCACTGCACAAACCCAAGAAAAATACACAGGTCATGGTGGCTGTTTTATCTTTAGCTAGAAAGAACCAGCCCACAATCACATTGGCACACTCTCAGGAAAGAATAGAATCCTGAGAAAATGTTAGGTTTTTTTTCCTATCTATTCAAAGTTATAAGGTGCCATGCCTTCAGATTCAACTTGATATATATATATATATATATATATATATATATATATATATATATATATATATATATATATATATGTAGAGAGAGAGAGAGAGAGAGAGAGAGAGAGAGAGAGAGATACATACATATATATCTCTATATATATATAACCTGCCTAAATACATGAATTGTATCTGAGAACAAATTATATACACAAATTCAGACCCATAAAACAGAGTATACACTTGAATGACTTGGAATCTATGTAGGGGGGAGGGGGGTTTTCCAACCCCTTCAAACTTCAGACAAACTGTTTTGAGACAAACTGGTACTGGGTAAGTTGATCTATTTATTCTCTTTCAACGTTATGTTAAACTGCAGGATTCCACAGGGAGAGTCAGATTATAAAAGTATCCACTTCCTTTGACTTTGAAAAACTGAGAAATGTGGAAAAGCATACTATTTTTGCTTCTGGTGGACATGTTTAGGTTAACGCTAAGAAGTTGAACCTATATTTACAGTAACAAATGACCACCTAGGACAAACAAATGCTTAGTCCTGATTCCTATAACTTTCATTTTTTCAACCACCATAATTATGATTGTATACACAGAGAGAGAGAGAGAGAGAGAGAGAGAGAGAGAGAGAGAGAGAGAGAGAGGAAACTGTCAAGACTAATAACTCTATAATGTTCTTTTTAAATGACATTTTCTAGGAGACCGAGTTTTGAAATATTTCATAAAGGCTGTGGCTACAATTTTTAAAAAGCAACATTTTACTCAGAAATGGAATTATAACAAAAGGAAGTTCAAATTTTCATGCCTTTTCCTAAACTACACCCTTTGTCTGGAATCTTCATTCCACCCACCAATTTCCTATTTTCATTTCCTTAATATATCTTGCATATACCCTTTCCCAAAAAATATACATGTGATTTTCTCATCACCTTACTTTTATTGCACAAGATATAACTGTAACAAACATTCATTAAACACCTACTTCTAAGCACCACTTTAAGCAATGGGGAAAATATGAAGGTTAAATAGGACATGTTGAAATCCTTGGTTCTAAAGAGTTCATAATCTAGTTGAGAGATATGTGGTAGACAAATAACTAGATTACAGAATGGCACAAGCTTAGGACATACCAGAGACAGATACAGATGCAGCAATACATATTTGGAGATGAAGAGAATCATTAATGATTAGAGAAGAACATGGCAGTGCTTCATGGAAGAGGCTGCATGTAAAGCAGCTTCAAGGATGGACAGGACTTTTAACAGGTCTAAATTGGGGATGTAATGGGAGGACATAAACATAAGCAGAGTAAACATTAATAAAGGCATGGAGGTGGAAGAACCCAAGCTGTGTAAAGAGAGAAAGCAGTTCACAATTTGTTTAGAATGTAGCCCAAGTAAAAGAAAAGGTATGGATGTGTGGAACCATAAAGGTACTATGGCGACAACACGCAAAGGTAGATGGATCTTGGTGGTGGTATTTATGAGATATAGATGTAAAGTAAGTAGAATCATAGTTGGACACAGAGAGACTTCCTGCTAATTCCTTGGTCCCCTTGAGAAAACAGATCTGTGTACAGAGATTCTCCTAAATGTATTCCTTTCAGAAATAGCTTCAGGGAATTCACTACTCTGCCGTTTCCTCAAATACATGCTTCTCTGGGTCTCTTAGTGTTTTTCCCTTTTTCTTTAGAACTTAAAAACACCACCTTTGGTTTGTCATGAAGCTTTGAGTCTGCTTTTCACACTTTTCTGACACAAATCAGATCATTGTGGTAACCCTCACAGTATTCTAAATGTATGACTAATTTCATTTCCTGGCAGTGATAGGCACCACATATTAAAAATGTCCAACTGAAATTCAGCTTCAAACCATAGTTCTATGCTTGTCGGAGATGTAGGGGGCTTCACATATCATTTTATTTTAATCACACAGTGATTCAGAAGGAAGGAGGGGAATTTCAGACTAAGAAGCCAGTGCTTTCCCTATACCAGAAAAGAGGCTTGATCTCATCTATATTGATATATTTCTCTTGCCCAGGACTTCCCCAGCTCTTTATTAAGCTATGATTGTGGCAACATGAATTTTTAACTTAAGACTCTTACACTCTATTTACACCCCCAACCTTCATTTTACAATTGCTGAATTTCATATCAAAGAGAAGAGTTGTCAGGCATAACTAGAGGATTCTTCCTCTCAGCAACAGATGATTTATGATGCTTTTAATTAATTATCTGCTTCTACCTTTTCCCCCCAGGGAACCTAAATTCCAGCAAAAAATGGAAACCAATCTCACAGCACCTTTTACAACTTCTCCAACAAATATGTCACACTGTGACCTTTATGCGCACCAAAGTACAGCAAAGATCTTAATGCCTCTTCATTACAGTGCTGTCTTCATCATTGGACTCCTTGGCAACCTATTAGCCTTGTCTGTCATTTTTCAGAACAGAAAAAAAATCAATTCCACCACTCTCTATTCAACAAACCTCGTCATTTCTGATATACTTTTTACTACTGCCTTGCCAACCCGGATAGCCTACTATGCAATGGGATTTGACTGGAGAATTGGTGAAAGCTCCTGCAGGATAACTGCTCTTATATTTTACATTAACACATATGCAGGTGTGAACTTCATGACTTGTCTGAGTATTGACAGATTCTTCGCGGTGGTCCACCCTCTTCGATACAACAAGATGAAAAGAAGCAAACATGCTAAATGTGTGTGCATTTTCATCTGGATTCTGGTGTTTGGTCAGACACTCCCACTACTCATACACTCTATGTCAAAGGAAGAACATGGAAGGATAACATGCATGGAATACCCAAACTTTGAGGAAATAGAAAATCTTCCCTGGATTCTCCTCGGTGCCTGCTTCATAGGCTACGCTATCCCACTTGTCATCATACTGATTTGCTATTCTCAAATATGTTGCAAACTCTTACAAACTGCCAAACAAAACCCACTAACTGAGAAATCAGGGGTAAACAAAAAGGCTCTCAACACAATTATTTTCATAATTATTGTTTTTGTCGTCTGTTTCACACCCTATCATATCGCGATTATCCAACATATGATTAAGAAGCTACAGAAAGAACCAGACTGTAAAGAACAGCAAATATTCCAGATCTCCCTCCATTTTACTGTGTGTCTGATGAACTTCAACTGCTGCATGGACCCTTTTATATATTTCTTTGCGTGCAAAGGTTACAAGAGAAGGGTTATGAAAATGCTGAAACGTCAAGTTAGTGTATCAATTTCAAGTGCCGTTAGGTCAGCTCCTGAGGAAAACTCACGCGAAATGACAGAAAATCAAACAATGATCCACTCTAAGTCTTCAAATGGAAGGTAATGAAGCATAAAATCTTACATTTACAAGAAAAATTTCTGTTCAATTAACTTTTCAGAATCTCTCTCTGTGGATAAAACAAATTTTCAGCATTCAAAATGGAATAGTTACTTACAAAGTAATAGGTATGGAAAAAAGAAAAACCTCAAAGCACTACCCCAAAGACTGAATACCATATAACAAAGGCTCTTCAACCACATGTTGAAATAATGACTCTAAGACATAACAAATCTAAAAAAATTACTCTATCCAACATATTTTGAGAACTGGATCAATTGAACCAAGAAAAGAAAAAATTTAATAAATGCAGAAGGATGATTTCTATCTTTCTGACAACAGAAAGATAGAAAAAAAATCAATGAAATATTATTTTAAAGTAAATTATATGAATATTCCCAAAGATCCATGATTTCCCTATTGTAGGAGATTCCAACTGAAGGAAATCCCTCCACCTAAAGTCCATCTATAAATCAGTAGGTAAGTTCTAGGGATTTGTTTGAGGCACGAAAAGGTTATATGACTTACCTAGAATGACTGAGAAGAGAGACTTTAACCAAAGTCTTTCCTGATTCCATGTTCAAACCTCAAACCACTTTGCAAATAAGGTTTACTTGCTAATCAAATAAGTAAAGTATGTATTAATTGATCACTTACCTTGTTATAAAATAAGAAAATGAATACGCAAATCAATATGGATGGAATTAAATGGACTTATTTTAATAAGAAAGTTTATGTATAACAAATTCTGTGTAATAATTATGGCACTGTCATTTGTAAATTTTAAACTGCTAATATAAAGACATTTATGTAAATATTAAAAGTCTGATGAAACTGTAGTCAGAAATTGATTTCTTTGCAAGTTAACTCGTGTGTAGATCTTTAACTTTGAGATGAAATATGACTTTAAAGCAGCAATATAAAATCTTCAAATGAACTATGATAATTAAAAATTGTACTTTGTAAATAAGAAATTATGTCTGTAGGACAAAATTTCTATTATTGCCAACTATGTTTTTGTATTATTGAGGATGAGGACTTAATATACCTTACAAATAACATGCAAAAAGCTAGAAGACTGATTAAATTGGCTATATGAGATAACAGGAAGAATTAATTGCCCTAGATGGATTAATCACTGATTTTGTTAAGAAATAGCTTATTTTCTTTTTTAAAAAAAGATATTTTAAGTATAATGACCATCAACAAAAATAAATAACCAAGTTAACATGGAAAATAATCAAAAAACTCAGTATTTAACAGGATAGATACAAATCAATTTTTTAAAAAAAAAGCAAAAGTGCTTTTAATCTGTATTCCCTTCCAGGTATCTCTTATTTCCTTTCTTTCTAATATATTTGTAATTAATATGTAAATCTTGTATATTTTAAATGTAAAAATGTTAATATATCTGCTTTAAAATGTATCTTTTTATAATCCTGGACACTCACACAAGAATATGTCTATTTGGCATTTTTTAATCACAAAACTTTATCTCAAACCAGTGTTTCAGAATAAAGAGCTGAATGTATCAAAATTAAGATTCTGTTCCTTACTGTTCCAGTCCTCTCTCTTCCTGACGGCCCTTCAGGAGCATGACATCAGCTGAGGTAAGAACAGCTGTGCCATGAGACCTAGCAGCAACAGCTGAAGGAAGGAAAACCAGGGATACCAGCTTTAGCAAACAGCCAGACTAGGCTTGGGGAGGGAGGGTGTTCACAAGATGTTTCTCACCTGTAAAATGGGGATAATACCAACCTCAAAGGCCACGAGAAAAGCAAGAGAGAAATGATGGCAAGTTGTTTTGTTTTGTTTTGTTTTCTGCATACTGGGGATAATTTTATTCTCTCACTGGTGAGTAGGAGTCTTTCATTTTGTACATCTTCAATTAGAATTACCAGCACTAGACAAAAAAGATGTCATTTGTACAATCATGACTCATGAAATTAGTTTCTATGTCAGTCAACCAGCATAGATTTTTCACAGAATACACAATAGGGGCGAAAAAAGGAGTCATGATGGGTAGATGAAGAATTCTGTTACTTTAAAGTTCACTAAAATGACAGTAAGTATCAAGTAGCATGAAGAACTCCTCTCGGTCATATTTTCAGTATGAAAAATTAGAAATCTCATACTCAACCACAATTTTCTGTAAGGTCTGATCAAAGTATTTTTAGCCCCCTGCTGTACAATTTAGCACAACTGAGTGGACATAGACCATTTCTGGATGGGTAAAACACAAGGAAAGGTGGAACCTCAAAAAGTGTCAGAAAGTAACTATCTTCACAAGAGACTGGGGAGAAAAGTAGAGGCAAGAACTACAAGCAAAGAATAAAGATCCCCAACTGGCCAATGTCTTTACCTTGCTCCATCTAAACATCTTCAAATGTCAGTGCCAATGATAACAATGGTAACAGTAGCTGACATTTCTGCAACACTCTAAAATGACTTCAGTTAGAACCTCACAACAATCCTGCGTGGTAGACTCTACAGGAATCATAATTCCGATTTTTATAGATGTGGAAACTAAGGTTGAGGACGTGACTTCCTAAGTCATTTCAGTGACTTGTCCATGGCACAGTTAAAGCCACTTGAACCATGTACAATGTTCTTAACACGAGTGCAAGCAATGGGGAATGTGGTTTCCCTCCTCCTTCAGGAGAACATAAGTTTCTTGAGTGCCTACAAGAGATTTCATTTTTTTTTTTTTTACTGTTGATGCCCCAGTGCCTAGCATAATTCTGACCTAGTGTGTGTGTTGAATGGATGACCAAATACAGTGCACTTTCCATTATCCCCACTCTTCTACCACCTACTTCACTAGGTTATTATTAGAATGCTATAAAGCAACAAATTATACCAAGAGATCAATGATGAGAATTTTTTATAAAGTATGAATAGTACAAAAGATACTTCACTTCTGTACTGCCACAAACACAAAGCTATCTGAACCATTTGTGATTTTAACACTAGTGCAAGGGATAAGAGATGTGTTTTTTTTTTTTTCTCCTTTCTCCTCCTCTTCTGGCACAGGATATAGTCATAGATAATTAAGTTTTAATATGCTAAGAAAGTTTTAAACTATCTATCAAACTGTAACTATACCTTTATGAGATACAAGCAAGTCTTTTGAGGAAATGAGTGGCACAACTGAACTGTGTGAGTAAACATATCAGCCACACCCTTGGGGGCATTAATAGCTAAGTTCAGGAACTGCTGGCAGTAAAGGATCCAGAACATTTTTGTGGAAAAGAATTCTGCTGGAAAAATCTTTTTATTCCTCACCTTTCTATGGTGTGTAATAGAGACTTGCCCAGAGAAAGACGGCTCTGCCAGCTCTTTGTAAATTCACTGGTTGGAGAAATTTCACACTACAATAAAATGAACAGAGGAAGATACGACGGGCAGACACATCTAGAAATGCAGGTTAGAAACAGCTTCAAGGAACAGATTTTGGCAGCAAAGAAAGATGACTACGGTCTCAAGAAAGCACTCGTCCTGGTGACTGGGAGCTGAGCAGGGGAGACAAGCAGACTCTAGGTACCAGCGGAGATGGACTATAGAAAAACAACTATATAAGACTCTATAAAGCAGGGCAGGCCTTAGAGAACTAAGTGTATTACACTTGTATTCCACATGTGTGCCACTGCACTCTAAATTTAAACCCACTCTTCTCACAGAGATGGTATGTATTTGTGGGAGAGTATATCTTGTGTTTTTGAGGGGAATGTTTTATAGCTATTATTTTCACTCTGCCACTGAGTAAATACCTTTTCAATGTGTCAACAAGCTGACTCTTAGGAGGAGCACTGCAGAAGGAGCTCATGATCTATAATTTCAGAAGGGCAGCTCCAAAGGGTACCCCTAGAACCTCAGTAGCAGTTGCCTATGGGTACCCAACTCATGAGGGCTAAGTAGGAGATTATCCCAGAGAAGATACTATGGTAAAATCAAAAGAAAGGTAGATATCATTAAAAATGAGAGATATGACAGTAAGTACCTAATTGCATATGATAGTATAGTAGGTACTGAACACAATTATATATGCACATTTTACCCATCCTCTTGCTTCCAATTTAATCTGGGCATTTAAATATATATAAAATGTCAACAGAATAACAAAATTAAAATAATAAGTCAATGAAGTTAGCTGATAAGTCTATTTTTTCATTTTCAATTTTTTTTCCTTTTCAAATTAAGTTTAAGAAGACATAGGCTGTCTTTTGGAAGTAATTTTGTGTTTCAGGAATTAAGCATAATTATTCTCAGATAATCAGTTTAACACACACACACACACAGACACACACACACACAATTTTAAAAGGGGAAGTACATACCTTAAATTAGCTGCTACAATTCTACTTTGGTTACTTTTCAGTTCTATGGTAATTTAAGGTATTCTAGAAAAACATTAAGACTTTTTTTTTTTTTAACTACTGAAGTAAAAAAGGAAGAAACAACATTCACAAGGTTAGGAAGCTATCTTTGTAAGATCATTCAGGCAGAATTATATTCAAATTTTCTTTTGTTAAGTATAATTATACTCAAATTTTCCTAGAAGAGTTACTGA
The DNA here is from genome assembly GCA_023548195.1 of Bettongia penicillata ogilbyi. Lineage (NCBI taxonomy): Eukaryota > Metazoa > Chordata > Mammalia > Diprotodontia > Potoroidae > Bettongia > Bettongia penicillata. The sequence continues at coordinate 2,630,184 of JAJHZJ010000121.1, read as the reverse complement.
TCTTTTTCTTGAAAATTTCCAAATGACAAGTTCTACTTTCAATTAGTCAAAAGGGAATCAAAAGGAACCAAATTCTATACATTGTAATTTTGATTAAATACATGGTTTCTAAAGCAGTCTTGTTTTTTCATTATAATCCAATCTTTCTAGGACTGACTTCCACCCCGGAAATTCATCCTTAAAGAAGTACCAAAGACAAAGTTGCTCTGAAATACAATTTGGAAATCCATCATATGCGACAAAACTGTTATTGACATAGATGAATCCTGCCTAACTGCATTCCCTCATGTGGGCTCCTCCTATTTATAGGACATTTCACCAACCCTCAAACTCCACATGTCCAAAGACAAATTTATCACCTTCTTCCTTGCTCTCCCTCCTCTCTCTGTAAATGGTAGTATCACACCCAGATCTGAAAACCAGAGGTCACCTTCCTTTCATCTGCACATCCGATTAGTTACCAGATACAAAAGATATTTTTCTGTATTTCTCCTGTCTATCTTATTATCTCTACTCCCACTGTCACGGCTTTAGTCCAGGAGCTAATAATTAGCTCCTTCCCTGATAACTCCAATTTCCAATTATGTGACCGTATAGTTAAGAGTCAGAAGGGACTTCAAAAGTCTTCTAGTCCGAACACCTAAGGAACCTGTGGCACAGAAGACATTACATAGGTGGGTAATAAACAGGCATACCCGGGATACCAGCCCAGTGCCCCAGACTTAAAATCCAGCACTTTATCCCTTAGTACTGCTGCCCCTTTCTTCAATTTTTTCACTGCCATTTTCCTGCTAAGAACCTGTAATAATACCTCACAGTTTACACCAAGGCCACATTCATCTATTTAATTTTCACTGCTCTCTGTTAGCTGACCTCACACTACCTATTCAAACTTATTTTCCTCAAGACTTTAGGAAGTTCCTACTAGTCTAGTATGCTGGTCTCCCCTCTGTCCCTTGAATATGTTATGTTAATTCCTACTCCACTTCCTGTTATTATCATTCCCTGGAACACTTTGCCTCCACCTAGCCAAACTCTACCCATCCTTCAAGGTCCCAGTTAAGTCCTGCTTGATGATTTTATTGAGTGAGAACGAATATTCCTTAACTTATAATAGCCTCTTAGTATCTGGGTCACAAGAAAGGGAGAAGTTAGTACTTTGATAAGGTCTCATATTTTTAAAATTAAACATGCATAAACATAAATTAAGCATACACTTTAAAATTCTGAGTTCCAAATTGTCCTTTTCCCTCCAGCCCCTACCCATCCATTGAAAAGACAAGCACTGATATCCATTATACACATAAAGTCCTCTCATATGGTTTAAGAAGCCTTGAATTAGTAGTCAATATACGTTGGATCTACTTTTGAATGTCTGCCTATAATTAGCCATGTAACCTTGACCTCACCTGCCTATAAAATCTTGAATATGTCTTCCAGCTCTTAAATAATTCTACATTTTATTTTTTAAAATTTTTATTTCATATTTTTGTTTTCCCCCAGTTACAGGCAAAAACAATTTTAACATTCATTTTCAAAACCTTGAGTTCCACCTTTTCTCCCTTCCCCTCTCCCTATCTCCTTTCATTGAGAAGGCAAGCAATTCAATACAGGCTGTACCCATTCGGTGGTGCAAAACGCATCCATAACAGTCATGCTGTGAAAGATTAATCATATTTCCCTCCATCCTATCCCGCCACCCATTTATTCTATTCTCCCTCTCCTTTCAGCTTGCCCATCCTCAAAAGTGTTTTGCTTCTGACTAGTACCTCCCCCAATCTGCCCTCCCTTCTATCATCCCCCACTTCTCTAACAGATTTCTACACTCCATTGAATGGGTATATAATTTATTCCCTCTTTGAGCCAAATCTGATGAAAGTACTCTCTCCCTCTCACCTCCCACCTCTTTGCCTCTTCTGTAAAAGCTTTTTCTTACCTCTCTGATGTGAGATAATTTACCATTCAACCTCTCCCTTTCTTCCAGGATATCTCTCACCCCTCAGTTTTTTAGATATCATCCAACTCATACCTATGCCTTCTGTCTATACATACTCCTTTCTATCTTAATAATGAGAAAGGTCTTATGAGTTACAAATATCTTTCCATGTAGGAATGTAAACAGTTTAACTTTAATAAGTCCCTTATGATTTCTCTTTTCTGTTTACCTTCTCATGCTTCTCTCGAGCCTTGCATTTGAAAGTCAAATATTCTATTTAGCTCTGATCTGTTCTCAAGAATGCATGAAATCCCTCTATCTCACTGAATGTCCATTTTTTCCTCCTGAAGGATTTATACTCAGTATTGCTGGGTAGGTTGTTCTTGGTTGTAAATGTACTTCCTTGACCCTCTAGAATATCTTATTCCAAGCCCTCCAATAACAACTCTACATTTTAGTATTTCACAGTATTCCATTAGTCTCATCTCCCCCAAACAGTCAGCTCTTTAAGAATCTTTAAGAATCAATCTTTAAGAATCTTAAGGAATCATGTCTTACTCATCTCTTTATTCTCTCCAGAGACCCTAGTGCAGTCCTATGCACACACTAAGTGCTCACTTACGATTTGCTGATCAGCAAGATGCTTTAATCAAGGAAACTCTTCCATGGTGACAGAAATCATGAGGAGAGTAGTTTTATTATGTTTTATGACAACTGAAGCTAGAGTAAAACTGAGGTACATAGGCTTATGATGGAAGTCAAAGTACCCTGTTAACCTATTAGGATTCTTTTTTTCCTAAAAAAAAAAAAAAGAGAGAGAGAGAGAGAGAGAGAAAGTATTTTGCCAACAGTGCAGAGATTGGACTAACTCTGTCCTTTCTTTCCCGCACAGCCAGGAGAAAGCAACTCAATAGTGCTTTTCAAAGAATACAAGATTTAAGGACAGTTACATAAGTACGGACAGAATACATTTCATTTTGTTCTTCAGTAAGTTAACAAGTATTGATGAAACATTTACAATGTGCCTTCATTTCTCTCCTTTCCCCAGGACTTTTTCTACCATGACATAGAAAACTCTTCACTCTGGAAGATCACCCCATCCCTGGACTACTTCTCTTTCCCCTGAGGCCACACCTCCTAACTGGCTGGATCCTGTCAGAACCTTCCACCTAAGGAGGAGGCCTGGACCAATTATGTCTTTATCTCTCTCCAGAGGACTTTCTCCATCGCGCTCCTTCACTTTCCCCTCCCCCTGCCAGATCTTTTGAAGGTGTCCCCATTAGAATGTAAGCCCTGTGAGGACCAAGGACTCTGATTCTGCTTCTTTGTAGTCCCAGCACTTAGCACAGTTCTGGGTCCACAGGAAGCACTTAAGTACTCCTTGGGGGGACTGTTAACTGACTGATGCCAGGCATTATTATAAGTACTGATTATATAAAGACTGATTATATAAACAACACTCCCTAGCTTCAAGGAGCACACATTTTAATGAAGGAGATAACATACGAAAAGCTGTCCCTACAAAATACATACAAAACAATTGGAAAAACTAAAGAAATCAACACCCATGACTCCACAGAGCCCATGATGAAGGATACTACCCACATCCTAAAAGAGAAAGGATAAGACTCAGGGTACAGAATGAAATATACATTCATTGGACATGGCATTGGGGGCAATTTGTTTTGTTTGTTTATGCATATTTATTACAAGGATTTTTTATTTTCTTCAATGGGGGGGATGGAAGGCAGAAAAAATAGATTTTTAAGTACAAAGAATTAAAAATTTAAAATATGTCTACCTATATGAACTTTCATGATGGAAGAACAAGGTAATTTCAGAATCAGCAGGGGGAGAAAGGGAAAAAAGGGATAGAAAAAGATCTCCTGATGAAGGTGGGATTTTATCATATCAATGTTAATTCTCCTTCCTCTCTACTCATGTTGTCTTACCACTCAAATTTTGTGATTCTTGGTTCAAAACCTAGTTCTGCCTGTGTGATCTTGAGCAAGTAATTTAATCTGTCTAGCTCTGTTTCCTCATCTATAAAATGAAGGGGCTGAATTAGATGGTTTCTAAGATTCCTCCCACCTCTAAACTAAAGGTCCTAAATATAATGCATTACAATTCACAAATTGATTGTACATATGTTGTCTTGTTTCCCCCACCTGGACCATCAGTTTCTTGAGGCTAGGAATGGTAGCATACTTCTTTTAAATTTCTATACGCTACTAGTGCTGCAGATACAGCAAATACTTGATTGGATTGAATGAGCTTTCATACAATGTGGGAAATATTTGGCTTCTAGTTCTGGTGAGAAAAACTCTTTACAGGCAGTTTTTGAGAAAGAAAATGTGTCATCAGAATGAAACTATGTGATAAGCTGAGTTTTAGTCCTCCTCTTAAGAAAAGTCTTACTTTTGATGTGTCCTTATTGTTTGATAATATCTGTACCACAGTGTTTTCCTTCTGTATCAGTGCGGTACATTTCCCATTGTGTTCAGTGCTTCCTGTATTTTATTGCAAAAATAAATAAGGTAGTATTCAACAAATATTTATGAAGTATACTCTTCTCTGTAAGGCCTTGTTCTGGGATCTATGGAAGAAATCACGACGATTAAATGAACCATGGTGATTGCTATCAAGAACCTTGCCTGTTCAAGGGGGAAGATAAAGAACATACAGGAAGAACCCTATTTATTTAATAATAATTTAAAAATTTAACAGTGACCAATCCTCCTTTTTTTTGGCAGTGTGGTGAAGTCTATGGACACGTCAGAATGTTTTTAAATAGCTGCAGAAAATACTCAGTTTGGATTAGAAGTTGGTGAACATAAAGATATTGGGGGTTTTTTTACCATCCAAGGTGAAGAATTCCCTAAAACCCATCAGGGAACCCTCAGGGGACCATGATTAAGTGGGAGTGGAGAGAAGAAAGAGGGGGGAATGGAAGAAGAGGAGGAGAGGAATTCCTATGTGATGTCTAAGAAAAGAAAAATAATTTCTAACTGATGGCACATGAAAGGATGGGTGCAATTTTTCAAACAACTGAAGTGAGAGAAGGGTAGTTCAGATAAGACATGGCATGAAAAATGATCCAAATCACCAATAATGAGAGAAATGCAAATTAAAGCAACTTTAGGATTCTACTTTACACCTATCAGATGAAGGAAGTTGGCAAAAAAGGATAAAGGCAAATGCTAGAGGGAAATGTACCTGTGGGAAAACAGGTACGTTAATGCATTGCTAATCGAACTGTGAATGAACCTAGTCATTCTGGAAAGCAATTTGTAAGTATGCATAGTAAGCTGTATATATAACCTCCAAACCAGGGATTCTATTACTATATCTAAACTCCACAGAGATCAAAGGAAGAGGGAGAGGACTCATGTGAACAAAAATAAAGAAGTTCTCTTTGCAAAAAACTGGAGAATGCGGGGGAGCTAATCAATTAGCAAATAACTAAACAAGTGATGCCAATGCTATGGAGTATCGCTGCTGAAGAAATGCCTGAGGCGACTTCAGAGAAATCTGAGAAGACCTGTATAAACTGACGCAGGGAGTGCAAGAACTGGTTTTGCATTCCTTTGTATGCCCAGCACATAACACAACGCCCAAGGCAATGCGGGCATAAAATAAATGGTCACTGATCGAATGACCGAAGTGAACAGAACCAGAGCAATTAATATGATAACAACACAGTGAAGACAATTTGAAGACTGTTTAATGAAATGGCAAACCACGATTCCAGGAGACTCATGATGAAACGTGGAGATGGAATCCTAATTATGATGGTTATTGACATGGCCAACGTAGAAATTTGTTTTGCTCAACAATACATGTTTGTAACAGGGGCTTTCTTTTTCATGCTTGCACAATAAGGGGAAGAAGAAATGTAGGAGGGGAAAAGGAAGATTTTTGTCAATTGAAAAAATAAAATTTAATTTAAAACACTGTGAATACAGGCAGCAAATATTCTGAGAAAGGGTCCATGAAATAAAAACCATGAAGCACTACCTATCTAAAGTTTCAGGTTATGTGACCAGAACTGCAAATGTGAGATTTCTGTTCAAAAACCTTTTATTGTCATACTACTGAAGAAACTAAATGACATCATTCTCACTCTATTTCTCACGAATTATAAACAAGTGGTAATCAAAGAGATATGATGACAGAAAAGGACGGCAGGCTAGCCATACAGTGAGAGCAACAGATGATATATACATGGCTTATGTGCCACACTGTAACAGCTCGAGACTTACAGGAAGAACTCTATCTAGCACACTGTTTGGAGTCTGTGGAGGATTTATGAGAACATATGGAGAAGTGTATAAACAGGATGACAAGGTAAAGATCAGTGATGTGAACCACTGAAAGGGAGGGGGAAGGAGAACCACAATGATATGATCATAGCCCTGAATTCAGTACTGATGTAACCAGCATTTAACCAAAAAGGAGAAAATTATTTTAAAGGCCCAAGTTATCAAAACAGAGTCTGCATTCCATGCAATAACCACAGTTAACCATGACCAAGGTCACCGTCCTTTTAGGATTAAGCCAAGAAACAGCCAAGAGTGGCGGAGATGACAGAGGTCAGAGCGGTGCCTTGTAACAAGGCTCCTGGTCTTTACGAGTTAAGCAGAAGATTCTAGAGACACTGAGGATCTGTCACAGAAGTAATGGCCTGCCTCCTGCTTAGACGTTCTGTGGAAGCTCAACAGATATTCCAGTATACCCAACCGATGGTTAACAATTCTAATCATATGGACACTTCACATATCATAGAATCACAGATTTAGAATGAGAAGAGGGAGATCAGGGATAAGCTAGTCTAACCTCCTCCTTTTACAGATGAGGAAACTGAGGCCCAGGGAGTTAAAGGCCATGTAGCATAAAGGGTGGCAGACCTAGAATCAGGAAGACTAGAGTTCAAATCCTGCCTAAGATATTTACTATCTTTATGACCTTCGGTAAATCAATTAATTGTTGTCTGTGTCAGTTTCCTCACCTGTAAAATGAGAATTACAGAACATACCTCTCAGGCATGCTGTGAGGATAAAATGAGATACTATTTGGAAAGTGATTTGCAAACCCCAAAATGCTTTAAATGCTATTATCATTACTGCTGTCATCATCACCATCATTCAAGGTGACAAAGTTAGTAAGCAATCAGAACTAAGATCAAAACCAAGGTTTTAAATTCATTCCTTTCATTTTATTATTTTGCTTTCTCCAAAGTCATGAAGAATAATCATCAACTCTAACCCTTTCCCAACCATATCCTCCATGACCCTATGACACTGTTGCTCACCTTGTTTTCTTGGATACTCTCTTCTCTTCAGGTTTTTATGAGGATGCTTTCTCCTGGTTCTCTTACCTATTAGGCCATTCCTTCTTAGTTCCCTTTGCTGGCAATACTCTCAGGTCAAATTCACTAAGTGTGAGTGTCTCCCAGGTTTGTGTCCTGAGCCCTCTTCTCCATCTATATTATTTTGATTAATGAGCTCATCAGCTCCAGTGGATTCAACTATTATCTCTATATAAATGATTTCCAGATCTATATAACCTCTCTCCTGAGCTCCAACCATATTACCAACTACCTCTCAGATGTCTTGAACTGGATGGTCCACAGAGACCTCAAACTCCACACATCTAAAACATAATTCACTCCCTTTCTCCTCAAACTCTTCCTTCTTCTAAACTTCCCTGATACTGCTGAAGACACTACCATTCTCTCAGTCCCCTAAGTTATGTTTAAGTCCTCAACCCACACATCCAATTAGTCTGCAAGTCTTGTCATTTCTACCTTCACAACATTTCCTAGATTTCCCTTTCTCTCTACTCACACAGTTATCACCCTATTTCAGGCTCTCATCACCTTATGCCTAGATGACTAAAATAAGCAATAGCAACTGGGGTGTGAGGCAAAATGGATGGACAGGAAAGTATTCCTGCAGAAAGTGGTATTTGAATTGAATACTGAAGGTTGTATTCAGAAAGCAGAGATGGAGAAGGGACAATCGGTGCAAAGGCATGGAGATGGCTAACTGGCACAGTGGAAAGAGAGCTGGACTTGGATTCAGAAAAGACCTGAGTTCAAAACTGACCTCAGACACTTACTAGCCAACTGATCCTGGGCAAATAAATCACTTAACTTCTGTTTCAGTTTCTTAATTTGTAAGATGGTATAGTAATAACAATACCTTTCTCCCAATGTTATTGTGAGGAAAATATGAGATAATATTTGTAAAGCACTTTGCAAACCTTAAAATGTTACGTGCGTCTATCTGTCTGTCTACCTACCTACCTACCTATGTTGGTTGTCTCTGCTTCAAATTTCTCCCCGCTTCATTCAGCCACTAAAATGATTTTCCTAAAATGCAGATCTAACTATGTCACCCACCTACTCAATAAATTCCAGTGAATCCCTATTCCTTCCAGGATCAAATATAAAATCCTCTGGCATTTTCAGTTCCTCACAGCCTATCTAATTCCTACCTTTCCAGTATTCTTACACTTTATTCCCTTCAACACACTTGGCAATCCAGAAACAACTATCTTCTTTCTGTTCCTCAGACATGAAGCTCCATCCTCTGTCCTGTGTGCACTGGGGGTTCCATGTTTGGAATGTCCTCCCTCCTCTCCTTCACCACTCAGTGCCTTCCCTCTGAGATTACCATCCTTCTACTTTGAATATGCCAAGTGTGTGTGATTGCTTGTGTGCTGTCTCTCCTATTAGAACATGAATGGAGACAATGTTTTTGCTTGTCTTTGTCTTCCCAGCACTTAGTCCAGTAGCTTTGCATATACACAGTTAATTGCTTAATGTCTCTAAGAGATCACTCAAAAGATCACACTAAAATCCAAACCGAAAGACTCATCTCCTCTCCATACTATTTGAAATAGTTCTAGAAATGCTAGCAACAGAAATATGCCAGGAAAGTGAAAAGTATAAAAATTGAAAAAAGGAGAAAAAAAATTATCACTATTTGTAGACAACATGGTTATTTACTAAAAAAAACTCAAAAATGAACAAGGAAACTGAGAAAATTGATTGCTTTAATAAAGTGGAAGGGTACAATTCAGAGCCACAAAATTATCCGTACTTCTATGCAGAATAATGAAATCTAGAAATAAGTAACAGGGAGGGAAATCCCAATCAAAATCATAGTAAAAATACATATATTTGGGGATCAATTTCTCAAATGCATTTGCCATATGCAAATAAGATGATAAAACCTAAGAAAACACTTTGAAAAATAAAGAATGGCTTAAATAACTGGGCTACTCACTGATCATAGTGAGGCTGCACCAATGTAATAAAATTAACGTATAGTTTCAATATTATGTCATCAAACTACAAAAGCATACTTTATAAAACTAGACTAAATAAAAAAATCATGTGGAGAAACAAAAGATCTAGACTGAGGTTTTTAACCTAAGGTCTATAAACTTATTCTCTAAAAACAAATTGATAATGAATATGCTTTTGTAATCCTATGCTTTTTGCTTTAAACATTTAAAGGTATCATTCCCAACCAACAGTCAAATAGTCTTTCACAAACTGCCCAAGGGTCCGTGACACAAAGAAAAGTTAAGAACCTCTGGTCTACAGTCTAAAGGGAAATAACAAATAAAGGAGGTAAGAAGGGAGAATAGTATTTCCATACCTCAAATTGTACCACAAAGCTTCCAAACTATTTGGTACTTGTTAAAATACAGAAAAGTAGGCTGCGGAATACAACAGTGAGAAAGAATCAGAAACAAATAAATTCAACAGCCCTATGTTGGATAAAACCAAGAACACAAAGTACCTGAGGAAGACCTCTCCATGGACAAGAATTGCTGGGAAAGCTGTAATGCAGTTTGGAAGGAATTAGATATAGAACAACCTTTTACATTCTATGATTTTGTAGGTGTAGGAATCTCCCACATCTGCTTTCCAAATTGTTGTCTTAAGAGAGTTGCCTGAAGTACTGAGAGGTCAGGTAACTTGACAAAGTCAGTAAATAGCAAAGGTGAGAGTTAAACCCAGGTCTTCTTGACCCCAAGAAGGGGTCAAGTCTCTATTGACTATTGCATACTGCCTCTCCCCCAAACACCATAATAAGCTCAAAATGTATATATATGACACACATATATACATATATATGTGTACATATTTATGGTCATAACATTAAAAAAATTAAACAAAATGATTTCACAAACATGGCTGGGGAAAAACTCTTAACCAAGTAAGAGACAGAAAAGATCATAAAAGACAAAAAAGAGAAAAACACCACATAACAAAGTACAAAAAATAACAATTACATGAAATTGGAAAGTTGTTTTTTCTACTTACAAAATTAACACAAGGATAAGAAGAAAAATTTCTTTTTTTTTCTTTTATTTTTCTTTTCTTTTTTTTTTTAATGTTTTACAATCATTTCCTTAAAGTTGAGATTTTATTCCCCTCACCCTTCCCCCAATACCCCGCTCCCTCCCCATGACAGCATACAATTCTGTTTAGGTTCTACATATACTTTCCTATTGAGCACATTTTCACTATATTCACGCTACGTAGTCGAACTAAAATAAATGGAAAAATCATATAACAAATCAACACAAAATACGCTGAAACCCACCCACACACAAACATGATCTGCTACATTCTGCAAATGACTTCCACATTTCTTTCTCTGAGTGTGGAAGGCATTTTGCCTTAGAAGACCGACATTAGGATTTTTTTTTTTCTCAGTAAGTTCTTGTGTTATTACAAAGTTCCAAGTCTACCAGAAAAAACTCTCGCACACTGTGGTCGTTGCTGTGCACAAAGTTCTCCTGGTTCTGCTCCTTTCGCTCAGCATCAGATCATATAAGTCCTTCCAGGCCTCCCTGAAGTCTTCTTGTTCATCATTTCTTATGGCACAATAGTACTCCATTACATTCATATACCATAATTTATTCAGCCATTCCCCAATTGATGGGCATCCCCTTGACTTCCAGTTTTTGGCTACCACAAAGAGTGCTGCTATAAATATTTTTGTACACGTGGGACCCTTTCCCGTTTTTATAATCTCTTGGGGATACAATCCTAGTAGTGATATTTCTGGGTCAAAGGGTATGCACATTTTTGTAGCCCTTTGGGCATAGTTCCAAACCGTTCTCCAGAAGGGTTGGATGATCTCAGCTCCACCAACAATGAATTAGTGTTCCAACTCTCCCACATCCTCTCCAGCATTTATCATTTTCTTGTTCTGTCATGTTTGCCAATCTTACAGGTGTGATGTGGTACCTCAGAGTTGTTTTGATTTGCATCTCTCTAATCAATAGTGATTTAGAGCACTTTTTCATATGATTATAGATATCTTTGATTTAGAAAAATTTCTTGAAAAGTAATGTCTGCATTAAATATCTCTAATAAAGATTTGACTGACATCCATGATAAATAAGGAATCAAGGCAAATCTATAGGAGGTGACAAAGTAAAAAAGACAGAAGACCACCAGGAAGGCCTGAGATTAACTCCTGTGTCTTTGGTTTTTTTTTTTAACTAATGTTTTCTATTTATTCACTAATGAAAAAAAAGTACATAGCACAAACCCTTTATCCCAATCCAAGCACTCAGTTGAAGATGAATAAGAAACACTAGATGGCACAGATATGATTTGTTTGGCAAGATCTACACCTGGGGTGGGCGACCTGTGGCCTTGAGGTCACATGTAGCCTCAAGTTCTGTGAAGTCTGGATTCGGTAAAAAGGTCACACTTGAGGATTTAGAGGACCACCCCACCCCTGACCTACACATTTTAAACAAGCATAGTTTTCAACTAGGAATATATTATGTGAAGAGACCAAACCTACTAGTGCCATAATAGTTAAACTATTAACTGTAAACTCTCTCCATTGCTTCTTCAAGTTGCTACACCTCCTCCCTGAGGAATTCTGATTAGTGAAAGCCTTTCAATGTTCAATCTCTTCCAAATTTTCTTCTAAAATATGAAATACAAAAATTTCATACAAACACAATAGAGCACTTCAAACACAATACAAAAAAAAAGATATTAAGCAACCTTGTTTCTGACAGTTACACTGAAGGGTAGGAGTCTAGGTAGTGTCCTAGGGAATTCTCTGAAACTCCAAGTGCCTATGGCATTGGCACAGGAAGTTTCCGTATTGGAGAGAAAAACAAAGGAATGGTTTTTTCTAAAAAAACAAAACAAAAACAAAAAACATGGTTCGGAGCTAATCTCTAATATACAAAGTGATATGAGAAAACCGTTTTCTAATTAAATTTATTTATTTTCAGTTTTCAACATTCACTTCCACAAAATTCTGAATTTCAAATTTTCTCCCCCACCCCAGGACAGCATGTATTCTGATTACCCTTTACTGCAATCTGCCCTCCCTTCTATCACAAACCTTCCTCTTATCCCCTTCCCTTCTATTTTAAGATAGATTTCTATACCCCATTGCCTATATATCTTATTTCCTAGTTGCATGTAAAAACATTCATTTTTAAAGCTCTGAGTTCCACATTTTCTCCCTTCTCCCCTCCCCACTCATCCTCATTGAGAAGGCAAGCAATCAGATATAGGTTATACATGTGCAGTCATGTAAAACACTTCTATAACAGTCATGTTGTAAAAGACTAATTATATTTCCCTCTATTCTGTCCCATCCTCCATTTATTCTATTCTCTCCTTTGAACCGTCCCTCTACAAAAGTGTTTGCTTCTGATTATCCCTTCCCCCCAATCTGCTGTCCCTTCTATTATCCTCCCTCTCTTATTCACTTAACCTCTGCTTTCTTGTAGGTAAGATAAATTTCCATACTTAATTGAGTGTACATGTTATAGCCTCCTGAAGCCAAATTCGATGAAAGTAAGGCTCACTTATTCCCTCTCACCTTCCCCATCTTCCACTCCATTGTAAAAGTTCGTTCTTGCCTCTTTTATTTGTGAGACAATTTACTATATTCTACCTCTCCCTTTCTCTTTCTCCCAGTACATTCTTCTCAACACTTAATCTTATTTTTAGTTATCATCCCTTCATATTCAACTCACCCTGTTTCTCTCTCTCTCTCTCTACACACACACACACATATTCATATATATATATATATATATATATATATATATACATACATGCATATATACATACATACACATACACACACACTCACATATTCCCTCCAACTACCCTAATACTGAGAAAAGTCTCATGAGTTACAAATATTATCTTTCCATGATAGGAATGTAAAGAGTTTAACTTTAATAAGTTCCTAATGGTTTCTCTTTCCTGTTTACCTTTTCATACTTCTCTTGATTCCTGTATTTGAAAGTCAAATTTTCTATTTAGTTCTGGTCTTCTCAGCAAGAATGCTTGGAAGTCCTCTCTTTCATTGAAGTTCCATTTTTTCCCTTGAAGTATTATACTCACTTTTGTTGGGTAGGTGATTCTTGGTTTTAATCCTTTCTCCTTTGACCTCAGGAATAACATATTCTAAGCCCTCTAATCCCTTAATGTAGAAGCTGCTAGATCTTGTGTTATCATGGTCGTGTTTCCACAATACTTGAATTGTTTCTTTCTGACTGACTGCAATATTTTCTCCTTGACCTGGAAATTCTGGAATTTGGCTACCATATTCCTAGGAGTTTTCCTTTGGGATCTCTTTCAGGAGGTGATTAGTGGATTTTTTCCATTTCTATTTTGCTCTCTGGTTCTAGAATATTATGGTAGTTTTCCTTGATAATTTCTTAAAAGATGATGTCTAGGCTCTTTTTTTGATCATAGCTTTCAGGTAGTCCAATAATTTTTAAATGATCTCTCATGGATCCATCTTCCAGGTCTGTTGTTTTTCCAATGAGACATTTCACATTGTCTTCTATTTTTTTGTTATTTTGGTTTTGCTTTATAATTTCTTGATTTCTCATAAAGTTATTAGCTTCCATTTGCTCCATTCTAATTTTTAAGGAATTATTTTCTTCAGTGAGCTTTTGGACCTCTTTTTCCATTTGGCCCATTCTGCTTTTTAAGGCATTCTTCTCCTCACTGGTTTTTTGGACCTCTTTTGACATTTGGGTTAGTCTAATTTTAAAAGTGTTGTTTTCTTCAGCATTTTTTAGGGGTCTCCTTTAGCAAACTGTTGGCTCATTTTTCATGAAATATTTGCATCATTCTCATTTCTCTTCCCAATTTTTCCTCTACTTCTCTTATTTGATTTTCAAAATCCTTTTTAAGTTCTTCCATGCCCTTAAGATCAATTCATATCTTTCTCGGAGGCTTTGGAAGTAGGAGCTTTGACTCTGGTGTCTTCTTCTGGTTGTATGTTTTGATTTTCCTCATCACCAACAACATAAGAACTCTTTTTCATGGTGAAAGTAAGACTCTATAGTTTGCTTTTCTCTGCCCCGCCCCCCATCCCTCATTTGTTCATTTTTCCAGCCAATTACTTGACTTTTGAGCTCTTTGTTAAGTAGAGCACTTCAGAAGCCGCTGCCACTTTGGCAGGGGCTGCTGCCACCGTGGTACTAGGGCAGGGGCTTGAGCTGGGCCTGAGGCTAGACCACTCTCCCCTTTCACCCTTGTAAGAGACCTTTCCCACTGACCTTCGAAGCTATCTTTAGCATTTGTGCGTTGAGATGTCTGGAAACTGCCACAGTCACCAGAAATTAAGTCCCCTAAGGCCTGCTCCAGGTCTGTCTGTACCAGCATAGCATACACTGAATTATGCTCTGCTCCCAGCCTGGTGCAACAGACCCTTCCTGGTGACCTTCCAGATTGTCTGGAAATGTGCTTTAGTCTGTCACTTTGTGGCTTCTGCTGCTCTAGAATTTGTTAAGAGTCATTTTTTACAAGTTTTTTGAGGGATTTTGGAGGACAGCTCAGGCAGGTCCCTGCTTCTACTCCATCATCTTGACTCTCCCCTGAGAAAACTATTCTTAAAAGAATTGAAAACTATTAATAACTATATGAATCACTACTAAAGAGATGCAAATCTAAACGACTTTGAGGTTCTACCTCACACACAGCAAAGATGACAAGAAACAGAAACAGTCAAAGCCATAAGGGCTAGGAAAGACAGGCACATTAAGACATTACTGGTGTATTAGTGTATCAGTGAACTAGTACAGTTATTTTACAAAAGAACTAAAATGTTCATACCTAGAGATCCAATTCCTAAGCACATACCGCAAGGAGGCTGAATACAGAAAGATGGCTTTTAAGAACATGAAAACATTAAAAGCAACATTTATGTGGGAGAAAAAACTGTAAACAAATAGATTCACATTGATTGGAAAATGGCTAAACAGAGTAGTACAAGAATATAAAAGAATATTACTGTATCTAAGAAATGGGGACTATGAAGAATGGGAAATTACTAATATGAACTGAGTAAATGAACTGAGCAGAATCAAGAAAAGCCAGGAATACGCACAATGACTGCAACAATATAAAAGGAAAGAACAATAAAAACAAAACTGGGTGGTAGGTAATAATAATGACTAAGCCTGGCTCTGGAAAAGAGGAACTGCATGTCTCTGCCCAAATTGTAGAGATGAGGGACTACAGGTCCAGAATACCACATATATGGTTGAGCCATATGAAAAGTCATTTTGTGGACTGGTTTTCCTGACCTTCATTTCTTTGCTTTATTTTTTAATCTCTGTTGTAAGTATAACAAAGGACTGGCCAACAGGAGCTTAGTCCTGCAGGCACGTACAATTTGTTTCTAGGTGGTACAGTGGATAGAGTACCAGTGCAGGAGTCAGGAGGATCTGAGTTCAAATCTTACCTCAGACACTTGACATTCACTAGCTGTGTGACCTTGGGCAAGTCACCTAACCCCAACTGCCTCATCTTGGGTCATCTGTAGTCATCCTGATGAACATCTGGTCACTGATTTCAGATGGCTCTGGGTAAGGCTGACGACCTTCATTCAAAACAAAGTCAAGTGCAAGTCATGTCATCATTTCTCTGATGGCATGGTCTTCTTCGGCAACAAAGGATGAACACACACAATTTGCTCTGCTTGATGCCAAAACATGGAATTGCTTAGGAGTCTGCTTCTGGAAGTGCCTGATGATGCACAAATAGGGGCCTGTTTCTTCTCTATTTCAGAATATAGCCATGTATTCTGAAACCAATTTCTGTTTAACCACTGGGCGGTGAAAAAACACTTTTAATTGGTTGCTGAGGCAGAACTCGGTGTGTTTTCAAAAGGCACTAATCAGCTAAATTGTTCACTCTTACAGTTCAAGTGAAGAGGAAGAAATGCTACAGGCCTCCTGGTGGGGGAATTCCTCCTCTACCTGTAAAGCTTTGAAGGCACATGATGTCTTGTGTTCCTTCTGTCCCTTTTGAGCAAATTTTTCCTGCTCGAAGGTAGAGGAGTACTGGAGACTGAATGACCTTAAGAAATTTAAAAGGTAAGGGGAACTACAAGAGTTCCAATGACTGATGGAAGTCCCTAGCAGGTTCTCATGTAGCCACCGTTAGGCATGCCAGGTGAGACAATAGTATAGCACTAAGGAGCAACCTGTGGGATCCAGCTCTACAGTGAATCAACTCCACAGCCAAAAAAAGAGGGACAAATTTATGAATGACTATGATGTGACAACATACTACATCAATACTTAGCATAAAATATTTTTTAAATATTTTTTTAAAAATACTTTTTTAAAAAAAAGTGATCTTTAAAACAAAAGACTTCCCTCAAAGTAAGGATACTCTGTCACTCCCTCACTCTGTTCCTGACTCTCTGTCTTCTGACACTGGAAGATTCCTCCACCCTTGTGGTATCCTCCTCTCAGAATCTTCATTTTGTGCAAGAGTAAACCATGCTCCCTGTCACTCCTTTCTGTGCTCTAATTCTGACTTTCCGGTCTTCTCCACTATGTGAGGGTACCTTCTCTCCTTCCTATCTCATTTTTCTGCTCCCTTTTATGGGATGTTCTCTCCTGTTAGAACGTAAGCTTCTGGAGGGCAGGAAGCATCTTTCTTATGCATGTATCTATGTTCCTAGTACTAAGCACAGTGCCTGGCACATATAGCAAGTGCTTAATAACTGCCTGACTTGTAAGAATCAAGCCATTCAGATCACAAGAGAATGCTTTGTTCATATATGTGGAGATGATAACAAATGCAGAGACCTAAGTCTCTTAATTCACAATGTAAAATGTCACAGTAAGAGATATATACTAAAGTCTTTTCACCTATGTTCATACTACTTCTCATGATGCTTTAAGAATTTGAATAGTACTGAGAGTAACTAATATATGGAGTATTAAATAGTACTGAGAGTAACAAATAGAAACTAAAACATATTTTCTTTTATATGCCCATTAAAATGCTTAGATTATCAGCGATTTAAAAATAGACCATTTGGAGGTCCTGAAGTACCCTGGGAATTTTCATATAATCGTATATTGACTTCTTTCTTTTTCTAACTTTAGTGAGAAAATCTGAATGAAATTTTAAAAACTGCGATAGGGATTTTTTTTTAAATTTTACTCAAGCTGGCATGATTAGAGTAGAAAACATTTGTAAGGGGTGCTCAATGTTCTAGTACTATTGCAGGTATAAAAATAAAATCTGCTTCAATGAGTATTTCACCTAAGATTTCTTAAGAAAAAAGAGTAAATTTTGTTAACGGCACGAAAACAAAATTCTTGTTTATAAATGTTATGTAAAATATTAACATAAAATACAGTGGATTTTACCTCCATATAATAATTACAAATAACTTCATTAATATTTTATTGCCAATTTTAAGTAAAATTTTAGATATAACAACTTTTACCCCCATTCCCTCTCCAAAAAAAAAAAAAACTGATGAAATTTCATTTTGACTGAAAATATAATTGGGAGTAATTTTGTCTACTCAGAAATGCCAATACACAAATGGTTAAAGGATATGAATAAATTGATCTCAAAAAGAGAAAGGCAAGCTATGAACAGTCATATGAAAACTGCTCCAAATCACTAAAATTCAGAGAAATACAAATCAAAGTAACTGAGGTTTTCTCTCACACCCTGAGAACTGTCAAGGATAACAAAAAATGGAAATAGCTGATGCAAAAAGGCTTCAAGAAAAGAAAAGCACATTGTTTCAGCTGTGAATTGTTGTCTCCCCATTAGACTGTGAGCTTAGCATGACTGGCACTTAGTAGGCACTTAATAAATACTGACTGATTAATAGACTTTCTTGAAGGCAGGAGCTGTCTTTTTGCCTCTTTTTGTATAGCTAGCACTTTGCATAGTGCCTACAGAAGGTGATTAATAAACATATATTGAATGAATTATTCCAACCATTCTGGAAAGCAAATTAGAACTTTTTAAAGTGATTAAAAATATGACTTCTTTCAAATTGTGAAGCTAGACATATACTCAAAGGATATTAAGGACAGAAAGGCCCTGTATATAATGAAATAGTAGTAGTAGTAGTAATTATCATGTTGTGGTAGCAATGATCTTCAAACAAAAATAGATGTCCACTGATTGGAAAATTACTACAGATACTGTCATGCAGAAATGTAACAGAATATTACTTACTATGAATATTTACAAATATGAGGAGTTCAATCAAAAATGATTAGACATGAACTGATAAAGAATAAAGTATAAGGTAGAAAGCAGAAAAATGATGTACAAAATGACAACAGCAATGCAAATATAAAGAATGATAAAACAAAACCATGTGGAGGAATTATAGTGACCCAGTTTGGTGATGGAGAAGAGTTGAAAAATGCCCCCTCCTCCACTGCAGCAGCAGGGGACTGTTCATATGCAGACAGAGAGGGGAGTACTGCACATACTCTTACGTATGATCAAGGGGTTAGTGGGCTGTGTTGCACTTCAATCTTTGTTACAAGGGAAGCTTATGGTAGGGAGGGTATAGAAGAGGGAAACACCATGAAATGAATGTTATATAAAATAGAAGCATCAATTTTTTTTTTAAGAAAAGAAGACACACAGATTTACTGTTAAGAGCCAACATTTAGGAAATGCTTTTCCATCTATCTCCTACCTTTCTACATTGGTCAGAAGAAACAAAATGTGCACAATGTTAACCAGGCACAGTGCTTTTGAGTCAGCTGAAGCCAAAGATGAGCAAAGGAGAAGGTCTGTCTATCATCTGCTAGTTTCAGTATTGCTTTCTTCAAAAGTTCATCCCTGACATAGGCAATCAAAGCCCCATGATAAGCTGGAAATTCCACAGAAACCCTGCTATCAGGTGGCAAATGCTTTGATAACTCCAGACTGACAATCCTGTTTCAACCCAGCTGAAATTTGTCCTAAGTTATCCTCAGTTCATAAGCATATTCTGAGACCGGAATAGGTAGCATTTTAGGATCAGCGCTAAGACTCACTTGAGTATTGACTCAATCTCAGAAATATTTTGGTGTCTTGGGAAATGGTTTTCCATGAAGTAAAAGTGACCCTGGACTTGGGTCCTTTAGGACTGCTCTAGAATAAAAGGGATACCGGTTGATCTCACTTTAGATTTGCATCTCTGCATATAAACTAAAGTTAAATGGGCTCTAAAGTTGGGGGATTCACTCAAGCATTGGTGGTTTATTTGGACTACAATATGCTTCCATTTGTGGCAAGGATAAAGGCCCAAGTAGTTGCAGTGACAAAGCAGATGAAAAAGGTTCCACCAACACTTTATCAAGCAGTCATCCAATCAGGCTACTCATCTTCTGACTAAGCTACTTCCTTTTTTCACACTAGGTTTGTAAAGAAAGCTAGTAAGTACACTCTCATATCTTGTGTAATTCTTCACTGTATCTAATTTGGATGACAAAGGCTTCTTTAGATATCTAATTAAAATGTGGCACCTTTCCTATCAATCAATAATTTATATACATGAAGCTAGCTCATAAGAGTAATCATGAGGCTATTTTATGTGTTGCCTACACAATGGTTGCTAAGGTTACTAAAAACATGGTTAGCATTTTGAAAGCTTTCTTAGAATAGCACCATGATCTGAATCTAAAATCTTTCATAAGGTGCAACTTTCCAATGATAAACAAGATACAGGAAGTGAACTGTGAATTCAACTACATCTTGAGTTCCCTTTGCTATCAGCAAATTTTTTAAAAAAAACTTTGCGGTAGCAGAAATTTGATTTAGCTAAGATGAATTTTCAAATTCCACTAAAAACAAGTACATGCCCCTTCAGTGAGTACCTGAAAACATTCCACCATTCTATTATAATCTAACTATTTAGGTGTCTCTCAGGATTCTGTCGTAGGGCCTCTTCTCTTCTCTCATTACTAATTCACTTGGTGAATCTTCAGCAACCATGGGTTTAACTGCCATCTCTATGCCAATGATTCTCAAATCTACCTATCCTGCCCCAAACTCTCTGCTGACTTCCAATTTCATATCTCCAACTGTCTTTTGGACATCTCAAATTGGATGTCCACTAGACATCTTAAACTCACTACGTCCAAAATAGAACTGATTGTCTTTCCTCCTAAACCCTCCCCCAAGCCCTTTCTCCATTACTTTACCAGGCACCATCCTCCTCCCAGTCCCTCAGGCTCACAACCTAGGATTCATCCTGGATTCCTCGCTCTCTCTCACCCCTCACATCCAAGTGGTTTCCAAGGCTATGGGTTTCATCTTTGTGACATCTCTCAAATATGCTCCCTTCTCTCCTCTGATACCACCACCACTCTGGTACAGGCCCTCATCACCTCACCCCTGGACTACTGCAATAGCCTGCTAGTGGGTCTATCTATCTTCCTTAATTCTCTCCCCACTCCAATCTATCCTTCATTCAGCCACTGAAGTGATTCCCCTAAAACCACTGTCACGTCACTTCCCACTCAACAAATTCCAGCGTCTCCCTATTGCCTCCAGGATCAAATACAAAATGCGGTTTCACATTTAAAGGTCATTATAACCTTGGCATCTCCTACATCCGGTCTTCTTATAGCTTACTTCTTGACATAGACTCTTCAGTCCTGTGACACTGGCCTCTTCGCCATTCCACAAACTAGACACCCATCTCTTGGCTCCAGGCCTTCTATCTGGCTGTTCCCCATCCCTAAAATGCCTTTCCTTCCTTTGCTCTGACAAATGATTTCCCTGGCTTTAAGTCCCGCCTAAAATCCCACCCTTTATGGGAAGACTTCCCCTACCCCTCTTAATTCTAGTGCCTTTACTCTATTATTTCCTTTTTATTTTGTACGTAGCTGTTTTTGTATATATTTCCTTGCATGTTGCCTCCCCATTCAACTGTTAGCTCTTTGAGAACAAGGACTCTCTTTTGCCTCTTTTTGTATCTCGAGCAGTTAGCATAATGATTGGCACATAAACTGATTGACTGATTTACAAAAAACATTTCAAGTTTTATCTGAATGAAGGCCATTTCTTGCATAATATCACTTTGACACAAGCAACAGAACTCTATATTCTGAGGAAGATGGTAGTTGAAATAAAGGAACTGAATGTCACAAAAGCAGAAACTAAAATAGATACTCAACTCCTAACCCCATTTGGACTGAAAACTTGAAACAAAGCTATTTTGATCAAGTACTAGAAATATTCTTCCTTGATTAAATGGTTCATAAGTTTTTAGGCGGTACATCACCAGGATGTGTAGTCTTCTTTCTAGGTTTTATCAAGGAACAAACATTTTAAGTGTTCAAAAAATAAAGCCAATAACAATGAACACATATACATATAGAAAAATAAATACCTTATGTACACATGCATAAAATATGTATCTTCTTGAATGTTTGCATGTGTCTTCTTAATATATTATCAGATGATCAAGTCACTTTTCTATCTCAGCAGTACATTTCTGTAAAAACTCATGTTGGATATTTCAGAGGTTCATAGACTTGGAGGAAGGGACCTTAGTCACTGAGTCACAAAACTGTGATAGAGAAAGGGTAAGTGACAGGGTAAATGTCTGAAGTAAGATCTAAACTCAGGTCTTCCTGACCCCAAGCCTCTATCTACTGTATCACCTAGCTTCAATGCTAAGTAAAAATACTGAGAACCCTTATTTTTTTCTTCTAAATTCCCTATATTTGTCCATTTTCTTTAGCAACACTGGTCAATTTAAAAGCAGTTTGTAAAAATGAGTGGATAATATCCAAGTTAGAGGGTTCAAGGTAAAATAAAGAGTAAAATTCTAATCTAAGTAGAATCCAACAGAAGCAAAGCAACATAAGCTATTTAAAAGCAAAAGGTATTTGCTAGAGAATGACATATAAGGTATAGAATATACAGGGAACCTGTGTAAGCCCAAGCTTTGAAAGCTGTTATTGCAGATGTGTGAAACTCCATTATTCAGACAGTAGGGGCTAAAATATGCATTTCCATCACTAAAATTTTAAGAATATTACTAAAGTCACATTTAGGCATCTTGGGAGCAACTTCTTCATTTTAAAAATTTCGTTCTTTCTGAAGACTTTCAGATGAAGGAGTTTGGATGGCCACTGAAGTTTTAATAATTATTATTAAGATGAAAATTTGCTCCAAAGATCAGGAAGATATTTCATTTAGAAACCTAACTGTAACTTATTGTTAATCTTGACCACAATACCCACTTCCTTTGAAAACTTGCCAACAATTTGGTGTTTAAAAGGCCACGGATGCCTGTGCCTATAAGTATACTCCCACCGTTCCAATTGACTTTCACCTCTAGAGAGCTCTTTGGCATTTCTCAAACAGTTACTATTCAACATAATACTGTCTTCTGCCATATTTCAAAACAAGAAGTAAATAACATTGTTACCAACAAGAAAATCAAGAAAAAGGGCTATGTAATGATGAAAATTTTAATAAAATACTTGTGACTGATTATTCTAAAGAGGTCTGAAAAATAAAATTCCTAACAAACAGAATCTTATCACTTGGTTACAATTTTAACACAAAGTGGGAATAGGATGCATTCACGACAACGGGTAGGTATGTAGAGAGAGAAATCGTGGGGTTTGACTAGCCAACGTACTTTACTCTAGATCATAACCAGACTTCCACGTACACAGGGTAGAACACACACAGCTCACTACACAGCTCTAGAGACCACAACCAGCATTTTAGGCATCATTCACATTATTCTACTGCCGACCTCAGTCATGGGAACCAAATTTGGATATCCCTAGCATGAAGGAAAGCTCAGTTCTGAGAGAAGATAGGGTAGGGTGGTCTTTGGTAGATTTTATTTGTGAACGAACGCACACACACATGTGCACATGCACACTCATGCGCACATACACATGCAGACACAAGTGCGCACACACATGCATACACACGTGTGCATGTGCATGCACCATTTTTTTAAAAAAAAACAGTCAGTGGTCTGTGTCTCGAACTCACTGGAGCTCCTACAACCCAAGGCAAGTCACAGTCTTTCTAAGCTTCCATTTCCTCATATGTAAAACAAAGATTAGCAATGACTTCTTTAGGGTTGCTAGGAGGACTGAATTAAAAGATGTAAAGAGACTTATAATGGCAACTACTGCATGGACCCTCCTTTTCTCTACGGTCTTGCCACCATGCCAGTAAAGGTCTTCAACTACCACCATGTTCTTGCAGATCTTTTACCTCCTTTCTTTTTATGTACTTTTTCTCACATTACTGATAATTTTTTAAAAACATTATCTTCATTTCTTAATATGTCCCTCTGACCACCCCTTTGTATTCATTATTTCTTACAGTATTCTATCACTATATTCACTAGCACAATTTGTCTAGCACTTCCCTGATGCTGCCTCTACTTTATCCCCTCCCCCCAATCCAGCCATAATACTGGTAAATGGAATAATCTTTCTTATTCCTCCATTTGGCCTTGTTACAACCCTGTTCAAAATATCTGGTGGGTCTTTCCAATCAAGATGATAGGACGAGAGTTCACAGGAAATCAGGCTCTTCTCATATCCCCCTTGTCCCCACCCCTAATAAAAAGAACCATCAAGGAGAAGAAAACAACCAACCAAAAAAGAAAATGAGTAGAACCGTGACACCTCTGCATTACTAGATCCATCTGGCTACTCTTTAGCACTGTTTCTACTTCCTCTCTAAGCACCTTGGGGATTGGGATGTCCAAGTTGATGGTTCCACTATCCCTGATGTAAAAAAGTTTCTTGTAATAATTTTTGAAAATTGCTTCCATTTTTCTTCTGTTTGAAGTCTGCTTTCTGTTTGCATCCTATAAAGCCCTTAGCATGACTTTGCTTAGCTGGTTATCTTGGTCAAGTTTTCTTTAGCCTGATTTTACCCACCTCTACTTCTCTCATTTATGAGATACTGATCATAATAGTCCATTATATCCTCCTTTGGAAGATTTTGCAGGTGAATTTATATTCTAAATTGGGGCCTTCCTTGGCAGCTATCACCCTCCATTTGGCAAAGAAAAAAAAAAGTTTGTTGACTAAAGTGCTTTCTGGGCTCCTTTGCTCTTCTTGGGCTCTAACAATTTATGTAGGTTTAACTTCGGGATGGATAATTATTCATGTGCATATCAATGTGTTGCCCATTTCCCATTTTAAAATTTAGAACAGCTTGTTTAAATACTTTAGGATTAAATCTTATAAGGTATCTAAAGGAGAGGAATATACTAAAAGTATAGAAAATAGATACTTCAATGATTCCAAAAAAACAGGTGATTTACACAAGAAGTTTCCCACATATAAAAATATTTTTATGAGGGGCATCTATTCAGGACTAAGGCTATCCTTGATGAGGCTATTATTAGGTAGCAAGCAGGTTTTTTAGGTAATATTCATTCAAGAAGGGACCACATGTTTGCCATCTTACTAATGACTGACAGATATAGAGAATAAGAATGTAAGATCCCACAGGGTTCATTTTTTTTTATTTTGAAAAAGCATTTAATACAATAGAACAAAATGCTTATAGGATCTTTTACCCACAGGTTGTTTCCTATCTATATTTGGATATTTGAGTATGCATGAATGCTTGCAAGAAAAAAAAATCATAGTAAGTAAAAGGAACTCATAAGAAGTGTGTGTGTGTTTGTCCTTCATTGCTAAAGAAGACCATGCCATCAGAGAAATGATGACATGACTTGCACTTGACTTGGTTTTGAGTGAGGGAGGGCTGCGCAGGAACCAGCCTCACTTCTCCTCCAGAGCCATCTGGGTCCAGTGGCCTGATATTCGTCAGGATGACTGGAGATGACCCTGGATGAGGCAGCTGGGGTTAAGTGACTTGCCCTAGTGAGTGTCAAGTGTCTGAAGTGAAATTTGAACTCAGGTCCTCCTGATTCCTGCACTGGTGCTCTATCCACTGCACCACCTAGCTGCCCCACTCATAAAAAGTAGAAAAAACAAAGAAGTATCCAAAGATAGAAATAACCCAAACTACAGAAGTTTGATAAAAATGACCAGTATAAAGAAGACAACTGAATATGTGAATACGTGAAAAAATGAAGACAACCAACAATAGACAATATTTAGTGGGGGAAAGGAGGGAGGGAAGAATTGCTGATTATGCAGAACTAGTAAAAAACCAAGCCCAGAAAATTACTTGATTACTGAAAGAATCAGAAATTCTAAAGATTCAACTGACAATCTTAAAAAAAAAAAAAAGTGTAAAGATGCCACTTCTATTAATCACATCCCCCAAATTTAGAAAAACAAAAAAAATCTGAACACCATGTTAAAGGAAATAAAGAAAACATCCTGGAATAAACAATTTGTTTTTTCAGCATACAAACTGAGAGAATACATAAGACCCTGACAGGGAAAAACCTAACATTCAGCTCTTCTAGAAAGATTACAGTTGAAATCCAACACTGTATTGTCACAGGATATTAAGTCTACAAGCTTCAAGGAATAACAAACAAACATTTAGGAAATATCAGTTAGAATCACAATTAACTTCTTAAGGAAGACAAAATGTGATCAAAGTTATGAAAATCTGAAAATATAAAATTAAAATCATGACTCAAAAATCCATAATTATTTACTTACAAGAACTCAACATGTTATATGATGACAAGATATGGGCATTCAAAAGCATTTCTCCTTTTAAAAGTTTTGAGAATAATACTTACTTAAAGAAAATATTTGAAAAACCAGCAAAACTCTGAACCAAAAGATAAATATATAAAATAACTGACACTTCTGAAATCAAGATAAATTTGGCTGCCACAACAATGAGAACACTTATGGTGATACAGTGGCTGAACCACAAAACTTACAGAAGAAAAAAATAAATGGAAAAATAATCCTAAATGTGTTGAAGTGGATTGAAAAATAAAGGAACAAGGGGAATACAGGTAGGTATCCCAAAGAGACATTCCTAACTCTGTTAATCTATAAACAAAACAGAAGATATTGTTTAAAGTGGCTTTAAGTCTGGCTAAATAAAAAAAAAGTTTGTACTAATTCCTAAGAAGGAAGGGGAAGGAGTGAAGGGAATAAGCATTTCTCCAATGCTCACTATATGCACTAGGCTAAGTGATGTGCAAATATTATCTCATTTGATTTTCACAACAGCCCTGAGAGGCGGGTGCTGCAATCCCCATTTTACAGTTGGGGAAACTGAGGCAAACAGAGGTTAAGTGACTCAGAGTCACTTAGTGCCTGAGGCTGGACTGGTCTTCCTGACTGCAGATGCAGTGCTCTAACCACTGCACATTTTAAAAAAGGAATATAAAAGACATGTAACTACAGCGAAAATTCCAATAAACAGAGCTGAAGAATAGAGTAAAAACGAGTATCCAACCTTATGCTGGATGTAGAAAACACATTTAATCTAAAAGATTAAACTGAAAGAGTGCCAAAAACTGATCATGACCCAAAGCACAAAAAGCAAGAGTAGCATTCATAGTAACAGGAGCAAGGTAAATTCTAACCAGAAACCAGTGACGGGAAAATAAGGATAAAACATGCAAAAAGAAAATGGAGCAGTTTCAGGTATTAAATAAATGTTAACCTCCTAATTCTAAATTTGTAAAGGAAAAGTTCAGTCACACAGAAGTGTTTTACTGTTATCTAATCAATAACCATTCATAAAGTACCTGTTATGGGCCACACACTGTACTTTATACAAAATCTACAAAGGCAAAATCAGAGTCCCTGCTCTCAAGGGGGAGGAAACAACATGTAAACATACAAGTAAAAACAAATGCACACAAGTTATGTATCAGATAAATCAAATAATCTGCAGTAAGTGGCAGGCCTCGGCAGCTCCCGGGATCAGCAGAGGCCTTAGGCAGGAGGTGACCATTCTGCTGAGCTTTAAAGGAAGCTAGGCATTGAAGAAGCAAAGGCAAGTAGAGAGCCCATCCCAGGCCTGGTAGAACAACTGCTGCCAAGGAAGGGAGGTATGAGATAAAATACCTCATGTGAGGGTCAGCATTACATCCTAATGCCTAGTATGTAAAAGAGACTTAAAATACGTTGAAAAAGTAAGTTACAGCCATACTGCAAAGGGCTGTAAAAGTCCAAAAGTTTCCATTTTATTCTACAAGCAATGGAAAACACTAAAGCTTCCTAAAAACAGTGACACGAGGAGCTTTATGCTTTAGAAACTGTGTAGAAGATGCATAGAAGAGAGGACTGGAGGCAAAAAAAATCAATCAGGAGATTATTAATAATAGTCCTGACAAAAACTGATAAATACCTGAACTAAGTAGGATGTCGGCTATGGAGGTGAAAGTATCAAGGTCACATTTTAGCACCTTTTACTCAAGTTGCCTCACCTGAAAATGCTCTCTCTCCCCTTCTTAGATCAATGAGGTAAATCTATCCTTCAAAAGCCTAGCCTTCCCTGATTCTCTTTCCTCTTCCATCCAGATTGGTAACAACTCCTTTTCTTCTTCATAGAGGTAACAATATTCCATTACCAGGCTCACAGGCTGTTTAAAGTACAGCGCTTCCTAAACCTGAAAGCACTCTCCATGTGAGCTATTAGTAGTGGCTAAATTTTGTATCTCCTTAGCATCTAGGACACAGTTCTGGACACACAACAGACTACAAAATGCTTTTGGAATTGGATTGTTAATTCTCCTATTATTTGTCTGACAGATAATAAAGCTGGTCTATCTAAAAAAAGAACTGGGTTTACTGGTATTTCAATTACTTGTTCCTCATTTTAATCACTCTTCATAACTGGTGTATTTCTACACTACCACCATTTTCAACACCATGATGACTTAATTTTGTTAACATTGCATCAGCGTCTAGTCCTTCTTTATCTGATTACTATCTTCAAGAATAAGTTAGGTTGTGACTGTTTTTCATACAAATACCAAGACACAGAGACAGAAACATCAGATTGTGAAAGGGACATTGTTTAAATTTGGCATTTGATCAGTCTTTCAATTTAATTACTTAAAAAAACCAAATTCTTGCTTCATCTTCCCCCAGAATTCTAGTTGTATCTGTGTCCAAGTGTTCACTTTTTCTCATTCTCTCTCTCTCCCTCTCTCTCTCTCTCTCTCTCTGCATAAGTTAAGACTTCGTGTATTTTATGGATTTGTTATCTTTTCTGAGTTTGTATCTTGCGCATCCCTATCACCATAAATAACTCCTTATGTTGGGATTTGGTTTTGTTTGTTAGCTCATTCAGATTTTATGTCAGAACCAGGCCCTGAACACTGCTGAATGAAATATTTTGCTCAACTTGTATCTTTTCTTCTGTCTGCTTTCTTGGGGCTACTGATTGGTGTTATTCCATGTCTCAGGAACAGTTCAAGCTGGAGATCTACAACTCTGAGTCCACTTAATGCAGTCTCCTTCAGGGCAAAGTCTGAACACCCCTCTCATTTGAGCTCTTCAAGTTCTTGACTTGAGTTTGTATCTGTGGATGTGAACCTGGATGGAGTTCCAAAAGACTACTGCTGAATTCAACCACCATCAGCTACCTGGAAAGCACTTCAGGTTCAGATTATAACTGCAGGCTCCCCTTTGGTTTGAGATGACCATTAATTATATCTTATTTGCAAAATCTAATGATCATATCTTGGTCCCTATCCTTCTTGACTTTTCTGCAGCTTTTGACACTGTCAATTACCTTCTTCTATGTGATATTCTCTTTTCTCGGGCTTTCATTTTCCTCCTTCTTGTCTGATTGCTCTGTCTCCTCTGCTGAACCCCAAGTAATCATGAGGATCCCCCCAATCTCTGTCCTGAGCCACTCCTGTCCATTCTCTGATGCTGTCTGAAAATCTATGTCTCATTCTGCACCTTAAAGTACAGAAGAGGTGGGAAGCATGATTCATCACTGGTCTTCTAGAACAGTGGCTGTTTTATTGCATCGATCAAAGTTCTTAAGTTTTTCTTTATCTGTTCTAGTCATTCTAGAAGGCATGGGTCCATACAAATGTTCTCAGGTTTCTTTGAATCTCTCTCTTTCATATTTCATATATGAGGCATTATTGTCTCAAAACAGTATCCAGATACATAATGGATCTAGGAAACGTTTAATTGAGAAGGATTTAGATATCATACTGAAAGAGTATGTAAAATTTACCATGCTACCACCAAAATCACAAAAAGCAATAATGGTACTAATTATGTTGGACAAAGGAAGTCAAATATTACATAAATGATGTTATGGTATCACTGGGACAGAAGGTAGGCACAAGTGAATGACTTTTATAGTATAATATCAAATTACTTTCCAGAATGGTTGGATTAATTCGTAGTTGCATCAATAGAGAATTAGTGCATCTGCCCATCCACAGCACCCCCAACAGTACTTGCGATCCTTGGGTTTCCCAAACACTCTGCTATTGTGTTCAATCATTAATTCTATATATAGTTGTATATATTATATGTAATGTATTACTTTATATCATATAAATATATATTTCATGTAGTATATGTACTTCCATACCCCATCACAAATGTATATGGTACACACACACAAACACACACGAATTCCTTTCTCTTCTCATTCAAAGATCTAATTAAATAAGTTTTCTAAAATTTTATTTGAGTCATTGACTTCTTTCTTACTTATCTCTTTGTTAAGATTGTGGTCTAGAGGTACAACTCTATTAAGAATTAATTGTGGTGCCATTAAAGATAATGTAGTTTCCCTGCCTATCTATTTTTTAATCATGTCTATTTTTAGTGTTGCTTGGTCTAAGATCATGACACATACCCGTTTTTTGAATTCTCCTAGAGAACAATACATTTTGCTCTAGTCACTCCTTTTAACTCTGTGAATCTTTCTATTTTAAATGTGTTTCTTGTAAACAACATAGTGTTGGATTACGCTTTCTAATCCATCTCTTGCTTTATGGGTGAGTTCATTCCATTCATGTTCACAGTTATGATTATGTTATATATTTATATATTAATATATACTAAATATATATTATATATTTCTCTCAATCATATCCTCAGTCTTTTCCCTCTCTTGTCCTCCATAATGGCAGGAATGCAATAAACACATCATTTATGCCATGCTCCATAGCAAACATTGAGAGCACCCTCTCATATAGAAAAAGACATCAAGGCCCTACAATTCCAGAGTTGTAAATTGCTTTGGTTACATGTGCTACTGATACATGAGCTTCATTATTATTGCACTTTGGCTTTAGTCTAAAAAGGGCCAGGGTTTCCCATTGCATCCTGAGTCATGATGTATTCATCAAGACAACTATAGAGATGACTCAATATAATGAAAGCAGACAGAGGGTGCTCTCAAATATTTGCTATACAGCATGGTATTGATTGATGCCTTCTCATTTTCATGACAGAGTTCAGACAGAAATGATCCTGGAATAGGTCACTAGGTTTTTATTTTTCTTTTAGGTTGTAAATATAAACTGAGATAATATTTGTAAAATGTTTTGCAAACCTTAAAACACTACATAAATGCTAGCCAAAAAGAATAATTATTATTACATTTCCTATTCTACAGATTACTGTGTAGATATATATAAAAAACCTGCTTTTTTTTGTAATTAACAAAAAGTAGTAGAATGGGAGCACATCATCGGCTGGGTCACTGAAAGCATTCAATATACAACTACAGCAGTAGACAGGACAAAAAAGATATGTATGTCATCCTGTTCCTATATGACTTTCATCTCTTCTACTAGGTCTCTGTATTTTAAAAGCTTTTTGCTCCACAAAAATTGGAGATTATGAGTACTTGGTAAGGCACTTTTTTTTTGCATTTATTTCTTCTTCTTTTTTTTAATTAAAAATGATTTAGGAGGGGTGGAGTCAAGATGGTGGGGCAAAGGCTGAGACTTGCTTGAGTTCTCCCTCAAACCCCTCCAAATAACTGTAAAAATGATTCTAAATAAATTCTAAAGCAGCAGAACCCACAAAATGGCTGAGTGAAACAAATTTACAGCCCAAAACAACTTGAAAGGTCAACTGGGTAGGTCTATTGCACCAGATTGGGAGAGGAGCATAGTCCAGCATGGACCACACCAGCATAGACAGGGCAAGAGCAGACCTCAGGGGACCAAATCACTGTCAGCTGAGGCAATTTCCAGACTTCTCAAACCCCAAACTCCAAGTACAACTTGGAAGGTCAGTGGAAAAAGTCTGTCAGAACTGTGTGAGAGAAGAGCATGGTTCAACATCAACCCCATGGCAGCAGTGGCAGTGTTGGGCAGTGGCAGTGACAGCACCAGTGGCTACTTCTGGAGCTCTCAGTCCACAGACTGTGGGGGATGGGGGGATCCAGTGAGTAATCAGAGGTGGACGGCAGGGATCTCTTTGCTGGAACTGAGGCAGGAGTCTCTTGCTTTGCCCCTGCTTGGATCTGGGTTGCAGTCCTGAGTGGCAGTCATGAGGTGAGGAAGAGAGCTGATGTGGTAGAGCTTGTGGTGGCATGGGAGAGGGAACCCTCCTCACAGTTCCAAGGCAGAAAATAGTGGTCACTCCCAGACCAGAGTACAGGCTACTAGAGGAGTAAACACCTCTCCTTTGATGATACAACTTTGGAAGAGCTAAAAATTTACAGATCCTAAGAAGGATATATGAAAACAGCTGCACAAAACCCCTGAAGCTTGGGAGATCACACACACACACACACACACACACACACACACACACACACACACACACACACACACACACACCCCTCCCTCCTTCCCATTGGAAACAGAATCCTTCCTTGACAAAGAACTAAGAAGTCAAGTAATTGCCTGGAAAAATGAGCAAACAACATAAAAAAAACTCAGATTATAGAATCTTACTTTTGTGCCAAGAAGATCAACACATACAACCAGAAGAAGACAACAAAGCCAAAGCTCCTCCCATCCAAAGCCTCCAAGAAAAAAATGAATTACTCTTAGGCCATGGAAGAGCTCAAAAAGGATTCTGAAAATCAAGAAAGAGAAGTAGAGCAAAAACTGGGAAAAGAAATGAGAGTGATGCAAGAAAATCACGAAAAATGAGTCAACAGTTTGCTAAAGGAGATCCAAAAAATGCTGAAGAAAATAATACCTTAAAAAAATAGACTAACACAAATAACAAAAGAAATCCAAAAAGACAATGAGAAGAACAATGCTTTAAAAAGCAGGATGTGCCAGGTGGAAAAGGAGATTCAAAAACTCAGTAAAGAAATAATTCTTTAAAAATTAGAATAGGGCAAATGGAAGCTAAAGACTTTATGAAAAACTGAGAAATTATAAAACAAAACCAAAAGAATAAAAAATAGAAGACAATGTGAAATATCTCATTGGAAAAAAAACTGATCAGGAAAATGGATCCAGGAGAGATCATTTAAAAATTATTGGACCACCTGAAAGCCATAATCAAAAAGAGCCTAGACATCATCTTTCAAGAAATTATCAAGGAAAACTGCCCTGATATTCTAGAACCAGAGAACAAAATAGAAAGTGAAAGAATGAACCAATCACCTCCTGAAAGAGAACCCAAAAGGAAAACTCCTAGGAATATTACAGACAAATTCCAGAGTCCCCAATTCAAGGAGAAAATACTGCAAGCAGTCAGAAAGAAACAGTTCAAGTATTGTGGAAACACAATCAGGATAACACAAGATCTAGCAGCTTCCATGTTAAGAGATTGGAGGACTTGGAATTTGATATCCTGGAGATCAAGGGACATAGGATTAAAACCAAGAATTAAAACCAAGAATTAACCAGCATAACTGAGTATAATCCAGAGATTGGAAGACTTGGAATTTGATATCCTGGAGGTCAAGGGACATAGGATTAAAACCAAGAATTAACCAGCATAACTGAGTATAATCCCTCAGGGGGGAAAAATGGATATTCAATGAAATAGAGAACTTTCGAACATTCTTTTTTAAAAATTATTTTGTTTTCAGTTTTCTATAATCACTTCCATCTATCTCAGTTTCCCCCTCCTTTCCCTCTCTCACTGAGACAACATGCAATCATATATAGATTCTACACATACATTCTTATTAAATACATTTTCACCTTAGTCATGTTGCATAGAAAAATTAAAATGAATGGGAGAAACCATAAAACAAAACAAAACACAACAAAACATAACACAAGAGAAAAGGGTCTGCTTCATTCTGCAATCCAATTCCATAGTTCTTTCTCTGGATGTGGAAGGCATTTTGCCTCAAGAGTCCATTCGAAATTTTGAAGGTCTTTCAAATATTCTTGATGAAAAGACCAGAGTTGAATAGAAAAATGTGACTTTCAAATACAAAAATCAGAGAAGCATGAAAAGGTAAGAGAAATCATAAGGGACTTATTAAAGTTGAACTGTTTATGTTCCTACATGAAAAGATGGTATTTATAACTCAAGAGACCTCACTCAGTATTAGGGAAGTTGGAGGAAAAATATATCTTTATAGATGTATGCATATATATGAGACAGAGAGAAAGAGGGAGAGAGAAAGAGAGAGAGAGAGACAGAGAGAGAAAGAGAGAGAGAGAGAGGGAGAGAGAGGGTACAGGGTGAGTTGAATATGAAGGGATGATACGTAAAAAAAATAAAATTAAGGGGTGAGAGAGGAATATATTGGGAGAGGAGAAAGGGACAGGTAGAAGAGTATAAATTATCTCATATAAAAGAGGCAAGAAGAAGTTTTTATAGTGGAGGGGAAGAGGAAGGAGGTGAAAGGGAAATGAGTGAACCTTACTCTCATTGGATATGGCTTAAGGAGGGAATACACACACACACACTCAGTTGAGCATGAAAATCTATCTTACCCTACAGGTAAATAGAGAGGAAGGGGATAAGAAAGATAGGGATAACAGAAGGGAGGGCAAACGGGAGGAAAGCAAACATCTTTGAGGAGAGACAGGGTCTAAAGAGAGAAGAGAATAAATGTGGGGGGTGGGACAGGATGGAGGGAAAGATAGTCTTTTACAATATGACTGTTATGGAAGTGTTTTGCATGACTACACATGTATAACCTATATTGAACTGCTTGCCTTCTCAATGAGGGTGGGTGGGGAGGGAGGAAGGGAGATAATGTAGGGCTCAGAGTTTTAAAAATGAATGTTAAAAATTGTTTTTACATACAACTGGGAAATAAGATATACAGGCAATGGGGCATAGAAATCTACCTTGCCCTATTGGAAAACAGAAGGGGAAGGGGGAAAAAGAAGGGGGAGGAGGATGATAGAAGGAGGGTGGATTGGGTAATCAGAATGCACACCAGGGGTGAGGTTGGGGGGGAGAAAATTTGGAACTCAAAATCTTGTGGAAGTGAATGCTAAAAACTAAAAAAAAAAAAAGAAAAAAATTAAAAAGCATTTATTTTGCCTTCCTCCCACTTTTCTCTTCCTTTGAGAAAGAAAAACAAAAACCTTGCAACAGCTTTCAGCAAAACAAATTCCCACATCAGCAATGTCTCAAAATGTGTATCTCATTCTACACCCTAATTATATTACCTATATTAGTTAGCATATATCACTGCTGGTCCTCTGAAATTATGATTGGTCATTGTATTGTTCAGATTCTTAAGTCTTTCAACATTATCTTTACAATGTTGTTATTATATATATTATTTCCCTGACTCATTTCACTCTGCATTATCTCATACAAATAATTTCCAAGTTTCTTTGAATTCATTCCTTTTGACATTTCTCATGGCAATATAGTATTCCTTTACATCTTTTTACCCTAATTTTCTGACATTGTGCAAATGATAGGAACCCCCTTGATTTCCAAGGGTTTTTTTGCTACCACACACAAAAAAAAGCTGTTATAAATGTTTTTGTACATATGGGTACTTTCCCTCTTTCTTTGATTTCTCTAGGGTATAGGCCACCTAACAGCATCACTGGTCAAACAATGTTTATAGTTAGTAATTCTTTGGGCATAGTTCCAAATTCCTTTCCAGAATAGCTGTTTTAATTCATACCTATAACAATAGTTCATTAATGTATTGTACTGAAATGGATTTTTACATGTATTAAATGACATTTTTCTTAACTGACAATTTTCTTAATTCTTAATGAATTTGTTATGTCCTAGCAATTATGACTCACAGTTTGGTCCATAATAATGGTCTGATTCCAGAACACTTTGTTGTTATGAGTTCTCTAGGATACTTTGAGGTCTATATTTGTAGCATAGGGATTTGTTGTTTATTACTATTAACATCATATATGATGTTGCCTATTAATATTATTGTGAAACAAATGGCCATGTCATAAAGATTTGTTTATTCAAGAGGGATTTATAACTGTGATTTAGTATCACATCACTGCCACTATAAATTACAAAAAGTAACTTAAAAGAGCCTGAACTGACTGGTGTACAATTTTTTGTTTTGCTTTTGTTTTAACCATACATTTTTGCAAGGAAAAGGCTGAAATTGTGCAACATACCACTGAAGATTACAAAAACTTAGCACCTATTAAAACCCAGACACTAAAGTGGTCAGAGTTATATTCTACAAACTTGATAGTCTTCATAAACTAAGAGATAACAAATCCCTCTACCATAAATACCAACCCCAAGCCATTCTGAAGAATTCAACAAATAAATGAGAGAATTATCACAGACAAAACTATTAACCATAATCAACCAGGATTAACATTGACACATAATAATTTAAGAAGATTTTAAATACATGCCACTGCACTGAATACTCTTATCTTCCAGATTACATACCAAATAAAAATAAAGCTCTAAAAATACATGGTTTCTTA
The DNA here is from genome assembly GCA_023548195.1 of Bettongia penicillata ogilbyi. Taxonomy (NCBI): domain Eukaryota; kingdom Metazoa; phylum Chordata; class Mammalia; order Diprotodontia; family Potoroidae; genus Bettongia; species Bettongia penicillata. Next base: position 2,594,190 of record JAJHZJ010000121.1, on the reverse strand, counting down.
AAGTCTTAGTGTAATTTTAAGCTACTAAGGATTAAAACTGCTCTAAGGTTTTGAGGATGCCCTTTACAGAAAGACTTGGTGAAAGAAATCAAAACCATGTACAAATAGGAAAAAGAAAGTATCTGTCAACCCATCTGCAAGGAGCATAAAGTGCCTTCAGTGAGTCTGAAGTTGATCCTATACAGCAATACCAGCATTTGACTATACAAAACAACTTCACCCACCTATACAATAGTCCATCAAACATTAAATGCAAAAAACAAACAAAAAAACCCAGTAGGAACATTACTAACTGAATTCCATCAGATATAAAGATATTATATAATAATGAGGCAATAATAAAATATAATGACAAAATAATAATTACTATTATAATTTGTTTTTTGGCCAGACCTATGATTTCATCAGGGTTAAGAAAGCTCCCAATAAGTAAACTCCCTCTACCAACCAATACAGCTTGGGAACTTTTGTGCAACTTATAGTCCCAGAGATCTATGAGGATCACTAAGAGGTTAAGTGATTTGCTCCAAATCACAAAGTCATGTCTAAAGCTGGATTTGAACCTTCATGATTCCAAAGCTAACTCTCTATGTACTATACCAAAATTCCTCTACTATAATAATAATTATGATCATTATTAAAGAAACTGAGGTTCAGAGAATTCAAGTGACTTACCAATAGACATCTAGTAAATGTCAGAGGAAGAACAGGAATCCAGGAAGGATTTCTTGACTTCAGAGCTCATCATATAATCCACTTACAATACAGTGGTGTCAAACTGTGACTGCATATTGGCTTATAAAATCACAAATTAACATTATCTATGTTGTATTTTTATTTTATGTTGAACTTCTGAATTACTTTTTAATTTGGTTAAACACTGAAGTTTTTGGGTCAAGAGTTTGACACTTCTGCATTATAACACTGCAATTTATACCAAAGCAACGAATATTTCTTAATTTCTTGCTAATTCATATTGGATGCCTCAAGAAATGTAGAGATGGTTCTAGTAAAAGTAATAGAATAAGAAATACCATTTTTCTTGAACTCAGAACTAAGCCATGTTAGACATATCTTCAAAATTGGAGGTCTATGAAGCCCTAGCAATTATACACCCTAGTAAAAGCTGAGATCATCAGAACTTAAGATGACTCAAGGTTATAACCTTAGAATTTTCACAAAAGGTGAATTAAAGGTACTTTCAAAATGATCCTCTAAAACATTATATAAACAGTGCCATAAAATGCTACAACATTCCATTAGTAAATTATGAAACTGTACCTAATCTGGTATGGCATGTATCAGATTTTATTATTAAAAACATCTCATCCCTTCAGTGACTGGAAAAATCCTATTTAATCACTTGCTCTTCACAATAATTTAAGGTAGTTTGTAAATTTTTGCCAATACAGTCATCTAGTGGCTGATAGGATTACTGCAGATAAAACCTTTAATCCTCAAAACAAAATAAAACAAAAAGACTGCTCAAAAAGACTTCTTTTTCAGGGTGCAAAAAAATATCATTTTTATATTTTTAATAAATGGTTCATATCTAAGTGCCATAAAAAAATACTGCTATATGTGCAAATAATTAACTCTTTATCTGTAAGTGCTTGAAGGAGATGGAAGGGGGTAGGCTTAAAGACATAGGTGCAATACCTTGGCAAGTAGCAAAACCCTTATCCTTCTGGAATGGGAGCCAAACAGCCAAAAGTGGATAAAGTAGCATACAGATGTATGCCACTGAGGTGTGAAAGAGGGAAATGAGGGTGATCATGATGAAAAGTTTTAGGAAGGCAGATGATTTGCTGGGTAGGCTACAGTGAAGTTGGGGGCCTGAGAAATTTTAAACCAACCTCTCTCAGAAATATATGAAGTCAATCAGAAATAAATGAAGAAATTGTCCTACAGTTTTGAGGATCCTGTAGAAGTTAAATAACATGAATTTATAGCAGATGCAACACATGTTCTTTCGAGACTTCCTTGCACTACATGCAGTGACTCAAAAGTAGGGAAAAGAAGACAGATGTTCAAGGTACACCAATAGTAGAAATAAGCAGAGTGAGTGAAAAGTAGAAAACTATGGGGCAAGTAACTGAAGAATGACAGACAAGACTTGCTGAACTGGTTAACCACAGGATCAAGATGGTTAAAGGAAGAAAAAGAGGATGAACAAGGAGTGATCACCCTAGAGAGCAGGAAAGATTGGTGAGAGACCAGAGAATGTATTGAAGTAAGAGCATGTGACAGATGTGAGAGGAAAGAGGCAACTGGAGGAGAAAGATGGGCAACGATATCAAAAGAGGAGCATTTCAGTGAATGAGTATTTAATAAACACATACTATGTTCAAAGCACTAAGAATACAAAAACAAAAATCCCTTCAACAGTCTCTACACTCAAAGGGCTTATAATCTACTGGGGGGAAAGCAGTATGAACATATATAAGTAAATGAGTCATTTCTATGGATCTGGGGGGGCAGTTATAAAGTCCTTTGTGCAACTTTAAACTATTTTATAACTTCATAAGCAGAACCATGAAAATAATATATGTTGACCACAACAATGGAAATGCAAAGAATAACCTCAAAACAATAAAAAATTTATGTTGTGAAATTACAAGGAATAAAAGGTATGAGAAAAGATACTTCTCCCAACTCTTTTTCATTAGAGGGATAGTGTATAGGATTAAATATCTTTTCAGATCTTTCAAAGTACTGATCAGTTCAGTTTGTTGTCTTTCTTTTTCTTTTTTTCTCTAAAAAATATTTTATTCCATAAAAGGCTCTCTGGTGGGGAGGGGGAAGGACACATGGGGAAATTTAAGCAAGGCAAAGATAAAACATCAATAAAAACTTCCTCAAAAGCTTTAATAACCTTCAGTATATATGATAATGTATACTGAACATGTGCACACACGGACACACATGGACATATATATTACAATTAGGGTCAGATTTACAGAATAAGTCATGTTAGCTTCTTTAAAATATATATATATATAAATTAGTATACATACAGTAGACATATATAAAATTCCATTCCATTCTCCAATTACTTGTAACTATAAAATTATATGTTATAAAAATTGCCTTATCTTTTTATGAGTAGGTTTTTCTTCTGACAATTTGCAAAACTTGTTTCACTTTGAAATTGTTAAACTCAAGAACTACATGACTGAAGAGTTCGAAGGGCAGGCTGTCCTTCCATCCCCTACCTCTACTGATCTATTAATTCTCTTAACACTTTTGTTGCCCTGTGAATGCATGCAGGCAGCTGAATGGGAACTGAGATAGCTGGGTAATTCCGCTCCTTCTCTCCTGTCTGCCTCCCCCTCCCCCCTTCCTTCTCCTCTCCAAAGGAAGGTAAATTTGGATGGCCAAAAGATGCCCAGTTGACTTGGATTTTACTGCCTCATCTCCTCTCCTCTCCTTTATTCTCCTTTCCTTCCCTGTCTTGTCCCGTCCTGTCCTCTCCCAAAACCTTAAACCTACTGCACTGTGAAACTGGGACGCCAATGTGCCCCTGCCTAAGGGCTCCTCTGGACCCTCCTGGCTTCAGAGTGATCGTCAATAGTAACTGTTGCTGTTTCCCTCCCAGTCTGATGTCTTTCTTTTTCTTGGCCTCATTAAAAGGGCTATGCCCTGGATACTTCTTAAACAGGCCTATTCAATGAATGGGCATTACCTCACCCTAAGTGAGTACCTGTAAAGACCTTGGCCTAAAGGGCCCGGTACACCCTGGGTCATCTCCAGTCATCCTGATGAATATCTGGTCACTAGATTTCAATGGCTCTGGAGGAGAAGGGAGACTGGTGACCCTGCACAGCCCTCCCTCACTCTAAACAAAGTCATGTACAAGTCATGTCATCATTTCTCTGATGGCATGGGCTTCTTCGGCAACGAAGGATGAACACAACAAACTTTTCTCGTCTATTTTCAGAAGTTTTGCACATTTTTTGGTTTCCAGGATTAAAACTTTTTTTTAATTGTTATGTTCTTCTGGAAGACCTATGATCTTTATGGATTCTCTGCACATCCTTCCTCAAAGGAGGCAGAGGACAAGCTTTGGGCCTGCAGAGAATTCATATGTTCTTTTAACATATTTTCGTATGGTTCCTGTTGGCTAAATTTTTCTCCGTTTCAATATTTTTGGATTGCAGATCTGATATTCTCTCTCTCACAGCATCTACTTTGGAGAAATTCTCTATCATCATTTTTCCAATTCTGTTGTGATTTAAATTTTTTTCATAAAGGTCTCTAATTTACAACCTAAACAGATTCCTAATTACTTCTTTTGTAAATTATTCTAGAGCTTGTTGCTACTCTTCCATGACTTCTGGGATTCTGTCTGTCATCAGGCAACACTGGATCACTTTCCTTCTCATTATAACATTAATTTCAAGTTTTCAACTTAAGTTTATTAGTTGGTCTTTCATCCAGGGAATCAGACATGCCATTCCATTATGTGCCAGTCTCCTAGGTTGGTCTCTTCTCACCTGCAGGATCCTGTCTGTGCAATGAAGGAAAGATATGCCATTCCTTCCTCCTACATCCCGTCCTGGCCCGGTCTGCTGTAGATATAGGAAACACTATTCCATAACCTGGGACACAGTGCTCTCCTGGTCTGAGATGCTTACCTGATGCTAGCCTGAGAAGAAATCACACAAGGCTGATTCCCAAAGAAGGTTAACAACTTTCCTGAATTCAGTGATTAGCAAACCCTGACTTGGTCATCCTTTCCTCTTCCCAGGGAACCTTTAATATTCCTAAACTTCCCAGGGAACTATCACATATAATAAATATTACATTAAAAGACAAAAGAAGAAAAAGAGGAAAAAATTAGCATAACTAATATACTGAAAAAATCTGAGAATATAACTGCCTACTTCTGCAAAGTGGTTTGTTGGGAGTGTCTTCTCATACCTCTTCTTGCGACCCATGATGCTTCTTTGTAATATTGCAGCATTCACTTTTGATTTTTTGTACATACAGTTGTTCTTGCTGTTTACATTTTTACAGTTATTGTATATACTGTTTTCTTAGTTCTCTTTACTTCACCCTGCATCAGTCCATGCAGTATCTTCCATGCTTCTCTATAATTTACCACATTCATCATTTCTTAAATCACAGTAACATTCCACTACATGCATGGTACCATAATTTGTTTAATCATTACCCAATTGATGGGCATTTGCTTTGTTTCTAATTCTTTGCTATCACAATAACTACTTTAGTTATTTATGAGGGCATTCTTTTTAAAGCTTTCCTTGGGGTATAAGCCCAATGGGATCTCTGGATCAGAGAATAGCAACATTTTAGTCACATTACTTGAACAATACCAAATTACTTCCCCAAAGGTTTATACCAATAAATTCTCTTTTTAAATTGTTTTAAATTTATATTTATTTTTAGTTTTCAACATTCATTTCCACAAGATTTTGAGTTCTAAATTTTCTCTGTGTACATCTCTCCCCTCCTCCCACCCCAAGACAGTGCATTCTGATTACCCCCTCCCACAATCTGCCCTCCCTTCTATCACACCCCTCCTTTCCCTTATCCCCATCTTCTACCTTTACTTGTAGGGCAAGATAGATTTCTATACCCCATTACCTGTATTTCTTATTTCCCAGTTGTATGCAAAAACAATTCTAAGCATTCATTCCTAAAACTTTGAGTTCCAGCTTCTCTCCTTCCTCCTTCCCCACCCATCTGCACAGAGAAGGCAAGCAATTCAATACAGGCTATACATGTGTAGTTTTGCAAAAGAATTCCATAATAGTCATGTTGTGAAAGACTAACTATATTTAGTTATCCTATCCTGCCTCTGCATTTATTCTATTCTCTCTTTTGACCTTGTCCCTCCCTAAAAGTGTTTACTTCTAATTACTCCTTCCCCCCATCTACCCTGCCTTCTATCATCCCCCCTCACACTTATCCCCTTCTCTCCAACTTTCCTGTAGCATAAGCCAGATTTTCATACCAAATTGAGTGTACATGTTACTCTCTCTTTAAGACAAATGTAATGAGAGTAAGCTTCACTTTTTCCCTCTCACTCCTCCTTTTCTCTCACTGCATTGATAAAGTTTTTTCTTGCCTCTTTTATGAGAAATTGTTTGCCCCGTTCCATTTCTCTCTGTCTCCTCCCAATATATTCCTCTTTTACCCCTTAATTTTATTTTTTTAGATATCATCCTTTCCTATGCAACTTACCCTGCGCTCTGTGTGTGCGTAATCCCTCCAATTCCCCAAGTAATGAGAAAAGTTTTAAGAGTTACAAATATTATCTTTCCATGTAGGAATGTAAACAGTTTGACTTTGGTAAGTCCCTTATGATTTCTCTTTTCCTGTTTACCTTTTCATGATTCTCTAGATTCTTGTGTTTGAAAGTCAAATTTTCTATTCAGCTCTGGTCTTTTCATCAAGAATGATTGAAAGTCCTCTATTTCACTGAATGATCATTTTTTCTCCTGAAGTATTATACTCAGTTTTGCTGAGTAGGTGATTCTTGGTTTTAGTCCTAGTTCCTTTGATTTCTGGAATATCCTATTCCACGCCCTTTGATCCCTTAATGTAGAAGCTGCTACATCTTGTGTTATATCTTGATCATATTTCCATAATACTCAAATTGTTTCTTTCTTGCTACTTGCAATATTTTCTCCTTGACCTTGGAACTTTGGACTTTGCCTACAATATTCCTAGGAGTTTTTTCTTTTCAGATCTCTTTCAGGAGGTGATTAGTGGATTCCTTTCAATATTTATTTTATCCTCTGGTTCTACCCTTGATAATTTCATGAAAGATGATGTCTAGGCTCTTTTTTTGATCATGGCTTTCAGATAGTCCCATAATCTTTAAATTGTCTTTCCTGGATCTATTTTCCAAGTCAGCTGTTTTTCCAATGAGATATTTCATATTATCTTCTATTTTTTCATTCTTTTGGTTTTGTTTTGTAATTTCTTGGTTTCTCAGAAAGTCATTAGCTTCCAACTGCTCCAATCCAATTTTGAAAGAACTATTTTCTTCAGTGACCTTTTGAACCTCCTTTTCCATTTGGCTAATTCTGCTTTTTTTTTAGCATTCTTCTCCTTATTGGCTTTTTGAACCTCTTTTGCTATTTGGGTTAGTCTATTTTTAAAGTTGTTATTTTCTTCAGCATTTTTTTGGTTCTCCTTTAGCAAGCAGTGGACTCCCTTTTCATGATTTTCTTGCATTGTTCTCATTTCTCTTCCCAATTTTTCCTCCACCTCTCTTACTTGATTTCCAAAATCCTTTTTGAGTTCTTTCAAGGTCTGAGACTACTGCATATTTATTTTGGAGGTTTTGAATGCAGAATCCTTGACTATGATGTCTTCCTCTGCTGGTATGCATTATTCTTCCCCATCCAAAAGGATGGAAGAAAATACCTGTTCACCAAGAAAGTAGCCTTCTGTAGTCTTATATTTTTCCCCCTTTTTGGACATTTTCCCAGTCAGTTACTTGACTTCTGAATCTTTTGTCAAGTGGAGGATATACTTTAGGGACCTGTAAGTTCTCAGTTCCTCCAAGGTGGCACAATCAAGGGAGGAGAGCTTACTCCTCTCCTGGCCTGTGCTCTGGTCTGGGAGTAACCACAAGCTTTTCTGCCCAGGGTCTGTGAGTAGGATTCCCTCTCCAGAACTTCTACCAGCTCCACCACAGCAGCATTCTTCCTTACCCCAGGACTGCCACTCAGGGTTGAGACTCAGTTCAGCCTCTCAATTCCCTCAGGGTCTTTAGGCTGAGGGCTCCAAAACTGGAAGCTGTACCACAATGATTTCTGCTGCCCTGGGCCTGGGGTTAGGGCAGGACCCTGCTCCCTTCTCACCCAGGTGAAAGAGCTTTCTCACTGACCTTTGAAGCTGTTTTGGGGGTTTGTAGGTTAAGGAATCTATGAACCGCAGCTGCTACCCATGATTCTATACCCTGCAACCTGCTCCAGTCCTGTCAGTGTGCGGCCAAGACTGGGCTGTGCTCTGTGGGCTGTGCTCCACTCCAAGCCCAGTGCGATAGACCCCTCCTGTCAGCTTTCCAGGCTGCTTTGGGCTTGAAATCTCTTTCACTCTGTCATTTTGTGACTTCTGCTACTCTAGAAATTATTTAGTCATTTTTTACAGGTATTTTATAGGCTATGGGAGAGCTACAGCAGGTCCATCTTTATACTCTGCCATCTTGGCTCCACCCCTCTCCTCCTCTTCTTTGCAGGAATATGGGAACATTCCATTTAATATCAGACTTTTTTGGTCCATTGGTTGGTTTTCCTGAATGACTTTCACCCCTTTTATTTATTCTTTGTTTAAAGGAATAGCTCTCTGATGAGTTGACTTCTTATCATTACAAAAAAAGACATGGCTTCTGCTTGCTCTTGGTTCTCAGCATCCTGGCTCATGTTACATAACACCAGATAAGGAAGCATCAACTGCTGGGTTTTAGCTGGGAAGGGGTGGGGTTTAGCAGCTTCTAAGAGTCTCTCTGGCCAAAGAAACACTTCCAGTCAGTAAACTCCTCTCTCTTTTTCTTTTCTTTCTCAAAAACCTTAAACCCAGTGCACTCTGAAGCCCATAGATTGGACAACAATAATTCCCTGCTCAAACTCCACTTGATGGCTGTTTTCTGGACCCTCCTGGTTTCAGAGTGATTATCAATAGTAACTGTTGCTCTTTCTTCTTAGCTTGATTTACTTATATTGTTTTCTTTTGCTCATTAAAGGGGACATTCCCACTGAATGGGCACCTCACTCTAAGTGAGCCCCTGAATAAACCTTAGTCTAAAAAAGCCAAGGTCTCCCATTGCATCCCTGGGCCATCTCCAGTCATCCTGATGAATATCTGACCATTGGAACCAGATGGCTCAGGAGGAGAAAGTGAGGCTGGTGACCTTGCACAGGCCTCCCTCCCTCAAAACAAAGTCAAGTGCAAGTCATGTCATCATTTCTCTGATGTCATGGTCTTCTTAGAAAATGAAGGACGACCACCACAACAATACCAATAAATAGCTCCACCAAAAATTAACCAGTGTGCTTATTTTCCAAAACCCCTCGAGTACTGACTATTGCACCTTTTGTCACTTTCGCTGATTTGTAAAGTGTGAGGAAAAACCTTGCAGTTGTTTTGATTTGCTCTTCTCCTATTAGCAATTTGGAACATTCTTTCATGTGGTTGTTAAAGCTTTGAGACCATTCTGTTGAAAACTGTTTGTTTATATACTTTGATGACATCCTCTTATAGAAGTTTATGTGGCTTGTAAATGTATGTGCATGCAATATATTTTGGATACTAAACTCTTTTCAGAAATATCTGATACAAAGATATTTGTCTCCTCCTCTTCTTATCCTAATTAATGTTGTCTATGCAGAAGTTTTTCAATTTCATGTATAGGTTACCTGTTTCATATTTTATAATTGTTTGGTTAAGACCCCTACCTACTCACAGCTGTTAAGACACATGTGATCTGCTTCCCTTCTAATTTTTTATAGTATGATCTTTAATATTAAGATATTTTAGAATATATTATGGAATAGTGTATGTATAAGATCTAAGTCTAATGCCTGCCAGACTGCTCTCTAGTTTTCTCAGTAATTTTTATCAAATAGAGGGTTCTTTCCCAAATAATTTATATTTTCTACTTTATATTAAACACTGGACTATTGAGTTCCATTGGTCAACAAGCTCCTAATTGTCAAATCTAATGTCTTTTTGTCAATCCTCATTCTTCTGGGTCTAGAGTCAGGAACATCTGAATTCAAATTTGACTTCTGACACTTAGAAGCTGTGTGACCTTGAACAAGTCACTTAATCTATTTTTACCTCAATTGTCTTAACTGTCAAATAAAGATAATAATTGCACCTTCTTCCCAGGGTGATTGTGAGGATAATATGAGATTATATTTATAAAACACTTAGCCCACTTAGTGCCTGGCATATAGTAAGTAGGTCTTTAATAAATGTTTGTTTCCTTCCTTCTTGAGCTCTCCATAGCCTTTTCTAATGTCAGTTAGTCAGTTGATAAACATTTATTAAGCTCCTACATAGCTAGGCAATGTGCTAAGTTCTGATACAAAGAGTCAAAACAGTTCCTGTTTTCGAGGTGATCACAATCTAAATGGGCAGACAACAAATAGGCTATAATACAGGATAAATAGGAAATAATTAACAGAGAGAAGGAAGGTATTAGAATTAAGAGGGATTTGGAAAGACAAACGAATTTGAAAATCCTATGAAAGACAGGATTTTAGTTGGAACTTAAGGAAAGCCAGGATATGGAGATGAGGAGGGAATAACATTCCAGGCATGGAGGGTAGCCAGAGAAAATACCTGGAACCACAAGATGGATTGTCCTGTTCATGGAACAGCCAGAAGAGCAGTGTCATTGGGTCAAATAGTATGTGGCAGGAAATTAGGTGTAAGAAGACTGGAAAGGTAGGAGGGTGCTAAGTTATGAAGGGCTCAGAATACCAGAGGATTTTGCATTTGATCCAAGAGACAAAAAGGAGCCACCAGCTTTGGGGTGGGGTTGGGGCAGGTGATATGGTAGGACCTGAGCTTTACCCTTTAGCAGATGAATGGAGGGCAGTCTAGAGTGCGGAGAGATGTGAGGCAGGAAGACTCATAAGTAGTTTAAGTATAAGGTGACTAGGGCCCAGACCAGAGTAGTGGCAGGGTCACAGGAGAAATGCGCATATATTCAAGAGGTGCTAAATAAATGAAATTGACAGGCATTGGCAATTTTCACAGGGGAGGTGAGAGATGATGAAGGGTAGATTGCATGCATGGGGGACTGGGAAGATGATATTGCCCTTTACAGTAATAAGGGAGTGGGGGAAGGCTTTAGGGAGAAAGATAATGAGTTCTATTTTGGGTATGTTGAGTTTAATATGCCTCCTGGATATCCAATTAAAAATGTCTGCGAGGCATTTGGAGATGTGAAATAAGAGGTCAGCAGAGAATAATGCAGAATAGGTATATTTGCAAATCATCAATGCACAAGTGGTAATTGAATCCATGGGAACTGATGAAATCATTAAGTGAAGTAGCATATAGAAGAGGTCCAGGATAGAACCCTGTAACTAGAAGGGTATGATTTGGAGGAGGATCCAGCAATGTAATCCCTAATCTTCTCTCTAGGTTTCTGTAACAGAGTGGTCCTCCTCCTGTCTAACTCCCCAGCCTCTTTGGATGGATCATCATCCCTACTGCTGTCAGTAGCGCCAAGGGCACCATCATTCTCTTAGCCAACCAGGCTCAGAAATCTAGATGTCATTCTCAACTCTTCATTCTTCTCATTCTTGTTGCCAAGATCTGTCAATTTTACCTTTGTAACGTCTCTTGCACACCCCCCATTCCCTCTTCTGACATTGCCACCATCATGGTTCAGGCCCTCCTCCCATTACAGTTGGATGGCTGTGGTAGCCTGCTCTTTGATCTACCTACCAAAAGTCTTTCCTCAACTGACTCCATTCTCCACTCAGTTGCCAAAGTGATCTTCCTAAAGCTTGGGTCTGATCATCATGTCATTCATCTACTCAAGAAACTCTAGTAATGCCTTAGATCAAATTTGAAATCCTCTGCTATTCAAAGTCCTTCATAACCTGCTCCCCCAACTTTCCAGCCCCTTCCAGTCTACATACACCATATATTTCCTTACATGTTCTATGATCCGGTGACACTGGCCTCCTTGCCATTCCGTGCACAAGAAGCTCTATCTCCAAACTCTGGGCATTTTCACTGGTTGTCCCCCATATCAGGTCCCACTATATCACCTCCCCCATCATCTCTACCTCCTGGCTTCCTTCAAGTCCCAGCTAAACTATCACAGACAAGTGAATAAGTTGTGGTATATGAATGTAGTGAAATAATATTGTTCCATAAGGAATGATGAGCAGACAGATTTCAGAAAAAAAACAGAAAGACTTGCGTGAACTGATGCTAAGTGATGTGAGAAAAACCCGGAGAACACTGTACATAATAATAGCAATATTGTGAGATTACCAACTTTGACAGACTTAGCTCTTCTCAACAATGCAAAGATCTAAGACAATTCCAAGACTCATGATGGAAAATGCTATCCCACATCCAGAGAAAGCACAGAGAATGTAAATGCAGATTGAAACCTACTATTTTCTTTTTTTTGTTTGTTTTTTCCTTTCTTATGTTTTTTCCCTTTTGTTCTGATTCCTCTTTCGCAAAAGGACTAACGTGGAAATACGTGTAATAATTGTACATGTATAGCCTATATCAGATTGCAGACCACCTTGGGAAGAAGGAGGGGAAAAATTTAGAACTCAAAATCTTATAAAAGTACATGCTGAAAACTAAAAATAAATGATAAAATAATAAAATAAAATACTACAAAGAGGTGTTTTCTGATCCCCCTTAATGCTAGTGCCTTCTCTGTGTTAATTATTTCTAATTTATCCTGTACGCAGCTTGTTTGTACAGTTGCTTGCATGTTGTCCCCACCATTAAGCTGTCAGCTCCCTCATAGCAAGGACTGGTTTTTTTGCCTTTCTTTGTGTCTCTACCCCTGGCAAAGTGCCTGGAAAAGAATAGGTGCTTAATAAATGTTTAACTGATTCACTTTTGAGGTTCTACTCACTTTTCATTCATTTTAAGCATTATATAAATGTTAGCTATTATTGTTGTTTCCACAGCCCTTTCCCCCCTCCATTTTTCATTTTATTTTCTTTTTCTAAAACTTCCAAATCCATTTTTAGAAACCTAAGTTTTTACTCCTAAAAATTTCAGCAAAAATATCTGAACAAAAACTGGTCTTTTGGGGGTAATCTTTGTTCATACGTAGCATATGAAAATGTTCTAGAATGATGGAACAGTTGGCAAATACAATGATTTCTTATGGTGATATACTGGATAGAGTACTGGGCTTAGGGTCAGGAATACTTGAATTCAAATCTAGTCTCAGACATTTAGAAGCTGTGTGACCCTGGACAGCTGTGAGGACCAAATGAGATAATATTTATAAAGCTCTTGGCACAGAGTAGGTACTATATAAATCCTATTTTTTTCTTTCCTTTCCCTCATAATTTAAATATGGATGCTAATTAATCACTGTCCACATAGTTACTTAATCTGCATATAAAAAGTATATGCATATATATTGTTTTCCCCAAAATAAAACAAATTGTTTCTGCCAAACTTTTATAGTAATTTCACACTGGTTTTTATAACAATTTCACACCTGAAAATTTCTCCAAACTTAAAAAAATGCACAACCTCTTTATATCTTATTGTTACTTATTAGTTTTGATGTTTTTATTCTTGTATATATATGGGTTATATACATGTACATATATGTATGGGTCATATGGGTATATGTATATCGTAAATATATGGGTCACATAAATGGTCCTCTTTTCTATATTCTACATTTCTGGCAAACCGTAGCTCTGTTTAAAGAGCCAGGTGAATTACAAACTTGAAAAAAGTATTTCTTAAAAGGCCAATAAATTCATTTGTTTTAAAATGTCAACGTGTAGTGAAATCTTTCAGTATGTACTAATCATGCTCAATCTTATTTAAGGTTTTATTTATGCTACAAGAAGTTTTTAAAATTTGCCAGACTATCTCATTTATAGTGAATCCAACTAGCTACTTTTTATTTAAAAATTTAACTGAAGTTCCTTTTATTAGGGAAAAATAGCATAGCCCTCATATTCTTCTCAACTCTGACACAAGTTTATTGAATGGGAGAATAGGTCAAGAGGTATGTACCTCTTTTGTACATTTTGCCTGTAGGTGGCAGTATAGCATAAAATTTATCTTTCTGAGCATGTATGAAATTTAAATCCATGTGTTATAAAGCTTAATAAGATGCATGAAAAGTTTAAAGCAATGTATGGTTAACTAATTCATACAATAAATTCCATGCAATAACTTCTTGGATAACAAAACTATCTTGCTATCTTCATATAATTTACATAATTTGTGTTATCCTTCACAGGTATAACTGTCCAGAATGAAAAAAGATGGAGGTATTGTGACCTATACTTCTACTGTAAGAGTACCTTCATCAGTAAAATGACAGATCCTTGCACTGATTCAAGTATGTTCAGAGCATCATTTTAAGTACTAAGGAAAATAAAAGATAATTAAGACAGGGTCCCATCCCTGACATGGAACTCACATACAAAAATATAGTATCATTATAGCGCAGTTAGGTCAATAAGTACCAAGTCAAAGAGAGGGTAATCAGAGAATAAGAAGAGTTCAAAGTACTATGAAAGGTCAAAGAAAGAATGAATATCCTGAAGAAAGAAAGGAAGGCTTTTTAGAAGAAGGGACATGGGGTGGGCCTTAATTAAAAGATCAATCAATAAATTAGCATTTAGTAAAGCACCTACTATGTTCCAGGCAATGGGAATACAAGAGTGAAATAGTACCTGCCCTCAACAAGTTTATGTTGTAATGGCTAAGACTGCAACAAGAGTAAAATCTCAAAGCTAAAAGGGATCAAAAGATCATATGGGTCTGCTTTCTTGTGTTCAATCAAATCAATTATTCCCGTTTTATAGACGGAGAAATTGAAGTTTAGAAAATTAAAGAGATTACCTAAAGTCCCACTGCATAAATATCGAAGAGGTCCCAGCATGTAACTTAAATCTGAATAGTATTCCTTTATGATAATAAAAACCAAAGCTACAAAAACCTCACTTATCAATTCACCAAGGCAAAACAGTCTCAGGAAAAAAAAAATTAGATGAATCTTGCAGGTCACTAATTGTATACACCTATTCCTAAGAAACTTAGGAAAAAATTCCTCACCAGAATATCACTGAATCATTTAATGACAAAGTCAACAAACTACTGAAACAAAGTAAAATACTTGTAAACCTAAACCAAAGAAAAACCTATAAATCCCAAATCATGTCTACAATGTGAATATCCATAACCAAACTCTGGCCACTAGTACACAAATTGTAGCACCACTCAACACCTTCTCCCATATGCTCCCTTTTCCACTTGAATAAAAAGGGTATTTGGGGTACTGTCTCCCTTCCTGTCTCCAAGGCCTGATAAGTAAAAGAAAAATTTACAAATGAGGAAACTGAGGCCCAAGAGTGATTTGCTCCAGGTAGGTTAGCTAAGTAGTAGCACAACATACTATACCACTCATATTTATTAGCAGTCCAAACTTTTATAAGTTAGAATAGTATTTATCCTCTAAAAAGCATTAAACAGATTTTTATCACGGTGGTATTTTTTTAAATGGGAGAGAATCACTATCATAGAGAAAGGGCTATCTTTTTTTTAAAAAAATCTTTAACTAAAAAAATTTAAAATTTGCGACTAAGAATGTTATTAAAGAAAATTATTTGGCTGAGAGTAGATAAATATTCTAATCTTTTTCTTTTCCCCTTCATTGATAAAATAAACAAAAGTTCAATAAAAAATTACACAATCAGCTATATATTTATTCAAACCTAAAACCTGAAACCTTCTATTAGCTATTACCTCTAGCTATAATTATAAGACCAGTAATTTGGATGACCATTATACAACTTATATTCTACTTAATATTCAAGTACAAAAGGGACAGTGTGTATTGAGGTTACAGGCTATAAATTATTCAATGAACCCGAATTCTGTCGCTATAATATTAGTGAAGATTCCTACTGAATGTACCTGACAAGCAGCCATAGTAACATTCTTCAATTCAGTAAAACACTTTTAAAATTATATTTACTAAATATAGCAATTCATATTTATATAGCATTTTGGGGTGCACATATGAAGAAAAGGACTCAGAGAGGCTGCTGGCCTATGATCACACAAGTAGCGGTAAGAACAGGAACTTGGATCAAAACCTTATCTTCTAATATCAGGTCTAAAGCTTCTTCCACTATATTCAATGATGGGGGCAAAAAGATAGTTCTCATTTTCAAGGATGGAAGCACCATGTACATGAATAGCTTTTATAAAAGAGAAAGTGTTATGTGTGCAAAGGCAAGGACTAAGGAAACTGCTATAAGAAATTTCAGAGTTAGGGAAAGTTTCATGGAAGAACTAACCTCCACGTTGGGCCTTCAAAAAGAAGTTCCTAAAGGGGACATAACTAGAATGCCAGCTGTGTTTTACCTGTGTGCTATTGTATTTCTTCTCTTAAAATAGGCATCCTTATGTCTACATATTTCAAACAGACCACATGGAAGAGTACATAAATGTTTGACGATAAGTTTTATGGGAAAATGGACAGACATTCATTTCAGAGAAGCTAGGTTTTTATGGATTACCCAAATCAGATATATTTCTGACAACTCTACAGAAGTGGTGAATTTTTAAAGCATACATTTGAAATAGAATTTTTGATCTTTCAGATACGCATATACCACTGAGGGAGAAAGGAAGAGGAGAATGAAGTCCAAAGCAATTAAGGTTTGAAGAGTAAATGTCATGGAATGGAAAGAGCATATGTCATAAGAATGGAAAAGTATAACGGGGCTAGGTCATGAAGGGTTTGAAATGCCAAACAGAGCGGTTTGTATTTGATTTTGCAGGCAATAGGGAGTCCTTAAAGTATACCAAGCAGGGGAATGACATGGTTAGACATATGCTTTGGGAAAATAAATTTGGTGGCTCAATGGAATGGAATGGGGAGAGACATGAGGCAGGAAAACCCACCAGCAGGATGTTGCCACACTCCAGAGGGGAGATGATAGAGGCCCACACCAAGGTGGTGGTAGTGTCAGAGGAGAGATGTTGTTGCAAAGATGAAATAGATAGTCCTTAGCAAGAGTTTGGATATGGGAAGTGAGAGATACTGAAGAATCTAGGATGACTCCTTAGTTGTGATCCTGAGGGACTGGGAGGATGCTGTAGCCCTCTGAAGGACTGTAATTGGGAAGATGGTGGTGGTACTGGGGGTAAGAAGGACCGGGATTAGAGAAAAGATAATGAGTTCTGTTTGGGATATACTGAGTTTAAGATGCCTAACTGGACCTCCAGTTTGAAATGTCTGAAAAGCAGTTTTGAAGAAGTTCTTTATGTTGTGGCAAAGAATTAGAAAATGAAGGAATGCCCATCAATTGGGGAATGGCTGGACAAGCTGCGGTATATGAATGGAATGGAATACTACTGTGCTATAAGAAATGGCAAGAAGGAGGATTTCAGAAAAACCTGATCTAAGACAATTCCAAAAGAGTCATAGATGGAAAATGCTATCCACATCCAGCAGAAGAACTATGGAGTCTGAATGCAGACCAAAGCATACTATTTTCACTTCTTTTTTTCTTTCTTGTAGTTTTTCTCTTTTGTGTTGATTCCTCTTTCACAACATGACTAATATGGAAATATGCTTAATATGATTGTACATGTATAACTTGTATGAGACTGTTTGCCATCTTGGGGAGGAGAATGGGAAAGAAGGGAGGGAGAAAAAAATTTGGAACTCAAAATCTTATAAAAGTGAATGCCGAATACTATCTTTACACATAATTGAGAAAATAAAATACTATAAACTGGTTTTTGTTTTTTTTTAAAAAAAAATAAACAAACAGAGGGGTCCCAGGCCGGTTACCTCTTATAAAGAAAAAAAAATAAGAGATGAGATAACTTTAATTGTGGAAATAAATATTGAAAAAGATGCATCCTGAATCCCATCCTTTTCTCTATGCTATAAAATTAGTCTTCAGTAAAATAAAGCAATTTCCTTTAAAAAAAATTTAAACATTTTCTAAAGAGAATCATTAGCATAGAGATGATAATTAAATCCATGTTAGCTGATAGGATCACCAAGTGAAGTAGTATAAAGAGAGAAAAGAAAGGGGTCTAGGACAGGATTCTAACCTACAGTTAGAGGATATGATTGATCTGGAGGAGGATCCAGCAAAGGACACAGAAGAGTGGTCAGAAAGGTAGAAGGAAAATCAGGAGAGAGTGATGCCTTGAAAACCCAGGGAGAAGAAAATATCAAGGAGGAGAGAGTGATCAACAGTATCAAAGCCTGGAAAGGAGTCAAGGAGAATGACAATGGAGAGGAAAAAAAATCACTGGATCTGGCAACTAAGAGATCATCAGTACCTTTGGAGACAGCAGTTTCAGAGAAAGATACAGTGAGAAGCCTATAAGGGGTTATCATAGGTAGGGCAATGGAGAAACGGGAAAATTTATCTGAAGAAGAGCAGACCTGAACCTGGGGAGTTACAGCCAGGCAGCTGCTGTGTAGTCTTGTAGAAGTATGTTTTCAGAAAGTCACTTAGGCTTCAATGATCTCTCAGGACTTGAGAATGGGCAACAGAAGAATTCCTAGGAGTCTTCCCTAATGATTTTGTGTCACTTCTGAAATGTCACCCTTGAGGAGGCAGCCAGGGAAGGCTTGTGTGTCTGGTTACCTCCCTCAGTTATCCATAGTGCCATGATTTTGTCTAAATGGCTACTTTGCTGACTTTGGGACCAGAATGTACTGAAAAGCCTTCCTGAAAATGACCAGGATGCATCTCTGATATTAGTACTCTACCCTATCAAATTTGGGAAAGGTCTAAGAGTCCCAGATACAGGAAATATACTTAATTCTTCTTTGAGTCTCAGTTTGCAAAGTACAGGTGAAGAGAGCTATCAAAATTCTAGCTAAATAGTAGCTAAGTCCTGCAAAGAAAACTTGCTATATTAAACATAGGTAGACTATACATTTTTTGCCACTATTTTGGCCATACTAACACCAATCTCTGAGGTAGTTTTATTTTACTGTACACAACCCTAGTAATTATACTTTTTTTTAAAGTTCTGCCACCATGGGACTATAAAAATGTGCATATCCTTTGACCCAGCAATACATCTAGGTCTATATCCCAAAGAGATCATAAAAATGGGAAAAGGACCCATATGTACAAAAATATTTATAGCAGCTCTTTTTGTGGTAGCCAAGAATTGGAAACTGAGAGGATGTACATCAACTGGGTAATCATTTCACATGCCAAGATATTAGAAAAAAACAGAGCACTATTTGGAGGATCCATAAGAGAAATAACCAAGTTCCTCCCTAAAACGGAGGCCCTTCAAGCACAAGTATTAAGTAAGAGATTAGAAACCGTAAAATCGAACAAGGAGAATTACTTATGAACAACAATTTAAGGAAATGACCTATTTTCCTAGATTTTAAATGCCATTAAATGTTATTCTTACCATTTATAATCAGAAAGAATCTTAGAAAAATCATCTTTTTTCCATACCCTTAAGCTGTAGGATGAGAAAACTGAAGCCTGGAGAGTTTAAGTGATCTACTTAATGGTAAATGGCTGAATAAAATGCAAAAGTGAGATTCAAATCCTGGACTTCCTGTGTCAAATCCTAATACTGTCATTTTTACCATACCCTTGTCTTCTCTTCACATAACAATGATTCATGAAAGTTAACGCTGTTTAGTCATATGATATTATCAATGTTAATGGGCAGTGCTAGATTATTTGATTTTTGAGGGCACAGTCAAGTGATGGTAAAAATAGATGTTAACTGCACGTAGCAGCAGCAGTGGCAGCCTTACTGTTTTGTCCTAGGTATTTTTTTTAAGACAAAAATTAAGACAGCTTAATTCAAATAACTGTTAATTTTTAAAACAGCCTATTTAATTAAAACAACCTGTAACTGACTGCAGGTTTTTTTTTCAATAACTGACTATTTTACTTAATTCAACCTTTCTGTTTCTAATCAATTTTGTGTGCAGATATAGCCTTAATCTTTCTCAAATAAAACTCCTTTACTTAAAAGAATATTGTTGAAGGATTTCAAGAAATATGAAAATGAATTTATTTTAAAAGAAAATAAATGAAAGACTAAGGGTAATATACAATAAGAAAATAATCCCCCTTGCCAGTTACCAACCTCCTCTGTGAAAAGGAAGGGGAGGGGGAGGAGAAAAGGAGGAGGAGGAAGCGGTAAGGCTGCTAGATGCCTCATTTGGGGCCATTACTTCCCTTATTATCAGTTTCAACTCCTTTTATTTTTATTAGCATACCCAGAGTATGTAAATTGATACAGTAAAGGATCCCAAATGCTTTTTCTTTTCTTTTAAAGCAGCCTTTGAGGAAGTCAAAAGTTATTGATTTTCTTCTCATATAAAGGAAGAAGAAACGACTACTAAAAAAGAAAAGTAAAAAACGGTGAGTGTTCTATAGAAAACAGAGCTAAGAAAGAAAACATGTTGGTGGTTAGTTGATCGATAAACATTTATTAAGAACTTCCTACGTGCCAGACTCTGTGCTAAGCACTGGGGGATACAGAGAAAATGTAAGACAGGCTCTTCTCTAATGGAGCTCACAGTTTAATGGGGGAGATGACAGGCAAATAATTTTATACTAGTAAGTATATACAAGATAAATTAGAGATAATCAACAGAGAAAAGGCACTAGAATTAAAAAGGAAAGGGAAAGATGATGTTCATTTTAAATGTTAGAAAATTTTTAAATGAAAATATGATTTATATGATTTACTTTCACTTTTCAGATCTCTAAATGTATTTAATTTTCCTAAAGGCACTTAAGATGAATGCTAAATAGTACTGCTTTTTCTGTTAGCAAAGGCAACATTCCGTTTGCAAAGGAAACATTCATTTTTTTCTCACTTCTTACTCAGAAGGTCTTTCTTAAATACTACTCACTTTTTGTGGGCTAATGTTATATATATACTGTATAATAGAAATCTCATTTATGAAGGAGAAAAAATACATACAGGATGATGTCACGAGCAAAAAAATCCAAGCTTTATTTCAAAGAGTATATGCTGAAAGAGGCAAAGAAGTAAAACACAATCTTACAAGTACCTGATCTTGGACTCAGCATATAAAATAAACTGTTAAAAAGCCTAAAACTAGAAAAATGAAACTGTATTTCTTGACCCATATTGCCTTATGAACAACTTACCTTAGAGCAAGCAAAAAAAAGCAACAGAAGAACTTCTTATCTTTTTGCAGATTTGGACAGATTGAAAAAAAGATTACCTACAAATAACTTCAAAGCACAGAAGGTAAGGAATATTTGACTTCTTATATGATTTTTAATAAAAAAATTAAAATTTTCAAAAATATATATGTTTTAATAGTCTGCAATCTAAAAGTTGCTAATAAACAAGGATCTTAGAGTATACAGATTATAATTTACTCATAAAAATTATATATTTTTTCAATAACATTAAAATGCATAGTAATCATAGTCTATGTTAATTTGATTATTTTGATTTTAAAGAAAAAAGATTTTTGTTAACTATTCTCTACTTATTGGTTTAAACTATAGTTTTTCATAATGCATAAAAAAATCTATAAACAAAGTCAGGTAAATTTTAAGAGTATGTACTTTAAAAGGACTCTAGTTTTGAAAATTTAACAATGTTCTATATTTAAAGCTATCAAGTGCCTTTTAAAATCCATTTCTATCCCTTTTTTTTCTAATTCATCGTTTAACAGAAGGACTGTTAAGTTTACAAAGCTTTAGATAGTGTCCTTAATAATACAATGAAAAATTTGCTAATCTACTTAACATTTATTAAGAACATACTTTAAAAAGATAATGCAGACTTAAAGCTAGAACCTCTATCTAGGTTTCTAGACCTACCCACTTCTTTGGATAATCCTTTCCAAGAGTAATATGGACAGAGGGCACCAGAGCAAAGACTGCTATCCTACTACCTCCTACCTGACCCAGAAAAACACCACTTCATTCTTTTTACCTCTAGTGAATCACTTTATGAGACATAACATGGAGTTAAGGAGACCTAGCTTCCAATACATCCCTAACAGTTGCTATCATATGTAAAACATTTTGCAAACTTTAAAATACTATCAAAATATTGAACATAAAATGAAGTAGTACTGAAATAAGACTGAAGAGATGGGTTTGGGTCAATTTATATATGGCTGTGGATGACAGAAGAGTTTATGTTCAGATTAGAGTCTATGAAACAGCAGCAGCAACAGTAGCAGCCATGTGATCATGAACAAGTCACTTAAACTTTCCTCAAACTCAGTTTCCTCATTTGGAAAATAGGCATGATAATACCTGCATTAGAACTATCTCACAAGGTTGCTGTAAAACTCAAGGGATAATTTACATCAAGAGTTCTGCAAACCTTAAAGTGTGTTATGTTGTCTCATCTCTTTAATATGTTCAATGTATACATACAAACACATATCTATATCGCCCATTCCACATTTTCTCTGATTGTATTTATCAGTAAGTTTGCACTTCTTTATATAATGCATTGATTATAACTTGATGAAGAGGATGATGATGATGGAGGCAGCATGGGATAGTGGATAGAGAATTAGTGTTAGTAGGGCCTGGATTCAAGTCCTACCTCTAAAACATACTGGATGGATGACCCTGGTGAAATCACTTAATCCTCTATACCCAGGAAACTCTCTAAAGACTAAAAGCTGCAGAGAAGGTACCAATCTGCATTGATAGAGGGAGTTTCTCTACTAACAAAACCTACAAGCTCAACTAAAATATTTTTTTTGAAGGCATTTTTTTTTTAAATTGAGTTCAGGTTGAAATGGCTCTGGGACAACTCATTATCCTACTACCAGTCTTTTATGTTTGACTGTTGAACAAGTACATACAAAAACTGCTTTTTTTTTTTGTAATTAAAGCATTAGGATGTAAGCTTATATTTTGTACTCTCAAAGAAAGCACCTTCAGAACAAATTCTGGAAGAAAACTGGGTCTCTCATCCAATAAATCCCTTATTCTATTTCCAAATGGTTTTGATTTCTTCTGTTATATCTCTTTATTTTGAAAGTTTTTCATTCCATGTAGTTTGGAGATTGAGCATTTGGAATGACATCTATTAAAAACATTCTTAAATTTTATGGATCAATGATATGTTCAGGCAGTTATAGGTTAACAGCTTTACCTACGATTATGCTCTAGTTCCAGTTCAATTATTGTTGAATTCTCAAGGATATTTGAGATCTATATTTGTAATACAGTAATTTATTGTCTATTAAGGTTATGAAAGATTGCAAGATTCTGATACACAAATCTAGCCACCAGGTCAGATCCTGCTAGGTATTCAGCAGGTGATAAATTTTTGTGACCTACAATGACACACTGCACATTTTTAAAAAATTTCTTTGTGTAATCAAAAGTCTAAGATGCATAAATATAACTCATCTGCAACATGCAGTAGCAAAGACTTGGTCTTGAGTTGCCCAAACTCCTCCACTTCTATTAACAAATCTGCAGGACTCAGCCATTTCTTTTATGCTTCTTTGTCAACATGGTGTTGGTTCAGTTAATGTGGATTTCCCTCACAGAGGTCCTTTAGATTCTCCTTTTGGGTTTTCATCATTTCATAGACTCTAATCTGAACATAAACTTGTCTGTCATCCACAGCCATATATAAATTGACCCAAACCCATCTCTTCAGTCTTATTTCAGTACTACTTCATTTTATGCACTTTATAGTCCAGAAATTCTCAAGTCCTCTAGTCTCATCCTACCCTCTCCTTTCTTCATGCCTTATTGCACTATGCAGAATGGCCTCTTCACCCAGGTCCACCTACTGATGTGAAGGTCCTTCCTTCTAGGTCCAAATCATGTGCTATCTCCTCTAAGAAGCCTTCCCTCACTTTCCTCCATGAAAGCCCTGTCCCACCTTCCAGGTGAAAGTGATCCTTTACTCCTAAAATTTCTCATGGAAATTGGCTTGGATCTCTTCCTTTACACTTATCCCACTCTTTCCTGCATCACATATATGCACACATCTTCGTATAGTTATACTGCAAACTTCTTGACTTGAGAGTCTGTACAGAATTTGTCTCTAGTGCCCAGTTCTGTGACTTTGCACAGAACTCAATAAAAGAGCTTAATAAAAGTTTGCTGAATTGGAATGGAATTACTCAAGCCAAGACACAGGCAAAGGAACCTTTTATTTGTCTAAGGTGTGGTATGTTAAAAAAAAAAAAAAGAAACAAAAGGCAAAATAAATAAAACAGCAAAACAAGAAAAGTAATATAAAGCACTGTAACTTCCTAAAAGATGATAATTACTCCCAAGTAAATGCAAATTCAAATAATCAAAGTTTTTGGTTTAAAAAATGTCTTTCTTGTTATTCATTGATACACTGAGCAAAAGTATTTCTTGTTCTGAATTTTTACCCTCTCAGGCTTTGTTGCTGCCAGACTAGTCTCAAATAATGTTGAAATCTGGAGCCAGGAGAAGACCTAGGTTTGAATCTTACTCAAGTCCTTAAACAGTTTGGGAACTAAACATCACTTAACCTCTATAAATTAAAGCTCATAGAGTTGTTAAGATGAAAATGGGATTATAGTATGTAAAAGCTTTTTGTAAATCATAAATAGTCATTATTACTATCCTTATCCTTCAGTAGTAATTGGCGTTTCAAGATTTTAGTCAGGCTATCACCTAGCAAGGTTAACTGAAAAAAATACAGAGAACTA
Organism: Bettongia penicillata ogilbyi; assembly: GCA_023548195.1. Classification (NCBI taxonomy): domain Eukaryota; kingdom Metazoa; phylum Chordata; class Mammalia; order Diprotodontia; family Potoroidae; genus Bettongia; species Bettongia penicillata. The sequence goes on along the minus strand of JAJHZJ010000121.1, from coordinate 2,569,775 downwards.
TGCTCTAAAGCCTGAAATGAGAACCTACTGTTTAGGCACAGAATTCATCTTCCTGACTGTCTTCTCAGACTCTATAAGCCTTGATGATACCTTTTCTAATTTGATTCAATAAGTATCCATTGAGCACCTGTATGATACATCAGTATGCTTTGGAGGCAAAAGGAAAAATGACAGATGTATATTCCTATTCTCAAAAAATTTATAATTCTGTTAGAGTCTATGTAACATCATAACAGTTAAAATTGGCTACAGATCTGACGCTTAAAATTTAATCTGGAGTTGGATTGAGGCAGGATCTTCTTAAATACCCATTCCCAAGTTTTCAGTATTCCTACAATAATCCAAAGTCTCTTGACCTTAGGAACCCCTTACAAGATAATTGGCTTTTTTCCATAACCTTGACAAAATGAAACATTTAAAGGAAATAATACCAATGAAAGTCTTGACTAATGAATGTTTTCATAAGACTGAACTGTAAGCTGTGGGTAACCACAGTAAAAGTACTTTTGAAAGGACTGTTTCTAGCTCATTTGTGAATTTCTGTAATTAGTTTTCATCTGCACTTTGCTGTATACTTCATTATTATTTAGACAGTCCAACCTAGATAATTTAGGTATTATTATTTGGTAACTTGTGATCATTTGGATAGAGACTAGGCTATGCCTAACAAATTCCTCTTTTTAACATAAGTAATTTATATTAAAAATGTAAATGAAGTTTCAGGAGAAATATTTAAAATACTTTGATTTTCAACAAATGATCCTCAACCACTATTCATTTACATAGAATTTTAAAATCATTCTTATTTTTATATGAAGTCTTTGTTGCCAAAACTGCTAGCCTAATTTTATTTACTGAATGTACTTTAAAATAATAAAACTACATTATGAAAGACTGTCACATTCAAAGTGTAATAATCCAACCTGACCTTCCTCTTAGTTCAATTAATTCGAATTATCAATCCTTGGTGGAATATTGTGTGTGTGTGTGTGTGTGTGTGTGTGTGTGTGTATTTAACTATATGAAGGAATCCAAGATATACAAATACAAAAGTCTTTCCCCAATGGATATGTGGCCAAAGGATATGAAAAGTTCTCAAAAGAACTTTAAACTATTAATAACCATATGAAATGTTGCACTAAATCACTAAATGCACTAAATATGAGAAAGGCAAACTAAAGAGATGTAAAAAGGCAAACAAACCAAAAAACTGTTTTGCCTGAGACCTAGAAAACTGGCTAAGATGACAAAAGATAGGAATAATAAATATTAAAGGGGTTGTGGAAAGACAGTCAACTAATAAACTGTTGGTGGGGCTGTAAAATCATCCAACCATTCTGGAAAGCAGTTTAGGATTATGCTTAACAAAAAAGTCACTTAAATGTCCACACCCTTGATGCAGTCATTGCCTAGAATATATAGTGCCCTATTGAAGTCAATGATAAAAAAAAAGGTCCAATTCACACCAAAATATTTTTAATAACATTTTTTTTTAGTAGGCAAAGATCCAGAAACACAGTGATTGCCTAATCATTTGGGGAATGGTAAAACAAATTGTGGGATAATTAAAGTATTGGAATATTACTGTGCTATAAGCACAATGAATATGAAAAGTATAGAGATTCATGAGAAGACTTATATGAAGCGATACAAAGTGAAGTAAGCAGTACAAGAAAAGCAAAATAAACAATGACAATAACACTGTACATGGAAAGAATAAATTCAACAAAAACCATTTCAACTGGAAAGCAACTTAGCAGAAATTAAGTATGAATAAACACTGACATCATACACTGACCAATCGGTTGTTTGGCTTATTGCTGTTTATCATTCATTCTTGAAGAAGAACATGGCATCAGGAATGCGATGACATGATTTGCAAGTGAACTGGATTTCAGTGAGGGAGGATTGTGCAAAGTCAACAGCTTCACTTTTCTCCTCCAGAGTCATCTGAGTCCAGTAGTAAAATATAAATCAGGATGACTGGAAATGCCCTGGGATGCAGTGGGAGACCTTGATCTTTTTAAACTACGGTCTTTCCCACGTCTCAGCTTAGCTTAGACACAAAAGGTAACAACATAAGCAAATTATATTAGCAAGGAAAGAAAGGAAATATCTTTTAAGATTCTATGCAAAGGGAAAGAATTCATGACCAAAGGACAGAGGAACCCAGAAGAAAAAATGGAAAATTTTTCTTAACTAAAATTTAAATTTTTTTGCATAAATCCCATGCAGCTAAAATCAGAACTTTGTAGCAAGGTTTTTTTTTTTTTCTGACAAGGATCTCATTTCCAAGATAAGTAGGGAACTGATCCAAATGTATAAAAATAAGAGCCATTTCCCATATACCACATGGTCAAAGAATATAAATAGACAGTTTTTAGAGGAAGAAATCCAAGCCATTAATAGACATGAAAAAATGTTCTAAATCACTAATAATTAGAGAAATGCAAATTAAAGCAACTCTAAGTAAGATTCTACTTTACTCCCATTAGATAGGCTAAACTGACCAAAAAGGTAAACAATTTAGACAATAATGACAAAATTTTAAAAGCAAACATTTTTGAAAGGCTTAAGAACTCTAATGAATACATTCACTAACTACGATCCAGAGGACTCATAGTTAACATTCTCTCTCTCTCTCTCTCTCTCTCTCTCTCTCTCTCTGAGAGAGAGAGAGAGAGAGATGAATTCAGGACTGGAAAACAATACTTAATTTTAAAATATGTTCAATGTGCAAACTTATTTTGCTTGACTATGTTTATTACAAAAATTTTTATTTATTTTTTCTATTGGGAGGATAAAGAGAAGGGTGAGGAGAAGAAAAAAGTAGATTTTTGTTCATTTAAAAAATAAAATTAGACTTTTCTTTTTCTGTTTCATTCCAATTTAATATTTTATTTTTCCCAATTACATATATAAACAATTTTTCAACATTTGCTTTTAAAACTGAGTTCCAAATTCTCTCTCCTTCCCACCTCCCCCCGTCATTGGGAAAGCAAGCAATTTGATATAGGTTGTGTAGTCATGTAAAACATATCAAATTTGATCTTTAAAAAAGAAGAGAGGAGAATACATTTCCCTCTTCTATCTGAAAAAGAAAGGGTGTTTAGTACATAGTGAAGAACTCAGCTGATGTGTTAGTTTTGCTGAACTTTTTCTGTACTTATAAGGGAAACATACAGAGGAATGATGGTGATATAAAAAAAGGTATCAATAAATAAATTTAAGTTTTTTAAAAAGTCAAGAAACTTTGCCTATGTTTCACAATACCAAAATAAGTGCCAATCAATTATGATGTATCTACAATAATCTCTTACAAAAATATCTTTATGATGCTCTAAAATTAAAAAAAATTCAAGCTTACTAAGTGAATGATTTATATCAGGTTCATAATTCCATATAGATATATTTAATATTTTTTTCCATTTCTAGGTATCATGTTCAGCAAGAAATAAGATGGCTACCCAAAATAATCAAAATTACTCTGTTTCTACTAACTTACAACCAGAAGAATACAAGATTGCAGCACTAGTATTCTACAGCTGTATCTTCATAATTGGATTACTTGTTAATGTGACTGCTCTATGGGTCTTCAGTTGTAGCACCAAAAAAAGAACCACTGTAACTATCTATATGATGAATGTAGCATTATTGGACATAGTTTTTGTATTGTGTTTACCCTTCCGAATGGTTTACTATGGAAAAGGTAAATGGATCTTTGGGGAGACTTTCTGCCACATTCTTGGAGCTCTCACAATGTTTTATCCAAGTATTGCTCTCTGGCTTCTTGCCTTTATTAGTGCTGATAGATACATGGCTATTTTGCAACCTAAACATACCAAAGAACTTAAGAACACAAGCAAAGCAACGCTAGCATGTGCTGGAATCTGGATAATGACTCTTGCAACCACTACCCCTCTATTATTTTTAAATGAAGATCCAGATAAAGACACAAACCCTGCCAGCTGCTTGAAAATTTTTGACATAATCCACTTAAAGGCAATTAATACGCTGAACTTTGCTCGTTTGATACTGTTTTTCCTGATTCCTCTCTTCATCATGATTGGATGTTACTCATTCATTATTAACAGTCTCCTGCGTGGCCAGACTTCCAAACTGAAACCAAAAGCCAAAGAAAAGTCCATAAGAATCATCGTCACTCTCCTTGTACAAGTGCTTGTCTGCTTTGTCCCCTTTCACGTGTGCTTTGCTTTTCTAATGCTGCAGCATGAGGGGAACAGCTATAACCCATGGAGTGCCTTCGCCACTTTCCTCATGAATCTCAGCACATGTCTGGATGTCATACTCTATTACATTGTTTCAAAACAATTCCAGGCTCGAGTCATCAGTGTCATGCTCTATCGCAATTACCTTCGTAGCGTGCGCAGGAAGAGTTTTCGATCAGGAAGCTTACGGTCACTCAGCAATATAAATAGTGAAATGATATGATTGGTCGTTTTTAAAAATCAAGTATTAAAGAATTTCGTTTAAGTGACACTGTAATAATCCCTCCTCTTATAACACATCCGAGGAACGTTTTGTATTGAACTTATTATAGGATAAAGAAAAAATATCCTTAGCTATTTCAGTAATTATTATGTTCATTCTCCCACACCTAAAACCTTTATATGAATTCATGCTGAAAAGACACATGATTTTCCTTTAATTTTACATTCAGGCAGTTAGCAATCCGGTGGAGTCTCCCATCTAATCCGGCCTGTGCTTGAGGATGAACCCATAGATGGTCGGTCATTATCTCTTTTTCTGAAGATCTCCAATTAGGAAAAACCAACTACTTCCCAAAGCAGCCCATTTCACTTCTGGATAACTCAATAGGAAATTTTTCCTTTTACAAAGACCAAATTTAACTCTGGGACCAAGAACAACCAGTTTATTTATTATACCATGTTTGACGGCTGAGTCTGTCAAACACTTTATCTTAATGATGGGGAAGCGGTGAAGTGTCTGCGCTAATCAACTACCAGCTTTTCATCTAGCTAAACTGCTATATATAGAATTTTTCCACTAGGTAATCTGGAACTGAAGATTTCATTCAATACAATACCTAGAACAACTTGCAATCCAAACATTCACTGGAAAGAATTCTGATACTAGTTCTGTATCTTATCTCTGGTGTAATGGACAGAATACTGGACTTAGAGACAAGAGACCTGGGTTTATAATGTATTTTCTCTGTGCCTCAATTCCTCATCTGTAAATGAGGACTAGGAATAAATGCCCTCTAAGGCTTCTTTCAGCTTTAGACCTAGGGCCAGCTGTGTCACTGAGCCAAGGCCCTTGTTTGCTTTGAGCTTTTCAGTTGTGTCTGACTCTTTTTCTCCCCATTCCAAGTTTTCTTGGCAAAGATGCTAGAGTGTTTTGCGATTTTCTCCTCCAGCTTATTTTATGGATGAAGAAACTGAGGCCAACAGGGTTAAATGATTTGCAGGGTCAAACAGCTAATAAATGCTGAGGCCAGATTTGAACTCAGGAAGAGGAGTCTTTCTGACTTCAGGCCTGGTAGTCTCTCCCTAAACCACCCATCTGCCACCTAGCAGTAATATAGGGATAACACGGTTGTTGTGAGGAAAGCACTTCATAAACTGTAAACAGCTATTTAATGAAGGTCTGCTATTCTTATTCTGGCCCCTATTTCTATAAAGTATGATGAACAATACACTTGAAAGAAGGCAGGGAGTATAAAAGCCATGATTATTTTTACATAACCTTATAGGAAAAATGGTGGCAACAGGGCCTCCAATGTTTTGACCCGTATTTCATGATATAAGCTACAATTCAGAATAGTCAACTTCTGGGTCATAGTTCCTGAATTCAAATCCTGGCTCCATCACTGACTACTAGTCTCTCTGTGCCTCATTTTCCTTCTCTGTAACCCAGGAATGCTGAACTGAGCTGTATCACAGTACCTCCCAGTCCAGATCTATAATCTTATTAACAAGTTTGTACAATAATTCCCTGAACAATCTAGAATAACATTAAATTATAAAAATTTTATTTGGAATAGTTTTGAATACCTTTAAATATGTGGCTATTCTAGGGAAACAAAGTTCAAATAAAACAAAGAAATCTTTTCATGTTTGTGAAGGTTTTATTTCTCAAAAACAGTGTGAATACAGATTCTTCACATACAAGATAAAAGCTTAGAATGGAATTGGGATTCTGGGTCATGTAACCAACAAGGTGGAGGCTTTCTGCAACCCTCACACTCTCTGAACTTCTCCATAAGGGAAATTATACACCAAAGATAAAGTAATTCCAGCTACCTTCAACATCTAAGACCTCAAACAATGAGGTAACAGCTCAATGAACTAAAACAAGGCAACGAGCTTATTCCAAAATTTTTATCACTAGATTCTAGCAGGGTTATACAAGTCAACCCAGAGGCTTGCAAAAGAATTCAACTCTTGCCTGCCCTCTCCTCCTCTATCCAACTCCAGCACTAAAGAAAGTCAGAAGCTAGTTCAGGCTAGTACAGTTTGCTATGATCCAACAGTACTGAGTCAGAGAACTGAGGAACAGAAGGAACTGGGACAGAATACTAACAAGTGTTACTTGTCTCCACCAGGCTTGGGGGGAAAAAAGGACTGGTATCTATCTGTGGCCAGCTCTGTTCCCCCTCTCTCACCCTTGCCTCCCCATTCACTTGAGGCAGAGATCAAGGCCAATGAAAAGTGAACCCCGCCCCCCCTCTCCCCCGTCTGGGAGGACACTGAGACAGAAGAAGTGAGTAAGAGGGGAACATAAGGTGAAAAGGATTGAAATTACCAAGGATCTCAGGAGGAAGAAAACTCAGTTAAAGACTTTAAACACAAGGGATGGAATTAGGAGAATGAATTGCACCAAAACTACTTGCCAGGTACACTTGTACATATAAGTCTTGTGAGCTCCACTCTAAGACCTTATGGATTATAGTTACAAGCATCATATATTCCCTGCCCTGTCACTTTTGATAAAGTAAAAAATAATTTGATCATTCTTTGTCAAATTTTTACCAAAAGCCAAAATTTTATGACATTAACTTAATTTGGAGAAGTATATACATTGTAAGTTTATCCATGTGGTGAATTATGTCAAACTATAATCTATACAAAGATATTTGGCAATTTCTATCAAAATATTAAACCTCATTATAGGCTTCATACAGTATTTGTGGAGGTGAATTCTGGGTTCAATATAAAACTAGGTTAAATACAGTTGCCTTCTGAGCAGCAGACTCATACTTCAATTTAACAAACATTTAAGACTACTATACGCAAGGTGCTATGCTAGGTGACAGTCAGTGTCAGTGCAAGGTTGACAAGTGGTACTTTCAAGGGGAGGGGCAGCTATATAACCTGGCACTGGGAAGAGAATGAATGAGTTGACCTCAGCAGAGCCAGAGTGAGAATGTTCACCTGCATCTCAAACCTAGAGATACTGGAGCAAGTTACAGAGACTTACTCCAATATAGATAGAAAAAAATACAGGTATCATCAGGAAAGTAGGTGAGCTGGGGGAAAAGGTCAAAAGTATTTTAATAGTCAATGGCAACTAATGAAATACATGAAGTCAAAGCTTCAGACTAGACTATCACCAGCACTCATCTGAATACATATTGTGAGGCACTTATACACCATTCAATCTTTTGAGCGTCACTGTAGATAGCATGATCATAAAAGGTAAGAGCTAAAGGGCAAGGGGAGCCTCAACTGACTGACAACTGCCTCAGATATGAGTCTACCAAGACGGTGAACTAAAGCAACAGATAACCCTTCTGATACACGCTAACCACATTTGGGAAAAGCAGCAGATTCTAAGGCAGGGAGAACATTTAAGGGAGAGCACTACCGTAACAAGAGAATCAGATGGTCATGTCCCTGCCATACACCTCCTGCTCCTCTTCCTTGACCCAGCCAGTCACATCTACTCCTGGCTTTGAGCCTGAGATCAAGCACCCCAATCCTCACCCTAGCACTGTTCGTAAAGTAACATACTAAAATTCTCTTATGGAAACTCATACCTTGCTCTGAAAGTAACCATGAAAACATCAAAAATTATCATTCCTCAGAAATTACATTTTGGAAAACATTTCATATTTGAAATGTATGTGTTTAAGCTTTAACAATTCTGCAGGAAGAAAATGTCACAAATTTTAGGAAAGGTATAGTATGCTATCACATTAACATAAATAATTAATTTTATCTATAAGAATGTTACGAGAGAATAACTAAAAGTTAAAAGTTGCAAGAGAAAGTAACTCAAATTAACTTTGCTTCCAGAACATACTGAAAATGTCAAAATACAAGGTATCCCAAAAGTCTTAATGAAGTTTTAAGCTATAAGGCCTTTTAGGGGCACTCTGTAGTTAAACATGACCAATTTTCTTTTTTATATCATCAAATGAATCTACATGAGAAAAGGTAAAATACTTTTTCTCTTTTACTGAAACTTAACATTAATCTTTGGGACACCTTTAAATGCAACAGATTTTTTTTAAACACCAAATGAATCAACACTGGAAAAATTAAAATGCTTTTCTTTGACTATAGTATAATCTAATTCTAAATTAAGCAAATCTATTAGGAGTTACTTACAAACCAGAAGGCAAGTTACTGGCTGTGATACCAAATGAATACTGCATAGCTTCCACAAGGATCAAGTCAAACAAAGCTGACAAAATCCAAGAACCCAATAAAAAGGACTGTAAAGAAAGAAGAAAAAATTTCACAAACAAAAATACTTAAGTCATTAACTTAAAATCAGTTCAGCATACTACATTAAAAAACATAACTTTTGTTATTTTCATATTAATATTTAAATAGCTGTGCCAGGCCCTTCTTCTACAGACCCTTCCACATGGTTTCATGAGATGCTGAAGGTAGAAAAAAAAATAATCAGGTGGTTGATGAGCTTCTTTGAAATTCACTAGCTAGGCTAGTCTTTAGAGAATAATCCAACAATCCTTTGATACTCCAAATCATCCCAGCTTAGTAGGGCTTTCTAAAACTTCTATCGCCAGGCATAACTTTGAAGAACCCAAGGTCACATGCATGTCAGAATGAGGCATCACTCTGCAGTGCAGACCAAACGGCCTTTCATTCATTTTTCACAAAAAGATGTGCCAACCTCAGTATATTTGCCTTTACACTGGCCATTCTATACAACTGAATGCCCTTCCTCCTCATCTCCACCTCAGATAAAACTCCTCTTCCTTCAAGATGACGTTCAAGTACCATCTTCCACATGGTGCCTTTCCTGATCCCCCAACTACTAGTGCCCTCCCTCCTAAGCTCCTTTATATTTAACTACTTTGTATTTCTTTTCATTGTATTTGTTGTGCATATACTTTTTTGTGTGCTTGATATCTCCACGATTATTATTAGAATTTCCGTTCCCTGTAAATAGGGATTGTCTTACTCTTCCCATCTACATCCTCGGCACCTAGCAAATTTGGTACCTGGTGTGTAAGAGGTGCCTAATGCAAGCTTGTTGACTGATTAACTTGAATAGATCCAAGTTAGAGAACACATGTGTAAGACCAGAACAGATTTTTGACATGAAAGATGACAACTTAATTAAATTCCCAACTCTCTAAGGTTTTCTAGAGTTTATTCTATTTTTTTTTGTTCTGAGCTAAGAATTTTTAAAATATTTAAATTAGCCTTGGTAATGTTCAATTTCCAAATAATACATATAACAATTTTTAAATGAATATGCAAAACAATGATTTTTAAAAACGAAAACCTGATCTTGAAAGCTCCTAACTAGCATGGGGATGACCAGGACTTTACCCCAAGGTAATCCTCCCCCACGGAGACCAATTCCCAACTTTATAATTTTCTACCAACCTGCCCTCCGACAAGGCCCATATTCCCTTTCAAACTCCTTGAGGGCACAGGACAGATAACGAGGATCTCCTGCACTTCTGTACCCATATTTGGACTCTCTTCTGAAACACCACCATCCTACCACTCTCCAATCACAAATATGATAGAGTGGAAACAGTCCTGGATTTAGAGCTGGGTGGCCTGGATTTTGATCCATTCTATGCTACTTACTATCTGTACATCACATCGTCTCCCTGGGCCTCAGTTTCTGCATTTATAAAATGAGTGGACTAGATCCTCTAAGATCACGTCAGACTCTAAAGCTGTGAATCTGTGAATCTATCAGCTGACTTTGTCCCAGATGCAAGAAGTCCGTGTTATGGCTCTGATGATCTCAAATAAAAGAACATTGAATCCGTCCATCTTTGTCACAAAAATCAAAGAATATCACTCCCTTTTCCCTCACCCTTATATATATAAGAAGGAGACTGAGACTCTAAAAGGGACATTGAGTAAGCAAGCTCTTCAGTGTATAGATGAGAAAATGGAGGCCCAGAGTAGGAGGGATTTACCCAAGCTCACACAGGTAGTATGAAGGTCAAGATCCAACCCAGATGCAAGATTGTCAACACAGAGCCACGTACACCCAGCACAGGGCCTTATACAAAGAAGGCACCTGATAAATGGTTTGTGAAGTGAACGTTCATAACAGACTTACTGCAAATTTCCTGCTGCCATATCTTCTTTCAAATATCCTAAAGTTATATATGAGCAGGCTACTACAAAATGTATCTTTCAAATCAAGGCAAATTATTCTTCCACATATCAATCTCCAGATCTAAAAAGTAAAAAAAAAAAGCACAGAAAAAAGTCAGGATATTTCAAGTTCTTTTCATAGAAAATTTATTACACTGAACTCAGAAAATTTGTTTCATTGGTACTGTTTGTAATATATTTTAAAGAAAAAAAGGGAAAATTCTTAAAGGTTGAGGTTTTTCTGTTATAAAAAAAATTGGCTAAAATATAGCATAAAACTTTTTTTTCATAAAATAGACTGTGAGGAACAAAATGGTTATTCAGCTATATTTCAATGAAAGGCCTGAAAAGCTATGTAGTCTTATTCAACTGACTGAGGTAAAGTGTGCCTTGCTCACCACCTATAATTTTGAGTTAGGAGTATCACTCACACTTGACATATAGAGTTCTTTTAACTCTTCAGAGTACGTTTTTTCTCATCCTCCTCCTCCTCAAAAGGACTTTTCTCTACATCACAAAGCTGATTCATCCTGAGTTTATAATCTATAACAACCCCAAAGTCACAGGATCACAGACTTATTATAGCTGGAAGAAAGCCTAGGAACATGAAGCCAGGCCCATTTGACAGATTATGAAACTGAGGCTCAGATAGATTAATTAACTTACCTAACGGGGGAGACAACAAGCAAACAAATATATATGAACAAGATATACATACATGATAACTAGAAAATAATTAACAGAAGGAAGGCACTACAATTAAGAGAGTTTGGGAAAAGCTTCCTGTAGAAGATGGAATTTTAGTTGGGATTTAGTCGAAGTCAAGGAAGGCAGGAGGCAGAGACGAAGAGGAAGAATATTTTAGATATGGAGGACATGCTCTGAGTTGAGACAGAGTATCTTGTTTGTGGGACAGTAAAGAGGTCACTGTCACTAGGACAAAGAGTAAGTGATAGAGAAGAGTTATGTTAGATCATGAAGTGGGGTTTTATATCTGAACCTGAAAATAACAGGGTACCACTGAAACTGATCAAGTAAGGAAGTGACATGTGGTCATACCTGTCCGTTAGCAAAATCACTTTAGTGGTTGAATGGAAGATGGATCTGAGTAGGGAGACTCGAGGCAGGCAGACAAACCCACCAGCAAGCTACTGCAAATATCCAGGTGTGAGGTAATGAGGAGCAGCATCAGGGGGGTATCAGCGTCAGAGGAGAGAAGGGGGAACATCCAAGAGATATTATGAAGGTAAAACTGACAGGCCTTCACAACAGATTGGATATGAAAGGGGAGAGATGGTCAGGAGTTGAGGATGGCTCCTAGGTTGTAAGCCTGAGTGGATGGTGGGGCAGGACAATAAATTCTGTTTGGACATGTTGAGTTTAAGATGTCTATTGGATATACAGTTCTAGATGCCTGAAGGGAGATGTGAGACTGGAGGCCAGCAGAGTTTGGGGCATGATAAGTAGATTTGAAAACCATAAGCTTTGAGATGAGATCAATTTCAAAATTACATCCAATAAAGAGGAATGTGCTATCTTCCAAGATCGCCATCTTCACTTTTCAAATTGTTAACATGCATATTTATCTGCAAACCATGCAAGACCAAGAGGCTGGATTAGAGTTCGAACATTTTTTCCTGCTGGATGAGAGTATGATTTTGCTCCAGTGTCACAATGTGCTTTCAGGTCACCACACTGTACAATAAAAATGTGCTGTAGCACAGGAGGTATCAGCATCAACAGACAACATCAAAACTTCTATCATATATGCAGTGGATTTATAATAGCATTCCCCCAAGACCTAAGTACTAGCTGATTCTTGATAAGCCTATAGGCCTAAAGATGCTCAATAAAATGTGAAGGCTACTCTAAAATACAAAACAACCACATCATAACCATTAGTTAAGGAAAACTGCTAAGTAAGATTCTTTATAATTTACCTTATGCAACTATGCTCAAAGTCACTTGGATGTAACCTTAACTAGCAAACTTAAAGCTGAAGTTAAGAATAATACTCCTGTCCACCTCAAGAGTCTCTTTCAACTCAACAAACCGTAAATATCATCTAAAGTTCATTACATCACTGTTCCATACAAGTAACTGTTCTACATACAGAATACTGATTGCTCTCCACTCACCAAATGTTCAAACACTGACAATTACTCTAAAGAAATTAACGGCTTTTACCAGACTAAAGTAGCCAAATTTTACAAGCCTAGGACTTTTTAAAAGAGATAAAAGACTAAAATTCTAAGCTGTTCATTAACTGGTCTCATTCCTCTCCAGTCTAACTTTAACATCACTCCCTCATCTGATCCTTTTGGCAGGGCCGTAGGGAGCCAACAGCCTCATGTTCATGTAATTCCACTGACCAAGGATGCACTTCCATGCCTTATGATTTCCACAACTTTAGGATCCAGAATAAGACTCTATTTTCCCAAATACAATTTTGTAGATCAAACATCTGTTGAGGGTCCTTGGTAACAGGGCTCAAGGGACTTTAGATGAGCTAGTCACTGCTAAAAGCCACAGGTTCCTTTATTTGGCACATTTAAAGAAAACCCACATGGTTTACTTGGGACATCCAAGACAGCATGGAGGTGAAGAAGCAGGGCCAAAGGAACAGTATTGGGATAGCCCACCAACCCCCAAAAACTGGCACCAGAACTAAAATCCTCAAAATAAAGCATGGTGGAACCCTTCAACCTTATACGCTAGCACTTGGCCTAACAGAAAGACAAGAAGGAGTGGGACACGGATGTAACCATGGGTCCTGCCATGAAATTTTGAGCAGAGTGGGAAGAGGGCACAGCAAAAGGAGAGCAAACACACTAGAACTTAGCACCCTGTTTGACATATGAACCTCTCCCTGGCACTCCAGGGTCCATCTTCACAAGTGCAGCTCTGGATTAGGACAGCTGATCAGGGCAGATCACATGTTTCGTGGCAAAGGTCATTATGATTGGTTTGCCCACCATAAGGTCGCATAGGCAAGGAGTGGTCAATTAGCCAGGAAACTGGAAGTTTCTTGACACAGACAATACAGACATAGGAGACTCCAGAAAAGGGGAAAGGCAGGGGGAACAGCACCAAGCAGGAGAGAGAGAATGCCTAGGGCACCAATGGGTTGGGAAATAAAAACGACTTCCTGAAAGAACAGAGGTTTTTCCTGACTATAATCATACCCCCCAAAGTAATCACTATCTTATTTTAAATTGCAATATTCTAAATTATAATGCATTTGTTTCTTTTCAAAATGAAAATGCTACATTCCAAATGCAGTCACATAGTCTGCTCACCAGCCAGAACTGAAGCTACTCAAGAAACTTCTCCTTCTTTTGTAGTCACAATAACACCTAATGGGCACAGCTAAAGAGCAACAGAAAAAATTCCAAGTGACCTGAATGCAGAAGGAAAATAGGACATTTCCCACAAAGGCACCAAGCTGAAAAGAGGGTAAAGCTATCTGTGGGCCTTGTAAGGAAATGGCTGAGGGCCACACATCACACTTTTACTCACAGATAGGCACACCATGAGCTGAAATATTTTCACATCTAAGAGATGAAAACATATCCTCCAAAGCTACAGCTCCATATTCTTTCCCGTCCTGACATTGGCGAAATGTTTGCAACCCAGAATATAACAGGTCTTAACTGTAAAACATCAAATTTATATAATTTTTCATTTCATTTAAATTCCCAGACTCAGAGAGTTGAAAAAGACTTTAGAGGCAACCCAATCTCCTTTTGGAGAGACTTAATTTCACTCCACAGAACTTCTACTCAGAGTCACAGAATCTCAGTCCATCTAGTCTAAACTATACCTGTAAAAAAAATTCCTCCGTAATACATTCCTATGAAAGTGTTCATCCAACCTTAAGCACTGGTTCTGAAGTCAGGGCAAATGGGTGGCACAGTGGATAGAGAATTAGACCTGGAGTCAGGAAGACTCATCTTCCTGAGTTCAAATCTGGCCCCAGACATTAACTAGCTGTGTGACCCTGGAAAGTCACTGAACCACTCCAATATCTACGCCAAAAAAAAAGAGAAAACAAAAAGTTGAATAATAATGAAAACTGCAGAACAACAACAACCCAAAATCAGAGAACCTGGGTTCAATCTCACCTCTGACCCATCTATTTCCTATGTAACCTTACACAAATCTACCATGGGCGGACCTAAATCTCTCCATAAGCAAAAACGGAGGGTTGAGTCAGATAGCTTTTGAGGTCTCCAGATCCACATCTATGATACTATGTTCCTTTTTTCAAAGACTGTTCAAGGTAAACCCACAGCCTCCCAAGACAGCCTATTTAAATTTGAGACAGTTCCAATTTTTAAAAATTTTTCCTTAAAACCAAGTCTAAATGTATCTCTGTAATTTCTTCCCATTATCCTTATTTCTGTCCCATGAAGCCAAGAACAAGGCTCATTATCTCCCATAACAGCTAACATGTCCTCCTCCATAGTCTCTCCTCCAGGCAAAACGTTTCTTTTCCCTAATCCTCATATGGCATAATCTCATGTGCCTTCATCATCCCAGTCACTCTCCTCTAGATACTCTTCAACTTCCCTAAAACACAATAATCCAGACCTGTTTTGACTAGAGCATAATGAAATCAGCACCCTGACCTCTTGAAACAAACTAAGACAGTATTAGCTTTTTGGGGGCTGCTATATCATATTACTGACTCATGGACCCAGACCCTTTATTTAGACGAACTGCTGCCTAACTATGCCTCCTTCATAATGCATTTGTTGATTTTTAAACAAGTATAAGACCTTGTCAACTTACAATCTCCTTAAATCTCCCCTTTTTCAGAACAAATGCCCCCAGCTCTTTCAGCCTGCTCTCGTATGACACAATCTTGAGGCTCTTCCCCAACCTATTCCTCCCCAATGGGATGCTCCCCAGTTTATCAGTCCTCTCATTCCGCAGATGAAGAAACTAAGGCCTTGAGATGTTAAACCACTTGCCAAATGCCACATAGCTTGTCAGTGGCACACTAGAGGCTGTGTCTTCCTAAGATCATAGATTTAGAACCGAAAGGGCCTTTAGGAGTCATTTAACCCAGCCTCCTCAGATGACGAACATGAGCTCCAAAGAAATTAAGTGACTTTCCCTGGTAGTAAACTGCAAAGTCAGAATTCAAACCCCGATCCTCATATCTCCTGTCCTATCCACTGCACCATGAAGCTTATAAAACTAAATGATATTTTCTTCATATAAGGGAATAAGTATGATGTAAAAATGATCTTGGTAAAGATAACAGTCAACTTGATTTGAAAAACTATCACAACGACAGATAATAAATGACAGCTCTGGTGTATACACCACTTTTATTATAAGTGTGGTACATACAACAAGGCACTAGTTCTGCTGCAGATTTTATGTGGACATACTAATAGTAGTGGGGAAAGGAAACAAATCCAGAAAAACAAATAACTGTCCCTTCACCATTCACCCTTCCCTTTTCCAGGAAGTCTTAAACAAATGATCAATTACTCACCTGCAAGTCATTCTTTACAGCTTGTAGATTATATACAAAGAAACTCTGATAATGCTGAAAGAGCAGTGCCAATAAAATCGAAAGGGCGCTGGGTACTAGTAAAAGACTCTTTGACAAAGGTGCCTTATCTTTTAAAAGAGAAAAAAAAAACAAAGTCAATATTTTTCCTTGGAAGAAATAGTACCAAGACCAAAAAAAAAAAAAAAAACCAACAAAACATTTCTCTCTGTTACTGCCAAAACTAAGAGAGTTTAATTTTCAACTACATCACATTTTTAAAGTTGCCCCAACTCACCTGAAGAGGAATATTATCAATAAACATTAAGAAGCAATTCTCATCCACCACCTAGGATTTGGATGCCTTATTAATCATTACCTCTAGAATGTATTCAACATATATGGACTACAATTTCAACAAAATTTTTTGCAAAATGTTAACCTATAGAAAGCAGGGGCCCTTTAACCATTTTCTGCATAACAGATCCAAATGGCAGTCTGGTGAAGGCTATGGACTCATTCTCAGAATAATATTTGTAAATAATTCAAGGAAATGACATTGTACAGATTAATGAAAATAAAGGTGCACTTTTTCCCCATCAAAGTTCATAACCCCTCTGAAATTTATCCACAGAATCCTTAGGATGAACCCTGGTATAGAGAGGGAAAATAATATAAAGGCTTACTTCCTATCAAACCTGATAGTTTGCAAATCAGGCTATAGTTATACGAATAAGCATCATATTCCATAATCTGAGAGAATCGTTGGCTATCAGAATAAGAAGGGACGTTAGAGATCATTCTAGCCATTCCCTTACCCCCATTTTACAGATCCAGTTCAATACAATAAGCATATAACAAGCACCTACTATGTGTAAGGCACCGTACTAGGCCTTAGGGACACAAAGACAAATACGAAACATCTGCTACCCTGAAGAAGCTCACATTCAACTGGAAGAAACTAAGCTTAAACCACCAGCAAGCCACCATTCACTCTGGCTTTTTCACAGGGCAGTGATGGATGGTTCCTGCTACTACTCACACCATGTAAGACTCACCATTCCATGCTGGTTAACTAGCTATAAATGAGCTACTTTAGTCTGCACCCTCTCAGTGCTGCTGAACTACTGAGTTAACAAACACTCAGTACAGTCTCATGTGAAGGGTAAATGTTTTGCACTGTCTTTGTCTAAAGCTGTCTATACTCTCCTTCTGGTAACAGAGTCAATTTTATTTCCCTTTTAAAAACTGATTCAAAACAAAATAGGCAATTGATCTGTATTAAATACAGTGATGATCTCTAGCTGCAAACCTTAACATGAACATGAAGATATTGTTCTTGTTGCCTTTACTAAATTAATTTTTTTACTTGAATCTCAATTACTCTACTTGAATGCTACTTCACTGATTCTGCTTTCCTATGTACATATAAGCTCCATTTACAACAATGTACTCAATTCACAGTCTACAAGAGATTCAGAGAATGCATCACGACTTTATGCAATGCCTGCTTTGTTTTTTTCCAGTCAGACCTGTTCATCTTGTTTGAATGTTCCTATCTAATTACCATAGCCAGGTATGTCAAGCTGAATGTTGATCAAAACAACCCATTGGGAAACGATGCTAACAAACTTTTTAATTTAAAATTTTTTAAATCTTAAATCCTTTTTTTCCTTCTCTCTCCATATAGAAAAAGGGAAAAACTGTTTTTCAGGGTCTTAATTGTTTTTCCAAGAGACCTCCCCATGCTTCAGCTTTTTCTTCTTCAACACTTAGATTCCCAAGCAAACTGTTACACAAAAATGTGCACTGTTTTTACACTTCTGGACTAGTTTCATTTTCTATCATCTGTTCCCTTTCATTCAGTTCTCCTTTTCTTTTTGATGCTTTCCTCTTTCTTGATGGCATGCAAAACATGTATACATTTTGTTCTAAAATTGACGGTATTTATTTAAATGACTTCCAAGACAAAAATTTCTATTGTGAGTATAACTGCAACGGTTGTCCTCCCTTAGAAATAGCTGCTTCTAATATGCCATTTTAATATCCACATCTGGAACTTGCATAGTTTTGTTATACTTAATGTATAACTTTAAGATAATTTCGGGAAAACAGGAATAACTATTTTACTTGCCATTCTCCCTCACCAGCTTGAACCCCTTGGCTGGCCACCTGAGGATCCTTCACCTCCTCATTCTTGTTAACTCTCCATCATCAGATTTCTAATTCAATGTCTTCAAACAGGGTAGATAATCACTTGTGGGACATGGCGGACATAACATATGTTCATGCATAGGTTGAAAGTAATGACCTTTGAAGTTATTTCTAATTCAGATTCCAGGATTCTCTGCTGTTACACTAAGAAATTGAGTCCAATATAAATACATAACTCTCTAACTTCAGCTGGGCTTCCAGTGTTGCTTGACAACCATTTTACTCTAATATATTTTTTCTCTTTTACCATTCCCCTCAGTAGCTATTCCTTCCTATTCCTGTCACCTCAAATCAGCAATATTATACACACTTTCAATTCTTATGGCAAATAATCCTATCTCTTACATCACTAAAATCAAGGCCATCACCCTCTCCTCCATACATTTAAAAAGGCAACATGGTGTTTTCCTCCTGTCCTCTCATCTTTTTCCCCTCCTATATCAGAGTAAAAAGTAACTCTTCTCAAATCTTGTGCTTTTGGTACCCTTCTCAACTTCTTCTGATGGTTCCTGATTTATTCTCAATCTTTCCCTTGTAATGGGAGTCTAGAACATGGGTAGACCCCATCCCATCAGTTCCACCCAGGACATTCAATTTTGGATATTTTTATTTGTGGGTTACTAGAGAAACTGGCAAAAAAAAAATAGAATGTAATTTTACAGTCAGTTTTCTGGTGTGTATTCCCTCACAAGTCAGTTTTCCTTATACTTAAACTTCTGCATTTGTTGATTCATTTAGTGTTTAAATACTAAAATTCATTGTATTAGTAAATCCTATATAAATATGGACAGAGTCTAATATGAAATAAAGCATCTGTATCACTAGAACACTAGTACCAATTCAAAAACTTTCTTTTTACATTTAAAAAGACCTAGATTGTATGGCTTATAGTGAAATCCTTATGCCCTGCAAGTTCACAGGATAAAGTATGCCTGTTTGCCTAAAAATCCCAAGTTAGTAGCTGAGATTGCTTAGCTCCCTTCCTGGGAGTTTCATCTCTGGGCTTCTTTTGATCTTGTTTTGCCATTTTTCTAACTAAAATTACTTTCCTATCAGGTGAGTATGTAATTCCATTTGGACTGTCCCTGAAGAGGAAAAGATCCACTTTTGCATGCCATTTAGCATAAGGAGCCATGGTATAGGCATCCCTAAAGCAATTTTAGTTTGCCATACCCCGTGCAGAAAGGGACACTTGGAAGTTCTGTCCAGATCCCACTTGGAGGACTATATGTGTTGATAAAAACTTGGGATCTGAGTTTTCACCCAGGATAGTTAGTTTTTTAAGAGGGCAGTGACTTACAGTTTAACCCAGGTCCATAATTACTAGGTGGAGAGAATACCACATGTCATGGGATTAGGAGAGGGATTTAGTTTTCCTGAGACGACAAGTTTCATTTTCTTTCTCTTTTAGGAGTTATTCAATTACTGACGACAACTCTGTGAATGTGGGTCCAGAGTGGGAACAGAGGAAGGGGGGTGAGATATCTCAACCTCCTGAGACCGAGGTCATTTTGTTAGAATCAAGTCAAGTCTGGTTGATTTCTCAACTGAAAGTGAGAGGATGATCTAAATGTAAATTTGAATCTAAATCTGAAAAGGAGAGAGCATCATGTCATCTGGAAAGTTCTGAAGGGACTACATTTCCTTGTAAGACAGGAAGCCAATTTTCTTTGCCTTTTTGCTTTTGGGTTCAGTTAAAGCCAACACTGAATCTATAAAACTTTGTATTTGAGGAAAATTGTAATTTTTTTTTTCCTGAATATGTGGGACTTATATAAGATTGTGCCAAATGGACTGTTTTGAGACTTTCTTGTATGGCACTGGGGAAGCAAATCAAAGTTTCATGTTTATGCTTCCTCAGAAACCACAAAGGACTATTTTGGAGTGGGGACATGGATGATTTATTCAAAATATACTCCTCACCTGCCAGGAATGGCAAATTTTTCAAACAGGTGGGAGAGTATAATGAGAGTCTAGTGCATGCACAAATTCCATCAGCTTGCTCAGCAGATCTAACCTCTACAAATGGAGGACATGAGGAAGATGGCTCCCAAGAAAATCATAGGGAAGTACTCTGGAGAAATTGGGGAGCATGTGTGGACATGCTGTAAGTAATTCCAGCTGGCCAGTTGGGAGAGGACTTTCTGACTGGCTGTGTAGGCAGACTGCAAATCTAGGGGAATTAGGTAACTCTTCTGCTCCCAGTACCCAGTGCAGAGATTGAAGCATCTAATCTTTTAGGTCAAGTCACAGAAATCCAGACCAGATGTTAACAGTCAAGCAGGGAGCTATCTTGGGATAGCTATCATCTCCTTTTGGGATGATCTCCTGGACCCACATGAGTAAAAGTTGAATAGAGGAGTAACCGTAGCAACGCCACCTTTGGGATACAAACTTGGTAGGACCAATGTTATTTACAAACTGAGGTAAGTTTAAGCCTAACTGCCCAGAGACTCAGGTGATACAGAAAAGAATATGTTCAGATATATGGCTGGAAATGTTTGTATATTTGTTTCTATTATTTTTGTAGTGAACGAATTATTCCTTCACATAAGCTACTATGTTAAGTATTTAAATGGAACTGAGGCGCTAGTGACAGGCCCTTGAAGATAAGAGCGGCATCGCTGGTGGGGGCTCAAATATCTCGAGGAGACATCCTACAAACACCTCAGAGCACCCAGAGGGGTGATGTAGTATCCCTGGCCCTGAGACAGTGAGGAAAGAGAGCATACATTACACCCTTTTTTACTGGCACCTTACACAGAGGTCTGCTCTTGCTGAACATCACAGAATTCACACTAGATGGAAGCCTTACAGATGTAATCAATGTGGAAAGGCTTTCACAGTGAGCTCCCATCTCACTACACATCAGAGAATTCACCCTGTATAGGAATCTTATGGATGTAATCAATGTAGAAAGTCTTTCACAAAGAGCTTCAATCTTGCTAAACATCAGAGAATTCACACTGGGGAGAAACCCTAGGAACTTCATTCATCATATATTATGATAGGATATAGTAATTGTGTTTATGTGACAATAATCTTCAACAGTATTGGTTCAAATTCATTAACCTTTCCATTCATTCAATATACTTGCTGGAGGCAAAATTGGGGTTTACCGGCTAGATGTCTTTCTTCCTCTCTTTCTCCTTCTTTCCTTCCTTCCTTGTCTTTCCAAAAACCTTAAACCCAGTGTACTCTGAAGCCCACAGGTCCCTGCTCAAACTCCACTTAATGACTGTTCTCTGGATCTTCCTGGCCTAGAGTGATTATCAGTAGTAACTGTTTCCCTTTCCCTTCCAGCTTGATTTTGTTATTTTTTTCTCTTGCTCATTAAATAAGTCATTCCCTGACTACTTCTTAAAGAAGCCTATTCACTGAATGGATGCTACCTCCTTCTAAGTGAGTACCTGAAAAGGCCTTAGCCTAAAAAGGCCACGGTCTCCCAGTGCATCCTGGGCCATCTCCAGTCATCCTGATGAATATCTGGTCACTGGATCCAGATGGCTCAGGACAAGAAAGTGAGGCTGGTAACCTTGCACTACCCTCCCTCACTCAAAACAAGGTCAAGTGCAAGTCATGTCATCATTTCTCTGATGTCATGGTCTTCTTAGAAAATGTAGGACAAACACAACAACAACCCCTAGGTCTACAAATAAACTTCTTTTTAAACTAAAAAAAATCAACCATAGTGGTCATATCACATGTTCAATCCTCCTCACAAATTAAACTACTCTCATTTTATAAATTGTATTCTACACTTTACCACTTCTCTACCTTTGCTATTCTGTATATTTGGAATGCTGTCCCCTACAATGTCTGAAATTCTATCCATATTGTGACATCTAGGTTGTGTTACTTTTTCCCTACAGTCTTTCCTGAACACTCATCTAAAAGTAATCTCACCTTCCACTCCATGTCTCTCTTAGGAAATCTAATAAGATTTTCCATTTGTTTTAAAAGTATTTATGTAGATGTCCTATAGGCTCCCACAGAGCATAAGCTTCCTACAAACAAGTAATATAATATGCCTGTATTTTACAGAATCACATTCTCACAATCAGAAGGAACTTCACAAGCCAACCTTGTCATAAGTACCTGTTATCTGTAACAGAATAAAGGACTCCATGTCTGACCAGGAGAATTCAGGCTTTATGCAGCACCAAAGTCACTTGGAAGTCACTTAACTTTGGGGGATGCCAGCTTCCTCGTCTCTAAAATAAAGGGTTGGCCTCTATCAGTGTTTCTCAACTCTAGAACAAGGCCACAAAGGAATTCATCCCTGTTACCTGTCAGTGTTGCTTGTTAAAACTGATTACATGATTAAGACTTTGGCTTCTTGCCAGTCTGGAATCAAATGCTAAAACATACCCAGAGAACCCAATTGTTGGAACGTACTGGTAGATTGCTGTTATTGTTGCTGTTTCACTAAAAATTTATCTCACTGTAAAATATTCATTATATATAAAGCAGGAGTGTGAAGAGACAAACAAAATGTAAATAACCAAGGCCCACAAGCCAACTTAGAAAACCAAATCTCTAATATAGGAAAAATGCCAATGTGATATCTCTAATTTGTGTTTATAACTAGTATATCTGATGCGGTCTATTCAATGATACTAATTTTTTTAAATTATCTAATTCCAGGGTTGAACTATGTGATCCCTAAGGTTTCTTCAGTTCTCAATCTATCCTAGAATCGAATATTTTTCCTGATTATAAAATACTTATTGATAAATAATTACACCCATCTCTTCAATTAAGTTCTAATATTAACATATTCAGAATATTTTTTTAAATTTTACTGTTTTAGATCAATGGGTCTAATTGTTACTTGCTACCATTAGTAGTAGGTACTTTAAAAATCATGCTAAAAGATTTTAAGCTAAGTATTACATCAAAGTTTTGTTTAAAGCAAAGAGTTCCACTACTGGAAAGAGTTTGAGAGTCAGTGGTCTATTAGCTCTAAAATCCCTTCCAGAACTGGGTTAGTTTTTGTTCAAGTGCTTTTTCCCTGGGGGCGACTGCCACATTTACAACAGTTTCTGTGGTTTTTGAACTTGCTGAAATATATAAAAATAGCCAAGTTATTTCCTCAATGTTATGGTTTTCCAAACTTTAAAAATGAAACAATTAGAAAGGTGGTTGATTACATTTTTCATAAGAAACATATATAACAAGGTTTTAATAAAAACCAAAAAAACGGAATAGAATTCCCATCAACCAAAGAGCTTTCTATCTCTGGCAATAGAGATAAAAGCTAAATATATGATGTTGTTCAACTGAAATCTAGGACACTATCCTAAAAAGCACATCATTAGAAGAGAAAAGTTAGTCATGTCATAAATTATGTTACATATAGCAGTCATTATTAGAAAAGCCCAGGAATTTCCTACATTTTAACCTTATGGGTAAACTGGTAGCAGCCAGATGACTGATCATATATAAGAATGTATACATGTGCTTTCAGATACGTAAAATACTTTATACATTATCTCACTTGATCCTCACAATAACCCTATGAAGCAGATGTTATTACCCTCCTCATTTTATGAAAGAGGAACTAAGTCTTAGAAAGGATAAATAATTTGGTCAGTCATCTAGCTAAAAACTGCCTGAAGCAAGATTTAAACCTGGGATTTCTGAAAGCCCAGCTAGTGCCCTTGCTGTGTGGTCCAAATCTCCGTGGCAAGAAAATCCCTGACTGGCACATTTAACTCCCTGAGTTTCAGAATTCTCATTGTAAAATTACGAGTTGTTTTCAGGATACTACTCTCTCCTGGTTTTCCTCCTACCTGACTGCTCCTTCTCTGTCTCTTCTGCCGGATCCTCCTCAAGATCACTTCCTCTGACCCTAGGGGTCCCTCAGAGTTCTCTCGGGGGCCCTCTTCTCTTCTGCCTCTATACTATGTCATATGGTGACCGCATCAGTTTCCATGGATTTAATTACCTTCTCTATGCTGACCATTCTCAAATCTACCAGTCTCTTAGTTCACCTCCAATCTTTTTTTTTATTCTATTTATTTATTTAATTTTTTACATTCATTTTCACAAATTTTGGGGTTCCCAGGTTTCTCCCCTTTTATCCCCTCCCCCCACCCCAATACCCCAAACAATCTAATTTTCCCTATCTCCAATCTACCCTCTCTTCTGTCATCCCTCCCTTCTCTTGTCTCCATCTTCTCTTTTCTCCTGTAGGGCCAGATGACTTTCTATTCCTCCTTAACTGTATGTCTTCTTTCCTAGTTGCAACAACAATACTAAACAGTTGTTCCTAAAACTTTGAGTTCCAAATTCTCCCCATCCCTCCCTCCCCACCCATTCCCTTTGGGACGGCAGGCAATTCAAGTTAGGCCCTATCTGTGTAGTTTTGCAAATGACTTCCCTGATAATCATGTTGTGTAAGACTAACTGGATTACCATCCCTCCTAACCTGCCCCTCATTGTTTCTCTTCTGTCTCTTGATCCTGTCCCTCCCCAAGTGTTGACTTCAAATTGCTCCCTCCACCCTTTGCCCTCCCCCCCATCATCCCCTCCCTTGCAATATCTCCTTCTCCCCCACTTTCTTATACTGTAAGATAGGTTTTCATACCAAAATGAGTGTGCATTTCACTCCTTTGTTTAGTCAAATGTGATGAGGGTAAACTTCTTGTTTTTTTTGTTTTTTGTTTTCTCAGCTCTCCTCTTTTTCCCTCCACTAAGAAAAACTCCTACCTGCCTCTTAAATGACATATAGTTACCCCCTTCCCTTTCCCTCTCTTTCCTCCCCCTACATTTCTCTCTCACCATTTACCTTAGTTTCTTTTAAGGTATGGTCCCATCCTATTCAGTTCAATCTGTGCTCTCTATCTCTGTATGTGTGTGCATGTGTGTATGTGTGTGCATGCGTGTACATGTGTATGTGTGGTCCCACCAACTACCCAGATACTGAAAAGTTTTAAGAGTTACAAATACTGTCTTTCCCTGTATGAATGTAAACAGTTCACTTCTCGTAAGTCCCTTAAGACTTCTCTTTGCTGTTTCCTTTTTCATGCTTCTTCTCATTCTTGTGTTGGAAAGTCAAATTTTCTTTTCAGCTCTGGTTTTTTCATTAAGAATGATTGAAAGTCCTCTGTTTCATTGAAAGACCATATTTTCCCTTGAAGTATTACACTCAGTTTAGCTAGGTAGGTGATTCTTGGTTTGAGTCCTAGTTCCTTTGCCTTCTGGAATATCCTATTCCACGCCCTTCGATCCCTTAATGTAGAAGCTGCTAGATCTTGGGTTATCCTGATTGTATTTCCACAGTACTGGAATTGTTTCTTTCTAGCTGCTTGCAAGATTTTTTCCTTGAGCTGGGAGTTCTGGAATTTGGCCACAATGTTCCTAGGAGTTTCTCTTTTTGGATCTCTTTCAGGTGGTGATCAATGGATTCTTTCAATACTTATTTTGCCCTCTGGTTCTAGAATGTCAGGGCAGTTTTCCTTGATAATTTCATGGAAGATGATGTCTAGGCTCTTTTTTTGATCATGAGTTTCAGGTAGTCCCATAATTTTTAAATTGTCTCTCCTGGATCTATTTTCCAGGTCAGTTGTTTTTCCCATGAGATATTTCACATTCTCTTCCATTTTTTCGTTCTTTTGGTTTTGTTTGGTGATTTCTTGGTTTCTCGTAAAGTCATTAGACTCCATCTGTTCCATTCTAATTTTGAGAGAATTATAAAATTCAGTGAACTTTTGAGCCTCTTTTTCCATTTGGCTCATTCTGCTTTTGAAAGCATTCTTCTCCTCATTGGCTTTTTGAACCTCCTTTGCCAATTGAGTGAGCCTATTTTTCAAGGTGTTAATTTCCTCAGCATTTTTTTGGGTCTCCTTTACCAAGGTATTGACCCAATTTTCATACTTTTCTTGTCTCTCTCATTTCTCTTCCCAGTTTTTCCTCCACCTGTCTAACTTGCTTTTCAAAATCCTTTTTGAGCTGTTCCAGGGCCTGAGCCCACCCGCCACCCCCCTGGGGTGTCTGGGGTACTGAGGCCCCGCCCTCCACGTCTTTCCCTGATGGCAAGGATACGTCCTCGTCATCAGATCTGAAGGTCGGGATCATTTGCATTTGTTGGAAAAAACTCTCTATAGTCTTATTTTTCTTCCCTTTTCTAGGCATTTTCCCAGCCAGTTACTTGACTTCTGAGATTCCTTTCCACCCCCGCCTGGATCCGCCCAGCTAGTGCTTGGCCTCTGAGATTTAAATGGGCTTTCCTCCTGCCGGCTGTCAATCAGTGAGCTTTTGTTCAGGTGCTGGGGTGGGGGCAGGGCCGCCTCCCAGACTCTGATCCCTTGGGGGGCTTTATGCAGAGACTTTCAGGAATGGAGCGGGTGGGGGCGGGGTGGGGGGCCCCGCCTCCCAATCTCAGTTCCCTTGGGGGCTTTGAGCAGAAGCCTTCAGTAATAGAGCCGGGTGGGGGCAGGGCTGTCTCCCAGGCTCAGCTCCGTCAGGTTTTATGCGGGAATCTTCCGTAATGAAGATTCTGCCTGCTGCTGGGGGATTCCTGAGTCCCGGGCCGCTGCCGCCTCAGCCGCCGCCCACACCTCTGCCTCCGCCGCTTCCTGCCCCCGTCTCTGCTGCCGCCGCTTCCTCCCAAGGGGGCCCGAGTCACAGAGACGCCCTGCTTCCCCTCTCCTCCAGCCCGGCCTTCTTTCTCACTGACCTGTAGCTTCTGTGGGCTGAGGGACTTTCCCGGCTGCCAGAGCTTCCGTCTCTGAAGCCTGCTCGGATCAGCTTCTCTGCGGCCAGGGCAGCGCTGGGGGTGGGGTCCACTTTCCGGGGTGCACCGGACCCTGGGGACGGGTCTCCAGGGCTCCCTGGAACGGAAATCTCTTCCACTCTGCTTCTGCACACCTTGTATTGACCCAGAAGTTATGGGGGATTCTTTTTACATTAATTCTATGGGCTTTTGGTTTCGGAGCTCGTAAACGTGCGTCCTTCTACTCCGCCATCTTGGCTCTGCAAAGTTCACCTCCAATCTTGCCTCTCCACCTACCCTGCAAGCATTTCAAATTCGATGCCCAACAGATAATTAAATATGTCCCAAACAGAACTCATGATCTCTTCCCTTGAATGCTACCCCACCACCACCTTTCCTATTGCTGTGGAGGATAATACCATCCTCTCAGCCTCACAGACTCTCATACTAGAATTCATGCTAGACTCCTCACTCTCCTAGATCCCCACATCCAAACTGTAGCTAACACCTGTCCATTTCACTTTGTAACACCTCTGGAATACGTCTCCTCTCCTCTGACACTCACCATTCTAGAGCAAGCCCTGCTTACCCATTGTCTGGATTACTGCAAGTGTCCGCAGAAGGGTCTGCCTGCCTCAAGTCTCTCCCCTCTTCAACACACACCGTATTCAGCTACTAAAGTGATTTTCTTAAAGCGTATGTTCAATTGTCACCCCTCCTCCCACTTAAAAAACTCCAGGGGCTCCCTGCTGCCTCCAGGAGCAAATATAAGCTGCTCTGCTTCACATTAAAAGCCCTTCATAACCTGACACTCCCAATGCCACCCCACAACTTCCTAGGCTTCTTGTACCCTACCCCTGGACACTTACTCTCTGAACCAGCGACACTGGCCTCTCGGCTGTTACGAGGCACAAGAAGCTGCATCTGTCTGCTCCAGGCATTCTCTACAGCTGTTTCTCATGTCTTGAATGCTCTCTCTCTTTCACTCTACTACCAACCTTCCTGGCTACCTTTAAGTCCCATCCTACCTTGTAGACGAAGCCTTTCCCCTCTTAATTCCAGTGCCCCCCAGTTAACTGTTTCCTATTTATTTTGTATATAGCTTCTGCTTTGTATATATTTGTTTACCTGTTGTCTCCCCCATTAGATTGCAAGCTCCTTAAGGCACTATCTTTTGCCTCTTTGTTTCCCTAGCACTTGGAGGATAAGTGAGGCTGGTGACTTGCATAGCCCTCCCTCAAAACAAAGTCAAGTGCAAGTCATGTCATCATTTCTCTAACGGCATGATCTTCTTCAGCAAGGAAGGACGAACGTAATTTTGTGAGTAGATGCAGCTGGCTGAATGAGGAACTCCTCCTCTCGTCTGCCTCCCCCTCCTCTTCCTTCTCCTCTCCAAAGGAAGGTAAATTTGGATGGCCAAAAGATGCCCAGTTGACTTGGATTTTACTGCCTCATCTCCTCTCCTCTCCTTTATTATCCTTTCCTTCCCTGTCTTGTCCCGTCCTGTCCTCTCCCAAAACCTTAAACCTACTGCACTGTGAAACTGGGACTCCAATGTGCCCCTGCCTAAGGGCTCCTCTGGACCCTCATAGCTTTACAGTGATTATCAGTAGTAACTCCTGCTGGTTCCCACCCAGTCTGATGGCTTTCTTTTTTTGACCTCATTAAACGGGCCATGCCCTGGTTACTTCTTAAACAGGCCTATTTAAAGAATAGGCGTTGCCTCACCCTAAGTGACTACCTGCAAAGACCTTGGCCTAAAGTGCTCAAGGTCTCCCAGTGCATCCTGGCTCATCTCCAGTCATCCTAGGAATATCAAGTCACTGGATTCAGATGGCTCTGGAGGAGAAGTGAGGCTGGTGACCTGCACAATCGCCCCTCCCTCAATACAAAGTCAAGTGCAAGTCCTATCATCATTTCTCTGATGGCACAGTCTTCTTTGGCAAGGAAGGACAAACACAAAAATCCCTAGCACTTAGCAGTTAATAGCAGGCACTTAATGAATGTTTACCAATTGACTGACCAGATTATTCCAGATCCTAGTTTATAACAATGTAAAATGGATAGAAAAATAACCAAAAATTGAAAGTGAATGTTGCTGAATTACAAAGAACAATCTGAACCCCAAAGAAAAGAGTGAAAAGACACCTTCCCACCTCTGTTGTAGGAAGTGGTGGAGGAGCTTTTTGGTGGGGCCAAGATGGCAGAGTAGAAAGACACACATACACTAGCTCTTACCCCACAGCCCATAAAATACCTGTAAAGAAGAACTCTCAACAAATTCTAGAGCAGCAGAAGCCACAGAACAGCAGAGTGGAAGAGATTTTTAGCCCAGAGTGACCTGAAAGATCACCGGGAAAGATCTGTCCCACCGGACCCAGAGTAGAGCCCAGTCCAGCCCCGGCCACAAGGAATTGAGAGGAGCAGATCCGAGTAGGCTTCAGGAAGTGGTGGGGTGGGGTGAAGTGGGGTGAAGTGGGATTCTGGGTGGAAAAAACTACATATAATTTCAGATAGTTTTTTCCCATGTATTGATAGGTTTTGCTGATCTTTTCTTCTCTTTCTCCTCTTTTTCCTTTTAAAAAGTCTGTAATCAATCAGGGATGATTCTCTGAGAGGGAGAGGCAGGAATACAAAGGGAAATTTAGATGACGTTAAAATAAAAGATAGCAATAAAAACTAAAAAAAAAAAAAGATAAATTTGAGGTGGACCTAGTCAGCACAGTTTTGTGACTTCCTGCAGCTCTATTCAGCGGCTGTGAGTAGTACAAGAAAAATGGTGGGAATTATCCACGGTAGTGGTATATGGGAAGGTGTGACAGATGATAAGATAAGCAGGGGGATCCACAGATTTCAGACTACAGAGGTGAACTGATCCACTAAGGGGTCAAGACTGGGAAAGGATGAGAATACAATTAGTGCAGGGTTCAATGCCTAGGAAAGTACTTAGAATAAAGAACAGGGTTTATAGTCATAAAGGAATAATGAGAAGATAAAAGACAATGATCAGTTAAAGAAATTCCAGAGTTCTTGTCACTGGTGACAAGAATGAGAGTATGCCTATCCCTGTGCACAACTGAAGTGGAGATGAGGAGTAGGTCTTGGGAACTGACCAGATTAAGAAATTGGGAAATTAGGCTATTAGAAGGAATATCAATACATATGCTGAAAATCCCTTAGTACTAGGAAAGAATTAAAGTAAAAATGAGACTATGCCAGACATTAAGGAAAGAAGGAGAATGTTCAGGAGAGAAACAGAATCTGGAATTGATGATAAATTTGGATGCTGTGAATCTCAGAAAGCAAAATATTATCTGAGTGATAGTGGTAGAGGGCGAGTTTGAAGGTGGCAAGGTCAATGAGGGGCGGATAGTATTCTGAATTTCTCACCAAGGCCAGTTAGTCAGGATATGAGAGAAAGTCACAGCGGAAGAGCTGGGTAAGAATGAAATAAATGGATGAAATTTAGGCATCCAACAGCTGGGGTTACAGAAGGATGGGTGTTTGTTCTTCAGCAGCTAGGGATTCAGGCCCTGGGACAGGGAGGGTAGGTAAAAAAAGGTATGTTATATTTGACATCATTTTAACAGCCCTAGACTTTGCCTGCTTGTCTCACATTCAGTTCAGTGCTACTAATTTGGATTATCTTGACTCTGGACTTTCATTTTTTTTTAAAAAAATGAAAAAAAAAACAAACACAAAACAAAAACCAACCTTAATTTGACTAACTTTAGACTAACTCAAAGTGTTTATTTCTACCTTAAAGTGAATTCCACCTTAGCTATCAGAGCTTCTGATTCTGATATTCAGTGCAAAGGAATCCAATCTTCTTACTATTCCTAAATATTATACTCGTTCCTGCCTCAGTAAAAGTTGAAAAAAAAAATCCAACCCCTCTGAACTCAATAATTTAGGAATACATCTCAAATTATTACTTAAAAAAAGGGGGGGAGGGTGCTTGCTCTCTTTCTTCAAAGATGACCATGGAAACATTATTTGAAATTTCAAAAAATGAGAAGCAAACTAAATGTTTAACAAAAGGGAAATATTCAAACTAATTGTGGTATAGTAATGTAATAGAATCTGATAATGTCAGTAATATTGGCAAATATAAATATAGAAAGACTTTATGAAATAATGCAAAATAGAACCAGAAGAAAGGATATATATCCTACCTCCTCCAGATGTGTGATCACAGACAGGACAATTCCTCTTAAAATTAGGTCTCCTCATCTGCAAAATGGTGACAGCATTTGGACTAGCTACTTTAGAAGGCTGTTGTGGGTTTGCAATCACCTACTTTAGACTAGCAGAGAACATTCAAACCCATTTTTCTTTCTCCTTTGCACTTCTCCCTAGAAATAGCACTCTTAAGTAAGAACCATAAATAGTTAAGGCATATGGGCAGTTCTCAAGGAAAGAAATGCAAGCTATCAATAGCCATATGAAAAAAAATGCTCCAAATCAGTAATAGAGAATTAAAGAAACTGAAGAATTAAAGAAATTCTGAGATTTCACCTCACACTCATCAGATTGGAAAAGCTGACAAAAAAGAACAACAAATGCTAGAGGGACTGTGGGAAAAAGTCACATTCATGCACTACTGGTGAAGCTATGACTTGTCATAAACCATTGTAGAAAGCAATTTGGAACTGTAAAATCTACTAAACCAAGTTTCAATCCAGAGATGCCACTACTAGGCCTATATTCCAAAGAAAACAAAGAAAAAAGAAAAGGTCCTACACATGCAAAAGTATTTGTAGCAGCTCTCTTTGTAGTGACAAGGAACCAGAAATGGCGAAAGTGCTTCTCAGTTGGGGAATTATCGAACAAATTATGATACCTACAGGAATCTAATGGAATACTGTTGTTTTGTAAGAAATTGTGAGAAGACACAGATTCAGAGAAACCTGGGAAGACTTGTATAAACTTATGCTAAGTGAAGCAGGAAAGAACCAAGAGGACAAGTTATAGCACAGCAACACTGTTAAAGTAAACAACTTTAAAAGACTTAAAGTTCTTATCAGTGAAATGATCAGATTTCAGAGGATGGATGATGAAGAATGCTACCCGCCTCCTGCAGAATGAGACATACATTTTTGAATATGGCTAATATGGGAATCTGTCCTGCTCCAACTACACATATTTGTTACACAGGTTTTTTGTTTTTCTTTTTTTTTCCCCAGGGTTGGAGGGGCTGGGAGAGAAGGATTAAAAAAAAAGTAAATGCTTAATAATTGAAAAAAAAATTAACTTAAAAATTTACATACACTTTTAAAAAATATCATACATAAAAGAAATCCACCATTTTACATACAATCTTTTATTTTTCTTTGCATACAGAAATGATGTTTGTTAATAATTAAAAGTTTATCATATTTTTTTTAAAATGTAGATTCATGACATAGGGATGGGAAATTTCTGACTAGTATAGAAGCCTCTGACTCCTTTCATTTTTTCATCTTGAACTATATTTTTTCGAATGCATTTTTTTGCCATTTTTCCTTATTTTCCTCTACCTTTACATGGAATTCAACAAAAATTAACATATATGTTGACTTAGAAGATCTTGCCAAATTCTTCATGGAATTCTTCTGTCTTCTGCAAAAGATTATGGCAGAAATATAAACTGAAATTATGGTCACAGTGCTCTTTTTGGAGACAATCAAGTGAAAACTGCCTGATTAAACCAACTACACCAACTCCTTTATATACCTTTCCAAAGAGAACTGTGAGCCATTCTTCCATTCAAATGCAATTACATTATCCCTTCTGATTTCATTTTTCATAATAATATCAAGATTGATATGGTTCAGGACCTCTAGCAATATTGTTAACTCATTGGTCAATGGACATGGATCTCCAACGAAAGAGGGAGAGAAAGAGAAAAAGAGGCTAATTAGTAAAAATCAACCTGACTTAATTATTGATTGCTAATTAAAAACTGGATATGAGGCAAAGGAATGAACATGAGAGATATTTTCCTGTCCTCTGCCTATATTTTACCAACCTTTAATAACCTTGTATTTGTACCAAGAAATCTTAAATATCCACTTACCCTTTTTTCAACTCCAACATTTTCTAAGTTTGATGTACACTATCAAAATCCAAATTATAAACTGCATTTCCAGTTTGAATAAGTGATGTATTAGTCATGAGTCATACACATTACATATAATTCTCTTTTTAAAAAAAATGGCATTTACTCTATAAGAGAAAGATCTGATCACACTCACATTTCCTAATCTCATTACTTGTTTTTATTTTGGAGGAAAGAAGAACAAAGAGTATCATAAATATCTCCACCACAGTCCTTCCTGTCTGCTCTGCCTCATATAATTTGAAGACTTCTAAAGCCACAGAGTTCAACTTCAGAATGTAGATGAGGAAACAAGTTCAGAGCAGTTAAGAGATTTATTCAAAGTCACACAACTAAATTAGCACAAATTAATAGGGAGAAAGAGAATAAGGAGACTGTTTTACAACTAACTAGGATGGTCTTGGAAAATTCATTAATCTTCTATGGACCTCAACTTACTCCTCACCTATACAAACATGGCTGGATTACATAACAGCCAAGGACTCTTTTACTCCTCAAATTTTACTTTCTATAACTAGAACCCAAGTCTTCTGACTAGGCCTGGTGGTGCGGATTTTTAGCACTGCTCAACACAATCCTCAACTTCTGCTCATCTTCTGGAACTGTCTTCAGAGTTTACAAGCCCCTCCCCACACTGAGCCACAAGACCCTGAAGCGTGGGGCATCCTCACATGGTTCCTCCCCAACACTACTGTGTGACAACTTTCCAAGCTGTTGCTCTCCTTATCCCTGTGACTCAGAGTCCACATCTGAGGAGGCAAAATGTCTTTCCCCACTATTGCCATGCTTTTATCTTTCTCTGTATCACCAGCACCTTGTGCCATACTTAGCACAAAAAGCAAATAAATGCTTTCATACTGACCAATTTCCTTTTCTCCTCCTGATTATTTCACTGTGCCTCTAGAATCTCTGCTCCACGAGAGAGAACTGCCATTCGTTCTCAAACTCTTCACGTTAAACTCTTCCATCTTCGTGAACTAATGGGAATGTGTCTCTGTACAAAAGACTCTGGGTCCCTGGTAATCCTCTTGACATTACCTTTGATCTCTCACTTGCCTTTTTTCAGTCTTTATCTTTCTTGACCTCTCTGCCCTTCTGGCATTGTCAATCCCTCTTTTCTCCTCCATGAACTTTTCTCTCTTGGTGTCTATGATACCTGAATCTCCCACCTGTATGACCTCTTCTCCGTTTCCTCTATTTGACCTTCATATGGATCACACAGCTAATACCGGGTGACCCCCAAGAGTCAATGCTGGGCTCTCTTCTTTTCTCCCTCTGTATCATTTCACTTGGTGATCTCCTCAAGTCTGATGGATATCAACTATGCTGATGATTCTCAAACCTACTTATCTAGCCCTAACCTACCTCCTAACATCCAGACCCAGATCCAGGTTAATTGCCTGAACATTTCAAACTGGGTATCTTAAGTGAAGTGATTATCTGTAGTGAAATGAACTCATTATCTTTCAGACCAAAACCTCTCCTCTTCTAAACTTCCCTAATGCTACTGATGGCACCACCATCCTCTCAGCTATTGAGCAACCTTCCTAAAGTGCGTGTCATCCTCCCCATTTGAAAAATTCCAAGGGCTACTTATCACCTCCAGGATCAAATACAAAATCCTCTGGCGTTCAAAACCATGAATAACGTGGTTCCTTCCTACCTTTTTAGTTTTCTTAAACCTTACCAATCCCAATGTACTCTGTGATCTAGTGACACTGGTCTCCTTGCTGTTCCTCACACACTCTGGACTTTTTTCTTGGCTGTCCTCCCAACATGGAATTCTCTTCCTCCTTCTCCACCTCCTAGCTTTCCTGGCTTCTTTCACATTCTTGCTAAAATCCCATCTTCTGTAGGAAACCTTTCTTCCTTAATTCTAGTGCCTTCCCTCTGTTAATTATTGCTAGTCGGTCCTGTACATAATTTTTTTATATATAGGGTTTTGGTGGGGTTTTTTTTTGCATGTTGCTTTCCCCATTAGACTGTGAGCTTCTTGACTGTCTTTTGTCTTTCTTTGTATCCCCAGTGCTTAGTAAAGTGTCTGGCACATAGTAGGCACTTAATAAATCTGTGCTGATTGTAAGTGTAAGCAAAGTGGGATTTTTGTTGTTTTCTTTTTGGAGTTCAGTTTCCCATGCTCAGACTAAATTGTAAACATCTGAAGGATTAATCTCCTTTGAATCCTGTACTGAGTCATGCAGGTTTTGTGCCTTCTGGATCTCAGTCAATCAGGGGCTGAGTCTTTGTTATATATTCTAGAAGGTTGGCATTTTGCTTTGGGGGCTTGCTCATGAGAAGGACCTTTTGATGCCATGGATTGTTGGACTCTGAGTAGCTGTTTGTTAAGAGCCCCCCAACTACTCAGATGTTGGTGCTTTACCAGTCTGGTGGTGTATACAGGTGGTTGTATTATTCTGTTTAGGCAGTTGAAACCCTGTTTATTGGATTCTTTCTTGGACTACTTATCTGTATTTATTTGTCTGTTAATTAAAGTAAGATTGTTAACGCCTTTAAAGCTGTCTTTCCTTTAGAAAAGCATATCAAAGAACTTGTGCAAGCAGCCCACCCTGTGTGCTAGTGTGGTTGCTAATACACTGATGGACCTGCTCCTCTCATGTCTCCATGAAACACTAGGCCAGAAGGAAAACCCAACATATTCCTATCTTCTTATTGACACTTCCAGACCCTTGTTCAGTCATCATTACTTGCCAACACTTTCCCCTCTGAAACTCATTCCATCAATACATCAATATCATTTCATTCAGATTCTTATTGCTCCACTAAAAATAGTATCATAACTCTAAATAAACCTTGTCATCTAGTCCAATACAACTATTTCACAGATGAGGAAAATTTTGCAGATGAGACCAAATAAAAGTTAGATGACTTGACCAGTCGCAGTTACGGCAATTAATATCATTCTTTACCCTAGTTGATATTTATATTATCCTAGGTTCTATCCTAACTGGTAATTTTGGGATTGCCTAGCAAAATCATCTATCTTACTTACTTTGCTTGACTTCAAAAGCTTTTTCAAAAAAAAAAAAAATCCAACCTCAAAGACTGTCAGTACAGAAGACAAAAAAAAAAGCGCCGTAGATTCTGAACACAATTCCAAAGGAAGACTTGAAAAAAGGTCTTAACTATGTTAAAACTTTCCATGCTTCTTTGTATTCATATGTGTCATTTTATATGGCACAGTAATATTCTATTACACTCATGTACCACAATTTGTTTAGCCATTCTTCAACTGATGAGCATCTAATTTGTTTTCAATTCTTTGCTACCACAAAAGATACTGTTATGTTTTGTTGTATTGTATACAAATAAATAAATTGTATACAAATAAAAATTCTGTTGTATTGTATACAAATACAATGTATAATTGTATTTGTTGGACTTTTTTTCTTTTTGAATACCTCATTAGAGTATGAAACTAGCTATGGACTCTTGAATTAAAGGATACAAATTTTTCCTTTGCTTTATTTATACAATTACAAACTGCTTTCCAAAATGTTTTTATGGATTCACAGCTCCACCAACATACTAGTGCACCTATCATCCCACAACACCTCCAATGTTATTACCATTTTTTTATCATCTTTATCAATTTATAGAGTGTGAGATAAAACTTCAGGGTTATTTTGATTTGGATTTCTTCTATTATTAGTTACCTGGGACATTCATATAGCTTTTAACATTTTGAAATTTTCCTTTTGAAAATTGTTCATATCCTTTAGCCATTTATCTATTGGGAAATGGTTTTTGGTCATATATATTGGCATTACATATATATAGGATGCCCAACATTTTAGTACAGTTTAAAATTATTAAAACTTAATTAGGGGTGGAGCCAAGATGGCAGAATAGAAAGACTCACTTTGCTAGCTCCAAACCCACAGCCCATATATATCCTGCAAGAAGAACTCCCCACGAATTCTGGAGCACTGCAAGGCGCACAGAAACACAGTGGAAAAGATTTCCGTTCCAGAGAGCCCTGGAGAGCCATCCCCAGGGGTCCATCGCGCCGGGAAAGCGGAGTCCACCCCTGAGATGCCCTGGCCGCGCGGTCCCAGAGGAGCAGATCCAAGCAGGCTTCAGGGACGGAACCTCCAGCGGCCGGGAAGGTCCCTCCACCCACAGACACTACAGGTCAGTGAGAGAGACTTCTGGGCTGGCCTAGAGGGGAGCGGGGTGTCTCCGTGACTCGGGCCCCCTCAGGAGGCAGCAGCAAAGGCAGCGGCGGAGGGAGCGGCAGAGGAAGAGGCAGAGGCAGCGGCCCAGAACTCCCCGAGCAGGCAGGAGCTCCATTACTGAAGGTCTCTGCATAAAGCCCCTGAGGGAACTGAGCCTGGGAGGTGGCCCTGCCCCTACCCAAGCACCAGAACTTAAGCTCACATTGAATAGCAGCCGCGCCTGCCGCAGAAAGCCCATTTGAATCTCAGACCCCAAGCACTAGCTGGGGAGATCTAGGTGGGGGTGGACAGGAATCTCAGAAGTCAAGTAACTGGCTGGGAAAATGCCCAGAAAAGGGAAGAAAAATAAGACTACAGAGAGCTACTTTGAGGGGGTACAGATGTTCCCGCCTTTAAATTCTGATGACGAGGAACTATTCTTACCATCAGGGAAAGACGTGGAGGTCGGGGCCTCTGTATCCCAGACATCCCAGGTGGATGTCCGATGGGCTCAGGCCATGGAAGAGCTCAAAAAGGATTTTGAAAATCAAGTTAGACAGGTGGAGGAAAAACCAAGAAGAGAAATGAGAGAGATGCAAGAAAAGCACGAAAAATGGGTCAATACCTTGGTAAAGGAGACCCAAAAAAATGCTGAAGAAAATAACACCTTGAAAAATAGGCTAACTCAATTGGCAAAAGAGGTTCAAAAAGCCAATGAGAAGAATGCTTTCAAAAGCAGAATTAGCCAAATGGAAAAAGATGTTCAAAAGCTCACTGAAAATAATAGTTCTCCAAAAGAATGAAAAAATGGAAGATAATGTGAAATATCTCATGGGAAAAACAACTGACCTGGAAAATAGATCCAGGAGAGACAATTTAAAAATTATGGGACTACCTGAAAGTCATGATCAAAAAAAGAGCCTAGATATCATCTTCCATGAAATTATTGAGGAAAACTGCCCTGAGATTCTACAACCAGAGGGCAAAATAAGTATTGAAAGAATCCATCAATCACCACCTGAAAGAGATCCAAAAAGAGAAACTCCTAGGAACATTGTGGCCAAATTCCAGAATTCCCAGATCAAGGAGAAAATATGGCAAGCAGCTAGAAAGAAACAATTCCAGTATTGTGGAAATAAAATCAGGATAACACAAGATCTAGCAGCTTCTACATTAAGGGATCGAAGGGTGTGGAATAGGATATTCCAGAAGTCAAAGGAACTTGGACTCAAACCAAGAATCACCTACCCAGTTAGACTGAGTATAATACTTCAGGGGAAAATATGGTCTTTCAATGAAACAGAGGACTTTCAAGCATTCTTGATGAACAGGCCAGAGCTGAAAAGAAAATCTGACTTTCAAACACAAGAATGAGAAGAAGCATGAAAAAGTAAACAGCAAAGCAAAGAGAAGTCATAAGGGACTTACCAAAAGTGAACTGTTTACATTCCTACATGGAAAGACAATATTTGTAACTCAAAATTTTTCAGTATCTGGGTAGTTGGTTGGATTATACACACACACATACACACACGTACACACGTGCGCACACACACATGTACACGCATGCACGCACATACAGAGACAGAGAGCACAGAGTGAATTGAATAGGATGGGACCATATCTTAAAAGAAATTAAGGTAAATGGTGAGAGAGAAATGCAGTGGGAGGAAAGAGGGTGAAATGGAATGCGGTAAATTATATCTCATTCAAGAGGCAAGCAAGAGACTTTTTAGTGGAGGGAAAAAGAGGAGAGCTGAGAAAAAAACAAGAAGTTTACCTTCATCACATTCAACTAAAGGAAGGAATAAAATGCACACTCTTTTTGGTATGAAAACCTATCTTACAATACAGGAAAGCGGGGGAGGAGATAAGCAAGGTTGGGGGGATGATGGAAGGGAGGGCAATGGGAGGAGGGAGCAATTTGAAGTCAACACTCAGGGAGGGACAGGATCAAAAGACAGAATAGAAACAGTGGGGGGCAGGATAGGATGGAGGGACATACAGTTAGTCTTACACAACACGACTATTATCAAAGTCATTTGCAAAACTACACAGATAGGGCCTATATTGAATTGCCTGCCTTCCCAAAGGGAATGGGTGGGGAGGGGAGGGATGGGGAGAATTTGGAACTCAAAGTTTTAGGAACAACTGTTTAGTATTGTTGTTGCTACTAGGAAATAAGAAATACAGGTAATGGGGAATAGAAAGTCATCTGGCCCTACAGGACAAAAGAGAAGATGGGGACAAGAGAAAGGAGGGATGATAGAAGAGAAGGCAGATTGGTGATAGGGAAAATTAGATTGCTTGGTGTATTGGTGTATCGGGGAGGGGATAAAAGGGGAGAAAATTTGGAGCCCAAAATTTTGTGAAAATGAATGTAAAAAGTTAAATAAATAAATTTTTATTAAAAAAGAAAAAACAAAAAAAACTTAATTAAAAATTGTGCTTCAATAGCTTAAAACTACATTAAGACTTTTGGGACACTCTGTGCATATTTGTCTGTATATATATACACATATATGTGTGAATGCATGTATGTATACATATTTGTATGTACACACACATATACACACATGTATGTGTATTAGAGAATCTATATATTGTAGAAACTGAAACTTCCTGACAAATAATACAAAAATATTTTTCCCATTTGACCACTTTCCTCCTTATCCTACATGCATTAATTTTATTTGTACTGAAACTTTTCTGTTTTTTTTTAATCAGTTATCTTTCTTTTCTTTTTGCAATTGCATCTATCCCTTGGCTCAGTTAAGAATACATTTTTTCCCTATGGCTTTGTGTAGTGGGAGAATTGTTGGAAGAGGTGACATTTACAAAATGCTTTCTGGTTTGCATTGTGTGGCACATACATTACTTCATTCAATCCTCATATCATCCCTGTGGATACAGGTACTACAGGAATTATTTTTCCCATCTTACAGATGAGGAAACTAAGGCTCAGAGAGGTTAAGTGACTTGTCCATAGTCAAGTTTTATACAAGTTTTAGAGGCACAACTTCAGTCCAGGTCTCTCTAAACTTCAAGTCAAGTGTTCTTTGTACTATCCCACACTGCCTCTCTATACATGTAACCTCCCAATGAAAGACAATTCAATAGTGTTACTCAGATACATAAACTCTGTTAAGTTGTTTTTTTAAGTAGTCATGTTATAGTTCTGTATTTATATGGAAGAAAAAACCTTTCTACAACTCAAACCTGCTGCTGCTGGATGAAATCTGTAAAAACACTATGGCAACTTGCTTTCATATTATGTTGTCATTGGCATAATATTATGTGATTATCCCAAAGTAACTCATCCACCTACTAAATTTTACATATAAAGCACATATAAATCTATCCATACTAATGACATTCAAAGTAGTTCTCAAATAAACAACTGTGGAGAATTAATATACATACATGCATAATATATATAAAAGAATGACTGAAATATAGCACAATGTGTAGACTATTCTACAAGCTACTTTAAAAAATAAAAGTTTCACTAAACTCCTTTACTAGTATGCACTCATAAAGGTAGAGTGAGTCAATGATTAATTTCCTATCTTAACCAGTGAAGAAGGAAGTGGTTCAAACATGAAGAAACCAAGCAGTGATCAAGTGGAAACTAAAAAAACTACTAGCCCACCTTTCTGCCATAAAATTTCCCACCCCTCCAACAAAAAGTAACAAATAATATAGTGTCTAAAAGGAAAAATGCAAAAAAATCAGCTATTGCAACAGCATATATACGTATATATAGACTTAGAAAGGTACTGCATATTATTTATATACTGTTCAAATATAATCATATATTCTATAAACATATAGGTACATATTTTATATATTTACTGTATGTAAGGTGAATTTTAGTGTAAGTAAGGTAGATTTTAGTGTGTGAGAAGTGAATTTTTGTTATTATTTCTTAGAGTTCAGTTTGCCAGGATCCATAGCCATAACAATTTCTTGTTCCCAGGTATTCGATGAGTTCCCGCAGTTCTGGTTGAAAACATCTCCACCACACTTGCACAGCATCATATAATGATAAATAATATAAACATCCACTGCAGCTGTGCAGTGAAATATAGGGTATGGATGTAAACTTATGAGGCTATTTCTGGCCATATGCCTTCTTTGTCTGTTGATCTATAAAGCAATTGATCACTAGTCGGTGAATGGGGAAACTGAGGGTTGAATGCACAAGTAGGGAATGCTGTAGATGCCTTGAGGGGCCCCCATCAAGGCTTGGGGGGAATTTGTGTTTGCCTCAACTGGCCCCCACTGAGGCTTGAGGGGATGCACAAGTTGTGTCTGTCTTGATTGACCCCATCAAGATGTAGGGGTAGTTGCCCCTCCTTGTCACTGGCCCCTGTGAGAAGGGTGATTAGGGAAGCTTTAGGAGTTGGTGCTCTCATAATCAGTAACCTCTTCTGAGAAAACTAGACTAAAATAAAGATTACTGACCCTTTCTTGGTCTCTTTCCTGTCTGACCACATCAAGAGTGAACCTGTGCTAATAGCCTTCCTGTGTGCTATGTTTATCTATATCACACTTACATACTATAATATAGACTATGCTCGTCTTTGTCCCTTTCAGAACTTCATTCTGCCCTCTTAAATGTTCAGTTGATCTGTTCCCTTTTTTTAAAGCATCTCTATCACTAACATAGATATGAATATATATATACTTATGGTTCTTATCCAACTCTGTCTTTGATATATTTACAGTTTCACTGTATAATATCTTTAGAAATTAATAGTACACCTTCAAAGTAATGAAAAATCTTACTTGGATTCATGAAAACACTGTTAGGGAAAATAGTTTTTTTCACTACTATCTTTACCTCATACTTCAAAATCCTTCTTGGCCTTTGTAACCAAAGTTATTTAAAAGAATCTTTAAGAAGTAATCAAGAATGGCCCCTTTAATGAGCAAAAGAAAAAAAAAACCTAAGTAAATCAAGCTGGGAGGGAAAGAGTAAGTTACTATTGATAATCACTCTGTGTTTTGGGATAAAATACACTCCTTGCCCTGGCACTTGAAGTTCTTATAATCTGGCTCCAGCTAACTTTTCTGGGCTTGTTTCACATTACTCCTCATATAAAGCACTGCACATTCTAATATTCTGCCTCCCCCTTCCGTCCCTTTGCACATGCCACCTTCAGCTCAGGTATCAGCATTTTCTACATAAAACCTTCTCCTGATTCCCCTTCTCCAGTTATTAGAGCCCCACCCCAAAATTATTTTGTCTTTATTTTGCATAGACTTTGTACTCACCTATAGACATACTGAATGCCATGAGTAGACTTTTAAGGTCCTTTAAGGGGGAAGTGGGAGGACCAGTAGGTCTCTGTATCCTCAAAAAACAGGTACTGAATAAATGACTGCTGAATTAAATTGAAATGTACAAATATGTACTTTTAAGCTACTTGATATATTTCAGATGTGGTTCTTAAACCTAAGTTTAACTAATAAAAATCAATTGCCATAGTACTGTTATAACTCAATTACTGAAAAACTGTAATAATGTAAAGACTACAACCCTCCACAAAATCCTTTTCTAAAGTCTCACTGTGGCTGGAACTGGCCATAGCTATGCCAGAGGAGTACCCCTCAGTTCAAAGACGTCATGCATGCTTCCTGAGGAGCAGCCTAGCTAAGCAGAGAGAAGTTCAGCAGCAGCACGCTGCCTGGGGATGGATTCTTTGGTTATGGTGACTGTGAAACAAAGAAAAATTTCCAATGCTGTAGTTCTCTATATCTCCCTTTTATCTGAGGGGCAGAGAGTATTAAAAACTGCAAAACTTGGCTGTTAGCACTATAAATGTAAGTTAAAGTACCTGCCCAATGACCAAGGAGCGGACATGGTACTGAAGGAGCTGAATCATATCAGAAGTTGTAGCTAAATAAAAGGATGATTCACAAATTCCCCTTAAAAGGACAACCAAAGCAGTAGGTGGAAGAGCTGGTTTTATCGTATGCCCAAAGACAACAAAAAATATAATTTCATGATCTCACAATGCAATGTTTATGACAAGTCTTTTGAAAAACAACACCACAAAAATAGCTGCAGTTCATGTACCAACATCTATTGCTGAGAATGAAAATAAAGAAATTCTACAAAGAACTTGGTAAGTCCTTCTGAACTAAATCAACATATAACTGACATTTATAAAGCTCTTTTAGGTTCCAAGCACTGTATTAAGAGCTTTACAATTATTATCTCACAACAACTTTGAGAGGTAGGTGCTATTATCATTCCCATTTTACAAATGAGGAAACTGAGGCAAACAGAGGTTAAGTGACTTATCCAGGGTCACATAGCTAATAAGTGTCTGAGGCTAGATTTGAACTTAGGTCTTCTTAAGTCTAGGCCCAATACTCTATCCACTGAGTCACTTGATTGTCCAAGTGCTATGCACTTTGATATGCAGCAACTTCACCACAAAAGTAGAAATAAGTGAGGATGGTGAAAAACATATCGGAAAGCATGGGGATTTGTAAGGGAAGCCAAAATTCAGACTACACAGACTCATCCCTCTGTATCATGAATACTACCTTGAAGCAAAGAATTTGCAGGCACTAGACAAAGAAATGACAGAATAGTAACACACAAAAAAATGAGATCAATATTTTAACAGAGAAAAAGACTGATTATT
Source organism: Bettongia penicillata ogilbyi (assembly GCA_023548195.1). Classification (NCBI taxonomy): domain Eukaryota; kingdom Metazoa; phylum Chordata; class Mammalia; order Diprotodontia; family Potoroidae; genus Bettongia; species Bettongia penicillata. The sequence continues at coordinate 2,525,813 of JAJHZJ010000121.1, read as the reverse complement.
GATTTGGAAGTCATCCCTGAATCAGCTAGGAATAGTCAAGACCACTGACTAGCTCAAGCAATGCCCAAACTAGTATAAAACTAGAAGAAAGAATGATCATGAGAAAAACAGATGGCATGCTAGCTGAAATTCAATTTTGACCCAGTTAGACAAGCTGTTAATAATAAAAAAGGGTAATGAATAATTAAAATGACATCTATATCAATTATAGTAATCTTACACCTAAATTTAACTAATGTAAATTAATTGCCACAAGAAGACCTACATAATCTACCAGACACATTGGTCAGCAAAAATTTATTTCCCAAATAGAAAAAGATGCAGACCACAGGCAACACTGGTTTGAAATATAAACTTATTTGTAACATCTTACCAAGAAGGTGATAATAATAAATTTTCAACATTTATAAAGGACTTACTATATACCAGGCACTATGCTAAGTTTTTTACAATTATTATCTTATTTGATTCTCACAACCACTCTTGGAAGGTGTTATTAAATCCCCATTTTATAAATGATGAAAGTGAGGCATACAGAGGTTCACTGGCTTGCCCAAGGTCAAACAACTATAGGTGTCTGAAACTGAATTTGAACTCAGATGTTCCTGACTCCAGGCCTGTGCCACACGTAGCTGTTGTTGTGTGTTCATCCTTCATTGATGAAGAAGACCATGCCATCAGAGAAGTAATGACATGACTTGCACTTGACTCTGTTTTGAGTGAGGGAGGGCTGTGCAGGTCACCAGCCTCACTTCTCCTCCAGGGCCATCTGGGTCCAGTGACTTGATATTCATCAGGATGACTCGAGATGGCCCAGGCATGCAATGGGAGACTAGGCCCTTTAGGTCAAGGTCTATGCAGGTACTCATTTAGGGTGAGGTAATGCCCACTCACTGAATAGGCCTCTTTAAGAAGTAGTCAGGGCATGGCCCCTTTAAGGAGGCAACAGAAAGAAAGACATCAGGCTGGGAGGGAAACAGCAAGAGTTACTATTGGTAATCATTCTAAAGCCAGGACAGTCCAGAAGAGAGGCTTTAGACAGGGGGCAGGGGTCCCCTGGTGTCTGAGCAGTAAGCTCAAGGATAAGGGGAGCAGAGGAGAGGGAACAAAATGAGTTGCAGCTTTTCTTAAAGTTGTTGTTTGTATATAAATGCTTTGGCAATGGCTGTGGTTGATGAGGAAATAATAAGTATAGCCTCCTTATAGAAGAAACTTCAACAACTCATCACCCGCCTAATTCTAAGGACCAATGTTGGCCCATAAATGAAAAGCTCTGTTCAGTTTCCAAGGAACTAAGTTTAACAGTCTCTTAAGTTAGGTTACATTGTCACTGACACCCATCTCAGATCACAAGCCTGGTGCCATCACTAGCTACCCCAATGATGGAAGATTACAATTTAAAGGGCCTCATAAAGTGAAGAAACTAGTTCAATTAAAGTGTTGCAAGACCAAGCAAGATCTCTTGACTCCGCTCTGATACTTCTGCATATTACTGTCAAATTATTTTCCTTAAGCATAGATCTGACCATATCACTCCTAATCAATCAACTCCAGTAGCTTCTTCCTATGGTCACTTGGATCTATAAAAGTTTATGTTTAACTTTTAAAAGTCCAACACAACCTCCCCTCAACTTATCCTTCTAGCCTCAATGGGCATTCCTTACACATTCTGAGAATCGGCCAAGCTGTTATTCTCTACACTCCATAAACACAACACTCCATCTTCCAACTCCAAGCCTTCTTTTCATAGTCTCTGTTCCTTTAAGGCAGAGCTCAAGAGGCCTCTTCAGCACATAGCCTTTTCTGATCCCCCCAACGTGCTAGTCTCTTCACTCCCAAAGTGCGTTGTATCTAATTACTTGGCATCTATTTGCATTTCTTCACTTTCTATTTATGCTGTATGAGTTATTGCCTGTGTGGAGAGCACGTTTTCTTCTAACCCAGTCCTTCCTACTTCCCTTCTTCAGGCCGGCACTTTGATTTGCATTCCCAATCAGTTGTCCTTTCTTTTGTTCCTTAGGGAGATGGATTCAAGTTTTTCTATTCTGCCAATTATTTCTTCAGTGCAAGTCATAAATTCTTCTCTTCAATTCTCATTTCTCTTTTAAACCATTCAGGAAGAGCATGCTGTAGTTCCAGTTTCTTAAAATTCACAAGATGCTCTGCCTCATTAACGGTTGAATCCTTTTCCTTTGTTTTAAAGGTTTTAAAGTATTTGCTTATAGGATGCTCAAATTTGTTTACTAGACCTAGAGGAAATATTTTCTGCTGCTGTTAATGTCTTCCACGTTAATCTGCTTATGCTCAAAGTCTTTTAAGTTTTCTTCCTTCTGAGATCTTTTGTACTTTCAGTGTTTGGGGTTTTTTCCCCTTATTTCCCCCTCCTGCTCACTTTCTGACTCCATCTGTTGGTGGTTTCCTTGGGGGCTGGAATCAAAGCATCACAGCCACTTTCCACACCAGGTAATTCACAGTTCATCACCAGCCTTAGTTTCTAGCCCAATTAGACTTTTGAGGAGATATAACTAGCCACAGTTAAGTGGTAGATTTTCCCCTCAGGGAATGCCAGATAGGAGGGAGGGAAGGCTCTCCCCAGAACCTTCCTTCCCTATCCATGACATCTTGCTGTTTCGTGTTCCTCAGCTCTCTAGGTCAGCGGTGCTGATCAAAGCCCCTCAGAAGCTATTGCTACTGGGGTGTCAGAGTGTAAAGTTGAGCTCTCTCATAAGCCCCATTTCCTGTTCTTTCTACTCTTCTGCTAATCTCTATTGAAGCAGAGATCTCTGCTACAATGTTGGTTATCTTGGCCTCAGCAAATTTCTAGTTTGGAGGCTGGATCTCCAAGGCACTACAAAGAGACTGGGGTGGGGGCACTCAGAGTGTGGAGCATTCTGTTGCAAGCCCATGGGTTGGACTGGTTTTTACCTTCCTTGGATCGTTGGTGTCCCAAACCATGGAGATAACTGAAAATATCTTGCATGCACTTTTCTCTGATGAATCATTTGTTTTCAAGAGGTTGGAGAAGTTGTGAGGATCAGATAAAATTTCTGTCATGTGACCCAGAAGTCCTATTGTATATATTATATGTACTTATTGACTCATTAGACTGTAAGCTCCTTCTGTATTCTCACTGCCTAGCAAAGTTTTTAACACATACTAGATGTCAAAAAAATTCTTATTAAGGATAAAATGAAAGAAAAGAAAAATTAAAAAGCTGTAGAAAAATTTTTTACAACAAATTGATCTCACTAACAGAGTAGAGACTCAAACTTCACAGTCCCACATGTGCTACAGTACCATATGAGCCAAGGCATGAATGGTACTAAAGGGAACAAAGAAAAGTAAAGCAGCAGAACTGGACTAAGTGCCTGCAGAAATCAGTGTATATGGAAGTGAAATATGTGAAGGCATTTAGGCAATGATTTATAAGACATCTAAAGGAAAGAAAGATATCACAATCTCAGATTTTACTAATACTGTAAAAAAAAAACACTGAGAAACTACAAACAGAATTTTTATAAAAATTATATATACACATATATACACACATATGTGTGTCCATATATAAGTATACACACACACACACACACAAATACACACATACGTATATTCATTGGAAGCATTCTCCATGGGCAGATCAACTGGGAAGAGGCAGTCTTTCACAAGCAATGCCGTCCAGAGGAACACCTCTTTATCCTCAGATAACTGACTGAAAGTTGAAGAGTCTATTGCAATTATTGTGTATTTTTTCAAACTGATTTTTCAGAGCAGAACACAGCTTTAAAGGTCTCTTCCACCAAGATGTTGCCCATCCACTTATGGATATGACCATATCAAGATTATGAAGAACAAGCCAAGAAGCTGCTAGAATTAATGGAAAACAAAATCATAAAGAATCCCTAAATGATGTGAGATAATCTTGTTAGGCAGCTCTCTGATCACAAACATTAGGTAAGGAGCTAAAGAGGGAGATAAATGCCCAACAAAGTTGACTACTACTGTAATGGAAGAAATCCAGTTCAAAGTCCAAACTGAAGTGGGATTCACTGTGCATGTGATGCCCTTCAAATGACACAATACAGGTCTAATCAAGTATCAATACAAAGCAGAGGCTCCTGAAAGAGATCTGTAGCCACTCAAAAGAGTATGAACTGAGCATCCACACAGGCGAAACCAAATGAATGAAAGAATAAATATCTATTGCCCTGTTTCTGGTATGTAGCTAGATGGCAAAGCACACAATCAATGTATGAGACAACATGCAAACAACAGTGTACAAACAAGACATATTCATGATAAACTGGAGCTATGTTCAAAGGGAAGGTACTAACATTAAGGAGGATCAGAAATGGCTTTTTGAAGAAAGGAGAATTTTGGTTGAAACTTGAAGGAAGTCAGAAGGCATTGATAAAGGAGAGAATTGCAAGCATAGAACACACCAGTGAAAATACATAACTTGAAAATGAAATATCTTGTGCAAGGAGAGCAAGGAGGCCAGTGTCACTCAATCACAGATGACATGAAGGGGAGAAGGAGAAGGGAGCCAGAAGATGAAGGACTTTACAAGTCAGAGAATTTTATATTTGTTCCTGAAAGTAACAGGAAGCCATTGGAATTTATTGTTTAGGGGAGTGGGTAACATGATTACACCTGTGCTTTAGGAAGATCACTTTGACAAATAAAGGGAAACCTGGGGCCAAGGACAATCAGCTGGCTATTGCAATAGTACACACCTGAGCTAAAAGAGGACCTGTCACAGGTAGGAAGGAGGCATAGGTGAAAAATATTAAAGGTAAAATTGACAGGACGTGACAACAGATTGGATTTGGAGGTGAACATGAGGTGTTCAGAACAACAGGTTTCCAGCCTGGGTAACCAGGAGGATGGTGGTGCCCTGGACAGTAAGAGAGAAATGAGGAAGAGGGAGGAAAAGACTAAGTTCAACTTTGGACATATCACGTTTAAGATGTCTATAGGACATCCAATTCAAGGTGTGGAAGGTGAACAATAAGGACTCCAATGATATCCCTGTCATGGAAGAAGAAAGTAAGAAAGGCTTCAAGCACATTGGGTTACTTTTGGAAGGTTCTTGCACGTGCCCCCTCTCTTCTGACACTGCCACCACCTCACATCTGGACTATTTTAATAGTGTGCAGACAATTCTTCAGGCCTCTAGGCTCTCCCCACTCCAGTTTGTCATCCACTAAGCTATCAAAGATCTTACCCGGGTACAGATCTGACTGTGTCACATCCCTATTCAATAAACCCTAGTAGCTCCACATCACCCCAGATCAAATATAAATCTTCTTGCATTTAAAACTTTTCATGACCTGCTCCCACCACCTTTCCTTCTTCATGCACTTTGTACCCCATTATCCATTACCCAACTCCAGATCTCTCAGTCCCATTCCCTTAAAACCTCCAACCACCACCACCACCAATGTCATGCACTAAAGCTATGCACTCCCTTCCACTGGAATACCTGCTCCATAGGCATGAAATTTGCTTTCATCTTAAATCTTCTCCTTTCCCACTCCTTCCCTCTTCTGATTCTCACTGAGCCTTTTCTCCCTACTGATGACAACATCTCCATGGCCACCCTTTCCAACACTGGCTGTGGTTTCACTCATTCCCCCTGATTCAAAGGTAAAAGCTGAGTAATTGGAATATTCTTTGCTCCCCATTGCCACTTTCAAGCTCTACCTCTACCTCCATCCCTCAATAATCTTTGCCTTTTGGAGATTCACTCAATCGACATCTACTCCCCAATCAAAATTCTGGTAACCACTGCCGACTAACTTTCAGGAGACACTCCTTTCTTCAGTGAGTTCAGTATCTAGCTACATTCTTTCTTTACTCCCCAACCCCTACCCTCATACAAGGTATACATACTGATACTGCCTCAGTCACCTTAATCTCACAGTTCCCTAACTTACTCACTTCCCATGACCTTTCCTCTTCCTCCACCCCAAGTTACACAAAAATATGGTCATTCCCTTCCTCTTGCTATCCATGCTCCACTTGCATGTCAATGAACTCTGAAATTCCCTTCATCTTACCACAATCTCACCACTCTCCTTTTGCCTTATAACTCCAAATCCCATTCTTTGTCCACACAGTGACCTCCACCCCTCAGCTTTCTCTAGGTTATCACCCCATGCAGGAGCTACACTCTACTCCTTTCTCCATTTTATCCCCCTGGTGAACCAGTTCAACTCTACACTGTCCTCCTCTCTCACCCCTTGTATCACCGATCTTGACCTGCCAAACCTCAGCCTTGAATCATTCTCACTGTCTCCTGTCTTCATGCCTACTCACATGTTGCTAATGAAAGTGTTACATAGCCTACGACCTCAACTGTGCATGGCCTCCCTAATTAACCCACTATCTCACTCTCCACAGTGGCCCTTCCAAGCCTTTTCATCCTTCCTGGAATATCCCATGATTTTCTCTCCCTCCACATTCTTTGCTGAGAACCTTGCTGCATCTTATGTTGAAAACACTGAGGCCATTTGCTGAGAGCATCCTCTTCTTCTCTCATTAACTCCCAACACCCAGATGCCTTCTGCCACTCGTCTTCACCCTGACACACAAGGAGGTGGGAGGAAAACCTCTTGGTGAAGGCAAATCCCTCTACACAGATCCATCTGTAATCCCCATTCTAACTTATCTTCAGTTTTTCCTTGTCTACTGGCTGCCTACTGCCCACTGCCAACAAACACACCCAAGTCTCTCCCACCCTCAAAAAAAAACCCCTTCATTTTATCCACCCCATCACACTAGCTATTATCCCATATGGTTCTCCCCTTTTGTAGCTAAAAGGCTGCCTAATAGCTAATAGGTGCCTCTGCTTTCTTTCCTTATTAACTCTCTATGGTCTAGCTTCTGACCTCATCACTGCAAATGAAATCTAACTGCCTTTTCTCAATCCAAATCCTTCCTGACCTCTCTGCAATCTCTGACACTGTCAAACACCTTTTACTTCTCAATACTCGCCTTCCTAGGTTTTCATGACAGTGCTGTCTCATGGGCCTCCTCCTACTTCTTTGACTACTCCCTCTGTGTCTCCTTTATCGGACCTTCAACCAGCAAACCCCAGGTACTTCATAGTAATCTGTCCTTCTCCCTCTATACAACTTCTCTTGGTGATACTATCAGTTCCCATGGATTCAGTTATCATCTCTATACTGATGATTCTCAAAATCCATTCAGCCCTAACCTCTCACACAGTAAACAGAAAATGCCTAGAATAGACACAGAACAGAAACAGAAAACAGAAAGCACTGGTCTGACCGTGCCCTTCCTCTAGTCAATAAATTTCACTGGCTCCCTATTCTTCAAGGATCAAATACAAAATGCTGTTTGGTGTCTGAAGTCCTTCATAATCTAGCCCTTCCTACCTTTCCAGTCTTCTTAGGCTTTGCCTCCCCTCCCCAGACACATTTTCTTCAATCCAGTGACACTGACCTCCCTGGATGCTTCATGAACAAGATCCTCCCCCTCTGAGCATTTTCTCTAGCTATTCTCAATGCTTGGAATCGTCTCCCTCCTCAACTCTGCCTACTGATTTCCTTGGCTTCCCTTAAGGTCAACTACAGTCTGACCTTCTACCCTCTTAATTCTTGTGCTTTCCCTGTTCCTCATTTCCTAACTTGTCTATAACTTGCTTTGCATATATTGGTTTGCATGTTGTCTGCTTCGTTAAACTATAAGCTCCTGTCTTTTGCCTCTTTTTGTCTACCTGGAGCTTAGCACAGTGCCTGGTACATAGGAAATGTTTAATAAATGTTAACTGATTGGTAATTGAATATAAATGAAAGAAAAATGGAAAATAGAATAGAAACGGAAAAGTTAATACTGTAAATTAAACTGACAGCATCATAGTGAGCCAGTGATAAAGATGACATTTTAAATTTCTACAGGATAACAAAACTTAAGTTATCTAGTCTAACCCTCTCATTTTACAGATGAAGAAACTGAGGTCCCAGAAGGTTAAGTGATTTGGTGAATCTCACGCAGATAGCAAGTGAGCTGGGATTTAAACTCAGTTATTTTCACTTCCAATCCAGGAATCTTTTCATTGTATGAATTGTTTTTTTCTGCTCTTGAACCATTCCTTCATCTCTGCTGACCAAACCATATCATCTTTTTAATGCTGAAATACGTGATGCAACATCAGTAAAGATTATTCACATGTTATACCAATTATGTCTAGTTTTTGAGCAATAAGTTTATTTGAACATGTCATTGTATTAGTAATACATGAAACTGAACTTGTTTGCAGAAAACTACAGTATAAGGATGATAATAATGTTGATGAGGAATGCCCTTGACAACAACTTGTATCCAGATAATGTCCTTGACAATAACTTGTATCCAGATAAAACCTCTGAGGTCCCTGAATTAACCAATCACACTCAGAAACCAACCCCACAGAGAGCCATGCCCAATTTAGTGCCTGTGAAGCACCTATGATTGCTTACCCTATAGTAACCTTAAAGCCAATTAACACATCAACTTTTCCATCAGTCAATCCTAGGTACCCTTGCCCTATAAAAGAACCACTTTCACCCCTGCTGCCAGCCTGCCACCCCTAAGGAGAAGGTACCATTGGGTGCATTACCCCAATGGGTACCTTTACTTGATTTGGAGACAGTTTGAGTCTGAATCCTTTCAAGATGACACCACAAGACACACCCTGCACCTCAACAATGGGAGCATTCTGAACATTGGGTTATAAAATTATTGGAAAAAAAGATCATTTTATTGTTAGGAATGGAAAACATTATTTGATTTATGTAATTCATCTCTAACATGAATTCCAGAAATGAAGTCACTAAATGCGCATGGCATGAAAATTAACTCAAGGATCCCTGACTTACTGATGTAGCTACTCCTTCCAAAATCCATGCAGATACAACATAAAAAGAATCTTCATGGGCTGCTATGGCTAAACATATTATTACCTGGTGCCCAACCATGTAGGAGACTCTCCCCATTTAGTTAGGCTGGCCAGCTTTTTGAAGGGATAGTCAATCAACATTTATTGAGCTCTTCCTGCAGACTATGTGCTCTACTGATGTTCCCAAGTTCTGAGGGTCATCTCTATAACCTGATAAGACAGGCACTAGAGTATAAAACTTTAGTGGAAGTAGCATTCCAGAGCATACAGAAAATGACAAAATGGGAGAAGGAGGGAAGAACTTTAGTAAGTGTTTCTGTGTCCTTACTCAAATGCTCAACCTACACTTCATCTTATCAATACGGACATTTTCGAAGTTAAAGATAGTTAAAAATCCATACTTGCTCTGGCTTTACAATTCTTTTCTAAAGCATCATTGCATAGGGTTATCATAATCAGTATGTCAATGAACATTTATTAAGAACCAGTTACTGTGAGCCAGGCACTCTTTTCGTTGCAGGGATTCAAAAAAAGGCAAAAGACAATCCCTGCTGTCAAGGAGCTCACAGTACAATGGGGAATATGTACATACAAACAAGTTATATACAGGATAAACTGAAAGTAACAGCAGGGAGACTAGAAATAAGAAAGGCTTCCAACAGAAAATGGAATTTTAGCTGGGACTTGAAGGAAGCAAGGAAGATCAAGAAGTGAAAATAAGGAGGGAGAGAATTCCACACAGAGAGTACAGCCATTAAAAATGCCTTGAGTAGGAAGATGGAGTGTCTTGTTCAAGAATTATGGAGGTAGCTGGTATCACTGGATCACAGAGTGTGTGGAAAAAGGGTATAAGGGGTAAGAAAACTGGAAAGGCTGGGGGAGGCAGTTGGTGTCACTTATGGAGGGTTCTTTTTATATTTGATTCCAGAGGTGACTAGGGGCCAATGGAGTTTATTTACTAAGGAGGGTAAAAAGGGAGGCCAGAACTGCCCTTCAGGAAGATGACTTCTGACGGCTTAGTGGACAATGGATTGGAACGGAGAGACACAACAGACCATTGCCAAGAGTCCCGATGTGAGGTGATAGGGTGGTGATACGTGGGTGGTGGCAAAGCGGGGAAGGAGGAGTAAGTACAAAATGTTAAGAAGGTAAAACTGAGCAGCCTTGGCCACGACTGGATGGGGCTGGCATGAGAGTCAGGAAGTCGAGAATGCCACCCGGGGGGTGACCCTGGGTAACTGCAGGATGGTAGTAATAGAGCAGAGAATCAGAGGAGGCAAGCTGTAAGTGCTTAAGGCACTCCATAAATGTTAACTATCATTACGGCAAATCTTACCGAGTTACTTAAACGCTATTATTTTTACTGGAAAACCCAAAGCGTCATATAAAAGAATGTTTGGTTTATACTCCTTTATAAGCACTTACTACGCACCAAATTCTGGGGACACGAACGGCACAGTGCCAGTGCCCGCTCGCTCACAGCCCAGTGGAGAGAGCCCCATTTCGGCCCCATACACAGGCGCTCGGAGCGGATTCGCCCAACAGTGCCCCTCGGGCAGGGCACGGGGCAGGCTGTCCTCCTCTGCCCCCCACCTGCTGACCAGCACTCATTCATGTGCAAGCTCCAGTGCTATACTTAGCAGCCGCCTCCCGCTACGGAGGTGCCAGCTCTACCTCCGAGTACGCAAAGAGCAGAGACCGGGGTACAGTGGGCGGGACCTTGGAACAGTCGGGGTGCTCCGGGGAACCCTCGGTGAGGGTGGTCCAGGGGGGCAGGCTTTGCAGCCCGGGTCCAGGTGAGCACACCAACTTTGGGGGGGGACAGGGATGCTCTGCCAAGTTCATGCTGGGGCCGGTGAGCACGCATCCAGCCCCACCCACTCCCCACCGCCCAGCCCAGCCGGGCCGCCCCGAAGGCGCCCTCTCCCCTCCCAGGGCGCGGGTCAGCCACGGGTCCCGGCCAGGGTCCGAGTCCGGGGGGCGGGCCCAGCCGTTCGAGGGGCAGCGGGCAGTCCTGGATGATTCCAGAAGCTCAGCCCCGGCTATTTCCGAGACCAGGACCGGAGAAGGGCAGTCACGCCCACCCGGGAGCCCGCGAGGACTACCCCCTCTCGCCCCGCCCCCAGGCCCAGCCGAGGGCTGTTACCCGGGTGCTGGTACTCTCCGCCCCTCCCACCCCGCCCGTCCAAACCACACACCCACTTCCCCTTCCCCGCTGTCCGACCCAAACCTCCTCAGGGGCGGGACCATGGGGGCGCGGCCGGTACTCACAGAGCCCACTCGATCCGGTGCTGGTGAACATGGTCCCGCTCCCGAGCCCCCACCGGGGGGAAAGTCTAGCGAAAGACGGGGGAGGGGCGCCTGCCTCGTGGGGGAAGGGAGGGGGAGTGGAGGTGGCGAGAAAGCGCCTTCAGCGCAGGCGCAGACACAGCGGGAGCTAAAATAACACGCGACAAGGCTGCCCGCGATCGGAAACCCGAGATGCCGGCAGCCGGTCATTGCGCATGCGCAAGCGCCCGGGTGCCCAAGCTCCGTCGGCCCGCCCCTCTTCCTGAACGGGAAGGTGGAGCTCTACGTTTCCGGGATCTAGCTTAGGTGAATCGAGGTGGGAGGGGACGTGTGGGAAACAGGGCTGAAAGGGGGCGGGACCTTCATTGACTAAGGCTCGGGAGGGAGGGGCTGGATCTGATTTGGGGAGATCCTTCCGCCTTGTTCTAGCGCTGGACTCTTTTAGTACGGTCCGCCCCACGCTTGTTAATAGTAGAAATGATCCCGCTCTTCCCTCCCTCCCCGCTTCGCGTGTTGGTATATTCGGGACCGCAGAATCCCACGCTCCCCCCCCCCCCGCCTCCACGCAGTTGGTAGCGCCGGTTCGTTCGGCGCATGTTCCCCGGGGGTCAGTCAGGGTTCGTTCTTGGAGGCGAGCCGAGGTCGCTTCAGTTCCGGGGTTAGGCCGAGTTCACGAGGTCGTCACGACTCGCTTTCTCAGAGCAGAGCCGAAGTTAGCCCGCTGCCTTAGGTCAGGCCCGGAGGTAATTTCCTTCCTCTCGCTTCGGAAGCCCTACAAGGCCTCGGAGCCCTAAGGACCGCGGGGAGAGCCTCCTCTTCCTGCCGGGGGCTGGGCCCCAGCGCCAGCAGCCCCACTCTTAGCCTGGCGGACGCTGGAGGGGAGGGCTTCGCCGCGAGCCTCCTGTAAGGCCGCTTCTTCCGGGAAGCCCTCCGAACCCCACCCCCGCCTTGGAGCTTGGTCAGGAACGTGGCCAAGCGCTGAGCTCTCCCAGGGTCCTGAGCTGTCCGTATCCTGCGTCATTTTGTATTCAGCCTTTACTGCCTGTGCCACTTCGTCCTGCTTAAGCGCTTGGAGGGCGAAGGCTGTGTTTTGGGTCTGGATTCAGGACAGCTGGCTGCCAGAACCCGGCCCAGCCACCTAATGGCTGTGTGCTTCATTCCCTGGGCCTTCTTTTACTTCATCTGGCAGTGAGAATGTGGTAAGACTTTAGCCTGAAAGGGCCGGGGCTCCCATTAATCCAGATGGCTGAGGAGCAGAAGGTGAGGTTGGTGACCTTGCACAGCCCTCCCTCCCTCGGATCAAAGTCAGCTGCGAGTCTCGTCCGGGTCCTCCTGGGCATCCGAGGACAAACCCAGCAAAGGAAGCGCTTGAGAGTGCTGGACCTCAAAAACTGCCTCAGGCTTTAATGTTGTAAACATCGGATGGCCCATCGCATCTCTCCTCCGCTCCTCACGTAGTAGGTGTTGAGCAGATGGCATTTCTGCTTGTTTAAGGATGTGTACCCAAGTTTAAAATTACTACCTTGAATTCTGGAAAAGCTTTTTGCATCTAAATCCAAGGTAACTTTGGAGATAAGATACTTAGATCTAATGCATAGCCATCCCCAATTGAATCTCCACCTGTCATGTACATTCTATGGAAAATTCCACTCTCCTTCAGATTTCAGTTTCTTCCTCTGAAGAGGGTGGTAGGGTGGGATGGGAGCTTGTGGCTTAGGAGGGGACGTCCCAGTTCAGAGCTGGAAAGGACAAAACATATGTCCACTAGTTCTCCTCCCCTCATTCCTAATAGTGAAGAACTTCTAGGCCTAGAGAGAGGATGAGATGTGCCCCCAAAGTTTCTACTGGTAACTGGAAGAAATAGAGGCATCATCCATGTCCCCAGACTCCAAATCCAGCGTGCTTTCCATTTTAACGATAATAGAACATATATGAGCGTATATATATATATGTATATATATATGATAAGAACAGAATGCTAAGTGTATGTGCTTGCTGTCTGCCTAAATGCTTTTACTTTAGCAGTGTAAGGAATACAGTACTGCGAGCCTTCAGTTACTAAATCAAGAAGTCCTGGTGAAGTAAAAGCAAATACCAAAAAAATTCAGCCAGAAGAGCACCAAGCCTGGAGTGAGGAGGACCTGAATTCAGATCCAACCTCAGAGGCTTAGTAACTGTGTGACTTGAACCTCGAATTGTTTCAGTTTCCTCAATTGTAAAATGGGAGTAAGAATATCTCCCTCCCAGGATTGTTAGAGGATCAAACGTAAATACTTGAAAAGCACTGAGCACTGTGCTTGGGACATAATAGGCACAATACTTCCTTCCTTCCGCCTTCCTTCTCATCCTTCATTGGGGAATTTGAGGGTCAGCCGGTATCCAAACTCCACCTGGGATTCCCCCAGGATGAGTCTACCCCAAGTCTAACCTTGCATCCCCATGCCTGAAATGTCTTGTCCTATGTGACCCTGATAAGAACTTTTTAAATCCACTGTGCTTCATTCATGTTGGGGTACCCAAATCCATGCAGGACCCCTGTAGCCTGCCTTGTGTCCATCTACCCTGACCACTTCTTCACTTTGTATCCTCAGTAAAGCCTATTTGCTTTACTTTCTCTGTCTACTGCATTTTTCAAGTGCTCTCAAAAGCATGAATCTTGCCCATGATCTAGGACTGTAGCTAATGGTCAGTTACTATTAAATTCCAAGATTTTTGAGTTAAGAAATGTAGTCAGAGCTGAATTGCTGCCGTATGGGCAGAGCCCTTTCCTTCTGCCCAAAACCAAGGCTAAGACTGGAGGCCTTGCTCCAACCTGTGTGCCCCTTGACTTTTTCAACCCTGGCAACAATTTTCAATTCAATTAACGTTTATCATGCAAGGCAGTATGCTAAGCATTTGAGACACAAATAAGAAAAAGATAATCCCTGCTTATCAAAAAGCTTGCAGTCTAAAGGGGGAAGACCAAAGGAAGCTGGAAAGTGAGAGGAGGATGGAGGGCAGGCAGCAAAGCTGTGGGAGGAGGATAGTGCTTCACCCTCTAATCATGGCCCAGATACTTTTTAACTATAGAACCCTGAGCAAATCACATAATCGCTCAAACTCAGTTTCCTCATTTGTAAAGTGATTGAGTTGAATTCGATATGGTGCAGTGCATAGAGGACTAGGCTTAGAGTCAGGAATACTCAACTTCATGAGTTCAAATGTGGCCTCAGATACTCAATGCAGGACCCTGTTTGCCCTAGCTCCTCATCTGTAAAATGGGCTGGAAAAGGAAATGGCAAATCATTTCAGTACTCTTGCCAAGAAAATCCCCAATGGGGTCACAAGAGTATAAATTGAAATGACTCAGCAATATAGTCCTTTTTAGTGCTTAAGTCCATGATACTATGATCCAGTTAGTCTCTTTAAAGGTTAGAAATTCATCCCTTGACTGGGAACGGTTCTGAGGGGGTGCTAATGATTTCCCCAAGATGGCTTTATAATGAGAGATCAGATCAATCACTAAGTAATTAGATGATTATATTCGCCCTGCCCTAGATCATAAGGTCTTTGAGGGCCCCAGCTGCTGTTTGGTTTCATTTTTATATTGCCTGTACTCAACTGATGCTTCCTTTTCTCAGAGGGTCTCATTGACATGAATATTCCCTTGGGGGCACATGAGAAGTTAGGGTGAACTACAGTTGTTTCATATCACACATTGTCAGACAGAATCATTGTGCAGATTTTGCTGAATTTCTTTTTCCTTTTTCGGTCTTTTTAAGAAAAAGCAGACCTGCTGGGAAGGTGAAGGATATATTTGGAAATGAATGTGATATTAAAACAAAGGTATCAACAAAAAAATTCAAGTCTGCTTGTTCCTGTCTAATGTTTTCATGAACAATACTCTTGATCATGTATGAAACATTCTCATAAAATGTTTATAAAGGCATAGGCATCACTAATTGTTGATGTTTTTCCAGTCACCTGCTTTGGTATCTTCAGTGGTACAGATCTAGTTCCATTAATAATCTTTCCCATCCTTTTGAAATCTCCTATGCCTTTAAATGTCTTATAAATCAGTGCCTCTGTGTTTTTAATACTGTTGCCTCTTGAACAGATGTTTCCACTGTATATTTGATTAGCTGTTCAAGTGCTGTTGCTACTTCCAAGGTGAAATGTAGTGGTCTAAGGTACAGATGTAGTGGTTTCATCTCCAAGGAAAGTGCTTTAATACTTAACTAACTCTATGACTTAATTTATGTTAGTGCTTCCTCCAGTGGTGCTGATCCAACCCATTTTCAGTTTTTCATCCTTGTGTTTGGCCAATTTTCAAACATTGCCACAAAGGCCTATTCTAATTATGGCACAAACATGACTCTGGATCCTCAAAAGCTATGCTAGTGGAGCTCGAGTCCTGGCAGGTTATACTGTACTGGAAAGTTTCTTAACTCAGAACTCAAAAGATTATAAGAATAGTCCTATATCTTTTCTAAGGACTGGCCAAGGTTAAGTGCTCAGATGTTTATCACCAGCACTCTAGCCACCATGGCAATGAACATAAAGATTTCAGAACACTGTAGAAATAGACTTGCCACATTATTTGTTCTATTTATATCCATTTATTGGACTTCCAGTTTAATCTGTAAATGTTCTTTTGGATGATACAGGTTACTTGCCAAGCTTTCTACAGGCTTCTATTCTGATCAGCAGCTTATCACTTTCATGAGGTAATAATGCTTGTAATCTTTCATCCTCCTCCTCCAAAATGTTTTTCAAATTCTTTGTACTCTAAACCAATGCTTCCCAGCTTGTATGCTTTGGATATCCACCTGCAAATACACAAATAAGAAAACATAATTTCTATAGTCTGAATAATGTCTCATGTCACAATTATGTATGTAATTACTATTATGATTAATAAAGTACAAATATTTTAAAATGTCAACTCTAAATATTTTTGTTAAACCTATATAGGTATTAATAATATAAATAACATGTAGAGTTCTACACAAATATTTATATTACAAAAGTGTCCACACTTAAAAAGTGCAGCTCTAAAACTCTAAACCACTGCTCTGAAACATTTGTTGCCCATGACTTCAGCGTTTTGCCTCTTCAGCTTTATCCTATTCTAATTTGATATTCTTTTGACATTTGTTCTTACTAGCCATATACTTACATATGTACAGAGCTACAGTTAATTTTGAAATAATAGTTATATTTATAACTAATAACTTTTTTATCAATAGGTAGTCATTTTCATAGCTAGCATTTAACGTTTGTCAACTGATAATGCCACCAGATCCTATATCACATGAATCCCACCAAGTTTATATCTAGATGGCAGCATGGCTACTGGATGAACTGTATCCCTGAGGATCACTCCTTGCTCCTTGGGGCAACCAGCTATCTACTAGCTGGATGTAAAAATTAGATGCCAGCTTAACCAGACATTTGCTCCCCTGACCTTTCAAAACTCACAAGATTGGAGATTCCAATCTCTACACCTAAAATGGCAAAGGATAAACAGAGGCCAAGACCCATCTCTATGGTCAAATGTCCTAGGCAAAGAGAAGGCCTCTCCTCTTACAGCATGTTTCTCACCAGATACCAACAATGAAGCAATCAAGCTATCCAATCACCCAAAGAAACTAAGAATCAAACAGCTTTTGGTTAGTATATTGGCACCACTCATAGAATGTCTGCACATACCTCATACTTTCTCAAAGGCACTTCCATTCCATGACTTCATTCTCCCAGAAGCAGGGTCCCCAGCCTCTCCACATGGGTAGATGCCACCCAAGTGGCAGTTGTGCCACACTTCCATTCCAGAAATCTAATAGAGGATTAGGTTGAGAACACCCCAATGGACATAGCATGTGTGGCAAGATGGGCCTATGCCCAGGTCATTTTTGGTGACATATGTCCTATCTGGACATTTCCCAGGGAGCTGAGCTTTCTCCTTCACCAGTGAGATGACTTCTGACCTCTTACAGAAGAGCATATTACAATCAGAGGCTTCTTGTTGGTCTTTAAATCTCCATGACTGGGGGGGCGGAGCCAAGATGGCGGAGTAGAAGGACGCATATTTACGAGCTCCGAAACCAAAGCCCATGGAATTGGTGTAGAAAGAGTCCCCCATAGCTTCTGGGTGAGTGCAAGGTGTGCAGAGGCAGAGTGGAGGAGATTTCCGTTCCAGGGAGCCCTGAGGACCCGTCCCCAGGGTCGGGCGCGCCCCAGAGAGTAAACCCGACCCCCAGCGCTGCCCTGGCCGAGGCCTCAGAGAAGCGGATCTGAGCAGGCTCCAGAGACTGAAGCTGAAGCAGCCGGGAAAGTCCCTCCGCCCACAGAAGCAGGTCAGTGAGAGAGGCCAGGCTGAAGGAGAGGGGAAGCGGGGCGTCTCCGTGACTCGGGCCCCCTCGGGAGGAAGCTGCGGCGGCAGGGACGGGGGCAGGAAGCGGCGGAGGCAGAGGTGTGGGCGGTGGCTGAGGCGGCAGCGGCCCAGGACTCAGGAATCCCCCAACAGCAGGCAGGATCTTCATTACGGAAGATTCCCGCATAAAACCTGACGGAGCTGAGCCTGGGAGACGGCCCTGCCCCCACCCCGCTTTGTTGCTGAAGGCTTGCTCGGGACCCACAGGGGAGCTGAGATTGGGAGGCGGGGCCCCCCACCCCGCCCCCACCCGCTCCATTCCTGAAAGTCTCTGCATAAAGCCCCCCCCAGGGATCAGTCTCGGAGGCAGCCCTGGCCCCACCTCAGCACCTGAACTAAAGCTCACTGATTGACAGCCGGCAGGAGGAAAGCCCATTTAAATCTCAGAGGCCAAGCACTAGCTGGGCGGATCCAGGCGGGGGTGGAAAGGAATCTCAGAAGTCAAGTAACTGGCTGGGAAAATGCCTAGAAAAGGGAAGAAAAATAAGACTTTAGAGAGTTTTTTCCAACAAATGCAAATGATCCCGACCTTTGGATCAGACGAAGATGAGGACGTATTCTTGCCATCAGGGAAAGACGTGGAGGGCGGGGCCTCAGTACCCCAGACACCCCAGGGGGGTGGTGGGTGGGCTCAGGCCCTGGAAGAGCTCAAAAAGGATTTTGAAAAGCAAGTTAGACAGGTGGAGGAAAAACTGGGAAGAGAAATGACAGAGATGCAACAAAAGTATGAAAAACAGGTCAATACCTTGGTAAAGGAGACCCAAAAAAATGCTGAGGAAATTAACACCTTGAAAAATAGGCTCACCCAATTGGCAAAGGAGGTTCAAAAAGCCAATGAGGAGAAGAATGCTTTCAAAAGCAGAATGAGCCAAATGGAAAAAGAGGCTCAAAAGCTCACTGAATTTAATAGCTCTCTCAAAATTAGAATGGAACAGATGGAGTCTAATGACTTTACGAGAAACCAAGAAATCACCAAACAAAACCAAAAGAACGAAAAAATGGAAGAGAATGTGAAATATCTCATGGGAAAAACAACTGACCTGGAAAATAGATCCAGGAGAGACAATTTAAAAATTATGGGACTACCTGAAAGTCATGATCAAAAAAAGAGCCTAGACATCATCTTCCATGAAATTATCAAGGAAAACTGCCCTGACATTCTAGAACCAGAGGGCAAAATAAGTATTGAAAGAATCCATCGATCACCACCTGAAAGAGATCCAAAAAGAGAAACTCCTAGGAACATTGTGGCCAAATTCCAGAACTCCCAGCTCAAGGAAAAAATCTTACAAGCAGCTAGAAAGAAACAATTCCAGTACTGTGGAAATACAATCAGGATAACCCAAGATCTAGCAGCTTCTACATTAAGGGATCGAAGGGCGTGGAATAGGATATTCCAGAAGGCAAAGGAACTAGGACTCAAACCAAGAATCACCTACCCAGCTAAACTGAGTATAATACTTCAAGGGAAAATATGGTCTTTCAATGAAACAGAGGACTTTCAATCATTCTTGATGAAAAAACCAGAGCTGAAAAGAAAATTTGACTTTCCAACACAAGAATGAGAAGAAGCATGAAAAAGTAAACAGCAAAGAGAAGTCTTAAGGAACTTACCATGAGTGAACTGTTTACATTCCTACATGGAAAGACAATATTTGTAACTCTTAAAACTTTTCAGTATCTGGGTAGTTGGTGGGACCACACATACACATGTACACGCATGCACACACATACACACATGCACACACATACAGAGATAGAGAGCACAGATTGAACTGTATAGGATGGGACCATACCTTAAAAGAAACTAGGGTAAATGGTGAGAGAGAAATGTAGGGGGAGGGAAAGGGAAGGGGGTAACTATATGTCATTTAAGAGGCAGGTAGTTTTTCTTAGTGGAGGGAAAAAGAGGAGAGCTGAGAAAAAAAACAAAAACAAAAACAAGAAGTTTACCCTCATCACATTTGACTAAACGAAGGAGTGAAATGCACACTCATTTTGGTATGAAAACCTATCTTACAGTATAAGAAAGTGGGGGAGAAAGAGATATTGCAAGGGGGGGGGATGATGGAAGGGAGGGCAAAGGGAGGAGGGAGCAATTCGAAGTCAACATTTGGGGAGGGACAGGATCAAAAGACAGAAGAGAAACAATGAGGGGCAGGTTAGGAGGGATGGTAATCCAGTTAGTCTTACACAACACGACTATCAGGGAGGTCATTGGCAAAACTACACAGATATGGCCTATATTGAATTGCCTGCTGTCCCAAAGGGAATGGGTGGGGAGGGAGGGATGAGGAGAATTTGGAACTCAAAGTTTTAGGAACAAATGTTTAGTATTGTTGTTGCAACTAGGAAAGAAGACATACAGTTAAGGAGGAATAGAAAGTCATCTGGCCCTACAGGAGAAAAGAGAAGATGGAGACAAGAGAAGGGAGAGATGACAGAAGAGAGGGCAGATTGGAGATAGGGAAAATTAGATTGCTTGGGGTATTGGGGTGGGGGGAGGGGATAAAAGGGGAGAAAATTTGGAACCCAAAAATTTGTGAAAATGAATGTAAAAAATTTAAATAAATAAATAAATTAAAAAAATTAAAAAAAATAAAAAAAAAAATAAATCTCCATGACTGGATAGGAGGGCTATGCCAAGGAAGATTGGCTACTGAGCCAGAAAGAGGTGCCCACTCAGATTTTAAGACTGAAACTCTGTACTTCTCTCCCCCACCCCAGTCTGTTGAAGTAATCCTGGGCTCATAGGATCGTAAATCTAGAGCTACCAGTAAATTTTAGTTCACCCCTCCTATTTCACAGCTGAGGAAATTGAGTCTCAGAGAGGATATATGGCCTACCCAGGGCCTAAGCACCTAAGAATGACCAAGGCAAATTTTGAACTTTGGTTCTGTGACTCCATATCAATGTTCTTTTCCACTGTACCCATCACTGCCTCTGGCAATATAGCACAAATTCTAGCAGGTCTTGCCGGTGCTGGAAAGGCTTTGAATATAGGGTAGTTACTGACTGTTATGTGAGGACCAGCCCATTTAAGTTCTAAAATGTTCTTCACCTGACATTCACCACCAGATGATGAATTTTTTTGGTCTTAGAAAATCGCAAAACCACCTACTAGGCAACATTCCATCATGGAGAAAGTGGAAAAGTGCAAGATGTATTGGGAATTACAAATAAACCAGTTTATCTGGAATGTAGGATTTGGGTGGTAAGTTGTGAGAGAATAAAATGCTGTCTCAGCCCTCTCCTATGAACAAGTATCTTCCCATCAACTTTGACCCTTATTTTTTTTTCGCAGTTAAGAAATATATCCAGGCACTTGTTGGGACGTCACTTGGCAGTTAAACAATATTGACTGGTTAAAAATCACTTGGTCAGATCTCTTGATGTTTT
The DNA here is from genome assembly GCA_023548195.1 of Bettongia penicillata ogilbyi. NCBI lineage: Eukaryota > Metazoa > Chordata > Mammalia > Diprotodontia > Potoroidae > Bettongia > Bettongia penicillata. The sequence continues at coordinate 2,504,811 of JAJHZJ010000121.1, read as the reverse complement.
CCATGATAATGTAGTAATAGGTAATACTGATCTGTGCCTAACCAAGTATGAAATTACATAGTTGGACCAAATTACTTGAACTGTCCCAAGAAGCGCACACACACACACACGTCCAATGCTTCATATACAAGAGCCTTTTGGGAGTTGTAAGTCTCTGTTGTTTATTCAATTTTGTAACATATATTCTCATATCAAGTGCCAAAAGACTACATCATGTATTTATATTTAAATTAACAGTTCTTTAAAATATATTTTGGTATGAAGCATTTATGATGTTGCTGGAGAGTCCGGGGGTGTCATAAATTCACAGCTGGGAATCCCTGCCTTGGAGTCAGGAGCTAAAGATGTGGGGAATGTGGGGAAAATGATTTTGAAAAGATACGGTTGCCTTGAGGTCAATGAGAGAGCTGCATACACATTCCATTATATCTAAGTAGGAGTTAACTGTTTTTGTTTTTTTGTTTGTTTTGTTTCTTAGTACTTTCAATTCCCAGAGAAGTTCAGTCCAGTCACTTATTGATACCCTTAAGTGATGAGAAACTGCATGAATCCTTTGGGGTTGTACTTATATTAACAATTGATAAGTATTCCTCATCTTGGAATGTTTTTTTATCTAGTTTGTTTGGAAATTATTTTTTTGGAATAAACAATCTATTCACATTATATCCAGCACATTGTTTACTGGAATGGGAGATCCAAGCTATGATTTATTTAGTGTAGGGAACTCAGTGGTATGGAAACTTCTCCCAATTTAGAAGAGTAGTTTATCTTCAGCCTCAGTGTCACTGAATTCCAGTCCTTCCTTTGACATGTAGGGAATTTCTTAGTGCTCCAGGCAAATCTCCAAACTACCAGTTGCTGCGGAGCATCTTTGGCAGGAGTCCCTTCATTGGGAGTTCCATCAAACAATGAAATCACAGGTCTGATCTTCCCCTATCCTCCAAGAAAAACTACTAAAATAAACATGTTAATTTTTTAAAAAATAAATTCTTAATAGAAAGTAAATCCTTTAATCAAGAAGTCAGGTAGCTTATCTTATAATGTTAGGCATACATCTGCTATAGTTGTTACTTAGTCCTTAACTAGGTACCTTTTTAATTATCCTTCAAGAACTAGAAACCAAAAAGGAAGAAGGGATGAGAACCCTATAAAAGTTGTAAGAAAAGCCCTATAAAAGAGGTAGAGGGAATTCAGATATGATATAGAAGAATATGTTAGTGCCATACTCTTTTTTAAGTCAAGTAAAAAAAAAAGTATTAAGCACCTACTAATTGTGTTAAAGGTTGGAGATTCAAAAAGAGGTAAAAACATGGTCCCTGCCCTCAGGGAACATACTTTCTTAAGGAAGAGACAATATGTTAAAAAAACAGAAAAAGAAAAACTAAGTATTATAAGAAATAGAGTAGATGAAAGATAATCCTAATGGGGATGGTACTAGCCATTGAGGGAACCAGGCAAGTCATAGTTAGAATTGGAAGGGATGGACTTTCTAATCTAAGCCCCACATTTTGCAGACGAAGGAGCTGAGGTCCATGGTTATACAGCCAATTTCATGTCAAACACAAGAACCAAGTTTTCTGCTTTCCAATACTAGCTCCTCCCTGGTTCTGTCTTTTAGTCTCTCAACAGACTCTGGCCTGTTTGATTAATTTTCTCTTATCAATCAGTTAAAAGTATGTGACCCAAACAGCAGATTTCAGCACTTACTGTTCCTTATGATTTTTAACAACTCAATCCCTAGGTTCTCTACCTAGGGATATATTTGTACTTGAGTGAAATCCCATAACCTGAAACAATGAAGTTCTAATGGTGAATTTTAGATATGAGAGGCCACCTTATAAAGGAGACAAGTAGACTTACTTGTAGATCTCTGGTCACACTGAAGGGTCACCTTGCCACAATTTAGTAGTATTGAGATATGCTTAAGCCAAGATATGTGAAGTTTTTAAAAGAGAAACGCTACGGAAGCTGAAGGAAAGATGAGATTTCAGCTAGGGAATGAGTGAAGAGGAGCCATATTTCTAAATTTCAGTAGCTGAGAAATGCTTCTGGCAAAGCAGCTAATAAGAAAAATAGAAATGGAAAAATTGAGGCACATTTCTGAACTTCTTTGCTTTGAAATTATATTTTTTGCTTCTGTCTTAAAAAATATCTTGGTGACCATGATATTCAAATATAATTTTAACTCAGACCATCCTACTTTGTCAAAATACAAAACTTTAATTTCTTCCCTATGTGTTCATAATATTTGGTGGAAGGGAGAGCAAGGGTTGGACATTTTTGCTATTCTGTTATTTTTTTCAGTTGTGTCCAACTCTTCATGACCCTATTCAGGGTTTTCTTGGCAGGATGCAGGAATAGTTCGCCATTTCCTTCTCCAGTTCATTTTACAGACAAAGAAACTGAAGGAAGTGAAGTGAAGTGACTTGCCCAGAGTCATGCAGTGAGTCTTCCTTACTCTAGGCCCAGCACTCTATACTGAAAGTCAGGGTTACACATATTGAAGGCATTTTGATGGTTTTATGCCATAGAAAGAAACTTTCTTTGCTCCTAGCTCTCACTATTTTTATTTTACTTCAAATTGTTGAACTACTTTGGCTACTTTACAGAATAAATAGGGTAATACCATGACAAGTGACAGTTCTAAAAATGTCAGACCACTTATTTAAATTCTTACTTGAGCTATGGGGTCCCTGTGAATCACCACTGACTGACTAGTCATAGATAAGGTCCTTTCATCTTCCTTCAGTGCCACATCTTAGACATAGGAATTTTTTTTTTCTGTGACTGAGCCATCCTGAGGGGAAAGAATGGAATGCATGTGGGCCATTCCTGCAGAGGCAACAATAGCTTCTTGGCTTTAAAATAGCCTGCATTATTCTCCTTGTACCTTTAATGGAGACAAAGGAATATAAGACGTTGGTAGCCACTGAATAAAGGTAGCAGTGCAGGGAATGATATTCAAGCGGGGATTCAGACATGATGGTCAGTTATGCCACACTCTAGAATGAAAGCCTGTGGGAGCCAGGCTTTGGTCTAGCCAGTGATTATAGATACTCTATATGACGCATTGTTGGTAAAAGAGAAAACATGGTCCGTATATATGAAATCTGCTTTAACAGAACTACTCTCATCTAAGATTCAAGTTACTTACTAATAGGAGACAAAAAAATCCTACATTTAATTTTTATTTCAGATACATATTAGCTGTGTGACCTTGGGCAGGCCTTTTAATCCCTCAGTACCCTGATTCACTATTCACTTTATCTTGATGTGTCCTCAACCTTTAACTTTTTTTCTTTTCATTCAATTAAGTCTCACATATTTTAAGTCATTTTCTCCTATTACAAGGGAGACAATATTATGATAAATCTAGTCAGTACCAAGTTGCAGTTTTAATATGAAATCTGAAGGAAAAGATGAGATCTCAGAGAATGAAAGAAAAACACATTTTACAAAAAAGAGGGCTTTTATGGAATGCTTATTTAGACTTTAACAGGTGCATAGCACAGTGTAGGGTGCTTAAGGGACAGACATAATTGCATAGTAGATAGAACTGACCTTGAAACTAGAAAATCTTGGGTTCAAGATTTCTGGCACTTGGTAATTGTGTGACCCTAGGTAAGTCAATTAACCTCAGTTTCATCTATAAAATGGGGATAATAGTAGCACCTGTTTAGAAGAACAAATGATACAATGTATGTCAATTGCTTTGTTTAAAACACCATAAAAATGTCAGCTATTACTGTTATTCAAATCTTATATTTTCCAAGTTTTTTTTCCTCGGGGCACCCTAGCCTCACTTACTTCATCATCAGCTAAAGTTACTCTGTGGACTGCTCAAACTCCCCAACAGTCTTACAGTTCTAAGATCCCCTCCCCATCTCACTTTCTAGCTCCTCTTTATGTTTTGTCTTACCCTATTAGGATTTGTGTCCCTTGAGAATGGGAACTTATATTTGATCTGACAGTGCTTGACACATAGCATGTAATAAATGTTCTATCTGCCTGTCTAATTTGTCAACTTTATTGGTTATACCTTTGTCTCAACCCATTTAAATGCAGAGTCATTGAAAACTTGAAAGAATTACTTCATGGCATATAACATACAGATAGAATCAACATTTCATTTATCAGGCAGTAAAATTTGTGATGAACACAACCATTCAGAACCAAGACACTAACCCAGAAGCTATCAGAAAGCCTCCTCACTAAAACACAAATAATTTGTTTCCTAAAAGAAAATCTCAAGATTTCACCCAGGGCATATTAATTAAATAAATAACTTTAAAAATATTCTGCTGTACGCCATGGCCCATCTTCCCCCATTCAACAAGAGACTGTGGGATCTCATAGAATGAATTAATCCCTAGGGCCGTAGAGTCAAGTTCTCACTCTCTCTGGCTTATTAATGCTTCTTACATGGATTTCTCTAAATTTTCCTTCAGCTTAGGTATGGCATTTATCTAGAGTAGCCTATAAAGTGAGTAACAGAGTAGACTCCCTCAAAGGTATTCAATGTGCAATATCATCATCAGGCATTGGATCGTTATTTATTTCCTTCATTTAGAAAAAAAGACATAAGATGCAAAGAACTAATTTTTTTTTAAATTATGGGAATGTGTAATTTAGAGGTGTTGTGGAAAGGCAAACATTCTAATACATTGGTAAGCCAGCCTAAGTGAAACAATAAGGCACTCTGAGGAAGAGAGAGAAGAATCAGCATGTGCCACTTTGACAAATGCCTCTCCTCAGACTTCAGCAGAGATAGCCCCGAATCTTGAACCCAAAAAGTCTTGGAATGGCAGTGTCATCCAGTTCTCTGATCCTGCTTTCAGCCCAGGCCCCACAGCCATCTTTGAAGGTGCTCCCCTGCCTTACCACCACCACCAAAGGACAGGTAAGCCCAGAAACCCTGAGAGTAGCAGGATCCCACAGAACACCAGTCCTGCTTTCGGCCCAACCATTTCAGCCATCATTCTGGTAGAGAGGCGGCCCGCAACTGTTTCTGTCATAGCCACTAAAGATCTAGAAAAGAAAATTCTTGCTCCTGAGGGAATTGGCACTGTCCAGTGGTTGAACATTAGAAATTAAAATTGTTTTTGTCAGTGGATATGACATTAAAGATAAAGCATTACCATCTACTTTGCCTATTTACTCTAAGAATCATGGGACCTTTTCATCTAACTTGGAATTGAGACCTCGACCCATTTTTGCCTCCTTTGATAGAATTTGAACTTCCTAAAGGTAGGGACTATTTTACTTTTCTATATTTGTTCCTATCCCCTAGATTAGTGCTTTGCACATAATAATCATTTAGTAAATGTTTTTAATTCATTCATTCATATTTGTGGAGTTGTGAATTCATACAACCATCCTGGAAAATAATTTAGAACTATGCAAACAAAATAGGGAATATGTCCATGCCTTTTGACCCAGAGATTCCAGTGTTATGCATATATATACACTCAGAGGAGGTTACTGACAAAAATAAAGTTTGCATATAGACCTAGATATTGAGTAGCACTTTTTGTGAAAGCAAAGAACTGGAAAATTTTTGTGTGTCCACCAATCAGGGAATGACTAAACACATTTTTCTACATTAATGTAATAGAAAATTACTATGCTCTAAGAAATACAAATATAATGAATACAGAGAAGCATGGAAAGGCATCAAGTAATGCGATATGAAATCAGCAAAGGAAGCAAAATAATATACACAATTATTACAATAAGGTAAATGGAAATAACAACCACCACAAAACAATCAGGAATGAACAAAGAATGACATTTGCCAGAGGGTTCCAGAAACTCTCTCTCAGCACCCATAACTTAAATGTAAGGATGCCCAGAGATGAGCTTGTACTCAGCCCCTGGACTAGGCCTTAAGAGTCAACTACAGGGGCCAAAAACATATACTTGACACCCAGAGTTTCCATCTAGGCCACCAATTCCACAGCATTGGAAAAATGACTAATTATAGCCCTAACAACCCTAAGAAGGTAAAAAACCAGGGATGTCCAAGACATAAATCTGAAGAGGAGAGTAACTTCAAAATACCAAGGAAAAAACAAAACACCACAGCCTGCCTGTGATCAAAATTGCTTAAAGAAATTATGTAATAGTGTAACATGGTATTATATGAAATGAGAGGAATAGAAGAAAGAATTTGAAGTGAAATAAGAATTATGGAGGAAAGAATTGGAGCGATAATTAACAGCTTATCACAAGATATACAAAACTTTACCCGGGCACAGATTCCATCAAATTTGGAATGGACCAAGTAGATGTAAAGACACCACAAGACAAGAAGAAAAAAATTTTAAATCAAAAGTTTTTTTAAATAAAAGAAAATATATGGTATTGCACTAAAAACAACTGACCTCAAACAGAAAAAAAAAGTACAGGAAAACAAAACAAGAAGAGATGTTTTAAGATTCACTGGACACCTGAAAAATATAACCAAAGAAACCCTAGATACCATATTTCAAGAAAACTTCCTACATCACTTTTAACAAGAAGATAAAGTGAAAATGGAATCTGTCAGTCACCTCCTGAAAGAAACCTCAAAATGGGAAACTCTCAGGAACTTCATAGACAAAATTTTCAGTTCAAAGAAAAAAATATTGCAAAGCAACTAGGAAAGACTGAGGCACCCCCATCAGGATCACTCAAATTAGTTTTCATATGTTTATACGGGATTAAGAAACAGAGAGCAGGGAATATGATATTTCAAAACCCAAATGATATAGCCTTATATCCATGAATAAAGTATCCAGCCTGAGTGTGATCCTACAGGAGAAAAACATGGATCTTTATTGAAAAAGAAGACTTTCAAGAATTCCTGATGAAAGTATCAGAGGTGAGTAGAAACTCTGAAATCTATATACAAGAGAAAAGGTAAATATAACCTATCCATTGGAAAATACTTTCTAAGAATGAAGTGTTGGTATTATAATGGGAGAGGGAGAATCACACCAGCATCCCCAGAGAAACATAATATCAGCCAGTGTCATGGAATAAAATAAGATGGAGGACCTGGCAGTCATGTTTGTTATGTTTTAATGATCTTAAAGGAAGAAAGGAAAGGGGAGAGGGAAGGATACACTAGGGAAGAAAAGGGAGAAACGGAGTTCCGATGAGTTCACATGATGAATCCTCTGAAGTGGCCCTAGTATTCAAATTCACGTTGCATATTTCTCTTGGGATGGAACCAATTATCATACTTTACCTAATTGTAATTTTGAATAATGTGATTTTGAATACATGCAACTGCTTCAGGGGATACATTATTGGCACTAATCAGGACTCAGCTGTATTGTTTCACATAATCAGAGGCATAGATGTAAATCTGTACAAATGAAGAAAGAGTAGGAGTTACTTGAACCTCACTTTCAACTGATAGAGAATGAGGTGAGCAGAATCAATAAATCAATAAAGATTTATTAAGGGCCTACCATGTGCCAGGCACTGTGCTAAGGAGAACAGGAGAATAGTTTATACTATAAAAATAACATTGTAAAGAACTGTTTTGAAAGATTGATTTTGTAGTTGTGGGTTTTCCTTTGTTCTCAAAGAATCCCATGACATCAGGGAAATGATGACATGACTTGCACTTGACTTTGATTTGAGTGAGGGAGATTTTGCCGTCACCAACCTTACTTTCTCCTCCAGAGCCATCTGGGTCCAATGGCCAGATATCCATTAGGACGTCTGGAGAGGGCCCAGGATGCAGAAAATCTTGGTCTTTTTAAGCTAAGGTCTTTTCAAGTTCTCCCTTTGAGTGAAGCAGTGCCCATTCCATGAATAGACCTCTTTAGGAAGTGAGTCAAGGGATGACTCCTTTAATTTAAAAAAAAAGTCAAACTAGGAGGGGAAGACCCTCATTGTAGGGATTTATTTTCCTTAACTATGCATATTTGTGGCTGGGGTTTTATTTTTCTTATGGATGGGAAGGAAGGTGAGAGAGAAAAAGGAAAGATGCTTCTCAATTTTAAAAGTTTTTTTTTTCTTTTTTAGTAACTGAATAATATTGACTTGATAATTGTTTCCAAAGCAAGTAAGTGCAGTGAAATATGTGCAATACAGTAAGTGCATGAAATCAGGTCAGATGGCAAGATGCCCTTGATGTTTAGTCCCTAGTTTCCTGGTGGCTATCAGAACTGGAAGGAACTTCAGGGGCTACCTAGGAAGAAATATCTATGGACAGCTACATTTAGAGAGGTATTTTAGTTTTTCTTAACCAGCAATCAAGATAGTAAATCCCCAAGATAGAGGCTGAAAACTGATTGAGTTCATTGACCTGGGGTAGATGTGGGAGAGAGGGAAGAGAGTGGGGCAGTGTCTGAACAGATGGCAAAATACCTGCACGGGGTAGACTCTGGTGTCCTGGAGGATGGCTGGATAGAATGAAGCATCATCTGGGGCTAGAAAAAGTATAGTAGATTGAAGTGAGTTTTCATTCACTCGCTCAGGAGGATGACGTGGTCATAAATCCTGCTTTTGGCACTGAATTGCTTAATAGAGGTATCTAGGTGGTCTAATGGATAAAGTGCTGATTTGTCAGAAATACTTGTGTTCAAAATCTGACCTTAGACACTTGCTATGTGACCCTGGAAAATTCACTTAACCTCTATCTGCCTCTGTTTCTTCACTGGTAAAATGGGGATAATAATAGAATCCACTTTCTGGTATTGTTGTAAGGATAAAATGAGGCAATGTTTGTAATGCACTTTGCAAACCTAGGAACAAAATACAAATTATAACTCATTTTGATTAATAACTGTGACTAGAACAGTCACTCAGCCATCTTTTTACCTCAAGCTTAATTCCCTAGTACTTTTCTAGGTTGTTGGAGAGGACAGATGGATTCCACACTAGCAGTTATTAGTATTTATTGATACTTTCAGAAGTTCATCTTTTTCTGAGCCTATTCATAAATTCAGAACCTATTATGTAACACTATGACCAATTGTCTTAGAATTGGTTATTCACTGTCTGAACTTTTCTACAAAACCAGTGGAGTGAAAATTATACAAATCATTTTATGCAGCTATGTCTGAAGACTTAACAAAATGACTAGACATTGGCATCAAAACAGTCTTCTAGTCTTCCGGGAAACTCTTTCAATTCAATGGACTGTGAACATTATCTGCAGTTCTGAGCCTGTGACTCAGGTACTGTTGTGTCCCAATGACTGTGTTCTCAGAGCATGGACAAGAGAAAACATGCCAAAGATGACAGATCCCTTTTGAAAATCAGGGCAGCACTATGGACTACTGACAACCCTAGAGAAGACAATGACCATGTACCACAGACTTCTTTCAAGGTGGAATCTCCTCATATGAAGTGACTCTCCTTTCTCTTAAGGTAGGAAGCCAAAATTCAAATTTCTTTCAAATACAGACAATATACAATTTTCCTATAGTCACCAAAAAAATTCTAATTATCAGAGTTACCCAGCTATCAACCTCAAAATCCTCATGATGGGTCATTTATAAATTAGTTACTGGGAAACAAGGCACTTTGCCTCAGTTACCTTCAGTCAATATTTTCCCCACTCCCGCCCAGGATATGTTTTCTCAGCGGTCCTCACAGTACCTGTGCCTATTTTTACTGCTTTCCAGAAATAAAATCATCCAAATCCAAAAGGGGCAACACTTTATACTTTATTTCTTTTATCCCTTTAAACTCTCTCCCTTCCCACTGTGGAAAGGTTGGGAAAATGATGTCTTTTCCCTTGGGTATAGGGAAAGTTTTGTTTCGTATAAATTTGTTTATCACTTTTATTCAAATGTTTAATTTATCTTTCAAGTGGTGATTGTGGTAAATGCTGCTCAGCGCAGGCATCTTTTGTGGAATGCTGTTAAGAAAGCAGCGAAATTTTTAAAGCTGTCCTCGGTCCAGCGACCTTCAGACCGGGTGTTCAGAACTGAAAAAGACAATGGTTAGCTCATTTTCACAACTCCCTAAGACAGAGATAATATTTATAATGGAATTTCTTAGTCTGCAGTGACTGACTGGGCTGTGACTTAACTTGTCTAGGACTGAGGTGACGACTCTGCTATTTTTTTTTTAGTTTGGTTCTAGAGAAGGGAGAAATCAAACTGACACAGCAGTCACAGCGTAGGGGAGCAGACTCGCCCACAAACAACAGGGAGGGAACAACGAGGGCGAATGACAACCCTGCTCACCTGAACAGTACCCCGTCACTGCCAGGCCTGTAATTTGGGCTCAAAGATTCGCCATTTGTAGAAGAATTATTCTAGTTCCAAAACCAGTTTTCCAGCTACTCTTAAGATCCCAGATAATGACCACTCTCTTCTACTTTTTTATTTCTGGAATAAATGTTCTTTCTTGGACAGGGATGGAGGACTGGAAAAAAATGTATTTGCTTGGAATCTCAAAATTCTACTCAAAAAGGCTTTAAATAGAAATGCATAGAGTAGGAAGAGAATTGCCTATGTGTGGTTATCAAGATAAGACATCACAGTGAGCAACTATAGTGTAAGAAAAAGAGAAGCAGTGTTGATGCCCAGGAATCCATGAGAAACAAGAATAAGAAAGAAGCTAGAGTTAAAGTGAATGGCCTTGATATCTGTACACGGATGCATGAAGTACAGGTAATGAGCAAGATAAATTAACAGTCCTAATATAAGTAGACAAATTTGGTGCCATAGGTATAATGCAGTCTTGGTAAGATGTGACTCATCATAATTGCAGTATGACCTTGGAAGAATATACTTCATTTGAAAGGAAAAGAATAAGCATAAAGGAGGCCAGAGTAGCATTCTATATTCTATAATAAGATATTCTCATAGGCATGTGTATAACATAAGTCAGTTGTGCCATCATGCCCTAGAGGAGAATATCCATTTGTCCTTCCTCTGAGGAAGTGAGGCAAGCTTTGATTTTGGAGTCAGAAGACCTGAATTTACCTCTCAGCTTGGCTGTTTATTATATATGTGTTCTTAGTCAAGTCACAATCTTCATTTCCTCTCTCTAAAATGAAGGGATTGAGATATATGACCTCTGAGGGGTCCCTTCCAGTTCTAGATATATGATCTTATGTCTGAAAAGATCTGTAGATCTTAGTGGACAGCAGATTTATTATGAGTTAATAGTGTGATAAAGTAGTCAAAAAAGGGAGGGAAGAAGGGACAAATAGAGTTTGGAACTCAAATTTTTTTAAATGCATAAAAATTATTTCAGCGTGTAACTGGGGGAAATATATTAAACTTAAAAATGACTAATATGGAAGTGTTTTATATGATTACACATGTATAACCTATATCTGATTGCTCATCATCTCAGGGAGAGGGAAGAGGAGGAAGGTATAGAATTTGGAACTTAAAGCTTTAAAAAAAATTATAAACAGCCAAAAATTGTAATAATATCATAGTATTAAGAAATGCAGTGTCCTAAGAAGGCATTGGCACACTGTAATTTGTCATAGTTAGACCAGATTTGAATTATCATGTTTAGGTTTGGGCACCACAGTTTAGGAAGGATATTGATGAGCTAAAGAGTACCTAGCCTAAATTGATTAGGATGATGAAGGCACATTTAAGGACAGGTTAACAGAATTATGGATACTTAGCCTATTGATGAGAAATGAGAGGACTTAATCGTTGTCTTCAAGCATTTGAAAGATTGTCATGGAGGAAATAGATTAGGTTTGTACCACTTGATCCCAGAGGGCTGAGGTAGAGATAATGGGTGGCAGATATAGAAAGGCAGATTTAGGCTTGATGTCAGAAACAACTTCCTAACAATAGCTAGGTGGCACAGTGGGGTCCAGAAAACTCATTTTCTTGAGTTCAAATCTGGTCTCAGACACTTACTAATTGTGTCACCCTGGGCAAGTCACTTAACCCTGTTTGCCTTAATTTCCTCATCTGCAAAATCAGCTGGAGAAGGAAATGGCAAACCATTCCAGTATCTCTACAAGAAAATTCCAAGTGGGGTCACAGAGTCAGACCTGATTGGAGTAGCAATAACATAGCGGCATATGATGCCTTGTGAGGTTCTTTCCCCTAGAGATCTTCAGACAGGTTGTTGTAGAGGAGCGAAGTGACATCACTACGCTTGAGTCAAATTTCAGTATGTCCAACTGTGGCTGATCAAACCAGTATGAGCTCAGAATGTTCTACCACAGGTCGGGCACAAATAGTCCATGTGAACTTTTGGGGTGGATTCTCTAAATTTGCATATCCTGCATTTCTCTTGAGCTATTTCACTTCTGCTTTGCTCATAGAGAACAGCACTTCCCTTATGTGGGCACACCATGCTGATCAGTCCAGTGCCAGTGTCTCCACAATCAGTTCCAAAGTTTTTAAGAGCCATTATGCTGATTTCATTGTGTATGTGAAACTTGGACAGTCTGCCAGCACCATGCCAGAAATCTGAATCACTTCCATTTGAATTGTCTTAGGAAGATTCTGAAGATCACCTGGCAGGATAAGGGACCAGATACTGAGGTCCTTTCTTGAACTAAAGAAACTGCCAAGCATTCACACTCTGCTTCAGAGAGTGTAACTCCGAAGGGCTGGCCACATTGTTCCAATGTGAAACGTACGCTTGCCAAAAAGACTATTTCATAGAGAACTCCCACAGGGCAAGCATTCACATGGTGGTCAGAAGAAGCGATACAAGTACACTCTCAACATCTCTCCTAAGATAACTCTTGTCTTCAAAAAAGATGACCACCTGTCAAGTGTACTGTAAAGATGTTTCTCATTCATGAGTACATTGATCGAGGTGGCTGCTGAATCCTCTGAATCAATCAGTAAACATTTATTAAGCACCTACTTTGTTCCAGGTGCTGTACTAAGTTCTGGGGATACAAAAAGAGGGGAAAGACAACCCTGCGCTCAAAGACCTTACAAGCTAGTCGGGGGAACAATATGCAAACACATACAAAAACAAGCTATGTACAGGATAAATAGGAAATAACAGAGGGAAGGCACTGAAATTAAGAGAGGTTGGAGGTTTCCTATAGAAAGTAGTTGCTTTTATTTTCTTTTCAATTTTAGGATTCTGTGAAAAGCACAATCTGTGACTTAATGGAAAGATCACTGAACTATGAGTAAGCAACCTGGATCTTTTTTCTGCCTCTGGGCATAACTAGGTATGTGGTTTGAAGCAAGATACTTAATCCCTCCAAGCTTCAATTCCTACCCCTGTATAATGAGGAGGAAAGTAATACCTACTTTACTACCTTCCAGGGTTGTTGTGAGAATTAAATACATTAAGTGCCTTGAAAAGGAGATAGTATATCTGAGACAGTGTAAAGGATTGAGCAATGGAATTATAGTCAGAAGCTCCTAGTTCAAGTAGCAATGCTGTCATCCAACTGGTAAGTCATGGCAATCATGTAAAACCTCCATTCCTCCTAAGTAAAATGGAGATAATGATAAATGCACTACTTTTCTACTTTGTGTTTTTAAATTATCTGACTTCCTGTTTTCAGCTATTTTAGAATTAAAAAGTTGGAACTTCCAATCATAATAACACTAATCTATAAAATAAAAATTACATAATTGCGATGAAATTCTCAGGGAAAGTAACATTTTAATTTTTATGTTAGATCATCCCATTTCATCCAGTGCTTCATTGTCTCATGGAGGTAACTCTGGGTTCTTGAAGTTTATATCTTACTCCCCAATCATACTACCCACGTATAAGCAGGTCTTAAAATTAATGAAGTTAAGTTTTATTGAAAGGTCAAAAAACATGAAAAATAAAAACATCCTTCAGTGAGCAACCAATTTTTAAAGATCTTTGCTTTTCAGTTGTATCTAATTCTTTGTGACCTCATTTGGAATTTTCTTGGCAAAGATACTGGAGTAGTTTTCCATTTCCTTCTCCATTTTGTCCCCATTTTGCAGATGATGAAACTGAGGCAAATTCAACTTGTCCAGGGTCACACAGTTTGGAAGTGTCTGAGGCCAGATTTGAATTCAGGAAGAGGAGTCTTCCTGACTCCAGGTCCAGCACTGTTGTGCCACCTAGCTGCCCCACAGAAGCAATTAGGTAAACATAAATGTTTAGGACTTTGAAAAAGGTTATTTGTCAAAAAGTGAACTTCTTTATTTAAAGTATATTGGCAATTCCTACCTCCCTTCTTTGCAGATGTGTAAAACTGCATATGCTGTCAGATTTTTTCCAATCTGTTGGTTATTTTTCCTGAACTTTTTTTTCTTAAAATTCTTTATTTTGAAGGATATTGGATAGTTCTGTGTATGAGGGATGGTAGTGGGTAGGGAGACAGTGGGAAATATAAATAATGTAAAATGAATGATATCAATAAATATGTGGTTTAAAAAACAAAGTATATGGTCTCCTCTCCTATGTGTATTGATTTTCTTAACTGTTTTCCTTGGTATAGGAGAAAGTGGAATGGGGTAATAACTGTTATAGGAAACGAAGAATCAGTAAAGTATTTTCAGTAAAACAAAAAAAATAAGTATTTTCATAATTAAAATAATCTGTATGAAAATCCAACCAATAATCCATATGTTTTTGATCATCTCTAAAGCTATGGAGTTTTGTTTTAGTTTTATCAAAAGCTGCACTGATTTGACTCCATAACCACAATGACAAGATTTGAATAAATATTTAAAGATCCTGCATTTTCCAAAAGACTTCCCTTTCATTTTGTTTTCAGGGCATAAGAGGAAATTCTACCAAATTCTTGCTTTTTGAGAAAAATTCAGCGTTAGTCATATATAGTTCTGGCATAGGTCTAACTTTTAAAACTCAATTGTACTCCCTTCACCATTAAAATGTTGATTGTACTGTCAGTAAGTAGGAAAGTATATTTCATATTTCATTATATACGCTGACAACATTCTTTCTACCTACAAATGTTTACAATTTGACAAGCCTACAGATCAGTCTAATTGCTGTAGCAGGAATAAGCAGGTATAAAGCAGAACTTTTATAGCTAAGCTTTTGGGTAAGCATGAAATTAAATTGCCATGGAGAAAGGAAGAAGAGAGTGAAGGAAGGGAGAGAAGAAAGGAAGGATGCTTGGCTTTAGAGAACAATTGAAAAAATGCATTTCCTAAAATGTTCTTATGCTGTCAGATGTGGTCACTAAGTACTTACACATAGTTTTGCTGAACTATCTTTTTTCTTTTCTTTTTAATCTTTATTTCAAGGGAAAATTTGCTTAGAAGAGAATGAAGAAAGAATATGCAATATCTCAAAAGTTTTGGTGCAGTTTTGAGCTGTAATATCACTACACTGAAACTTTTGGGACACTGTTTGAAAATGAATATGATATAAAAAAAAGGCACCCTATAAATATCAAAGAGGAAGAGAGGAAATTTTAAAAAATCTATTACCTATGTAAGGACATTTATAAATGACATTATACATTTCTACATTTCATCAACCTATAGAATATTACAAAGTCTCTATAACCACTCAAAAGAGAGGAGGCTAAGTATCCACACAGGAGAAACCAAGTAGATAATAAAATGCCTATTACTCAGTTTTGCACCAGTAAATATCCTTCCAGTGAGGTCAGTTGCTGCAAACCATCTCATTTCTAAAGTATCAAAGTTCAAGTGAACCAAAGGACACTGAAGACTGAATGACACATAATGAAGGGCATGACATGTATAAGTAGATTATAGCACATTACCAATGATAACATGAGTGTAAGAAGTGATTTTAAATATCCAATGGTTGGTGGTGGTTTTGATTTTAAAAAGAGCTAAGGTTGGCATGTAGTAGAGTGAGATGTAGAAGATGAATGACCTAAATGTTGTGCTGGTGCCCATCAAATGCAAAAGATCTAGGGGACTTTCCAATATGTTGGGTGGGACTTTTCAATATGTTGGGTAGGACCTCTGTGGAGGATTTACAGGAGAACATGGATAAAAATTGTGCAGGAAGAGAAGAGGAGGACAAATTGATATTATTATTTTCATTATTTTTGTTATGAGATAATAGCAAACAATTATATAGTGCTTTAAAGTTTGCAGAACCTTTACAAATATCATCTCATTTCATTCTCACACCAATCCTAAGATGTATTATTATTATCTCTGTTAACAGATAAGGATACAGAGACTGAGAGAGTGACTTACCCAGGGTCACACTGCTAATAAGTGTCCAAGCCAGGATTTGAACTGGTTTTCCTGACTAGGTCCAATGCCCATCCACTATGCCACTTAATTGCCTGGGATCACAGATCTGCTAAGTTACTAAAGTATCTCTAAATTTATCACCAGAGGAAGAAGGTTGGTCACTGGGAATTTTTTTTTTTTTGAATCACAAACTCTTTTGGTAGAGGAAATGCTGGTGCTTATCAGAGTTCAGTTTCTTGAGGGATCAAAACATACAAAAACCTGATTTTCTGTAACTTTCTCCAAAACAGTCACCTACTCTGTACCTGAAGACAATCAATGGGTTATTATCACCTGCTGTGGTCTATTTCCCTTTTGCATAGTTGTAGTCATTGGTAGGGTAGGACAGGTAGGTGGTGCACCTGCAGTCAGGAAAATTGATTTTCCTAAGTTCAAATCCAGCCTCAGACACTTCTAGCTGTGTGACCCTGGGCAGGTCACTTAATCCTGTTTGCCTGAGTTCCTCATCTGTAAAAGGAAATGGCAAAGCGCTCCAGTATCTCTATCATAAAGAGTCACTTACTACTGAGCAACAACAACAAATCACTGGTAAGCTTTTCCTATTATCAAGCTGGAATCTGCCCTTTTAGAGGTCTTCTCTTCCAAAGAGCACACCACATGTGATACCATCCATTTTAAATATCTTTGACCAAGGGAATGGAAGAGTCTTCTAACAGAACTGATAAGACTTAACTTTAATACATAAGGAGCTTTTTTTTTAGCTTTCTTCACTTCTTACAAAATTGGAGGTTTTATAAGAAATTATTTGACTCCTGTGTATGTTTAAAAAATATTAGTTAGTATATGCCCTAAGGTTTATAGTCTATGAAAACATATGCTTGAAGACATGTGGGGAAAATGCCATAAGAGAGCTAGAATTTCTATGCTTCTCAGGGAAAGGGAAGGACTGTTTGAAAGATTTTTTTTTAAAAATATACTTTGATTTTTTTTTTCACTATGACCTTTTTGGGTAATGAATTACTGAGGGAAACATCAATTTCTTTCATAATAAATTGGAATGATAATATCAACTGGTTACAAAATGTCACTGTCACTTTGGAGAAGGAATGATTTGATTTTAGTTACAAAAAAATTTAAAAGATATTATTCATCTTCACAAATTATTACAAGGAAAGCAACATTTATTTCCTGTTTTCTATGCAGCAGTTATTTATTTTAACATACAATATATGCTTGCTTTTTATCTTGGGTTATATATCTAGTCAAGTGCAGTCTTAGACCCAAAGGAGAATTTGACCTGAGCTGGTAACTCCTTTTCCTTTATGTGTTGGAGGAGGAAAAAATGCATTCATTCATTCATTCATTCAATAAACATTTACTGCCTATTATGTATCAGGCACTGTCCTAAACTCGTGTGATAGAGAAAATGGAAAAAATAGTCCCTGCTCTCAAAGAGCTTACAATGTAATGCAAACAAATATATATGAAGGAAAAACTTGTGGCTTGTGACTTGGCAATCCTTTCTGTTATATGGTCAATCAGTTCCTATGCCATGCTGTGCTATAATAAGAAGCTGTAGTGCATTTACTCACCATTGAGTTTAGGAGCTAAAAAAGAAAAAGAAGGAAAGAAAAAGAAAGCAAGAAAGAAAGCAAGAAAGCAAGAAAGCAAGAAAGCAAGAAAGCAAGAAAGCAAGAAAGCAAGAAAGCAAGAAAGCAAGAAAGAAAGAAAGAAAGAAAGAAAGAAAGAAAGAAAGAAAGAAAGAAAGAAAGAAAGAAAGAAAGAAAGAAAGAAAGAAAAGAGGAAGGGAGGGAGGAAGGAAGGAAAGAAGGAATAGAAAGAAAGAAAAAGAAAGAGAGAGAGAAAAAAAAGAGGAAATGAAAGAGCAATATTGCCCAACAGTCCAGTTCCAGTTGGGTTGCTCCTACTCCTTGCAAGGCTGTTGTTTGTTCTTCATTCTTGAAGAGGACCACGACATCATGATGGTGATACCATGTCATGCAAATGGATTGGATTTAAGTGAAGGAGGGCTGTGCCAAGTCACCAGCCTCACTTTCTTAAAAGTGTATCCTGCAGAAAGTTAGTTGTTAAACATTTACTAATATGTTCCTGCACTGGGACCAAAGTGCTGCTCCCAGTTGGAACAGAATGACTGGCTGGTCAATGGAGCACAATATTCTTACCAAGCAAAGAGGAATCAGAAAAGGCCTCACTGGTAATGGCTAGAGAACTGAAAAATATTCAGACCATGAGCCTTTTGTTTTCAGAAGTCCAGAGGAGAACTAACTGCGGTCTCATCAGACAATGGACCAGATGAGGTCTATTCCCAAAGCTATCACTGTCTACTCCTGTTAGGTCTGCCTGGCCAAATCCAACTTTCTATGCCCTTTATCTTTGATTCTTTGATTCATTATCCTTGTTTCTGGAAGTACTGGCAATATTAGATTGTTTTGAATAGTTTGAATGATATATTGAACTGGGTACTATCTATTGTACACTGGAGAAAACTTAAGTGATTTCTATTGTGTAGTATGGTAATCGGAGTAGGACTTTTCCACTTTATTAAATGAATAATTCAGGCAATGGACAGAAATAGCTAAATGTGCATATAGTCAAATAAATCAAAACAATCTGATTGACCAAATCAACATGTCTTGCCTTTTCTTAGAGGGTACATTCTTAGTTTTGGCAGCTCTTTTTACGTAGTCATGGGTATCTGTGTTCAAGAAGTTTAAAAAAATCATCTTAAGTAATCTCAGTAAATATAAATAAGTTTTTCAGATACTGTAATTGCCCTCTGATGGAGGAAAATCATGAAGTTCATGTCATTGTCATTGTTGACAAATTAACCAAGGAGGGAGGAGGTAGTGGACCAGGAGAATCCTCGAGTCATTTGAGGATTCCCCCAGTCAACCTGATAACTAATGAAATTATAAAACATGGGCCACAATTTGGAGGGGGAAGGTTATCTTTTTAAAAATATTTTTTTTGTTATTCTGAACTTGACAGACATGAATATTTCCATGTACAAAGAACAGAAAAGAGGATTTTTTGTAAAACCATGAATCTCATCATGTATGTTTTTACCCCAAGTGTATACTCAGTTCAGCATGTTAACTTCAAAACTTTTTCATTTCTCTGACTTTACTTTTTAGGTTATGCCTTATATATTTTTTTAAAATACTTCATTGAAGTTCTCTTCTTTCTTCCTTCCCCCCTGCCTTTTTTTAGTATCACTATCAATAGCCCACCTCTTATCCCTAATTTCTCCCCTTCCAAAAAACCCCACAATTCTCCCTTGAAAAAAGTTGGTATAATCGCCCAAAATAAACACACATGTCAACCATGTCCAAAAACATATGACTCATCTTACACGTCTAGTCTGTTACCTCCCTATTAATACACTGGAAACGTGTCACCATCATTCCTTTGGAGTTGTGACTGATCATTGCATTGATCCAAGTCCTTAAGTTTTTGGAAGTTGGATTTTTGTTTGTCTTATAATAATTGTATAAATTGTTCTGCTGCTCACCTCACTCTTCTTCAATTTACAAAGTTTTCTCGGGTGTTTCCAAATCAGTCCCTTTTGTCATTTGTTTTAATGCACTCATATTCTATTGTATTCATATACCATAATTGCACATTATTGTTTGGAGGCAATGATAGAATCTAAAGAATTTGAATAAGTGACTAAGTGAATATCAGTCTTGCTTCCTCCTAACCTCTAAAAGCGTGCTAGATCTACTCTTTGAGGTTTTTGTTTTCCATGATTCCCTCACCTTTTCCCTTGCACTTTTTTCTAGAGGGCAGCAATACATGTGTGTTTGGGGAGTAGATATCTATCTCTTCCACCTCTGGGAGCTTAATGCTCATATAAATAATATTATAAACAAACATATAAATAAACATATATTAGTAATAGACTTAGGCTTGCTCATGGCCTAAGAGAAAATTCAAAGATCTTATTCTTGAACCCCAACCATCTGTGATGAGGAGAGATTTTTAATCCCCTAGACCACATCATCCCCAAATAGGATTTTTTCGAAGGGAGATTTCTTGATAAAAAGCAGATTTGGGAGTAGTCTTATGGGTAACCTCAAGTTTCAGAGTTCTTGATTTCAAGGCTTAAGAAGCCAGACATTCCAGAGAGAGATTTCCCAATGTAATGTAACCCTTCAAGAATCCACGTGGTCCTGTGCAGGATCCTACTTGAAAAACAAAGCCAGTGAATTATTTGTGTAGGTCAAGTGAGGAGTTTATACCTTTAATAAGCTCTAAAGAATGTTTACTTTCTGAGGAGAGTCTAAACCACAAGGTGGTACTTCAAGTCTCGGGGAGAATGTTTAGGACTCTTTAATAAAGAGAGACTCATTGAAATGACAGATATTTGCCCTTTCACAAACCCCAAGTTTCACTCCCCTCCTGGATGACCCTTTGAGAACTTTCTGTTCCTGTATTTGTTCAAGGGCTCCTGTGAGTCTTGATGGTAATATGTCTATTCTGAGAGGCAAAATAAAAACTGTTCCCTTCCCAATATCCATATGATAGATTATGTACCAGTACCAGTGCCAGTATGCTAGAGAGTTAGTAACCTTGTTACCTACGCTTAGGGAAATGTGGACCAAACCGTAACTAAGTTTTATTTTGGAAGTTTCCCTGGATTAGCTCCACGTGGAGACAAAGAGACAAGGAGAAAATGACCCTTTGGGGACAAGTCCTTGGAATCAAACATGGTGGCCCTGATGAGAGTTGGAGGGAAAGGTTAGTCCCCCCACTCCAACACTGGTGTACCAGGGGGAGGTTGCCTGGAATGAATTCTCGGACTCAAGCATTCTTGAGGTCCAAGCAAAGATTTATTATGCTTTTCAGCAGGTAAGGGTTTTTAAGGAGTTTGCACCCTTAGAGGGGTATAGTTAAAGTTTATATAGAATATTCTATAGTATTACATGTACATGTACAAGTGTGATGACCAGGTGATTCAGGGCAGGATTAGGGAGTGGTTAAGGGGTGGTTAGTTCTTAAAAGAACGTGAACTTTTAGTATGTACTGCACAAGTATTTTACCCAGAGTTTATCAGGAAATAGCCCAAGGTGGGGCTACGTGGAGGTGTGGTTTTAAGCCTGACTAAATCAACTAGTAGTCAAGACTGACTAAGGAATACCAGGATGTTCTCATCAATGTCTTGTTAGACAAGATAAATGTAAGGGTATATACATATGTCTAAGTCTAGGATACATATGATTGGTCAGTGAGTAGTAAATGTCGTTATAACCCAGTACACAGCTGGTTCAAACTAATAAATTCTGTAAATGCAACTGGCTACTGTATCAGGAAAAGAGATAGAAGTTGTGCTAGAGTAGGCTGTGTTCTTGGGCTGAGGAGAAACTGCCTGGGATCATGTTTTGATGCTAGGGAGAGAGAGAAATATGAGTTTAGAATTGGGGTCCAAGCACAGACACCCAAGCACCCCATCAGCCTTAGCAACTGTCTTCAAATCTTGTACCAACCTTCATTATGCTGAGTGTTTCAATATTTCAGCGTACCTATGGTCTCCACTTATAGTTATTCTCTCCAATGGTAATAATAATGATATTTATAACATTAATAGCACTTAGCACAATGCCTGGCATTGATAAGCTACTTTAAGATTTGCAAAGGGCTTTGCAAATTTTATCTTATTTTAACCTCACAACAATCCTGTGAAGGAGATGCCATTATCATTCTCACTTTACAGTTGAGGAAACTGAGGCAGACAGAGGTTAAGTGATTTGCCCAGGGTCACATAACTAGTAAATAATTGATGTTGGATTTGAATTCTGGTTTTCCTCCTGACTCCAGTCTCTGTTCTCTATTTCCCTACTTAGCAGCCTCTGCAGTGATACAGATCAAACCTTTTACTACTCATCCCATGCTATCATTCCACATCCTTCCATACATCCTCCACAGAGGTTATATGTGATATTCAGCTTGCTGAAAGCTGTCCTTCAGAGGGTTTTTTGGTTTGTTTATTTTATGTTTTGGGTGTTTGTCTTTTTTTTCTTTAACATTTTTTGGTCACCAATGTAGCACTGTCTGTCCATCTGTCCTTACGCTTGGTACATAATTGGCTTATCTCCCTTTCTAATCAAATTATGCTGATTACGGTCATTATGTGTGTGTGTGTGTGTGATATCACTGGTGTCAGTACTCTTTATGAGGAAACTCCTACCAACGCAGATCAATACCTACTCTGCAATTCATAGTTCTAGAAAGTTGCAGGACACTGAGAGGTTAAGTGTCATCCAGTGACACAGAGCCAGTATATGTCAGAGGGAGGGCTAAAATCCAGGTCCTCACCAGTGGGGTCTATATCAAATAGAAACAAGAGTCTCTAAATTGTACATAAGTATCCCTTCTGACTGCCTATCAACTTAGAAAATCACGTATTAACATTATCTTCTCTTGTAAGGCAGCTAGTTAGCATAATGGATAGAGAGCTGTGCGTGGAGTCAGGAAGACCTGAGTTTGAATCTGGTCTCAGATATTCACTACCTGTGTAACCCTGGGCAAGTCCCTTACCCTCTGTTTGCCTTAATCGACTGGAGAAGGAAATGGCAAATCACTCTAATATTCTTGCCAGGAAAACCCCAAATGGGGTCAGGAAGACTTCGATACAATTGAGCAACAGCTGTTCTATTGAATTTTTATTTATTTCGTTAAATATTTCCCATTATATTTTAGTATGGTTCACCTTCACTCAGGGCAGCATTGCCCCGTGCTCTTGACTACAAAATTGGCTTTTTATCTACTCTACCATACTACTTTTTGTTATTTTTAAGCGTGCCATGACATCCAGTTATGTCTAGACATGGCCTTATGAGCAGGTAATATCATTTCTCATTTACAGTTTAATGGCTTGTACAGTGGTTCAGGGTCAGGGCCCTAACACAGATTAACAGTAGAACATGGTTAAAACCATAGCAAAGCACATATTCTTAAGCCAGCTCTCCCAAATCCCATTATATTTTACATGTAATTGTCAAAATCCAAAGTCAATGTCTTCTTTTATGCAAATGAATGAGAAATCTCAATCATGGATTTAGAACTGGAAAGGCTTGAGAGTCATAGAATTTCAAACCCTAATTTTATAGGTGAAGGAAAAAAAACAAGGCCCAGAGAGGTTGATTGATGACCCAAAGTCATGCAATAAGTAAATAGGAGAACTAGGATTTGTGCAATTTTCTCTTTCTGACTTCAAACTGGGCACTTTTTTTTGACTGTGCTATGGTGCTTCCCTAATACTACTTTCTCTTTCTTTTTTGTAGCAATATTCTTTCTGATTCATTTCCACCCCACTCCAAAGGTTAAAGGGGTAAGGTATGTCTTTTCTAACGCTTAAGGCAACAAATCTAAATAGGTCACCCTACTATTAGCCACCAGTGACGAGTGTCCCATGCCTAAATAATTAACATTAATTAGCTGTTACAAAGAAGAGATAGCTAGAAGAGAAATACAAATATTCTCTCCAACACATTGGGGACATGCTCTCCCCCTATATAACCTCAATCTCTCAGGAGAGTGGCTCAGAATGAGCGCAGGCCTACATAACGTTGATCCTATCAAACTTACCAGCTGTGATATTGCTACCAGTAAGATGAGTCCAAAAGGTTTCTCTTCCTTCCTTGTGTCATTGATGCAGGGCTAGCTTCAAAGTCCTTCTTGATTTCAACTCTGGGTACTCTCAGATTCCTAGATTCGTGGACTGCCAAATGTCTTGGTCTCTTCACCTTTTAAAAAACTCTAAAGTTTTTTACCTCCACCTTCCTTCACTTAAAAGGGCTGTCTGTATTCCAGGATCCCATGTAGGAGACAGAGGGTACAAGGCCTCTCTCCTTAAAACGTTGGCTAGCAAAAGAATTGACTGAGATGTCAAACCACAAGAAAAAAACTGAGATTTGTTGTTTCCCTCCTACCACCCCCATACCCCAACCCCACACAGCCTCAGTTATGGCCCTGTAGCTGCAGTGAATCAAGAAGCTCCTTGTTTCTTGTGTTTAGCAATCTGAAAACATGTATAGGATGTATACACATGCTCCAAAGTTTCTCCAAGGCATTTCCATTACACATTTTCACAGCTCTCCCAGAAGCAGGCTTCCCATCCTTTTCAATGTGGAAAATTGTATCAGTAATACTCTATGTATATTTGCAGTGACTGAGTTCATTACATTTTTAGTGGGGGAGAAAGTACAAAATGAATAAACAAGAGTTAAATGTATATAAGAACTATGAAATCAAGCATGTCTCCAAAAAGAATGACTGACAATGGATTTTTTTAATACATGTAGAGTATTAATATATATGCATGTATTCATTATATATTATAACTATATAGTATTAATAAATGAATACTTGGTAGCTTGGTGGCACAGCGGATAGAGTGCTGGGCCTGGTGTCAGGAAGACTAATCTTCCTGAGTTCAAATCCGGCCTAAGACACTTACTGGCTGTGTGACCCTGGGAAAGTCAATTAACCCCGCTTGTCTCAGTTTCTCATCTGTAAAAAGAGCTGGAGAAGGAAATGGTGAACCAGTCGAGTATCATTGCAAAAAAAAAAGGTCACACATACACACACAACCATATGGGGCCAAGAAGAATTGGACATGACTAAAAAACTAAAAATATATATGTATTGAACATATATCCAAATATATATATAGGTATTCAAACATACACACACACCATGCGTTCTTTATGATAGTAGTAGTATTTTGGCAGTATGTAATGCAAATTGGAAGACTTTGGAAGAAGAGGCTATCTCTGTTCTGCAGTTGTGGAGAAAAGGCTTATGACAATCTTTCTGGAAATATGTGATATTCTGCCTCAAGGTAGAATCATAGATTTCATATTCCTTTGGGCTCTCCATTAATAATATGATATTAATAATATAATAATATAAATATTGTAATAATTATATAATAACATGTAATATGAGACACAAGCCAACATTCAGGCATTGTGATAAATTTTATCTGACTCACATAGGACAGAACTTTAAAATGCTAATTCTGATTGAAAACAATTCCATATATCCCAAAGACTCAGCTTTCTATTGCAGCAAAAATGGGTGCCTAGCAGAACCTTTGAGTGC
The DNA here is from genome assembly GCA_023548195.1 of Bettongia penicillata ogilbyi. NCBI lineage: Eukaryota > Metazoa > Chordata > Mammalia > Diprotodontia > Potoroidae > Bettongia > Bettongia penicillata. Next base: position 2,479,585 of record JAJHZJ010000121.1, on the reverse strand, counting down.
AACTTTGGGGTGAAAAATAGTTTCTCTTATCTTTATCTTAGCTGGTCAACACAAAGCAGATACAATTCGTCTCTGAACCAATGTACAAAGCCTTAGCCTGTTAGATAGAAGCTGTAAGAATTTACACTATGCTGGCATTACTTTCAAGAATCCAGTAGGAAAAAATTATTAAACCTCACATCCTGGGTTGAGAAAGAAAAGTAACCTATGTCAAAATGAGTGAATAACTATATGTTAAATCTACTGTGATGAGACAGGCGATATTAAAGTGCTTTTGGAAAGCCATTAAAAGCAATGTATTATTTTTCAACCATTCTGATTGGTTGTTGTGAGAAATTTTCCACATGTGGGGTGAAACAGGGTTCAAAGCTCAAAAGGCATTGTTATACAATATGAAAGGCCTGGAATGAAGCTGGCAGATTGGGAGAAAGGTAATGACCCTGCCCAAGGTCCAAGGAACATTTTTCCCCTAAATTTTATTAATTTATTTGCCTTCAGTTTTCAACAATCACTTCCATAGGTTCCAAATTTTCTCCCCCTCTTCCCTCTTTTTCCCCAAGATGGCATGCAGTCTTATATGGGCTCTATATATACTTTCCTATTAAACACATTTTCGCATTAGTCATGTTGCATAAAATAATTAAAATGAATGAGAGAAACCATGAGAAAAACCAAACATAACAAAGGAGAAATAGTCTGCTTCATTCTGTGTTCCGACTACATAGTTCTTTCTCTGGATGTGGATGGCATTTTGCATCATTAGGCCTTTGGAAATATTTTAGGCCCTTGCATTGCTGTACAGGGCTAAATCTATCAAAAACAGTCCTAGGGTACTGTGGCTGTACTGTGAATAATGTTCTCCTGGTTCTTCTCACTTCACTCAGCATCAGTTCGTATAAGTCTTTCCAGGTTTTTCTGAAGTCTACCTGTTTGTCATTTTTAATAGCACAATAGTAATCCATTATATTCATATATCACAGCTTGTTCAGCCATTCTCTAATTGATGGGCATCCCCTTGATTTCCATTTCTTGGCCACCACAAAAAAAGCTGCTATGAATAATTTTGTACATGTGGGCTCTTTTCCCATTTTTATGATCTCTTTTGGAAATAGCCCTAGAAGCAGTACTACTGGGTCAAAGGGTATGTACATTGTTATAGCCCTTAGGCTCTAGTTCCAAATTGCTCCCCAGAATGGTTGGATCAGCTCACAGTTCCACCAACAATGTATTAGTGTTCCAACTCTCCCACATCTTCTCTAACATTTATCATCTTCCTGTTTTGTCATGTCAGCCAATCTGATAGGTGTGATGTGGTACCTCAGAGCTGTTTTGATTTGCATCTTGGTTTAGAGCATTTTTTCATATCAAGGAATATTTTTTTACAAATACATAGAAAGATGAGCAGGATGCCCTCAGAAAAACCTGGAAAGACTTACATGAAGTGATGCAAAGTGAAGTGAATGGAACTAGGAGAACATTGTAATTGTACACAATAACATGTATGATGATCAACTGTGAATACCTTAGCTATTCTCAGCAATACTTATATCCAAGATAATTCTAAAGGATTTGTCATGAAAAATGCTATCTACCTCCATAGAAAGAGCTGATAGAGTCTGATTGAAGCGTACTTTTTAAAACTTTGTCTTTTCTTTCCTCCTTTTCCTCATCTGTGTTTTCTTTCATAACATGACTAATATGGAAATACGTTTTTCATGACTGCACATGTATAACCTATATCAAATTGCTTGCCTTTTCAATGAGAGGAAAGGGGAGAAAGGAGAGGAGAAAATTTGAAACTCAGAATTTTATAAATATATATTAAAATTAGTTTTATATGCAATTGAGAAAATAAAATATTAGATAAATATTTTTTAAAATACACAGAAGAGAGCAGTGTATTCCAGTTTTCAAGCCTGAGACATTTGTCTAATACCCTCCTCATTGGTGAAGTTGAAACCTGGATTACAATAGAAAGAGATTCAGAAGAGGACACAGACAAGCAGGGCAGTTTTGTTAATACCATGTAACATTTAATATAGACTTTCAAAATATAACAGAAATTTATAGTTCCATATACAATTGGATTTTCTAGTATTTACATATTGAAATGTTTGTGTTTGTTGATGTATATTAAGTTTATGCAGAGATACTGGAGTGCTTCATCATTTCCTTCTCCACCTCATTTTACAGATCAGGAGACTGAGGCAAACAGAATGAAGTGACTTGCCCAGGGTCACACAGCTAGCACGTGCCTGAGGCCAGATTTGAACTCAGGAAGATGACTTTCTGACTCCAGACCTGACATTCTATCCTCTAAACCACTGCTCCATCATTGTTTAACTTGTTTTTTCACTGAACCCATTGATTGTTTTGACATTTTGAAGGCAAAACCTAAATTTCGTATGAAAAGAAGAGGTAGAGTTGAAGACTAGCTTTTTCTTTTCCCCATTAACAAGAGTCTGTGGCATTTTGATTTCAAACAGAAGAAGTTCATGAAGAGAAAATAAACCTTTGCAAAGTTCCCTATTATTCCCTTAGGTATTTACAAAACCACATTGGTGTAAAAATGAAAGAGAAAATGATTGAAGGCCTGCAATTTTGCAAACATAGAGGTTTTAGCTGCAAATTCAGCTTCACTTTGGGGTCAAAGCTTGACCACAGGCCTAAAAGACAGACATTTTAATGAAAATATATTGAATTGCCCTTTGTGTTATACTTGGCCATGTACTTAACCTCTCTACCATGTTTTCAAATTATAAAATATGGATGATACTTCCCTACCTGCAAGAGTAGATATTGGGCTCCTCTCATGCTCATCAGAGGCTGCTTGCAAAGCATTTTGAGATTCACTGCTTCTAGCTAGAGCTTATTAGTGATTAATTAGAGTGCCAGATCCAACTGAGGATAATAACCAGAATGAAATGTATCCTTCATTTTCCTTGTGCTTTGGCTTAATTGTGGAATGAGTTCACATAAAAGATTGGATTTAATATGTGTTTTAGTTGCTAAAATATTTATCAAGAAGTTAGGTTTTCAAAGAAAACCTAATTTTTTTTAAGAATTCTTTTCCCAATAATATCATTGTCTCATTTCTTCTATTAAAAATACTGAATGTCCCCATCAATTGGGGAATGGCTGAATAAATTATGGTATATGAATGTAATGGAATACTATTGCACTATAAGAAATGATGAACAGGAAGACTTCAGAGAGGCCTGGCAAGACTTATATGATCTGATACTGAGTGAAAGGAGCAGAACCAGGAGAACTTTGTGCACAGCAACGACCACAGTATGTGAGAGTTTTTTCTGGTAGACTTGGATCTTCAGAGCAATGCAAGGACTTAAAAAAAAAATTCCCAATGGTCTTTTAAGGCAAAATGCCTTTCACATCCAGAAAAGAATTATGGAATTCAATTGCAGAATGTAGCAGATCATTCTCTTTTGTATTACGTTATGGTTTATCATATGATTTCTCCCATTCATTTTAATTCTTCTACACAGCATGACTATAGTGAAAATGTATTTAATAGGAATGTATGTGTAGAACCTATATAAAATTGTATGCCATTTCGGGGAGGGAGGGGTAAAGTAGGGGGGAGGAAGGGGAAAAAAATCTAAGTTATATGGTAGTGATTGTAGAACACTGGAAATACATAAAATTAATTTTAAAAAATACTGAATATCTTGTGGAGGATGGTATAATCGTAAGCAAAGTGGAATTTTGTTCAGATTTTTTGGGTTTGGTTTTCCAGGATCTATGGCCATAACAATCTCCTATTCCCAGGTGTTAACTATGATTCAAAACATCTCCACCATGACCTGGGTAGATTGTAAGGACTGGGTGTCACTGTTTAGATTGTAAAGATCAGGACCCTGGAGAGGTTGATTGTAAATATAAAGCAGGTGGGCACTGGTCAGTGAGTGGGGAACCTTTAGGGTTGAAATGCACAGGCTAGGATGCTGTGTGTGTCTTGATCAGCCACCATCAAGGCTTGGGGGGAATTTGTGTTTGCCTCAAGTGGCCCCCATTGAGGCTTGAGGAGATTTAGGGGAATGCACAAGTTGTGCCTGTCTCCATTGACCCCATCAAGACATGCCGGCTCCTGTGAGAAGGGATATTAGGGAACACTGTAGGAGCTGGTGCTCAGCCCCTTGTGAGAAGGTTAGATAGAATAAAGCCTGCATTGTTTAATTGCTGACTCCTTTGAAGCCATCTTTCCTTTATAAAAGCAGATCAAGAAACCTGTGCCAGCAGACCATCCTGGATGTGCTAGGGTGCTTGCTAATAGAAATGGTAATGGAGGACTGTAAAATAGTGAGGCTGATTTTCATGCACAGCTAATAGGATTAGATAGAGACCTGGCCTTGGAGTCAAGAAGACCTGATCTAACCTTGGCACATACTGGCTGTGTCACCAGGGCAATTCACTAAATCTCCCACTACTATTGTCAACTCTGTAAGGCTGCAGCGTTAAGAGAGGGAACCAAGCTACACTGGTAGTTTGCTATGCCCAGTGGATTCACAGGGCCAGTGCCTATACCTGTCACTATCCTAATGGTGAGTGCATGTGTGAAGATGGATATAAGTGCATATATGCATGTATGTATACATATATATGTATATACATACATGCATATATTCACATACACTGACAGTCCCCCTTTTTCACTTCACCATAAAGCACTATATGGAAAGCTCATTATAGAATAGATCATGTTTTCTTATAGGAAAACTATTAAAATTTGGAATTATATCTTGAATCAAGATATAATCGGCATTGTGGTAGATTGGAAAGAACAGGAAAGTTTGACTTAGAGCACTTGATCTGACCAAATCCTGACTCTGCTACTTACTACCTATGTAACTTTGGGCAAATCATTTGTCTGGGTCTCTATCAAAGAAGGCATTTCAGCTAGATGGCTTCTACAGGCTCTTCCAGTTCTCAATCTTATGATCCTGAGGAAAATAAATTGTAGATATGAGAAATGTGTCATAATCATAGAGCTAGAACTATAAAGCTCTATCATAGTTTGAAATAGTATGTATACTCTTCATTCTACAAAATGGATTGTGTTTGTCCTTTGTTTTCAAAGAAGACCATGACACCTGAGAAATGATGACATGACTTGCAGTTGACTTTGATTTGAGTGAGGGAGGGCTGTGCAAGGTCATCAATCTCACCTTCTACTCCTGAGCCATCTGGATCCAGTGACCAGATATTCATCAGGATGACTGGAGATGACCCAGGATACCCTTTTAGGCTAAGGCCTTTTCAGGTACTCACTTAAAGTGAGGTAATTCTGGGAATAGGCCTTTCCTCCTTAAAAAAGTAAGTTAAGGATTTATAAATATGCTGTATATATTAGTCATTATAAAAACAGCATCACTAGTTGGAGAGAGGTTGTTCTATTTACAAAAGAATCAGACATACTGATGAAAACGCCTAATGCAATAATTTATTTACTATTGTAGAAGAGGTCATCCCCTGGAGTATATGCCTTGGCTTTGTGAGGATGGACATGAGCATTGACTTCTTGCTGAGGGACTTCTTGCTGAAATGACACAGCAACTTCTGATCGGTCCTCATGTGTCCTTGTAACTGGAGGTCATGTCAAGAAGTATTGACCACTAGTCATCATGGGGGATAGATTCTTGTAGAGGAAGCTCACTCAGTCAGCTCTAAGGGTTGTACACAACCTCACACATTGCATTGCAGAGTCATAGGATTATAGGAATCATTGTGTTAGAAGAGGCTTTGGCATTCATCTAATCTGACCAACACCTAAAGTATCAGTTCCCTTTATGATCTTGTTGACAAGTGGTCATCCAGACTGCTTTCAAACCATCAGGTTACTTCTCTAGCAACTCATTCAATTTGTTAGGAATTGTTGCTTCTTCTGTTGGTCTGGAATTCTCACATGACCAACTGCCTATTGAATCTCTCTTGAGATGTCCTATAGGTACGTCAAACATGACATGTCCAAAATGGAACTCATTATCTTTCTCCCTAAACTTGCCTCTTCTGCAAATTTTCATATTTCTGTTGAGACCCTCACCATTCTTCCATTTGCACAGGTGTGCAGACTTGACACACTTAACCCCTGTATTCAGTCAGTTGCCAAGTCTTGACAAATCTACTTCCATATCATTAAATTCATTCTATTCTCTCCACTTAGACAACTAACATGGTAGTCTAGGTCCTTATCAAGTCTTGCTTAGACTATTGCAATACTCTAATTTATTTTCCTCCTTCTAGCCTCTCCCCTCTCCAATCTATTCTCCATTCAGCTGAAAAAATAATCTTATAGTAGGCCTGGCTATGTCACTTCCTCATTTAAGAAGCAAGGTGACTCAGTAGATAGAGTGCCAGGCCCCGAGTCAGGAAGATCTGAGTTTAAATCTGGCCTCAGACACTTACTAGCAGTGTATCCTTTTCTTTGTCTCAGTTTTCTCATGTTTAAAATGGGGATATTAATAGCATCTATCTCTCAGGGTTGTTGTAATGATGAAATGAGGGGGTAATTGTAAAATGCTTAGCTGTATAAATGTGTGGATTTTTTAAAAAAGCTTCAGTGGTCCCCTATAGCTTTTAGGTTAAAATATGAACTCAGCTCAGATTGAATTTTCTTCAGTCTGCCTTTCCAGATTTATTTCACACTTTTACCCTTCCCATACTTCAAATTCCATCTAAACAGGCTTACTCCCTGTTTACAGAACTTGCCTTTATGCAAGACGTCCCATGTATCTGGAATTCACTCTTCACCTTCACCTTTTAGAATCTTTAGCTTTATTTTATTTGAAAATAATTATTCATACTTGAATTCTTGAAGGATTTGTGATTTTGTCTGTACAGGTCCATTCTCTACCAACACATATCACAACCTTTCTCTGACTTTGTAAGAGTCTTGGAGTGGTGGGGCATAAAATTTTGTCATCCTACATTCAAGTTGGTAATGAGCCTCTACACCATAGCTATACTGAGGCCAGACCACAAACCACAACTATGCAGTCTACTATTTCGACCATACTCAGTCTTTGCATCTTGGCAGAATGTGCCAGAACTTGTGCTGAACTGGTATAACATTTGAGAACCCAAAGTAATCTCCATGTCATGATAAAGCATTGGTGTAGAACTTAGAAGTAGTGAAGGCATACTGCTGACATTTTTACAAAATATAATTCTCAAAAGGTTTCATATCTTATTTTAGGGAGTATACTTATCTGAGTACAACTATAGGAATGCAGGATGCAGAGGTCTTTGACTTCATCTTGTCCACAGGATCATAAATTTAGTACTAGAAAGTATATTTTTATTGTACTATGTTGTAGAAATTCTTGTTTTATTCCATAAATTAAAAATACAATAGAATGCAGATAGTTCTGACTCTCCCCAAAAATGTATATTAGAAATCATCTAGTATAACCTGTTCATTTTGCAGATTAAAAAATCAACACTGAGAGGTGAAATAACCTACTTAAAGTCACACTGACAGTAAGCTCTAGAGGTGGGATTTGAAACAAAAACCAATGCCTCTGAAACCCTCACCAGTACTCCAAACTTCTATGGAGCCCCAGAGTAATCTGAATGATCAGTGCTAGCAGCCAGAGGCATGATGGGAATTGAAAGGTGTTTTCCTTACCCTAATCCCCAAAACAAGTTATCTATTGTTGCTGAGACAGAAACAGAGCAATTCAAAAGAATTGAAAAGAAACAGATCAATTCAAATTGATCTAAAGACTTTTGTTGTGCTGGCTGGGAGTAGCTGCACGTCTGATTCACAAAATAATCGAAATAGTTTTGGACTAAAGGAGATTTCATAGATAATTCTAGGTTGAGAGCCAAAAATGACCTTAGAGGTCATTTATCCCAATTCCTTCATTTTACAGATGAGGAAACAGAGGCTCAGAAAAGTGAAGTGACTTGCCCAGGGATGCACAGGAAATAAATGGCAGAGTCAATATTCAAATTCAGGGTGTTTTTTGCTCAAAATCCGACATTTTTTCCCTGGACTCTCTTTTCCCTTATGTGTTCTTATGGATAAGATGGCCTACCAAGTACAATTCATCAGAGGACCAGCAGATGGCGGGATAGAAGAGAAAACACTAGCAGTTCACAGCAAGCTGGGAGAGAAATGGGGAAAATCCTGTTAGGGTTTGGGGAGGAGGGTAAAATCTTTTATACCTGGAGCAAATGAAATAGGATTAGAGTTAGGGAGAAAGTAGGCACAAACACAAACTTGGGTTGGGTTTTAAGCATGTGTGAAGCAATAAAATCCAAAGGGATAAAATGACCAGATAATTATCCCCTTGATGATTTACCAAAAAACCAAAAAAAACCCCAACAAATCAGAGCTAAGGGAACCTGTAAAAGAAGGAAGCCAAAATGTAGGATGCACCAGGGAGCAAACAGTTTGTCTGAGCCTATTTGATTCTCCTAGATGTCGGTCTTTTTACTGCTGTGACTTAGGTGAGCTGTGTTGGCGTTGATGTGGCCACATGGTTATGGATGGGAACCTCTATGCCCACCCTTGACCCCATCAATCCCACTTGCACAGTAAGAACTTAGAACCTCTAAAGCAGAAATCAGTGTTCCATGAGGAGGTTTTCAGAAAAGTTCGTGTGATTATCCTAAAGAATTAAGGCATTGTCTATATATTTGATAGTAGACAAGTAACTGTTTTAGGCAGGTGCTAAGTTAGGTTGATTTTAAAAATAATATAATATGTGAGTGCAAAATTCTGTATTGACTCATCACTATTAAAAATGTTAATTGAGTGACTGTTATGTGCAGAAAACTCTACTGGATCCATACCTCTCGCTGGTGCGGTTAACTTGTCATCCTGTGTGATTCATGTCTGTTTTTTCCCATAAATCCTTCATAGGGGATTTACCCAGCATGGTGGGGGTCTCCCTATACTTCTAATATTTTTTAAAAAATATTTCATGCTGAGCAGGCAGACTTCAGAAAAACCTGGAAAGACCTATATGAACTGATGCTGAGTGAAGGGAACAGAACCAGGAGAACATTGTATACAGTTACAGTCATATTTGCAATAATTAACTTTTATAGACTTGGCTTTTCTCAGCAATTCAAAGTTCTAAGACACCTCCAAAATGTTCATGATGGAAAATGCTATCCACATCCAGAGGAAGATTTGCTGAATGCAGATCAAAGCATACTATTTGTTCTCTCTTTTTTTGTTTTATTTTGTTTTTTCTTTCTCATTTCATAATTCTTCTTTACAATTTTATTAATATGAAAAAATATTTAATGTGAATGTATATGTAGAGCTTATATCAGAGTCCATGCTGTCTTGGGGAGGGGGAGGAGATGGAGTGGGAGAAAATTTAAAACTCCAAAGCTTGTGGAATTGAATGTTGTAAACTAAAAATAAATAAGTAAAAAAAAGTTTAAAAAATTTACAAGAAAATATTTCATGCATACCAGTGCAGCAGCATTTATTTCTAATTCCTTGCTATCATTACCAGATAAGCTTACCTCCTTTACAATTACTGCTGCTACTACTACTACTACTACTACTACTACTACTACTACTACTACTGGCTAACATTTATTACATAGCACCTACTATGTGCCAGATGCTATTCTAAGCACTTAACAATTATTATCTCATTTGATTCTCACAGTAATTTTGGGAGGTAGGTGCTCTTATTGGCCCGACTTTACAGATGAAGAAGGGGCAGCTAGGTGGTGCAGTAGATAGAGTACCAGTGCAGGAGTCAGGAGGACCTGAGTTCAAATCTCACCTCAGACACTTGACACTCATAGCTGTGTGACCCTGGGCAAGTCACTTAACCCCAATTGCCTCATCCTGGGTCATCTCCAGTCATCCTGATGAATATCTGGTCACTGGATTCAGATGGCTCTGGAGGAGAAGTTAGGTTGGTGACCTGCACAGCCCTCCCTCACTCAAAACAAAGTCAAGTGCAAGTCATGTCATCATTTCTCTGATGGCATGGTCTTCTTCAGCAATGAAGAATGAACACACATACACACAGATAAGGAAACTGAGGCAAACAAAAGTTAAGTGATTTGTACAGGGTCTCTCAGCTAGTAAGTGTCTGAGACAGGATTTGAACTCAGGTCTTCCTGACTTCAAATCTGGGGCTCTATATCCACTGTTCCACTTAGCTGTCTCACTAGTTATAGATATCCTCTTTGGTGTCTATTATCACTTCTTACATTCAAATTGCCTTTGAATTATGCTCACCATGTGTCTCCTATTCTCTGCCCATCTGGTATGTCCATCCAATAGATTCATACTGATGAACTAACTTCTCTTTTCAAATCACATATTATAGTCTTAGCAACAAGCTTTTTAAAAACTCATGTTGTTTTTCCAGGATGGATGAATAGGCCAATGTCTTTTGAGTTACTGGATCCAACTGAAAATATCATAAAGCGTTCCAAGGCTCAATGTAATCAGTAATGTTTCATCCAAAAAAGGATCATCTGGAAAATCTTGTCCTTGATTAGAAATTCTTTTTCCTTTTGAGTTCAGTCAGTCAACCAATGAGTGTTTAGTAAGTGCCTACTATGTCATTCCATGCTAAGCACTGGGGATACAAAAAGAGGCAAAAGGTATGTATGCCCTTAAGGAGATTATAATCTAATGGGAGGAGGCAACAAGCAAATATGTACAAACGACCTATACATAGAATAAATGGGAAATAGTTAATAGTCTCTAGAATTAAGAGGAGTTAGGACAGGCTTCCTACAGAAGTTGGGACTTAAAGGGAGCCAGGGAAGTCAATAGAAGGAGATGAGGAGAAAGAACATTCCAGGAATGGGGTGCAGCCAGAGAAAATGCCCAGAGCTGAGAGAAGGAATTGCTTGTTCATGGAGCAATCAGGAGGCTAGTGTTACTGGATCAAAGACTAGGTGGTGGGGAGTAAGGTGTAAGAGGAATGGAAAGGTGTGGGAAAGGACAGGGGTGAAGAATTGGGTGATGGAGGGCTTTGAATGCCAAACAGAGCATGATGTATTTGCTCCTGGAGCTAAGAGGAAGTCACTGGAGTTTCCTGAGTAGGGGAGTGACATGGTCAGACATGTGCTTTAGGAAAATTACTTTAGTGGTTGGAGGATGGGTTGGAATGGGGAGAGACCAGAGGCAGGCAGACCCACCAGCAGGTTGTGATAGTAGTACAGGATTGAGGTTATACACAAATGTGTATGTATATGTGTGTACATGTTTATGTATTTTTATGTATATATTATGCATATATACCTACACATATATGAAATCTATAAGCCTTGGCAATAGCTTAGCTATGGGGGGTAAGAGATAGTGAGAAATCCAGGATGACTCCTGGTTTATGACCCTGAGGAACTGGAAGGAAGGTGTTGTCCTCTATAGTAATAGGGAAGGTGGGGAAGAGAGGTGGGTTAGGGGTAAAGAAAATGAGTATTGCTTTAGGCATATTGAGTTTAAGATGTCTACTGGACATCCAGTTCCAGATGTCTGAAAAGCAGTTGGAGGAGTACATTCTCTGCAGAAATTCCATCATAATGACTACCTGTGAGTACCTCTGAATCTTTCTTTTATACCTTTCTTGATGATAATGTTCAGTAGATCCGATTATCAGAATTATCAATATGATCACACCTTTCATAGAATCTTGTATGATATATGTGTGCAACTATATGTATGTATGTATATATTCACATATATACAGATACACATGCATATACATATATGTGGGACCTACCTTGTTTTAAGGATAGCCTTTAAACTTGCATTTTATTCGATAGAATAAAATGCTTTCTTGTAATATGGAACAACAGACAGCGGAATTTATATTCTCTGTACCCTGTGTGATTGTGAAGATGTAGTCTGATACAGAAAGTTACCTATAAAAGTCTATTTCCTGTCATGTTTTCATCAAGGATTTACTTGTACAGACCATTCTTATGAAGATTTTATAGCAGTAGGATAGTAGATATATGCATTATTGGTTGCTGATGTCTTCAAGTTAATATTTTTGGTAATAAAATTATACACTACATTTTCCATTCTTTCCATTCTATTCCATCTTCCCATCTTTGAAACCTCTTGAAAACCATTCTCTAAATGCCTAGAAATTGTGTCATATCCTGAATAATTTTTTTCTTTTTTCTTTTTCGTGGTATTGGTTAAAAATAGAAAAGTAGATCAATGGCATGATATAAAACAGAGGTCAGTAAACTACAGTCTGTGTTCTACTTTTGTAAAGTTCATGACTGTTTACATTTTTAAAAATTTGTTGTATTCTAAAGTGTAATATTGTTTTTAGCTCAGGCCATAGAAAAACAGACCTTGAGCTGATTTGGCCCTCAGGCTATAATTTTATGACCTCTGTGATAGACCATTATACTGATATACTTTTCTACTTTTTATTTATTTATTTTCGTTTTCAACATTCACTTTTATAAGATTTTGAGTTCCAAATTTTTTTTGATATTTTTCTTTATGTATTTTTTTAGATCCAACTGCTGTTTCTGACTGCGTCTAAAGGTCGTTGCCTCTTCCTCATACAGTAGTCATCGGGTATCAAGAGGGTAGAATTCAAATTGGCTATGATACTATCCTCACCAAAATGGATCCCTGTAGAAATATCAGCTGATCTGTTCTATTACATATCCATTTGTTGTCCTTCCTTATAGTTTCATCTATAAATATTCCCAAGATAATCTGTTTGACTGCATGTTATGCTAAGATTTGTTTAATCAAATTTTCCCTCAACTGCTTTTGGCTATCTATTAGATATTGGGGATATATACAAGTATAAACTGAAGCTTCTGCTCAGAATAGACTTATTATCTAAGCGAAGAGACAGTGTATTGGTCCAAATATGGGTCATATTTTGCTCAGACTCCACCCTTAAATCTTCCTTTTTGTGTAATTTGAATAAAGATTAGGATCATGCATATTTTGGGAAGGCTGGAAAGAAAGAAACAAAGAAAGTTATGAAGATTAAAAAAATGTGACATTTTTAAAGATACTAAAAGGGAAAACATCATAGATTTTTTTTTTATGTATGTGTATGTGTGAGTGGGGAGGAATTGTGATAGTAAAAACCAGAAGCAACCTATATGCCAGATATCTGGATAAAGTATGAATAAGTAATGGCATGCTCAGGGAACCAAATGTTATGTTATTATAAAATGATAAATATGAAACATATAAGGAAATACTTTTTTCCAGAAGGCTAAATCTTAGAATGGTTTGAGACTTTCAAAATTCACTAAGTACAACAAAAAACAGTAAACAAGAAATGAATAGTTTTGATGCTTGCAGTGGATCGTATGATGTTCACAAGCAATAGAAAAGGTAGAACTCAGCACTACTATTTTGCTTCCATCTTCTTTGTCAAAGACGACGATATTCAGTCTGGAAATTGTTGAACAAATATCATGAAGGTGGTCAAGTCAAAGATAGATGAGGAGTATTCATTGACTCTAAATGAATTATACTTAAGGATACTGGAAGAGCATTGGACTGCCATGAGTAAGCTTTGAGATATTCAAAAGAATAATTAAAATCCTGAAGAAAGTAGACAGTCAAATATCCTGATTTTCAAAAGGAGAAGAAAGTGACTTCTACTTACTATAGATAAAGAGTGTTACAGGAATCAGCCTTGGTCCTGGGTTTGTCTGCAGTTTTATCCGGTTTTATCTATCATTTGGATAAAACCATAACTAGCATACGTGTTAATTCTTCAAAAAGACACTAAACTGATAGGAATAGTTGGATGACATAATTGAGATCCAAAGACATTATGGCAATGAAGCAAATAGAATTAAATGTATTACTAACAAATATGTTATACCCTAATCCTAACTCTAACCCTCCAATCCTAATCTTAAAGACTCTAAAATGGTGAGGAGATTCTGACCCTTTCAGGTTTGTAAGTATACATAATTATAACTTTGAGCAATGTGAGTTCAAATACACTTTGGGAGATTCACTATTTGCAATAATTAGGGCTTAGCTGTATATAAATGCAATAGCATTCTATTGTGCTGCAAAAAATGATGAAATGGGTGGCTTTAGAGAAACCTGGGAAGAACTGTATGAATTCCTGCAAAGGGAAATGAGCAGAATCAGGAGAACATTTTATAGTATAACACGGTAAAGAAAAACAACTTTGAAAGACTTCAGAACTCTGATCAACACAAAGCTCATTCCTGACTGCAGACAACTGATGATAAGAAACGCTGCCCACCTCCTGACAGAGTGGTAATGGATTAAATATATGGAGAAAAGCAGACATTTTGGGAAATGTCCAGTGTATAAATTTGTTTTGATTGAATATTCATTTTTGTTACAGAGACTTTGTTTTTCTTTTTAGGAAGAGATGGGAAGGAGAGAAAATAATGCTTGTTAGATGCAAAAAAAACCTGAGAGAACAAAAATTTTAAAAAGAAAGATTTGGTAGATATTTATGGAAGCACTTTGAAATAAAATGGTATTTAAAGGCACACAAAAAGAGAGCATTTCCAACAGCAAAAAAAAGTTGCAAGAACTAGCTCTAGAAGTCATTTTATCTATGAGAAATTTCACTTATGAGGAAACTGTGGCTCACAGAGGTTAAGTTATGTGCTCAATGTCACACAGGTAATAATTGGTTAGAGTTAGAATTTGAAAACACCTGACACTCTTTTTATAGCCTTTCACTCCCTCTAACACAATGAAATTTATACAGCATAACTGGCTAGTCTAGGTTATTTGGTTTTGGTGAATGGTCTGGATATCATGGTGGTAAAGAGTTTGTGTGTGAATATTGCTCATAAACTCATTTATATTTGCTTATCATAGGTCTGTAATGTTGGCATTATCCTGGACTCCTCAGTCTATTTGACCTCACATAGATATCTAATCAATTGCCGAATCTTGTTTCTATCTCCACAGCTTCTCTTGCATCTGACTTTTCAAGTTTACTCTGCTACTACTGCATTTCAGACTCTCAGGATCTCTTCCCTAGACTATTGCAATATTCTCCTGATTGGTTTTCTCCATTTGAGTCTCTCACTGCTCCGGTTCATTCAACATACTACTCACTCACCCACTCCTCACACATCTGATCTCCAAGAAAGAGTCCCAGGTCTCATCCAAAGGGAAATGCTCCAAGATCTTGATGGAATTTCTTCCCAAGGTCTTCCTCTCCCTTCAGAGACCTCTCTCTGAAGAGAATCAGGAACTGTGTCTTTGAAGCTAGAAATCAGAAGACTAGCATCTGTCTTCTTTCTTAATTTCTTAAATCATTAAGTACTCCATCTCCATCAATGAAAAGTCTTGTGCAAATAGGCTTTGAGTCACATATAAACTCCCCTATTACTCATAAAGCCCTTTACAACCTGGCTCCAACCTATCTTTTTACACCCTCATTGGACATAATTCCAATACATTCTGTAAGCCAACCAAACTAGCCTTCACTCTGTTCCCCATCTCCATTACTCATCTCTCAGCCTTTCCATTGACCATCTCCCATGCCTGGAACATACTCCCTCCTCATCTCAACTTCATAGAATATCTCTCTTCCATCCAGATAAGCCAAACTGGTCTGTATGAAGGGTTTCCTCATTTCCTCCCACCCTGTAGTAGAATTGCAGTTTCCTGATGCAGTTTCCATTACTGTGGTATAGCTTCCTTCCCACACACAACTTTTTTTGGTCCTTCCCTAGTATCTTCCCTGGGAGAGTTTCCCTTCCACAACAAAACCTGATGGGCCCTAGCTCTCAGACACAGTTTCTTGGCCTAGGGTCACTAGAAAGCCCAACGTATTCAGACCCATGCCTCTCAGACTCAGTGGACACTCAATACCATGGGAATAGTTAGGACCTAATAGCTATGCTCTGAAGACTGACTGAGCAGATATGCCCCTGATAGTCATGTTGCTGTGTTAAGACAAAGTAAATTTCCTCCTTTATTAAATATTCAGTGACTTGCTAATGACTCATTTTGTCTTAACATTGAACCTGAACTAAGAAGGTACTGGTTTTAGAGAGATGCTTACAACACAGCCCAGGCTGTTATTATTCTCCCATCTAAACTAATTTGTTTTTAACTACTCTGTATTGTCTTGCATTTATTCATTTTAATTTTGTTCCTTACGTAGTTATACTTCAATTTGTTGTCTTCCCCATTGGAATGTAAGTTCTTTGGAAGGAATAATTATTTCATTTTTTGTAATTATAATCCCAGCTCTTAGCATAGTGCCTGACCATTTTCTCTCTTTGACTTATTGCCCCTACCTAGAGTTACTTCAGGAAAATTTCTTTCTATACTCAAAATATATGACAAGATCTCCCCAATATAGTAAAAACAACAAGAAAAGAAGTTTCCCAAATTCCCGATAAAAGCATGTAAGGTACCATATGTATATTAAGTAAAGAAAAGTATTTTACATAAATGTCATGAGCAAGTATAATAGAAACACACAGAACTCTAAAATTGTTCCCCAGAAAAGAAGTGAATCTAATTGTTGGGATAATACCCTGACACAATGAAATTCTTCTCTTCTACAAGGTCAACATAGACAATCTTTTCCAGACTTATAACACTACTCTCTTTTTCTATACTCCCCCCACTCACCCATATCCTGGAGTCTTCTGAACAAACAGTCTTCTTCCCACTGGACCTGCACTGTTCAAGTAACCCATTGGTTTTACCTTCCAAGTCTACTGCCAAGTAGGAATGATATAGACTATTCTCTCTCCAAGGAGCATTCTGCATCAAGATACCTGCTTTTTCTCTAGAAAGTCCAGAATCTGAAGCCTTGCATTTGTGAATTCTCAAACTTTGGATTATTCATAAAGTAATTTACAAAACTAACACTGCTCTCTCAGACCAAGTGAGTATACACATGTCTGCTTCCACTATGTCCTTCCATAGGAAATCTCTCAAGTCCTCCCATTGCTATCTTCTATTAAGTTTAACCTACTCTTTGGATGTTTCCCCTCAGGCTAGGTACAAGCCCACATCTACCAATGAACTTCTTGAGAGAAGGAATGGTTTCATCCTTTGTATTTGTATCCAGTGCCTAGCACTGTGTCAGACACATAATAGGTGCTTAATAAATGCTTGTTGATTAATTCTGGCTTTGTGCAATAAGCTCTCACCAGCTCTTCCTAAGCTGAATAATGGAAAGAGTCTGATCAGTGTAATAACCATCGATGATTCCCAAAGCACGTTATCAATTTCCTGACAGAGAGGTAATGAACTCAGGGTGCAGAATGGGAGCTTTTTGTCCCTGAACATGACCAATGAGGAAACTTGTTTTACTTGCCTCTGCATATTTGTTACAAGGAATTTGTTTTTCTTTTACTTTCTTTTCCAATGGGATAGGTATAGCAAGGGGGCACAATGGATAGAGCATCTGGCCTAAAGTCAGGAAAATTCCTCTCTCTGAGTTCAAATCTAACTTCAGACACTTTTTAGTTGTGTGACTCTGGGCATGTCACTCAACACTATTTGCCTCAATTTCCTCATCTGTAAAATGAGCTGGAGAAGGAAATGGCAAACCACTCTGGTATTTTTGCCAAGAAAACTCCAAATGGGGTCATGAAGAGTCTGACACAATTTAAAAAAAAGACTAAACAACAATAAGTATAGAAGGGAGAGAAAGTAAATTTCTGCTAACTAAAAATGTTTAATTTAAAAAATTTTTTTAAAAATTTTGTTTTTTCCCCCTTGCTTCCCTCTGGAAGAAGGAAAGAAGAAAAGGCACATTTAGAAAGTTCTGAGCAGTAAAGGGAGACCACCCAATTTTCTTTTATAGACAATGGGGAGTTAAAGGGTGGCTAATTATCAGACCGTGACTCATTAGGAAGTAGCCCCAGACTCAGAAACCCAAACAGTACAGTGGGCATGCTTCATGCTTTGTGAAGAGGGAACCCTCATTTGCCCCCAAACAATGGACCGCACCCTTTAAACTCAATAGTTTAAGGAACTCTTCAAATGGATGAGTCACTTTCCTCACATAAACATGGAATGGAAATGCAGCAGAGCAGACTCTAGAAAGAATGATGAATCTGGAGGCAGTGCCTGGGATTAAATTCCGTCTCTGCTATTATACTACCAGTGTGACCTTTCCAAACTTCTGTGCTTTCATCTGTTTAAAGGAAAAAACAGGTATGAGACTAGGGTTTTCCCTCCAGCTCTCGTTCAAGTTACTTAATAGATATACAATATTTTCTACATGTAGTTGTATTCTGATCTTTACCCCTAAGTGACATCCAAACAGATCATTCCAAAATAACAGATGCAACTATCTTCAAATGCTAAAATCAATCTTTGGAATTTAGATAGGCATTTCAAAAACATTCTTTAATTTTGTTTTTCAGAACTAACCTTTAAAGGCTAACATCATCATTCCATGGGTATGTGTACAAGGGCCAAGGGTAAATTGAGACTCAGGGCTCAAACTCTCAGCAGTGGTCTATTCCCCACTTGGTCCCAGGTTCTACTCTTTTATGTTCCCAAATCCTCCAGAAATCCTCACCCAGAGGCCTCAGATGAACCCAATGGTATTCACACCTCCTTGACACATGCATTGACTCATAACCTACTGACAAGACTGACTCACAGACCTGTTCTTTGCCCATACTCATGTTAACTAATTGCTCTCCACATCCTCAAAACAACACACAAAATTCATTCTACCACCGGTACCAAAAAGTTGTCTTCTCCATCACTTATTCTGTGTCCATCTCTCTATAGTTTTGGAATGTTCTTCAAGATTCTTATTTCATATCTGCTCTTTGACAATGCAGTTGTAATGAGGAGATCAGATTTATTATATCTTTCTTTTCACATTCTTTACATGTAATGAACTCCTGACATGAATGTTTTAAGCCTATTCTACATTATTAGTACCAAGAGAATATCCTAATATTCTCTTGTGCCTCTAGGAGTAATTAATAGCTTTTTTAGGCATTTGTGAAACACCTTGTCTTTCAAGCTGGGCATCCCTAAAGATGCATACCTTGGATTCTGACTTAGATGGATAAATTGTTAGTTAACAGTCACCAAATTTCACCTCCAGGGTGAAAAGTAATAAAAAGTGATAAATGAATTTTGAAATCTGGCATGACCTATATCAGTATTAGTTTATGCCATTTGGTTTCTATAGTATTCTTGGCCATCTTCCATGGTTCATGAATTTATTTCTATCAGATCTGCTAGACTGTGGAGTAGTGGTTTATCTCAGTAATTAAATAAGCATTTATTAAGTGCCCACCATGTGCCAGTCATTGTGTTAAGCTCTGGGGATACAGTGAAAGGCAAAAAAACCCACTCTCTCTTTCCTTAAAGAATTTATAATGTAACTGAGGAGACATCTTAACAAATAAGTGCAAACAAGCTATGTGCATGATAAATTGGAAATAATTAGCAGAGGGAAGGCATTAGAATTAAGAGAAATTGAGAAAGATTTCTTATACAAGATGGTTCCCCAAGTACTGCCCTAATACACTGAATTGATCTGAGCTATTCAAGAAAGTCTAATCTGAAAAGCAGTTAGAGTTCTGGTGGAGAGTCCATAAGGATCCATGCAAAGTGGAGGGCATACTGCAGAAGAGTACTCTTACGCTAATGAAAGACCTCAGATAGGGACATTACTGTGGCTTTATTTCAAAGTTTTCTATTCTGATGATCCCTCTCCTTAATGTGCTAAAGCATCCAGTAGACATGAAAAGTGGAAGTCACATTTAATCAACTGAGTAAGTGGTTCCTCTCTACTCCTAATTTGAAATTTCAAAATCCATGGAAATTTCATCATGGAGACTGATATTAACTTTGAGGGGACCCTACACGGCCACCAAATAGTGTCCAAATGAGAGACCAGCCAAGATTACACCTCCGGGCAATCCTTGAATGTAGAAGACCAGGTTTTGCTATCTTCCTGTAGCGTGTCCATTCCAGCAGACATTTCAGTAAAACTGGTGCAAAGGTGAGTGAATGTTTTCATGTAGGTGTCTGTAGCCTACCACTCGGACTTACTTGCATACTCCTTATCTGTTGTTGTTCATCCTTGTTTTCAAAGAGGAGCAATGACATCATGGGGTGGTATCTTGACTCAGGAATGAATTGGATTTAAGTGAGGCAGAGTTACATAAAATTGTCAGCCTCACTGTCTCTTCCAAAGTCATTGAATTACCATGGTGAGACAAAAGTCAAAATGACTGGTGATGGCCCAGGATGTAGTAGATGATCTTGATATCTTCAACGTCTGAACATTCCACAGTGCCTGATTCAGCTGCCTTCATGGTCATTGGAACAAATTGTTCTCATTTGCCCATTCTGCCAAGGAAAGTCTTCTCATGCTTATGGTATTCAATCTCTTAACTCACCAATGGGTTTAAGGTCTGTAGATTACCTTCAGGCTGATTGAGCCTGTCTGTCAAGATGGTTTACCAGAGTATGACCACTGCTCATGTTATACTTTCTTGGAGCCACAGGTGAGAGTTGGGTGGCAGGTGGACACCAAAGGTGGATAAGTAGCCTTGAAAAGTGTTCAACAAGCCTTCACACCAGAGATGCTAGTCCTTTCTGAACATCCCACTCCATATTTACTTTCTGTTTGTGTATCACCAAGGCAATATTCACCCTACCAACAGCTACTATGAATATGCCAATGTAGTTCTGAATCACAAAATATAACAGACTCTCCATATAGAAGGCAGAAGAAAAACATTTATTCAAACACTAGAAAGACGAATCTGAATACCAGAAAGCTAAGTCTATCATAGTAACCAAGAAGCAAATGCACATTATCACTGTAGAGACAATGCATTCCCAAGCCTTCCCTCTCCTCCTTTAGGGCCTTCCCACAAGCAAACCCTAGCTGTCTGCTTGCCTGTGTCCTCTCTCTCCCCTCCACTCTAACTGTTCTCACTCCCTTCCAGATCGGTTTTACCCATTCAGAAAGCTCCTCCCACCACATGTGACTTAGGCTTCCGTGTGATTTAAACAGGCAATGGGTGGGAAAGATCTTTAAATTAAGCAAAAATACATTAACAATACAGTTACAAACTTAATATTACCTCTGATTTCTACTGTATTGATTTTATAATGTAATT
Organism: Bettongia penicillata ogilbyi; assembly: GCA_023548195.1. Classification (NCBI taxonomy): domain Eukaryota; kingdom Metazoa; phylum Chordata; class Mammalia; order Diprotodontia; family Potoroidae; genus Bettongia; species Bettongia penicillata. The sequence continues at coordinate 2,458,498 of JAJHZJ010000121.1, read as the reverse complement.
ATTTTTGTGCCACACTGATTTTTTGAATTGTCAGTATTTGCCTTGAAAATGCAATCTATTCCAGTCTGAATCCAGCTTAGAGGTGTAGTTTAAGAGGAGTGATACCATTGCTTTCTTGTAATCAATTGGCATATTTCATGTAGTCAACGTGATAATGCATATTTATCTTTAAGATACTAATTTAATGATATTTTACTGAATTGGTCAATTATATTGATGTTGCAGGCTTCCTTACCACTTGAGAGAAGACAATGAGTAGAAGCCTAAACTCTGATAATAGAAGCAGGGGAATATCATTTGACTTGTTTGCACAGTTTAGTGAAATTATAAAGATCCTGTTCTATAGAATTTTACAATATCTATTTGCTTTTAGATTATAGTTTAGTTTAGACCAGCTAACACTTTGATGACAAGACTCATCCAAGGACAGGAACCTTTTTTTCTTTTAAATGAACTACTCCTACCATCTGCTGGAACTATAGTCTGCTGTTGGGACTTCTCCTTCCTCAAGGGGTTTTGTCAGTGGTTGACGGACCCACCCACATGCTTGGGGGCTTATCAACACATTTTCAGCTATTTTGTTAGACCCACAGGCCTACTGTTGGCTATCCTTTAGGTGGCTATCAAGTCCTTTTTTCTAATTTCTCTCATCCCAAGGTTTCAGTTGAATTAATTTTGATTGCTGACTGCTAATGCATGGCTAACGCAAATTACCATGAAGTCTTGATAAGCTTCCAGAAAGCACTCAGTAATTCTAGAGGAGGGAAGACAGAGCTGACAACCTTTGTCCTGCATACTTGCTACTCCAGTAAAGATCCATGACTGGCTATCACAGATCTGAAAGAATCATAGGATCATAGATTTTGAGATGGAAGACATCTTAGAGGCTCTCTTGTGCAACCTGCACTTTTTACTGTTGAGGAGCCAAGTCCCAGAAAGGACAAAGGCCATACTAAGGCCAGACTTCCAAAGGTAATCAAATCTCTCTCCCGCCCTTTAAGAAGACCCTCACGTCGTCTATGACACTTGAGCATTTCACAGAATCATGGACTTTTAGAATTGGAAGATGTCTTAGAGACCATCAATCATTCAGAGTAAACTCTGATGTCATAACTTTAATTAAATTAATTATATTATATTTTATATATCATATATGCACATATATTATATATAATTAATAAAATTAATACTTTAAGTAATTCTATCTAATGGGGAGGAACACACTCCAAAACAAACAGGAAGTTCAAACATGATTGGTTCAATGGAAACAGAATTGGATTCTGAGCCAGAGAATCTGGGTTCAAAGCTCAGTTTTGTTACTTACACCCTCCTATTACTTAACAGTTCTAGGCCTGTTTCCTCCTCATTTAAGTGAAGAAGTTGAACTGGGTGACTTCTGAGTTCTTATATCCCACTAAATTTGTGATATCATGGTCATTACCACAGCCATTTACCATTGGGTAGAACTCATCCCTTCTCATCTCTGATTCTTACTTGATTTGGACCCTAATGAGATTCTCTTCTTTCAGATTCTTGGATTATTCCCTACCCACATACATGAGATTACTGTCCTGCTTCTTTAACAGAGTTCCTTGATGATGCCAAATAAATCACACTCTTTACAACTCCTTCCAGGCAATTAACAAGTAGGACTTGGCTGGCTTGTTTGTAAGTCCAGTTCCACATTTCACCCAGTGCTCTAATCCACTCTATAATGTATCACAGTCAGGTGGTCATCCAAGCTTTTGTTTGGGCACAAAATTACAGTGAAGCCATTTCTTCAGAAAAGCTACTCCTTCCATTTTTGAACTTTTCTAATTTGGGGCAACTAGGTGGCACAGTGGATAAAGTACTGGACTTGGATTCAGGAAGTCTCCTCTTCCTGAGTTCAAATCTGACCTCAGACATTTAATAACCTTGTGACCCTCTACAAGTCATTTAACCCTGTTTGCCTCAGTTTCCTCATCTGTGAAATGAGCTGGAGAAGGAAATGGCAAACCACTCCAGTATCTTTGCCAAGAAAACCCTAAATGGGGTCACAAAAAGTCGGACACAACTGAGACAAAAAAAAAAAACAACAGTTGTTAGGAAGTTCTTCATTGTAAATTCCATTTCCTGGACCTAAGTCCTGGAGCTACATGGAATAAGGCTTATTCCCCTTCCACGTGGCAATTCATCATATATTTGAAGATACTAATGGTGCCTTTTTTAGAGTGTTACTTACTGAAATGCTCAAGGAGGATAACTTAAATCATGATAATGGTTCTGAGGGACTCATCTGTCTGCTTAATTGGTCCCAGGTAGATCTGTAAGAATAGTGGAAAGATTTGTAGAAATAGGAATTTCTCTGAAGACTGTTATTTTCCTCCCTTGAGAAAGGCAGCTCTAATAGGTCTGACTGGTACACGCCTTGGTTAACGGCAAGAAGAACGCAAATTGAAGGTGAAGACCAATACAGGTTCCACAAGGCATGTGATGAAACACCTCTTCCTCCCTACTAGGAGAAGAGGACTGCAGGTATAGCATATCATATCCTGTGACGTGCAATTATTGTGTCTCTTGATTTTATGTAAGTGTTTTTCATTGTGACAAAGGAGGATTCTTTAAGGGGAAGAGTAAATAGGGAATATTTGTGATATAAAACCCAAAAGGTATCCATAAAATTTTAACTAAGAAGAATATAGACATATAAATAAAGTAGAATATATGAATCATAGCTTTAGTGCTAGAAATGATTCAAGAGATCACCTAGTTCAGTCTTATCATTTTACAGATAGGGAAACTAAGGCCCCAAACAGAGGCAGGTCACATGACTTGCCCTCATAAAAATAGAAAGTCATGAAAAGTCATAAATGTCAAACCTAGGTTTGAACCTCTGAGGTTAAACTCACCACTTTTTCAACTACATTATGGTGCCATCTACTACGTATAAGCCTACTAGACTTAGCTCTTTGAGGTCAGGAATTTTGTTTTATTTAAACTCCTTCATATCCCTAAGTACTTAGAGTCTAAGTGGGAAAGCTGTGGCCTCGACGCCACATGTGGCCCTCTAGGTCCTCAAGTGTGGCCCTTTTCCTGAATCCAAACTTCACAGAACAAATCCCTTTAATAAAAGGATTTCTTCTATAAAACTTGGACTCCCTCAAAAAGCCACACCTAATGACCTAGAGGGTCACATATAGCCTGGAGGCTGCAGGTTCCTCAACCCTGCTAGACTAGCTTTGCCAAGTGCTTAGTAAATGTTTGTAGATGATTAATTTTTGGTTGTTAGATCATTTCAGTTGTGTTTGACTTTTTGTGACCCCACTTAGGGGGTTTGGCAAGGATACTCGAGTGGTTTCCATTTCCTTCTCCATTTCCTTCTCCGGCTCATTTTATAGATGAGGAAATTGAGGCAGAGTTAAATGACTTGCCCAGAGTCACACAGCTAGTAAATGTCTGAGGCCAGATTTGAACTCAGGAAGATGAGTCTTCCTGACGATCTATCCATAGATACTTAATAATAGCTCTTAATAAATGTTGATTAAGTGAGAGACACAAGATGTTCTACCGTTGATTTAAAAAGATAAAAATAAATGAAACTGACTCAAATAAAATAAAATATTTAAATAAATGAATAAACAACACAATGCAAATCAATCTGTATTTCACTAGTCAAGACTGACAGAAGGCACAAGAGATGCCTGTCTTTGCCGTCTATATCCCAGTTTAGTCCTTGAATAGTTGATAAGATGCTTCTGTAGTTCCAGGAAAAGAAACTAAATAGAGAATCTACATTGTATCCAACAACCATTTGCAAGGGGATTGGCAGAAATATGACAAGGCTTGCAAGGGCTGGAGCAGAAAGAATGGGGCGGGGGAAAAGATTCCTCACCAGGAAAACAAAAGTGACAAAAATATCTTTGTATTGAAGTTTGGAAAAAAAAGATAAAAACTAGAAATGGCACAAAACCTTAGAAAGTCAGTTTAATGTGTTTACATCCTTGAGGGCAGTGTTTCTTGTCCAAGGGCCTCTGGAACTCTCATCCAATTTTTCTGAGCTTTCAAAGAGGGTGAGAGATGTTGTTTATCTTTTCTACCTTTTCTGTTCTCTCGACACAACCAGAGTTTCCATGTAGCCATCCAATGGAATGCCAGCTCAGGTACTATTTTTCCATCTTCAAATATATATTCTCCCTGCAAGTTACATCCTTCATTTCTGCCCCAACTTTTCTCTGGGTATATGTGTTTCTGTGTTTTCTTTCACAAACGTTAGTTAGCCCTGTTCATCTCTCTCCAGGGTGTATGTCTTCTCTGTTTGACTCTACTTGTGAATGACTCCTAGAAATTAGGAAAGCCAAGTTCCACCTACAAAATAGTCATTTGCTAGAGCTAATCCGCGGTTCCTGATGGACGACAATGTGAAAATCTGTCTGAGCAAATTGTCTCCAAAGTGATCAAGGTACCTAGTTTAATTCTGTACACTTACTTAATTTTCACTTTTGCTTTCAAAGAAGGATCTGTGTGAATGCAAGTTGTTGGCTACAAACTATTAAAGTGCAAGATTGCCAAAGTTAAAAGATTCTAAATTTATAAGCTTCTTGGAAAATGTATATGAGAAATATTTGCCATGGAAGGAGTCTCTAGGCGTTCTTGTCTCTAAACTAAACAAGCCCTTTCAGGCCCTTCACCATAATAACTTATGATTTACGTGGAACTTTAAAATCTGCAATACTTTCTTCACAACAACAGCTCTGTGAGGTAGCATATATTTCCAGAAGACATTCTACATTTCCCAGTCTTTTAAAATTAACTGTATAATGGAACTGGTTGCCCCTTTAAAACTCTCTCTGTCTCTCTCTGTCTCTCTCTCTGTTTCTCTGTCTCTCTCTCTGTCTCTCTCTTTCTCTCTCTCTCTCTCTCTGTCTCTCTCTGTCTCTCTCTCTCTGTCTCTCTCTCTCTTTCTCTCTCTCTCTCTCTCTTTCTCTCTCTCTCTCTGTCTCCTCCCTCCCTCTCCTTTCTTCTCCCCTCTCTCTGTCTCTCCCTTTCTTTCTCCGTCTCTTTCTCCTCTCAACCCTTCTCTCCTCTCTCTGTCTCTCTCCTCCATCTCTCTCTGTCTTTCCTCCCTCTCTGTTTCTGTCTCTCCCTTTCTCTCCTCTCTCTTTTTTCTCTATCTTTTAGCACCTCCCCCACACTTGATAGAATTTTATTTCTTTCCAATTGCATGTCAAGATCGTTTTCAAAATTCATTTTTATAAGATTTTGGGTTCCACATTTTTTTTCTCCCTCCCTCTCTCCTTCCTTTCCTCCCTCCTCAAGATAGCCTACAGTCTGATAAGACTGTACATGTACAATCATATTAAACATATTTCCATATTAGTCATGTTGTGAAAGAAGAATCAGAACAAAAGGGAAAAACCACATCTCTCTTTCTCTCTTTCTGTCTTTGCCTCTTTCCTCTCTCCTTCCTTTAATCTCTCTCTCTCCTGTCTCTCTTCTCTTTTTTCTCATTTCTTTTTCCCTCTCTTTCCTCTGTCTCTGTTCGCCCTCTGTCTCTCCTCTCTGTCTCCTCTCTCTATACATGTTTATCTCTGTGTCTCTCTCCTTTCTGTCTCTCTTTCTCCTCTCTGTCCTTCTCTCTGTCTCTCTCTTTCCTCTCTCTTTCTGTCTTTCTTCTCTCCTCTCTCTTTTTGTCTCTTTCCTCTCCCTGTCGCTCTGTCTCCTCTTTCTCTCTGACTTTCCTCTCTGTTTCTTCTCTCTTGCTGTCTTTTTAAAATTTCTCTCTGTGTATCTATCTCTGTCTCCCATTTTGTTATATGTGGGAACTGAGCTAAATTGTGAAGTTAATCCTTGCCTTTCCCAGATTTGGAGGAGCTTTAAAGAGGATTACGTCTTCCGAGTATTGGGGGTGAATGCATGTTTGCTCTTGTTATACCTTTATAAAAACTGATCTGATTATTAAGTGTTTGAATGTAATGGAGGTGACCAGATAGCTAGCCTTAGAGTGAAGAGGACATGAGTTCAATTTTGAACTCTCTGGCACATACTGACTGTGTGACCCTGGGTAAATCACTTAAAGTCTTAGAGGCTGCTTGGTGGCACAGTGGATAGGGTGCTGGGCTTGGAGTCTGGAAGATCTGAATTCAAATAGTGTCCTATAGGCACTCACTAGCTGTGCTGTCTGCCTCAGTTTCCTCATCTGTAAAATGGGGTTAATAATAACACCTACCTCTCAGGGCAGTTATGAGGATCAAATGAGATAAAATTTACAAAGTACTCAGCTTAGTACCTAGAATATAATAGGTGCTTAATAAATGCTTATTCTCCCTCCCCCATCCTCACTTACTCTCAGTCCCACAATTCTCTGACCATCAGTAACAGAAAAACTCTCTTTGTAGAAGCCCTGATGGAAGGGGTTTCCTCACAGGATTGTATTGCTGCACCTACACTGGGTTCTTAATTGTTATTAAACAGTTGGATTTTTCCATAAATTGATTTGTATCCTAAATGGCATTAATTTTTTGAGCTCTTCTTAGCAATCTGCCTTTGCACAAAGCATTATCTGTAAGAATTTCTTGCTTTAAGAAAAAAAGTCCTGGGAAAAACTTGAAAGTCTGAAAGAAAGGAATTTAAAATGTGTCTTACTGTTTCCATAAATCTGAATTTAGGAGGAGTCAGGAACGTGCTGCCAGCCACAAAGCCTCAGGAAAGTGGCAAAGTCAGGCGTTGTGACTCAAACATCCTTTCATTTTGAAAGAGTGCCAACAATACTGCAGCAGCCACCCTTCAGCAAAGGCCGTGAGTGTGTTGTTCTTAAAGGAAGTGGAAATTGTCCTTTATGCTGGGTGTGGTCGTCACTATGAGAACGATTATATTTTAGTGGCCTAGGTTCCAGTATATTTTACATTTTTCTTGGCTCGGGTTTTCCGGACAAGGAGCTGTGAACTATATAGAACTTAAATGGAAAACCACCCTTGAACTGCAGCGTCTATAAAGGGCAGTTTTCTGGCCAGAGAAGTTGAGATGATGTCATAACTAATTTGTGAGTACAGTTTTTCCCTTAAGGTGTGGAAAGACATTAGCAACATGCCCTTCTGGGCACGGAGGGAGAAAAGCTTTCCCCCTGCCCACCTCCCCTCCTGGTAAAAGCTGGCAAAGTTCATAGGGAATAATAGAATCTTAGAAAAGGAAATTCAAGATCAGGGCGTCCACAATTCTCCTAATGTGGGAATGTCATCCCTTACAAATTACAATCCATCTTTAGCCTGAACCAGGGTGGGGAACCTGTGGCCTTGAGGCCATATGTGGCCTTCCAAGTAGCTCTTCAGGTGCGGCTTTTTGACTCAATCGAAGTTTTACAGGACAAATCCTTTTATTAAGGGGATTTGTTTTGTGGAGTTTAGATTCAGTCACAGGGCTGCACTTGAAGACCTAGAGGCCCCCATGGGACCTGGAGGACGCAGGTTCCCCATTTCTGCTCTGAACATTTCTAATGGTGGGAAGTTAACCATGTGGCCGACCATTCCATTTGGGGCAAACAGCTCTAATTGCTACAAAGTTTCTCTTATATTAAGTTAAGATCTATAGATTCCTGTCAGTTCTACTTATCAGTACTAGTTCATAGGATCATGGAATTCTATGGGACTTAGAGCTAGAAGGGACCTCCTAGATCATCTACCCCAGATCCCTCATTTTACAGATGAAGATTCTGAGATGTCAAAGGTTTGTCCAGAGTTACACAGGTTTGCCTCCAGCTAGATTTACTTGATCCCTCCTTTCCTTGACTCTTTCATTTTAATGCAGCCCAGGAAGCATTTGTCAAATACCCTCTATGTGCTGAACACTGAGGATACAAGACCGTAATGACATGCTCTCTGCCTTCAAACAGCTTTTTTTTGGTTTTGGACCACAGTTTGAATTGTCCTATGCTCTTACTGTAATTTTTAAAAATTATTGATATCTTTTGTTTTTATATCACCTACATTTCTCAACAGATCCCTCTCTCTTCCTAAGAAATGGCTTATATGACGAAGAATTAGTGTTGTGTTGTGTTCGTCCTTCATTGCCTAAGACCATGCCATCAGAGAAATGATGACATGACTTGCACTTGACTTTGTTTTAAGTAAAGGAGGGCTGTGCAGGTCAACAGCCTCACTTCTCCAGAACCATCTGAATCCAGTGACCAGATATTCATCAGGATGACTGGAGATGGCCCAGGATGCACTGGGAGACCTTGGGCCCTTTAGGCCAAGGTCTTTGCAGATACTCACTTAGGGAGAGGCAACACTCATTCATTGAATAGGCCTGTTTAAAACAAAGAAGAAAAAAGAAGAAAAGGCAAAGTTTCAACAAAACTAACCATTGATCAGATGCTATGTGCAGTATTATCCTCTGCAGCTAGGTGATGCAATGTATAGAGCACTGGACTTGGAGTCAGGATGACCTGAGTTCTAATATGACCTCAATCACTTACTAGCTGTGTAACCGTGTGTTAAGTCACTTAACCTCTGTTTGCCTCAGTTTCCTCACTTGCAAAATAGTCATTGTGAGGATCAAATGGAAAATACTGTAAAGCATTTAGCATAGGGCCTGGCACATATTAGGAATTTAATAAATATTAATTCCTTCCCTCCTTTCTCTAACCCATGGACTTCCATCTCTGCAAAGAAAGAAAGAGGATGCCTTATATCTCTTCTTTGAAGCCAAGCTTGGTCATTATAATTCTATAGGATTTGGTTTCTGTTGTTTTGTCGTTACTCCTTCTATTTACATTGTTATAGTCATTGTGTATATTGCTTTGCTTTTCCTGCTGCCTTCATTTTTCATCAGTATACATAAGTATTCCCATGCTTCTCCATAGTCATTACATTCATTGCTTCTTACAGCACAATTCTATGCCAATTTGTATAGCCATTCCCCCACTGATGGGCATCTGCCTTGTTACTAATTCTACAAAAAAAATGTTACTATAAATATTTTGGTTTTATATATATATATATATATATATATATATATATTTAATTTTTATTTTTTTCATTAACCTCCTTGGGTCATCTGAAATCTTAATGGGATCTGGCAGCAAGATCTCTGTGTACATACATAGGATGTGAATATTTTAGTCACTTTCTTGGCATAGTTCCAAATACAGAATGATTGAATAAATACAAAACCCCACCAATAGACAGTTAATATGCACATCTTTCTTTTTATAACTCCATCAACAATGACCATTACCATTTTTTGCCACTTTTCAGGGTATGAGCTAAAACCTCAGAATTGTTCTGATTTGTATGTCTCTTGTTATTAGTGACTTGGAACAGTCTTTCGCATCACTTTTCACTTCTTTTGTAGCTCTTCTTTTGAGAACTGTGTGTTTCTGGTTTTTGACCACACTTATCTATCGGAGAGCAGCTTTTGGTCTTTTATATTTGGGCTTGTTCCCTATATTTGGGGTATCAGACCTTCTTCAGAAATAATTTGATTCAAACAATTTTTTTCTAACAAAGTCCAAACTTTATTTAAAATTACATTTAATTAACCATTTCCCTTTTTATCCTAATTATATTGCTCTTGTTTGACTAAAAGCTTCTCAAATTTATGTTGTACAAAATATTTGATTTATTTTTTGCTATTATCTCTATCCCTTGTTTGGTTAAGAATTAACCAATTAATGGAATATATAGGATATGATTCTCTTCTCAATTTTTATACTATAACCTTTAATATTCAAGTCAAATATCTGTTCTGAATTTATTTTGTTGTATGGTATAAGGTGCTAACCTACCCTTAATTTTGCCAGACTGCCTTCAGTTTTCCTAGCAATTCTTGCCAGTTTCCCCCCAAGTAATTGATGTTCTCAGGATAATCAAACCCTGAATTTACAGTTTAGCTTGTATTATGGGTATGTGTATCTATGTCTAATCTTCCTACTATATTTTATTTCTGCTAAGTTTAGTATTGTAAACTTCTTAAGGGAAGGGACTGTATTCTGTGTGTGTTTTTTTCACCTTTGTGTTCCTCAAACCTAATATATTGTCTAGTTCATAATAAGGGTTTAACAAAAGTGAAAAAGAAAGTTTCCTGTTAAGTCATATACTGTTTAGATTATTATCTTAAATCTAAGGAGAATTCTTTTTGGAGGGAGGAAGACAAGGCAGTTGGGGTTACGTGACTTGCCCAAGGTCATACAGCTAGTAAGTATTAAGTTTCTGAAGCTGGATTTGAACTCAGGGCCTACAGACTCCAGGGCCCATGCTTTATTCACTGTGCCACCTAGCTGCCTCTGAGAATTTTTTTTGTACCATGATCAGATATTCCTCATTTTTAGTAAAATTATTCTACAGAATTTCTTGCTAGCAGCATGGGTAAAGCAAAACACTGATTCACATGTCAAAATACTACGAGACACCCCATTTTCCAGAGCAAGGCCCAGCAAGCAGACTGTGTCCTGAGCTTGGCATAACAACAATCCTTTGCTCTCATCTGGAACTGATGGCCTCTGAGTTCGAGTAAGCACCAACAGGCTCAGACATGAAAACCTGCTGTGAATAAGTTTTTTGTCCCTTGCCTCACTATTGCTGTTTGTGGTGCCTTACTGTTGTGGTCATATGTGGTTATTTTTACTACACTATACTGAGTATTTGTTTAGCCACAAGTATATAAAGTAAAGTTCAACCCCACTGCGTCGAGTCTCTCCACTAAGGGTAGGTCTCAGGCACATGTGTCTAATCTGCCTCCTTGCTTGCAAGCCGTTTCCCTCACTTTGAAATCAAATTTCTATTTGGTTCCTGACTCTCCTGTCTCTAGCCTGCATCTCCAGTCATCCATAGATTAGAGGTTGGTTTGGTCTTGTTGACACACATAACCAGAAACCTCAGGCTTGAGAAAATTTCAGGCTATAGTCCGTTATGTGAAGGAAATGACAGTAACTTTGATGTTACAGTTTGGCTCTAAATTTTGGACTAGACCTATGATTTCATGAGTCTAAGGAACTCCAGATAAGGAAACTTCTTCTGCTAACGTTGACCAGATCTGCCTTGTAACTAAGTCTCAGAGAGCTTCTGGTGACCCTGACTTGTCCAGGTCCATAGTCGTGTAACCACATTAGGTTTGAGCTAGATTGAGGTACCAGATCTTCCTGACTGCAAAGCCAGCTCCCTATCCCCTCTACCACACTGCCTTTCACGTAGCTCCCTGTGATTTTATAAATACCCAGAACTGAGATAGCCACATTATCCTCACTGTGATTGTGATGAATACCACAGTGGTCCACCTATACTGATCTGAATTCCTTTTTTCAGAAGTGTGTTTCAATATTCTTACTCTTGTTACTACTGAAAAATTGTCTCCTTTAAAAAAAGATGAAGTAAACTTTTCATTTGTCCACTTTTTTTGGTTGTTATTGCATCACTGTAATTTTCAGTTGGGCTGCTAGGTGGTGCAGGTATCAGGCTTGAGTCAGGAAGACTCATCTTCCTGAATACAAATCCAGCCTCAGACATTTGTACTTGTGTCACCCTGGGCAAGTCACTTAACCCTGTTTGCCTCTCAGTTTCCTCATGTGTAAAATAAGTTGGAGAAGAAAATGGCAAACCACTCTTTGACAAGGAAACCCCCAAAAGGGTCACAAAGAGTTGGATGTGACTGAATAACAATGTTCTAACAGATTTCTAGGTCTCAGTTTAACTAAGTTTCAGTCTCCAAGGTCATAGAATAAATACAATTCTACGTTTGGTGTGAAAATCTTGAAGTTAAAAAACCAAATTTTTCTCCTTGTTTGAATAATTTTGATTACAGAATGATAATCATTATTGATTTTCAAAACATAATCGGTGGCAAATGTCTGTATGACATGAGACAACCCCATTACAGAAAGGAAGGAGAGAAGCAGGAGGCAAGCTCCAAGAAAAAGGGAAAGCAGAGCCTCTTTGTCCAATCAGAAGTCCACTCTAGGCAGCAGAGGCTTTCTGTGAGATGAATTATTTCTTTCTCTTTAGATCACATATGCTATTCGGAAGGTCTTGGATTTCCTGAAATTTTTATTAAGAAAGTGAGATGTCTCAGCTTTAGTTTTAAAATATTAATGCATCTGCTAATACTAGATTGTAAATTCTTGAGAACTGAGGTGAATCCGTGGGTATTGAAAATTGTTTCTTATTCATGTTTGGGTCTTCTCAGACCCTTAGCATTGTGCCTTCCATTTAATAAGGACTTCTTGAATCTATTTAAATTTGTTTAATAAGGGCTTATTGAATAGACTATGAATAAACCATTGGTTATGTGCATGTGTATTTTTATGAGAAATCCATTAATATAAATATGTCTTTTTTCTCATTTCTCTTCCCATTTCCTCTATACTAGATTACCTGCTTTTAAAATTGCAGTATTTTCTGTCTAGCTTTTCCAACTAAGGAACTACCTTCCTAATCAATATTATTTTACTAAATAAAGAATAGTTTTTAATGTTAGGTTAGCTGTACCTCTCTTTTTTTGGCAACCTTTTTAATAACTGACATGAAAATAGGTTATGCCCTACTTATGGAAGAGAATCTGTACAAACTAAGGGACACATGAAAAGGACTATGTTAAGGCTGATAACCTAATTTATTTTATTAAATATTGGTGGGGGAGAGAAATTAAGAACATGGACACATCTTTTTGGTTTTGGATTTTTGAGAAGAGAGTAGAAGACGATGATGAAAATTTGTAAGAAATGAAATGTAATAGAAGGAAAGAGAATGAGGTGCTTCAGAAAATAAACGGCACAGGTTTGCAAATGAACTGAAATATTTAACAGTAATCAGTACCCTATGGTATTCAGTAGATACTTCCACCTTGAGGGATTTTTGAAATTTTTATTTTTTTATTTTTAATTTATAAAATAAAACAAGCATTTCCATAACATAGTAGAATAAAAAAAACATTGCACATGAAACCGCGAATCTTTTATGTACAACTTGCTATTTCTTTTAAATAAATAATAAAGTTATCATGTAAATTCCATTTTCTCCTCCCCCCACCCTAGAGATGGCTACTATTAGACCCAAATATATATATATGTAAAATCATTCTGTATATCCTTCTATTTATCAGTCCTTTCTCTGGATGCAGTGTCTTCCTTCATATGTCCTTTGTGGTTAATTTGGATATTTATAGTAGTCAAAATGACTTGGTTGCTCAGAGTTGTTCTTAAAACAATGTTTGTTTTGTTGGCAGTTCCTTTATACAATGTTCTCTTGGTTAGGGATTTAGCTTCATGATTTGCCATCCTATTCTCTGAGCCCTAAAGAAACATTCTCATTGATGAGTTTGATCCCTAAAGCAACACATCACTAGATATTTTGGCAACCTCTTTTCTCATCTTCTATGAACTTTACAGAATCTTCCTTTGATGACTTTCAGAACTTGATTTGAAACTTGCCCCTTGAGAAAATCTAAAGGCTGTATCTCTTTGGAGTTGGAGGACTATGTTGCAGATGCTGTCAGGTACTCCCAATCTGATGACTTTAGCCATTCAGGACCACTTAACTCTTGCCCCACTGTAATCCCAAGAATTGTGTTTTTTCCACTTTTAACTCTAGCCTGCTAATCGCTGTTGGAGAGTATCATAAAACTGTGCAGATTTCACTCCATAAAAATTTGTGGTGCATAACCTAATCTGGTCTCTCACTGATTCTTGGCAATACTTCAATTAGCTTCTTGATTCCTTTTTTAAAAAATGTCTTCTTTTTTTCTCCTATTATTTCATTTCCCATGCTATTTCCATCCTTGTGCTCTCCTGTGGGTAAACCTCAAAACCCACTCCTATTTACCACACATTACCTAACCTTCAATTTCACTGAGAAAAGAAACCAAGGTTATCCAATATCAGCTCCCTAAACTCTCCTTTAATATCCTTTAATACTCAACAGCTTTCTTCATTCTTTCTCCTTTTCTCCTCCTCTCAGAAAATCAGGTATATTTACCTTAATTTAGCTAGATCCTCTTTCCTCAGCCTTGATCCTATCCTCTTCAGCCATCTTCAGAACCTTATTCCAACAATCATTCCCTTTTTCATGCTTCTTCAGGCATCTTTTCACCTAGATCTTCCCCATCTGTCTGCATATGTACTCAGGTTTCTCCAGTCCTAAATGCATCCAGTCTTTTCATAGAGGCTCTGAGTTGATACAGAATGGGTTCAATCTTGAGGATATATTTCATAAATCAACCTTTGACTTATGCCTCCTTCCAGAGTTTCCCTTAGGAATATAAAAACTTGTCTCAAGTCTAAGTCTCCAATTCAAAAGGAGAATTTCCCATGTAATCACTTGGAAATTATTACATCCGATATAAATATAATATAGGCTTTATTTAATTTGACTAAGAAATCCAAAGATTTGTACCAAAGCTTATAAACAATCAAAACCACATTCTTTCCCCATCTTGTGTACTTCCTTTTCCCAGGATCTATATAATTCTTCAGAATTATAGTGTTAGGCTGGGAGGGCTTTCCCCAACAAGGGAAAAACACTCTGGACTGCTAGAGAAACTAGCAACCCTTCCTTCCAGGGAAACCCGCTTTTTCTGTGGACCAATAAAATTCTCTAGATTTAAGGTGTTAACTACCCAAGTTAAGAATTTCCATATTTTTAAAAATTAAAATATACATTTATAGCATTCAAAAGGGACTGCTTTATAACATTCTAAAGTTTATTTATACAATAAAATAAGTCCTAGCTTCACAATACTATTCTTAAGATAAAATTTTAACGTTGAGCACAGTTCTATTCAGAACTATTTATAGATTCTGGATGCATAGCTTTACTTAAGAGGAAATGCAATGAAATTATACATTCTAATGATCATCAGTTTCAAAACAGAATGTCATCTGAGTCCTAAATAACATAGAAGGAATTTTTCACTTGATGGGAGAGCTTCAACTTATGCACAACAATAAAAATGGAAAAAAATATTTGGGGTTCCTAGAGCTTCTATTTCTCTCCCCAGAAAAATAAAGTCCATACAACTGAAAATTAAAGGGAAAGGAAAGTTTCGTTTGCTACTTTATGTCAGTTTTGTCTTTGTACTCATTGATTCCTTTGGTAGGTCTAGAAACCTTGATCTAGGAACTTGACTGTCCAGGAATTCACCCACTGGGTCCAGGAACTCTCCTGGCACTCTGCCCTTGGTGCTTCACTACTGCCAGAACACCTTGGCATGGGCCAGTGAGTGGACCAGGAATTCCTTATTGCTCTTTACAAAGTGACCAATGATCTTTTAAATGACAGATTTGATGGTCATATTTTAATCCTTCTCCTTACCAACCTTTGCTGAATTTGCCACTTTTGATTACCCTTTCCTCCTGAATATCTTTCTTTTCTGAGTTTTCATGACTTTGCTGTCTCCCTGATTCCCCTCCCACTTTTCAGACCACTCCCCATCTCCTTTGTTAGATCATTGTCATATGGACCCCTGTAACTATCCCCAAGGCTCTGTCCTGGGCCATATATTAAGCTGTCTCTAAATTCACTCTCTTGGCAACCTCATCAACTTCCATGGGTTTAATTATCATTGCTAAGATGACTCAAGATTTGTATATCCAGCCTCATTCTCACTTTTGAGTTTCGGTATCACATCACCAACTGCGTAGTGGACATTTCAAACTTGACGTCTAGTCTTAAACTTAACATGTCCAAAACCAAATTCATTATCTCTTTCTCAAAACTCACCCCTCTTCCAAACTTCACTACTTCTGTTAAAGGTACCCTCATTCTTCTGTGCTCCTAGGTTTGTACATTTGATGCTATCCTGGACCCCTCCCTCTCCTTCACCCTACATAGCCTACATAGCCATGCAAATATTACCATTTCTTCTTTTATATTATCTCTCATCTCAATCCCTTCTTTCTTCTCACAGAGTTGCTACTTTAGTTCAGTCCCTCATCATCTCTAATTTAGACTATTGCCATGGCCTCCCATTAGATTTCCTGCCTCCTTTCTCCTCACTGCAATCCATCCACACCAGTGGCATCACATCCTTCCTCAAACTTACTCAGACTTCCAATTTAATCCAGAGGTTCTTAAACTCGTGTTTGTGGACTTTTTTCTTTAATAATTTACTAAT
The DNA here is from genome assembly GCA_023548195.1 of Bettongia penicillata ogilbyi. Taxonomy (NCBI): domain Eukaryota; kingdom Metazoa; phylum Chordata; class Mammalia; order Diprotodontia; family Potoroidae; genus Bettongia; species Bettongia penicillata. The sequence continues at coordinate 2,442,418 of JAJHZJ010000121.1, read as the reverse complement.
TTCATTTCAATAAAATTGGTTTTCTTTATAATCCAGTGCATTTTGTTTTATACAATTTAAAATATTCCAAGAAGAGGTTCATAAGCTTCACTTTAGTACCAAAAGGGTCAACGACACAAAAAAAGTTAAGAACATCTACTTCAGTGGTTTCTTATTGCCTGTGGAATAATGTTTAAACTCCTTATCTTGGTATTCAAGGTCTTCAGTAATTCAGAATCACCCTATCTTTCAAGCCATGTTTCATACTACTCCTTTCTCATGTTCATCATGCTACATTAAAACTAGCTTCTTGCAGTCTCTGTCACTGCTCACTCTGTGGCTGCTAGTCCCTGTGTATTACTGATTTCCATATGATAAGATCCTATCTACCTTATATAAGTCCTCTTTTCTTATTCTTCTTTGTATCTTGAAAAGGTTGATCATTGATGATTAAAATAAAAATTAAAAACTCATCTCAGATATTGTCTCCCCATGAATCTTTTCATGATCCTTCAGCTAGGAATCATCCTTCATTTCCACCCCTCCTATCCTCATCTCCAACTGACCTTGCATAAAAATGCATAGTTTTATATTATAGTTATTTGTGTATATTCTGTGTCTTCCTACTGGACCATAAATTCCATATATATAGCATTTTTGCAAAATGTAAAGAACTATGTAAATGTATGACTCAGTACAGTAATAATGATGATAATAAGTAGCACTTATATAGCACTTTACAGTTTGCAAATTTATATATATGTAATATGTATATAGACACACACACATGAAGTGTGTTTGTGAAATGTAAAGAACCATATAGATATATGTCTCCCAGTGCAACAATAATAATGATAACAGTCACTATATATGCCTCATCTTCCTTTCTAGATTCTAAGCTCCTGGAAAACAGAGACCATGTGTTATTCATCTTTGTATCTCCCTGTGATGTCACAGGGCTCAGGACACACTGTAAAGTGCCATGCTGTGGGGCTCCTACCACCAAACCCCAAGACTTGGTTCACTGATGCCCTCTTCTGGACTTTTCTACTGCCTTTCCTTCTCTGTTCTTGAGTTTTCCTGCCAATCAACTTGAACTGTGAGAGAGGACAAGGTCACTTTCCTTCTCTTTTGAAAATAATGCACAACTGGGTTTTGCTGCTTCTTATAAAATTTTTTCTCCTTATTCTTCTTTGTGACTCAAAAAGTTTGTCTGTTGATAATTAAGATCATAATAAAAAATTTAATTTAAAGACCCTACAATCCCTCTTACATTTTTAACAGTTTACTGTTACATACAACAGGGAATTATATAGAAAGAAAGGATAGCCAAATAAGGGCATAGTTTGGGTTGTTAATTCACAAGTTCAAGAATAAATTATAGCCTTGTATGTCAATCCTAGGGAGCTATACCTTACTCTTTTAAACTCTTTCTTCCTGTGGGAGAATCAGGGAAAGAATGTGGAAAGAACCAGGAGTGTTTTGGGTTTGAATTTATCCTATGATATTTACTACCTGTGAGATCATAGGAAAGTCACATCATTGGATTAACTCTTAATTTCTTTGTTGAAAAAAATGAATAATAAAATAATATAAATAAAACACAAAATGATAAAAATATGAATAAAAATAAAATTAAAAATGGCTCCCACTTGATAACACTGTATCTCTGATTGTCCTTTCCAGTAGTGGTTACATTTGGAGCCAATGCTTTCTGTTTGTTCTATACTAGTATTCAGGGAGTCCATTTCTTGCCTGAGGTTAATTACTTTCTCTTCTAAACTGTTCATTCTTCCAATTCTTTCTTGTAGAGTTATTTCGTTTTCTATCTATTGCTTCATTTTTTCTTGGTATTAGGTATTCCTTGCAGAAAATCAAATTTTTTTCCTTTGATACTCCGCTTGAAATTACAGACTCAGACTTGTTATCATTTTTATACTGTTTGGTACTTTTTTTCCCTTTCCTCCTATTTCCAATTTTAGTTCCTAAAAGGCCTAGCCTAAAAAGGTCAAGGTCTCCCATTGCGTCCTGGACCATCTCCAGTCATCCTGATGAATATCTGGTCATTGGATCCAGATGGCTCTGGAGGAGAAGTGAGGCTGGTGACCTCCCTCAAAACAAAGTCAAGTGCAAGTCATGTCATCACTTCTCTGATGTCATGGTTTTCTTCAAAAATGAAAGACTAATGCAACAACAGCAGCGATGACAATAGTTTCACTGATATCCCATGTCTCTCTCTGGTCAAAATATTCCTTGTCCTCAAATGCTATTTTCAGACTCTTCCCCTTCCACCATCACTTGGCCACCTCTTCTTCTTTGAGGTTCATTCAATCTAAATTATCACCTCATTCAGATTCCCAAAGGACATTTTCCTTCCTTTCTCAATTAGTTCAGTACCTTGGTCAGAGTCTTAATCTCTACCCCAATTTCTTCCCTTATTCTAAGGGTCTTCAACACAGATACCATAACATTCCCATTGCTCAGTCTGCTCGCTATTATCCACATAGTTCTCCATTCCACTTCAGCTACGCATAGGGATAGTCATACCCTTGATCTTACCATTGCCTACAAGTGTTCCCCTTCCAGTTTCAAGAACTCTGTATTTCCTTTATCTGATCATAATCTTTTATCTTTCATTCCTATTTATGCCTCAGTTTTCTAAAACTTACTTTTTATCTTCACCCTATGTATCAGTAAGCTCCCCAGCATGCACAGGGGGGCCTGCTATCACAGGTTCTTAGATCTGCATTATAAAAGGAAAGACAACTTTTGAAGGGTTAGCAATCACTTTAATCAAACACATGTATCATTCCTTTAGCTAAGCACATATATCATTCACCTGTCTCTCGGGAGTCAGCACCCTGAACTTCAAAGAAAATGCAGAGAATTCAGAAAGTCAACAGGCATGACTTTCTCTTCCTGAATTCAACAGACAGGTCCAACTCTATGAACATAATTACTGGAAAGGGAAGCACCAACGTCTGGATTCTCAAAGCCAGGGGGCTGCTTAAGAGGCTTCCCAGAATCCTTGCCTGGCCAAATACCTCCAGTCAGTATGCCCCCCCCCAAAAAAAAAACCACCTCAGAGTCTTTATACACTTTTTAAAATCAGAAAGCATTACATCCCTTGAGAACCAGTACCTCATTAACAAAAGGCATGGACCTTCCTACAAATCTTCCCAGACCTAACAATGGGTGGGAAAGATCCTCCTTAATCACATGAAATAGGGGCATTGTACTTCTTGATTATACTAAAACAAAAACAGCAAAAGATCCTATTTTGCTTGCTATTACACCATAGTCTCTAATCCCTCTATCCTTCAGGAATATTCCAGTCTGTCATCCAATTTTTTCTGACTGTGCTCTCTTCCCTTCATAATCTTGACCTCTTGGTGAACCAATTCAACTCTTCACTCTTCTTCACTCTTGAGTCTCTTGCTCCTTCTCCAACTCCAATTCTGGATCCTTCCCATCATCTTTCTTCTTTGTTTATATTAAGTTCAAGGCAACTGGAGAAAACCACTAAACTATGTTTGTGGGTGTACTATAAATTTAAGTTAGCCAACCTCAAATTGGCCTTCACTGTACCAAGGTAATCCTACTAGTCCTTCCTAATAGATTCCTGATCCTTCTCACCACAACAAGTATTCCAAAATTTTCTTCTCTGCTTAAGCCTCCCATGCCATTCTTTTTCTCCCCCCTCCATTTTTGCTGAGGATCTCATCTCTCTCACTGGGTGATCTTATCTGCTCCCATACTTCCAGAAATACTCCCATATTTCATAAAGAGGATTCCCAGAATGATTTCTTTGGTTCTACTCTGTCTCCTGAGCTCCATTTCCAAATTACCACCTGTCTTTTAGATATTTTCAAACTCAACATGTCCAAAGCAGATCTTAAGATCTTTCCCCCAAAACTTTCTCTGCTTATCTCTTGCCTATCGCTGTCAAGGGAATCAACATCTTTGCAGTTACCCAAGTTAGAACCTTGGAATCACATTTGATTCCTCTCTTGTTTATTTCATAATATTCCATCAGTTGCCCACTTTTTGCATTTCTTTCTCCATGACATGTCTGGTATACATTCTCTTCTATCTACTCACATAATTGCCACCCTATTTCTCACCTGGATTATTGAAACAGGTTTATAATTGTTCTGTCTCCAGTGTCCTCCAACTCCAGCCAGCCACCCAGATGCCAAAATAATTTTTCTACAAGATAGATCTAACCATGTCACACATTTAATACATTGCAGTGGCTAGCTGCTCATTTGATCCAGGATCAAAAATAAATTCATTTGTTTGGTATTTAAAATTCTTCACAACTTGGCAATTTCTTATTGTCTTCCACGTAGTCTACTATGATCCAGCTACATTCACGTACTTGTTATGTCTAGCACATGACACTCCATCTCTCATCTGTCTGCCTTTTCTGTTCTCCATTCCTAGAATAATCCTCCCCACACCCCAAACTCTGATTTTTGGAATCTTTAATTTGCTTTAAGACTGAACTCAATTTCATGGTTCTCCCCAAATGCTAGTTCCATCTCCTCTAGGGTTATCTTCCGTTGATTCTATATGTATCTGATTTATTTATGTTATCTTTCCCATTAAAATCTAAGTTCCTCAAGGGGAGGAATTGTTTTTTGCTATTTCTTTGTATCTCTACATCTTGGCATAGAGCGAGTGCTTATTGATTGTTGGTGATTGATTCCTTGACTCAACTTGAGAGGCATAAAGGCATAAAAACCAAGGCTAGAAATATAGACTCTGTTATGAAGGCTGAGGTTCAGGTTTTATCTCTGACATACCTACTGGCTATGTGACCCTAGAAAACTCATTCAGTCACTTGGTTCCCCCAGGCAACTTTCTAAGGCTAAGATGCAGAAAAGTCACTGATTAGTATTGGTTGGTAGGTAACTTCCATGCTGGGAAGTCCTATTGCTGCTCACTCATTTTTCAGTCCTGTACAACACTTTGTGACCCTTTTTGGGGTTTTCTTGGCAAAGATACTAGAGTGGTTTGCCATTTCCTTCTCCAGCTCATTTTATAGATGACAAAACAGAATTAAGTGACTAGACTAGGGTGACACTGCTAATATGTGTCTGAAGTCAGATTTGAACTCAGGAAGATGAGTCCTTCTGATTCCAGGTACCACAACTCTGATCTATTGCACCATCTAGCTACTCTTGGGAATTACCTACATAGGTGAAATCACAGGACCAGTCCAAAATAAATAAACAGTGTTGTTGTGAGCATCAAATTAGATAATTTGATGTAAAGAACTATATAAATGTCAGTTATTTTTATTCTTGACAGCTACTTTCTGCCATATCATTCACTCCATTGTTAGATTTGTTCAATATCACTGTCAGATATATTCAGTCTGGCACAGATGTTTGATGACTCAACCTTATTGAAACTAGAGTTTAGGTGGAGGAAGGACTCCAGACCTTTGAGGCAGGTGCTTCTGTTATGATTGCCTCACTTTACTGTCTATTGCCCTATTGCCCTGGAGACAACTCTTGGCTCCCAGACAAGAAGGATTTGGCCCTTCCTAACTTCTCACATGATCTCCAATGGTCCCAGGTCCTTCTGGGCATTGTAGTCCTCTGGTGATTTTAGCTCTTTCTCTCTCGCTCTCTATCCATCCCTTCAGATCCTGGGTGGCTTGCCTCAAGGCAAATTCTCCATATGGGGAATAAACTTGAGGGCAGGGACAATTTTATTTTGACCTTTGTCATCTCTAGCACCATTCCTGGACCATATTAGATTCTTAATAAATGCTGAATGATAATAGCTGTCTTGGACACTGGTAATTTTGTTTCCTCTTCCACCAGTTTTCTTAAACTAGTCCTAAAAGCTTAAGCATTCATGGCTTCCTCATCAAGCCTGACTCCCCCCAACCCCACCATTTCTATTCTCAGCAAAAGGTTCCTTCTTAGCCCAAATGTCGACTTAGGTTATGACCCTGAACCTCATGGCATCTGACAAATGATTGCCTTTTTATTGCCTGAGATGAGCTGACAGAAACGTTCTAGGGCCATTGAACAGAAGAGGACCTCTTTCCCTGCTCTCACCCTTCAATTCTCTGCTTTCCACTGGAGGCATAGGGCTCATGTGCCTTATATTTATCCCCTAACTCCCACCTCTGGGGGACTGGGTAACTAGTATCCAAGCTTACAACTTAAAAAAAATCTTCAAAAGACAGCAATTATTAACACAAACCCCTACACCCTTGCTGACAAATGTACAGGGTCTGTTATCACTCATAGACATAGTTCCCAGTTAGTGTATTTCATCACTAATTGTCACAGATTTTATGACAAGTTGGTTGTGCAAAAAAGTGGGGTGCGGCCATTATGTGAAGCTGTGTATTTAAAAAAAATTGTGCCAGTATTACTTAAAAATCATTTGTTGCTAAGTTATATTGCTAGCAGGTGAACTGTACAGTTTAGCTAGCGGGCGAAGATGCAAATCTTCCCACGTCACATGATTTACTCATGGAAGCTTTGCCTGCCTGCCTGCTTCCCTTGTGCCTCCAGCTAGTCACTGAGTTAAGTGACAGTATAGTTAGTCCTGCAGCACTCCAAGCAAGCCATGCAAGTTGGCTTTAGGAAATATATTAACAATGCACATGTGCCGAGAATTCTAGGCTCACAGCTCACAAAAATTCCAAAGCCATATGCCACTGGTGAATACATTGCTGTTCTGTTTATCTTTTAAGTGAGGTGACAAACAGAATTATGCTGTGTGGCAATCGTAAGATGAAAGGTTATAAACCAATTTTTGGATTGAAAAAAAGTGGTGTGAAATTATGTGGTGGCAATGATTATGTGATGAAATACAGTAGTATGTTTACTGAATGGGTGAATGAATAAGTGGAAGAATGATTGCACGAATTGTCGAGTGGATAGAAGTTCCATCAAAAAATTGGGACATATTCTGCCCTGAAGCAAGAGGATCACACATAGAGGTTCTTGTGCTAAGTTATGAAGCCATATGGATCAAGTACTCATTTGTTTGTTCAACAACAGCAACCTTTTCATGGGGAGTTCATAGCCATCTCCCCCAACTCCTTGCTTAATGCACTCTAGATTTTCTATAGATGTGTGTTGCTCGAGAGAACAACCTCAAAATCTGAAATAGTTTTAGAAAGAAATGTATTAGATCATTTGGTAGAGGACAGCAAGTCAGAAAGGAGGTGTGGCTCCCTCCAGGTTCTAGGAGGTCTACATTACATAGGACTTAGACAAGGGTACCCACACACAAATCACACATACACATTTAAGCAATTTTACCAAGATTACAACTTGAAAGCAAGGCAGATTGACATGGATATTAATAAATATAAATATCCAGTAAAATTTGAGTGAAGCCAAAATACAAGGGAACCCAAAACACAAGCTTGGACGAACTCAAAATAAGACCTGGATATGGAGACCCAAAATAAGGAGCTGGTGGAACCCCCAAATTCCTTATAGCCACCTTTGGCATTCCTGGAGAGTTACTGAGGTCAGCGTTTAAATTATCTCTCATCACATAAAGTTAGATTCAAACAATACTAATAGGAGAAAAATAATAATCCACAATGAATGACCTACTATAAACCCTACAGCTGCACCTTTTCCACTTCTTTGTGAGTGTACATAATTGGCAATCTCAACCTTCTCTTGGCCAGACAGACATGAGCCTGACCAGCATGAGTAAGAATCGTAAACTTCATAGAGAGGGTCATCTCAGGCCTTCCTTGGGGCATTATAAGTATTCTCATGGAACTGAAGGAGAGAATTGAGCCTAAGAATCACAGATAAAAAGACTCACATTTCTGTTAATGTTTCACATGTTAACCATGTTTCTCATTAGTACAGATTGAGAGTTGTATTTGAGTCTAATGTTGATTTTAATTGTTCACAATAAATGATGTGTTGGGAAATTGGAAAGTTTCTCTTTTTAAATGATTCCCTTGCTGCATCAACATCAAATAAAGAAATAAGTGCTATAAATAATGATAATGGGCATTTAAGCATACATTTATTTGTAATTATATGTGTGTCCCACACAATTATTTGTAATTATGTATAGCACCTGAGGGCACCTCACTCTCATACGTGGGGGCCCCCAGAAAACCTTTCTCAAGGTTTTGAGTACTTTGTGGTACATATCTGCTTGAACGCATAACCCACAAACCCTTCCTCCCCACCTTCACCCCATTGATTTCTTTAACCAGTCAGCCAGAGAACAAAATTAATTCAAAGAAAAGAGTTAATGAAAGTGCGTAATAATAAAAGTAGTAATAGAATTTTTTTTTATAAACCTGTGGTATAGTCTCCCACAAATACATACGCTCTCACTAGAGAGAGTGAACATTTTTGGAGAACACAAATGCAAGGGCACACACATAGGGAATACGTATGGCTAGAGTATGTATAGAGGTGCCATTCATATCTCTGGTGTGGTAGAGATGACAGTCTCTTCACTAATGCTATCACATTCCTTGTCGGGCCAGCTCTCCGCTAGATGAGGCATATGGTCTATGTTGTGTGGGTCAGTGGTCTCTTGATTGATGGTATGAGAATGTAGAATTTTCTTTCTCTGACTTTCTTGGTTTCTGATGGAATCCTCAGGAATACCTGTTGGCCATCTCAGCTCCCATCTACTATAGTGTAGTAACTATAAATTCTCTCCTTACTAGAGGTAGCCTGGTGGGACTCTCCTATCCTAAGGCTGCATAAACCACCACACCCAGCTAAAGTGACTGTAGAACAAAAGCCAACAGGCTAAGATTAAATTTTCTCTTTTAACTCCATGTCTAAAGCTGAATCACAGTCCTTTGCAACGACAACTATTTAACTTAGGGTTAGAAATTTTCTGACTCTGGGTTGGCATGCCAGTGAGTTTGAGTCAGGATAAAAGCTAAATGAAGAAGGTAACATTGCTCTTTTTTTACTCACCTGACCCATATTATCCATTTTATGACCCACATTAGAATTTTATTATCTATGAGTAATCAGCTACACACTTCCCAGGTTTTAATCTACCTTACACATGACTTTAATATAAGGAATCCTTTTATTTGAGAATCTGTAAGTGCCTTATACTGTAGAAAGTTAATTACCTTATTGGCCATGATGTTCCCCTTGGATATCTGAAAATCTACCCTATATCACCCCTTAAGAAGGGGGCACCATTACCTCCCTTTTTTGAAGTTCCATAATTTTATTCTCCTCAACAAAATAAGATAATAAAGAATGGGAATAGTGTTACAGAACTCCAGTAGGCAGAGGGTCACAGCTTGCCCTTTTCAAATATTCCCCAGTTGGCTGCTATCACTATCTTGACCCAGAGTGTTTCATGCAAAGTCATTCCTAATATACCTCCATGGGGAAACTACCACTGAATTGATCAGAAATGTCTCCTTCCAAGTACAGCAAAAAATGTTTCTTCAAAAATTCCACCATAACTGTATTCCAAAGAGATCATAAAAAAGGGAAAAGGTCCCACATGTACAAAAATATTTATAGCAGCTCTCTTTGTGGTGACCAAGAACTGGAAATTGAGGACATGCCCATCAACTGGGGAACGGCTGAACAAGCATGTGAATGGAATGGGTTACTATTGTCCTATAAGAAATGATGAAGAAGAGGACTTCAGAAAAGCCTGGAAAGACTTATATGAACTGATGCTGAGTGAAAGGAGCAGAACCAGAAGAACATTATACACAGTGACAACCACACTGTCCAAGGACTGTTTCTGATAGACTTAGCCCTTCACAGTAATAAAAGGACCTAAAACATTCCCAAAGGACTCTTGAGGCAAAATGCCGTCCACAGCCAGAGAAAGAACTATGGAATTGGAATGTAGAATGAAGTAGACTATTTTTTCTTGTGTTATGTTTCATTTTAGTTTGGTTTGCCTCATGGTTTTTCCCCTTCATTTTAATTCTTCTATGCAACATGACTAATGTAAAAATGTGTTTAATAAGAATGTATGTGTAGAACCCATATAAGATTGCATGCCATCTTGGGCAGGGAGGAGAGAGGGAGGGGGGAAAATCTAAGACTTATAAAATGATAGTTGAAAACTGAAAACAAATAAATTAATTTTAAAAATTTCTCCCATAGCAGGATATCCTGCTCTGATGTTAGAGGGACAGGAATTATAGGAAACTTCCAAGATGAAGAAATTTCCTCTACCAAAGAAAGACAGCACTTTCTCAGGTGCCGAGACTTGTAGTCGAAAGAGAGTTGCCTAGACCTTTGAGAGACTAAATGATTTGCTGGTGACTTTGCATGACCCTCCCCCCGTTAAAATCCAATTCACTTGCTTGTCATGGCATCATCCCCACCACCCCCAACCTCATCACAGTCCTCTTAGAAAACAAAAGACAAGCAACAACAGAGGTCACCTAGTTCATACTTGTGAGAGGAAGGAATCCAAACCAGGTCTTCTTGGCTCCATGTTTGACCATGATTCCACCAAGTTTTCTATCTCAGGACTATAACTCAGTATCCCCAAGACCTTTAAACCCTTTGGAACTGCTATGGGGTATGGAAAAGCACCAGGAAGGACCCACGTGACTCACTCCTTCCACTCCCCCATCCCATTTGAATGTCTTCCAAAAGGTGGGGCAGATGGAGGGCTCCATTAGGGCTGGGAGATGGAGAACCATCTCCCTCTGTTTTCTGTATTGAAAAGTAACTGGGATGGGGATGGGAAACATTAATCAAAAGCTAGAAAAATACAAAGCAAGCTATTATAATTAGTTTGAAGATTTGCTTAGCTGTTTTTGAAAGGCAGAAATGTAAATGATTCAACAAATCAGATATTTAAATCTGGAACAAAAACACAAATCTTTCTTGAGTAAGTTATAAAAGAAAGTTTAATGCTTCAATTCCAAATTATGCCTGATTAAGAAAGAAGGGAGTGTGAAGGGTCAGGAAAGGGAGAAAAAAGGGAAGAGAGAAAGAAGGTAAGCAAGAGAGAGAGAGAGAAAGACAGAGAGACAGACAGAGAGAGGACAGAGAGAGAAACAGAGAGAGAGAGACACTGAGAGAGACAGAGAGAGAGAGAGGGAAAGAGAGAGAGTTAAGAGCACCATAGTGGAGGTCAGAAGATGTGAGTTCTAATCCAGATTCTGCCAATAAATCACTATGTAGCCTTGGATATGTCATACATATAACCTCCCTAGCTTCAATTCCCTCAACCATTAAACAAAGGATGTGGACATAGAACAGTAACTAATAATTTTAGTACCCCATAAATAAATTTAGTACCCCATCCAATAGTCAGGGCTAACCCAGACAAGCAGCATCAAATAGGCACCAGTCATTCAGTCAACAAACATTTATTGAGCCCTTGCTAATATACTCTTTTTGAGCTCTTCCATGGCCTGAACCCATTGGATATCTATTTCGCATGTTTGGGATACAGAGGCCTTGATTTCTATGTCTTTACCTGATGGTAAGCATTGTTCTTCCTCATCAGAAATGAAAGGAGGAAACATCATCTGTTCCCCAAGAAAGTAACCTTCTATGGTCTTATATTTTTTCCCTTTTCTGGGCATTTTCCCAGCCAGTTACTTGACTTCTGAGATTCCTCTCCACCCCTGCCTCACCTCCAGACCTACCCAGCAGTGCTTGGGGTCTGAGATTCAAATGCTGCTTCCCAGCCTCAGGGCTTTCAGCTGGGGACAGGGCTTAATTCAGTGGGATTCTATTCTAATTCAGTGGGATTCTATTCTAATTCAGTGGGATTCCCACTATTCAGTGGGATTAAGTTCAGGTTCTCAGGTGGGGTCAGGGCTGCCTCACAAGGCTCAGTTCCCTCAGTGGGTTCATGCAGAGACCTTCACTAATAGATCCGAGCTCCTGCCTGTTTTGGGAGCCCCTGTCTGCTGCTGCCTCCTGAGGGAGCCTGAGTTATGGAGACACCCTGCTCCCCCCTCAGCCAGCCCAGAAGTCTCTCTCACTGACTTGTAGCACCCGTGGGTAGAGGGACCTTTGTGGCCACCAGAGATTCCATCCCTGAAGCCTGCTTGGATCTGCTCCTCTTGAGGCCCCGCAGCCAGGGAAGGGCTAGGCTCTGCTCTGGGTTTAGTGTGTGAGGGACTTTTGGTGGCAGTTTTTCAGGGCTCTCTGGAGCAGAAATCTCCTCCACTCCATTGCTGTGCAGCTTACACTGCTCCAGAATTTGTTGGGAGTTCCTCTTTACTGGTAATTATGGGCTGTGGGTTCGGAGCTAGCATATGCGAATTTTTCTACCCCGCCATCTTGGCTCCTCCCCCACCTTGCTATATACTCTTAGCACTGTTCTAAGCACTGGAATTGTGCTTTAAATCAGCTTTATAATTGATGATGTAAAAGTAATAAAGACAGACTCCATTGAGTAGGAAGGTGAATTAGTTGCCCTACCAATTTCTACGATATTAAAAGAGTGCTTATGTTAAATTTTTGGGTGCCCTCTAAACATGGGTGCCCTGAGAGGTAAAGGGCTAGTGGGCATCCTTCCATTTATATAATTCTGTCCATTTAAAAATTTCTATTAGCTGTGCATCTCACACACAGAAAGGGAGAGAGGGGTTCAGTTGCCTCTAAGGAGAGTGTTCTTGCATTGCTGAAGTTAAATGCTGATACTCTACTCCACTTGGGCAGCTACGTGGTGCAGTAGATAGAAATGCTGGACTTGAAGGCTCATCTCTGTGAATTCAAATCCAGCCTCAGACATTTACTAGCTATATAACCCTGAGCAAATTCACTTAACCCTGTTTGCTTCAGTTCCTTATCTGTGAAATGAGCTGGAGAAGGAAATGGCAAACCATTCAAGTATCCTTGCCAAGAAAATCCCAAATGGAGTTATTAAGAGTCAGATGCAACTGAAAAACTGAATGAACTTTTCACTTAGGCGCTGAGCCTTTGCCTGCTTATTATCTATAACTGCTTTCCCAAGATTGTATTTTTTGCTTGTAAATCGTGTTTATGCATCATACAGATTAGATGCTTGAAGTACAGCAGAGGTCATATTTTGGGGTTTTTTTTTTCAGAAATGTTAATTAACCAGTCTTCAAAGCTTTGTAAATCTTAAACTTTTAAAGTTCCACAGACAAAACAGAAAAAAAATCTTTTCTATTTTACGGTAGCAATGACCAAAACAATATTCCCACACACACACAATGAAAACAAGCCCAGGACCTGGTTTACTCAGGGTTTCTCAACTGCAAGTTTTCTCAAGGTTGTGGTAAATGGGAGGGAGGAGAGAGGAGGGTAGTGTTAACAGGACTTCAGGCTGAGTATGAATCTTTTTGGAGTCAGTCTTATAAAACTAAAGTGATAATTAATACGTAAGGGTGTCATCTAAGACAAGCGCGTACCTCTGTTCTACTGAGTGCTATTTTATTTTCTGAATTTAGTTCATTCTGTCACAGAACAGTTACCCTTTTCTAGCCAAAGAAAGTATTTACCAACCATTTCCAGAGATTTGTTCTTTACCAAGATCTCCTCAGAGCATGGGGTTCCCAGAGAAGAACCTACATCATTTGTTATCTTTGAGCATTGCTTGGGGTTACTGAGAGATTAAATGACTTTTGAGGTCACAGCTAATAAATCAGACATGGCACTTAGTAATGACAGTAGCTAGCATTTAAGTTTGTAAAACACTTTATACATGTTATCTCATTTGATTCTTACAACCTCACGAGTTAGGCGTTATTATTATCGTCTCAATTTTACAAATGAGATAACAGACTGAGAAAAATTCAGTGACTTACCCAGGGTCACACAGTGGGTGTGCAAAGCAATAGTCAAACTCAAAGTCCAGCGTTCTATCCATTGTCTCACCCAGCTACCTGTAGAACCTCCCGCCACTTGACTCCAAAGCCAAGTTTATATAGCTCAGTGGCATTGGTTGTCTTTCAGAAGAATGATGATCAATGGCTCATTTCTTCTGCAGCATAAGGAAGGAACAAGTACTTATTTAGCACCTACTATGTGCCAGGTGGGCGCTGTGCTAAGTGCTTTGCAAATATTGTCTCATTTGACTCTCACAACCCCATTTTACAGAGGAATCTGAGACAGAGGTTAAGTAACTTGCTCAGGTTTACACAGCTAGCTTAGTGTTGAAAATACCATATTTAATCTCAGTTTTCCTTCCCTTGTACCCTCTAAGTACAGAGAATATTCATCCCTAGTTTAGGCTCTGAGTAGGCTGAAAAATACCATCCCTTTTTGGCAGTGGAACTAAACTGTTATTTGCATATGCTAATAACTGTCATTATGTGGTATTTGTACACTCAGAGCAATTCCAGTACTATGGCTGAAATGTCAGTTACTTTCATTAGAAAGCCTGTAGGCCTTAATTTTCAACTTGTAAACATTTAAATGCATGTGATGGTTAAAAGCTAGAGGTCATAATTGAGACACTAGCTGGTGGCTTTTTCTTTTAATTACTTGAAACACTTTCCCCTTTAAAAATAAAAAGCATTTGACTTTGTCTTCGACATAGTAGGTAGGCACTTTCTCCTCTGGATTATAATCATATGGACAGTATTGGTAGCCAGAAATCTTGATTCTCTGGAGACATGAGGTGGAGGGTCCACAAGCAAGGGAGACATGAGAAACGTGGTTGCTGCCAAAGAAGAAGAAAATAGAATTGTTTCAGTCAGGGTAATGAAATTTGTTACCTCTAGCAAAGATTCAGTGCATATTCTCCCAATACTGTCAGGGAGCAGAAAAGGAGAGAGAGAGAGACAGAGACAGAGAAACACAGAGATAGAGAGACAGAGAGAAGTGGAGATAGAGACTGATTGCCAAGAGCTGAATTCATCTGTTTGGTGCTTTCTGCAGGCTCCTTTCTGGTACTAGTTTGTACCAAGGTCTGGGTGTTGACAGTCTGGCAACACAGACTTAGTTTTAGTAGCAGTATTTCGAGAGGCTGATGATGGAAGTAGCAGAAAAGTACAGAATTTTTTCTGGTCCACAGACAGCAAACTAGGAACATGGCCTCTGAACTGTGCGGTCTAAAGTATATTGATCTGAAGGTGAGTGGGCTAAGATGTCTCCACAATCCATATCTAGGGCTTTTATCATACATGATGGAAGGTACTGCTTGACCCATGTCCTGAGATAGCTTTTCTCTACTTACTTTCCTGAATTTTTTTTTTAAACTGCTTTCCCAGAATCTAATTCTTAAAGTAATGGTCTTTCTTTAAAGATGTAGGTCACATAAACCAATCAACCAACCAGCATAAACACCTTTTATGTATTAGGAATTATGCTAAATGCTGGGCATACAAAGAAAAAAATGAAGTATTCCCTGCTTCCAAATAGTATATATTCTATAGCTGCCCCTAGAAAAGCAGAAATATTTTTAGTCTATAAATACAGCCCAATCCAGTTTGTCTTTAATGCTCTACTATGGTAGTTTGTACTATAATAAGGGTTAAAGTGAGTATAACCATAGCACAGCTCTGATCATATTACTGAAGTGCTCATGAACTATCAATAGCTCCCCACCGTCAGCAGAACCAGTTGGAATTTCTCAACCTGGCATCCTAGACTCTTCATAATATGTACTCTGCTTAACTCTCCAGATTTTGTACCCATTATTCCTTTACACACACTCTGTCCTTTGTCTTGAACTCAGATCCTCCTGACTCCAGCACTGGTGCTCTATCTGCTGCACCCGCTTGCTGCCCTTCATCTCAGACACTTGACACTTACTAGCTGTGTGACCTTGGGCAAGTCACTTAACCCCAGTTGCCTCATCCTGGGTCATCTCCAGTCATCCTTATGACTATCTGGTCACTGGATTCAGATGGCTCAGGAGTAGAAGGTGAGATTGATGACCTTGCACAGCCCTCCCTCACTCAAAACAAAGTCATGTCATCATGTCTCTGATGTCATGGTCTTCTTTGGCAACGAAGGATGAACACACACACCCATTCTCTGTCTTAACTGGACTAACTGTATGACCTGAACACAATTTCCTGCTTTTATGGCTATGCTAATGCTGTTTACTTATTCTAAAATCCATAGTATCTCTTCTCATGCCTGTCCTCCCAAACCTAATTCAAATACCCCCACCAAATTAGTGAAGCCCTCACGGATTCCCTTCCATCCAGAAACAGTCTCCCTTTTTTGTGTGCTCTTGGCTTTGTGGTTTTTTGTCTAATCCCTCCAATGAGATTTAAGTTCCTTGAGGGCAGGCACATATTCACATCTCTGTCTCCCACACAGAGTAGACATGCAATAAATAGTTTTAATTGAATTGAATGATGACTCATAATGAGTGAAAAGTGCTCAAGATATTTAGAGTCAGTCTGTCATTATTATCATACATTATGTGAAATCACATAATTATAGTGTTTAATAATATAGCGAATATATCTTCATCATCATCATTTTGCTTACATATCAATTTTCAGAAGCTAAAACAACCCTAGACCTTACCTAATTAATTCCCACAATATACTTATGAAGTAAATGAGGTATAGATATTATCAAGTAAATTCATAGATGCAGAATATAGAGCATAGAACTATTTTGGGTGGCCCCAAAGACACTTAGCATTTTTCTAGGGTAGGACTGGAGTTTAGACTTTAGGTCCATCACTGATGAAATGTCCAGATTTCTCTTCATTATTTCCTACATGGTTGAGGCACATAGAAGAACAGGTAGAGAATTAGGTAAAAATTCTCCAGGGTTTTTTAATGGCAAGAAAATTAATAGAACAGGACCAGGCAACAAAAAGAGATAATCATTGCTAATCTACCTGAAGTCACTTGATTAAATGAGAATAGAAAATCAGTTTCCTTGGAAAATATTTATTTAGGATTTGGCAGAGACCTCAGTAAATTTTCCCGAAGAGTCAGCAGTAAAAAGAAAGGAAGAAAAAAGTAAAAAAATCTGATAAAGATAGAACTTTAATGAGATATTTGGATTCCCTTCTAGTTCTAAATTCTTCTTATACTATAGTAATTTTTAAAATATATTTTTGTCTCTCAAAGTATCTATCTACATATACGTGTGTATGTACATATATGTATATGTTATTGAGTCATTTTAGACGTGGCCAACTCTCTGTGAGCATACTTGGGATTTTCTTGGCAAAGATACTGGAGTGGTTTCTTTCTTCAACTTGTTTTACGGATGAGAAAACTGAGGTAAACAGGGTTACATCACATTGTCACATACCTAGTGAGCGTCTGAGGCCAGATTTGAAGTTAGGAACATGATTCCAGACCCAGTGTTCTATCCACTGCACCATCTACCTGCCCCATCAAAGCAAATACCTCACCACAAGTTAGAAAAATATTAGCCAAGAAATGCTTTTTTTTTTTTTTAAATCAAGTCTCACACCTAGAAAAGAACGCCCAGAATAAAAGAAAGAATAGTAAAGCTAGGTGGGGAAAAAGTTACCAGAGTAAAGTCTGACCATCCATTCAATGTCTAACCTAAAATAACTTTGAAAGAGTGATTACTTTCCTCTTGGGATGAAAGTGTAGGATCTTCAAGTGATAACAATTCTGTTAAAGAAAGACTGGGCATTCTATTTACAAAAAGAACCCTTTCTTGGCATTAGAAACTGATAAAGCTTTATTATGACACAGAAACTCATTCATCATTGATCAACAGAAGTGAGCCTTAAAAACGGCTGATTCCAAGCTCCTCTCTTGGCCAAAGCTTTTGGAAATGACTCCAAACTAAAAAGTAAGGAAATTGATGAATATAAATTTTGTTGCCTAACTGTTGTATATGAAAAACATTATAGAAAGGAATATGGACACACATGACAAAGGTGACAAAAACTTTCCCTTTTATTGCCAAGAGAATTTTCTCTTCTGGAGAAATTCAAGGAAAAAATTATATAGTAAGAGCTGAAATGTATGCAGCTTTACAATTCATAAAGTGCTTTTCCTACATTATCCAGTTAATTCTCACAATAGCTCACCTGAGGTAGATAGCACAGGTACTATTACTCTCCATTTTTTTTAAAACTAACTTTTCTTGTTTATTGGGAACTTATAAGTAATCAATAAGCACAAAGGTTGCCCATAAACAGACAAATAAAAGAACAGGAAAGGATTGTGTAAGAAACTGTGAGCTTGTGCTATGTAAAAATTCCCATTTACAAAAATTATATATTTACGTTAAATTTGACCAGGTACTCTTTTTTCCTTTCATATCTATCACTGTCCACTAATCCCCGCTTCACCCCCAGCCTCCAAGTAGAAGACTTCCTTGTAATAAATACACTCATCAAATAAAGTGAACCAGTACATTGGCTGTGATTAGGAATGCATGCTTCATCCTATTTATCTTTCATTTTATAGATGAAGAAACTGAGGCATAGATGAGTAGTCGACCTGAGGGGGACCTAGTTTTCTGATTCAGAGTCAAGTGCTCTTTTCACTCCAGCACCGAATTGAATTGAATGTCAGGGAATAAGGCATAGTGCTACCCATACAGGCACTGTTGGACAGATTGGTTTTTATAGAGCTATAGACTGACAAGTAGGAAGGACCTTAATGGTCACCTAATCTAACACTCTCATTTTTACAGATGAGGAAACTGAGGCCCAGAGACTTGCCCAAGAACCACAGGTAATAAAAGGCAGAGTCAAGGTTTGTACCTGGATCTTCTTACTCTGAAGCCAGCCAGCCCTCTCTCCACTTACCACTGAGTCATTTATAGAAGGAGGGAAATCAGGGTTTTGCTCCAGGATCTGACTTCTGGGGAGGAATTGCTTCCTTCCCAGGGGAATAGGAGATGCCACTTACAATCGAATGAAGAGACAAGACCTCCCCCCCTTTGCACTCTCTATTCCTCATGTCTCTCCTACAGGGTTGCAAGGGGAGGTGACCTGGGGGGATTTGAGGAAGCCAGGAAGCCAGAGGCAGAAATCAAAGGGGAGGAAAGATAAGATTTCAGCTGAGTCTTGAAAGGAAGCCAGGGATGGCTTCACACACACACACGCGCACACACGCACACACACATACATATACATCACATACATATACATCTATTACTGATGTCTGATATAAAAATAAAAGACACTAGCAATATATACACGTATAATACAAATATACACAGCCTATGTTTACATATAGAATATATAATATATCATATACACATATAATATATACAAAGGATACATGAGTATATATGAGTATATTAGTGGTATATTTTATTTATTTAATTATATTACATATATACTACATACTATATTATATAATATACATTATTTATTATATATTTATACATCTTACTTATCTTTTGTTTTATATGTACATATGCGTATACATGTATATATGTGTATATATGCTTAATTATGTGTGTGTATTGTTATACATGTATATAAAATACCTTTATATACATATACATGTCCATAAAATATCTTTATATACATATACATGTACATAAAATACCTTTATATACATATACATGTGCATAAAATATCTTTATATACATGTAATAGCCATTTTTGAAGATCCCCTAACCTTTATAAATTGAACCTACCTCCTAGGATTGTTGTGAAGTTAAAATGAGATAATTTGTAAAGTGCTTTGCAAACCTAAACGTTCTCTGTAAATCCTAGCTATTATTTTCTTAACTATCTTAATATAAACAGATAAGCAAAACCCCCGAATACAGTGACAGTCTAACAACATGTCCCATATTTCTACTAATCCCTTACTTCTGCAGTGAGGGGAATTACTATGACTCAGGGACTCCTCGGCTCTTGTTTTTTCCATGATTTAATGTTCCCCTTCTGTTAGTGGTCTTTTCACTTACATTACTGTACTCATTGTGTATATTATTCGTTTAGTGCTGATTATGTAAGACTGCCTCATTCATATAAATCTTCCCATGTCAAATTCTTTATATCTGTCAAACTTTTTTTAAATCTATTTACCACTTAATAGGCACACACTTTGTTTCTACTTTTTTTGACTACCATAAAGAATATAGTATAAATATTTTGGTGTATATTGGACATGTTTCTATATTTGATGTCTTCAGAGTATATATCTCTAAAAAATTTTGTAGATGCCTTTTGCTTTTTTACACCACACTCATTTTCTGTTATACCTCCACCCCCAAATGAAGCCTCTTTTGTAATAAAAGAAAGCACTTCACCAAAACCAACCAATTTAGTGACTACATCTGTCAGAATATACAATATTTGATATGTGTTACATCTTTAACTCTGACATAGCCAGACTTTTTAATCTCTTCCTGCCTGGAGTTGAGTTATAACAATGAATTTTCAAAGGCACACATTCTATAATAAAGGTAGAAGAAAAGGAGGCAAGATAAAATTATAGTTAATACTTCATTTTTCTGGTGATCCCTTGCCTGGTATGCTTAGCTATCTAGGAACACAACCAAAAATCAGGAAAAAAGGAATGAAGTCGCCCTGAACAATCATAATAGATATTGCCAACTCCAGTTACTAAAGCTCATTGACTTTGCTTATAGGCATTCCTCTGGTTCTTACTCAGTGCCTGTTTACTCCGACTTTACTCCCAAATGCTAACAAATTTGATCATCTATTCTATCTCAAATTAAAAGTTTTAAATTACAGAAGCTTTGGGGGAAGGGTTAATGAGGAAAAGAGATGCTAAAGAAGGCAGGTGATAAGCAGGCATCCTTTAAAAGCTCCAAAGATGGAAACTCCAAAACTGATTTTATTTATACTTTTTTTTTCTGCAACTGCATCTGTGAAATTTATTCAGTATTTTTCTTTGACTGGGTTTTTTTTTTTGCCTTTCTCTATCCTCATTCCTTCTACCAACATTTTTCTTTCCCCTTTCTCCAATGACCACAGCTTTTTAATAAAGGCCTCATTTCTCAGAAATGTAACAGATAAATGATCTTGTTTATTTAAACAGCGGTAGAACAAGACCTGCTGACAATGAAAAGTCCAATAAGTTAATAATGACTACTGCAGAAGCAGCAGCATCCTCTGATGAAAACTAACAGCCTCTGGAAGATTTTTACAATACAATTCAACGGACTTGTCCATCATACTTAGGAAGGCCCCACATCAGCTTGTCTGTCTGCTTCTGCTGTCCCATGTTTCTCAACCTGAGATGAAACTCAGTGACTTGTTGCTTCAGTCTGTCAGTCAACTAGCATTTATTAAGCACCTACTATATGCCAAGTGTAAGTTATAAAAAGAATGGCAAAAGACAGTTCCTGCTATCAGGGAGCTCACCATCTAATGTTGGAGACCATATGCAAACATTTTATATTTGCTAAAAATTTAAATTTTACATTTGGAGGGGAAATGGAACCACTGGAGTTTATTGAATAGGAGGAGCTGGGTGACATGGTTAGATGCAGGGTTTTAGGAGGGACAATTTCATAGCTAAGTGGAGGATAGATTGTAATAAAATCAAATTTGAATAGTTATTCCTATGTTGTGCCACTCTTTGGTATTTTTACTGAAATGCTGTCTCTTATAATGAATAGGGCACCCCGTTTACAAGTTTAATAAGAGAATCTGGTTCCCACAGCCTCTTAGCTAGCATTATATAATGCTTTATAATTTGCAAATCATCTTAGAAATATCATCTCATTTAATTTTTACACAACACTGGTGGGGAGTGTGTCAGTGCTATTATTATTCACATTTTACAGATGAAGAAACTGAAGTATACAGATTAAGTGACTTGCCCAGGGCCACACAGCTAGTAATGTCTGAGGTTACACTTGAATTCCGGTCTTCCTGCCTTCAGGTACAGTACTCTATCTATTGTGCTCCTTAGCTGTATCAAAGCTGTACATGACAAACAGATGAGTATTTGTATGAATTTTTAAGCATTTCTGCTATTGTTTTTGGACTGGACCTTTGATGTCAGTGGTTTAGGGAATACTGTCCATCAAAACAAATTAGCACCTACCCTACAACTCATAGTCTTAGGCAGGTTTGTTCTGTGAAGTTTGGATTCAGTCAAAGGGCTACATTTAAGGATCTAGAGGGTCACATGTGGCCTTGAGATCACAGGTTCCCCACCCCGTCTTAGAGAGTTTTCTGGAGACCTTGAGAGGTGAGGTGACCTGCCCAACGTCACAAAGGAACAGCAAAGGAGAGACTCAGAACTTGTCTTCCTGCCACAGAACAAAGCCCACTACTATCTCTCATTTCTCTAGGATGTTGTCGCAATCATCAATAGAGGAATCTTTGCTATTCTAGCCCATAATTACCAATCCCTTCTCTAAACTTGCTTTACTTGTAGTCTATGGATCCCATTGTTTCACATTTGATTATTTTGTATTTCCTGAGTATATTCACTGTCTCTATAACAACTAGAGTGTAAATACCTTAAATAAATGATATATATACACATACATATATACACATTTTATGTTGACACATCATACAAATCCCCAGCATACCCCTAAAATGAATCCTCCACAAAGTAAAGTAAGTTAACATAAAGTTAAGTAAAACAACATAAAAGAGATTGTGACATATAAACTTACACTTTCATAGTTTTCTGTTTGGTAAAAGAAAGGAAGGATTTCCCTCCAGGATACTGCTTGTCCTTTGTTCTCAAAGAGATCAATTACATAACATGGGTTCTATCTTGGCCTCTGTGTGAATCAGATTTGAGTGAGGCAAAGCTGTTCAAAGTCATCTACCTCTCTACTCCAGAGTCATCTGAGTCCAGTGTCAAGACATCTGGCCATGACCCAGAATGCAGTGGCTGCCCTTTCCTTTCTAAAATTACTCACATCTGGAGGAATCAGGGAAGACTTCATGGAAGTGGCATCTGAATTAAATCTTGAAGGAAGGGAGGGCCATCAGCAGATAATACCATAGGATTGTAGAATTGAGAGCTCGAAAAAAAAGTTGAGGCTCAGAGAGGATTACTTGTCCAAAGTCACGGAGAGAGTAAATACTTAGAGCTGAGATTCTAACCAGTCAGTCCCCTGACTTCAATTTGATGACTATGCCAAGTAGTTGGGCCAGATTTTCTCTTGAGTATCAGAATCAAGAATTTAAATTCCTGAAGAACTCCCGAGTTTCTAAGTAAATGGCCTATAAGACCAGAAGGGGCATTAGGAGAATAGCTTGGGTACAGACTTGAAGTCTGCATTGGAAATGGGAAAGATAACTAGAGGCAAGAACACAAGTTAGGAGGCTAACCCAGCAATCCATGAGAGAGGTAATGAAGGCCAGAACTAGTGTGTTTGCCACAGTATGGTAATGGAAAGGACAGAAGAGAGGCTGCAGCCTTGCCAAGGTCAAACCAACAAAAGTGGCAAAGTCACTTGGGTGACTCAGTTTATGAGACAACTAAAGGAAAAAAGTCAACTCTTGATGGGAAAAAATCTTTTCTGTATTTTGCTTTTTTTTGTTCTTTAAAATAGTATTCACATATTTGTTGGTAAGTACTAACCTGAAAGTAAAACTCTGACCCAGCCATAAAAATGAGGCATCTGCTACCAATATCTCTGCCCAGGCTTTTACTGAGGACATGTTGTTGTCTCTGGTTTTTAGCCAGAGCATAAAGGCTTTCATCATCTGCAAATCAAACATGAAGATTCCCTCCAAGAATTCCACACAAGTTAGCAAAAGCAGAGAAAAAAATGATTATTTCACAAAAATATGTTCTTAGCGCCGTTCCTAATTATGGTTAAAAAAAAACCCAAACATTTCCTATGCCTCCAAAATGCTTACCGATAGAATTTTGATGCTAACTGGAAAAATATAGAACATACTAAACCTGTAAAAATTATTTTGAATACTGGCTACAGGAAGCAGTAAGAACAAGATAAAAGAAGCAAAGATCTGAATCAAGAATTAGTCTGATATAGTTCCCCTTATTATATCTTCTAAATTAATCTTTTGAAAACCAATACAAATGAATTATAGGTACCTACATCTTGGAACAAGAAAGAAACTAAGCAGTCACTTAATTCCACGGTGTCAAACACAGTACCTGCTGGACCCATTGCAACAGCAACACTCCCAAATGCACCAGAATAAGATGAAAATGTAATTGGGAAATATTTAACAAAATAAAGAAAAATTTTACTAGAAGATGGATAATATCAATATATGGTTTTCTAAGTCAATAAGGGGTAGCTAGGCAGTGCAGCAGATAGAGTGCCAGGTCTCGAGTCAGGAAGACTTCTCTTCTTGAGCTCAAATCTGGTCTCAGACGCTCCTTAGCTGTGTGACCCTGGGCAAGTCACTTAACCATGTTTGCTCAATTTCCTCATCTGTAAAATGAACTGGAGAAAGAAATGGCAAACCACTCCAGGATCTTTGCCAAGAAAACCCCAAACAACAAAACGTCAATGTGGTCCCCAGGGATCTTTATATAGGACTTTTTCTATTTGAGTTTGACATCACTGATTTAGTGTAGTCCCCTCATTTTATAGATGAGACAAGAGAGGAGGCCTAGAGAGATTATAATTTTCAGGAAGTAAATGGCACAGCTCAGAGTTGACCCCATCTTCTCACTCCAAATTAAACACTCTTTCCACACTCCTTGCAATAACTGGCACTTTATATATCACTTCAACATATGCAATAAGCTTTTACATACATGATATCAATTGGTCTTTAAAACATTGTGAAAGCATGTGTTGTTATCCTTTTTTTATAGGTGGGGAAACTGAGGTTCAGAGGAGTTAAGTGACCTGCCTGTGGGAGTAACACAGCTAATAAATGCCTGAGCAAGAATCAAGCTTGGGTTCTCCTGACCTGAAAGTTCTTTCCAGTGTTCATTCTGCTACTGTCTCAAAACAACCTTATTCAGAAATTGCATGATGGTGTACTCCTCCGACCTCCAGGTTTTTGGAGAAAATTAAATAGAAAATAAAAAAAAATAGATAGAAAATTCAGTCACTAAAGTGTCTCGATCTAAGATGTAAGGCCACAAGAGAAAAAAAAACCCAGCAGGTAATGTTTAATAGTTTCCCTCTGCCCCTTCCTGTGTGGAGAGAAGAAACAGGTTAGGACAGGAAGCTGGGTTTGAAGGTAAGGAACTCTTGTTAACTGTTATTTTTCTTTTATAGCCTGAGGATGTAGTATAATGAAGGAGAAGCTTGTGGATTTCAAATTTTATTAAAGGTTATATGAAATGGATATGAAATCAGCCATCAGGTTTACTCTTGGACAAACTATGATATTAAATGAAAAACTTTTTGTTATAAATGTGTTTAAGAAAACAAAGTATATGCAATGTATAAATGTTTGGCTAAATCTTCTTTAGCACAGATTTAGGGTAACACCCACTGGACTTACTGTAATAACTGGAATTTCTCTGTACAACCGTTTCCATATAAATATTTGGTTGCAAGTGGACACTTTCTGGGCAATCTGACAAATACAGCTCTAGTCATCAAACAGACTGGTCTGTGCAAGACTCCCCCTTTGCCTTTCTCAGAGAGCAAAATGTCCTCATTTTCCCATTTCATTTTTGCACCCCTTCCTTCCTTCCTTCCTTCCTTCCTTCCTTCCTTCCTTCCTTCCTTCCTTCCTTCCTTCCTTCCTTCCTTCCTTCCTTCCTTCCTTCCTTCCTTCCTTCTTTCCTTCCTTCCTTCTTTTCTCACTATTTCTGTGTTTTCCTAGGAGCCATTCTTACCCTCTCCTAAACTCTTGTTGCCGCACTGACCCAAACTCAGAACTGCTATTATCTTTTTTGAGGAGACAATATAATCTTGGAGTTTACATCAGCTGAAAGTGTGGCCATAATTTTAATAATGGGGATAATTGATTTCTACAGACTTTGGATACTCTCCAAACTAGGAGAATAGGTTCACACAAAGAGACATAGATATCCTGAGAATATACTCTCAACTTGGTATGGTCAATAGTCAATAAGCACTTATTAAGTACCTACTGTGTGCCAGGTACTGTACTAAGCACTAGGGACATAAATATGAAAAAAAAAAAGCCAGTCTCTTCTCCTACAGAGTTTTTTCAGCTGTTGGGGAAAGACAACATACAAAATGAAGCTGAAAAGGGGGGGTTACAAGATAGCATCTGAAGTGGGGGCATGATGGAGAACTCAGAGGAGTCTCAAAGTAATATCTGGGTGGGAAATGAGATGTCTCTGCTGAGCCACCTACTTAAAGGGAGATTGTAGAATGCATGACTCTACCCTCCAATCAGGACAGAGGGTAGTGATAAAGTGGAGTACCAAGGCTGGTGGGATCTTTCAGGATGATGAAGTTTTTCCAATAATGAGCCAAGAAGTAAGTAGGAGGTGAGGATCTGGAAGCAAGGAGTGTAGAAGGAAGTTTTTTTTTTTTAAGAGTTTGGCTATGTAAGGGAGGAGAAATTTAGCACAATAACATGAGTAGATAAAATAAAAGATTTTTTTTAGGGGATAGTAGGTTCTTCAAGGGAAGGGATCATGTCTTTTACTTTTTATATTATATCTTATAGCAGTAGGGTACTGGGGACAATTACCCAGAAAATAGCAGGGCA
The DNA here is from genome assembly GCA_023548195.1 of Bettongia penicillata ogilbyi. Lineage (NCBI taxonomy): Eukaryota > Metazoa > Chordata > Mammalia > Diprotodontia > Potoroidae > Bettongia > Bettongia penicillata. Next base: position 2,415,991 of record JAJHZJ010000121.1, on the reverse strand, counting down.
ACAATGAATGGTGATTGAACAGTATAACCATATTTGTTCTCCTTTCAATCAGAGAGGCAGAGGATAGTGAAGAGATATGAGTAGCAAGGCTGTTTGAAGATGATTGCAGAATGATGAGGTTCCTGGGACAGGTCGGAGAAACCAGAGAAATCCCAAAGTAATGAAGCCAGGTGAGAAATGAGGAGATGGTGCTAGAAGTCCAGGTTGGACAGGATCAGTTCTGATGCCCCCTTCATCCACAGCAATTTGAAAAGGTTGACAATGAATCCCCTTATTCTAAGCATCTCTGAGTGGTACAGAATCAGTACATATTTCACTCTGTCATCATCCTCTAGACTGGAAATTGATTGGTCCAATAATCACCTCTAGGGTGATTATCTTCGCTGGTCCTGCCTGGTCTGGAGCCATTAGCACCATCCTTGAGATTTCTAGTTTGGGCTAGATGAACCTTGATCCTAATTTGGTATGAGGTGTGGGTAGGCAGGAGAGGAACAGTTTTGCATCCTTGGCTTCTCATAAGATTACCCCAAAAGGAAAAAAAAAACACAATAAAACAATACTTATTAAGTGTTTACCATGTGCCAGAGAGTGTGCAATTCTCTGGAGATTCAAAAACAAAAGTGAATCAATTCCTGCTATCCAAGAATGTATATTCTAATATGCAACACCTCTAGGGAATTTTGGTTTAGGTAGTCACAGGGACTTTGAACTGAGATATAAGACAGTAAATTATCATGCCCTTTCAGCAACAATAGTAGGATTTTTGTGAATATTACTCCCAAAGCAAGGTTGAAGAGGTACCCTGAGCAATAGTAAGAGCCCTGTGCTGAGTCTAGGTGGTATTGACCTAAGATAGCTGCATTGGCTATAAAGCATTACTAGAATGGGTGCCACTCCTCACAATCTCTGATGGTCTGAGTTTTGAGGGTCCAGATGTTACTTTATCATGGGGCACCATCAGGGTACATTGCAAGATGTCTGGGAGCTCTAGTGGTTAGGAGCATGACTGGTTGATATACAATTAAAACAGTCCCAGGAAAGATCACAACTCTCTTGGGAAGCTGGATATAAACAGATTACCTCCACGTGTGAAAAGGAGTACTGGGAGGAGAGACAGTAATTCCAAGGTATATATAGACTCAAAGATCTACTCATTGGCTGAATAATTGAGTATTCCATGGCATAAAATAATTTTGGTCATATTTTTCAAGTATATACCCAAACCAAATGCTATCCTTCTTACATAACAGAGTTGTTACTACAATGAATACTTTCATATATATATATATATATATGTATATATGACCTTTATCTCTTAGACCCTTTTTAAAAATGGCTCCAAAAATTCCATTTCCAGAAATAAATATTCATTCCTAAAAAGACACTGACTTTCTTGAAGAAAAGTATGATACCATACTACTCAGGTAAAGGCTAATTTCAATAATGGCAACCCCCGACTACTGGAATTCTTTTTGTAAAAAATTATTACTCATTTTTAACATTAAAATTTTTTTTTGAGTTCCAAATTCTCTCCCTCCCTCCTGCCCCTCTCCCACCCACTGAGAAGGCAAGCAGTATCACTTATTACATGTGAAATCATGCAAAACATTTTCCATATTAGCTACATTACAAAAAAAGAAAGAAAAATTAAGTAAAACCATTATACTTCAATTTGCAGTCAGAGTTCATCAGTTCTCTCTCTGGAGGTGGATGGCATTTTGGATCATGAGTCCTCTGGAATTGTCTTGGATCATTGTATTGAACAGAGAAGCTAAGTCCTTCACGGCTGATATCACTACAATATTGCTGCTATCGTGTACAATATTCTCCTAGTTCTGCTCATTTCACTTTGTATCTGTTCATAAAAGTATTCCCATGCTTTACTGAAAGTATCCTGCTCATCATTTTTATAGTACAAGAATATTCCATCATAATTATATACCACAACTTGTTGCCCAGTTGATAGACATCTTCTAAATGTTTAAATTTTTGCTACCACAAAAAGAGCTACCATAAATATTTTTGTACATAGAAATCCTTTTCCTTTATCTTTGACCACTTTGTGACACAGGTCAAATGGTAGCTGGTATTGCTGAGTTATAGGTTATATAAAGTTATATAATCTTTGGGGCATTGTTCCAAATTGTTCTCCAGAATGGTTGGACCAGTTCACAACTCCACCAACAGTGCATTAATATCCCGAATTTTCCACGTCCCCTTCAGCATTTGTTATTTTCCTTTTCTGTAATGTTGACCAATCTTATAGATGTGAGGTGATCCCCCCGAAATGTTTTAGTGTGCATTTCTCTAATCAATAGTGATTTAGAGCATTTTTTTATATGACTATAGATAGCTTTGGTTTCTTTTTCTGAAACCTTCCTGTTTATATCCTTTGACTCTTTCTCAAGTGGAGAATGGATCTTATTTTTATAAATTTTAATAAGTTCCCTATATATTTGAGAAATGAGCACTTTATCAGAAAAACTTGCTGTAAAAATTCTCCCCCCATTTTCTATTTTCTCTCTAGTTTTGGCTTTGTGAAAATTTTTTTAATTTGATGCAATCTAAATTATCCATTTTACATCCCATGATGCTTTCTGTCTCTTGTTTGGTCATAAATTCTTTATCCACAAAGCTGGCAGGCAAACTATCCTATATTCCCCTAATTTGATTATGGTATCATACTTTATATCTAAATCATGTACCCATGTTGACTTTATCTTGGTATATGGTGTGAGATGATGGTCTGTACTTGGTTTCTGTCACAGTGCTTTCTTGTTTTCTCAGCAATTTTTGTCAAATAGGAAGATCTTGCCCCAAAAGCATGGGTCTTTGGTTTATTAAATATTAGATTACTATGGCCATTGATTAGTATAATATGTACCTAATCTATTCCATTGCTCTCCCACTCTCTTTCTCAGCAAGTACCAGATTATTTTGATGATTACCACTCTATAATATAGTTTGAAATCTGCTACTGCTAGGCAGGCTGCCTTCCTTCACATTTTTTCATTGATTCCTTTCATCTTGTTGACTTTTTTTCCTTCCAGATAAGTTTTATTATTTTTTCTAACTCAATAAAATAATTCTTTGGTAGTTTGATTGGTATGACAGTGAATAAATAAATTAATTTAGGTAGAATTGTCATTTTTATTATACTGACTTGGCCTATACCTAAGCAATTAATATTCTCCAGTTGTTCAGATCTGTCTTTATGTGTGTGAAAAGCATTTTGTAATTGTGTTGATATAGTCCCTGGGTTTGCCTTGGCAGGTAGATTCCCAAGCATTTTATAATGTCTACCATGATTTTAAATGAAATTTCTCTGTCTCTTCTTGCTAGATTTTGTTGGTAATTATGGAAATGATGACTTATGATGGCTTATTTCATATCTTGCAACTTTTCTAAAATTGCTAATTGCTTCAAGTTTTCAGTTGTTTTTCAGTTAATTCTCTAGGATTCTCTAAGTATACCATCATATGGCCTGCAAAGGGTGATACTTTTGTTTCCTCATTGCCTATTCTTATTCCTTCAGTTTCTAGTACGGGGATGCTTCAACAGGCTGGCAACAATGGTTCCTTTTAAGTCATAGGATGAAGTCTCCATTTTGCAATGATACTTTTCATTCTAAAAAATATTTTAGCAAAACAAACACTTGCTAGCTATGAAAGTGATGCTTCATGGCTACATATGTATAACCTATATCAAACTGCTTGCCTTTTCAATGAAATGGAGAGGGGATGGAAGGAGGTAATTTGAAAAAAAAATGTTAAAATTGTTTTTACATGTAATTGAGAAAAAATAAAATACCAAAAAGATTGTTTAAAATCTGAAATGATATACTGTGCTATCTAGTTACTTAGATCACTTAGTTATCTTAGTCACTTAGAAATAGTGAAAGAAAGGATGATTTTTTAATAATTACAGTAATGGAAAATTATAGGACTTTCGGCACCATTTTTATTATTGATTATTTGGTGATCCCCTCTGGAGTACTCTTTTCAGGGAGTAGTGCCTCTGGTATGAGGGCTTGATGAGCCCTTTTCAGGGTTGCTTATCCACCTTTGGTATGCATCTGTTACCCTATTCTCACCTGTGGTTCCGAGAAGTTGTAGCATGCACAGCGACCACACCCTAGTAAAACCATCTTGGCAGACTGGCTCAACCAGGTTGAGAGTAATTGACGGAACTTAAACTCGATTGGTGAGTTAGGAGGATGAAAACTCAAGCATGTGAAGATTTCCCCTGGAGGAATGGATGGAAAAGAACAATTTGTTCCAAGGGCAATGAAGCAGCTAAAGCAAATGCTGCAGAGTACTGAGAGCTTTGTCAGATGTTGAAGATGCCAAAGGTCATCTACTGTATCCTAGCCCATGGCTAGTCATCTTGACATTTGTCTTGAAGAGAGAGTAAGGCTGACACCTTTACATAACTCTGCCTCGTTCCAAGTCATTGGAAAGTCAAGACATAACCCCAGCAGTGTGATGTCACTAGTCCTCTTTGCAATGAAGGATGAGAAACATCTCCAAAGTGACATCTCTCCCCACCAAAAAAAAAAATTTTTAAATTCTTCCAGGTTTATGGTATCTTGTCATAATCATACATAGAAGCCTTATAGAAATGAATTAAATAGGTTCCATTGAGTCAAAATATAGCCTGTGTTGGAGAACCTTATGCTCATTTGGTCACGTTTGGCCAGACAGGGTGACTGGCACTGGGTCCCAGGATGCTGAAATTTAGGGAGCACCGACAGTACTGTATAAACACCTTTTGCAAACAATTGAGCTTAGCTTCTCCTATAGGAAGCTACCAGATGGCAAGCTTTCACCTCTTACTCTCATAGCCATACCTAAGGTATGCCTTTCCTTGGCAAAGCTTCCCTATTTTCATTCAGGGAGCTTTGTTATCTCAGTGTCTGAGATCTCTGGAGAACTGAATAGAATTTGTCTTTAAAAGTTCATTTGAGGGCAGTTTTCTTACTGTTTGCCATTGGAACATTTTGCAATGCTTGCCCAATTTGCCAGATTTGCTAGTTATTATTCTGCTTTGGGGATGTACTTTTTCACCCAAAGGACCCATAAAGATACTTTTAATTTTTTTCCACCTAAATTTGTATTGATTTTTATGTTGTTTTCCTTTTTTTAAAAAAATTAGCTCTTGGTGGGGCAGGGACTGTCTTTTGCCCTTTTTGTATTTCCAATGTTTAACACAGTGTCTGATACATACTAGGTGCTTAATAAATGTTTATTGATGAGAGTCTACCTACTAAGACAAACCCAGGAACTATAAGAATGCAATTATAGAACACTTTTCACACAAATATAGTCAGATCTAAATAACTGGAAAAATTTCAGTTGCTCATGGGTAGGCCAAGCTAATATAATAAAATTGACAATTCTACGTAACTGAACTTACTTATTCAGTGCCATACCAATCAAACTACCAAAATTAGAGCTAGAAAAAATAGTAACAAAATTCATCTGGAAGGACAAAAGTTTCAGAATATCAACGGAATTAATTAAAAGAAAGGCAAGGAAAGGAGGCCTACCTGTACCAGATCTTAAATTATATTTTAAAGCAGCAGTCATTGAAGCTAAGTACTGATTGAGAAATAGAGTCGTGGATCAGTGGAATAGGTTAGGTACGCAAGACAAAATAGTCAATGACTATAGTAATCTAATGTTCAATAAACGCAAAGACTCCAGCTTTTGGCATAAGAAGCTCACTATCTGATAAAAACTGCTAGAAAAACTGCATAATAGCATGACAGAAACTAGGCATAGACCAACATGTTATACCAGATACCAAGATAAGGTCAAAATAGGAGCAGGATTTAGACATAGAGAATGATACTATAAGCAAATTAGGAGAGCAAGGAATGGTTTACCTGTCAGATCTATGTAGAAGATAAGAATTTATGACCAAATAAGAGACAAAGAACATTATGAAATGCAAAATGGATAGTTTTGATTACATTAAATTAAAAAGGTTTTGCACAAACAAAATGAATGCAAAAGATTAGATGGGAGGTAGAAAGCTGGGAAACAGTTTTTACAGTTGGCGTCTCTTACAAAGGCCTCATTTCTAAAATATATAGAGAGCCGAACCAAATTTATAAGAATACAAGTCATTCCCCAATTGATAAATGGTCAAAGGATATGAACAGACAGTTTTCAGATGAAGAAATTAAAGCTATCTATAGTCATATAAAAAAGGCTCTAAATCACTAAGGATTAGAGAAATGCAAATTAAAACAACTCACACCTATCAGGTTGCTTAATATGATGGGTAAAGAAAATGACAAAGGTTGGAGGGGATCTGGGAAAACTGGGACACTAATAAACTATTGGTGGAGGTTTGAACTGATCCAACCATTTGGGAGAGCAATGTGGAGCTGTGCTTTGAACCAGCAATACCACTGCTAAGTCTGTATCCCAAAGAGATGACAAAAATGGAAAAAGGACCCAAATGGACAAAAACATTTATAGCAATTCCTTCAGTGGTGGCCAAGAATTGGAAATTGAGGGGATGCCCATCAATTGGGGAATGGATGAACAAGCTATGGTATATAGATATAATGGAATACTATTGTTTTATAAGAAATGATAAGCAGATGGACTTCAGAAAAGTCCGGAAAGACTTACATGAACTGATGCTGAGCGAACATTGTTCAGGAGAACATCCATTCACAATAACAGCAACGTTGTGCAAAGACCAACTTTGATAGACTTAGCTCCACTCCACTATGCATTTATCCAAAGGACTTGTGTTGGAAGTTGCTGTTCACATCTGGAGAGAGAGAACTATGGAGTTTGGATGCAGATCAAAGCCCACTGTTCTCTCTCCCCTCTCTCTCTCTCTCTCTCTCTCTCTCTTTCTCTCTCTCTCTCTCTCTCTCTCTCTCTCTCTCTCTCTCTCTCTCTCTCTCTCTCTCTCTCTCTCTCTCTCTCGGCTTTTCCCTTTGGTTCTAATTCTTCTTTGCAAGATGACTAATGTGGAAATTAAAAAAATAAGTGTTTATTGACTGACTGATTACTTTTAAAAAAACATTGGCATAACTTCCAAATCACCCTCACACTACTGTGTGTACCTTGCTGAGAAACAAAGAAAAATAGTTAAGCAAAATTAACCAACACATTGTCCATATCTGACAATATGCCTCCTTCTACACTTATAATTTTGTTCCTTTCTGCTTAGAAAAAGGAAGCATGGGGGGTGGGTAGGTGGCTCAGTGGATAGAGTGCCAGCCCTGAAGTCAGGTGATCCTGGGTTAGAATGTGGACTTAGAAACTTAATAGGTGAATGACCCTGGGCAAGTCACTTGCCTCAAAACACAAACCAGAAGAGGGAAGCATGTTTCACCATCAACACTCTGGAGTCAATATTGTTTATTGATCAGATATTCTTAGAAGTCTCTGTTAGTGTTTTCATCTACATCAGATTAGTGAATGATAGGTAGTAAATTGTTCGCCTGGTTTGACTTTATTGTGCATTAGTTCATACAAATCTTAAGCAGTTTCTCTGAATTCTTCATATCCAGTGTTTCTTAGAGGACTATTTTTATCATATTCATATATTACAATTTGTTTAAGCATTCTGTAATCAATGGGCACCTTATTTGCTTCCATATGTTTGTAGCAGAGGTACTACTACTATAAATATTTTCATATATATGGTACTGTTCTCTTAGATTATTTTTTTAAGAGAATGCTATAAAAATTCCATCTTCAATCAGAATCTTTCTTTGAGGAAGTGAGATGATTATAAATTTTATGTCATTGAAGAACCAACACTGAAAAAAACAGAAGTCTACTAATTTAGTTATAGATATTTACTGATTTTCTCCTGGAACTGTTAGTAGGAGAATTGTCTTCATATGTTTTTTAATTGCATGTGTCAAAATACTTAGAAAGACAGCATGGTACAATAGAGAGCTATCCTTGAAGTCAAGAAGACCTGGGTTTTAGTCTGGTCTCTGATACATGCTGTATGACAACTCTTTAAAGACTATAGGTTTCAGATAAAGTGCTCACCAGCAATGAATAAGGGAGTTTCCTCATCTGGAATGCCCCTATACCAATCACAGATTGAAATCACAGATCAGCCCCTATACTTCATTTGTACTTAGCAAAAAAAAATCAGCTCCCACAGGACCATTCCTATTTTTAAAAATTAATTTTTTTATTCTGAAGTTAACATCAAAAGAGCATTTCTATATGCAAAGCAGAGAGGTCAGGGAGAATGAGGTTTGAGAAAAGGTTGCATTTGTCATCTGAGAGATGATTAATAACTTTGGAGCAAACAGTTTTGGTTTAATGATAAGGTTGGAAGTCAGATTATTACTATTAAGAAGGGAGAAAGAGGGGAAAAAAGTGTAGGCACTTGTTATAGGCCTTTTCTAGGAGTTTAGCTACAAAAGGCAGAAAAGATATAGGACAATAGGTAGAGGGGATGAAAGAATCAAGTGAGGGTTTTTTCAGGATAGGAAAAACATTTGCAGGCAGTATTGAATGAGCCAGTAGACAGGAAGAGACTGAAAATAAGTGAAAGAAATGTTTATGATTTATGTGGATTTACTTTATATCCTGCTACTTTCCTAAAATCATTAATTGTTTCAATTAACTTTTTAGTTGAGTCTTGGGGATTTTCCAACTATACCATCATATCACCTGCAAAAAGAGATAGTTTTATTACCTCATTACCTATTTTGATTTCTTCTATTTCTTTTTTTCCTCTTATTGCTGCTGCTAGGATACAATACAGTAATTGAATAATATTGGTGACAGTGGGCATCCTTGTTCCACATCTGATCTTACTGGGAAGGCTTCTTTCTAGCTTATCCCCATTTCCAGTAATGCCTGTGGATGGTTTTAGCTAAATACTTTTAATCAAAGAATAAAAAGTGACAAAATAACTATGATATATTTAAAAAGAATAGTAAGTTAAACACAATAGATCTAGAATTTCATTGCAATCATCTTTTTTAATTCTACTATGTTATGGAAATGCTTGTTTTATTTCATAAATGAAAAATAAGATAAAAAAGAAAAATAAGTGAAAGAGTGGGAATGGCAGAGGGGACAATCTATTGAAGGAGAAGGGACAGAACGGGATCACTTGGTCAAGTAGAGAGGTTATTTTTGGCCAGGAGTGAGGCCACTTTATTATATGAAAGAGAGATGGAGGAAGAGAAAATGGCAGAAGGCATCTGAGTGATAGGAAATAAGGAAGGGGAGAGAAGAGGAAGTTCACAGTGAATGGCCTCAATTTTTTCTGTAAAATATGGAAGGTGTTGTCTACAGGCTCCCAGGTTACTCCTCTTCCTTTCTTAATGAGCTTGATATCTAGTGCAGGTACCAAATTTTTCTCTCCTCCACAACTCTTGTCCTTATACTAGGGACTCCAGACTCTCTCTCATATATCTCAACCTCACAGTTCCTCAACTTACTCATTTCCTGTGAGCTACTCCTCTGCTGCACGTAAGCTACACCCAAAGATGGTCCCTACTCTTCATCCTACTCCCTAGACCTCTCAGTTCTCTCCCAGGCTATGTCCTTTGCACTAGCCACTCTCTCCTCTTCACTCCCTCTTGATCCTTTGGTGAACTGATTCCTTTCTATACCGTCTTCTCTTGAATATCCACTTTTTCATATGCTGATTAAGGCCACCTACACCTTGGTCTTGGATCACTCCCACCATTTGCTGCTTTTGCTCCTACACAGGTTCTGGGAAAGCTGCAAGATCTGGCATCTTCCATCTGCCCTAAAGGACTTCCCCTGCCTGGGGAATTGGCTACCACCTCTAGTGAGAAGACCTTAGATGGCTCTCTAAAGCGTTTCCCTTCTCACACTGGGGAAGTACCATTATTGTTCTATAATTTTTTTTCCTGGTCCTGCCCACTTTGTTCTGCATCTGTTCATACTACCCAAGAGTCTCTGCCATTGTCTCCTTACCATGTGCAGATGAACACAAATTCTATTTGCTGATGAAAAGATTTTTAAATTGAACACATATAATAGGATATTATTAAATCCATCAAAACTAGGAAATGATAAAGTAATAAAATATCACTTAAACGGTTGTAATGTGTGGGTTGGTCAATGTCTGGGTGAAGTGCATTCATTTATATGCAAAACACCAAGACTACAATTAGACATCATCTTCTCCACCTACCAATATTTTCACCAACCAGTAAGAACAACATTCCCAAGGCTCCCACCTTCACTAAAAAAGTATATAGATAGTCCTTCCAACCACTCCCTACATATCATTAAAGGCAGTCATAGATGGACAAGATGTACTAGAAATACCAGAATGTAGACTCGTCATAATCTAACATCATATTTGATAATGGAGCAGTTTAGGGTCTCCTTCTTCTAGGAATATGCTGCTACTTTTCTTTATGTCATAAATAAATGACAATAAGGACAAAACAAGACAATAATCCTAAAATGTCATTGTTCTGTTGTTGATTTGGAATTTGGGTTGGGTTGGCTCCCCAATGAAACAGCTTGGGAGAAAAATCATAGTTTGTGAGAATTGGCATTCTGAAAAAAAAAAACAAACTCATACAATAAATAGGGCCATTTGCCATTTCACACAGACTTGCCTCTTCTGGGGTCTTGTTCATTATTTCTCTCTGGGGGTTCATCATTTTAGCTCAGTTAAGCAATATTATTAGATTGCAACTAGAATGTGTGCAATTCATTGTTCCCATGTTCTCTCAAACAAAATCTATTCGTTCTGAAAAATAATGAATCAATTCCCCAACCAGAGGTTTGGGAAATGGAAAAAAAGACAATTACTTATGTAGAGTTTTGGTATTGGGAAGGGTTATTAACAGGAGACAGTCAAAAGAAATGAAGGAAGACCCCCAGAGCATAATGTGGATTATTTTATGTTCTTTTCCCTTTACTTTTAATTTTTGCTTTCAGTTTGTCCCTCTACCCTTTCTACCCATTGAGAAGGCAAGAAATAAAATATCCATTATACATATGAAGTCATGCAAAACATATTTCCACATTAGTCATGTTGTAAAGAAAAAGAAGCAAGAAAAAAATATGCTTTAATCTGAACTCGAAGCCCATCAATTCTCTCTCTGGAGGTTGATAGCATTTTTCAACAGGAGTCCTTTGGAATTACTGTGGATCATTCTATTGATAATAATGACGTTTGATGATAGCTAACATTCATATAGTATTTACTATGTGCCACGTACTTCGCTAAGTGCTTTACAATTCTTATCTCATTTTATAGATGAGGAAACTGAAGCAAACAAAGGTTAAGTATCACAATTGCTGTCTTTCACAGCTATTACTACAGTATTTTTCTTAGTGTTTGTACTATGTTTTCCTGGTTCTGCTCATTTCATTTTGTATCAGTTCAGAAAAGCCTTTCCAGTTTTTTCTGAAACCATTCTCTTCATCATTTCTTACAGTACAATAGTGTTCCATCACAGGATAGCTAGGTGGCCCAGTGGGTAGAACCCTGGAGTCAGGAAGACTCATCTTCTTAAATTCAAATCAGGCATCAGACACTTACTAGCTGTGTGATCCTGGGCAAGTCATTTAATCCTGTTTGCCTGAGGTTCCTCACCTATAAAAATGAGCTGGAAAAGGAAATGGCAAACTATTCCAGGAACTTTGCCAAGAAAACCCCAAATGGGGTCACAAAGAGTTGGACATGATTAAATAACAACATTCCATCACAATCATATACGACAGGGATCCCTTCAGTTTGCAATTCTTTGTGTGGATGCTTTTATAGAAATTCATAGAAAAGAGTTCCATAGTATGTAGATAAGAGGGTAAATTAATTGTCATTTTCACTTTTCTAGGGAGCACCTACCATATGAGATCACAGATCCATTGAAGTATTGACAGTGAAATAAATATAATGTCAAGAATCATAAGGTGCAGGTTCTAGAGAGGAAGAGTTGTAATATTTGAAGCAGAATATACTTTAAATAAAGTTGGACTTTAAGTCAGAAGTGGGTTCGAAGTGTCCCTCTGGTGATACACCTTAATCTACCACCTTCTGGTCATGAACAAGGCATGCATGTGTTAAAAGGAGAATGGAGAACAAATGAGATAAAGTATTAATGTAAAGCTTTTTTTTTTTGTAAACCCTAAAGTCTTAATGTAAACGTGAAACTCTTTGAAGTATAAGATATATCACAATTTGGGATTCTGTTCCAATTTTACCTCGTGAAAAACAAGAAATTTCAGTTACTAATAAAGATGCCTCAAGCTTTATTAGTATTTTCAGTAAATAAATTCAAGGATGCCTTACAATTTGGTTCCTTAACATTTTAAATCTTTCCCTGGAAGTAGATAAGGATTTCCATTGAAATACCACCCCAGTGATCTAGGATCAGTGATTGGTAATTGCCAGGGACCCTGAAGGTCATCTAGTCATCTTTGATTTTGCGTAACTAAGGCAGAGAAATTTTAAATGACTTGCTCAAACCACTGTTTGAATCCAAGGGCATATAGTTGCCAGGCACCTCGCAGTAAGTCTGAAGCACTTGTTGGCAGATGATGAACCCCAGTGTACTGATTCCCAGTTGATCTTTAAAAGAGAGAACTGGAGAAAGGAAACAAACAAAGGAAATCTACAATTCCCGGATCCAAACGTGGGTCGTGGGTGGCCTTGAGTGATTATTCTAACTCCCGGGAGAAAAGGGCCAAGTTCAAGAAGGGCTGCGCACTCCGCCTATTAGTTTCAGATTAGGTTTCATGATCGTCCTGGCTTGTTTTTCTTTTCCTTACCCATCACTACAGCCTGCAGGCACAACCCAGATAACAACTGGACCCAACCAGTACTTGAGCGTGTGCCCAGGCTCACACCCACCGCCCCAGCCCTCCTGAGGCTCCCTTTCGTTTTAAAATGAGGCGATCGTGGTATTTAAAGAATGGAGTCTCGTTTCCTGCCTCTTAAAGCCCAGAGGACAGCGGCGTCCTGGGCTCTGGTGGAACAGGACTGCACGTCGCAGCCTGGCTTACTGGCTACTCTGAGTCTCAGGACCAGGGAGGCGATAGAAACGCTCCCGGAAGTTCAGGACCGCAGCTCCCCGCGAGCTGGATCCCCGGGCAGGTAATGTAGCTGCCAATCAAGGTGGAATAGGTGTGGCTTCTTCTCCCGTGTACGCAGGAGACTCGGGTTTCCACTTTACCAGGAACCGGCCCAAACTCCTGAGCATGCGCCGCAGTCCTCGCCCGGGCCCCGTGTTAATTACCTTCTCCTGGTCATTTTCCGTGGACTGACTTGACTTGTCCATGTGAGGAGTGATGGTCTCTTCCTTGGCATCCGTGGAGAAATTGTTAGTGGAGGAAACAAGAAAGAGCGCCTTCCAAATTAAGAGAGGTTATAGAAAGATAAAGATCTATATCTTTATATATACATATATATCTCTATCTATCTGTAGATAGATAAAGATATAAAAGTTGTCACTTGTACTGGTAAAACTTTTGGTAATCCAATTTAAAAGATTAAAGTCTTCCAGTTAAAGGCATTGCACCTCCCCATTCATCTCTCATCTGTTGTTTGGCACCGTATCAGGTTCAGTTCATTCTCACTCCTGCTTATCTCATCCCTCTTTTAAAAATTTCTTTTTAAATAACAAGTATTTTATAATTAACCTGGTTCTCTTACGGTCCCCATTAATTAAAAATTGCTAACCAAAGAACACATCCCTTAAAACATTTATATAGTCTAGCAAAACAAATTCCCGCCTTAGCCATGTTTGAAAAGATATGTCTATGTAAATATAGTCTGCAAACCAAATTTCCCTATTAGCCACGTTAGAAAATGCATGTCTCAGTATTTTCAGTTCATCACCTTTCTGTTGAGAGGTGAGAAGCATTTTTCAATTTCATACTTTGAGCTGGTGGTTTATTATTGCATGACTCAGAGTTCCAAAGTCTTTCAAAATTGTTATTCTCTATAGTGACATTATTGTATAAATTGTTCTCCTAGTTTTAATCACTTCATTCTGCATAGTTCATAAAGATCCTCCTACTTTCTTTTGAAATTCTCCATTTCTTCGTTTCTTATGGCAGGATAGTATTTCCATCTCATTCATATACCACAATTTGGTTAAGTGTTCTTCAGTAGGAAAATAGCCCCTTAGTTTCTAAGGTTTGGCCTGCTAGTCTCATCTCACAAACTTGTAGGGTTTGGAGATTTGTGGAGATTAGAGACAATATACTCCATATTCTGGCTTGTCATGAGAATGTTTAAACCAATCAGGAGGAAGAACTTCTCTTCTGAAAGATATGAATCACAGTAGTAACTTTACAATTACACAGAGAATTGCAAAGTGATGTACATGTATTATGTCTTTTGATCTTAACAATATTGTACACACTGAGTCACAACATCTGAATTTAAATCCCAGCTTTGTTACTACCAATGTGACCTTGGTCAAGGTCACTTAATCTTTCTGGGCCAGTTTCCTCATCTGTAAAATACAGAGGTGTGGTGGGACTTGGACTAGGTGACTTATATCTGTAAATCTTGGATCCTATGATCCTACAACCTCTCAGGGGCCTAATGGATACAGTACTGAAGTCAGTATGAACTGCCTGCATTTGAATCCTGCTATATAAACAAGTCACTTAATGCCTTAAGAGGCCTGTTTCCTCATCTGTAAAATGAGGATGATAATACCTATTTCAAAGGGTTGTGGTGGGATTCAAATGAGACCATGGATGGAAAGCATTTTGCAAAATTTAAAGAACTCTGTAAAAGTACAGCCCCAAAGTTAAATGACTTGCCCAAGGTCACAGAGCTACTAAGTGGTGGAATTGCTATTTGAATTCAGATGTTCTGATTTCAGGTCTAGTTCTCTTTATACTATACCTTAGCTACTTCTCTAAATAAGATCTCTCTATTGTCTGTTGACTTTACCTGCTCTCCTATACTCATGTGTTTCCTTCCAGGAGTCCTTTTTAACCTGCATGAATCTCCTTAACTAAAAGTTCTTCTTTTATCCAAACTTTACCACATGCCCTGGAAACTTATTGCTTCTTTAGGAAGCTTTCTAGAACCATCTAGACTTAGGTGGAAAAAATAAAATTCAAAATACTTCACTAGTTCTCCCTCAAAATCTCCCTCATAGAGTACCTTAAAATTTAAATATGAACACAACACAAAGAGGAGAATTGTTTTGCATAGTGAGCCCATTGGAGAGATTTTTATCTAACTCTGGGATCCCTCTTCCCCTTTTAAAAAAGTTTCTGATTGAATCCCCTTGAGGTTTCATAAATGTTTAAAACAATAATAGAAGTTCACTACAGATCTTTTTCATCAATGACTTCGCCTACAACACAAAGAAAATAATAATATACAACCATTTAAATCGCTACCCCAAAGGGTAGTAAACAAAGTATCTTTAACTTCATTATAAAATATTATAGTCCTTGGTTTTTTTGACTCCAGGAGTTGAACACAGAGTGTCGGCTTTGGTTTTTCCAGCCTATTTTTAAAAACAATGAATTTGTTTACTTTTAGTTTACAATAGCAAACTATTGAGTTCCAAATTTTTTCCCCCTTCCTCCTCCCCTCCCCTAGATGGCATGCAATCTGATATAGGCTCTACATATACATTCACATAAAACATTCCAGTCTATTTTTTGAAGGGAGAATTACTGATAGTGAAGGAGCTAAACCAGTTAGTAAAGTGTTTATTAAGCTCTGTTAAGTGTTGGGTGTTCAAAGACAAAAATGAAACAGCCACCACCCTCATGGAACTTATATTCAATTAGGAGAGACAGTATATACATGCATACAAAATACAGAAGTGGAGACTGGACCTGTGATTGTATTAGTATAGGGAACTCCCAGATGAGAAAACTCCCTCTGCTACTATAGGTCGGTATCTTCTCTGCCAATCATAATTAGAAAGTTGTCTAGCCCACTAAGTTAAATGACATACTCTGGGTTACAGAGGCAGAAGTGTCAGAAACAGTATTGTAACTCATTTCCTCCTGGCTCCAAGGACAGCTAGCTCTCAAGCCACTCTTAGGGAGACATAGAACATACAAAAATCGATACATAAATTGGAGAAAATTTTGGGAGTGGAGCACTAGCAGCTGGGAGGATGAGGAGAGAAAGATTTCACTTAATCTCAAGGCCAAAATCACCTTTTTTTTTTTTTAGTTCATCCATTTATTAAATAATTGTTTGTTAAGTAACTGCAGTAAAGAATGAAATGGATAGAGCACTGGATTTTGAGTCACCAACAAAATCAACTGTGTGACCCTCACAAATCACTGAAATTTTCTGGGCCTCAGTTTGTCATCTGTAAAATGAGAGGATTGTACTAGATGGCCTTTAAGGTCCCTTCCACCTCTCCATTTACACTTTGTCATGCTTTTTTGTCATGTTGAGGTGACTGTTCTGGAAGGCTTAGTTAGGCTTACAGGAGGGGAAGTTCTGAGAGGTCCTACCAGTCTCCATGCATGTCTTTCCTTAGAGGACCCTCCTTATTTTTAGCCAGAGCAACTCTTGAAGACCATCTGCTACAGAGAGGAGATGAAGTATTGTTGGAGTTGATAACCATACAAGTCAAATTATACATTTTAACCTTCCATTTCTCTCATCATTCAGAGGAAACTGAGATCCAGGGAGGTGGTGACTTGCCCAGGATCACACAGACAAGTCATTTCAGAGGTAGAAGCTGAATCCAGGTTTTCCAACTTAGTAGTCTCTTTTCACTGTATTAAGGAAATAATTTTGACCCCAATACGAACAATAACATTTTAGTCTATGAAAAGTTTCAATATGCCCCCATGGCGGATACAATGTATCTTCTGGGTTCGCCCTTCCTTTGGAAGACCATGGCATCAGAGACATGATGACATGCCCTGCCCTGGACCACTCTCTCGGGATTGTAAGTCTCTTAGTTGCTTTCCCTCCCTCTGTTGTTGGGGTAGCCTTTCTGTAATGAACTCTCCCAGGACCGCCCTGGACGTTTTGGTCAGGTCCTTCAATAAAGGGTGTCATGATTCTCCTTCAAAGGTCGGTGCCAGACTCCTTTTCATCTCGGCCGCCCCCACCTACTCCCTGGTGCAGGGTGAAGCCTCGTGCCTGGGTATTTTTGCCCTTTCCACCTTTTATTTGAACTGCTCTAACTCTCCTCCCTTTTGGGGTTCGCGCACCTCACTCGGTTCTTCTATTTCCCCCACCTTTCCGAGGCGGGGTACGCGGTGGGGGGCCTGAGAGCTCGCCAGGCTCAGGATGGGGCTCAGCTCCGCCTCCTCCACTCGGCGGCCCCGCCTCGGGCCGGACACCCCGCCCAGAGGAGGAGGCCGCCGGCGCTGAGAGCGGGGAGCATGGGGGAGCCGGGACAGCCTCCGGAGCAACAACCCGGAGCGCTGCCCGGAGCGAGTGGGCAAGCCGCCGCCGCCGCCGCCCCCGACGGCCGGGGCGTGAGCGGAGGAGCAGGAGGCAGGACCCGGGCTTGACAGCGGCGGCCGCGGCGGGGAGGGGACGGGCCGGGACCTGCGCAGCCCGCGAGCCCGCCCGCTCTCTCGGGACCGCCGGCAGGAGCCTGGAGCGGGCAGCGGCGGGGAGAAGCTGGGCCGGCGGCGGCGGCTGCACCTGGCGGCGGCCCGATCGCGGCGGGCCGGGACTGCGGGAGGAGGCGGCGGCGGCCCGGAGGCACAGGATGGCGCAGCCGCCGCCGCTCCCCGCCTCGGCGGAGACTCGGAAGTTCACGCGGGCGCTGAGCAAGCCGGGCACGGCGGCCGAGCTGCGGCAGAGCGTGTCCGAGGTGGTGCGGGGCTCCGTGCTCCTGGTGAGTGCGGGCTCGGGGCGGGCGCAGGTAGAGCGCGGCGGGGGCCGGGCCGGCGGGGCGCATCCCCAGCCTCCGGTCCCCTCCTCCCCGCGCCACGCTCCCGTCAGCCGGTCGGGATGAGGCGGAGCCGCCGGTGGAGCCCGCTGGGCGAAGAGGTTGGGGTGGGGAGAGGGGGAGAAGTCCGACGTGGGGAGGGCAGGACGGGGCTCCGGGACCCCCGCTGCCTCCAGCCTCGCCTTCTCCGCTTCCGAAAGAGCGAGGAATGCTCTGGGTACCCCCTCCTCGTTCCCCGTCCGTCTTCCTCTTTTAGCGGATATTTGGCACTTGTGGCCTTTTCTCCCCCTTTTCTCCTCCTCTCCCTCCCTTCTTTTCCTCCCATTCCCAGGCCTACTCTGTAGGGAAAGGATGTCTGACATCTCTGGAGGCCAAGCGACAGTGACCTAGAACCCTTGGATCCTTAGGTGTGCCCCGCACTGTCTCTGAGGGGCCTGTTAACCCCGGCCACCTGTGCGCAGAGCTGTCCTTAGGGACATGCCCCAAATCTGTGCATCAACCTTGGGGGGAAATTGTCAAGAGTCCCGCAAGAGAAGAGGAACGAGAGCTATCTCTAGGTGTTAGGAGTTGTAAATCAACTTTTCCATGCTTAGCATGGTGGATGCTATATTAGGAAAATGGAGTAAATTATGACAGACTTGACTTGTTAAGTGGTAGTGATTCTGCAGGAGCTGTCCTAGAATTTCTTGTTAGGGTTTGGAAAGCAGCACGTTATCCATCTGGAAACTTTTAACCACTCATATGTATTCTAAAAAGCTTTTGGTATGTCTTGAAAGGAGTTTGTTTGTGGGTGGGTACTTTTTCCTTGTTTGGGAAAGGAAGGTTCTGGGCGCTTAGATAATATGTGTGGGGTATTTCTAGGACTGGGGGTTCTTGTACAGAGTTCTGTGGATAGATTTCAGGGAGGTCCCTGAACTGGGATTGGACATAAATGACATCTTTATTTTTACTAACATACTGACTGAAATTTAGCACTTCTTTAATTATTTAAAAACATTATTCTAAAAAAAAGGGTCCAAAGGTTTCATAGACTTCCAAAGGCATTCATCTCACACAAACACAAAAGGTTAAGATCCCCTGCTTTAGGAGCAGAGTACATATACTCTTAATGTAAGTAAAACAGTTTTTGATACTAAGATGCTCTGTGGAGTTCACAGCCAGAAGTTGAGAGTGTGTAAAAGATACATTCATGGAGCATACAGGAAAAACACTAATTTCCATATCTAGTTCGTTCATTTCACACGTCAAGATATTTTGTTTTTCTTGTAACTGACAGGGTTACTCACTCATCTAAGGCCAACAAACTGTTACTTTAGACTGATGTGAACAGTAAGTCAATTCCTCCCCCTACTATGATCTTTGTTAATAATAATAATAGCTAACATTTATATAATGCTTACTATGTACTTGACAGCGTACTAAGCTCTTTTACAGTGATATCTATCTCATTTGATCCTTACAACTTTTTGAGGTAGGTGCTATTAGTATCCCCATTTTACAGGTGAGGCAAAGAGAAGTTCAGTGATTGGCCCAGGGTAACACAGCTCATAAAAGTCTGAGATTAGATTTGAACTCAGACCTTCCTGATTCTGGACCCTGCACTCTCTCCATTGCAAGAGGGAGGAAGGAATAGAAGAGACTAACCATATTAACTTCCTTGTGAGAATTATACAGTTGTGTCCAAAGATTCTGCCACTCTGGGTTGGTCCAATATTTCAGTCGTTTCTTCTAGATTAACTCTAAGTGGAACTTCAGTAGCTTAGTGATGTTAAACAGGAAAATAAATTAGTTATGACTGATAAGTAATTTTGATCATTCCTATTTTTTCCTGAATCTTCTCAATGATTAGAATATAGTATACATACTACATAGTATACACACACACACACACACACATACCATATAGTATATATTTATATATTGATGGGGGAGATGGGACAGAGAGAAAGCACATCTTCATTTGAAAATTTTTTTTAATTTAGTATTTAGATTAAAAAATAGCATTTGGGTTAGCCCCACAGCTTATCAAATGCTTAAGAAATTATATTATTGCCTGTATTCTTACTTATTTATTTTTATTCTTAACATCCTTCTTTTAACAATGCTGTCCCCGTGAGGGTAGCCCATCACATCAAAAGAAGAGCAACACGATTTGGATTTGGGAGACTTGGGTTTGAATTATCAACATGGAAAAATCATTTATTCTCTTTCTTAGTTTTCCTATCTGCAAAATGGGAATAATACTTGTGGCACTTCACAGGCTTGTGTGAGGCAAGGGCTTTGGAAACCTTAAAGTGCTATAGAAACTTGAGTTTTTATTAATCAATGTTATCCCAGCCATTACCTTTAGGAATAGAAGGGAAAACAGCAATTTATAACCCTGCCACCTGTTTAATATGTCATTTTTTCCTTTAATATGTCACATTTCTTTCCTCTGAAGAAGACAGATAATCAGCTGGGGTTCAGGTCCCTTATTAATACTTGGGCAAATCACTTAATCTTTTTGAAACCTAGTGTCTATGTCTTTAAAATGGGGATGATAATACCCACTGTACCTGTTTCACTGGGTTGTTGAAAGTATCAGATGAGGTCATGTATGTGAGATGTTTGGGTAACCTTCGAGCAGTAGATAAATGCTAGCTCTTGTTATTGTTTTAAATAATTATATGTATTATCGTTTATAATAAAATCATTAGGGTTGACAACAAGGGGCCATTGTTACCATTTTCTAATTGGCTTGTCATCGATGAGCATTAGGCAAATCAGAGACTCAAGTTGTGTCTATAAATACTTGGGTTTCATATCTGAGGATGACCTGCTCCAACTCCATTTGTATGTATGTCTCCAGTATGACTTTATAACCTGTAAATGTCAATCTGTTTTCCTTAGAGGTCATCTTAAAAATAGATATGTATGTAACATATGATATCATACAGTGCTATATGTATATATAATATTATATATGTCATCTTAAAGTAAGTGTATGTAAAATATAGTTATATGTATATATTATATATGACTGTATTATATATATTTTACATGTATATACATGTATATTATATATGTACATATATACATAATATGTGTTTTATGTTATCTATGTTATCTATTATACTAGCTATATATCTGTGTTATGTATGCATACTTTAAAATTATGATTTACAGGTCATAAAGTCATTATATGTATAGATACATGTATATAATATCTATTGTATAATGTCATACATAATATATGGTATATAATATATGATACTGCATATAATATACATGTATCTGTATTTTATATGCATATATTTAAGATGGCATCTGAGAAAAAGAGATCTACCATTTATGGGTCATAAAGTCATTCTATATATATTATGAATTACACACATGTAATATACTTGTGAAGTCTTTAGGCGTGTGCAGTCAGGACCCCTATTGTCTCAATGGTTTAGTCCTCTCTGAATGTGACCACTTATCTGATAAAATCCATGTTTTAACAAGTATAAAATGCATGGAGTTTAGAAGGCCCATTGAGAAATAGAAAGGGCGCTTAGTTGAAGCAGAAAGCATATTTCCAAACCATGCTGTAACTTTGAGCTCAGGAATGTGTGGCTGTGAGATTCACTGGAGGAGGGTCTACAAAGTTACCAGGGATGTATTGGGGGTGGGGGAATTGACACCTGAGGGAACTGGCCTATGGTAAAAGCTACCTGCCTATAAATATCACTGGGCTCAGTCCTCCAAGCTTGTTTCTGTCACCTTTCCTTCTCTCCCCTCCCCCCATTCCTCTTGCTAAGCACTGTTTCCTTCCAGGAAGTCATCTCTACCATGGGCCAATGCCCAAATCACTCAGTCCACCTAGTAGCTCCAGGCTGTCGGAGTCTTTGACAAGCTACACTGACTTATCAGGGGAAGTCCAGTCAAATGAGGCTCATATATCTCCTAAAGTGCTGTATAAGCTTTGTTAATGGTGGTTATAACTAATCAACTTTAAGGACCAAGTCTGTTCTTAATTTTAACGAATTAATGGGCAGCTAGTTAGTGTAATGAATGGAGTCCTGCGCCTGGAGTCAGGAAGAGCTGACTTCTGATTACCCTGGGCAAGTCACTGAACCTTGGTTTGCCTTAATTTCTGCATCCATAAAATGGAAAAAATAAAAGCATCTATCTTACAAGCTTGTTGTGAAAGTCGAATGAGGTAATAATTGTAAAGTATTTGCGCCTGACACATAGGAAGTACTTTATACATTTTAACTATTAGTATTATTAATTTGGTATCTCCCTTTAGCACCTAATAGAGTGGTCAGGGGCTAGTAAATGCTTTTTTAAAAAAGGTTCTTAACGGACTAATAGTACAGCTTTACAAAGAAGCTAAAAGTACATATAATCCCCAAACGTTTCATTAGTTCTTGTCATATTTAATAAGATCACAGCACTGATGAACATTAGCATCCCTGTGAAAATATAGTGCCAGTACTGTAAATTACAGTTTCAATTTTAAATAAAATTCTCATTGGACTCAAAGTTTGTAGGTCTGTGTTAATATGTTAGGCTATAAAATGAGC
Organism: Bettongia penicillata ogilbyi; assembly: GCA_023548195.1. Classification (NCBI taxonomy): domain Eukaryota; kingdom Metazoa; phylum Chordata; class Mammalia; order Diprotodontia; family Potoroidae; genus Bettongia; species Bettongia penicillata. The sequence continues at coordinate 2,393,587 of JAJHZJ010000121.1, read as the reverse complement.
CTTTGGCATTGATGTGAAAGTTGTGCCAAAGTCTCAGTCAGGAGATCTAATGTGGAGTTCTCTGAACTGTGTGACTTTGGGTGAGATTCTCTGTGCTTCAGTTTCCTCTCCTGTAAAATGAAGGTGGTTTCTGAGGTTCCTTCCAGCTCTACAGTTCTGTGGTTCTAAGTAATTTGGCTCAGTGTATAAAGTTCCAAACGTGGAGTCAGGAAGTCTCATCAGGAAGACAAATCTGGCCTTAGACACTTACTAGATGTGTGACTCTGTGCCAGTCACTTAACCTGTTGCATCTTCAGATTCTTTATCTGTAAAATGAGGATAATACGATTTGTTGTGAGGGTCAGGTGAGATAACATATAAATGTTAGGTATGATGATGGGACACGTAGGTGCTAGGCCTAGAGATTCCTCTTTCTGAGTTCAAATCTGACCTCAGACACTTATTAGCAGTGTAACACTGGGCAAGTCATTTAACCCAGTTTGCCCTCAGTTTCCTCATCTGAAAAGAAATGAACTGGAGAAGGAAATGGCAAACCACTCCAGTAGCTTTGCTAAGAAAACCCCAATTGGGGTCACAAAGAGTCAGGTGTAATGAAGCAATAACAAGTAATTTATAATTGTAATAATAATTATTGTAGAAATACATGCGATGTTGGAAAAAATTGATTTTTGGGGGGTATTAGCGTGAAAAGAACGCTCATCATTCTCTACTTCTATTTAGTTTTTCGTGATTCAGGATAGAAATACTGAATTCTAGCATAAAAGTTCAGAACTGAAACAGTTCTCCCTGAGCAGTGTTAACTGAATTTTATTTAATGACTGTTTTTGGTGATGCTGAAGGAAACTGAAATGATCCCAAATCTTTTATCAGTCTAATGCATAGTACATAATTGATCTAGCCATAAAAGGAAATGTAACCTGAGAATCGTAAATAGGCTTCCTCTCCAAAAGATCGGTGTAAATGTTATGATGCAACCGCCCAAAGTCATTTTATCAGTTACCCTGCACCTTGGTATTATAGTACAAGTCATCTGGCTACCCAGTTCCCTTTGAGATCTTATCTGAGTATCTGCAGCCCAAGGTCTTCTTGCTATGTTTTAAAGTCCTTGCTAGCTATTTTGTTCCTTCCCAGTTTCCCCCGAGATCTTGCAAGGCAAAAGGAAAAATCTGATTTTAGTGGTGGCTTCATTCACTTTATCATGATGGAGGAGCATGAGCTGGGCATGAGAGAAGTCCCGTCTTGTGCTTTTTCCGTAAGAACGTATCTTGGAAGTACAGGTAACCTGAGATTATCTCTGAGTAGCCTGAGACAGGGGAGCATTGATCTTTAAATCCCACAGGTGAAGGTGATAATTTCAAATCAGCATTCACTGGTTTCAGTTTCATCTCTCTCTACCCTTTCTCTACTCTCGAAAGTAACCTTCACAAATGGTAAAGAGGCAGCGAGAGAGGAGGAGGCCTGATCATCCGGTCTGGGTTGAGAACTGGCTAACCCAAAGTAGTATTTCCTCTGAATTCTCTTCTACTTAAATTTAGGAGACAGAATTATAGTTGTGATAGGTTTAGAATCCAAAAAGGTTAGAAAAGGAATTAAGCAATCATTCATTTAAAAAATATTTATCAAGTCTTAACTGTGTATTGCCGTTCACTTTTCATGACCCCATGGACCATATTGTCCTTGGGGTGTCCTTGGTAAGGACACTAGAGTGGTTTGCCATTTCCTTGTCTAGGGGATTAAGGCAAAAAACAGATTTTGTGACTTGCCGAGGATCACACATCTACCTAGTGAAAGTCTGAGGCTGAATTTGAACTCATGATTTCCTGACCTACTTCTAATGCTCTATCCACCAAGCTTCCTATTTTACTATCTGCTAGAGTATTCCTACCCTCACTGCACTTCTAGTCTAATAAAGAAAAGAATTGAATACACATTTGTTGAATGAATGAAAGAAAAGAAACCTTCATCATTTTCATTTACAAACATGTACCTACTCTATGTAGGGCACCATGCTAATGCTCTGAAGAAATATAGGGCTGAGTGCAATGATGGTCATATCCCTTGGCTTAACTGCCCTGGTTACTTGTTTCTGTGTTGTTCCATGGGATACAACCCTGATACAGCTGTCCTTGAGAGGCGTACAAGTCATTTGGGAAGATAGGAAACATACAGGAAAAGAAAACCTATGCTACCTTTGATAAATTGTTTAAGAGCTGAATGAGTGGTTTTGACAACAAGTGTGCTACAGGATTTGAGAGCAAAGAGCCTTGTTTAAGAGTTGGCAAGGTTGGGGAGTCCTTTATGGAGAAGGGGGGACTTGAACTTTGCTATGGAAAGAGGGCATGACTTAAATAGGGCTACATGGTACAGGGAGAACATTGGAACAGATACTCAGGGATAGGCATGTATGACATTTTTCTTTTAAATGTTTTTATTGTCACTTTTCCCCTCTATATTTCTTTTTTAAATTATAAATCTGACAAACATAGCTACAGTATTTATTAAAAACAGTTAATAAACTGTGCTATATACACAGTATGCAAAATGTACATTGACATAAAAACAGTGAGGCAAGACATCCCTACCCACAAGGAAGTGATATTCTAAGGGGGTATAACAGCTCGTAAAGTGGAGCACAAAAAGGGTGTATTGAATACTTCCGAGATGGCGTGGAGACCTAAATCTCAGTAAAATAATGTGAAAGCTCACCTGTCAGAGCCAGAGTAGTTTCAGGAATGGAATCCAAGGTTCTTGAGAGGAGGAGATGGGGATGAAGCTGGGCTTTAGCAGGGAATGGTGTGGAGATGACTAAATACAAAGAAAAACAGAAAAGGGGAATTGTTTATGAGCCAACGAATCTCTACTATATACTGCTTGTTCTTTAAAAATAGATTTTAAATGTAACATGCTACCAACACTACCCTGCTTATTTGTTTCCTTTTGAATTTCCTTCTGCTTTTTTGTGTATTTTTATGTTTCCTTTACTCTCTTTTCTTTCTTTTTTTATCACTACTCTTCCGACCCTCCCAAATAATTCTTCCCTCCAAAAGCCTTCTCTTATAACAAAAAAGTATCATTAAGCAAAACAAATCCACACGTTGACTGTATCTGAAAGTGTGTATCATTTTGTACCTACAGTGTGTTGTCAAGTTCAATTAGAAATGAGGCCACCAAACCCTACGTAAGGATCCCTGAGGGCTGCATATTGACTTAGAAAACCACATGTGTTTATATATTTATTTTTATTAATATATCAACGCATTAAAATTACATAGGAATTAAATTTTTAATGTGATTCAGGTTGCAATTAGAAGTGTTGAGGGCCACCTGCCACCCTGGTCCGTGAAGCCTTGGGCTTCAATGTGATACCTCTAATCTGTAGCTTATCTGAGGCAGCTAGGTGGTACAGTGGATAGAATGCTAGAGCTGGGATCAGGACCAGTTGAGTTCAAATCCTGCCTCAGATACTTAGTAGCTGTGTGATGCTGGACAAGTCACTTAACCTCTCTCTACCTCAGTTTCCTCAACTGTAAAATGGGGATAATAATAGCATCTATCTCCCAGGGTTGTTTTAAGGATAAAATGAGATAATATTTGTGAAGCCTCTGGCACATAGTAGGTACTTAATAAACATCTGTTCGTTCCTATTCCCTTCCCCTCTGCCAAAAGGTAGCAAATATACTTTATCATTAAACTTTTGGAATTCTAAACATTAACTACACTGCTCATAATTCATAAATCTTTCAGTATAGTTTTTCTTTATCATGTTGCAGTCATTGTATAAATTATTCTACCGGCTCGGTTCACTTCACTCTGCATCAGTTCATACAACAGTCTGAGGTTTTTTGGAATCCATCCTCTTCATCGTTTCTTATAGAAGATTAATATTCCATTCCATTCAAGTGCCATAGTTGGTCAGTAACTTTCCACTTGATGAGTACCTACTTTGTTTCTAGCTCTTTGCTACAATAAAAAAATTCTGCTATAAATATTTTGTACAAATGGGAACTTTTCCTGTTTCTTTGTTCTCTTTGAGGTACATGCCTAGTAGTGAAATTGCTGAGTCAAACGGCATAGCACCGTTTAGTTCCAAGTTGATTTCTAGAATGTTTGGACCATTTCACAGTTCTGCTAACAGTGTATTAATGGGTCTGTCCTCCCAAAGTCTGTGCCTTTTGATTTTATATTGTAGTCATTCCCTTCTTCTCCCCCCAATCTTTTGTACCACCACCATCACATTTAAGCAAACACAGCTAACAGTGCCGAGTGTGACAGCATATATCAAAATGTATTTCCAGAAATGAGTTGACCAGTTTCGCTTAAGTTAAGGACAAAGATGAGGAAGATAAGGTTTGGAGAGATATTTGCTAGATATTAAATTTGGGGGAATTTTGAATAGATGGTTAACTACTTAAACCAAAATAGCTTTTGAAAAGACCAGAAAAGTCTGTATTGGGAATGAGGGATGAATTGAGGGTTGGCTGCACAGGGAGAAATTCACAACCCTTCAGAGTTCTTCCTCTGGCAATACAATCATTGTAAATTTTGCTTTCGATTTTCATTTGTTAGGATAACATAAAAAATGAAAGTTTCCCTTTCTGCACCTTCAAAGGGAGGATGAAAATTTTCAAAACTGGATTGGATTTTGTACTAGGATGGTCATTTCAGAATGATATACTTTTCTGTCTGCCCACCTAGTGGTTTTTACTCTTTATTCTAGGTTTAAACTCTCCTAAGGTTGGGGTGGGAGAGAAAGAGTTAATGGAGTTCAGTATCCAATTCTAAAACAAACTAGGAGCTCTTTTATTCTTGTGTTTAAGGGAAGTCTGATACTTCTTGTCAGTGAGAAATGGAAAGAAAGCAGACCCCTTAAATTTCTCAAGGGAAATATCAGTCATTTCTTGATCCCACCCACCTGGACGTTAGTTGATTCAATCCTCAGGTTTATGGTGAGGAAATGTGTAGTATTATAGTATCAGAGATCTAGAGTTGAAAGGGAACTTAAAGGTCCAACTTACTCAACTATTAAAATTAAGGTTTGCAAATGTAAGTGACTTGATGAAGATGTCATAGGTAGTAAGTGGCCCAGCTGGAATTCCAGCCCTCTTTACACCTCTGCAGACTTTTGTGTATAAGGGACTAGATGTCACTCTGTAAAAAAAAAAAAAATCTTGGGGAGTAGGTGTCAGGAATTTAAACTTAATACTAGAGGCATTTATTCAGTATCATCAGCCTTTTTTTTTTATAACAAATATACAAGGCGATGAAGGAGAAAGAATTAATAACATCTGGATTTTAAGCATGGGGTTGCTGAGTGAAAGGTGGTGAGATAGTGAAATTGGAAGAAAAAGCAAGTTTTAAGAGAAATTAATCAGTAAATATTTGTGAAGGGCTTATTATGTGCCAGGTGCTGGGAGTAGAAATGGAACAATACTTGCCCTCAAGAAGCTTATATTCTTTTGAGGGAGACAGCATGTGTGTATGCACACATATATATGTTGTAGAGAACAGGTTGGAGTGAACTACCTGAAGCATGTGTGGGGATGGGGCCTCATTCCATGGAACTTGCACTGAGCCTCTCTGGGCCACCTCTCCGGATGTGTGCTCAGCACTGAAAGACTTTGAAGCGATGTGGCAATCCCTTGGTATCCATTAGAGGAGCTGGGAAAAGGGAAATGTATGAAGAGAGAAGTGGCTATTGAACTAAGAATGGCTGCTTACTTTGGAGAATTTAAAGGGAGGGACACTTTCTCTCTGTCTCTCTCTTTCTGTGGATGTATGTCTCTCTGTTTCTCTTTTACCCCAGAGCACCAGGTCTCTCTCTGCTAAATGCATGTGTCCCCAGAAATGAGCCAAGGAGGGTCAGCTCTTGCTCCATAGAATGTTTCCTGGAAGTCTGTCCCTACAGATGCTCCTTGGGGTATACAAATCTGTGTTACAAATGACAAAATAAATAAAAAGTAATTTTGAGAGGGAGAATACTAGGAACTGAGGGGAATCGGGAAAAGCTTCATGTTGTAGATGATACTTGAACCTGAGTCTTGAAGGAAACTAGAGATTCTAAGAGGTGAATTGAGTAGGAAGTCCATTCTAGAATTTCAGAGTGCCAGGCCTGAAGTTCTGATTTATCTTTGTGAGATCAAATCTGGCCTCAGATACTTCCTAGGTATGTGACCGTGGGCAAGTCGCTTAACTCTATTTGCCTCAATTACCTCATTTGTAAAATGAAGTGGAGAAGGAAATGGCAAATCACTGCAATATCTTTACCAAGAGTACACCAAATGGGGTCACAAAGAATCAGACATGACAAAAACCAACTGAACAACCATTCCAGGAATGGGTGATAGATAATGTAAAGGTGGGAAGTAGAAGAGTATATATAGTGTGAGAACAGGAAGAAGCCAGTTTGACTGAACTGTAGAGTATAGAAGGGGAATTATATATATATATATATATATATATCTCAAAGGCAGAAAGATTCATGGGGATCAGAGAAAATCCTAAGCAGGATTCAAAACCAGGTAATTCCTAACTTCCTGTTGAATATTCTGCTAAAGTATATTACCTGCCTCTACAAATAAGAGAACATGGAGAGAAAAGACGGTCAGAACTTTGAGCAATATCTATTTCAAGGGAAATGGGAAGAGGAGCCTATGAAAATAGGAAATAAATGGTCTGAGGAGATATTGGAACAGTGTAGCATCTTGGGAGCTAAGGGAGAGATTATGTAGGAAAAGGGGATGTTCAGTAAAGTGATGGGCTTCAGAGAGGTCGCGAGAATGACAACTGAAAAAAAATCCACTCTGCATTTGGTGATTACTAATCTTTAGTAATTTGAAAGTTTTCAATTACTTCATGGTTCACAAGTATTTAAGAAATTACAGTGACTAAGCCTTTGCTCCAAGTATTGAAGTAGAACTCATTGTTTAGAAGAGTGAGTGGAAAATTTTTTTTTTTTTTTGGTATGAAACTTAGGTTATAGCAACTGTGAGTATAGGATTGTAGGTCTTGTTATTTTCAAGGGACCCTAGTGGTCGTCTAGTCCATTGACGTCAAACTCACATACAAATAGGTTTCTACCACGTAGTAACTTAAAAACCCCACAAATTAAAATTACCTATGTTGCATTATATTTTTGTTACTTTTGTTAAACATTTCTCTATTACATATTAATCTGGTTCTGGCTGACAAGTGGGTTACTTCTTTGGACCAAGAGTTTTACACTTCCATCTAGTCCAGTCCTTATTTTACTGACGAAGAAATTGAGACCATGGAATGAATTATCTAGAGTATTATAGCTATGTGAGTAGCAGTCAGGATTTGAACCCAAATTTAGGGTTCTCTCCATTCCTCCATGAATGATGCCATTTCTAATCCATCCAGTGACTTCAAGTTACAGATTCAGAGACAAAGGCCTCGAAGATTTACTTTCCTACTTTCCTTGGGCATGGTGGAGTTTCAGGAAGGCAGCCAGCGGTTAAAGGTATTGAGGTTTGGAAAGAGCATTTTCCTTGCTGCTTACTGAGTACTTTATTTTCTTCTGAGCTTCAGTTTTCTTATATGTAAAATGAGGGGGTTGCCGCTCTTTGTCCTTTTTTCTTGACAAGCATCATGACATCAGGGAGATGATACCATGGCATGGAAGTGAATTGGATTTGAGGGAAGGAGGGCGGTGCAAAGTTGCCAGCCTCACTTTCTCCTCCAGAGCTGTCTGGGTCCAGGGACTGGATGTGGATCAGGATACTGAAGAGGGGGGTACAATGTTATCTAAAGTCACTACTAACTCCGTTGTTGTGGAGTTGTCCATTTTTGTCTGATTGTATGAAATCCTTGGGTTTTCCTGGCAAAGATACTGAAGTGGTTTGGCTTTTTCTTTTCCTCTGAGTTTCTATTTTATAGATGAGGAATTGAGGCAAATAGAGAATAAGTGACTTGCCTAGGGTCACACAGCTAGTTAATGTCTGAGATTTCACCCAGATCTTCCTGACTCCAAGTCCAGTGCTCTGTCCATTGTGCCATCTAGCTGCCCCTAGTACTAAATCTAGACCCCATCAAAGCTTACTGTCTTTTCTTTAGTTTAATGGCTGTACATTGGGCCCTTAATATTTTACAGTTTTTCCCGTGAACTTATTTCTCTCAAGAAGATACCAAGTCACTTCCCCTGTTTGGGACTCAGTTCTCTCAATTTGTAGGTGAAAGGTTTGGTTAAATCTGTGAGGTTTCTTCTAGCTCTAATATTCTTTCTGAAAGACGGGGCATTGTCTGGTGAGAAGAACCCTGGATCCAGGGTCAAAGGACTCATCACTTACTCACCTTGTGAAGCAGTTCATCCTGCTTAGGATCTCAGTGACTTCATCTGTAAAATGAAATTGGTCAGGTATAGGTCACCTCCAAGATCCTTTCCAACTCAGGGAGTGTGCTATGCCTTATAATAATTTTACTTTCTCCAGGAGTCTGGCCCAAAGGTTGGGAACCACTGGCTTCTGCTCTTGTGATGGGTAAAAGTAGCAGGGGAAGGGATTTAAGTTTGATGTCTTAGAACAGACTTCCTAACAATTAGTGGTATCTAAAAGTAGAATGGGTGACATTGGTAAAATTCTCCCCATGGAGTTTTTAAATGGAAGCTAAATATTAGTCATTTGGGAATATTTTAGAGCCTAGTCAGGCATGAGTTAAACTATATGGTCTTTGAGGTCCTTTCAAGGAAATTTACCATTCTGTGATTTTTGTGACTTTTCCCTAATTATATGAGTTAGAAGTAGGAGATTTGGGCATTCAAGCCCTCCAGTAGTAAAGTCCCTATCTTTACTTTTGAATCACTGTAATCTGTTTTTAAACATTAGTTTATCACTTAACTTGACAAAAGAAAACCAAACATAAATTCCTACTATCTGATTAGAAAATATTTGCAGTAGTATTTATATTGGCAATTTTTTGTAAGCTCACAGAGTTGGTTTTTTTGTGAGACTTCTTTGAGGTTTGTATGTATAAGATGGTGCCCGATATAAGGGACTTTGAACATATATGTGAGATAATTCCAGCTATGTGCATAGAACGTTCTCTCCCCATTCTAGTGCAATGACATCGCTTCTGTAGTGTTCAACCTAAATACCAAGACTATCCAAGTTCCCCTCCTACTCAATAAATTCCAGTGCCTCCTTATTACCTCTAGGTTCAAATGCAAATTTTTCTCTTTGAAATTTAAAGCTCTCCAGAGTCTAGCCCCTTCTGTTTCTGGTCTTATTATATGTTACCTGCCTTACTTTTCATCCTGCTGTTTTGTCAGCTAAACACTAAGTACCACTTGGTCTTTTCTTTACCATGAAGCTAAACCCTCCTTTATATGTTATGTCCCATAATTAGAATGTGAGTTCCTGAGAGCATCATTTGTCTCATTTATATCTCCTATGTCCTTAGCACATAGTAAGCATTTAATAAATGCTTTCCCATCTCATATCATTGCACACACCTGTTGCATACATTCTGTGGGCTAGCTATATAATTTAATCGCTGTTCTGAACTCTGAAAGTAACATCTCCCATCTCTGTGTTTGTACTAACAGGGGAAGGGCCAGTTGGGGGAACAGTCAGAACACATGATGAAGTTGGCCATCTTATATGGGTGTGGTAGATGTCCCCCTCCAAAATATTATAATATTAGCATCAAAGATCACTGATGATAATCACCATAATAGATATAATAATAATCAAAAATTTTGAAATACTGTAAGAATTATCAAAATGTGACACAGAGACACGATGTGAGCGCATTATTGGAAAAATGGCGCCCATTGGTGACTTGTTGGTGAAAGGTTGCCACAAACCTTCAGTTGTATAAAACACAACATCAGTAAAGTACAGTAAAATGAGGTATGCTTATATATATATATATATATATATATATATATACATACATACATATGTCCCCCTCCCTTTCATTAGAATGTAAATTCATTGATGGATGCTTCATTTTTGTCTTTCTGTCTTCAGCATAGTATCTGGCAATAAAAAATGCTTAAGAGGGAGGGAGTAACCATTTATATAGCACCTGCTATACACTTTACAAATGTCATCTCACTTGATCTTGGCAGTAATCTCAGGAGGCATATGCAATTATTATCCCCACTTTACAGTTTAGGAAACTGAGGCAAAGAGAGGTTGAGATGACTAACACAGCTCGTAACTGTCTGAGATTGGATTTCAACTTGGGTCTTCCTTACTCCAGAACCAGCTCTCTATCCACTGAGCGACATAATTGCCTGTTAAATGCTTGTTTGATTCACTGAAGCCCCTTAATGGGAAAGGAGGATTTTATTTTTGTCTTGTTTCCCTAGCACATAGCATAATGCTTGACATGTATAGGCACTTGTAACATTGAATATATGCTTAGAAATTCTCTGAAGCAGTAAAATTGACTAGATTAGTTAATAGTATTATATTAATATAACATATATTATAATAATATATTATATATAATAAATATAATATATATATAACAGATGGTAGACTTTCATAAAGTAGAGAGTCATGGAATTTCAGAAAGTTCAGACCACAAAGATCAATTAATCTTGTCCCTTCATTTTACACTTGAAAAACTGAAGCCTGGAAAGGTTAAGGTAGGGGTAATTAAATTTTTTGTTTTCATGGACTCCTTTGGACACTCTGGTGAAACCTATGCAACCCCTCCCAGAATAATATTTTTAAATACATAAAATATATAGGATCACAAAGGAAATGAATTATATTGAAATAGTTATAATAAAAAAAAGGCCATAGTCTTTTTAAAAAGTTGAATAGGGTTAAAACCTCAGTCTGTTATTCCAGGCCTTTTTTTCAACAGACCATATAGCTGGATTGGTTTTCATTGATGTATTTGCCTTTCCCGAATGTATTTACCATCCTTGATAATTGTGAAAGTACATGAAAAGTACATGAAAAGATGATCATCTGTTCTGTGAATTTCCTTTTCTTTTGATGTTATCATTGTAGCCTTGTTCTTGTATAGAATGAACCCTCTGTCCTCCCTATCCCATCCCTTCTGCCCCCTATCTATCAGCAAAATCTCTTTGTAACTCTCTTTGTAGACAGTGATAAGGACAGGTAAAGAAAAGTAATTAAATAATTTAGCATAGGATATAAAAGTATAGTCAGATGAAATTTCACCTGCTAAGATAGAAAAAACCAAATTTAATTATCAAACTGTTTAAATTCAGATTTTAGTTTATATGCTTTCTGGTTAAATTATAGTTTCTGAAAATGATTGCTTGGACTAGAGTTACACTTGAAGTCTACAAAGCCAAATAAATTGTATTCATTTAATGATTCTACTTTTCAGAATGTACTTCTTTGGCCAAAATACATATTTTAAATTAATATTCCATGGCTAGATGGTCTCTAAAGTACCTTCCAACTCTTAAGATTCTGGGCTTCTAAATAACTAAGTGCACATTTAATGCAGGTTGCAATACTTATAGGAGTTGCAGTGCAACTCAATTTAATGAACATTTATTAGGCACCTATTATGTACAAGAAACTATGCTAGGTTTTGTGGGTAGAGATTCTACAAAGACCTTGCTGTCAAGCGACTTACAGTCTAATGGGGGCAAATGACAAAAACACAACTTAATTGGTCATTTATGGTGTCGTTGAATTGTTTGGAGGAATTTAATCTGTCATTCCATTTTATTGTACTTCTCCTAAGTAGAAGTGAAGATTTTCATGGCAAATTATAGCAGAGACACCAAAACACTTATAAAATATTGAGTCTCCTTTATTATATATTTGTATTTATAGGATATTAAATTTTCTCTTCCCAAATTTTAAATAACTGTTTAGCCATTTTCATTGGATCTGGATATAGTTTTAAGAAAGGCTTGTTCCTTGGATGAATGTGATGCTTGAATGTTGTTTAAGTGTTTTTCCAGAGGATTTGATGGAACTGTTCATTATTTGATGTCTTTCCTTGGAAAATGAAGCATGAATGTTTTTCTGACTTTTCTGAGGTTTGCTTTGTGAAAGCCAATTAATGTATCAAGTTTTAAAAGGAATTTTATTAGCTAACCACTTTGAGCTCAAAAGCACATGGATCTCTGACACAGGATTAGTTTTCTCTAGAACAGTTAATATGTTGGACAAGCTTTAGCAAGTACATTGGTATTTGGAATTTCATGATGTGTTGTTAAAAATGGTGAGTGGAAAGGGGGACTTATAAACCTGCAGAAACGTTTTGTGAATAGTGAATAGTGAACTATTAGAGAGGATCATGTATTAATATTTTAACATCATGAGAAGAACATTAAAGCAGTAGACTTCTGGGGACCTATAAGGGACCAGGGGAACTCCTGTCATAGTCATTATAAACTCTATATTTTAGTGGGTAACTCAAATGAGAACCAGGGAAATTTCCTCTGCGGCTGCAGTGGACACATATCTTTTGACTTTAGAGGGCCAGAAGACTCCCTTCTCTCCCTTTTTACTACTCTCCCCTTTGTATATTTTTGGTGGAGTTTAAAATTTTGTCCCATCTACTGCCTCTGGGACCCAGGGTCCTATACCATGGCAGTCAGGCATTGCCCAGCAAGGAACATGATTTGGATAGCCATTTCTTTATTTCATCCCTATGGGAATGGCCTGTGCTCCTGCGATTGCAACCTTTCCATTTTTCCCAATCTGTGCTATTTTTATTTATTCCTTTTATAAATGACAGCATCATAGGTCTAGGGCAGGAAGGGACTTCTGTAGTTTTCTAGTCCACCCTCTCCCCAATCCTTCCTCCATTTTGTCTAAGAAACAAGGCCCTGACAGGTTGTGACTCCTCCAGAACGTCACAGAGGTCAAGTGAGGACAAAGGGAACGTTTAAACCCAAGTTCTATGTGAAACGAAAGGGAGGGGAGGGAGAGGGAGAGAGAGAGATGTGCACAGAAAGAGAGAGAGAGAGACAGACAGACAGACAGACAGAGACAGAGAGAGAACTGAGATCTCTGGTGTTTCTTTCTGGCGTACTGGTGACCTCTCTCTTTTTGAGGAGGTAGTGGTGGGAAAATACTAATGTAGTACTTGGACTGACCAGCTATTGTTCATTGTTGCTACATGAGCAGCCTATTTCCCTTTCTGATTATAAACATCTTCAGTAATGTCCCTTATACATTTCATCATTGGAAGTATGTTCCAGCCAAATTTCCACCTACTGTGAATCTTTCTCTTATCATTTGTATTATTTGGAATTTTGATGTCTTTGAACATGCTAGATGTTTTAGAACTGGTTTGGTTCCAACCAAATTATTTAGTTTGGTGCAGATCTCTTAGTTTTATTGACTTCTTTCAAGACTCAAGCCAATTCCCACTTTCTGCAGAAGTCTTTCACCATCTCTTCTTTACCCCAGCTACTAGTGCCTTTCTTTCCCTTTCAGATTACCTTTCAACTACTGTGTATGTAGGGCAGCGAGGTGTCAGGATAGAGCCCTGGGCTTGGAATTGAGTAAGCCTCCTCTTCATGAGTTCAGATTTGGCCTTAGACACTTCTGTGTGACCCTGGACAAGTCACTTAACTCTGTTTGCCTCCATTTCTTCATTTGTAAAACGAGCTGGAGAAGGAAGTGGCAAACCACTCTAGTGTCTTTGCCAAGAAAACTCCAAATGGGGAGTCAGACACGACCAAACAACAAAAAGTCCACGTGGCCCCCAGAAAACACCGTGGGGTCACAAAGAGCTGGATACAGCTGAGCACCACCAACAACTGTGTGTGCATCTTGTATATGCTTAGTTATTTACACGTTTTCTTCCTCTTTGGAAAGTATGCTTGCTCCTTGGTGGAGGGGCCAAGGTTTTGCCTTTCTTTGTATTTTTGGGATTTAGCACAGTGCTTGGCATAGAATAAGCATAGACCAGACTCTTGACTTGGGCCTAGCACATTGCAGAGCAAAATTAGAAAATTCAGTTCCAGCAGCAGACGCTTTTGTGGAAAGAAAAAGATCAGGGTCTGGATTAGTTTCCCAGTCATCTTGTCATAGAGGAATGGCCTCCTTTTTCGGCTTGTTCTATACCGAACCTGTGAGTATCGGAATAGTTATTTATGTAAGCTCCTTCGGTGGCTTAGCTTTATAACCTGAAACATTTTTGAATTTTTGCCCCCAAATATAATGAATTTAAAAGAGGTTTAGTATTCATTGAGTACCTGGACCGAATTATAAAAAGGAAACTTAAAATCGGGAGAAGGGGCCAGATAGATCTGTAGATATGTTACATGGCTATGGCTGTTTTAGCCTGTCTGTCAGGAGGCAACATGAGAATAACATGGGTAAAGTTCAGTGATTGGTGGTAGGCTTTTGGATAGGGGTCATGGGGATCATCGATAGAGTAGCAAAATGTATTGTTGCTGGCCAAGTGAATCATTCCACTAGAAAACAAGAATTTATTGTGTGCCCATTATCTGCCAGGCACTGGGGGCATGAGACAAAAAGGAAACATTCCCTGCCCTCATCTGGAAGCATATCATTTGTTATTTCAGATCATACAGAAAATAAGCACATCAGAGTAGAGATTCAGATGCAGGTCCTTTTGTAGAATTTTTTTTGGTGGGGAGGGGACGGGAAGAGGGAAGGAATGAATTACAAGCTGGTGGTGAGAGGAGAAAGAGTGGTGCGGTAATGTAAGAAAATTGCATAATGAAAATTATGGGTCAGGACTCGAAGGAACAGGTTAAAGAGGGAAGTGGTGGTAAGGGAGAGATTAAAATGTATTTGTTAATTTGAAGTACATAACAAGGTTATTACTGTTCTTGAGCTGTCCTAAAATGGAAAACTCATTCTATGTATTTGATTTTTCACTACCCTAATGGCTGTGAATTTGCTTTGAATGCCTTGAATAATCTCCCTTATCTCTAACTTTTAAACTTCTAGCTCCCTTTAAGACTTAACTCATGTATCACCTCCTACAAGAAGCTTTCTTTTTTTCCCTTAGTTGAATATGGGGACAGCTGGGTGGTGCAATGGGTAGAGAACTTGTAGTCAAAAAAATCTGAATTCAAATCCAGCCTCAGAAACTTCCTGACCATGTTACCTTGGGCAAGTCACTTAACCTCTGTTTGCTACTGAAGAAGGAAATGATAAACCACTCCAGTATCCTTGCCAAGAAAACTCCATAGATGGGGGTCATCTAGAGTCAGATACAACTGAATCACAACTGTAACGAGAAGTTGGATGTAAGCACTCCTAATTTTAAATTAATGTAGTTTTGGTTTTGTGTTCCCAGACAAGGTTCTGGGCAATAGGGGCTTAAAAAATATCCGCGTTGGATGGAATTGAAGTTGAAGGAAAGTACGTAAAATAAATGTGGCGATGTAAGAAATTTCTTCTTGGTACTCAAAATGTGTCGCTGTTTAAAGGTGGCAGAAGTTGTGTATAGTTTGGATTTTGGTTTTGCCTGCCTGGTATTTAAGGCACCCTCACTACAGCAAACTTCACAACACATAATAGGCTACACTGCTACAAAGGTGGACCATTCCTAGCTCCTCACAGAAGGACTAGGCTTGTCAACTGAGTAATTCGGTCTAACGTGCAAGGTAAGTGTGAACAATCTCCTCATCAGTCTGAGAAGAACAAATTGCTTTAATGAGTAAAGACCATTGACACCACATGGGAAATAGCTTGTGATTGGATGAAAGAATCAGACTTGCCTTTTAGTTAAGTATAAAAAAACGAAGAAGTTTGTTTGGGTCTTATGGGTCTAGTGGTGGTTGGCTATAAGAATGAGGGACACCTGAGAGGGAATCACCCTTGGGAGAGGAGCAGTGACTATCTCTACTTTTCTCCACTGACCAGGTGATAATATTATGGCCTTTGTAAGGTCAGAAAGTGTGTGTTCATCCTTCTTTACCAGAGAAGACCTATAATGACATGACTTGCACTTGACTTTGTTTTGAGCGAGGGAGGGCTGTGCAGGTCACCAGCCTCACTTCTCCTCCAGAGCCATCTGAATCCAGTGACCAGATATTCATCAGGATGACTGGAGATGACCCAGGATGAGGCAATTGGGGTTAAATAACTTGCCCAAGATCACACAGCTAGTAAGTGTCAAGTCTCTGAGGTGAGATTTGAACTCAGGTCCTCCTCCTGACTCTGCACTGGTGCTCTATCCTCTGCACCACCTAGCTGCCCGAGGTCAGAAAGTATAAACTTCATTGCAGTGTCTTTGGAATAGCAGTGGTTGATGGCATCTGCATCAGGAGTTGAAACACCCCCCCCCCGAAAAACTATATACATGGAGGAAAGACAGCTTCTGGGAGCAGGACTCCATGAGGGATGGGTTTGGATGGGGGCGAGAAGTGCAAGCTATGGACTCTAGAAAAATCATCAATTCTCTGAACCCAAGAGATAGTCTTACCCAAAGGGAACTCAGTGAAGAGTAAAAAGGAAGGAAAAGACTCCCATTGTCTAAGCACTGTGATACAGATTTTCTTAGCATGTTTTCCTTACTACCTATGTGCTTTATTAGAAGTCAGTCTCCTCAGGGATCTTGTATGTGCAAGAAGAGAATGCTTGGCTTGTGGATATTGTTTTTAATAGTACATTGCCACCCTCAATAAATACTTTTTCTAAATATCTGACTGATAATCAATGGGAAGTATGCCTGTGGGGGCTCGGCTATTGAAAATATCTGTCAAGCTTCTGAAAGATTTGTAATCCCACTCAAGATTATATCCTTGAGAGAGTGAAGAGTAGTTATTAGTAGCTCTTAGGTTTCCAACCTTGTTAGTGAAAATTGATGGAATGGTTCCAGGTGTATGTGTATGGATACAGTAGGTTCAAAAATATAGAGCTAGAAGGGAGCTTAAGGTCTTCTAGCCAGCTCCCTCCTTTTGCAAATGAGGAAACTGAGACGGATAGAAGTGGAGTGATTTTTCCACAGGTAGGGAAGGAAAGGGGACTGAAACAAGTATTTATATTTATGTACCAGGCATTGTGCTAAGGGCTTTACATAACAATGAGTCTCATAACAACCCTAGGTATTAGGTGCTGTCATTATCCCCATTTTACAGCTGAAGAAACTGAAGCATGCCAAGGTTAAGTGACTTGCCCAGAGTCACACAGCTAGTAAGTGTCTGAGACTGGATCTGAACTCAGCTGTCACTTGACTCCTGACCTAGCGTTTTTACCTTCTGCACCACTGATAGTAAGCTAAAGATCCTGGGTCCAAGTTCAGGTGCCTGGACTCTCTACATCAACAACACCATGCTTCTTGTCTCCTAGCTACTTATATAACTAAGGTGTGGGTAGTATAGTGGATAGAATACTAGACGTGGAGTCAGGAAAACCTGAGTTCAAATTATACATCAAACACTAATATAACCCTGGGAAGTTACAAGTGAGATCTCCCACCTGTTCTTCACATGTAAAATGGGAAAAATAATGGCACCTGCCTTAGGGTTATTTTGAGAATCAAGTGAGATAGTATCTGTAAAGAGCTTTGCAAATCTTAAAACAGTATGTAAATGCTAGCTATTATTATCATTTTTTTATTATATGTGAAATTTTGTTGTTGCCTCTATAACTGAAAATGAAAGTCATTTTTAGAGAAGTAGATAAAAATATAATTCAAACAATGTGTAAAACAAAATATAGTTTTATATACAAAGTAGTCAGTGACTAATTCTACAGGTCAAAGACTTGATGCTGAAGGACTGGAAACTGACTTCAGTGATTTTAAATGTGACTGAGCATGGGCTATAATGAGGATTCTTGCAGACATGATGTTACTCTGCTGATTTTTTAAAAGACTTGTGCTGATGTAATTGTTGTGGGTAGGAATAATTATGTTTACAACACCACTACTTACAAAAGGAAGGAAGCAGCCATATCTGTGCCTCTTGACATTTATATGTGGATGTACACATATGCTTATGTATGGGCAGGTAGGTGATACAGTGGATAGAGCATCTGGTCTGGAGTCAGAAAGAACTGAGTTCAAATCCACCCTTACTAGTTGTATGACCCTGGGCAAGTCACTTAACCTGGTTTGCCTCAGTTTCTTTATCTGTAAAATGAACTGGAGAAGGAAATGACAAGCCACTTAAGTATCTTTGCTAAGAACACCCCAAATGGGGTCACAAAAAGTCAGAAATGACTGAGCATCCACAATACATATGCTTACATAGAAGAGACAGTAAGGTCTAGTGGCCTGTAGTTAGGAAGATCTTGGTTCGCATCTTGCCTCTGGCGCACCTAAGTTATGGGACAATGGGCAAATCACTTAAATTTTCAGTACCCCAGGCAGCAACTAGCTGCTCTCTAGGACTATGAAGTTACTAACAAGTTATTGGTCTGTGTTGATCGAGATATTTTCAAATGGAGAGTTTCTGACATTGATAAAATTGTAGATCTAAAATAAAAAAAAACTCACATCCCACTCTATACAATGAATACTTTGCTCAGTGTGTGTGTGTATGTGTGTGTGTGTGTGTGTATGTATGTACCCATGCATACATGCTGATGTTTTAAAAGACAGTGGTTGTAGAGCATGGTGATATAATGGGAAAGGAAGTTGAGAGATGAGACTATATATGTGGAAAAACATCATGAAGGTATATGTGTATTATGTGTAGTCTAAACTCTTATGTGTAACATTTAGAATAGAGAAGATTCTTTAAAAATTCATTAACAAAATATATTATGCACTATGTAATAAATATAAATATAAAATATAATATGTATTCTATATGGACCTTAGGTTAGGGATTCTTAACTTTTTTGTGTATATCATGAGCCTCTTTGGCAGTGTGATGAAACCTATGAATTCCTTAGAATAGTTTTAGATTCATACAATAAAATACATAAGATTACAAGGAAAACATTATATTGAAATAAAGATATAATTTCCCCCCATCCAAGTTCATAGAGCCCCTGAAATCTGTTCATGGATCCTTTGTCCAAGGACTTTAGATAATTGAGAATCACTGCTATTAAAGAAGGAAATTGCCAGTAACTATTTCAAAGACTCTCAACTTTTGACATGCATTTGGATGCAGTTTTGTCTGTTTTAAACTATGTTGTGAAGTAATTCAACTTTATGGGTTAACTATAAAAGCAAAGGAAGCAATTAGAGAGGCTTAGTTCTCTACCCGGTATCTCAGTGCTTTAAGGACTGAATTTGGTGATTCTGCAGCTTTATATTAGTATTACCAAATTCCCTTTTCTCTCTGTTCTTTCAGGATTAAAAAAAAAAATCACAAGTTTTGGGGATATTCTTAATTAAGGACTCATTCTCTTCCTGTTTGCTCTTTTACGTGGAGCTTCTGTAGTTTATGACTTATAAATAAGAAAAAGAGTTAGAATTCTTGTATGTAGAGTCTTTTATTAAAGTTCTGGCCCCCAGTCTGGTTTTTAGGTATAAGCCACTTTAAAAATTCAGCATACAAGGGTAGATCATGAAAAATGTTAAGATTTTTAAAATCTAGATTTGCAAGTGAGGAACACCCTGTAGTCACTTCACAATTTTGATCCTTTTCAAACTTTCTGTTGTGCTTGGTACTACAGATATAAACTGTCTCCTTTTGCTCAAAAATCTCTTCCCTGGGCTTCTACCACACTTGCCTGTGGTTGTTATTAAACACCAAACAAACAAAAGAGCCCCAGCAGCATCTGGCATTCACCACCAATACTAAATGAGTATCGTAGTTAAGCATTTATTAAGTTCCCGCTGTGTGCCAGGTACAGGGCTAAATGCTGAGTGTACAAAGGAAAGCAAACAGCTGTCAGGGAGCTGACAGCCCCAGAGGAGAGAGCCAGATGCAAACCATGGTGCACAAACATGATATCTACAAGGATGAAGTGGAGATGCTCTCCGTGGGAAGTCACTGAGATTAAAGGAGATGAGAGAAGGCTTTTTGCAGAAGGTGGGACTTTAACGGAGACTTGAAGAAAGCCAAGAAGTAGAGAAGAGGAGGGAGAGAATTCCAGACTTGGAGGAGAGCCAGTGAAAATGCCCGGAGAGCATGTTCTCGTATTTTCTCTTTCCTTGGCTGTTTCTCTTTTTCCCAGGGTGCTCATCGCTGGCATTCTCTCTGACTTTGGCCCTTTCCACCCGGAGCTGCATCACAGCTTTAGCTGGTGCTTCTATAAGGATGTTATCAAAATCAACATAACCATTATTTCTTTCTTTATTTTTAACTTTTTATTTTTCCAAATGAATTTTGTTATTTTTTTCCTAATTCAATAAAAATTTGTTTTGGTAATTGAATTGGGATGGCATTGAATATATAAATCATTTTGGGTAAATTTGTCATTTTTATTATATTAACCCTGCCTACTCCTAAATAATGAATATTTCTCCAGTTATTTAAATCTGATTTTATTTGTATAAAACTTTCTATAATTTTATTTACATAGTTCATGGGTTTGTTTTGGCAAGTATACTCCCAGGTGTTTTATACTGTCTAGACTTATTTTAAATGGGTTATTTTTTATTATCTCTTTTTGCAGAGTTTCATTTGTGACTTATAGGAATGATGAAGATTTATGTGCGTTTACTTTATATCCTGCTACTTTCCTAAAATTTTTAATTGTTTCAACTTTTTAGTTGTCTTTGAGATTTTCCAAGTATTTCATCCTATTGTCTGTAAAAAGAGATAGTTTTATTCCCGCATTCCATATTCTGATTTCTTCTATTTCTTTTTTTTTCTCTTATTGCTATTGCTACCGTTTCCAGTATTGTATTGAATAATATTGGTGACAGTGAGCTTCATGTACTGTGTTATGAGAGGGAGAATCAAGGACTCATTCTCTTTCTATAGGTACTAGCTTATTTTATTCCGTAAATTAAAAATAAAACTAAAAAAATCAACAATATCTAACCCTGTATCTAGTTTCACATTTCTTACTACTAAAAGGCTTATTATCCCTACTTGGATTTTTCACTGACTTCTGAAATTTAAAACTATTATACCATTCCTGCTTGGCCAATATCTCCATTAATGCTATTAGCACAGTTATCCTACTGGTGCCCCAGGCTCCTAAGCTTGTAGTTACATACTTTATTCATTCACTTTTGGCAACATCCACAAATCACTACGTCCTGATGATTCGTTCTCTGGAAAAAAAAAATTCATAGATGTATCATTTCCCCCTATTGTTTTGTTACCATGTTGTAGGTTTCTGCAACTTTACATTTGACTGCTTTTCAGTGAACTTATGTCTGCAGCCTAATTTTCTTGCTTCTTCTCTCTTCCCTATTTTTTTTTTTTGATGTATAGCTGCCTTAGGATAATACTTCTTAGATATCTTTAAAAAAATCTGTCATTCTTTTGCTTGATAACCTTCAGAGGGATTGATTCCTCTGCCTTTTAGTTCAAAGCTCAATTCAGAATGGCACTTACAGCCCTTTTTGAAATGCACTCCTTGTGATTATCAAACATTTCATAGCATTATAGCTATACTACAATGTGCCATAAGTCAGCAGTCATTTATTAAGGACTTACTGTGTGCTTTATCATTTATCTTATTCCCCTGCTTTCTGGAATAATAGCTCATTTGGAGATCTGGCACAAGACTTGGCTCTTTTTCCCAGTCCTTTGAAAAGTTAAATATTTATTAATATTCTTTATTTTACATTACCAACATTTCCCAATATATCCCTCTAACTACTCCTCTCAGGGAGCCATCTCTTATTACAGAATTAAAAAAAAATTCTGCAAAACTACCCCACATTCCTCCCAAGTCTGATGTTATATACATTGTTGCACCCTTGTTGGCCGCCCCATCCCCCACACCTGTTTCAAGGAGACTCTATCTTTTCTTTGGAGCCAAGTTTGGCCATTATAATTTTTCAGTATTCAGTTTCTATTGCTTTGTAGTTATTTACATTGCTGGGGTCTCTCTCTCTCTCTCTCTCTCTCTCTCTCTCTCTCTCTCTCTCTCTCTCTCTCTGTCTCTGTCTCTCTCTCTGTCTCTCTGTCTCTGTCTCTGTCTCTGTCTCTCTCTCTCTCTCTCTCTCTCTCTCTCTCTCTCTCTCTCTCTATCTCTGTGTCTTTCTCTCTCCCTTTCTTTCTCTTTGGAACTCCTGTGAGCATGGGAATGAGATTCCTCCTCCCTGGTACTTATTGTAGCTGTTTGCACATGGCATCACACCCATGTGCTGTCAGAGCATAGCTGACTTGAACAGTGATCATGAGAAATACATTTTCAGGGCAAGTCTACAGAGAAGAAAATGACCATTGACAGGAAGATAATCCTAAGTCCTATCCTGACTTGCCAGAAAACATGGCTCTTAGAAGAGTTATTAGGACAGTGCACACATGGTCACGAGGTCATCCCAGAGCACCAAATCTCTCACTGCTAAACATGTGTTCCCAGAAGTGAGCCAAGGAGGGTCAGCTCTTCCCTAGAATGCTCCTGGAGATCCATCCTCACAGAAACACCCTGAGGTAGACAAGTTTGTGTTACAAATAACAAAATAAGTAGAAAGTAATTTTTAGAGGGAGAGTTCTAGAGAGTTCTAGTTTAGAGGGGGGGCAGAGAGGGTGGTATTAGGAAAAGCTTCACGTTGAAGATGATTCGTGAGCCTAAGTCTCAAAGGAAACTGGAGATTCTAAGAGGTGGAAATTAGGAGGAAGCCCATGCCAGGACTTCAGAGCACTGAACCTGAGGTCAGAAAGACTCATCTTCATGAGTTCAAATCTGACCTCAGACACTTACTGTGTGACTCTGTTTGCCTCAATTTCCTCATTTATAAAATGAGCTGGAGAAGGAAATGACCAACCACCCCAGAATCTGTGCCAAGAAAACCCCAAAATGGGGTCCCGAAGAGTCAGCAAGACTTAAACTACTAAGCAAGTCATCACATGTAGTGTTTTTCTTTATACATTTCTTTCTTTTTCAGTTAGTTCACGGACTTGACTTTTCCAAGAAGCCTTTACCGAAGAAGCCCATCCTGATAGTTTTCTTACTTTACATTTTTCTCATCTTTTTGTCAGCAATTTGGATTATATTATAATAAACTTGCTTACATGTTCAAGTTGTTTCTTATATATTTGTCCTGCCTCCTTATCTAGCTTTAATTGAAGCTAGAATTGTTTTCAAGACATTTACTAGAGGTTGGGATAAAGACCAAAAAAAAAAAGAAAAAGAAATTAGTTTCTCCACTGGAAGAACTTTATTTTAACTGAGGGAAAACATGTACACAGAGTACATACAAAATAGATAATGGTAATTTTTTTGGAGAGTAGATAGGAAGTCAGCTGTTGAACAGAACATGGAAAGTCTTGTGTAGCTTCTGAGCTAAGTCTTGAAGGATACTAGAGATTCCAAGAGGAAGAAGTAAGGATGGAGAGCATTTTAGATATATTGCAAGAGGAAAATCTTTCCTAAGTCTTGGAGAAAGGAAATGGAATCTCCTGTACAGAGAACAGCAAGTATGCCAATTTGGCAGGATTATATATAGAATGTGTAAAGGGAAGTAATATGAAATAAGCCTAAAAGTTAAGTTGGAGACATTACTGAATTTAGCAGTCGATAACCTTGGGTTTAGTGTTGGCATCAGACACTTGATGGCAAGGAATTAAGAAGTCAATCGATTAGTCAGCATTTCCTAAATATTTACTATGTGCCAGACACTTTGAGGAATGCTGGGGATACTAATATAAAAAAGAAAGACAGTTTCTGACCTTAAGGAGATTACAGTCTAATGGTGGAAGACCACATTAGAAAGAAAGCTGAATAGGGATGGGTTTGGGGAAGGCAATGAGGGGTGGGGAATGGTGGAAAAGTCAAAGAAGACTCAGAGTACGGTATTTTGTACAAAGTGTAGGTGAGAGATACTTTGAGCAGAATTCTCTTTTTAAATGGAGATTTTGGAGTTCATATCTCCACCATCCAATCAGAAGGACAGAGGGTAGTGTGAGGTGTAGTACCAAGGCTTATGGGATCTTCTCACGATGGTGAGGTTTTCACACTAATGAGCAGAGAGGGGCGTAGGAGATGAGGATATAAATGAAAGGTTTTTTTTTTTTAAGAGTTTGGTAATGAAAGGGAAGAGACAATAACTTGTTTTGATAGTAAGCTCTTCAGGGGAAGTGACCATGGCTTTTACTTTTCATATGATGTCTTATAGTGTGGTAGGCATATTTACCAAGAAAATGGCAGAGCGTCAATGAATGGTGATTGAACAGTCATAATATTACCTGTCACTTTATTTTATTTCAATTTGATTTTTCTTACACATCTTAAAAATTTTTTCATTGTATATTTTGCTTTTATATCATCTTTATTTCCAAAAATATCCCTTCTCATTCTCTGTGCAGAGACCTAGTATCTGTAACAAAGAGTAGGATATTGTTCTTCAAATGTTTTATCCTTTCTGACGTCATTTAAGGTTTTCTTGGCAAAGATACTGGAATGATTTGCCATTTCCTTCTCCAGCTCATTTTACAGATGAGGAAACTGAGGCAAACAGGGCTAAGTGACTTGCCCAGGGTCGCATAGCCTGAGGCCAAATTTGGACTCAGAAAGAAGAGTTTTCCTGATTCCAGGCCAATACTTTACCACCTTGCTGCCCAAACAGTAGAAGTAGAGGTTAAAAAAGCATTTCAGCAAAATCATAGCAACTGAGTATCACAGTATATACCATGTTCCACAAACCCTGCTTCTGGAAATAATTTTTTCATCTATTCTTTGGGACAAAGCTTGGTAATTATGCATCATCCAGATCCTCCCACCCCCCAATTTTTTCCATTTATTTTGCTGTAGTGGCTTTGATTCAGTTCATGTACATCTTCATGTGTTTCTCTGTATTCCTCATCTTTATCATGCAGTAGTAATCCATTCCATGAATGAACTGCTGTATATTTAGTCGTTCCCCAATTGAAGGACATCTACCTTTTTCTGTCTCTTTGTGTTGCAGAGAGATACTTGCTATTTTGATTGAACACTTCCTGGTTCCTTGTAGTTCAAGGCTTTTTTTTTTTTAATAAGGCTTTATTTGATACTGTGGTTTAAACATTAACTCAACTCATTAGTCACTTGTTTTATAAAATATTTAATAGCAGCAAATTTCAAAGAATCAAACAACTTAGATACCAGTTTAGTGCTTTCTTCCACTACTCATCAACACGTTCCAATCACTTCTTAATTTAACACCTTTTTTTTTTAAATTCTCAGGTTGGTGTACAGCTTCTTGTGGTCAAAATTCAAGGCTTTTTTCCCCCAAATTATTTACAGTATAAAGTGATGACTTTTATATAATTGTGTGGTATTGAGACCTGTAATATAGGGCCCATCTTTCTTCTTAGGCAGTTTCATTACCTTTATGATGGCGCAAGAGAAAAGAGCTAGGATTTGGAGTTTGGAGACTCATTCAGATCTTTCTCTGTTTCTTTGTAGTTATGTGACCTTGGACATTTGCTTTCACTAAACATCACTAAACTTTCCTTAGCTACGAGACAAGAATACAATTCCTTGTGCTATGTGCTTCATTGTGAGGAATGCTTCTTAGACCTTAAAGTGCCATATCCGTACAAACTGAGGTTGATGTATGAGTTGACATTCTAACATCCACTGACATTGCCAGGTATATGGCAAATGGCCTGTTTAGGCAGTGTTAACATCTCTATCGTAGAACATGATTGACCTTGGTTTGCTTAAGCAGTTATCACAGGATGAGCCAAAGGGGGCAGAAGAAATATTTCCCCAAGATGCATCATGACTTCAGCTGATACAGAACAGATGCGATTGGCTGAGAAACAGCGTATGCAGACAGACCAACTTGGCATGTAGCAATCACAGATGGGATGGTTCTTTTTGAATAGGGTGTTGTCCTGCAGACTTACGGACTGCTCATGGTCGCAAATAATACCAGATGTTGCAGATCAGATTTATAATAACAATAAAAACACGCCCCAGCAAATTCATAGTACAGACTTTACCATGTGTACTGTACTAAAAGAAATTTTGATTCCCATTGATCCCTTCAACCACGTGTCACAGAAGTCATTGAGTATTTATTGAACACACATTCTTTACAGTGATAGACACAGAGACCTATAAATAGCTCCCTTTCCTCTAGTAGCCTAGAATCGAAGCTGATGTATTTGTGAAAAGATAAATGACATTATTATGGGATGTGATAATGAGTGAGAAGACTGATTCTGTTAATAAATGTTATAGGAAAACTTATAAGAGCATCTAGGTGGTGCAGTGCGTAGTAACAGGTAATGGAGTCAAGACTTCCTGAGTTCAAATCTGGCCTCAGATACTTACTAGCTGTGTGACCCTGGACAAGTTACTTCACCTTCATTGCCTACAAAAATAAAATCCATTGGAAAAGAAAGGTACTTGTTGATTCAAGGTAATCAGAGAAAGCTTCACAGAGGAAGTGATGTGGGACATTGGCCCCAAATAAAAGTTCAAATTTAGATATTTGAAGAAGAGTGAGAAAAGGACCGGAGGGATAATTTGTAGGAGACCAAGTGAGAATTTGTAGGAGACTTTTCCTTGTGTGCTCTGTAGTCCAGGACAGGACTGCATAAAGCAGATGGTGAAGATAATCCAGGGTTCAGTACTGACATGACAGACACAGTGCAAGGTTAAAGGGTTGAGGGGAATCTAGGATATTACGCAGGCTATCATTGAAGTGACTGAATAGTGAGTCAAATACAGTCCAAAGGTGACTAATGGACGTAGTAAATTGGAGTTGACTGAATGTTTTAATGATTCAGGAAAAAGATTTGTTGGGTGTAGTGGGCAGAGAAATAAGACAGATAAATAAATTGTCATTAGAGAAAGGGAACACCAAACTGGAGAGGGGGAAATGGAGTGAGGACAAGGTTAATTAATGACAGCTGATCGGTAGAACTGGGGAGGTTTAGGGTCTGTGAGGTGGGAGTATCAGATGAGTACATCATTAGGTATATTTAAGGTTATTAAGGATGAGTTCAAGAGACGGCGTGGAGAGGAAAAACAAATTTGGATTGAATTCATTGAACAAGGTGGAATAGTGCCTTAGAGGCTAGTTGATGAAGAGGGTGTAAGAAAGTATGCTACACATGAATCATAAAATTAAAATGTCAGAACTGAAAAGTTCCCAAGGGATGATTGAGTCCAATTTCTTCATTTTCTTTTCTTTTCTTTTGGAGGCGATTGGGGTTACACAACTTACCCAGGGTCACACAGCTAGTAGTTTGAGGCAGCATTTGAACTCGGGTCCTTGTGACCCCAATAGAGCTAGTACTCTATCCACTGGGCCACCTATTTACCATTCAACTTTTTTCATTTAAGCAGAGGTTGTACTTTGCCCAAGGTCATATGACTAGTAAATGTCAGATTTTGGACTTGAACCTAGGTTTCCTGTGATTTTTTTTTTTTGTACTCTTTGTGGTTCCAAAATTTCTCCTTCCCTATGCTCCCTCCCTTGCTCATTGAGAAGGCAAGAAATACAGTCCTCGTTATACATAGGAAGTCATGCAGAGGATATCCTAGGGTCTTTTCACAATAGACTGTAAGGATGGCAAAAATATAACATTAGAAAGAAATCTCATTATAGTTGGAGACACAAGAGCAAAAGTTTGATCTCTCCTGTCTGGGAAGTAGACAAAATGAGACCTCTCCTGAATGTTAGTGTGCAAGTGTTACATAGGGCAAGTGAGATGGAGAGGGAAAGTTAAAACAAGTGAGGGTTTGTCCCTTATAGAGTGGGTTTCTGCAGGGTGCGGTGGAAGGGAAGTTGCTTGATTTAACTGAATTGATTTATAAGGCGAAAGGCACATGGTCAAGCGTAGATGCTTTTGTTGAAGTTGAAAGATATGGAGAGCCTGATGAAAGAAACATAAGGTGGGGGGATATGGGAACCAAGGTGTAGGCATTGGATGTGGGAGTGAGAAATACAGTTTTATCACCTGAAATGAGAGAGTGGAAATTTGGGTGAAAAATCTGTCCTACTGACTGCTGTAAGGGTGAATGAATGAAATACTGGCATTGGCCTTATTGATTTGGGAACATTCCATGTGTATAGAACTTCCGTAGCTATTGAAGGGATGATGTCATGAATCATCAGGTGATAATGAGGACAGAGAGGCCACCAAATTTGGGGTCATAGCGCAAGGGAGGATGGCAAACATTTACTGAAAGCATTTATTGGATGTCAGACACTAAGCTAAACTCTTTACAAGTATGATGTTGCTTGCTTAGAGGGCCTACGTTGGAAAGACAGCTATGTTACATATACCACTTGTGTGACTTTGGGAAAAATCACTTTACCTCTCTCAATCTTATCTATAAAATAAAAGTTTCAGACTTGATGGTTCCTTAGAGACCATCCATTTCCAAATGAGTCTAGGGACTAGATATCTGGTGAACACCTGTCCTAGAGATTTCCATGAATATTGCTATCTTTTAATGT
Organism: Bettongia penicillata ogilbyi; assembly: GCA_023548195.1. Lineage (NCBI taxonomy): Eukaryota > Metazoa > Chordata > Mammalia > Diprotodontia > Potoroidae > Bettongia > Bettongia penicillata. Next base: position 2,365,210 of record JAJHZJ010000121.1, on the reverse strand, counting down.
TATTTACAACAAAGGCCCATGTGTATCCTTCAGTACACTTGCCAATACTATCTCTTAGGTCTTATTTTTCTTGGCTCCTTACTAAATTTCTTCTCTGTCTAGGTTATGTGTGTAGTTTGTTACTTCTGTTTTTTCTAAATTATCCCCTAAATTCTTCTACATCATTTTAATGTGAATGATAGAGCTGTTAGTTCTGATATTTTATAGCTCTAGGTAAAGAATAGGATTTCTTTATGAAATGATCATGCAATTGATACACAGCAAGTATCATTAATTCATTTAATCTTTCAGCAGCCATTTATTGAGCACCTACTGTATGCCAAGCCCTGTGCCTTGGCACCAGTGGAGATATAGTGATAATTAAGATAGGGACCTTGTTCACTTGTAGCCTACAGTCACTTTATTTTGGTGTTTCTCCTTTCTGTTGAAATTAAAGGATGTGGAACCATTGAACCTGGTGGAAGTCCCCAGCTCACTGCCAGTGGAATATTTGGCCAAGTAATGAACTAGCTTTTGTTTTCCTGGTCTTAGTGTGATTTTTTTGAAAGGGATGTTTTCTTTTTCTGTACTAACTCATTCAGTATTGAGAAAGCAGGAAAGCTAGCTTTCCTGTTCCGAGCAATGAACAAAAAGCAGGCAACGGATGGAGATATCCTGTTCTAAAATACTTGGTGCACCTATCTTACAATAATCTGATTCTTTAGTTTAGTTTGCTTTTTTATATTTTAAAATTATTTTATCTTATTTTAATTAACAAGTATTTATCTTCCCTGCCCTCCTCCCCCCTGACCCCCATTCAGAAGAAAACTAAACTTTTATAACAGATATTCATAGGCAAGTAAAGCATTCCCACACTGGCTGTTTCCAAAAATATTTTTCATTCTGCACCTTGACTCCATCATCTGTCAGGAGGGGAGAAGTGAGCATACTTCATTCTCAGTCCTGTGGAATCAGTTTGTTACTGCATAGATCAGGGTTTAATTTTCAGTCCTTAAGGAAAGTAAGGGGGGGAGGAGTCCACAGCAAAACTGTTTCCACTTTATCATTGTTTATGATGTCTATGATATCATCATATCATTATTTATGGTGTTTAATAAAGCAGGTTTGTGTGTATGAGAGAGATAGACAGAGACAGAAAATGACAGGAATTTCTGGGTCATTCAAGGAGATGTATGATACATGATATTTTATACTATCTAAGCTATTGAGATCTAAGGTACCCTCCAACTTTAGTCTATGACCATGAATTTTTCTTCTACATTAGACCATACTAAATTCATAGGGGTATGTATAAATATAAACTATTAAAAAAGCATATTATCAAATTATATATAAATATTAAAATTTATTTTAAATGTTTTCTTGTCAGCTTCAATATTTAAAGGATCTGTGATTTCATCTGTGTAGACCAACGCAGTAATCAAATTAGTATTATTACTGGTACTGGAAAGGCTGACCTGTGGCTCTTCTCATTTTCTGTTACTATATAGGCCAAAACTCCCTTTCTTTAGCCACCAATTTTCTATTTGTGAGAGAACCTGCTATTAGAATATAAACTCTTTGAGGGTAGGACACATTTCCCTATTTGTATTCTTAGCAGAGAGCCTAGTACATGATAAGCCCATAATAAATCCTTATTGATCAGTCGATTGGATTGAGAGCTGAGAGTTTTGTGAGTTGCTGTGGCCAAAACAAATTGTCAGTTAGCTAGCCAGATTTCTTGTGGTTTCTAAATTTAATTAAACTGTTCACTTTGTGCCAGGAACTGTGCCCAAAGCTAGGCACCCCCAACAAAAACAAGGTCCCTGCCTTCAAGGAACGGGGATGCTAGTGGAGGGAGATAACATGCAAATAACTCTTGTGTGGACTAGACCAGACCTGCACGACTTGGCAGTAGGTAGAGACCAAAATTAAAATAGGCTAAACTTCTTCGGGCCACAGATAGGTTTCTAGTGTCTCATTTTCCAAGTAAAGGTATAATTAATGATTAAACTATTTTACAAATAAGCCATATTAAAAAAGGAAATTTCAGTTAATATCAACGAATCATATTTATTACTTAAGATTTTTATTTATCATGAAATCACATTAATGTTAAAAAATTACTTTGCTAAGTGGTACAAGTTTTATACACTTTTCAGGTTTTCTTACTATTTACATTTAGTTAACGGGATGTATTACACTTCTTGTCAGCAATCAGTCTATCGTACTCATGTTTAAAATTGATTTCTTTAGAAATCTGAAAACTAACTTTAGTAGCTGCCTCATTTTCTGAGTTTAATTTCTTGAAAAACCATTGTTTCCCACTGAGATTTTTTCAGCAATTTGGACATTCTGTTTTCGTTGGTGTCCAATTTGCTTAAGTCAGGATGTTTGGATTGCAAATGGCGACGAAGATTGCTTTACTTCACAACAACTATTACTTCTCAGCAAGCAAGGCACAATATTTTGTCTCTCTCGTGAGTAAACAAGAATCTATTTGTCCAATCTGGATTAAACACTCTGAATTCCGATTCAATCTTCCATTTCTTTTTATCACCCATTTTCCAAAGTTACCCCCCAAATTTTAATATTAGAAGCAAAACATCTCCACAGCAACTGCTCACGTACAAAGAGATACTGAAGTGAGTGTCTGACATTGGAGAGAGCACCACATGCTCATATAACTTGGGAGACAGCTGTGCAGCGAGGGAGAGAAAGAAGCCTTAGCATTGTGGATGCTCATTGCGTGGCGGGCGTCAGCTGCATTGGCATGTGGTTGCACTCACTTTGTCCCTGTTCGATGCCAGTAATGACCAAAAACACAGTGAATAGCTATGACTCTTGCTCCTCCCAGACTAGAGACAGATTGATAGTTGGTTGCTGTGGGTCACATGATGAACAGGAGAGAGTGCCCAGGGGCAACCCACCTGCCAAGTTACATGATGGGCACGATCTTTACTTTCTTTTACATCCTCTACATTTTTTTGTGTCACTCTAAATCTTTTGGTGGGCCGCAGGTTGTATGTTGTGCAGGCCTGTGCTAGACTTACACAGTATAAATGGAAGATAACCTCAGAAAGAAGTTATTGGAGACTACAGAAGGTAAGATTTGAGAACAGGGAAGCCAGCAGGCCAAGATGAGGAGAGAGAACAAACTGATGTATCTTTTCAAAAACAGGGGATAAGGCGGGACCTTTTGGCCATGGGAAACACTTAAAGAATATTTTTGTCAATCTTCAATGGTAGGTCTTTAAATACACGTCTTTTGAATGGAGTTGAATACACCCACAAGGAGGTATCTGAGTGACACGTTACAGCAGGTCGCATAAATAAAGCAAACCAAAAAATCAACAATAAATGAAACCATCCACAGCCCTTGGTGAGTAATATTTACAAGTGAGGCATTTCTTTTACTGAATCTTAAGGCCTTTAATTCTCTGTTGCCACAAATCTCTGTCAGTTTACAAGAGAATGGGTAGGGCAAGGAGAGAGGGAAGTGGGTGGAACATACCATTAACCTTCTGAATTGGTTATGAGGCTTGTACTCAGGGAAGATGTGGTATAGTACAATGACACTGGACTTGGGTTTCAAAACATCTGGACTGAAGTCCCATGTCTATCATATGTTAGTTGTGTGACCTTGGACAAATCATGGAATTGCTTTCATTTTTATTTTCTATCTTTGTAAAATGGATATTATATAATTTTAGAGTTTATATTGGGCAAATCATTTTATAATTAAGTAAACTTAGACCCATGGAGATTAAGAGTGTTTCATACAGGGTCACAAATGGTAGAACTAGAAGAATTAGAATCTAGGTCTCCTATTTCTTGGTTTATGGTTCTTTCTGCTATGGTTAATAATTCTTGTAACTACTTTCCTCCCTCTCCTTCCCACTCTCCACCCATTACATATCACCATTTTTCAAATTGTGTTCTGAAGAGATGATGACATCTCATCTACAGTTTCACATCAGTAATATTTTCTTCTTTAAAATACTAAATTGGAAATTAAAAACCTTCATGTTTATTACATATAGTAATTTTCATTATAAAAAAATACCTAATTTCTCCAACTCCCTCATTTTATTTCCTATATTAGAGGCAGATAGATTGCCTAGTGGATAGAGAGCTGGGCCTGTAGTTAGGAACACCCAAGTTCAAATCCGACCTCAGACGCATACTCGCTGTGTGACTCTGGGCTGGTTAATTAAGCTCTGTCTGTTTGCTCAGCCATAAATGAAAGCGGTAATAGCACCTACCTCCTGGATTGTTGTCGATCAAATGAGGTAATAAGTGTTAATTTCTTAACACCCCCTTCCACATAGTAGGAGTTTAATAAATGCTTACTCCTTTCGCTCCATTCTGTTCCCCTTCCCCATATTCTATACCTCTAGCTTCTAGTTCCCTTGACCACCACTTTCCATGCCCAAAAATACTCTGTGATCAAATTAGTTTGAGACCTGTCATTTCATTGGTATAGGGAGTTCCAGAAGCAGAAAACCCCTCTTTCAATGCCTTTATTCAATAAATAGAATAAAATATTTCCTTGGGGGCACTGATAGATAGATCAAGGGACTTTGCTGGGAACACATAGTCAGGATGTTTCTAGGGAAGGACTGGAGAAATGATGGATCAGATGAGCTAATTTATGCATTCATTCAGCAAGCATTTATTAAGCATCTACTAGGTCTTATGTGTACTGAGACAGAAATGAAATAGACCCTCTCATCAAGGAGACTCTATCCTGTTGGAAGTGGAATAATATTTATATAGATAAATACAGAATAATTTAGGGGTGAGGAGAGGCCACTAGCAGCTCAAAAGAAGTGAGGAAAGGTCTAATAAAGAGGAACTCAAACTAAGTTTAGTTTTTGAGTATGGGGACAGTCTGTTGGTGCAAAAACATGTAGGTGGAAAATCATAGAAAGATCTGTAATATAAAAGACATTGTAGCTATAACACACTATGATAATAGCTGGCATTTATGTAGTGATTTCAGGTTTACAAAATGGTAAGAAAGATGGCATAGTCCCCAATTTAAATTAAGGAAACTGAAGCTTTAAGAGATTAAATTCAAGGTCCCTGTAGTTATAAGAATCAGAGCCAGAATTCAAATCCGGGTTTTCTGCCTCTGAATCCAATGTTCTGTCTGCCATTATTAGGAAAACCAAATGTAGTTTGACATTACTTGAAACCTTATAGGAACCCTATGCCATTTCAGGATTACACTCAAATCTGCCTCCCCAATCAACTCCTTTCAAATATTGGTACATAATGGGTAAAAACTATGGTAGATGAATGTAGTGGAACATTATCACGCAATAAAAAAATGATGACTTGAGGTATGGCATAGTATATAGAGAGCTGTCCCTGAAGTTAAGAAGACCCAGGTTAAGTATTCTACTTCTGACCTGATACAGGTCAGATGGACTGATACAGATGAAAAGAAATGGACAAAATAGCAACATACACAATGAGTACAAAAGTGTAAAATGAAAAGATCACTTTTAAAAGGAAGGCAAACTTTAGGTATCTGAAAAAATAAATTTTTTTCAAGAAAACTAATAATGTAACCCATCTTCTGCCTCATGAGGGAGGTAAGGAACTTACCAGAGTACAATATGGTGTCAACATTAGGTGTCATATCAGATAGTTTTGCTTATTTCTTTTGCTTTGTTACAAGAGGGAGTTAAATTTGGAACATGTATAAGGGTGTCATTTCCCATCAATGACTGTGGTGTCAAGGGCAAATGACTCAAACGCTGTTTTCTTTTTTTTAAGTAGCAACTTCGTGTACATAAGCATAAAAGGAAATTGAAAATATTTTTCTCTTGAGTTTAATAGTGTTGCTGTCATTGCCAAATCTAATGGCTTTTTCATGTACCTGTAGGATGTTAGAGGTGGAACGGGTCCTAGATATCACCTCTTCTGACACCCTTATTTCCTTATTAGGGAACAGATCTAGACATTGGTTCGAAGTTTTATAACTAGCAGGTGGCAGCATCAGAATTGAACAGATTTCCCTCTGTGCACCTCAGCTTCCTTATCTCTAAAATGAAAGAGACCATAGCAAAGATTATTACCCTGGGGTCTATGAATCTAAAAAAAAATGGATAGCTAAATTTCAACATAATTGTTTTCCTTTGTAATCCTCTGAAATTTATGGATTAAAAAACGTTATTCTGAGAAGGGGTCTACAGTTTTCTGTAGACTTCATCAACTAGAACACTGATGTCCAACTCAAATAGAAACCAGGGTATGTAGAGGTGCCATTAAACCATATGTAAGGAATCCTCTAGGCAGCATATTGACTTAGAACACCACGTATTAACATTATCTTTATTCTGTGATGTATTTTTAAATTTATTTTGTTAAATATTTCCTAGTTACATTTTAATCTGGTTAAGCCAGTGGTCAATGTTAGACATCTCTGGGTTAGAGGAGCTATAAGGTTTTTTCCAATTTGGCTGTGAATCTATGATTTTAATTGGAATTGTGCAGCCTCAAAAGGTAGTGAGATTCCAGTGTTGCAGAGGAAAAGCCTGCCCAGGTATGAATTGGGCTAGAATGATCTTGGGGCTTCTGGGAACCAGATATTCTGTGTCTTTACACTGAGTCCAGTGATCTCTCCAGTACACCAGGCTCTACTGCCTTCTCATTCCTATTTTCTTTGACTCTTCTACACCTTTGACATTGTGAACCCCTTCTCCGATCCTTTCTTCTTCTTTGGCTTTTGGGATACTGTCTTCTTTCTCTTGCTATTTTTATAATTACTCGTCAGTGTTCACTCCTTTTCATTCTCTTGTTCCTGTGGTAGATGTTCTCCAAAGCTCTGTTAAAAAAAAAAAGATCAGAGAATGAAAGAGGGAGAGAGCAGTTTCGATCGGAGGGGTGGGGTCAATCAGAGAATATTATATAGAAACGCCAAGCTGAGCCTTGAGTGAGAACAAGGCAGAGATGATGAGGGAGTTCGTTTCTTGCACTGGGGCCAGATTTGAGATGTGCTATTTATGAAGCAGCATGAACATGTTGAATTTTGGGAATATCTAGCAGCCCCATTTGACTTCAGTGTAGACATATAAAAGGGAATACTGTGATATAAAGCTGGAAAGGTGGAGTCAGATTGTAGAGGGCTTTAGTGCCAAGGCTAAAAGGGTTTGCTTTTTATTATAGAGACAGTATTTAGCTATGAAACGTTTTTGAATAGGGGTGGGTCATGGTTAATTAGCAGTTGTGGTGAACTTTTCCCCACTTACCTGTTTCTGTCCCTCTAATTATTGATGTCTTTTGTTTTTATATCACTGCAATTTTTGGCTAACTCCTTGCCTCAAATCTTTCCCCTCACACTTCACCTTCCCATGAGCCTTTTCTTGTAATTAAAAAGGAAAAAGTTTAAGCAAAACTAACTGTCCCCTAGAATGTTTGACAGCTTATGCAAAATTCTGTTCCCATGGTAACCCACCTCTCTCATAAATGAGGGTGGTCTATTTCCTCATCTTCCTGAGGTCAAGATTGTACAGTCTTTTTTTCAGAAGTCTCAGCTACTTCCCATCTTTAACTATCATATCTATGCATGTGACTCTGAAGTCTGCATCGTTAGTACTAACCTCTTCGTATCTCATGAGCTCTATCCTCATATGTTCACAGCTTGCTGCATGTCTCCATTTGGAGAGCTCACCATTAACTCAAACTCACTATGCCAAAACAAAACTCCTTATCTTCCTTCTAAAATTTGACTCCTGCTCATTTATATTAGATGAAAATCCATTCTATTGGTCAACCAAGATTGAGACCTCAGGTTCATCTTTAATTGCTTCCCTATCCACCACGTATAATCAGTGTTCAATTTTCATTCACTCTCCTTCCATTATATCTTTTAAATGTGATTCCCTCTTTTTTCTTAGTTTAGGTCTTCATAACTTCTCCCATGAACTATTATTGTAAAATCATACAAAATGATTTCCCTAATGTCAGACCTTTCCCTTCAGTTCATTTTATAGATCTACATGATCATATATTTAGAGCCTGAAGAGACTTTAGAGACCATCTGGTCCAATTCCTTCATTATACAGATGAGGAAACTGAGGCCTTGTGAGGTGAAATGTCTTCCCCAGGATTTTGAAGGTGGCAAGCAGCAGAGCTGGTCTTCAAACCCAGATGAATTTACTTCAAATCCAATAAACTTTTCACTATGCCACACACAATTTGATCATGTTACCTCTAGTTTTAAAAATTGTTTGTGATTTCCTGTTGCCTAAGAATAAAATCCATTTTTTTTCCTCCAGGAATTCAAGTCCCTCCATAATCTAGCTCCAACATATCTTTTCTTTTTCCTTTTCCCTTCCCCTTTTCTTTTTCCTTCCTTCCTTCCTTCCTTCCTTCCTTCCTTCCTTCCTTCCTTCCTTCCTTCCTTCCTTCCTTCCTTCCTTCCTTCCTCCTTCCTTCCTTCCTTCTTCCCTCCTTCCCTCCTTCCCTCCTTCCTCCCTTCCTTCCTTCCTTCCTTCCTCCCTCCTTCCTTCCTTCCTTCTTCCCTCCTTCCCTCCTTCCCTCCCTCCCTCCCTCCTTCCTTCCTTCCTTCCTTTCTTCCTTCCTTCCTTCCTTCCTCCCTTCCTTCCTCCCTCCCTCCCTCCCTCCCTCCTTCCTTCCTCCCTCCCTCCCTCCCTCCCTTTCTCCCTCCCTCCCTCCTTCCTTCCTTCCTTCCTCCCTCCTTCCTTCCTTCCTTCCTTCCTTCCTTCCTTCCTTCCTTCCTTCCTTCCTTCCTATCCTTTTCCTTCCCATCTATTTCCATCCTCTCTCCATCCTGTTTTCTTCTCACTCATGCTCCAAGTGAAGTGTGGCCACTCATGAGTCCAATCCCATTACTGACCAGCTTTGATCGGTTTTGTTTCTGACCTGGGTCAGTTCTCCTCTCCTTAGGCGCCCTGGTTGCCATGCCATCCCATCCCAGGGGGTTTACCATATTGGTGTTGAATTTATTGCAGACACTTGAACAACTTGGCCCATTACAGCTCAAAACTCCCAAGCTCAAGTGATCTACCAGGCCCAACCCTCCCCCATGGTAGGATTACAAGTGTGTGCCACCATGTCTGATCCAACATATCTTTCAAATCTTATCTGATACTACTCCTTCCCACATACTCTGTACAGTCAGATTGGGGTGTTCTTATTGCATCCTTAAGTCTTCTCTTCCATCTCAGTCTTGTTAGAGTACTATGGAACCACAAGTGCTAGCCCCAGTACTGTTTCTTCCATGAAACCCTCCTTGATTTGTCTGTTTGTTTCCTCTAGTGTGTCTGTTAGGCAAAATGCATGTTGAGTTTTTCCCCTTTTTCAAGCTATAAATGACTTTTCATAGTACCCTACTTTTCTCTTTTCCAACTAATATATTCTTCCTTGTAGTGTACTTACTTTTCTATGTACCATATCTTCCTTAAGTTTCTTGAAGGCTGGAATTCCTTTCTTATCATGTGTTCACCCCCCTCCCCTCTACAAATTCTAATTTTAATTAGTTAGTGCAGGGAACATTACTTTGTCTTCATGGCCCTGTGTGTCATGATGTACTAACAATTTATAGATATTCTGGCAGTCAGGGTAAGAAAGTTTGATATGTAGCTAAATATTTATGCAACAGCTGTCAGCATAGCAGTCCGTCTGCTTTAGTGTGTGAAGACAGGAGAGAAAATTTGCTGGTGTGTTGTGGGGCCAAACTATCTTGGGTCAATACCTGTGAAAATAAAAATATATAATTCAAGGTAAATAGGTTTAAATCCAGAGTCCCAGCTTTGAACTGGATCAGAGACTGGAGCTGCAGTGGGTTACTTTTTGGGTCTAATGTGGTTGCTGTTAGTAATTACCTGACTTCCACCAAATAGATGCCCCAGAATGGAATCTCTGCAGGACTGATAGTGTTGGACAAGCAGATTTTGCCTGACTCTGCTAGCATCCTAACATGACCATTGACTGCACCAGATTCATTCAGTAAAATATAGAGGAAAGAGCACTGGACTGGGAAGCCAGAGACCTTGGTTCTAGATTCGTCTCTTTCACTTGCTGTATGATTTCTCTAGACCTGGGTTTCCATCCGTAAAATTGAAACTTCCTTTCAACTCAGACAATTCTGAGTCTGAATCTTCTTCCTTTCCCTTTTCTGTGCCATACTTGACTGGAGTTGAGTGACTAAATGGCTCCAGTCTATTGAATAACAGAAACTTCTTTTGGATACAACTGATCTATACAATTTGGAATATTAGGCAACAGAATATGTGGCCAGTTCACTTAGGTAGATGAGTTCTTTGGTTTTGTACTTATTAGTCTGTGGTTTAGGATTGTTCTCTGTTGAAGTTATCAAGTACTTTTCTGATTTTTTGGATAACTAAGAGCTTGTTTTTGACATTTGATGTATATCTGTCTTTTGAGTTGTCAGAAGTATACAAATTGTATGAAAAAAATGATGTAAACCTTCCCCCTTCCTACTTTTCCTTCCTCTCTTTCCCTCCCCCTCTCTTCTTTCCTTCTTTCTTTTCCCTCTCCCTTTTTTGTCCTTCCTTCATGCCTTTCTTCCCTTCCCTTTCCTTCCTTTCCCTTTTTTCCTTCCCTCCTTCCTTCCTCCTTTCCTCCCTCTGTGTCTTTCTCTCTCCTTCGGCCTCTCCTCTTCTCCTTCCCTTCCTTTGTTACTGTAGCAAATGGTTAGTTTTGGAGCTGTGCTGGGTTAATTTACCCATTTTCTGAAAATGTACAGATGTCCCTGACTAGAAATTCATAATAGGCATTTTATCATGGCCCTAGTCACTGAAAATTTCTTGTGTATATTCTGAAATGTCTCTTTCAGTGTCTGGCTTCCATCTGCATTTCAAATTCAGTTCAGGAAATGTTTAAATACAGACAATATGGAAGGTGCTGGGGAGACAGAGAGATAAAACTCAGACCTTGCTTTCAAGGAGTTTATAGTCTAATAGTTAAAGATTGCCTCAGTTTACTAGTCACTTCTGACAGCAAATCAAAGATTATTTGGAAAACTTGATAGGATCAGGTTGGATAAATAACAATCCTGTTACCACAGTGTGATCATATGTGCCCTTATTAGAGATAAAAATGTACTCTCTGCCTCACTTCTGACCTCTGCCATCTGCTACACTTTTAAATTTTATCCCTGCTGATTCAGTTTTTGCCAAGTTGACTCTTCTCTTGTAATCTCTGTCAGTTACCCTTCTTTCCACAAAGATAAATCCCAATTTTCATATTCTCTTGCAACATTGTCAGGTCCCCCTCCACACACCAGCACAGCTTATCTATTGCCAAAGTAAGCTTCCTTTTTCCTGATTTCACAGAATTTTTATGTTTTGATTCCTTACATGTGCTCTTCTTTACCTTCTCTGCCTCCCCTCATCCCTTACCAGCTTCCACTTAAAAACTTAGATTTTGTTTTTTAAGAAGTCCATTGAAAGAATCAACCCCAGTGTAGGCTGACTTCCAACTGCCTTCGTTTGTTAATGACAGGCATACGCATTCCATAATACTACCACTCCATCAAGGCTATATCACAGTAACCTTGTTAATGTAACATAACTAAATCCTGTCTTCTTTTGTTAGAATCGCATTGTAACTGATTGTCAGAAACATTGCTTGACTCCTTGTTCCTATGATACCATGATGATTGCTTCAGAAATCAAGTCAACAAGCATTTATTAAACTCCTTCAGTGTGCTCTGCACTATGCTAAGCACTGGTTGATAATAAGAAAGGCAAAACCAATCTCTGCCTCTAGGAGTTCACAGTCTAATGGGCAAGACTGTATGCAAACCTAGTATACAAACGAGATATATGTAAGATAAATTTGAGATACTTTCAGAGTGTATTAACATTAACACAAACATTTAGGACAGGGAAAAGTTTCTTTCAGAAGCTGTAATTTTGGCTAAGACACCAAGGAAGTCAAGAGAAGCTAGGATACTGAGGTGAGGAGGGAGAGAATTCCAGGCTTGGAGCACAGCCAATGAAAATGTTGGAAGATGGAAAGTCTTTTGTGGGCAACAGCAACACTACGGAGACGATTGTCATTGGGTTGTAGAGGGGAGTATCATGCCATAAGTCTGGGAAGAGAGAAAGGGACTGTCTTAAACTCAACGTAATTTTTTAAAAACATCGTGTTTATGTTGAACCAATTGCTGACAGTAGACAAAGACCTAAGGAGACTTTTCCCCTTTTAATTACTTCTGTCACCATATGCCTAAATTTCTCCAACATTTGAATAACCCATAGGTCAATTTTATGTAAGCCTCTGTAACTTTAAACTCCAGGAGGACTGACACCATTTGCTTTTGCATGTATGTAACTTTTTCTTTTCTTCCTTCTACCTGATATGCTGGGCTCTGGGGAAGTTTGAGAAGGGAAGGATTGCAAAGGAAAGAGTGAAGACAGTCTGCTAGAAGACTATAGGTATCAAAATTTTGGAGAGGATGCTGAATTTGGAGACAGGACAACCAGAGTTTCAGATCCCACATCTGATACTTCATAGTTGGGTAACCATGGGCAAGTCACTTCACCTCTCAGATCTTCAGGTTCCTCATCTGAAAAATGAGTATAATATATGATTTCTGCCCCCCCGGGATTCTTGTGAGGCTGAAATGAGAGAATTTAATTGAAATGTTTTGCAAACTTTAAAAGTGCCATAAATTGATGATGAGGATGATTCCGTGTCAGGTTGATTGGCGAGATCATTTTATCTTTCCTTTTTGATTCCTTAGATTAAAGCATATGGAAGAAGCAGTGTTTCTAATTTCCCTCTCTGTTCTTGAGCACCATTAATAATAACCACAGGACACATTTACATATCTCTTAAAAGAATTTTGAAGTGCTTTCTTTCCTTACCTATCTTAGCTCTAGGAGGAAGGTTGTGAAAGTACTATTATCTTCATTTTACTTAGGAGGAAACTGAGACTCTGAGAGATTGTGATTTGCCTATGATCATATAGATAAGGTAGAATGTTAACCCAGGTTTCCTGGCTCCAAGTTGGCATGGACCCATTCTACCTCTTTGTTATTGCCCAGAGGGGCTTGTTGAAGGAATGGGAATGAATACGATTGTCCGGTGAGAAAGGAAGAGAAGAGAGCTGAGGTGTGCACCCTTGGGGCATACACTCCTGAAGGAGTCAGGAAGTAGAAGAGGGGCCTGTAAAGGAAGCAGAGCTGGTGATAGAGAAGGTGGAACAAAGACATGGTGGTGTTTCCAGGTAAAGTGATGTCTTAACTTGCTAGTCAGTTGGATTTATGTGAGGCAGGGCTGTACAGTCACTAGCCTCACTCTCTCCTCCAAAGCCATCTGGGTGCAGTGACAAGACCTGGATCAGGACTACTGGAGGTGACCCTAGATGCAGTGGGAGACCTTGGCCTTTGTAAGCTAAGGTCTTGATTTGTCTGAGGCAACACCTGACCAGTGATTAAGGCTAGGTAAGAAATGAGGCAAAAGACAGTCTCTTTTACCTACTCAAGCACACAGAATGTGTTTAATGAATGCTTGTGGACTAATGGTGAGTGGTTTTAGAATGATAATGTCCCGTATATCTATAGGCCTTTAAACTTTGCAAGGTGCTATTTATTTCAGTTGCTCCTTACTGTGCAATAGGGCTTTTTATTATCTCTGTTTTACAGATGAGAAGACTGAGGTTTAGAGAGGCTCATCACGTTGCCCATAGTCTCACAGTTACAGGTAATATTTAAACCAAGGTCCCTTCCTGACCGCCAGACCAACTCTTTTTGCACTATGACACATTGGTCTTAGTAGAGTGGTGAAAAGAGACCCTATATTCCTCTTGGCTGCTCTGTGTACCTACGACATTGTTTTAAAAATTATTAATAGCAATACTAGTGGGGCAGCTCGATGGTAGAGTGGATAGAGTGCTAGCCCTGGAGTCAGGATAACCTGAGTTCAAATCCAGCCTCAGACATTTACTAGTAGTATGACTCTGGGTAAGTCACTTAACACTGATTGCCTCAAAAAACCACAACCCCCCTAAAAAAAACCCAAACCAAAAATAACAATGCTATCTGTAGGATATCAGTAACAGACTCTGATGAAAAGTATATTTAAAATTTTGTTTCCCTCTCTTTTCTTCCTTCTGATAGGTAATTATGGTTTTCTGACCCTCCTTTTGACTTTCTCCCTTGTTCATCTTCCTTCCTGGCTTCCTTCAAGTCCCAGAAAAACCCCACCTTTTAAAAGGAGCCTTTCCCTCATAAAGGGCATTCTTCTATTGATTATTTCCAGTTTATCCTGTTTGTACGTAGCTGTTTGCTTATTGGCTGCTCCATTAGACTGTAAGTTCCTTGAGAACAGGGACTGTGTTTTGCCTTTCTTTGTATACCCAGTGCTTAGCGTTGTGCCTGGCATATAATATTTGATTAGTAGATGTGTCTTGATCGCCTGTTGTACCTGATGACAGAGCACCCTTATTGACATGGTTGGGAGACTCCTCACAAAAGGAAGATAGGAATGATAAACCTGATAGATTGTAAGCGGGGTGGGGAGTTAGGTGATGCAATGGATATAGTGCCTGGTCTAGAATCAGGAAAACCTGAGTCCAAATGTGGCCTCAGACATTTACTAGTTGGGTGACTCTGGGCAAGTCACTTAACCCTGTTTACCTCAGTTTCCTCATCTGTAAAATGAGCTGGAGAAGGAAATGGCAAACCACTCCAATATCTTTGCCAAGAAAACCCCAAATGGGACCATGAAGAGTCAGGAATGACTGAAGAAACCACAACGAATATTTTAGTGGGTTCCATCACAGCTTTCTAAATGCCTGAGGCCATATAAAAGCACCAGCATAAACTGAATTTCATTCTGTATCTATGTTTTCTCTTCCCCCTCAAAACACAAGTGAAACCTTAGAAAACTTTCAGTTTCTCCCTTTTAAAAAGCAGTTAAAATTCTCTTATTGAATCTTTGGATCTAAGAATCCCTAAATTTGAGCTTAAAATAAATTGTCTGATTCAGTTCAGTTCAGTAAGGGATTATTGAGCATCTCCTATCTGTACCAGAGGTACTGTACTAGGCTCTAGTTCTGTTACTGTTTTGTGTGTAGTATCTGGGAATTCAAAGATGGAAGCAAAACAGCCTTGCTCTTCAAGGAACTTAAACTCTACTGCGAGTTTACATTCTATTGATCTGGGAGTTTAGAATCTATTAATCTGGAAATTTACAATCTATTGACCTGGGTAGTCATTGCACTTTACTGCAAGAACAGGATTTGGCGCTCAGGAAGCCTTACTACTTCTGCTATTTAGTTGTTATATATTTACATTACACATGCAATTCTATCTAGGCTTGCTTCCTCAATAGTAGCGTTAATAATCAGCATTTTATATAGTGCTTTAAGGTTTTCAGGTTGCTTAAAATTTACAGAATACACTATCTCATTTGTGCCTTGTGAGAAAGGTAATACAGGCACTATTGTCTTCATTTTTCTGATGAGGAAAGGTTAAGTGACTTGTCCACGGTTACTCATCTAGTTCTTAGCAATGACAAGATTTTAGCCTACATCTTCCAAAAGATGTAGGTTTCCAAAGCACAGCTGTTTAACCATTCTGCCACACTTCATCTCATCTTTAAGATGAGTGGATTGGATTTTTAAGATGATGAGTTTTAAGGTTCTTTCAACAACTAAAATTCTGTTATTCTCTAGTTATCTTGTGCTCCGTTTAGACTCCCAAATCATTGTTGGTATTGCTTTTTGAGTCTTGAAAACCTTTCTTTCTCTTCTCCCATGTCAACTTTTTCTACGAAGTTTAAAAAAACTATTTGTTGAAAAATTTTTGTCATTATTACAAACAACCACCAGCAAGCACAAATATTCAGATGTACAGATGAACAAAGAATCATACACAAAACAGTGAATTTCCATTATTTGCACTATTTAAAAGGGCATATGTACTTTAATAAAAAGGTAACAAAATTTTCCTATTTGTTTCTGTCCTCTTCTGGACTTTTTCTCCCTCCCCCTTTTCTGTATATTTTCTAGAATTTTGTTGATAGCTCACATATAGCATTAAACAATTGTTTATATTGAAAGACCTCATGTCAGAGGTTATTTCTTGACATGTAGGGTCTAGGTCATGTTGGGAATCTCTTATTTCTTTGACTCAAATTCCTTCATTTGGTGGAACCTTCTCTGTCCGTGCAGCCTGTAGTGAAGTATATGGGGGAAAGGCTTTCTAGAGAGGAAACACATTGACCCAGAATGAGCTCCCTTTCCCCTGGACTCCTGTAAAACTGTAGCAATTTGCAATTTCCTTCCAGCTGGTACTGCTCTACCCATGGTAAGCACGTGATACATGTTGGTTGTTTTTTAATGGCTTTGCATCATTCCTTAACAGTTTTGTGTGTAATATCCATTAAAAAAAATTGCAAGCTGAAGCGCAGGGACAATTATCTTATACTTCTTATCTGTCTCCACAGGTATTTATACAATTGCTAAATGTTTGAATGAATGAAACCAAATTAATATGTTGAGTAGGCATGAACTATGTCATCAGGAATGTGGCATATGTGTCTTTATCCTAAAATAAATACTTGGTGAATAAATGAGGGTTTAAAACATCCATTGCTACCACAGGCTAGTTTGGGAAATCCTTCTTCCTTGTATAACCTGTGGTACAGGTATCTCTCTCCCATGTCTGGATTTGTCACTGTTCATTTGCCTCTGCTCTGTTCTCTTCCATGCCTGTTCTGTTGTTTCGTATTTATATCATTTTTTATTGTTCTGTTTATTCTGATTGCATTTTATTCTCATTTCTGTATTACCCAGGTCACACTAGAAATAATAGCATTTTAACTTATATTCATTTTAGAGATGGATCTTCTTCCTTGACTTTTGCCTGTTTTCCCCTTTATCTGGTTTAATTCTTTTTCTCGTTTAATTTTCATTTGTCTCCCAATTTCCAATTACCTCTAAAGGTACTACCACCTGTATAGCCAGGTTCTGGTTTCATTGCTGATTTGAGGGTCTTTGTGTGTTCTAGGGTTATACTGGAATTTTGATCAAATTCTGATTAAAAGCAAAACACTTAAAAGTGAGTCAAATTTAAAATCTCTGATTTATCTGAGGCTTGAGACTAAAATAATTCCGCTTAATCTTCTTTGTTTAAATCTGCGCTGTTTACTTTAAACTAGAAATAGATCAGCTTGGAGAAGTTTGCCAATAGTATTCTTTACGACTTTCTTGCATTACTGTTAACATAAAGGTTTACTGTTTTGGGTTAATGGAACTCTTTTTTTAAAAAAAATTAAAATTAACAGCCTCAGATTACTCCTGTGAAGTGAATTTAAGAGAGAAATAGTAGAACATTTTCATTACTTGAAATTTGTTCCTCGATTCTTTATTGAGTGTGTGCTGTGTGCCAGGCACTATGGTATAGTGGATGAGAGAGCCTTGTTAGTTTAAGTCCTGGTTTGGACATATACTGTTTGTGGGGCAAATCACTTAATCTCTCAGTGCGCTGGGCGGCTCTTTAAAACTATAAATTTTAGAGAAGTTGCTGACCTACATTGATAGAGGAGATGTATCTTCATCTAAATGATCCCTATACCAATAAAATGACAAATATAGTCCTTATCCCCTACGTGTAAGCACTGTGTAGGACGCCAAAGGAGATACTGAGATAAATTAGTCACAAAGCCTGTTCTCAAGGTCTGTGCAGCTTGGTAGGGGAGATAATATATTTTCTGTTTTGCATTAGATTTATTTGCATGCATAAATGTACAAGAAAAGTACAAGACATTATGAGAATTCAGAGGGAGAGACCACTTCAGACTTAAGATGTCAAGCAAGAAAAGCTTTGTGGAAAAGGGAATGTGGCAAAACTCAGCAGCATTCTCACAGTAAAAGAAAAAAATGGAGAAATTAAGAAGTTTATCCATGCAGAAAAGCATCTCAGACTTCAGTTTTCTCATGACTCCCCCTTCTTCCTTAAAGTGTCTGAGTATGTAAAATCTCATTTGTGATGTGGTGTTTCAAGTATTTCAGCACCACTGTTGGATTGGTTTTGTGTTTTTTTAAATACAAAATTAGCTTTATTCTTGCAGCCACCTGGTGTGTGCTGTGTTAGCAGGGTAGGGACATCCATTTGCCCTTATAATAACCCTGCTTAGCCTGTGGTATCAAACCACACATTGTAATCTAGCTGTAGACTAGGTAACAGCTTGAGGACTCTGAGTTACAGAAACTGATCCTGTGGAAAGAAGAATCTTCCAGCATGGTCAGGTCACAGAAGCCTGTCATTTCACCTTTTGTGATTCCTTCAGTAACACATTTATTTTGAAAACTCATTACTGTGTTTACCTTGAGATAAAATATGAGAGCATTTCTGGTCCAGTTGTCTTTTATAGGAAAGAGATCTTCTGAAACAATTCTGACTTTAAGGGAAATTTTAGAAAGTAAATTTCATCAAACATATTGACTGAAAGAATTGTTTCATTGATAGAAACTGTCCTTCCTTTGCTACTTATTTTTTTGTGTAGGGAGACATTTATGGGACTTGTTAAAGCAACTTTAAGCCAAGAAAATCCCTAAAAATCTCAATTTTTGTTTTTCTATTCAATTTCTACAATATAGTATTGAAGAAAGAGCACTAGTTTTGGAGGCAGTAGTGGACCTGGATTCATATGCCAGCTTTGCTTTGTGATTTTGTTAACTATATGATTTGTGGGACAGCGAGGTGGCACAGTGGATAGAGCATCTGGCCTGGAGTCAGGAAGATTCATCTTCCTGAATTAAAATTCGAACTCAGACACTTACTGTCTGGGTGACCCTGGGCAAGTCACTTAGCCCTGTTTGCCTCATTTGTAAAATGAGCTGGAGAAGGAAATGGCAAACCACTCCGGCATCTTTCCTAAGAAAATTTCAAATGGGGTCAGAAAGAAGTCAGACATCACTGAAAACAGCTGGGCAGCAACACTGTGATTTTGGGTTAGTTCTTTCACCTCCCTTGGATTCAGTTTTCTCATTCATAAAATTAGTGTGGGAGCATAGGATTAGATGATCTCTAACCTCAGGGAATTTGTAGAACTAAATTCTATGCTTTTAGGAATTTTTATTTTTCTCATCCAAAATGATTATTTAGATTCATTGGTTTTATGAAATTTTATTGCTCCTTCTCATGGTCACCAAAATCAGACAGTACTGATACTGAGCAAATATTGAACAAATGCTGGTGCCCCAGTTGGTATTTTCTATTTTTAACATAATTACCACTGACCTATATGCCTACTTTTCCCACCTCTATAATATCTTTTCGAATAGTCTAGGAAGACTTCATTTTTTTCTGTGATGAAAACATAAAAAAGGAAAAACCACACTTTTGTTATTTTTCTTAGAATGAGTTTAACAGAGCTACAGAAATGTCAGATGGATTTGAAAACCAAGGCTTGGCTATGGTACAAACATTAACACAACATTTGGCCATTAGAAAGAGAGAAGGAGAGACAGCAGCAGTCCTACCCGGTCCATCAAGATGTTGTCTTGAGGTAGGAATAATTTCAGTAATCACAGTGTCTTGGCTCAGTCTGCTAAGGCCTTGGAGTTTAAAGGTATTGAGCATTTGTTCTTTACATTAAGATCACTGTCTAAATCTGCAACCACAATGGTATCTGGCAGAGAGCCTCTAGTTTCTGCTTGGAGAAATAATATAATGCCTAGCATTTACATAGCACTTTAAGGTTTGCAAAATACTTTACATATATGTTAACTCATTTAATTCTCACAACAACCCTAGGAGATGGGTGCTATTATTATCTCCATTTTGTAGATAAAGAAATTGAGGCAAATAGAGGTTAAGTGACTTGTCCAGGAATCATATAACTAGTGAATATCTGAGACAGGATTTGAACTTAGGTCTTCTTGACTCTAAAGCCTTTTTAGTCTATACATTGTGTGAGCTAGCCATTCTGGATATCTGTCGATTGTATCATTTCCAAGTTTCCTACCAGCTGGACACATTTCATCATGCATGTCTTGGAGCTGGAAGGTCTGGAGTACCCACAGGAAGCTTGATGATAGGGATTTGGTAATCCCCTTCTCATCAATGGTTAGAAAACTCCTGAAAGGAATTCTCTCACCTGCCTTTAATACACCATAATCCTGAGAAACAGTGTGTCTTGGGTCAGACACAGATGGAATATTCTTAGTTCGTGATTCTCCTTACCTTTTGGATTGGTTAACTCATGTTAGATGATAGACAATGGGAATTCACTGAGTCACCAGCCAATTAACAATTGAGGTGCTTAAATTCCTCAGTGTGATCACTGAAAACGATGATGTGTGTGGGACACATGAAGGAGAAGTCTCAGTGGGGGTAAAAGAAGAAAACCATGTTTTTGTTTTTTGTAATCAGAAAAGCTGATATCTTTGAACTGCCCATGTGGCATAACAATTGTAGCTTTTGAAGTTTAGAGCTGAGTACCCAGTAATAGCATTTCCTGTCGATATGCTGATATCAGCCATTTTTCATACCATTGTGCTCCAAAGGCAAGCTTTTGTGCATAATTTTTGATAGTAGAATACCTCTTTGTGTTCTCACAATGCATTGAGAGCCATAGAGAATATCCCATTTGTCTGCTACATATTGATTTTTAGAAATACAGTTCTGAAGGCTTGCTTCAAATATAACATCTTTCATGGACACATTAAAAATAGATGAGACTCTATGACAGAAGTGACTCTGGAGATAACTTTATTCATCAGTTTACCAGTTATGGACAATAAATGAGGTGTCAAAGAAAAGAGACAGATATTCATCTAAAGGTACTAGCCAGTATTATGTAAGTTTTTCTATCCAGCGTCCAAACAAAGCAAAAACTGCTCCTTGATGGCAAGATTTCTAAATGCTTCTCTTTGCATATGACATTATATTAATTGAATCAAGCCTTAGTACTCTACAGAATGAGAAAGGACTTGTTCTACCTACTCACACTATAAAAACAACATAGATGAAAAGCCCACAGAGTCTATCCTGTGACATGTAGCTAAATGGGCAGTCTGTGAGTTAGTCCAGATGGATAATCAGAGCCCCAGAGGCTAGCATCATTCCTTAAATGTAGTAGGCATTTAATACACTTTTGTTGAATTGAATTGGGAAGAACATGGATTTGATTCCATTTGGGAAATTGTGCAGCACTTTCAGCGATTGCAACTGGTATATTGACACAAAACCCCTTTTCTTTAGCTCTAGTATTCTCCTGATAATGCTCTGTGGCTGTGCATGAGGAAACATCATGGGCATGGGATAATAAGAGG
Source organism: Bettongia penicillata ogilbyi (assembly GCA_023548195.1). Classification (NCBI taxonomy): domain Eukaryota; kingdom Metazoa; phylum Chordata; class Mammalia; order Diprotodontia; family Potoroidae; genus Bettongia; species Bettongia penicillata. The sequence goes on along the minus strand of JAJHZJ010000121.1, from coordinate 2,343,939 downwards.
GAGCCCTCCAGTGCTTGGGATCATTGGATGGATTCCATGTAGAATACTTCATGCAAAAAAATGAACTCGAATGACACAGGATTCGAAGGCATGAAGGGATTCTGTCCTAAATCCGTAGAAATGGTTGGGGACAAGTCAGATGGTAGTAATTGTAAAGAAGTTTTGTGAAGATGGCAAGCAGCTCTCAATTCTACCGCTTGGATTTACTCCCTCCATCCTGGTGGTGATGTATTCATGCTCATGGTTATGAGACTGTTTCACAGATATCACTGTAGATGTGGTTTAGCTTCAGTTCCAGCAGAGACTGCATGAGTATCATTGGAGAAGAAGTTTCAGGTAGAGTTCCTAATGACCTTTGGTTTTTAAGGATGTTTTTTATACTTTTAACCATATTGTCATTTAGCAGTCTTGTCCAACTCTTCGTGACGCCATAGGGGGTTTTCTTGGCAGAGATGCTGGAGTGGATTGCCATTTCCTTCTCTACCTCATTTTACAGAAGAGGAAGCAGAGGCAAACAGGATTAAGTCACATAGGTAGTGAATGTCTGAGGCCAGATTTGAACTCAGGAAGATGAGTCTTCCTGACTCCAGGTCTGGTGCTCTATCCACTGTTGCCACCTAGCTGCCCTAACAATAGAATTACCCTGGTGGAAATTTAATTTGGCCTCACGTGTGTATGTATGTGTGTGTGTGTGTGTGTGCAGTCTTTAAAGATTAAAGGAGGGCTGTTATCTCTCTTTCTTGAACTCTAGGGGATGACAAGAAACAATACTTCTGTCTTGGTCCTTCATCTCTAAAGTGGAATACAGGCAATATCTTGTGTGTGAGTGTCTGATTATCTTTTTATAAATTGTTCATGAATTTCTAGCCTAGATACCCCAGAACTGATTTAAGATTAATGTGAAACAAAGTGTTTCACAGATCACAGAGTCACAAATGTTCCAAACATTATTCCACAAATTAAAGTTTTCTTTTTTTTGAACTGTTTATCTTTTACAGGAAGCTGTAAAAATCCTGCAGGCTCAGTGGAAGACATTAAGGAAATAGACATGCCTGGAAAGGTCTGCTGCATGTACCCAGGTTGTGCTGGGCACAGATATCCTAGGCATGCCTATAATTAAGAGATGTTGTCTTTACCTTAGGCCTCAGTGTTTTTCAGCTGCCTCTATTTCAACTGCCGTTCTGCTAACTGGCTATGAATGAAATAGCAGAGCACAGAACAGAGAAATATAAAAGATCCTTTGTTCTTTGAATTCTAGACAGAAATAAACAGATAATTCCAGGGATAGTTCAGAATTCCTCATTGCCTTACTCAGGGGGATTTCTGAGCTGGCTTGGCTGCAGTGTCTTATCTATATGCTAGTTACTTATTAAGTATTTTTTTATTGACTTAAATAGAAACCAAACAAGACCTCCGTTTATAGTTTCAGTTTCATTTCCAATACGAAACTAATGGGATATTTTGTTTTGAAGGCAGGATGGATAGGTGTTTGCAAAACATGCACTGAAGTTATCCCTCCCACCTGCTAGTGGAAAGAGGGTAAGATGATAGTGGCCCTATTTAGGTACTGGCAATTAGCTCAAAGTTTTTAGCCTTTAGTGTTGAAGATGTATCTTTTCTGGAACTTATAAGAACTAAGTTTTGGAGAAATAATATTATGATAAGCAGGGAGAGAAACTTCTAGAATTTGTTTTTTCTCAATATTATTACTTTTTGGAATTTAAGCATGGGATGAAACCTTGGAATATGTATATCCATCCCTCAAGAAGACTTTCTTTTCTCTGTCATGACACACATATATGACACACTATACCTCCTCTATGTGAGTTTCTTGTTTTGCATTTACTTGTATAATGGTTGGAGTATTAGACCTGTCCAAGCTTGTGTGATTGGATGTCATCCTGCATTTTGAAACTTTATATAAATCTGTTCACATCTGTTGTTATTATGAACTTTAAAAAATGTCATATGGTTGATTTAGAGCCAAAAAGGACCTTTTATAGATTATTTAGTTCAATTCCTTTCATGCCATTAGAAAATGGAGATTTCAAAGAAGAGATATAACTACATTCAAGGTCAGGTAAGTGGTGGAGCTGTATTTGAACCTCAGTTTATCGACTTTAAATCTAGTTTTCTTTCCTCCCCTCCATGATGCCTGATTCAGATCAGCATGCACCATAGTGGGACTGGACCTCCTAGGACGCAGGTATCTTACTCATCCTCAAGTCCTGGGGAGAGAAAACATGAGTTCCAGAAATCAATAAATTGTGTTTTGGGCCACTATTTTACATCGTATTATATTTGAAGGGATAACTAAAGGACCTTTGACAAAATGTTAGTCTCAGTATTGGATGACAAAGAACTTTCAAATGAAAATAAATGAAGTATGTCAGTGATCATGGAAAATGGGAATATAGTATATGAAAGCCCAAAATTGCAATAGCCTCTTAATTGCTCCCCCTTTCTCGGTTTTCTTCCTCTTCTCATCTATTTCATGTACAGTTTCCAGGTTAATCTCAAAACACAGTTCAAACATGGCATTGCCCTGCGTACAAACCTTTATGATTCCCATCGTCTACTAAACAAAGTCAGAACTCTAGCTCTTTGATCTGGCCTCATCCTCCCCTTCTAGCATTACTTTCTGCCTTTCTTGATTCTCTATACTGTAACCCACCTGCACCCCTTGCTACCCCCAGACACATTTTGTACTGTCCTGCCTTTGTTCAGGCAGTCACTTTGTTTGGAACATCCTTTCTCCAATATCTCTACCTGTCAACATCTTATACATTTTTCATGATTCGGCTTGCATGTTATATCTTCCATATGGTCTCTGCTAATTTTATTTCTTTTCCTTCTCCCCACAACCAGAAGTGTCCTTTCCTACCTCTCAGGACTGAGAGGACCAAATGTGATAATATTAGTCAAGCATTTGCTACAGTGCCTGACAGATACTAGTTTAGTAAATTCTTAATTCCTTCTTCTGAAGTCTCATAGTACTTACCTTTGCAGTATATAAACATTTTCTTATATTTCAACTTTTGTGCACTTGTCTCTCTCTCCTGCTAGCCTTTTTAAATTTGGGGATTTTTTTAGCGACTAACAATTTTTCTCTTCCTCCTACTGTTCTCCCATTGGTGGATGTAGAAGGGGAAGAAAAACAGTAAATACAAATAAATACACACACAGAACTCCACACACACACACACATATACACATACACAAATAAGCACACACATATAGGGGAAGGAGAGACACCCACACAGAGGAAGAGAGAGAGAGAAGCAGAATACATTCCGCTATTCTCCATATCCAAAACGTGTTATTTTATTCTCAGAGTCAGTCACCTCTCTGTCAGGAGGCGGGTAGCATGCTTCATATCTTGGCGTCTTGCTTGGTCATTGCTCACATCAGAGATTTGAAGTCTTTCAAAGTTGTTTTTCTTTATAATATTGTTATGATATAAGTTGGTCTCCTGCTTTTACTTACTTCATTCTGGAGCAGTTCATACACATCTTCCCAGGTTTTTCTGAGACTTTTCTGTTATTTCCTACAGCCCAGTGGTGTTGCGTGACATTCATATGTCATGATTCATCCAGTTACTCCTCAGCTAGTGGGCACTCACCCATATCCTGCTACTTTGCGAAAATTACTATTTGTTTCAATTAAGTTGCGTCTTTGGGATTTTCCAAGTATGTCATCCTATGGTCTGCAAAAGAGATAGTCTTATCACCTCATTCCCTGTTCTGATTCCTAATATTTTTTTCTTCTCCTGTTGCTATTGCTAGGGTTTCCAATACAATATTGAACAATATTCATGATAGTGGACATCCTTGTTTCCCACTAAATTTTACTGGGCAGGCTTCTAGTTTATTCTCCACTGCAAATACTGTTTGCTGATGGTTTTAGATAAATGCTTTTTATCAATTTAAGGAAAAAACCCATTTATACTAATTCTTTCAAGTATTTTTAATAAAAATGAATGTTGGATTTTATCAAAAGTTTTTTCTATATCTATTGATATAATCATATATTTTAAACTTTTATTATTGATGTAATCAATTATGTTAATAGTTTTCCTTATGTGAAATGATCCTTGCATTCCTGGTATAAGTTCCACTTCATCATAATGTATAATCAGTTCAATATATTGTCATAATTTTTTAGCTAGCTCTTGCTGCATCCAGAGAAAGGACCGTTAAATAGAAGTATGTTATTATACAATACTATGCTATGGAAAAAAAACAACAACCCTGTAAAGGACATATGAAGAAAGATGCTATCTATATCCAGAGAGAGAACTGATAAGTAGAAGTATCTATATAATTATTTTACTTCTACACATATATACCTATTGGTATCTAATAGTAGCCATGGTGGGGGGGAGGGCAGAAAAAATTTACCCATTAATTTTGTTGTATATTTAATTGGAATAGCAAGTTGTGTATGATAGATTTGCAGTTTCATGTACAATCATTTTTTTATTTTACTATGTTATGGAAATGCTTGTTTTATTCTATAAGTTAAAAAAAAATTCAGGAACTCAAAGAATGGGGCAAGTAACTCTTCTGTCCTGTGTAATTTCATTTATGATTTCTTGAACTAGTACTCTGGAAGACCAAGTTTTGAGAAAGCCCATTGGGATTCAAATGGGGCTACTTGACTATTCTGGGAAGCCATCACTGTGCCTCTCACTGACTGGCCATTAATAGGTCCTGGCCCAAGGCTCACTTGGTCTTTATTTGGGTTTTGATGTCTCAGAGTGAGTGTAAATAGTGATTGTTTCTGTTCTGGCCAGAGACCCTGAGGGTCTTCCATACTCAGACTTTTTATTTATTTTTTGGTGAACTAGGCCATCTTTTGCCTCGCTTCTTACCTAGCCTTAAATCACTGAAAGGATGTTAAAACTGAGACCTGGGAAAGATCTTAGCTTAAAAAAGTCCCACTGCATCTGAGGCCATCTCCAGTCATCTTGATTTCTATTTGTCAGCTGGTCTCTGATGCCTCTGGAGGAGAGGCTGATCACTTTGCACAGCTTGCCTCACTTAAATCCAGTTGACTTGCAAGTTAAGACATCACCCTCCTGATGGCTTTGTTCCTCTTGTCTTATTTAGCACTGTATTTTCCTGAAGAGCCAAGCACAATGCCTTCTATACACTCCTGTTCTTTAAGGATTCAAGTACTGTTGCCATACGTTCTATACCTTCGCAGACATAGATTTCTGTGGTTGAAATGATTAAGCACTTGGCACCCAGCTTTGTTATGATGAACTCACTCAGTACCAGTTGCCTTGGCCCTTAAAAGATATAATCTGAGTTTATGATCAAAAGTTTTCCAGCTTAGTAGACAACATCAAGCTGAATAATAAATGATTAAAGCATTTATTAAGTGCTTACGATGAGCAGACTGGTCCTTGGCAGGTTTAGCCTTTGAGAATCCAGGCTTGCTTCCATGATATGTTGAGGTATCCGAGAAGTTTGGTCTTCAACTTTAATCTATCACTTTAATATATTTTTGTTGCATAAATGACATCTTTCTATAGATTCTACAACTAAGTAAGGAAGAATGAGACTTCTTCAAGAATGAGGGATTGCTGAAAAGACCAAAGCAATTACTGGAAAGAAACACTTAATTCTTCTGTGTTTCAAAGTACTTATGTGGTCTTTGGGATTGAATGGGGTCAGAGATGATGTATGTATATACAACACCATGTTACGACTCTGTTTGACTAGAAGTACATTCTAGACATGAGATGGCTCATGCAAAAGACTGGGAGAGATGGAAGAGTGTCTTGTGAGAGGAACAGAGAGAATGGTTTGGTTTGGTCCTAAAGAGTGGAAAGGAGAATAATATGCACTGAATCTAGAAAGACAGGTTAGGGTGAGGTTTTCTAAAGATTTTTTTAAAAATTTATTTATTTAACTTTTTACATTCATTTTCACAAAATTTTAGGTTCCAAATTTTCTCCCCATTTGTCCCCTCCCCACACCCCAATACACCGAGCAATCTAATTTCCCCTAATTTCACCAATCTGCCCTCTCTTCAATCCTCCCTCCCTTCTCTTGTCCCCATCTTCTCTTTTGTCCTGTAGGGCCAGATGACTTTCTATTCCCCATTAACTGTATTTCTTATTTCCTAGGAGCAACAACAATAATACTTGACAGTTGTTCATAAAGCTTTGAGTTCCAACTTCTCCCCATCCCTCCCTCCCCACTCATTCCCTTTGGGAAGGCAGGCAATTTAATATAATCCATATCTGTGTAGTTTTGCAAATGACTTCGATAATAGTCGTGTTGTGTAAGACTAATTGTATTTCCCTCCATCCTATCCTGCCCCCCATTGTTTCTATTCTGTCTTCTGTCCCTCCCTGAGTGTTGACTTCAAATTGCTCCCTCCTCCCATTGCCCTCCCTTCCATCATCCCCCCACCCTGCTTATCTCCTTCTCCCCCACTTTCCTGTATTGTAAGATAGGTTTTCATACCAAAATGAGTGTGCATTTTATTCCTTCCTTTAGTCGAATGTGATGAGGGTAAACTTCATGTTTTTTTCTCAGCTCTCCTCTTTTTCCCTCCACTAAAAAGTGTCCTGCTTGCCTCTTGAATGAGAGATAATTTACCCCATTCCATTTCACCCTCTCTCCTCCCACTACATTTCTCTCTCACCGTTTACCTTAATTTCTTTTAAGATATGGTCCCATCCTATTCAATTCACTCTGTGCTCTCTGTCTCTGTATGTGTGTGCACGCATGCGTGTACGTGTGTGTGTATGTGTGTGGTGGTCCCACCAACTACCCAGATAACTGAAAAGTTTTAAGAGTTACAAATATTGTCTTTCCATGTAGGAATGTAAACAGTTCACCTTTGGTAAGTCCCTTATGACTTCTCTTTGCTGTTTACTTTTTCATGCTTCTTCTCATTCTTGTGTTTGAAAGTCAAATTTTCTTTTCAGCTCTGGTCTAGTTCCTTTGACTTCTGATATCCTATTCCACGCCCTTCGATCCCTTAATGTAGAAGCTGCTAGATCTTGTGTTATCCTGATTGTATTTCCACAATACTGGAATTGTTTCTCTCTAGCTGCTTGCAAGATTTTCTCTTTGAGCTGGGAGTTCTGGAATTTGGCCACAATATTCCTAGGAGTTTCTCTTTTTGGATCTCTTTCAGGTGGTGATCGATGGATTCTTTCAATACTTATTTTGCCCTCTGGTTGTAGAATGTCAGGGCAGTTTTCCTTGATAATTTCTTGGAAGATGATGTCTAGGCTCTTTTTTTGATCATGAGTTTCAGGTAGTCCCATAATTTTTAAATTGTCTCTCTTGGATCTATTCCCCAGGTCAGTTGTTTTTCCCATGAGATATTTCACATTCTCTTCCATTTTTTCATTCTTTTGGTTTTGTTTTGTGATTTCTTGGTTTCTCGTAAAGTCATTAGACTCCATCTGTTCCATTCTAATTTTGAGAGAACTATTCTCTTCAGTGAGCTTTTGAACCTCTTTTTCCATTTGGCTAATTCTGCTTTTGAAAGCATTCTTCTCCTCATTGGCTTTTTGAACCTCTTTTGCCAATTGAGTGAGCCTATTTTTCAAGGTGTTATTTTCTTGAGCATTTTTTTGGGTCTCCTTTAGCAAGGTATTGACCCGTTTTTCATACTTTTCTTCCATCTCTCTCATTTCTCTTCCTAGTTTTTCCTCCAGCTGTCTAACTTGATTTTCAAAATCCTTTTTGAGCTCTTCCATGGCCTGAGCCCACTGGACATCCACCTCGGATGTCTGGGATACAGAGGCCCTGACCTCCATGTCTTTCCTGATGGTAAGAATTGTTCCTTGTCATCAGAATTGAAAGGTGGAAACATCTGTCCCCCCAAGAAAATAGCTTTCTATGGTCTTATTTTTCTTCCCTTTTCTGGGCATTTTCCCAGCCAGTTACTTGACTTCTGAAATTCCTGTCCACTCCTGCCTAGATCCGCCCAGCTAGTGCTTGGGGTCTGAGATTCAAATGCTGCTCCCCAGCCTCAGGGCTTTCAGTGGCCAGGTGCAGCTGCTGTTAAATGTGAGCTTAAGTTCTGGTGCTTGGGTGGGGGCAGGGCTGCCTTCCAGGCTCAGTTCCCTCAGTATGCAGAGACCTTTGGTAATGGTCCTGAGCTCCTGCCTGCTCCGGGAATGCCTGGTCACAGGTGCCTCTGCCGCTGCCTCTGCTGCTGCCTCCCAAGGGGGCCCGAGCCACGGAGACACCCTGCTCTCATCTCGGCCAGCCCAAAAGTCTCTCTCACTGACCTGTAGCGCCTGTGGGTGGAGGCACCTTTGCGGCCGCCGGAGCTTCCGTCCCTGAAGCCTGCTCGGATCTGCTCCTCTCGGCTGTGTGGCCAGGGCAGCGCAGGGGTGGGCTTTGCATCCGGAGCACGATGGACCCCTGGGTACGGCTTTCCAGGGCTCTCTGGAATGGAAATCCCCGCCACTGTGTTTCTACGTGGCTTGCTCTGCTCCAGAATTTGTGGGAAGTTCTTTTTACAGAAAATTTCTGGGCTGTGGATTCAGAGCTAGCATACGTAAGTCTTTCTACTCCGCCATCTTGGCTCCAAGATTTTTAAAAAGCTACACAGATGAGTTTGTATTTTATCCTAGAGACAATAGGGAGCTCCTGGAGTACACCGAACAGAGAGTGATGTGGTTAGATCTAAGCTCAGGAACATCTTTTTTGGCAGCTGTATAGAGGATGGACTATAGTGGGCAGAGATCTGAGGGAGGAACACCACGTAGACCATCGTTGTAGTGCAGGAGAAAGATAATGAGGCTGCCTGCACCAGGATAGTGGCAGTGTCAGAGGAGTGAAGGGAATATATGCGAGAAGTCAGAATCGACTGGACATGACCGATGATTGAATATGGAGCATGTGAGAGTGAAATTCCAGGATGACATGTAATTTAGGATTGTGTGAGTAGAGGGATAGGGATGGATAGAAGAGATGAGATACTGTGGAGACAGATTGAACAACTGATTATAGATGAGAGAGAGTGAATTGCAGAGGACATTGCTGAAGGTTATGAATTTGAAAGACTGAAAGAATTTTTTTAACAAAAAATAGAGAAGTTTGGAAAAACAATGGGTTTGAGGGCAAAATAGCATGAGTTCTGTTCTGGATATTTTGAGTTGCAGATGTTTCTGAGTCATTCAATTTGAAAAATTCAATAGATAGTTAATGGTGTTGGATTGATGCTCAGGAGATTAGGGTGGAGATATCTATATCTATTTTTCTATCTCTTATCTATCTCATAGAATTGGTCATTAAACTCATGGGAGCTGATGAAGTCATCATGGAAGAGGGCTAGGGACAGAGCCTGGGGGAACATGCACAGGTAGTGAGTATAATGTGGTTAATTAATTAGCAGTGTAAACTGAGATGGAATGATCAGATGGGCTGGAAAAGAACCAAAATAAGCAATGTCACGACAACCCAGATAGGAAAGAACATAGAGAAGGAGAGTGTATTCAGCAATGTCAAATGAAGCAGAAGGGTTAGTAAGGATGAAGACACAGTATTTGAACAGATCTGACAGCAGATGATTGGTAACTTTGGAGAGAGCAGTTTCACTTGATGGTGAGGTGGAAGCCAGATTGTCAAAACTGAAGACTGAGAAGAGAAGTAGGAGATACAAGGGGAGCTTTATCTAGGAGTTTGGCTGAGAAAGGGAGGAAAATACAGCATGATAGCTTTAAATAATGGTAGTGTCAATCAAAGTTTTTCAAGGATCAGAGAGAATTGGGTATGTGGAAGAGCTTATGATCTAGTAATAAGAGGGAGGAGGATAAGGGTATTATGAAAAGATTATCTTATTTGGATGAAGAGGACCTGGGTTCATATTCTACCTCAGCTTCTTACTGCCTGTGTAACTTTGTAACTGTCAAATAACTACTTTAAAATGATGTAACTGACGTAACTGACCTTTGAGATCATTTCCTACTCTAAAGCTATAATTTTGTCATCTGTCTTGAGTAAGAGAACTATGAGGTAGAATGTAATAGGGAGAAATGAGAGAGGCAGAAAAAGTGGTCCAATAAATTTTGCAAAACTAAAATGTATCACTTTAAAATTTTTCCTTTTCCTTACTTCTATTAAACAGAGGTACATAAGAGCCATAAAATGACTAAAAGATATATATTAGTAAGAAAAAAGAACAGAAGCCAACGGCATACATAACCCACATATTGGAGAACTTAATGGCTAAAAGTGAAACTAAAAATTCCACAAAATCTAAAATTTTCAATTTCATTTTTGAAGTGTTTTGTGAGTTTTGAGCCAAGTTTTTTATTTTTGAGAGGGGAGAGAGTATCAATATGACACTAATTTTTTTTTATGACACTAATTTTTAACATCATCTGAACATTTTCCAAGATCTTGAAAAACTTGAAATTATTTTTTCCAGTGAAACCCATCATTAAATATCAGTGTTTGGTTTAAATATTTTGCTGACCTACATGGAACTGTTTCTGGTTCTCTTTGACTAAGACCTGACAAGATGAAAATTTGAGTTGGAGATGATTATTTGTACTAGAAAATCTGTGGTAATGAGTAAGGATGAACTGAATACTGAAAAGTTCATGGAATAGTTCATTCAGAACTGGAGGAAATCTTAGAGATCATTCGTTCAACTCCTTTCATTTTTATAGATGTTGAAAACTGAAATGGAATGTCTAAGATCACATAAGTAATACAGCCAGTATTTGGACCTATGTCTCCTGTCTCCAAAGTTTTTCCACTTTCTGCTTGATGGGAGGCAAAGAGAACGTTTGAGGAGGAGAAAGAGGCTACTGCCCTGTAATGTCCCTTCAAAATGATGTCCCTCTTCTGATCTCTACTTTTCTCCCATTGCTTGCCCCTTTTCCCAGTCCATGGAAGATATTGGTTAATTGGTCCAGGGGACTCATGCCAGACTCTAGGAAATGGAAATCCCCTTTCCTGATCAGGGCAAACTGTTGCCCCAGCCTTAGTCTTTCACTCCATGGAATTTGCCCCTGGTGCCAGAGTTCTTAGTTCAAGCTCTGTGGACATGCTTTAATACCTCATAAGGAGGCTAGAGGGCCAAAATTAGGAGGGCAGTATGTCAGGAGGATTAGTGTGGTACACTGTGTCCACAGAACTTATGTGATCTGGGACTTGGTGAGTCTCTGCCTCAGATTCTGACAGAATTTGGAAACATGATGTTTTAGTTAATGACTCCACGGTTTCTCCTCCTAAGTATGCTTTGGCTGATTGATTTAGGCTATCAATCTATAGGAGGGAGATGTGTGAATGGCTGCCCATGAAGTGTGAAGCCTAGAGGTTTCTTCTCCTGATATGCTAGTGCAAGTATTAGCTCTATTTTATAGATGAGGAAACTGATCGAGTGACATGTTCAAGATTATGCAGGTAATAAGCTTTCTGCTTACTCTGAACTGGGACTGAGGTCTCTAATTTCAAATCCAATTTGTTACACTACTCTGAACCCAATACAGACGCTTTAAATGCTTGTCAGGGAATTCTTCCAGGGTGAAGGGAGATTGCAGTTATTTTAAAGAAAAATAAAGAAAACTAATCAATTTTTATTCCAAAAAAATTATTCCCTGTAATGAGTATTTTTGATATATAATGTCCTATTTTGGAGTTTAGGGAAAATATTCATAGCATCAGAGTTTTCTCAAGGAACCCCTTACCTAGGGTGGGACACCAGGGTTTTGTATCATGGGGCTTGGGAATTGCTCATATAGTAAAAAAAAAAAAAACTATTGGATTTAGTCAGAAAACCTGAATTCAGGTTGTGGAGGTTATGCCTTTTTCAGGTATGAGTTAGACCAGATGACCTCTGAGGTCCCTCCCAAAGCTTAGACTCTTATCCCACAACTGCTAAACAAATCTTTGGTGTATCCAAATGCTAAGACAGGTCACTTGGGTTATGAAGCATTGTGATTGATTTCCGGCAGCATAGCATTCCTTTTCTCCTTCTGCTGAGGGAGGAGGCATTTGGATTTAGAAGCCTTTCCTCCTTTTGAAAGCCTCGAATAAAATCAACAGATTGCTTCCTTTCTTACCCTCACAATACGGCAAGTAGCAGTGCATTACCCCCGACTTATGTAATGTGCTGCCATGGAGGTGCTTGAATTCCTCTTATTTAAATGCCGAATGCCTTGTGAAACAGGTTAGGAAGAGTTCTACCTCAGAGATGGAGAAATGAAGGGAAGAGGAGGAAATGAATCACCTTGTCTTAAGCACGGAGGGATGCTGAGTCAGGGGAAGCAATGTTGGAACACGAGTTCCTACCTGTTCTGACTGTTCCTTAGACTCTGTAGTCAGTGAAACATAGATACAGCCATACCATTGGGTGGGAGGGAGAATGTCTGGGAATAAGGTTAATAAAGTGAGTGATTTCTTTTAAAAAATTACTTCTAATAATGAATTGAAGGTGGATAGCATAGGTGTTCAGACTATATTTGTAATTTTTTTCTTTCTATATAACAGATGATCAAAATATGATAAGGTCTCATCCTGCTTCTTGACAGCTTTGAAATAGAAAATGGAAAGAAAATTGAAGAGAAGCACTTGAGTATTATAGGAAGATGCTGGTTATTTTACATTTGTTACTCAATTATTTCTTGTGTGTGATAGTGTCCTACTGTTTGGGGAAAAATAGTAGTTCTAATTTTTTGGTGGTACTGGACTTGAAGGGAGGAAAGCTGGGTTCTAGTCCTGGGTCTCCCGTTTCTCTAACTTTGTTATTTTAAGAGGGAAAAACTGACCATTTCTGAATCTGTTATTTTATTTGTACAATGATAAGGGCTAGACCAGATGTATCCTAAAGTCTGCCTAACTCTAAAATTCTATTCAATTTTAAATAAAGAAATACTAGAAATTTGGTGGCTTTTATTCCATTAGAGATTGTGCATTTCTAGATTTCTATTTTCATTGGCAAAAATGAACTTTATTATAGCTTTAGATCTTGTTTTCAGTGTCATTTTTTATATTCTTTCTTCCCTAAAAAAGATTAGGAAATGATATTGACTCTTACAAAGAATACTGTGTCATTCTTCAAGTTTATTTCTGATATTTTTGTCCTAAAGTCAACAGCATGTGGCATGTTGGGATCTAGTATTACTATTAATAACAATAATAACTAGTATTTGTATAGCACTTTAAGGTTTACAAAGCACTTTTTATGTATTTACTTCCAGCCCTGTGTAGAGAATGGGAACATCAGCTACACTCTTCAAAACCTAATCTCTAAGCTATATGGAGAATTTGCTCCTCTTGGTGGAATGTAAGCTTTTTGAGAACAGGGACCTTTTTCATGTCACTTTCCTTTGTAACTCCAGCATAGCAAGGGTCAGAAAATGCTTGTTGATTTCAATTGAATTGTAACTTTGGAGTATGTGGAGACATGCAATGAATCCTTCTGTGGCTTCCACAGGGCTAAATTCAGTTAGGGCAGGGAGCGTAGTGTACTGTTTTGCTTAGGAATTATTTTACTAAGTCTCAACATGAGCATTGTGATCTCTGTTCCTTCTAATTTTGGGGAGTTGATGGAGCACCTCCATGAATAGCAAACTTTAAAAATTGAATGTACCATAAAAAGAGTAAGAATTTGGAGTCAGTTTATTGGTAGAATAAAGGTACAACAGAATTAGTGTCTTATGTTTAATAATCATTATGTTGTATGGTAGTTAGGCAGTATTGTTAAGCAGTTCACATAAGGTACAGGCATACTCTATCTGACGTTAATTGATTCTTAGAAAATACATTATGGGGAATGATGTTACAAGGAATATTAGTTATGCAGGAACAATACGCACACCCTGTATGCCAAATGGTAAGAGTCTACCATTTTGTTTATGATCAAATTATGTATTATAATACATAGATTGTGTTGTAATAATAATAAATTATGTATTATATGCATATTTTATATAATACATAGACATATAACATACATATAATAAATATGTATATTACACACACATATTACATAGCAATTATTTGTTACAATACATATTTCATAAAATCATATGCATGTATTAGGTGCTTAATACATGCATTTTCCTTCCTTCCTCCCTCCTTCCCTCCCTATTTCTGTCTCTCCCTCCCTCCCTCCTTCCCTCCGTCCCTCTCTTTCCCTCCCTTCTTTCTTTCCTCATAAACAGACATTTTATTTCCAGTTCTTTGGTACAACAAATTACTACTACCAGATATTTTAATGTGTTTCAGATCTTTACTTCTGTCTTTGAACTTGTTAGTGGAATCTCTAGGTCAAAGGGTATGGACTTTTGAGGTTTATTTTTAACATAGCTCCAAATTAGTTTCCACAGTGATTGGATGAATTCTTAGCTCTGCCAACAACAAACAGTTAGTCTGCTTGTTTGTTCTTGACTCTACTTCAACATTGACTACTTACATCTTTTATCATCTTTGCCAGTTTGCAAAGTATGAAGAGAAACTTCAGAGTTGTTATTAATGACTTGGAGCAGTTGTTAATGGTTCTTAGTTCTTTTAAGAACTGTTTGGCGCTCTCCTTTGATCCATTTGGTCCTTGCTCGTAGTTTTATATTTTTGTGTTACTTCCCCATTTATCTTGGATATTATACCATTATCACAGATACTGAATTTGACTGTAGATAGCGGATGTTGCTGTGGAGGACAGAGTCTGCCTGAGGACTTGGACCCTCCCAATGATCAGGATTGGGGCTGACTCTCTTGACATCTCTTTTCGTGAGGTTTGACTTTGGTTGGACCCTTCTTTTGAACTAGTGTCCTCTCCCTCCTCAAGCTGTGGGGAAGGTAGAGGCTCTACTTCTGGCACCCTGTTCAAAGGATGACTGCTTGCTGGAGATAAAAGAGATAAACTCCAATTTTAGCCCATCAAAATGGTCTGGTAGGTTACTATGCTCATCCTTCTCATTTACTGTTTTGGAAAGGTTACTAATACTGATTATTAAATTTTCAAAAATAATAAATCTCTGAACCCTTAGGCATTTCTGTTGTTATGCTGGAGATGAGATTTCCTACCCCTGGGGTGAGGAACTTGAGGCCACATGTGGCCCTCTAGGTCCTCAAGTACAGTCCTTTGAAAGAGAGGCCTTTGAAAAGGGCACACTTGAGGACCTAGAGGACCACATGTGGCCTCCAGGCCGAAGGTCCCCCATTCCTGTGACCTTGCCAGTTAAATCATACATAGTCAATAACCACTGGTTTATCCCATTCATATTCTCTGGAGACAATCAGTATATAGACTATGTAGTATTTATGACCAATGTAAAAAGAGAATAAATTAGGGCAAAGAAACACTTAAAGAGTTGGCAAAGAAAAAAAATACACACACACACTCTCTCTCTCTATGTATATATTATAACATCTTTTAAAAAAAACAGAACACTAGTCTGAGGATTTCATTTCGGGGGGAAGAGGAATTGGACTGAGGATACCCTGTAAAAATGTACAAAACACTTGTGGAGTATGTGGAAAGGGAGATAGGTATACATAGGAAACCCCCACCTCCTTCTCACTCCCCTTATTTTCTCTGACTCTGTGAGGGAGGGTAACTGGTGACTTATGATGTTGCAGCAGCCCCACCTTGCCTCTGCCCTGGAGGGAAGGGAGAAGAAGAACACTGGATGTATGTGACTTTGACCTCTGGCTTGATAAACCTATAGGAGGCTGGTAGGAGGCTTAGCATACAAGAGTCCCTCTGAGGAAGCCCGTCCTTGAAAGGAGAAAGGGAAGAGGGTAGAGAAGAAAAGGAGTGGGAACAGTGTCGTGTCTTAGGAGGTCACAGCATCTGCCCTATAGGTGACGCTGTCCCCACCCTCATTCCCTGTAGAGATTGTTGGCTGTTGCAGCTCTCTTAACCTTTTTGTAGGTTGGGTCTGGGATCTCTATTTTCAGTTTCATGGGTTGAAGTGAAAGGAACGGGGGAAAGAAATTGGGAGGTGATTTTTTCTTTTTTAGCTTTTCTACAGTTTGTAAAGGACAGGCACCCCATAAGATGGCTTTATCAGATGCACTCCCTGCTGCAGCTTAGCTCATTAAGTCTCCAAGCTCACGGGCCATTCCCACCTCCCTGCTCTTCTTCTGTGTTCGTTATTCTTAGTTCCTCCTGTTTGGATCAGTCTTTCCCAGTCCAGGTTAAGATAGCTTGATAGATCCCATCTTTTTGTTACCTTCCTACAAAAACACTTAGGTTGCTCTAATCTCCACTGGGTTACCTGGATCCAGCAGTGACCTGAGCTGTCCTGAAGCATGGACCTAGGGCTCCTCTTTTCTTCCTCTTCTTGCCATGATCTGAAGGCAAGTAGACCTTGAAGCTCCCTGGATTCATTATATCCTTGTCCTTCCCATACCATCTTTGCAGGTGTTAATCTTGGTGCCAGTATGAGGAGCCGCTTGGGCTGCCCAGGTCCCTTTTAAACTCTTTGTGTTTTTCTGATGACCAGCCACTTGAGTTTCTCCAATTAAGCCATGTGGTCTTGTCAAAAGCACAGCAGATAAGAAAGCTTTTTGTTTTCATCATTGGCAAGTCTAAGTCTTCAGTGTTAGCTCTCTTCTGTCTCAGTGACAGACTCCAACATGGGTAGATGAACTTAATCATCATGATCTTTGCATTTGTCTTTGCAGTTTGCATTGTCTTTGCATACACGTTCACTTCTGTTAAAGTCCATTATGTGAAGCCAAACTCAAGGGCTACCTTTCCCCCATGAAACCTTCTAGTTGATGATGATGTTGTTTGTGCCTTGTGCATTTTTCATATAATATTGTGTATTATTTCTGTCTCTTATAGCTCTACTGGATTTCAGGCACCATGAAGTTATCAACTGTGTGTCTCATTCAGTTTTTCCCTTTAATAGCTAGCAGATTTCTCTACATATGGTGAACCTTTAATGAATGTTGAATTGGATGGATAGAGAGGAAACAGTTAAATGTGAGGGAAGAAAGGGTTCAGTCCCCTTTACTCCCCCAATGAAATGCCTTCCAAGACAAAGAAACAAAATCAAGGAGGCTTACCTTTTGGCAGAATATGATTCAGGGGCAAGGAAAAGGTCTCTCAATATAGTTCTATTTGCTAGTTACTCTTTGAAATTATTTTTGACATCGGCCAGAGTCCAGACCCTTTTATGATATAATTAGAAATGAAATTCTTAAAAATGTCATTGCCTGGGAGAGGTAGGAATGAGTTGTAGTCAGTATAAATGATGGCATCACATTCTTTCCTGTTTTGATAATGGAGAAGCTAGAAGGCAGATGGTGTCTGAAGTAGGAGGAAAACAGAGAAGGCAGGATTGTCCAAAGACATGTACAGTAAAAAAGAATTATGGATTCGAAGTTGATTCTAATCTGGGCTCTGCTGTTTCCTATCTCTGTGACCTTGGCTGTGTAACTTAGCCTCTTCAGGCCTGAGTTTCCTTATCTGCTTAAAAAAAAAAAAGAAAGAAAGAAAAGGGGGGGATTGCATTACTTTCCTTCCAGCTCTAAATCTGCTGTTTGATCAACATCACCTTTTTTGCCATAATCTGGCCCTGTTCATTTTTATCTGCCCTGACACAAATAGAAACTGCATCCTTGTATTTGAGGGCCAGCCTTGCTATGCAGGTGCATAGCTTAGCAGAATCACACCTGTGATGAATGTAAATGTTCCCTTTAGCAGAGAATTAGTGTAAAATGCACCAGGCAAGCCTAATGCTCAATTTGCTATATCTTCTCCACACCTTTGCTATTGCTTCTTTTTAACGTTTCCCTACTCCAGGTGCTGAGCCCTTGCCAGGTACAGCTCTTTTGTGCCCTTCAAATAACAGACCCTCCAGAGAGAACAGAATCCCTCACGTAGGGATCCTTGCAGTACAGCTCTGAGTAGGTTCCAACTCATTTGGGAAATTAGCAGAGCGTGTCCTGTCAGAAAGTGACAGCCAATTATAAAAATTTCGTACTGGAACCATGTGGTCTATGGAACAAGGTTTCATTTGCTCAAAAATATGGAATGACAGTTTCATTATGGGTGGCAGGCAAACTTTTTTTCTAGAATTCCAGTTTATTTAAAATGATGTAATATATGTGAAAGTGCTTTAAATTACTGACTATGTAGCTGTAAAGTGCCATTATTGCTAACTTGTAGATTCCTGCATCTGACAGTATTTTTCCAGCCCAGGTAAAATTTCCACATTGCTTTGAATTCTTGGAATCAGCAGTTTATTTCCCATAGTATTTGCCCATAAGTCTGAGAAATACTGGAAAATATTCCCATTGTTGCTTGGGGAAGCAGATTTTTTGATATAATCTACTAATGAACATGTAGCACCTTTTACCTTATAACTATCTAAATGTCCTACATTTTTATATCACAGTAATCACAGGTAAAAATGTTTGATTGCATTGTAAATGGTGCTTATACCTTTAAACAGGCCTTTTGGGATACTGCCAGGCTCAAAGGGAGAGGCAGATTGTGGGGAGTGGCAAGAGGCTGGAATGAAAGTCAGGAAATCTACATTTGAATTTTGTATCAGACACTTTTTTAGCTATGTGAAAAAGGGGCAAGTCTCTAAATGCTCTTTAGAGCCTCAGTAAAATAGAGCATCTGTAACATGAAGATAACATCTTTGCTACTACATCCCAGGATTGTTGTAAGGTATAGTGATTTGCTTAAAGTGCTGTCTAAGTGTGCATTGAAAAGGAACAGTCTTACCACCAGAGGCTTTCTTTGTTGGTTGCCTTAGACCCTTAGATCTGAATATTATTCCCCTTGGAAGTCACTGGATCACTCAGTAAGCATTTGTTAAGTGCCTACTATGTGCTATATGTACTCTAGGCATACAAAGAAAGGCAAAGGGCAGTGCTTGCTCTCAAGGAGTTCACACTATTGAGCCCAACTCCTTTATTTTCCAGAGAGAAACAACATGAGGCCAAAGAGAGATTAGGTGCTTTTGCCTAGGGTCCTAACAGGTATTAAGTGGCTGAGATGGGATGAGCAAAAGTCAAGGCTTATTTTACTTAGGACATCCAATATGCCTTTTTATTTTAAAAACTCAATTATAACAAATACCAGCCTAGTGAATTTATTCATTTTTTCCAAGTTATACTTTTCCATTGTTTGCAGCATTTTTCCCACAGTCTCCAGAAACATCTAAAATTGCCTTGACTTTTTGCTAATTGTTATAAATAAAACAATTCCCCAAGTGTTACAAATTAAAAAAAAATACTTCTCTTGAGTCATTTTGGATGATGAGAATGTAATGATAACAGCTCATATTTATAAAGGTGCGGAAATATTTTAGGATTGTGAAGCTACAGGGTGCCAGAGATGTCCCTTATGTCCAGACTCCTCTGTTATATCTGCCAGTAAGTCAAGGCCTCAGCCTACTGATCTGCCAGCAGATTTTAAGCTGCTATTTCTCCTTTTGCCTCCTGGAGTCCGTAAGTCCTCTGTCTAGAGAAGACCAGAGGGTTTCCTGTTCTCCACCTCTTCCCCTGTTTCCTGATAACCACCAACCTCTTAGTTATTTAAAGGGAAGTGCTTGGCTGAATCATTATAAGGAAACATAACGATGTCAGAAAAGATAGATGAAAAGGTAGAGCTTCCAAAAGTTCTCTGTTTAATTCTGATTTTTGATAGATACGGATTTTGGTTATTCGCCTGCCTAAAATTCTTCTGAGTCTGGTATTACCTTGGTATTAACTTATAGTTTCATAACTATAGTATGAAATGGCCTTTGTCCGCTGTGTGGAATATGCTTCCATACTCCTCAATGTGACATATGAGAGTCTGGGCCCAAAGGAGAGATTTCCCCAGCTTGGTCATTTTGGGTCATTTCCACCTCGGTCCACTTACTAGGACTTGGGAAAGCCCATCCTTTCATATCCCTTCTCCCCACCCCATATTAAGGGGAAAAAAGTCCCTCAAAAAACCCACACTGAGAAATAACTCTTCTGTGACTGATGCTACCTAATGCTACCTCTCCTGGGTGTCAGGACTTGACATGTGCTTCCACCCCATTTTTCATGCTCTGGTAGCCCATCCTGCTACCAGCTTCTTTCCAGGGTTGACTTTCTGTATCATCTGCATCTCTTGAGATGAGTTCTTTTGTCCGCTTCAGCCCTTGATGAATGTTTCCTTCTACTAGTCTCTATTGCTCTCTTCTCCATAGATCGAGCACCCACAGTCTGTATTTCCACTGCCTACGATTGCTAACACCAGGCTTTCTTGCTCTGAATCTTTGTTTCCTGGTGAACTTATTTTCCCTAGCTGCTTTGGTTGAACTAAGTTGGCAGACGCATCTCAGAGACAATAGAAGTTGGACATCAGAAAGACTCCTCATGGTGAGTTCACATCTGGCCTCAGACACTTATTAGCTTTGTGACCCTGAGTCATTTAATTCTGCCTCAGTTTCCTCATATGTAAAATGAGCTGGAGAAGAATATGGCAAGCCACTTTGCCAAGAAAACTCAGTTGGGGTCATGAAGAATTAGACATGCCTGAATAACACAGTAACACATCCCTTGAAGGATCCAGTCACTTCTTGCCCTTAGTCATGAGTCACTGACACCCGTTGGGCCCTTATTCCCTGGGGTAGATACGAGGGGAGAGGAGAGAAGAGGAGAAGAGTCTGACTCCTCACAAGCTAAAGTTTGTCCCTTGTTTTCAGAGGACTACGGTAATTACAAATGAGAATTTATAGGCAAATCAAAATATTCTCCAACATCCCACTATCCCATGCAATAGATTGAGCAAGGATCATTTTATCATACCTGCAAATTATGGCAGTATTGTGTTGATTGGTATATTGTAACTTCTCTTTTCTTAGATATTATTAATGTAAATATGTTGTGTTTAGGGAGCTACATAGCTGATCAAACTTCAGAAATGAAGAATGTTTAATTTATTTAATCGTTGTTCAGATATACTTTTCAAAGAATATATATTTTCTGTATGTTGTTTTAAAAAAACCAATGTAAAAAAAGATACTTCTTTTAAAACATTTGTAGCAAGCAGCACAACACATCCACTTTTTTTTTTTGGAAATCCTATAAGGAGAAATACATTTTTTTTTCAAATTTGTAGTTTAAGTTCTCACTGTATAGAAGATACTGTGCAAGACTCCAGAGATAAAACCATGAGTGATAAAGAGCGAGGTTCTGGTCTCTAGGAGTTTCCAGTTTTAGAGAACAAATAAGATAGAGACATAAGAAGTAACCTGCCACAGGTGGAAAGACTACTAATTTTGGAATCTTGAGTTTGTGGGTTCAAATCCTAGCCCAGATACTTAATAGCTTTGTGACCTTGATTAAGTCTAGATCTCATTTTCCTCATCTGTCTAGCATGGAGGTTGGGCTAGAATGAAGGTCCCTTTCAACTCTTGTACACACACATAGATCTCAAAGCACTGTATACATAGATAATGTGCCTGGGCACGCCACCCTCAGAAATTCCACTAGTGGAACTGAAGACATTTATTCCTCCACTTATGCCTACTTAAAATATTGGATCTTTAGTTATTCTTTCCTTTATTAATTCCTTTCTGAAGAAAGAGCACTTGCACATGAAGTATCTGAATGAGCATTCCCACAGAAGGTGCCAAAATGCCACATGGGAAATTGAAACTCCATTTTCCCCCATGGGCAGTGGAGCTGTAAAATGCTCCACAAATCCTGCCTGAAGTTAGTTTCGAGTTTGACTTGGCAGAAAATCAGCTTTTAAAGCTAGGCATTGTTTATGGTCCAACATGAACTTGAAGTGAAGACAAGATTATGAGGATGATGGCTTTAATCTGAAGTCTGGATTAGATTCTTTCAAGCAAAAGCATTTGTCTCTAATGGGGGCAAATATCTGTGTGTGGTTCTGTTGTGAAAAAATCAGTAATTATGGCCATAAAATGTTTGCTTTGAAGAAAGTCTGAAGATGCTGGCACTGAAATCATTGTCTTTGCTGGATCTCGTTTTCTGAGAATGCTAACTTTTTCCATTTGATCCCACTTGACAGTCTTAGAAATGCTTGGTTTTTTTAATATTTGCATTTAGTAACTCTTTTCCATCTGTGTAGAATTTAAGTAGCTTAAATGGATTGGGGTTGCCACTGTTGCCAACTTCAGTGTTTATAGACATTCAAAATTCAATTTCGTGTTTCCATCTCAGAAATGGTCAACATTAATTCTGTCTCAATGCTATTTTGTAAACAGCGTTGATCCAAAGTAATAGTATTATGTAA
The DNA here is from genome assembly GCA_023548195.1 of Bettongia penicillata ogilbyi. Classification (NCBI taxonomy): domain Eukaryota; kingdom Metazoa; phylum Chordata; class Mammalia; order Diprotodontia; family Potoroidae; genus Bettongia; species Bettongia penicillata. The sequence continues at coordinate 2,321,739 of JAJHZJ010000121.1, read as the reverse complement.
GTACTTGGTATGTCCATTGGCAGGTAATATTTCTCAGACACCCAAAGCATCAGGCAACATCTCCAGAAGTTGTGATCCTGAGCCTGACTTAACAGAAAAAAAGATAGGCACTGACTTGTATATCTTCATCTTTACTGTGCAGAGTAAATTAGCATCATACGATTTGGAGCTCTAAAGGAATTTAGAGGTCATTTAATGCAGCCCCATCCTTTTATTGATAAGAAAATTGAGGGAGAGAGAGAGAGAGAGAGAGAGAGAGAGAGAGAGAGAGAGAGAGAGAGAGAGAGAGAGAGAGAGAGATTGAGATTGTATATTTAGAGCTGGAAGAGACCTTATTTCAAATCAACATGCATTTATTCAACATTTGCTATGTGCTGGGGATACAAAGGAAGGCAAAAATAGATCCTGTCCTCAAGGATCTTACAATTTAATGGGGGAACTACATACAAACCAGATAGTAACAGGCTAAATTGGAGATAAGCTCAAAAGGAAGACCTTAAGAGTAAAGAGAACCTAGGAAAAGCTTCTTGCAAAAGGTGGGATTTTTGCTAAGACTTGAAGAAAGCCTGGGAGGCTGAGAGGTAAAGATACAGAAGGAGAGAATTCCAGGTCTTGGAAACAGTCCCTGAGAATGCACAGTGCTGGGAGATAAGAGTGTCTTGTGCAAGGAACAGCAAAGAGGAGGGTAGTTCTACATGGCAGGGTAAGTAAAAGAAAGCAAAATATAAAAAAGCTGGAAAGGCAGAAGGGGACAGATTATGAAAGGCTTTATAAGGTCGGAGGATTTTGTATTTGATCCTGGAGATAATAGGGAACCATTGAAGGTTTTTGAATAAGGGGATGACATGGTCAGATTTCAGCTTTACTGACTTTGCTTTGATAAAAGTTTACCTAGTCCAAAGACTCTCTAGGGCTTCTAGGTGATAGAGTGGGTAGAGCACTGAGCCTGGAATTAGGAAGACTTGAGTTAGATTTATATAATCCACAGGCAGATAGTAAGGATGTTAATATGTAAATGCGTATATGTATGTCACTTATATGTTTCTAGCTAAGCACAGTACTGTGCTTTCACCACGTTTAAATTCTTTCACCAGATTGTTAAATTATCTGTGTAGTTTATCACAGTTTCATCCATTTGTCCTCCTGCTGTTGTCTTGAGGTCACAAGGGGGGAAGCAAAAGAGAGGAGCCACTGGTGATTATTTATCTCTTCTTTTATCTTTTCTTTTTTGCTTTCTCTTAGCCCTTCTAACTCATCCTTTGTTAAACTACAAGCCTACAATAGCCTTGGACCAGGAGGAGTCAGGAGACTGGTTCTCGTCCTGATTCTGTCCTTAATTAGTCATAATCACAAGTGCTTTGCTTCACCTCGAGGCATCCTCTTCATCCGTTCAGATGTAGCCTCCTACGGGAGGCCTTTCCCAGTCTTCCCAGTGGTTAGTGTGCAGGTACTGTTTTCCCCAACTCCCCTTCCCAAGAGACTGGAAGCTTCCTACCTGAGGGTAGTGGTTGGCTCTAGCTCCTAACACAGGGCTGGATGTGTAACAGGTACTCAAGAAATGTTTATTCAATCTGAAAAAATATTTATTTTACCCACATAGGGTTATTATGAGATTCATAAGAAGTATTGGATATAAAATCATTGAAAAAATAAAGTATTATTCATATATTGGGCATACATAATGGGAGAAACCCCTTGGAAGTCTGTCATCGAAAATGTCATCCAATGAAGCGAATTACCAACAATTGGTATGTTTTCGTGATGCCACATAGGAGGAAGCACATGATCCTGTGGCCTGTGGTGTGTGTACCATGCTTAGAATTACTTCCTTTTCTTTCTCCCTCCACATACTATTTTCCTTGCTTTCTCACTAGCTTTTTATCCATCCAGATCAGTTCTCTTTTGTATCATGTAACTCTTTGTCAGTCTGGTGGAGCCTGTGAATCCCTTCTCAGAATAACATTTTTTAAATGCATAAAATAAAGTATATGCAATTACCAAAAAACCCAATTATATTGAAATATAATTATCAAAATATGTGTATTTTAAAAAACACAAGTTCACTGACCCCTGACTCAAAATCCTTGATCTAGGGAGCAGAGCCAAGATGGTGGAGTAGAAAGACACACATATACTAGCTCTTCCCCCACAGCTCATAAAATACCTGTAAAGAAAGACTCTCAACAAATTCTACAGCAGCAGAAGCCACAGAACAGTGGAGTGGAGGAGATTTCCAGCCCAGGGTGACCTGAAAGGCCAATAAGAAAGGTCTGTCCCACCAGACAGGGAGCAGAGCCCAGCCCAGCCTTGGCCACAAGGCATGGTGCTGGGGTTTTAGTGGGGAGGAGGATCCTGGCAGGCCTCAGGGGTGGAATCCCCAGCATCAGTAGCTGCAGTTTGCAGATCCCTCAACCCATAGGTGCCAAAGGTCAGTGAGAGGGTTTTTTCAGCTGACCTAGAAGGGAGTGGGGTCTTCCAACAACTCCAACCTCAGGCATCAGCAGCAGAGGCCACATGGGGGTCAGCAGCTCCCACAGTAGCCTGCCTCCATTGTTGGATCATAAAACCCCTGGGGGAACTGAGCAACTTATTCTTACCTCAGCCCTGCATAGTTGTCCTGCCCCCACCTAATGGGAATTGAGCAGCTTATCTGAATCTCAGCCCCCAGTACTGGCTTGGTGGAACTGGAGGCCAGGTGGCTGTGGAGAGGAAAGTCTACTACTCGCAGATTCTGGGCACAAAAGTCTCTGGTTGCTCCCAGACCAGTGTGCATGCTTGATTGTGCCACCTTGGAGGAACTGAGATCTTACAGATCCCCAGAGTATATCCTACTCTTGACAAAGGACCCAAAAGTCAAGTAACTGGTTGGGAAAATGCCCAAAACAGGGAAAAAAAATAAGACCATAGAAGGTTGCTTTCTTGGTGAACAGGCATCTTCTCCCATCCTTACAGATGAGGAAGAATAATACCATCAGGGAAAGACATAAAAATCAAGGCTTCTGTATCCCAAACATCCAAAATAAATATTCAATGGTCTCAGGCCATGGAAGAGCTCAAAAAGGATTTTGAAAATCAAGTAAGAGAGATGGAGGAAAAATTGGGAAGAGAAATGAGAGAGATGCAAGAAAAGCATGAAAAGTGGGTCAACATCTTGCTAAAGGAGACCCCCCCAAAAATACTGAAGAAAATAGACTAACTCAATTGGCAAAAGAGGTTCAAAAAGCCAATGAGGAGAAGAATGCTTTCAAAAACAGAATTAGCCAAATGGAAAAGGAGGTTCAAAAGCTCACTGAAGAAAATAGTTCTCTCAAAATTATAATGGAACAGATGGGAGCTAACGACTTTCTGAGAAACCAAGAAATCACAAAACAAAACCAAAAGAATGAAAAAAATGGAAGAGAATATGAAATATCTCATTGGCAAAACAACTGACCTGGAAAATAGATCCAGGAGAGACAATTTAAAAATTATGGGACTACCTGAAAGCCATGATCAAAAAATGAGCCTAGATATCATCTTTCATGAAATTATCTAGGAAAACTACCCTGATATTCTAAAACCAGGGGGCAAAATAAATGTTGAAAGAATCCACCAATCACCTCTTGAAAGAGATCCAAAAAGAGAAACTCCTAGGAACATTGTAGCCAAATTCCAGAGTTGCCAGGTCAAGGAGGAAATATTGGAAGCAGCTAAAAAGAAACAATTTGAATGTTGTGGAAATACAATCAGGATAACACAAGATCTAGCATCTTCTACATTAAGGAATAGAAGGACTTGGAATATGATATTCCAGAAGTCAAAGGAACTAGGACTAAAACCAAGAATCACCTACCCAGCAAAACTGAATATAATGGACTTCAGGGGGAAAATGATATTTCAATGAAATAGAGGACTTTCAAGCATTCTTGATGAAAAGACCAGAGCTGGAAAGAAAATTTGACTTTCCAATACCAGAATCAAGAGAAGCATGAAAAGGTAAACAGGAAAGAGAAATCATAAGGGACTTACTAAAGTTGAACTCTTTACATTCCTACATGGAAAGACAATATTTGTAACTCTTGAAACTTTATTCAGTATCTGGGTAGTTGGTGGGATTACACACACACACACACACACACATACACGCACACGTACACGCGCACACACACACACACACAGAGAGAGAGAAAGAGAGAGAGAGCACAGGGTGAGTTGACTAGGAAAGGTTCATATCTAAAGAAATGAAATTAAGGTGTGAGAGGAATATATTGGGAGGAGAAAGGGAGAAATGGAATGGGGCATATTATCTCTCATAAAAGAGGCAAAAAAAGCCTTTGCAATGGAGGGAAAAGGGGGAGGTGAGAGGGAGAACATGAAGCTTACTCTCATCACATTTGACTCATGGAAGGAATAAAATGCAAACTCATTTTGGCATGAAAACCTATCTTACAATACAGGAAAGTAGGAGAGAAGGGAATAATCAAGGTGCGGGGATAATGGAAAGGAGGGCAATGGGAGGAGGGAGCAGTTAGAAGTCAACACTCTTGGAGAGGGACAAGGTCAAAAGAGAGAATGGAAGAAATGGGAGGCAGGATAGGATGGAGGGAAATATAGTTAGTCTTATACAACATGACTATTATGGAAGTCATTTGCAGAACTACCCAGATATAGCCTATATTGAATTGCTTGCCTTCCCAATGGGGATGTGGGGGAAGGAGGGAGGAAGAGAAGTTGGAACTAAAAGTTTTAGGAACAACTGTTGAGTATTGTTCTTGCATGCAACTGGGAATTAAGAAATACAGGTAATGGGATATAGAAATTTATCTAGCCCTACAGGACAAAAGAGAAGATAGGGATAAGGGAAGGGAGGGATGTTAGAAGGGAGGGCAAATTGGTGGTAGGGGTAATTAGAATGCTTGGCGTTTTGGGGTGGGGGGGAGGGGAGAGATGGGGAGAAAATTTGGGACTCAAAATTGTGTAGAAATGAATATTGAAAACTTAAAATAAATAAATAAATTTAAAAAAGATCCTTGATCTAAATGGATATTGAGGAGCCGGGAAATATTTTTCTCCCATCCACATAAGTTGAGTTGAGTGATTAGTGTAGACAAAGAGAGTAGGAAGGAGACAGTTGGTTTTCTTTCTTTCTCCACTGGTAATTGAAAACATGGCAGTAGGTAAGTGGTGGCTAAAGAAGGATGATATAGAGGGACCATAAGAACTGTGATCCATGGTCTCCTCCTATAATTTAGTTTTTCTTTTTCAACCTTCTGATGTTGTACTTGTTCTTTACTTCTTTTGGTGGGGGGGAATAGCAAAAGTTCTTGTATAGAGAGTTGAGAATGTTCAGAACATAAGAACTTCAAAAACAGATTCTGTGTATTTTTTATTGATATTTAAAAATTTATGGAGTAAGACATTTCCATAACTTAGTGTAATAAAAAAGATGATTGCACATGAAACTGAAAATCTATTATGTACAACTTGTTATTCCTTTTAAATATATAATAAAGTTATCATGTAAATTTTTTTTCTTCCCTCCACCCTAGAGATGACTATCATTAGACACAAATAAGTATATATGTAAAATTATTCTATAAAGACTTCTGTTTGACAGTTCTTTCTATTATTCTGTGTATTATTGAGTGAAAGGGGATATCTCAAATTGGTGAGTTCCAGGTGGCTTGTTGACTTACTTTTTTCTCATGGTACTAAGTATGTATATTTGATACTTCCCAAGGCTGTTTCAGTAAATCATTTTAGTAGAAAGGAGGACAAGGTCATTATCTGAAAGATGAAGGGGTTGAGGGAGAGGGTGCCTCAAAATTGCTAGTTTTATATGGACTATCAGCAGGAGTGGGATAAATATTTGACAATAAACTTTGAAAAAATATACTTGGTGCACTTTTAAGTTTAATTAATTAAATTATTAATTTTTTTGCATTAATATTTTCTCTATAGCTTTCTTAAATCTAGACAAGTTTAGTCATCAAACTTAAACAGAAAAGGATTCCTGTGATGCATAATGACTTAGAAAACCACAAATCTTATCAATGTTGTATTGTGTTTTTATTTATTTTGTTAAACATTTTCCGATTACATTTTAGAGAACGTGTGTGTTTGTCCTTCATTGCTGAAGAAGACCATGCCATCAGAGAAATGATGACATGACTTGTACTTAACTTTGTTTTGGCTGCGGGAGTACTGTGCAGGTCACCAGCCTCACTTCCCCTCCAGAGCCATCTGAATCCAGTGACCAGATATTCATCAGGATGACTGGAGATGACCCAGGATGAGGCAATTGGGGTTAAGTGACTTGCCCAAGGTCACACAGCTAGTGCGTGTCAAGTGTCTGAGGTGATATTTGAACTCATGTCCTCCTAACTCCTCCTGCACTGGTGCTCTATCCATTGCACCACCTAGCTGCCCCCAATTACATTTTAAATCTGGTCCTGGCACACCATCTGGGATTTGGAAACCTCTAGTCTAGACAATTAATAGTTTTCAGTTTCTTAGATTCAGATATTCACATTGAAAATTTAATAATCATCTTTAGGAGTCTGTGGGAGCTGGCTCCAGCTTCCTCCTGAATGTTAGTTCACTCAGTGAATATCCAAAGTCATGGAAAGCCCCACTGGGCCCCAGTGATGTGTTCCTGGAATGAGTACTTACCCATTGGTCAAGAAGAGGGAAAAAATGATTGCTAGTTTGTAATAAAATAAATGCAAACCCAGAAGATGGATTGTATTTTTAAAGTTCATTTGTAAATTGAATTTTAGGAACTTGGAATACATTTTACTGTAGTTGCAATATTTAAATGGTGGTTAGGTACTTGAGCCAGACCATTGAAGTATATTCAATCTTTCATCAGAACAAGTGGCTTTGGAAAGGGAAAGAGGACCCTAGAAAAGAGAAATAAGAAGTTAATTGGGAGCCATCTGGGTGTCGAACTTCTCCTCAGGATTTACCAGGGGCAAGTGTTATTATTCCAGTTTTACAGCTCTTGATCTGCCATAAGTCTTATTATTGGAAAGCTGCACCATTGCAAAATTCTTCTTGCAACAGAGCTTGCTGCCTTAGAGTCTCCCTTTGCAGTCCATCGCTAACAATGCTGTTAAATTAGTCTTTCTTATACCAAGGTAGGATAATATCACTCCTTTGATCAAAACCCTTTAATAGATAGATCCCTATTGACCAGTCAATACAGGAGGAAGGAAATAAGCATTTATATGTCCTCGTGAGATAAATGAGGACTCACTCCCTCTTTGATTCCAGGTCTTTTGTATCCGGGTGCCTCCTTAACCTTTTTATTTCTTTTTCCAAAGATAAGACTCTTTATTAAAATACTTAAGCACAAATAGACGGTGAGTTATACCTCCTTACTTTTTCTCTTGTCTCACACTACTCCCTTCCTGGTATATTCTGCTTCAGCCCCATTTTCCTTTTCCTCCACAATCTTCACTGTCTACCCAGAGTTAGGAGGACCTGACTTCAAAGTAGATGTCAGACACGGAATGGCAGCGTGACCTTGGACGGATCACTTCATGGGTCTTAATTTTCTCACTGGTAGAATGAAAATGATAATAACAACCTCTGTCTCCAAGATGCCTGAAGATTAATATCATAATATTTGCAAAGTGCTTAGCCCAGTAAAAGTAATAGTATGTAGTAATTTATGACTATACTAATCCCATTATTTATAATATTTTACAAAATATTTATATGGTGTTAAAACATATAATTTATATTATAATTACTAAATTGCTATCTCACTTCTGCATAATTTCTTCAGGAAATTCTTTTTTTCATCCTATCAGAAAAACTAACCAGCAATGGGTGATAGTTTTGAGAATGACACTATGAAGGAAAAGGAAAATTGTGTATTTTTGATTCACTCTTTCAAGACATAATAACGTTGTTGTTGGCAACCTTGGAAGTCCTGAATATGGTTAGGAGTCCCTTTCAAAATCTCCACAAAATAATTGGGGTAAGTGAGTGGGATGGGTTATGGGGCTTGAATGATGGACAGAGATGGTGAAGACACATGGAGTTAGTTTGTGGCAGCCACCAGGTGGTACCTTTGGACCAAAACAGTTCGGTTCCTATCAGTAGTAATTTGCAGAGGGGCAGAGGAAATTTCTTCAGGATGAATTAGGGATGAGAGAAGAAATGCTATGCATGTCTATTTCAGACAGTAGGTTTGGTATTTATAATTCAAGGTTTGCATGTACTCTTTGCCTTTGCTTTGACTTCTTCTCTTGCCTGATGTGGCTTCTGGAAGAGTCCTTGTTTTATCTTTGATGTGTCTTTTTGGAGGAAGGTGGATTATAATCTAAGGGACTAAAGATTGAAATGAGATCAGTCAGTCAATGCGTAAACATTTAAGTGCCTAGTGTGTACTAGGCACTCTGCTAAACACTGGGGATACAAAAAGAGGCAAAAAAACATCCTTCACCTCAAGGAGCTTATTAGAATTTAAAGGGGGAAGCAACATGCAAACATATATACAAAGCAAACTACCTATTGGATAAATGGAAAATAACGAATGAAGGGAAGACACTAGAATTAAGAGGGTTGCAGAAAGCTTCCTGTATAAGGTGGGTTTTAGTTGGGACTTGAAAAAAGCCAGGGAGATCAGTGGTTAGAGCAGAGCAGTGAGAGCATTCCAGACACAGGAGACAGCCATAATACCTGAGAGGATAGTTGGAATTTCTTGTTTGTGGAACAACCAGAGGAGCCAGTGTCACAGGATGGAAGAGTGTATGTGGGAGTAGTCAGAAGACAGAGGGTTCAAAGTCCTTTCATGGTCACCAGGGGCAGCTAGATGATGCAGTGGATAGAACTTCAGGCTTGAAGACAGCAAGATCTGAATTCCAGTCTATCCTCAGACACTTGCTAGCTGTGTGACCCTGGGTAAGTCACTTAACCCCTATTTGCCTCAGTTCCTCATCCATACAAAAGGGTCACACTGGAGAAGGAAAATGGCAAACCACTCTACTGCCTGCCAAGACTCCCATGGACAAAGTCCATGGGGTCACATAGAGTCTGACACAACAGAACAACAACCAGGAGGGGTGAGAAGTCTGAGAAAGGGGAGAGGTGTAGTTGTGGAAGGCTTTGAATGACAACTGGAGCATTTTGTACTTGTTCCTAGAGGCAACAGGAAACAACTGGGATTTATTGAAGAGGGGATGGGTGACATCATCACTTATGCTTCAGGAAAACGACCTTAGTGACTCAGTGAAGGGTGGATCACTGCTGCATAGAGCAGGCATGAGATGATGAGAGCCTGCACTAGATCTTACTGTCTTCCGATATTCTTCAGTTAACCCTTCACTGAAATCCAGATTCTGCCAGACAGGTGCGTGGAATGTTACCTGAGAGCCCTCAGCCTGGCTTAGTGGATGCGCTGTTGGACTTGGAGCCAGCTAGAACAACTTGGGTTCAGTTTTCACATCAGATACTGATAAGTTTTCTGACACCAAGTCGTGAGCCCCTGCTTCCTTATCTGTAAATGCATTTACCTCATCTGGTTGTTGTGAGGTTCAAATGAGAAAACTGTATGTAAAATACTTGGCAGAAAATGCAAGTAATATACTTTGCAAACACTTAAATGCCATATAAATATAAGCCACTCATATTTTGAGCAGAACAGAGCTTCCAATCCATCCTCCCTTTGTTTATGCTTAGGACACAGGAAAATAAGAAAGGAGCTGTGTTTGGTAATAACAAAAGAAACTCCTAGTTGGCTGGTGATGGTCGCAGAAAACCTTGGAAGTTGATTTCCTTTACAAGTCAGCTGTAATTTGGTGGAAGTGAAGAATATTCTGACTCAGGAAGGACTTGAATTTAATCGTAGAAGATTGTGCCTCTCCCCATGAATATATTCGATTAATCCACTAGATGGAGCAAGTCGTTTAAGCATGGTTTACAGGTAGTAGTTTTTAAAATGTCTTGTATTTCACATGGAAAGATGATTTCCTCTTAATTCAAAATGGATTCAGTAAATGTTTATTCTACACCAGTGATGTGTGCAAAGCTCTGTGATGAATACTAGAGATACTAGGACAGAAATGACACCCCTTCTCTCCTGCCACAGTCTGAAGTGGGGGAAGACATATACACAGATAATTGAGAAACAAAGGTGAGTGAGATAAGGGAAATGGAGTAATAAGAAAAATTCTAGAAAAGTGTAATGAGGAGCTGGAGGCAGAAGATAACAGTCATAGCCATCTTCGTCCATTTATTCACTGAACAGTTATTTAAAATCTTACTACTTGCAAATACTGGTGTTAAGTACTATGTTGGATACAGAGAAAAGTAATGTGGTGTAAAAAAACTTAGGGAATTGAATATCTGAGTTCTGGTTTTGATTCCCATTGACTGGTTGTGTGGTCTTGGGAAAATGGCTTAACCTTTTATGTGCCTTAACTTCCTCATGTATAAAATGATAAAGTGAATACATAATCTCTAAGGTCTCTTCTAGTTCTTAAATTCTGTTGTTTTATGGTATCATGACATTTTCTATCTTCCAGGAGTTTATAATCCAATAAGTGGTGTGACTTTTTAAAAGTTCAAGGGACATAGTTTCTGGGTAATTTAATCATTTTATTAATAAGCTTAGCCTGTTTCTTAATAAAAAAAGGTCAGTGGCATTCTCAAATGCCAAAGATGCCTCATGGCAGTGGGCTCACAGTTTATATGCCCTTGGAAGAATAGGGGTTCCTGAGGGTGGCAATCAACTTTGATTGGTTAATAATTAATGAGAACATGAATATTACAGTGAGAGGTTGGGCTACGTTCCAGTGAGGGAGTTGAGGGTGCAGAACTTAGATCACCCAAGTCTTGGTCAAAGATACTCAATTTCCATATCACCTGCTGACCCAAGGAAAAATCCACATTTTCCCAGACCTGTCTGAGTAAATAGAGTTTTTGTCTAAGATTTGCTACACTGGTTGATTTCTGGATGAGAAAGTAGAAAAGGGGAAAAACTTTGACTCAGTCATTAATTGTTAATACAAGAGATAAGTAATCATTTCTCTTAGGGAAAAAAGACATACACACATTTATACACATACACAAATACATGCCTACATCTGTATATACATATGTATGTATGTGCATGTGTATACACAAATAACTACAGGTTTATCTAAATCTTTTTGAAGGCATTGTGGTATAATGAATAAAGTGCTAGACCTGGAAATACAAAGATTTAAGATTTTAATTGCACCTAAGATACTATTGATGACTAGTTGTGTAACCCCCAACATGTTATAGGACATATAGGACATAGACTTAATGTCTATTAGCCTTAGTAGTATCCTCACCTATAAAATGAGAATATTAGCAATATTTATCTCATGAGGGATCAAATGAGAATATATATACATATATACTGTATGTATATAATGTATAATTATGTATATGTATATATGTATATGTATATATGTATATAAATAAATATGACTTTGTTCATTTTAAAGCACTGTGTAAATTGTTAGCAATCATGAGTACCAAATGAGAAAATGTATGTAAAGCACTTTGCAAACCTTTTTGAAGGCATACATAAATTGGAGGTATTATTACTTAATGCTATGTTAATAGGTCACTCCCATGGATAAGGACGGCATAGCACATGTTTTCACTCTGGCTGGCTGGCATTTGTAGGTATGGAACAGAGATTTTGTCTCTAAGACTAAATGAACCCTGCCAAGAGAGGTGTGACCCCTAAACTCATTAGCACCGTTCTCTTGCTGAACTAACCGATCCATGCTATCGTTTTATTGCTTATCTTAGAGTTTCCTCAGTTTTCTTTTAAGCCTGCTTGCTGCGGTCAAATGTATCCAAGCACGGCAGGATGTGACTATTTTTGAACTTTTAACTAATGAAGAAGGAGCCTGTAGTTTAACCTGGTTGCTGGCACATGTGCTTCTCACAAGCTAATGATGTCTTCGATTCTTGGCTTCTGCTACTGAGCATTTAATAAAGCAGATTTACCATTTTCATTTTTCTTCTGAATCAAACTCCCTGTGGGAATGGGTAATTTGTGCATTTCTAATTTCTGATGATTTTAATGAAATACATGTCTGCCAAGTAAAAGCCTTTATGTCAATTGAAATTTTTGTTGATTGCCAAGTACATAGGAGAAAGATAAATGAGACTGTAATGCTTGGAGATGGGCTGACCCTACTCAGAATACATAATAGTTTTTTTAAAAATTTAATCAGGTTTATATTATTAATTGAAAAAAATAAAACAAGTCTTCCCAAAGTATGTTTTTTCAGGGATGGTTCTTTGGTTGTAGATCATGAGTCATATACTTGATAAGACACAGGAATTTGTTTGAAAATGACTAGAGCTATGCTTTGTCTTTAGAAGTAGTATCTGGGCATAGGTTTTTCACCAAGATAGGAGGATATTCTCTGAATTCCTAGTGTATTTGTTTTCCATTATTGCTGAATCATAGGGTTAGAGACATAGAGCTTTGAAGAGACTTTGGAGGCCGCATAACCCAACACTCTCATTTCACAAATGAGAAGCTGAGTTTAAATGACTTGCCCAAAGTAATGCAGGTTAATTAGCAGTGTAGGCATTTGAACCTATGTCCTCTACTCCAAAACCAGTGCTCTTGCCTGACAACTCATAGTAACTGAGTCAGAGAAGAAAATATTCTCTTATTCCCACAATGAGTTATTGGACAACTTTTCTCCACTATCGACGAATGGAATGTCAAAATGTTTCTTTCTGGTCATATAGAGGCAGTGGAATTGAGATGGAGCGAGCAGAGTATTATAGAATTAAGAAACGTATCATCATTTTGTCACTCCAGGTGGCTGCTTTGAAGTTATTTGTTCGTGGGGGTGAGAGAGACTTCCCTTATCGCTTCTTGCCAGAGACGGTGGAGAACTGTTATAGGACAACGATGAAATGAAAGAATTTCCTTAGGGTCTCAGCAGGTCCATTAATTAGTGCTATTCTTTGCTATTTGGGGGGAAGTTTCTAGAGATGCATTATGATATGACGGAAAGAATATCTGCTGTTGTCAAAATATATGGGTTCAAGTTCCCATTCTAGTACTTATTAGCTGTGACTGTGGACAACTTAAACTCACCATTTAGAGCTTTAATCCATTTGCTCATTTCTAGGAAAGGGACCGTATCTGTTTTATCTACGTCGAAGAATTATTATGAGAAGAGCACTTTGTTTTAAGATTTTTTGATTTCAATCAATTTATTTTTAGTTTTCAACATTAACTTCCACAAGATTTTGAGTTCCAAATTTTCTCCCCATTTCTTCCCACCTTCCACCCCAAGACATCCTGCATTCCAATTACCCCTTCCCCCAATCTGCCCTCCCTTCTATCATACCTTTCCCTTCTCTCATTCCCCTTTCCCTTCATTTTCCCATGGGGCAAGATAAATTTCTATACCCCATTGCCTGTATGTCTTATTTACCAGTTGCATGTAAAAACAGTTTTTAGCATTCACCTTTACAATCTTGAGTTCCAACCTCTCTCCCTTCCTCCCTCCCCACCTATTCCCACTGAGAAGGCAGGCAATTTGATATAGGATATAAATGTGTAGTCATGCAAAACTCCTCCATAATAGTAATGATGTGAAAGACTAACTATATTTCTCTCCATCCTATCTCGCCCCCCATTTGGTTTACTTTCTCTCCTGTCCCTGTCCCTCCTCAAAAGTGCTTACTCCTATTTACCCCCTCCTCCCCAATGTATTTGCACTCCCTTCCATCATCTCCCCCTTTTCCCTTTACCCCGCCACTTTCCTGTAGTGTAAGATAGATTTTCATCCCAAATTGAGTGTGTATGTTATTCCCTCTTTAAGCCAGATGCAATGAGAATAAGGTTCACTCTTTCTCCTCCCTCTTCCCCTCCACTGAAAAAGCTTTGTCTTGCCGCTTTTATGTGAGAGATAATTTGAGAAGAGCCCTTTGTAAATTTTAAAACACCATGTTAGCTGCTATTACCATTGTTGGAATATCGAATAAGTTCTAAAAACAAGGAAATGAAAATGAAGACTTTACACTGATTATTTACAAACTGTCTACCATATTCTAATTTTGGGCAGTGATTATTTAAACCTGTCAGATTTTGCTGCAAAGTTTTCTTGGCCCCCCACCACCTGAACTTCCTGATTATGATTAGAGCTTAAACAATGGGTTGAGAAAGAGACAAAGAAGGATAGACTAAGAAAGCATTTTCCAAATTATTTCCCTTGAGAGCTGGGGACCCTTGAGAAAATTTTGGTTCTAGTGATAGTTTTCTAACATTCTATTGAAAAATTGGATGTGTGCAGAGAATACTTAATGTATTAATTTTTTCTATATGAAAATAGGTTGAATTTCTTCACTTTTGTTTCAAAGTTTGCCCAGGAATATTGCATTCACCAGGGACAGCCAGGTGGTGGCACATTGGATAGAGTTCTGGGCCTGGAATCAGTATGATTCATCTTCTTGAGTTCAAATCTGGCCTCAGACACTTAACCAGCTGTGTGACCCTGGACAAGTCTCTTAACCTTGTTTGCCTCAGTTTCCTCATTTGTAAAGTGAGCTGGAGAAGGAAATGGCAAGCTAGTTCAATTTCTTAGCCAAGAAAATCTCATATGGGGTCATAGAAAGTGGGACACAACTGAAATGAATGGATAACAATTCCATTCAACAGACCCTGCAATTAGGGGTTCTGTGAGCAGGCTTCCAAGCTCAGAAATGGTTCTTAGCCCAATCCATTTGGGAAAATCTGACCTAGGGTTAAATGGTCCCTAGTTAAGTTATTTACTTGAACATTTTCTTGTCTGTTTTCTGGCTTTTGGGCTGAATCTGGTCTAATGCTTTCCAATAAGATTTTTTTTAAAAAATAAGGCTTTTTTTCAAATAACAAAAATCTATTTTATCTGCTTCCCACTTCCTTCTAGAAAAAAAGAAAGAGAAAACAAGCATGCATAATCAAAACTAAGTCTCACATCCAATAAGATTTTAAAATCTCAGTCATAGTGTCAGAGAATGCTAATAGAAAACTCCAAACCTCAAAAAAAACCTTTTTTTAAAAAAAATTCAGAATTTTTAAAGATGTAGATGCTGGAGAGACATAGTGGTGTAATATAAAAAAGTACTGAATTTGCAGTCAGTAAGAATTTTGATCCATCAGTCATTAAACACTTGTTAAGTACCTACTGTGTGCCAGGCACCACTCTAAGCTCTAGAGATGCAAAAGGAAGTAACGACAGTTTCTGTCCTCAAGGAGTTTACGGTTGGAAATGGAACATATTGTCTAGCTTTATGAACCTTGTCAAGTCATTTAACTTCTCCGCATCTTCGTTTCCTTACCTGTACAATGGATGTAATTAGTTAGGAGCACTTACCTCACAGAGTTGATGTAAGGATCAAATGAGATAATGTAGACAAAGAACTTCAGAGCTTTAAAACCCAGTGAATACCAGCCACTATTTTTATTGCTTATTATTGTTAATATACAGTTCTCTTACCTCCATTGAATTATTTCTTCATCCTCTTCCATAATAAATACTTAATGACTACTTATGTGTAAAATCTTCCATGAAAACCCTTCTCTCACTTTTTCTTCATGACTTTGAGGCAGATTTCAAAGACTATAACCAGTGGAGTCCCGATTCTGGCAGGTCCTGCTAAACCAGAAACATTTTGAGTGCTACCCTGATTGTGGACTGCACGTCTCCTATCTGAGGCCTGTCCCTGAGATGGTAACAGCAATTTTCTTCATGTTGGTCAAGAGAGTCCAAACAAATAAAATCACAGATTCTCAAAGTATATGGAAGGCTCTCTGGGTGGTCATTGTTTAGCCCTACAGCACATTTTCCCCTAAAAGTTACTGCCCCAAATCCTTTACATGGTACAAATGATGTGAATGGTTTAGATTCAGTGTATTTCATGAAAAAAAAAGTTCCACTGTTCTTCTCTTTTTCTCAATTCTTACTATATTTTTGATGTAGGTTGCCTTAGTGTTCAAGTGAAAACTTAACTACTTTTGGAAAAAAATCTGCAAGACAAGTTTCCTTGAATGAAGAGGAATGGATGCCTCTAACCACAGACCTCAAACCTTGCCTAATGTAACACATGATTCAAGGTTATTGGCTTGACGAAAGGTTTCCCATAAATATCCAGGAAATTTAAAACAGAGTAACTCCAGCTAGACCTTGATGGAAAAATCATTTTTACCGTTTTCTTGTTTTCCCTTTCTTTGCCATATATGAAGTCAATAGACACTTGAGGGAATTGAAATGAAGAAAAAGATAGACATTTTACCTGTGATGATACTTTAACTCTTAACTGTATCAAGAAACATTGACGATATTTGAAGATATCTATGCAATTTCTTCATGTCAGTCTTTGAAATGAAAAAAATCAAATCTTAGATAACCTGAGTCTTTTGATAGAGTAGGAGGGGTGGTTTGAACCTTCTGAAAGGGAGGTACCTACTTTTAAAACATAATTAAAAAATAATCTGTCTTGTTATATTCTGTGGGCCAATCTCATTGATTGCTGGGCTCTCACATGCTAGGTATAATCTTTTGATAATCAACTCTCATTCAGGATGTATTTCAAAATCATTAAAAATGAAGAAGCTCAGGTTTTATTTTTGAAAATAATTTGCTTTTATTCTTTTTGCCCTTAGGAAGTTTATAATCCTTTAAAAAGTATTATTTTTTTCCTTTTAAAATTTCTCTTATTTTTAAGGATGCCTTTGGTTTTTATATCGCATTTGTTTCTGAGTATATCTTTTCCCAGTCCCCTATCCAGCAAGCTATGCCTTATAACAAATATTGAAACAGAGGAAATACTAGCAGTGTAGCAAAATTCATCGACACCTCCCTGAAATTTGAAAGTATATACAATATTTGATTTCTAGAGTTCATTACCTCTATAGTGAAGGGAGGGAGATATCATTTATCACCTCTTCTTTGGAATCAACCCTTGTCTTTATACAGTATTCAGTTGTTTTTTTTTAAAATATCTTCGACATTGTGATCACTGTATATATTGTTTTCTCAGTTCAGTGTACTTTATCAATTCATATGTCTTCTCGTGCTTTTTTGAATTTTTTGTATTCATTCATTTTCTCTAGCACAGTAATGATATTCCATTATATTCATCTCCCCAGTTGATCCCCAGTCCATCCTTGACTTTGTTGCCATTTCTTTGGACCTTTCTTATTCTCATTGGCTTCCTTGGGGTAAATACATGGCAGTGGGACCTCTGTGTTAAAGGATAGAGACATTTTAGTCACTTAAAAAAACAAAAAGCATAATCCCTATTTGTTTTCCTGAATGGTTGGAACAGTTCACAACTTCAGCAGCATTGTGTCAGTGTGTCAATCTAAGGGAGAAATTCTTAACCAGGGCTAGAGGGTGGAGAGGGTGATAGCTATGAATTTTTTTTTTAAATATGTTGATGACCATTTTAATATATTTTCTTTCCTTTGTAGCATTATATATTCTATTTTATCCATTTAAAAATATTATTCTGAGAAGAGGTCCAGAAGTTTCAACCGACTACCAAAGAGGGACACAAAATGACCACAAAAAGGTTAAGAACCTCTGATCTAAGAAGTGGATGATGTTGCTAGAGATAATACATGTCTGACACAATAATAAGAAAGTGTAATGCTAAAAAAGGCATTATACTTAAGAAATGTTATATTTGAATTTGGAATCTTGATGTTAGTCTGAAAGTCATAGTGTTTTAACAAAGCTGCTCAAAAATCATTATTCTTTTTTTTTTTTTAACTGTGGCATTTACTGGATACTCATTTGCTAGCAGAGATCCTGAAAACCTAATAGAATTTTGTTCCTAAGTTGACATTGAGATGTCTAGATATTAAATGTGGAGGATTTTAGATGCCCTCTGTAAATTGAATTTTCTTAGAAGAGGATGGTGGAAACAAAGAAAAAAATCAATTCTAAATTTGATTTTGTTTTGTCATCATTAATTTGCTTTGCTTCTTTTTTTTTCCTTATTTAATGGTTTGATTAGAGCTAGGTCCTTGGTTCTCTTAATATGTACTCAGTCTTATTTTTTTGGATATTACGTCTCCCCTGCTGACTAGCTAATTTCAATTCAACAGATATTTACGAGGTACCTACAGCAATCAATTTGACCAGCATTAGTTGAACAACAGGGCAGTTAGGTGGGGCAATGGATACAATGCTGGGCCTGGAAGCCAGGGGCAGGAAGACTCATTTTCCTGAATTCAAGTCTTGCCTCAGATACTTACTAGCTGAGTGACCCTGGGTGAGTCACTTAACTCTGTTTGCTTCAGTTTCTTCATCTGTAAAATGAGCTGGAGAAGGAAATGGCAAATCATTCCAGTATCTGTGCTGAAAAAACTCCAAATAGGGTCACAAGGCATTGGAAACAACAGAAAAATGACTGAGCAATGAAGCTATGTGCCAGGCACTTTATAATTATGTCATTTCATTCTCACATACTCTCTGATCTTAAGGAGCTTAGGATCTGTTTGGATAAATGGCGTGTACACGTATAAATATCAAATAATGTAGTAAGTGCTTAGGGGCAGGAACATTCAAAGTGCTGTGGGAGCATAGAGGAGAGACAGATTATATCTCAGTGTTGGGAGATAAGAAACTCCAAGATCAAGGTGACATTTGACCTGAAATTTGAAGGACTCATGGGATTTCAACAGGTGGAGACTGGTGAAAGGATGTTGCAGGTAGGGGGGGAAAATGGTAGCAAGGACACAAAAGCAGGAAAACAATTGGCCAAGAGCAAGAAAGCAGAGTTTTGGTTTTCCTAGAGTATGGACCTGTGAAGGGGAAATCGAGAAAGACAGAATAGACAGGTAGATTGGAGCCAGATTGCAGGGATTTCTGAATTCTACATTAAGGAATTGGTTTTTATCCTGTAGTCACTTAAGGTTTTTTAAGCCACAAAGTGCTTTAGAAAATTAATTTGTCAGTGGTGTGGAGGATACATGGAGAGGCTGATTTAAAACTGTCACTCAAGAGACTATTGTAGCAGTCCTGACATGAAATGACAAATTGGTTAGAGTGGTGATAATCAGACTGGAAACGAAAAAGTATATGAAAGTATAATCAGTAGGTCTAGACATTGAAGGTGGTGGTGTGCAATAGAGAACACTAAAACTTTGAAGATGGTGGTGTCGCTAACAGAAATGTTGAAATCTTGGGCTATTAGATTTTTGTGGGAGAGAGAAAGATGAACTTAGTTTAGTCATGTTAGTTTGAGGATAAACAACTGTTAGAAAACGAGGTCAGGATTGGAGAAATAGATTTGGGGTTTTCTGTATGGAGGTGAAAATTGAGGATGTGGGAGTAAGTGAGATGCGTTGATATATATGGTACACTATATAGTACACACTTGTTCAAGTAATCATTTAATGTCTGATTAGATACAGCGCTTGGGTTGGAGGTTCTCACCTGATATGAAAGAACTAAGTATAGTTTTGAGATCTCTTAGTTATCTGGCTTGTTAGTCCTTCCCCCAGGTACTTCAATATTTGGTCTTTTCACAAGGATAACTTCTAGCTTTCCTTATAAGCATTCAGTCTCAAATTTTATTTATACAATTAAAGACATGGAATGGACCCACCTTTAAGGCTATAGGTCAGGCACCTTGCCCTTGAGTTATCTAGCCTTCCTGGCAGGGACCAATATTGTGCCTGTACTAGTTAATATTGTGGTCCAGTAAGGAGGAAGTCTAGCATTCAGTCTTCTGATTTGGTGTTCTGTTTGGTGTCTCCAATCTGTTTAAATTTTCTGCTGTTTTATACCTCAGTGCCATAGTCTTACCCCTTCACACAAGGGATTTCTTCAGGTGCCTCTGGGAGTGCTGCTTTGCTGTCCCACTCAGTTACATCCCTCTTTTCCACATGAGTTGGTTCATAGTGAGTCCATAGCTTTTTATCTCCTCCCTACTCCAGTGCCTAGGCAGTGTGCTACCTGCCCACATGAGCACTGAATTATTCGAATTTGGATAGTAATCCCCACTCTGTTTTTCTTTCTCTCATCTTCCTCTGGGATTTCTAGTCAGGTTATAGAAATCACCCCAGGCTGTTTCTTGGCTATCTTCCAGAGGGTGGAGGGAATATTTAAGGTTCCTTTAACTCAGAGGGAGAGCAATACTTTATTTCATATGAAATTCATATTAACTTTATTTCTAGGCTATCCAGTGTACATGTGAGGCAAAAGAAAAAGTCAAAGCCAAATACAGATTTTTTTTTATTATCCATTTAATTATTTATGTGGTTGAATCATTTTCTTGAACTTTTATCACTTTAGTTTTTATGGCAGCATATATTGTATGTTCGTCCGTCCTTGTCGAAGAAGACCATGCCATCAGAGAAATAATGATATGACTTGCACTTGACTTTGTTTTGAGAGAGGGAGGGCTGTGCAGGGCACCAGCCTCACTTTTCCTCCAGAACCATCTGAGTCCAGTGACCAGTGATTCATCAGGATGACTGGAGATGACCCAGAATGAGGCAATTGGGGTTAAATGACTTGCCCGAGGTCACACAGCTAGTGAGTGTCAAGTGTCTGAGGTGAGATTGGTGCTCTATCCACTGCACCACCTAGCTGCCCCTAGTCTGTATTGTACAAGTCCACTGAAGACTAGTAATTTGTAAACTTTTAGTTAGCAAAAAAAGCAACCAGATGAATCTGCAGGCTCCTCTTGTTGAGAAAGATGATGGATATGAATAGAATGGAATGTTTTGTACCCAGTGGATTTTGTTAGTTTGGAAAATTCTGACACAATTATAAAAAATGCTTATTTGTGTCTCTTTTTCCTTTTTGATGGTTATTGTGAAATTGTTACTTTCTTCTCTCTCTGTTCTCTGAATACAGCTAACTGAATTCAGATTTTGGATTTCTTTTTTAAAAAATCCGGTAGTATTTATCTAGTTGGATAAACATTTATTAAACACCTACAGAGTTTCATGCCTTTTCCCTTCTGCCAGTGCTAGCTGCTTCTATTTATTCATTTCATTCATTCATTATTCAATAAATATTTACTGAACTACTTTTTATGTTCAAAGCACTACATTAGGCACCACAGGGGATGGAAAGATGAATAAGATGTAGCTTTCATTCTCAAGGAGTTTACAGTCTAGTAGGAAGGAGTAAGACAGGTGCATGAATAGCTCTGTGTAATACAAGGCAGAATGTTGTAGGAACTATAAATGACCCATTGTATAAAGTGCACTGGTGTCCAGAGGAGGAGAAGATCATGTATGCTTGGGTGAATCGGAACATAATATTTGAGTCATTCTCGGAAGGATAGATAGTATTTGCACAGCTGGAGATTTTTATAGTCATTGAAACCTTGTTTCTGAGGGTCATCTAGTTTATGTGACTCTCAGCTCTGTGTGTGAGTTGTTTCTAGAGGTGGAATGGAGATACGCAGTTGAGGTAGCCTGGGATGCTTTTCTTTTCTTACTTCTAAGCATTTGTTGAGCCCTTGAATTTTCTGATGTGCAAACTTGGATATAAATTAGAACCTCATAGCTTTGCCAAAGCAGTCACCTTCATGATGAAAAGCTGTTGTCATTCATTTATTGTTATGTTGTGTGCCAGGATTGTCATTACTGAGATTTTGTGGAACTGCTAAAGATTCTTTGAATAAGAATACAAGAGAGAAAAGAATTTTTATTTTATTTTGGGGTGGGGATAGGTGTTGAGGGGGGAGGCACTTTAATGCTGGAGCTAAACTGGCCATTTAAAACACCAATAAAAATCACCTTGGTTATAATGCTTGGGATGTCCTTTGAAGATCTTGTAGTATTCCTATATGTCAGTTTCCATTAACGGCTTATCTGGTGCTTTCTTCAAGGATCTGCATTTTCAACTGTGTGAGCAAAGTCAGAGATCCCAACCCCAAGATATACTGACCGCTATGGGGAAAACTGCAAATCCATCCTTTTCTAGCATGGAATTCTCTTCTTGACAACAAAATATTTTATGTTCCTGGTCATTCCAATGGCTGGTGCCTTCCCCACCCCACAAATTGACTTGTATTTAATACTTTGTATATATGTCGTATATTTTCAGCATATGGATTGTGTCCTACAGAATGTAAGCATCGAGAAAACACAGAGGGAAAATTTCCTTTTCATTTTTATTTCTGCATTTTATTTCTCCAGCACAATGTGGGACATATTGTTAATTATGTTTTTCAGTCATGTCTGACTCTCCATGACCCTATTTGAGGTGTCTTGGCAAAGATGTTGGAGTGCTTTGCCATTTCCTTCTCCAGCTCATTTTACAGATGAGAAAACTGAGTCAAGTAACTGGCTCAGGGTAACGTAGCTAATAAATGTTTGAGGTCAGATTTGAATTCAGATCTTCCTGACCCTAAGTCCTGTGCCACCTCGCTGCCCTGCTTCGCATATAGGAGGTACCAAATAAATGCTTTGTGATTGATTTGTGACTTTTCATGTCATAATTAGGTGTATTATAAGTACCTATGGATTAAGAAAGAATAAAATGACTAAGGAGAAAGTCATGCCTTTCCATCCTGTTTTAGCATGAGTTTTTTTCTTGACAACAAAATATTTTATGTTCTTGGTCATCCCAATTGCTTGTTGCCTTCCCCACCCCACAAAATGACTTGCATTTAATACTTTGCATTTATGTTGTATATGCTTTTCAGTGTATCTTGTCATATCTACATCTACATACGTTGAAAAACACAATGTAACGCGTACATTTTGAGGTATGTTACTGTGTATAGAAGGTAGGTTTGTTTATTGATCGATTAAGACATGGATGGACCCCGTAATAATATATCTTGGTCCCCCAGTAGTCTGTGACTCACAGACTGTGACACACTGCGTTAATACTCTGTTCAGGGAGTTGGCTTATAGCCACAACTTTTTATCGCCTGGTGGCTAACCTTCTGATGATGAGCATCTCCAGATGCTGCTGGCTGTCAAGCAACATATTTACACCATTTCTTGTCAGGCCTGTATGCTTAGCCTTTTCTGGCTTGATAGGGTGTGCCACAACTTTGTTTCTTCGGGTTTAGAACTTGGTTTTGATGGCCATCCCATGATAAAGCATCAGAACAGGACTTTAGAGATGGTCCTTAATCACTATAATTCATCAGCTGCAGCTAGTGACATTACAGCTGTGTATATCATATTCTGAAGATGAAAACCATCTGTTGCTCTGTGCGTCAAGGAACAATTGCAGAGCAGATCTTGGAAGAGCAATAATGTAAGGAGGGGGAGGGTATAGGAGGAGGGCTCTCGCATATGCTTATCTTGGACTTCATTTGCCAGCTTTGCATTTTAAAGAAGTGGGATCTGCTGTGAAGTCTTCAGCCTGGCTGATATATTTGTAGTGAAGCACACTCTCATTAGTCATTTTGGAAAGAATCACCCTACCAGGTGATGTCGAGGTCATTGAGTTCAGTCTTTGATGAAGGAAGAGCTCCAGTGTGCTGAATACACAGAAAAGACTAACCACAGGGAGCAGGGAACTTCAATGTGTTTAAATTTTCATCCTGAGCTGCGCTAGAGGAAGGTGGATTCTAAGATGTACTAGACAATTATTCAGTCATAATCCATTTTGCACTGTTCAGCCTTCAGAGAGGAGAGAACCATTTTTAGTGGATGCAAACTTGTTCACCATTCCCCTCCTGCAAAGGGGAGGTGTGAAGGGCATCTGGATTGACGTGGTAATCGTCAGCTCCCTTGTGGCTTGCTGTCAGCAAGCTGTTTTCCCATACAGGCAAAAGGTTGCTCAAAGTGGGCTCCTGTGCGTGTTTCCATAGCAGCAGTCGTGTTAATGATTTTCTCATTTTAGGGACTTTTGGGGGCTTCTTTATAGCTTTACAATGCAGCATTAAACAACAAATAGCATATTTAGGTCAAGGAAAGAAAATGTTTGCCAATAGGAGTGCCAGGCTTAGCATTCTGGGAGGGTGATTTTCTTGCAGCGATGAAGATTCTCTGTGGTTCACAGCAGCATTTTGCAGCAGGGTATCTCTCTGATACTACCCTTTCATTTTGGATGGGCTCTGAGACTTAAAAATTCAAGCCATCAGCATCCCAGCCATTTTTGGCAATCACGTGTCATTGCTACCTAAGAACAAATAAGAAAAAAAAGGTACCAATTAAAAGCCTCTGTTGGAGGAGGGGTAGACTTGAAGGGTTTCCATACAGCTGAGGTGTGTCATCTTGGTATTCCACGGCTCCTCCCGTTTCACACTCTGAGGCTGGATTTTTGTCAGTCTCTCCTTGGACGGAAGAGGATTTAGTGCAGCAGCTGATGCTTCTGTTCAGATTTTGTTGAAGATGGTACAGTGGGAGCTTATTCCTGAGGAATCCAGGCAGAGGATATGGAGACGGAGCAAGCAGTGATAGGAATGTGAATTTTGACAGGTTGGGATGGGTTGCACTACTAGTGTGATTCTGTTTAAAGGCATCCGCACAGTTTTGGAAAGAAACTGTGCTTATATGTGCAAACAGCAAGGAGAGAATAATGCCCTTGAATATACAGCACACAGTTGGACAAAAGAAGATTCAGGACTGTTCGTCTACTCCTCTCTGGTAAATGGTGAATTGCTTCATTGGTACATAGTTTAATAAATAAAGTGATCTTTACTCCTACAGTTAAATGTTTATTTTAACATATAGCTATGCATGCAGGGTTTCTGAATATGGCTTTTAGTGGCCAGAAGTCGAAATCATGTAGTGTACGGTGTCACACATTCATGTATGTCAGAATGCTGCATTTTAGCCAAACAGAAGTGCATGTATGAGCGGAAGTGCTGTTTCTACCTCTCTTGGTACAGAAATTAGTATGGACTGGCTACTACAAAGGTTTATAGACTGCTTACAACTCCTTCCTAAAATGGCCCTCGAAATAAACTCTATGAAAATTCATTTATTTTATTTAGTGTAATTCACGTATAGCACTTAAAAATAGAAGTAGTGACTGACAGCAGTGCTCTGAATTATTTAATCCTTTTACATTTAAACCTTTTTACTTCAGTGAATTGTTTTTTTCTCTCTCTCTTCTTAATAGCCTGTGATCAAGGCTGGCTTTTTAGGGGAGAGCTGTCCAAGGGGAGAATAGGAGCAAACTCTTTTGGAAGCCAGGAAAATATTCATAGTGCTTGTATTTTTTTGAAAGTCTGACTATTTGTACCATTTTTGTCTAAAGGGCTCTGAAGGTTGCTAGGTTTGAGGTGGGATTCAGGCATTTTCTTTTCCCTTCCCTATGTATTTAATCTAGCCTTAGGTAGCTGAGAGAAAAAAGCATGCCTGGGGTGTGTCTCTTGTTGGCTTTCTCACTTGGAGAGCATCCCCAGGCAGACTCCCAGCAAGTGTCTTCCTTCTCTTGTAGCATTCTTCATATTCCCTTTCCTGTCTGTCATCTGTGTCTAATGGTCACAGTTCATGCCAATGTGAATGGGAGGCTAAGAAATGTGAACTAATAAATGTGAAAGTATTTGGGTGTGCACAGGCATCTGTAAAAAAAAGTTAAATAAATAACTAAAACTGGAAGTATTTCTAGGTCATCAGTCTGGACATTGGGTCCTGGAAAGGCAGTTTTAACATGCTACATGTACTTCTAGAATTAATTGTGTCTCAGTCTTGCCTAAAGAGAGAGGTTTATTTGGTGTTGGAGAGCTTCTTCATGTTACCCCTTAAAATTTTGTGAAAAAAACTCACTTTAGTGATGGCTATATAATTTTAGAAAGCAATATATGTAGGCATCAAACCTAAGTGGAAAGATAACAAGTGATTAATATTTTAAGCTCTGTGTAATGTACTTCACAATATATATTTAAAGGGTATCTTGTATCAAAGATATAATGGCTCGAGAAAAATGACCTCTCCCAGAAGCTCTTTCAACATGGTCTTGAGGGGAGCTTTTCTGTCAGTACACTAGGAAGTCATCTTTCTACTGAATCTATACCATCGTAAATTGTAATCCTTCAAACACAGCACAGAGCTTCCATCTTAGTGTACATTCACCTTCCTGCCATCAAAGCATATTTAAGAGATTTCGGTATTAAGATTGTTTCCCCTAAGATTTAGAAATATTTGGATGTGGCTGGAGAATAATATCAATTGCTACAGGGTTAGGAATGTCTTTCCTGAAGCCCTTTTGCCCAGCAGCCTTGAATTTGGCCGTTGCATAGCCATGAATCTTATTGTCACATATAGTAAAAAAGAGAAGACACTGTTGCAAGATGCAGAGGTAACATTGTGTCCAGAATACTGGAGGGAGTGGGTGTATGGGATGCTCAAAGCCTATTGTCATTTGGATGTTTCTAAGGTCAAAGAGATAGTAAAAAATTATAGAATTCCTTGAACTCTGCTTGAGGTTGAGGTTAGAAGTGTGCTGTCTTTGTGTCCAGAGAAAGACTCTGTTCTCAGAGGTCCTGTTGAAAGGAGCAAACCTCCTGTAGTAGGAAGGCGAACTTGAAATTGGGGAGGTGACCCAGCACTTGTGAGCTGGCTTTGAATTTGAGGAATCCCTCATCTTTCTTTCTGCTGGTTGGTCCGTTGTGAAGCATCTTTTCACATAGGTGAGTGGGGTAGATTTTCTTTTCTTTTGTAGCCCTAGACCTTGCTCTTCTGTAATGTAACAAGTTGCATTTGTTTGTTAATGGGTTAAGTGTATAAGCCCTTTCCTCTAAAAACAGAAGACAGAGTCAGCCTTTTGACACACTAAGTTTGACCCGTTTTGTTGGCAAGATGGAGCCTTACACTGTCTCCTCCTTTGAGTTTCTATTAAGTAATATTTCAGAGTCTACTTGTGTTATTTTAGCTGATGTGAAAGATGTTTAGAAATCACATCCTTGACAACAGATGGGGCAGATCTAAAGTCTACAGCTGTACTTCCACCACTGGGCCAGAATGGATGACTTAAATTCTCAAGGGATCCTTTGCCTTATCTGGTACAGAGGGCAGGAAATCCTTAGTATTACCCCATTTCATTTTCTCATTTCTGTATTCAGGAATTCCCTGAGCAGAGGGAAGCCCCTGGTCTCTGTATTTTGTTTCATTGTGTTTCTGTGTTAGAAAAATAATAAGATAGATATACTCATAGGTTAGGAAGGTTGCTTGTTTATCCTGCTTCTATTAATATTTAGTTTCATTGAGTATAATTACCTGTGAGCCTCAGTGGCCTTTTCTGTAAAATGAAAGTTTTGTACCAGATGACCCAAAAGGTCCTTTCCAGTTCTAAATCTGCGATTCAGTCTCTAAAGTCAGAGTCATTGAGGGGTAGGAAGGAAGTTGAGGAAGGTGAATGGTTAACTCTAGAACTGGAAAGTTGAAAAAGATCAACTCATTTGTAGAAAAGAAAAAAATCTATTCTGAGTTCTCTTAGGGATAAATTAATGAGTAGAATTTTTTGGCCATTCTCTGAGAGATCTCTTTCTCCCTTCTTCCTCGTCTCCTGTTGCTCAGATGCTTTCTGCTACGATCTCGTCCTTCGCTCTTGTTCCCTGTTACCTGCACAGATGATCCCATTCCACCTCAGTCCTATCCATGTCCTTTCTGCAGGTCAGGCCTGCTGATCCCCATGGAGGATGGAGGCAGGGGCGGTGCGAAGGCTCTGTCTTGGGCTTCTTCTGTTCTCCCCCAGTACTACTTCACCTGATGATTTTATCAGCTCTCATGAATTCAGAGATCTTGATGATTTCTAAATCTCTTTCTCTAGTCCAAGTCTCTCAGCTGACTTACAATCTCACATCTCCAACTGCCTATTGGATATCACAAACTGGTTGACCTGTAGACATCTTAAACTGAGCCTATCCAAAGCTGAACTCATCATCTTTTCGCCCAAAATCTTCCCCCCTTATAAAGTTTCCTATCACTCTCAAGGATACCATTACCCTCCCAGGCACCCAGGCTTACAACGTAGGTGCTATCCTTGACCCCTTGTTCTCTCACCCCCTTCCTCTTTGCCAATTTGTCGTCAGCTTTGCAACCCCTCTTTGATATAACTCCTCTTTCCCCTCTGATACTGCTTCTATGTTGGTGAAGGTTCTCATCTCCCCACCCCTGGACAACTGTAATAGCCCCCTGGTTGATCTGTCTGCCACAAGTCTCTCCCCACTCTGGTCCAGTCTATTCAGCCACCAAAATGATTTTCCTGAAGTGTAGGTCTCTGTCACTGTCGCTACTCAAGCCCAGTGAATCCCTGTCATCCCTAAGAACAAATAGCAGAATCCATTGGGTATTCAAATCCCTTTATAACCTCACCCTTCCTTTCCAGTTTGCTTATACCTTACAGGCTTCCTTGCTGTTTCTAGAACAAAACACCCATCTTTTGGCTCTGGAAATTTTCGATGACTGCCTCTCTTTCCTGAATGTTCTCCTTCCTCATCTCCACCTCTTGTCTTCCATTAGTTTGCAGCTGAAATTCCACTTTCTGCTTTCCCCATCCCTCTTAATTCCAGTGTCTTCCCTTTCTTGATTATTTCCCATTTCTTTTGTATGGAACTTGTTTGGACACGGTTGCTTGCATGTTGTCTCCCCCATTAGAGTGTGAGGCTCTCAAGGGCAGGGCCCGTTTTTAATCTTTATATCCCTAACACTAAGCACAGTGCCTGGCACATAGCAGATTCTTTAAAAAAAATGCTTGGTTAAAAAAATAATAGGGAAGAAAATGCAAACCACTCCAGTTTCTTTGCTAAGAAAATCCCAAATAGGGTCACAAAGAGTCTGAAATGGCTGAACGACAGCAATAAATGCCTTGACTGACTTCCATAAGACAAAAAGTACCACATGCGATCATATCCATGAACTATGCAGTCCAATGCTATTTTTTTTTGACGGTGGAAGCCCAGAGGGTGATCTCTGTCTCTGAGGCTGATCTATAAACTGTTTGGTTTTTAAAAACATCCTTCATTTCCTAATTAGCCTTTTAGAAAAGTCATCCGTTAATTTATCTAAAATCTCTCTTTGAACTTATTTCAAAGGGGATAGCAAGTTCTGAAATTTGCTGTCCTCACATGACCTCTTTTTGATTTGGGTGCCCCATCCCCCAACTGATAGATAAGATTGTGTGAATGTATATAATCCATTTATACTTTAGGAGCTTGAACACTTACGTGACAGGTTTCTCAGACTCCTGTTTGAACTAACTATGTCCCTAGAAGAGTGGTTCTGTCATCTTGATACTTTCAGTTATTCTTTGCTGGCCATCAATTATGTCAGTCTTGAGGTATGGGGACCACCGTGCCATGTTTGGACTACAGGACCATGATCCTCTAGGTGGGCTAACATTTGTGCTATAAATGTCTGGCCTAATGATACCCAACATTTTTCTGGCTTTTTTGATCACAACAAATTGGGTTGATATTTTCAGTTAATTGCCAGTAAGGATTCTCAGGGGTAAACCCTGTTGGATTGAACTAGCAGTCTACAGTTAATCCTCTGTGATTAAATGCCATACTATGGAGTTCAGTGCTCAGGTCCTGAAATGGAGTTTGGATCCACCCCTGACACTTTTTTTAGCTTGTGGGCATGGACAAAAACACTCAATCTCTCTGAACCTCAGTTTCCTTATCTGTAAAATGTTGTGCTTTCCTTAGGATGGGTTCTTAAGTTGGTGCCTGTGAACTTGGTTTTTAAAAAATTGATAAGTATATTCCAATATAATAGATTTTCTTTTTTCTCCTCTTTTTGATATATTCTAACATATTATTCTGAGAAGGGTTCCATAGATTTCATCAGAATGCCAAAGAGGTCCATCATACACACACACACACACATACACACACATACATACATACACGCACACATGCAAATGATGACAAAGTTAAGAAAAAAAAGTTAAGAACCCTTGTCATAGGGCATTGTTGTGAGATTAAGTACTTTGAAAACCTTAGATTCCTATATGAATGTCCTCTCTCCCCTGATGCTTAACCACCATTATTTCCCTGATGCTTAATTACAGTTACAATCTATTTTATAGACACGGAGATTATTTTTAATTGTTTGTAGATGAGGGACTTTTGTTTCTTTTCCTTT
Organism: Bettongia penicillata ogilbyi; assembly: GCA_023548195.1. Classification (NCBI taxonomy): domain Eukaryota; kingdom Metazoa; phylum Chordata; class Mammalia; order Diprotodontia; family Potoroidae; genus Bettongia; species Bettongia penicillata. Next base: position 2,291,726 of record JAJHZJ010000121.1, on the reverse strand, counting down.
TGTGCATACAAGTTGAACCTGCTTTTAATATTGATATTCATTAAGTGTTGATAGAACTGCCTAATGAATAGGGTTGACACTTTAAGTTTTCCACATACTTGAGCAGATTGTGTAGTTCACACTATGATTCAGGGTTTTGCTTTTTTTTTCCTGAAAAAGAAAAATGACCACTGGAATTCTTAAATAACTAAAAAGACCCCAGAGACCATTTGATTTTCTAGGCACCCTCTCTTATTTTATAAGTGGAGAATCTGTTCCCTACAGTGTTTAAAAGACTTGTTTGAGGTCACACAGACTGAAAGCATCGGAGGCAGTATTTGAACCCATGACCTATGCAGAGCCGGTGCTATTTCCATTGTACCTGGTTGTTTAGTACTATTTGTCTATGACCCCTCAAGGAGGCAGTTCAGTGGATAAAGCTTTATACCTGGAGTCAGGACAGCCTGAGTTCAAATATTGCCTCAGACACTTAGTAGCTGTGTAACCTTGGGCAAGTCACTTAACATGTGTTTGTCTTTATCCACTGGAGAAGGAAATAGCAAATCACTCCAGTATCTTTCCTAGAAAATTCCATGGACTATTACAGTTCAGAGGGTCACATAAAGTTTGACATTCCTGAAGAACTGAACAGCATGGCCACTCAACATGTAAACATTTTTCCCCACTTAGAAATTAAAATACAGTGTTGTCCATGGTTTATTACTTGTATTGGTTTTTTAGTTGTTAGATAAAAGGTGGGCCGGTCATATTTCGAGAGCAGCTAGGTGGTGCAGTGGATAGAGTGCCAGGCCTGAAATCAGGAATCTATCTTCCTGAGTTCATATTCTGCTTCAGGCTTTTACTAGCTGTGTTACCCTGGGCAAGTCACTTAACCCTATTTGCCTCAGTTACCTGATCTGTAAAATGAGCTGGAGAAGGAAATGGCAAACTATTACAGTGTCTTTGCCAAGAAAACCCCAAATGGGATCATGAAGAGTTGGACACAGCTGAAAAGTTACTGAATCAAAATTAAAAATAAAAAGCTATATTTCACGATGCCCTTGGGCAGCAGAAGAGAAACTCTTTATCCAGATAGGGGTCATTTTCAGTTCATTATAAAAGGAAGCAAAAGATACAGATTGTCTTTTTATTTTTTAAAGTGGAGGTCAGGAACTTAAAACTGTGAGCAACTACTTTATAAGCTATAATAAAAACATTTTGATGATAAAAGATAAAGTTTTTGAATATTAAGGTTGAAGGGGAGGGAAGGAGAGTGAGAAAAAAGGAGTAAGGGAGACAGAGAGAGGGAAGGAGATAACAAGGGAGGGGGGAGAGAGGGATTGAAGGAGGAATAGAGAGGGAGAGGGATAGAGAGAGAGGGATAGAGGGAGAAAGAAGGGGATGAAAGGAGAGGGGCTGTGAGAGAAAGAGAGGGATGAGGAGAGGAAGGAAAGGATGAAGATAAAATGAAAGAGGAATGAGAGAGAGAGAGAGAGAGAAAGAGAGAGAAGAGAATTGGACAGCTGTATACCCAAGAATAAGTCTGCCTTGTTTTGTATATCTCTTCTGTGATATAAAAGGAGGTACAGTTCTCCCAAATAGTACTTTCATATGTGCAGGAAATGTGTGTTACCTTCCTAAATTAAATGTAAATTGTTTAATTTCCTCCCAAGTACGGACACCAGTTCAAGCTAGTTGTCTTTCTTCCCTTAGCCAACACATACATTTATCTCCTCTGGTACCAATTCAGTGTTAAAAATTTGAAAATAATGGTTGGAGAAGGAAGCTTTCCTAACACTAATGAGCGAACAGAAGAAACAGAGGGACCCCAAGATTCTATGGGATAAATGTGTGTTTTCTTGCCAGGAAAAGAACAAATTTGTTAAGGAGCGTGGGAGCTGTAAGTAACTGGCCTCAGTTGAAGTGAGATTATTCTAACATCAGGACTTGAACAAAGAGTCTGTTTAGTTACCAAAGGGCAGAAGCGAATTGAGGATTTAATTGCACATGAAAGTTTTCTCCTTTCCTCAGCAGGGTCTCTCTTTCCAGAGCCATAGGAGAGGTCTGTGCTTGTAACACGGAAGGCTTGGCAGGTGGATTCCCTATTATCTAGCTTACCTGGTTGTGAGTAGAGAGGATGCTATCTATGTACCAAACTAATGGATCCTAGCTTAGAGACTTGGGTTTTTGCTTTTCCATTTGCTGGGTCTGCTTTGCAAACCATGTGCTTGTGTTTATCCACCCATCTGAAATCATTCAAAGGAACCAGTTCCTTGACACATTATTTGAGTAAATTTTAATTTCTCTACAATTTTGTTCTTGTTGAGCCGTATTTCAGTCATGTCCAACTCTTTGTGACCCCATTTGGGGTTTTCTTGGCAAAGACACTGGAGTGGTTTGTCATTTCCTTCTCCAGCTCATTTTACAGGTGAGGAAACTGGAGCAAAAAGGGTTAAGTGACTTGCCCAGGGTCACACAGCCAGTAAGTGCCTGAGGTCAGATTTGAATCAGGAAGATGAGTCTTCATGACTCTAGACCTGGCACTCTATCCACTGTATACCACCAAGCTATTCTACAAAGTTTTCTTTTATTGCTGAATGTCTGTTGGAAGATATTCTTGCTCTTTCCTCGATGAAATGAATACCAGGTTACATTTAAGCAAATAGTGTTATGTCCAACTGAAAAGCAGACCTCCAAGGATTGTGTTTTTTTCTTTTGTGCATTTAAGCCTTTGGCATAAAAAGTACAGCATCACATCAGGTATATTAGCTTCCCAAACTTATATAATACTTTATATCTAATATTTTCCTAAGTGTTATAGGATTGAAAAGTAAAGGAAGTAGTCCCAGCACTTAATTTCATCATCATCATCTTCATCATCATCATCCCTTTGCTTGTCATTGAGTACCGTCAGTTTCCATCACTATGCTAGCTACTCTTGTATTTACAGGGCTTAGTTGAGACATGGTTAATGTCCTGGAGAGAAATACAGTGACTGGATCCAGGTCAATGCAGTAGAGAAATATGCAAATTAAGTGATGTAGAATTAAGACAGATCAATCTATAAATATATGAGTGGATGCAGATTTACATAGTAAAGAAATATGCAAATTAAGTGATATAGAAAAGACAGAACAGTCTAAAAAAGTATGAACAGATCCAGATTTATATAATAAACAAATATACAAATTAAGTGATATAGAAAAGATAGAACAACCTATAAAAGTATGGAGACTGAAGCTTTAGAACGCTGGATTTGAGGAATCTTGCTTCTCCGGGTTGAATTCGATGCAGTAAATATTCTCTAGGGGCCAGTTACTAGACACTACATATGAGGAGGCTGAGCCTGACAGTAAGCTGTATCTTTAGGGGTAGCACTTATCTCCTGACTCACTGGTTTCCTCTCTGCAATTTATAGTCTTAGAGTTGTCTAGAGTGTGCTAGAGACTCGCCTCGTATTACCAGTTTGTGTTGGCAGCAGGGACTTGAATCTTCCTAGCTTCCAGGCTAGATCTTGTCATTTATCCCATACTGCTTCTTATACTGCTCCTATGAATTTTATTAGTTACAATGATTTTTTTTTTTTGGCCAATAGCAGGCCTTTTAATCCTTGTCCCATCTAATCATCTGCTGAGTCGATGGTCATTTGTCCAATTCTCCTCAAAATGAGAGCACTTTATAAACTGTCAATTGCTATAAATGTTAGCCTTTATCAGTGTTTTCTCTGAATTTAGCTGCTCTTGTCTGCCTGTATGCAAGAAGGCCTTTTTCACAGAAACACTGGATCTCAGACTTTGAAGGTTTCCTTGACTAAGCCATCACATAACTGAATCCTAGCCAGAACACCCCACAACAAATGATCTATCCCAGAAATGGGGGGTCCACTATGACCTGAGGCATCTCATTCTAGGGCTTTTGTTGTTGTTTTCCATTGTTTTCAGTCGTGTCCAACTCTTTGTGACCCCATTTGGGGTTTTCTAGGCAATGATACTGGAGTGATTGTCCATTTCCTTCTCCGTCGTGGTTGTTCGTCCTTCGTTCTCAAAGAGGACCAGTGACATCAGGAGGGTGATGTTTTGATGTGCAAGTGAGTTGGATTTAAGTGAGGCAAGGCTGTGCCAAGTCATCAACCTCACTCTCTCTTCCAGAGTCATTGGAGTCCAGTGGCAAGACATAGGTCTGGATGACTGGCAGTGACCCAAGAATCAGAGAGAGACCTTGGCCTTTTTTAAAGAAAATTTATTTATTTATTTGTTTTCAGTTTTCAACAATCACTTCCATAAGTCTTAAATTTTCTCCCTTTCATCCTCAAGAAGCCTTGCAATCTCATATGGGTTCTACACATACATTCTTATTAAAATACATTTTTACATTAGTCATGTTGCACAAAAGAATTAAAACGAATGGGAGAAACCATGAGAAAAACCAAACCAAACCAAAACATAACACAAGAGAAAATAAATAGTCTGCTTCATTCTGTGTTCTGATTCCATAGTTCTTTCTCTGGATGTGGATGGCATTTTGCCTCAAGAGTCCTTTCATTGCTATGAAAGGCTAAGTCTAGAAAAAAACAAGTGCTCACATGCTGTGGTTTTTACTGAGTATAATGTTCTCCTGGTTCAGCTCATTTCACTCAGCATCAGTTCATGTAAGTCTTTCCAGGATTTTCTGAAGTCCTCCTCTTCATCATTCCTTATAGCACAGTAGTATTCCATTTCATTCATATACCACAGCTTGTTTGGCCATTCTCCAATTGATGGCCATACCCTCAATTTCAACCTTGGTCTTCTTAAGCTAAGGTCTTCCCCAACTTTCAGTTTGCCTGAGGCAACACCCATTCAGTAGCTAAAGCTCATTTTATAGAGGAGGAAATTGAGGCAAACAGGGTTAAGTGATTTGCCAGAGTCACACAGGTAGTATCTGAGGCCAGATTTTAACTCGTGAAGATGAGTTGTCCTGACTCCAGTCCTGGCACTCTATCTGCATTCCATACTTATACACTTCTAATTGCCAAGAAGATTTTATTTACTTCCAGCCAAAATATGCCTGCCTGAAACCATCAGCTAAGCTTTGCCCTCTGGGACCAAACAAAACAAATCTAATCTGTCTTGCACATAACTTTTCAGATAATTGAAGACAGCTAGTATGATGCCCCTAAGTTTTTTTCTCCTATAGGCATAGCTGGATAACTTACTGTCTAGAAAGCTGTTGGAAGTAAATATTGTGCTGGATAGATAGTTAAATTAGATGTATCCTAAGACTCCATCCATCTCTGCGGTACTATGAGTCTAATCCCACTGTGGACAATAGCTAATTAATACAGGTAACCTGCAAAAAAATACAACATTTGTTGGATTAGAATTGAGTTACAGTGAAGTATTAAGATCTTTTGGAGAGCCTCAGAATTGAGGACCTCACGTGTCATCTCAATCCAGCTCCTGTCTGAGCAAGGATCCCCTCTACCTAATCCTTAACAGGTGGCAGCTCGGTGGATCAGAGGATAGAGTGTTGAGTCTGGAGTCAAGAAGACCTGATTTCACATCCAGCCTCAGATAGTAGCTGTTTGATCCTGGGCAAGTCACTTAACCTCTATTTGCTTCAGTCTCTCATCTGTAAAGTGGGGACATACTGGAAAAGAAAATGGCAAACTACTCTGGGATCTTTGCCAAGAAAACCCTGTGGGTAAAAAGTCCATGGGGTCATGCAGAGTAGGAAACCACTGAATGACTGCATAACAAGTCGTCCCAGAAGCTCTTTCATGGGGCCCATGAGATTAAAATTCTTATAATAATATTAAGATGGTTTAATTTCTAATACAGTAAATATCAATAGATATAACCCATAGACAAAAGTCCTTTGGGATCTTCAATCATTTTTAAGAATATAAAGGAGACCTAAGACTGAAAAAGTCTGAGTACCACCCAGTCAGATGATTTCAAAGATCACTTCCAGTTTGGACAGTTCTGTTTCTTGTGGTTATGGTCTGGGGGATGTAGCACCCTCCTTTATCTCCTGCGTTTCTCCTTTAAATAGCCGCCACACGGAACACAGGTAAAAGATACCTATGAATATTGAGAATTTGAGCATAATAGGTGATACACAAATGAGAAATCAGTCACATAAGTTAAATAGAGAGCACTAATGTGTCCAGCACCTGAGTAAAGATCCAGTCACCTAATTCCACTCTTTTTCTGATCTCTAATTGTTCTGATTCTCTTAAGAAGTCTGTCTGAGTTTTGTAGTTCCAATATGTTTTCCCCATTACAAAAAGATAAAGTAAAACAAAAACTCCAACCATTCAACATCATCCCTTTCCGTTAGCTTACAGAGTAATGTGTTTCTTTTGCTATGTACCTAAAACCTTTCTTCTCTCTTTCTGCATTGCCAGAGATCTCTCCTTTCCCCTTAATCTGTTGCTCGTTAGGACCAAGAGCTGAGAATTACCCCTCAAAAGTTAATCCTGCAATTCAGAGATGCTACCATCAGGTGGCAGTGAGGTTTCTGCCCTGTGGTCTGAATGGTCTGCCAGCCAGATTTTTTAACCATGAATTGTTCAGATTTTAATAGTAACCTAATAACAGCAAGAAAAATGCCTTATTCATTATATAGCCAAATTAGTAGACATTTGTTATTATGAAAATTAGGTATTATCCACTAGGATTCAGAATCAGAAAAGAAAATGCTTTTTTCTCCTATTAAAAAAATCAGTGTCTCTATACCCAGGATACCATGTGATTGCTACACTTTGAGGAAAGTCATAACAGGGACAAAAGGACAGTTAAATTTTCATCATTGTAATGATGTTTTGAATTAGCAGATGGAAATCCTTAACCATGAAGTTAATAAGGACTGTACCCCCTCTACATTTCCTTGTCCTCAAGCACAGCAACCTAAGGTAAATGCCACTGTGGATCTCTCTCTATTCCTTTTATTTAGCCCAAGATGGACTAATTGTAGTGGGTGTAGTGGGTAATTGTAGAGGGCATAGGAAAAATGTAAACTGTAATATTGAGAAACCGACACGGTATTCATATTTTTTGTTGTTTTCTGTTATTGGTCAATAGCAGAATGTCTCCTTGAGTTCATTGTCAGATTAAAAAAAATCCAATGTAACCAGGAAGCTTTATTTTTCTTTTAAAAACTTTCAGATAATCTAGCAAGTAGTCACTAAACTTGACTTTTTTCTTTTTTGCTCTGAAAACTTTACTACCCTTTAAGACTGGGCTGTTGCAGAACCATGTCGGCCATTGGCCAAACTGTAATCTCTGGTGACTGGTGTTTTAAAACAAGTGGAAATTCTGACAGTTTGTGCAGATGCCTGTTTATATAAAAAGACTGGTTGAGGGCCAAAAGTTCAAGCAGACAGTTATGGTCATAATCTAAAAACAGGCTGTATCTATACAGGAGCTGGACTTACCCATAAGCTTTTAAAACTTGGCTGCTTAAAATTTTCAGCAACTTTTTTTTTTTGCACTCCTGCCTCCCTTTTTTAGAGTGTGGGTTGGGGTGGATGGGAGAAGGAGTTCCAAGATGAACTTATTATAATTTACTTTACCTACTCTGAAAACCCACAGCATCAGCATCAGATGGGACTTGGCTAAAACCACACAATTACTGAATCTGTAAGAATTTCAGATAATCTTGAGTAAGCAAAGTCATTGAGAATTTAATGAGTTCTTCCTCTGGCAGATGAACTTAAAAAAAAAAAGAAAAGCCACAAACTTAATAAATTAGACTATTTTTTGCTTTGACTAATTAAAAAGCAGTGCGACTTTTACGTTACCTTAGCTGCCTTCTTAACTCTATGTGTATATGCATGTATCTCCAACATGTGCCCTATATCTTCAACCACATGCCCGCACTTGCATGTGTCTTCTGAACAGGGAGATTAATTAACTGGAGAGTGTGAAAGGCATCCAAGGAGTTACCACACAGGATTTTGGAGGAGATTTAGGAAATTTATTTCCAAAATAGAGTGTGGAGGTTCCATGGGCCAGACTCTTACATGTTTGGAATATGTGGGTCTTTTTTTTCTCATATTTAAATTTTTTACTCATACTTAAATATCTTGTTTTCTTTCTTTACTGAGAAAGCTTTTCTTGCGACATAATCAATATTTGTGGATTATCCACAGGAAAAAAAATTGTAATTCTAGGCTCTTTCCCCTATTGCCTCCGGGACAGTCTTGGCTGTCGATTCCACATACCCTCACACCAACTATATGATAAGAATTTCAAACTAATTTTAACAATAGACAAAGAAACATAATTAGGAAGACAAATCTATTGCAAAAAAAGTCATAGCATATATTACATAGCCAAATATAGATACTTTTTGTACTGCATACACACAGCTAATTAGTCATTAGAATTAATAAATAAGAATGATCGTTATGTCCTCGGTTCAGACAGGGAGCTTATGGGCAAGTTTGCTTTTCTCTCCTGAGAGTATTTCCCTTGGTCTGACGCAGTGGGAGAAGTGAAAGGAGCATCTGGCTCTCTGGAGTGGACGGAAAGGCATGTTGTGACAGGAAATGGGGGGAGGGAAGGGGAAAGGAGGACTGAGGAAATGGAGAGACTAGTAGAGGGGAAGCCTGTAAGGAGAGAAATGTTTGTGGTTGTCAGCCAATGGAAAGAGTCATGACCCTTCCTTTGACCTCATTCTCTACTACCCCAACACTCCTTTAGCATTTGTACCACCATCTGATTCTTTGAGCCAAGAACTTTCAGAATGTTTTTCATGTCCTGGTCATCTGCATGACCTTGACTGAGTACTTCAGTCAGAGCTAAGTGGCTGTAGACTGAAGTTTCAATGTCCTTGTGGGTCAACACACTCATCAGTTTGACAATGACCCCTTTCCATTTCCTTGTAGGGTCAGAATGTTGGTAATTTAGTACTCGTTTCACACCTTAGGGGTTGCTGAAAATAATTTATAACTATGGCTTCTGACTTCAGGAAACTTGTATTTCCACTGTGAAGATATTTGTCTTTTCTGAGTAGAAAATATGAGGAGCTGAAAAGATTCTCTCATCTTCAATTTAAGCATAGACTTTCTGATACTGGGAGATCTAGCCTGTACTATCTACCCAGGAGATCTAGCCTGTACTATTAAATAACTTTTATCCTGAGCAAATAATTTTACTTTTCTTGGCCCCAATTTCTTCATCTTTTAGAAGAAAATGAGAAGTCTAGATTACATGTTCTCTAAGATTCCTTTCTAGCTCTAAAAATCCTATGAACTCCCTGCTCACACAGACCTCATTTGTCTAGCCACCATCCTGTTCTGTTCTCTAGGGTTCTGCTTTTATGGGGAAGCTTGGGTTATTTTGCAGTATTTCTTAGATCAAGTTGTTTCAGCCATTTGCACTCTGAAAAATATGGTTGGTAAAGGGCTTATGGGACATATTAACTTACTAGCCTGTTGCACTATTTTAACCTAGTTAGTCTTCTTCCATTAACTTGTGATCACAGAACTATTATCCTATACCAGCCCCTTCAAGCCCACTTCTTGCTGTCTTTCCATTGACCAATAATTCAATATGCTATATTAATACTCCTAAAATACTCCTTTCCTCTTCCTTCCAATAAATTCCTCAAGAATTTCTTACTGCATCCATCCAAGACCCCTCTGCCTAGATTTTAAGACCCTCCAAAATCTTGTCCCATTTTACCCATCCCATTATTCCCCAACAAGAATCCTGTCTTGGCTTCCCTTCTCATAAGAGGCACATATGCCCATCTTTAGGACTTTCCTCTTGCTATTCTAGCAAGAGTTATCTTAGGTGAGTTGAAAGTAGCACTAGATTTGAAGTCAGAAGGCCTGGATATGAATCCTGGGCTCTGCCATTTGCTAGCTATGTGTCCCTGGGTAAGTAAATTCATTTTTCTGTGCCTCAGTTTCCTTACATGTAAAATTAGGATAACAATCACAATATCTACTTTATAGGGTAGTAGGCTCAGTGCTAAATAAACCATTATAATTATTCCTTCTGCTGATCCATTCCTTTGAGGCCCAGCAAAAGTTTCACTTTTTTTCTATGAAGCCTTACTCAGATAGGCTGATCTATACTGATTATTAGGACTCCGCATCTTAGCATTTAGTCATTTTCTAATTTGTTTCTTGTGTGTCAGTCTTGTTTCTTCCTTCAGACTATCAATGCTTTGGTTATGCCTCCTTTATATTCCCCAGAGTGACATTTCCAAAGTCACTTAGATATTAAATGTTTGAGGAGGGATTTGAATTAGGTCCTCTGAATCTGGAGCCAGTGTTCTTTCTTTCCTTTGTTGATGAGGCAACTGAGGACCGGGAAGGGTCAGTAAGTTTTCCAAAGTTGTTATATTTGAGGTAGGATTTGAACTGAGGGCCTTTTAATCCAGGGCTAACATTGTACCCAAAATGCTTCCCATTACGAATGAGGAAACTCAGGCTCAGGGAAGTTAAATGACTTGTCCAAGGTGGAATGGTGGTAATTAAGATACACAATGGAATCCTCTACGTTTTACCTCCACAGCCTTTTTCTGCTCTATCCATATTGTTTGTCCTCAGTAAATATCGATGATAAATTGGAAAAGATTAGAATGCATATTAACTGAGATTTGCAGATGAGTCATATATAACTTTGGCTTCTTGATTCATTAATAATTTTTTACTAATTTTTCCTGAGAGGTCTACATAAAATCACAGGACTGCCATGTTCATTTGATTTTTTCCTACGTTTGTTGAGCAAAGATTTGAAAAGAGTGATAAAGAACACAGAAGAACATATCAATGTCAGCTTTGGGTCTATGGGAAGGTATAAGTCTTTCATCCTGCCCCAATCTCACTTCTGACCTCCAGTCTAACATCTCTAACTGCTTTGTAGACATCTTCAACTGGCTGCCCAGTTGAAGCATCTTAAACTCAGTTGGTCCAAAATGGAGCTCATTATCATTCCCCCTTAAACCTCCTGCCTCTCCTACTATTGCCATTACTGTAGAGGGCAACACCATCGTCCCCTCAGGGGAGTCTCTCAGGCTTACAAACCTCAGAGTCATCCTGAATTCCGCACCGTCTCTTACTCTACGTATCTAAATTGTTGTCCTTTTATTTCTTAATAATATTTTATTTTTTCCCAATTACACATAAAGATAGTTTTTGACATGGATTTTTGTAAAATTTTGAGTTCCAATTTTTCTTCCTCCTTTCTCTCCTCCCTAAGACGCGAACCAATCTGATATAGGTTATGCATGTACAATCATGTTAAACACATTTCCACATTAGTCATATTATGAAAGAAGAATCAGAACAAAAGGGAAAAACCATGAGAAAGAAAGGACGACAAACAATAAAAGCATGGATAGTATATGTCAATCTGCATTCAGATGCCATGCTTCTTGCTCTGGATAGGGTTACCATTTTCTGTCATGAGTCTTTTGGAATTGTCTCTAAGCTGTTTTCAGGCTGGTTGATCTCCCTTTTCTGTCCTCTGACAATGCCACCCCTAGAGTAGACCCTCTAGAGTGGGTCTAGACTTGTGCAGTAACCTGGGGTGAGTCTGTTTGCCTCTAGTCTCCTCCCACTCCAGTGCATCCTCCATTCATTTTCCTAAAGCATTCCCTTTCTCAGTAAACTTTAGAGGCTCCCTGTGGCTTCCAAGAGCAAATAAAAACTGTTCTGTTCAATATCCGAAGTCCTTCATAATAGAGCTGCCTCCTGTTTTTCCATCCTTTACGCACCTTATTCCCCAACATATACTCTTTGATCCAGTGGCACCGACCTCCTGGTTTTTCTACAAGTATGACACTCAACCTTTTAGCTCCAGGCATTTTCTCTGGCTCTCCTCCTAACCTGGAATGCTTTCCTTCCTCCTCTCTAACTGCTCACCTCCCTGGCTTCTTTTAAGTACCAAGTAGGAATGTAGCCTCTCCAGTCCCTCTTAATTCTAGCACCTTTCCTCTGTCAGTTATTTCCTAGTTATCCTCTTTGTAGGTTGCTTTATATGTTTTTCTTTCTATATGGTCTTCTCCATTATATTGTCAGCTCCTTGAGGGCAAGGACCGTCTTTTTGCTTCTTTTTAAGTGCGCACACGTGCGTGCATGCATGCGTGCGTGCATGTGCGTGCGTGCATAGATAGATATAGAGATGCAATGGAAAGAATACCTTGTCTAGATTCAGAGGACCTAGCTCAAATGTAGCATTTTTAGGTTGTGTATCTGTAGCATCTATTACATTGACCAGAAAAGGTTTCTTTCTGGTTGTCCATGAGCTTAGTTTTGTCTTAAAGGGATTCTAGGAGGAAAAGGAACATTCCTGGCATGGAGTATAGAAAAGCACAGAGCTGGTAAATGGAATGTGAAGAACAGCAAACCCTCAGTTACATCGAATAGTGACTTGTCTAGTTTACTTAGTAGGGAGAGAGCATAAAGAGCAGTTACTTGGAATAAGTTTAGAAAGGTAATTGGGATCCAGATTGTGGAGGGTTTTAAATGTCAGGCTGAGGAGCTTGTAACATTACCATAAAGGCAATTGGTAGCTGCTAAAGCTTTTTAAGGAGAAGAACGACATGGTCAGACGTGCGCTCTGAGATGATTAATTCTCTAGCTCTTTAGATGGTGGGTAAGAGAAGGGGAGAGACTCATAAATGCAGTGAAAAGTTAGGGGGCCATGAACATGGTTTGGAGGCATCCAGATGGCACAGTGGGTAGAGGGAAAGGCTCAGTCAGGAGGAATTGAATTCAAATTTGGCCTCAAACAATTTACTAGCTGTGTGACCCTGGGCAAGTCACTTACCTTTCTTTGCCTCAGTTTCCTCATCTGTAAAATGAGCTGGAGAAAGAATTGTCAAACCATTCTCAAGAAAATGCCAAATTGAGTCACAAAGGGTCCGACATGTCTGAAATGACTGAATAACAGCAAAGGTATTTGTAGGCAACAGGGAAGAGGCTTCGCCAAGGAAAGATTGACTATGGCAGACTAATAGAGGGGACAAGCTTCTGAACGAGGTCAAGGGCACAATTAGGAAGGTTAACCTTGGCTTGCACTTTGATACCTTTGGGCATGTTTTTGGTTAGATCTAGAATCTTTTTTCCCTTCCATCTATTGAATTCCAACTGTTTGACTTACCTCGCCTCCCCTTCCCAGACCTCATTTGGCACTTTCTTTGTAACTCTCCAGTCTTTTATCTTGTATTAGATTGTTCTGTAATTATCTGCGAATGCATCTTGTCCCCTATTTGTCTATAAGCTTCGTGAAGACAAAGAAAGTGTCTTATCTAAACTTTGCATCCCCTTTAGTGCTCCTTAAGTAGAAAATATATGTTTGAATTGAAGGAAACAAGTTGATTAATCAATTAAACGAATTCATTGAAACTGTAATGGAAGAGTTTTAACAACCTATTTACATAGGGTACCATTAGAGGGGATGCGGCACTTGACCCAGAGTCAGAAGGACATGATTTCAAATTCAACCTCAGACATTTATTAGCTGTGTGATCCCCAAGCAAGTCACTTAACCTCTGTTTGTCTCAGTTTCCTTATCAATAAAATAATGGTACCTGCTTCCCAGGGTTGTTGTGAGAATCCAATGCAATGATAATTATAAGTGCTTAGCCCAGTAGCCATCCTCACCATCACCATCCTCACCATCACCATCTTCACCATCACCATCACCATCATCATCATCCTCACCATCATCACCATCACCATCATCATCATCATCATCATCATCATCATCAGACTTGATGTAAAGTAATCATTTACATTTTCTTGCCCTTCTCAGCATCTGGCATAGTGTTCCACACAAAGACATTTAATAAATGCCAGTGTCTGTTCTTAAGGAGCTTGCCAATTAATTTGAGACAAAAAAATGGCAGATCAGCATGGGAACAAAAGCAGAAAAACCCTGAAACTGGTACCAACTGGTGTTATACAAAAAAAAAAGGAGAGGAGGTTCTGAGGAGATGAATTTTAAAAATGATCACTATAGGCTTTATCATTAAATAATTTCTGTAAATTATGAGTTTTTGAATGAGGTCTTGGATTGGTGAAAAAGCAGCAGCAATGTAAGTTATTGATGTCAATCTAAATACTTTGCTTCATCTTTCTGCTGGTAAAGTGGTTTTATTAGAATGATTTTTTTTAAACCAGAGCTATTATTTCATTGAATAAGGAGCTCCTGTGAGGAACTCCTTGGGATAATCTTTGTCAGCATCTTCTTTGTAACTTAGAAGTCTTAGGGAGATTTTTGGGGCACTGAGTGGGTATTATTGTTGGTAAATAGAGGAGTAAAATGGCAGCTAATAGCTTGAAAGATTTGTCCAGGATCATATCTAACATGGGAAGTGAAACAAGGGTTCAGCTCAGATATTCCTAAATTCCCACAGGAGTCCACTGTGTCAGTGAAATGAAGCAGTACATTTGAACATGATTTGAAAAAGTTAAACTACATGAACTCTATAGATCAAAAACTTCGTCTGATGCTTCCAAACTCTGATGTATCATGAGAAAAATTACTTGAATCAAACTGCTCATTTTCACAGCTGGAGACAAAATAAAGTTTAGTCCTTTGCCTCCTTTTGAGAGAAGCAAATGTTACGTGCATAATATTCATTTAATTTCTTAACTCCATTGGGAAATAAATCTCTGAAAATATTTTGATCACTTTTTTCATAACGGTCGCAAAGGGACTATTTGGCTTCTGCACAGAATAAAGAATATTTTGGCTCAAAATAGATCTTCCTCTTAATATTTTTAGAAATCCAAAACACTGTTCTTGCAACAAAATCTCTTACTGCCATTTAGGTGGGTCCTCTCTAAAAACAGCCTGTAGTCCTTTACCTAGTAACTCCTGTTACCTCTCTCTTTTTCTGGTGAATCTAAGGGGAATTTAGCTCTTCTTTCCTGACTTATCTTGAGAGTATTTTTGCTAGCTAGATAGAGGGTAGGTGTAATTTCCATCTAGTAAATGAGGAAAACTGGGATACTGTAATGATGATGGTGAGGATGATGAGGAGGATTTTGTTACTGTTGTTCAGTTATCTTAATCATGTTTGGCTCTTCGTTGACCCCATTTAAAGTTTGCTCAGCAGAGATATTGGAGTGGTTTGTCATTTCCTTCTCCAGCCCATTTTACAGGTGAGAAAACTGAAGCAAACAGGGTTAAGCGACTTGCCTAGATTTACACAGCTAGGAAGTGTCTGAAGCCAGATTGGAGCTCAGGAGGATGAATCTTTCTGTCTCCAAGCCTAGGGCTTTATTCACTCTGCCATCTAGGTGCCCCAGTGATGGCGGTTGCTCAAATTAATATAATGCTTTAAGATTGGCAAAGCCCTTACTTAGATTATCTCATTTGATTCTCACATCAAGTCTGTGACGTGGGCACTAGAATTAACCTCATTTTACAAATGAGGAAACTGAGGCTAAAAGAGGTTAATTGATTTGCTCACGGTCACATAGCAAACAAGTGTCCGAGGAGGATTTGCAATCCTGTCTAGAGCCAGCACTTCATCCATTACAACATCTTCTTCCTTATGTGAGCTCTGTGGCGTTTCCAGGTCAAACTAGCTGAGGGGAATATAATTCAGATTTCATGACTTTAATGCTTCTTTGACAAAGACAGAATTAATAATAACAACAGCTCCCCTTTTACAGTGTTGTTAGATTTGCAAAACACTTTAAAGAACGCATTATTTCATTTGAGCCTCTTGACGTCCACATTCCAGGCATGATTACGCCTATTGTACAGATGAACCAATGGAAGCTTAAGGAAGTTGAATGATTTTTCTGTGGTCACATCACTAATAAGTTGGGATTTGAGTCTAGATCTTACAGACTCCTAAATCTGTCATGCCATCCATTATATAGTTTATTAAAAACAGGCTAAGATATGACTTTGTGGTACAGCACAAAATACTAATACCTGTTTTGTTTGGTAGGTTAATAACTAGATTGGTTTCTCTGATCTCAATACTTGGCTGCAGGGCCCTCAAAAAGGGGAACCCTTAAAACCCTTTCTTCCTTTTACGATTATGCCTGGCAGTTCTTGTGATCCAAAGCAGTTCTGTGTATGAGAGAATTATGTTATAATTGGTACCTATTAAAACTTTTTTTTGAATGCAAAAGACATTTTAAATTATTTAACATACATTCCCATTTTTATCTCCAAGGTGTCCCTGGGAAGTAGATAGGTAGGAATCTCTCACATTTTAAAAACTGGGATTTAGATTTAGATTTAGATCAGAAAGGGAACTTGGAAGTTGTGTGGTCCAGTTGCCTCATTGCACAAATGAAGAAACTGAGGACCCGAGAGGTGTCTGAGTTAGAGTTTGAATCCGGGTCATCTAATTCCAAATCCAGCTTTCTTTCTACTCTTTCACAGATCCAATAATATGGTACCAATGTAGGAAACTGATGCTATAATTTAGGTATCATGATTAATAGTCTAGTGCTTCCACACATACAGAGCCACCAAGCTAGTATCCTTTCTGATTGTCTGTCTACTTGTGTTTTTGATGTAGTAGTGGTGTGGGTAGAGTGCTGAAGCACTCCTATTTGCCCCCTACCCTACTAATGACTCATTACCTCGATGGGTTTCACAGTTTAAACATTCTCTGGGAAGTTGTATAAGAAGATAGATAATTCTCTCTATCTTTTTTCTTAAGCTGTGAACCCTAGTCAGATACAATGCTCTGGCCAAACACCTCAGTGTGAGATCCTTCTTGCTCTCTTTTCTGGGGATGTTTCCATTTTACTTGCCTTCTCCCAACTCAGAAAGAGCAAGGATCCTTATCCTACACCTACTGTAAATTTCCTAAAATTGTATTCCTGCACAACTTGACTTATGGGACCTTACCATCTCTCAGGCCATAGGTAGGAGAACAAAAGGGTCCTGTCAAGCCCGTGCCCTCTAGGATTAACCTTTTTTTTTATTAGCTTTTCCTGCTATAGGGCTGGGTCATCTTGGTTAGAGGTGAATCTAACTCATCCAATACACTCCCCAAGTTTTCACTTCTGCAAGTTTGTCCATAACCAGACAATGACTCTTTGTCCAATGATCACCCCCAGAATAAGAAGGCTTATTTGTAATTCCTAAAGGATATGAAATTTTGAGTAACTCATCTGCCTATAGAAAAGCAAAGAAAGGTGCTGAACATCCTGAAGAAACAATGAAATTTCCCAGAGGGCATTTATTGCCTCTTTACCTTTCCCCACAATGATTAATTTGCATAAAGCAACAGGGGAAAGTTTTACATCTTTTCTAAATATTGCATACTCCATATAACAAGTAATCATAATTCAAGATAGAAGAACCAAGTGCATTAAGTACCATATTGAAATAGTAGAACATTGGCTCTGGAGACAAAAACCTGGGTTCTAATCCCACCTTAGATGCTTACTGCTGGTCAAGTTTTATCTTCTGTAAAAAAGAAGAAATTGGACTCCCTTCATAGGGAATCATTAAATATACTTCATTGTTACAAGTTCTATGTGTTTAAGGTTTGTTTTATGCAGTAGGTGAAATCACCAAAGTCATTTAAAATAATATGTTTTGAATTAAAGGGTCTGGTTGTAAAGACAGCAGCATTATTAACTTTGTAAAATACAGGAGACATTTTTCCATTATGTTGTAATTGTAACGAGTTATAAAGGATGCATATGGAGGATGCAGCTTTGGCATTTTATTCCTCTTAAGGGAGAGAAAGGGAAATCCTCAGAAATGTTTACCTTTCTCTCAACAGAATTTCTCCATTGTATTTAGCCAGGGACTATCATACTTTTTGGTCTTTGAGGTAGATTTGGGAACTAAGAAACTTGAAGGATCTGTTAGCTTATAGATATAACTATAAGCTATAAATAGAACTTGAATGAGCTGCTGGACATTGATGTTCATTAGGGAGTCGCTAAGATATTGTGAAGAAACTAGCTGAACAGGCACTGGACCTGGAGTCGGGAAGACCCATATTCAACACTCTTTATGACCCTAGGCAAGTCCCTTAACTGCTATCTGCCTCAGTTTCCTCACTTGTGAAATGGGGATAATAATATCACCTACCTCTCAGAGTTGTTGTGAGATCAAATGACATCATATTTGTTAAGCACTTAACACAATGCCTGCATATAATAGGCACTTTATAAATACTTATTTCTTTCTCTTTCCCATTTAATGCTTTGCTTGGCATTTAGTATTTGTCTCACTGAATAGTATCTATCTATAAGTTTAAAAAAGAATCAGCAACATGGCCTTTTGAGTATTTATCAGTGACTTTGAAAGTGTTTTATAGTCTTCCTAACCAGAACAGACTTATGTCACCTCATTTTAACAAAGGAAGAAATTGCCTCAGTTCAGGAATTTCCATTAACTCAGAGAGAAAGCTGGAAATGATACCTAATCATTTTACTATGGGGATACTTCCTCTCTTCCTTCGGAGAATGAATTTCCTAAGTGCCCTCACCTATTTCCTTCACTTTATTCCATACTTCCTCAGAATGCTATGGTTTCACAAATATCAGACATAGACAAATGAAAAATTCTACACTGAGATTTAGGTGGCTTGGGTTTTGATCCTTTCAAAAAATACCTTTTTTATGATCTGTCATCTTTTGGAGGATATGCCAAATACACGCCAAATTTAAAGGTTTATATCTTCTGATGGATGGTGACCAATTAAAGAGAAAAGTTTAAATCTTCAGCCAGAGTTATAGCTCTAAAAAGAGACATTGTTTTTATGGATTTGACAAATGGGAATCTAATTTACTTCTGAATTTTTGTAGCATTCAAAGAAGCTTCAAATTTGATATTTTCCTGAATTAAAAGGGAAAAAGTAAAAAGGGAAATATTTTTTGATGTCAAAGTGAAACCATTCTACCATCCTTTGTGATAAGAAATATTGAATTCTAAACTTGGACAATGAGTAAATGGAAAAGACTTGGGAGAATTTAAAAAACATTTATCAATAAAGTATGATTTTGTATGTATTGTGGAATATTCAGGTCATCTTTCACATAGGGAAAAACAATCTTATTCCCAAAATTTGTGGAGTGAATTGTTTGGTTATTTTTGAGTTGTGTCACACTCTTTGTGACCTCACTTAAGGTTTTCTTGGCAAAGATACTGGAGTAATTTGCTGTTTCCTTCTCCAGCTCTTTTTACAGATGAAAAAACTGAGGGAAACAGGGTTAAATGACTCATCCAGGGTCACATAGCCAATAAGTTCCTGAAGCCAGATCTGAACTCAGGAAGACAAGTCTTTCAGACTCCAGTTCTGGCACTCTATGCACTGTGGATATGATGGGTAGAATGAAGGATTAGGGACAGAGGACCTGGTTCAGTCACTTATGACTTGTGTGCCCTTGAAAAAACCAGTCCAGTTTGCTCATTGGCCTAGGATTGATCAAAGGCCAGTTGGCTTAGAGAGAATTGACCTAGAAAATCAGCTGTAAAATTATGATCCTAAATTGTATTTTTTTTTAATATCATGAGGGTGAAAGGTACCTGGTGATAGTGGATTGGGAACTGGCTTTAGAAGCAGTTAAATTCTAGCTCATCCTTTGAGCCATCCCAGCTATGTGATCCTGAGCAAATCACTTTATTTCTTTGGCTCCCCAAAGAGCTAAGAATATAAATTACAGACAAGGTACCAGTTCTAATGATTGAGGAATTTATCCAGTGGGAGATTCCTTCAGGTGAAATCCCCATCTCCAGTGAAATCACAGGGTTAGTTAAAAAAAGTGAGAGGGGAAAGTATGAGCTTTACTTCTCAGAAATGCGCTCACCAAAATTGTCTGACTTTATTTACGTATTTTTCTTGGCAAGCTCTTGCACTCTTATAGGAAATTGGTTACAGGGCGTTTATGTTAATAGGTGGTCATTGAGGTAGCAGGAGAGGAAGGAACATATCACTTCTTCCACTTCTCATGTTATCCTAAAAGGAAAACAATACTTCACTAATTAAAAATCAAGGGGATTTTCCCAATTATTGTTAAGGTGACAGGAACTTAAGGCAAGACCTTCTTCTCTGAATAAAAAAAGGCAAATTAAATTGAAAACTGTTAATAATAGGCAAGAGAACCCCAAACCATAAGTGTAGGTGGAGAAATCCAGGGTTGATTGTGTTGTGCATAGATAAGGGAATCAGTAAGAAGAGCACTATTCAGAGAGAAAAAATTGTGTTTTGACATGTTGGGGCTAAGAGGGACCTCCAGTTAGAAATGTTTAGTAAGTTACTGGAGAGATGTTTAACTGGGAGGCACCTTTATCCACTTGAGAGGGGAAGGTGAAGCCAGAAAAGTAGATGAGACCAGTGATGGGGAACAGATTTAAAGAAAGAAGAAATAATCAAGAACAAAGCTTTGGAGAAAGGCTGCATTATGGGGTAAGAGGAGAAAGAGACAGAGAAGTGAAATTTACAGAAGGAAGAGAATCAGTAGAATGTGCTGTTATAAAATCCAAAGGAATGAAACGTATGAGGACTCCCCACCAATCCCATTATTCCCATTTTTAGCAGTGGTCCTTTTTTGCTTTTTAAAAATATTGAAATAGCTTTCTATGGGATCACCTCAACTCCAGCGTCTCCCTCTGTCAATACATTTTGTCCTACATGTCACTAACAGATTAATTGTCATCCATTAAGACTTGAGTCTGTGCCACCCAGGTAGATCATCTGTAATTTTTTTTTTTTTTTTTGGTAACTCAAGCCAGTCATTCTCTTCATCTGGCGTAGATCAGCCATAGGCATCATGGTATAATGAAAAAATTACTGTATAAGGGATCATGAGCAATGATTTTTAGACATTTCCCCCCTTTTTTAGGTCCCATTGGGTCATCTCAGTGGCGTAGTAGATAGAGCATTGGGTTTGAAGTCAGGAAAGCCTGAAATCAAATCTAGCCTTAGACAGTTGCCACGTGACCCTGGGCAAAGCAGTTAGCCACTGCTGGCCTCAGTTTCATCATCTGTAAAATGGGGATAGCACCTGCCTCCCAGGGTTGTTGTGAGAACCAAATGAGGTCATAATTGTAAAGCACTTAGCAAGGTTCCTGGCACCTAGTGAGCTGTGTATAACTGTTACCTATTATTATCATCTTGCAACTTCCATTTCTTTGTAAAATGAGAAAGTTAAATTAGCTGACCTCTAAAGTAATTTCGAGTAGTGACATTTTGTGATTATGTCCTCTTATATATAAATAAATGCTTTAAGTACATCAGATCTCTATAGCAGATACATTCAAGGGGGATTATTTGATTTAAAAAAAATAATTAATTACAAGACCATTCTTCCCTTCTTTATTTCCACCAACTCCTATTGAGATGTGTTCATCCTTTGTTTTTGAATAGGACCATGACATCTGAGAAATGATGGCATGACTTGCACTTGATTTTGTTTTGAGGGAGGGAGGGCTGTGCAGGTCACCAGCCTCACTTTCTCCTCCTGAGCCATCTGGGTCCAGTGACCAGATAATCATCATGATAAACGTCATCCAGTCATCTAGTCATCCCTTTGAGATACAGGTTTAGTGAAAGAAGGAATGTTCATCTCCTAATCTCAGTCATATGAACCATTGTTCTCTTTTAGAAAACCATCTGAATTTTAATAAAGAAAAAAGAACTTTTTAAAAAAAATTAAACTAAGATTCAGAAAATTCTAGGATTGGGGATTTTATAAGATTCAATGTATGATGGTAATTAAGTTTAGATTTGGGTAAATGGCTACATGTTCTAGTTTTACTAAAACAGTCCTGGTTTTTTTTTTACCACCTTTACTGGAAGTTAGTGTCCTGGGAAACATCTCAGGCAGGTTCTGCTCAGAGGTGAAGATCATATGCAGTCAGTCAGTAAACATTTATTAATCACTTTCTGTGGGATAGACACAGGGCTAAGCACGGGCATATAAAGAAAGATATCTGCAGGAGCTCACAGTCTAATGAGGGAGACAGCATGGAAACAACCATGCACAAATAAAAACTACATACAAGACAAATACAAAATAAGTAAGAGAGGGAAGGCACTAGAATTTAAGAGGATTGGGAAGGGTTTCCTATAAAAGGTGAGATTTCAGCTGGGACTGGAAGGAAGCCAGGGAAGTCAGGAGGCAGGGATAAAAAGGGAGAGCATTCTAGGCATGAGAAATTCATGGGGATACATTGTTTCCAATTCATACCAGGCCATTCTTCATAACAGTGCTGTGAGACTTACTGATGAGGAAACAGACTCAGAGTGTGACTCAGTCATTATCACTTTGCTAATTAGTGAAGAGGAGTGGATTTAAACCCAGTTCTTCTGACTCCACATCTAGTGATCCACCCTCTATATCAAGTTTTAATTTATTAACTTCCTTGTCTAAATTAGACTTTGTAACAATAAGGACCCTAACATACACAGGAGGACCTGCTGTACAGGTTCTTAGACCTGCTTTTCTAAAAGGAAAGCAAATTTTGAGGGGTCAACAATCTACTTTAATCAAGAACATATCCATTCACTTAATTTAGTGGCAAAAGTCAGCACCCTGACCTTCAGAGAAAATACAAACAGAAATTACAAGCAGAAAGACCACCAGACAGGGCTTCCAACTGTCTAACCATAGATAATACATACATCTTTACCAGAGAGAGAAGCACCAGCATCTGGGCTTTCAAAGCTGAGGGACTCCTTAGTGGCTAACCAGAGCCTCATCTGGCACACCAACCTTCTTCCAAAAAATAAGCCCTAAAATACACACATATAGATAGATAGATATCTATATATACATATATAGATATATGGATACACACACACATATACATACATACACTTTTCAGAGCTGGAGGGCAGGACCCTCATGACACAGTACCTCATTAGAAATTAACAAAAGGTGGCTGAAATCTATTAATGGGTAGGGAAGATCTTTAACTCTTCCCCTCACGCACCATTAACCCCTTCATTAACATTACAGATTTACAAGGGTAAGCCATATGAATTTTAATAATTATTAAGAGAAATGGGCAATATGGCAGTTCATAGAAAAATGTATAGGATTTGCCTTTTGCTTAGAGCTTGATCTTTTAAAAAAACACAGGGTATAATCTCCTCCTTATAGCACCCTGCCTCTTACCCTATAGCCTTGGGTATGGGGCTGGTTGGAATTTGGGGAGCCTAATGAAAGAAGAGGAATAAATCCCCCCAGAAGATTTAGTTTGTTGCAATGCTTTTTGTTTCAATTCATCAGTGCCTTTCAATTTAGCAAGTTCAGAAGTGAACACAAAGCAAGGGCTGAATGTGAGCTTTTAAAAAAATAGTATTTTGTTTTTTCCAACTTCCAATTTCAATTTTCCCCAATTTCCAATTTCAAAAATTTCCAATTTTTCCAGTTTCCAATAAATAAAAAATTTTTATCATTCATTTAAGAAAATTTTGACTTTCAAATTTTCTCCCTCCTTCCCTTATCCCCTTCCCTAATCATGTAAAACATATTTTCATATTAGTCATGTTGTGAAAGAAGAAACAGACCAAAACAAAAAAAATCATGAAAAAAAGTAAAAATAGTATGCTTTGATCTGCATTCTTATTCCGTCAGTTCTTTCTCTGGAGGTGGATAGCATTTTTCATCATGAGTCTTTTGGAATTGTATTGCTGAAATTAGCTAAGTCATTCATAGTTGATCATCACATAATGTTGCTGTTACTCTGTACAATGTTCTCCTGGTTCTCACTTCACTCAGCATCAGTTCATGTAAGTCATTCTATTTTTTTCTGAAATCCCCTATTCTTATGATTTCCCATAGCACAATAGTATTCCATTACATTCAAATACCACAACTTGTTCAACCACTTCCCAATTGATAGGCATCCCCACAATTTCCAATTCTTTGCCACAACAAAAAGAGCTGCAATAAATATTTTTTTATAAGCAGGTCCTTTCCCCTACAGATCTGGTACTTGTGGTATTGCAGGATCAAAGGGTATGCATAGTTTGATAGCCCTTTGGGCATAGTTCCAGATTGCTCTCCAGAAAAGTTGGATCATTTTGCACGTGGGTTTTTTTAATTCTAAAGATTACCAATGCCATTTTATTGCTTTTACTAGAGGTTATATGTCTACCAGTAAATGTGCTCCAAGAAAAAAAAATTAATAGAATGTTCAGGCATTTCTCTAATTAGTTTATGATGTAAACATTTTTATCTATCTTTTCATTTTAACCTTATCATTTTACAACATCTGAGATGTTGATCTAAATCAGATTTCTTCCATACAGCTGTCCAGTTTTCCTAGCACTTTATTGTCACATAGTGAAAACTTATGCCAGTATCTGGCATCTTTGTGCTTATCAAATACTATACCTTTGCTTCTGTATGATATGCACCTAAACAGTTCCACTGACATCTATTTTTAACCAGTACCAAATTCCTGTTTAGGAGAAAATTAAATATCAGATGGGAGAAAAGTTTGTGACCAAACAAGGACTAGATTAATAGAAGGATTGTAGAAAATAAAATGAATAATTTTGATTACATAAAATTAAAAAGTTTTTGAACAAGAAAATCTAATAAAGCTAAAGCAAGATAACTGAAGAAAAAAAGTCTTTGCAGCAAATTTCTCTGATAAAGGGCTCACTTCCAAGAAATATAGGAATTGATTCAAACATAAGAAATAGAACTGTTTCCTGATTGATAAATTTTCTAAAGATATAAACAGACACTTCTCAAGGGAAGGAATCTGGGCTATCTATAACCATATGATAAAATGTTCCAAATCACTACTAATTAGAGAAATGCAAATGAAAGCAATTTTGAGATTCCATCTCACACCCTTCAGAGTGTCAAAGATGACAAAAATGATAAATGTTGCAAGGACTGTGGGAAGATAGGCACGTTGATGTGCTATTGGTATAAATGTTGGTGCACTTGTCAATGGATAAAATCATTCTGGAAAGCAACACAGAATTATGTACAAAAAGTTACAAAACAGTGCAGACTCAGCTATACCTTTACTAGGCCTATACAAAAGAGAGCAAAGAAATAGGAAAAGATCCTTTATGTACAAAAATATTTATAGAGGTAAAAAACTAGAAAATAACCTGATATGTCCATCAGTTGAGGAATGACAGAATAAATTGTGGTATATCAATATAATGAATTACTGTTGTGCTTTAAGAAATAAGGAAATAGATGACTTCAAAGAGACATGAAAAGACTTATGGAAACGGACACAGAATGAAGTAAGTAAAACCAGAAGAATAATTTATACTATTGACATCTATATTATAAAACAGAACAATTTTGAGAATTTTTCTATGCTGAGAAAGGATAAAATGAGAACCAGCTAGATGAACAATTTACACATTGACAACACTATAAAAAACAATGACTTTGAAAGCTGTAAAAGCTAAAATCAATAAAATGACCAATCATGATTCCAGAGAACAAATGATGAAATGTGGTATTCATAACAGAGAGGTATATGTGTGTGTATATGTATATAATGTATATGTGTATATATTATACTCAGCCATTGAGCACTCATGCACTTATGTACTAAACCACTTCGTTTTGCTTGACAATGCCCGTTGTTGCAATGGGGAGCATGGGAAGAAGAGAATATAGATTTCTTTTCATTAAAAAAAATAGAGAGATGTAGGTACTATAGATGTGAAATGTTGCATCTGCTTTCAGATGACTTAATGGCATTACTAGATTACTTAAGTATTTTACTTTGTTACAAGAGACCTCTCGTGCGGTGGGAATAATCAATAAATATTTGTGGTGTATAAACGAAACGTACATATGAGACTTAAAAAAATGACCAACACACAAAAAATATGTAACCTCAAATACTTTTAATCTCTAATGAATGGCCTTCTTTAACTAGTGCTGATCTCCTTTATTAGAAAGTGTTTGTGAACTGAATCTATATCATAACGTTTTCCAGGTAACTAAGGGTTTAATCTAGTCAGTATTTGAACTTTTTTTTTTAATCTTTTTTTAATGGAATTTTTTTCTATATAGCCTGTCCTTTCTTTCTTACTGATTTCCCTATCTTTTTTCATTGTTATTTTTGAGTCATGTTTGGCTCTTCACTTTTCTTGGCAAAGTTATTGGAATAGTTTGCCATTTCCTTCTCCAATGGATTAAGGCAAGTAGAGGTTATGTGACTTGCCCAAGGTTACATAGCTGGTGAGTGTCTGAGGTTGCATTTGAACGCAGGTCTTCCTGACTTCAGGGTCTATCCATTGAACCTCCTTTTCTTCCTTTAAGTCCCAACTAAAATCCTACCTTCTTCAGAAAGTTTTCCCCAACCCCTCTTAATTCCAGTGACTTCCCTTTTTAAGGGATTTATGCAGTATGTAGCTTTCTTTGTATATCTTTGTTCTCATGCTGTGTCCCTCATTCGATTGTATTCTCCTTGAGAGCAGGAACTGGTTTTTGCCTCTTTTTGTATTCCTGGTGCTCTGGAGCAGTGCCTGGCCATAGTAGGCACTTAATAAATGTGTATTGATTGATTATTGATTGATTTGAAAAAGGGAAGGCCCTTTTTCAAATAAAGCAAATACATTGTCTTATGTATGTACTTCTTTTTTTGTAAAATTTTTAAATTAAAATTTATTATTTTCAATTAACCTCTGCCCCAGAAAAAGAAAAAAATACAACAGAACCCTTGTTACAAATATACAATCAAACAAAACAAATTCTCATATTGTCCATGCCCAAAAATGTGCAGATCATTTTGTATATTCAGTCCATCCCCTCTATCTGGAGGTCTATCCATCTGTCCACACCTATATAATATAGACATATATCTATCTGTCTGTCTGTTCTTCATCATTTATCTTCTGGATCATGGTGATCATTTCATTGATGAGAGTTTTGAAGCCTTTCAGAATTGTTCATTTTTTTACAATGTTGTTACTTTATGAATTGTTCTTCTGGTTCTGCTCACTTTACTCTGCATCAGTGCATACAAGTCTTCTCAAGTTTTTCTGAAACTGTCCTTTTCATCATTTCCTACAGAACAGTCATATTCTATTATATTCTTATGCCATAATTTATTCAGTTGTTCACATTTGTTGAGCACCTCCTTAGTTTCCTGTTTTTTACCATCATAAAAGAGCTGCTATAAATTTTTTTTTACATACGGGTCCTTGTTCTCTATATATGTACTTCTAAGAGCTTTTTAGGTACAGACATTTTTTTCTCTCCCCCCAACCCTCTTTTGCAAAGCTGTGTCTTTTTTTCCTCCTTTTGGGGACACTCTCTATGCTTGTTGAAGAATCTGGTACCATACTTCTTCAGTTACCACCAATCTAGTTTCCTTTTCATCTCCAGGATTAAATATAAAATCCTCTGTTCGTTGTTCAGTCTTTTCCAACCTGGCCCATTCTTACCTTTGCAGTCTTCCTATACCTCATGCCCCTCCATCCAGTGACACTGACTTCCTGTGTTCCCTGAATGAGACACACCATTGCCGCACTCCAGGCATTTTTCATTGGCTGTCCCCCAGGCCTGGAATACTCTCTTTCCTTTTCTCTGCCTCTGAAATTTCCTTACTTCAAGTCTCAGCTAAAATCCCTTCTTCGGAAAACCTTTCCCAATCCCCCTTAATTCTAGCGCGTTCCCTCTGATGGTTATTTCCATTTATTTATTTGTACACAGTTGTTTGTACTTAACCTCCCCCATTAATTAGATTGTTAACTTCTTGATAACAGGACTTTCATGTTTCTTTGTGTTCCCAGAGCTCATTAGCACAGTACCTGGCACATAGTAGATGTTTAGGAAAAATTTATTTACTGACGGATGATTACCTGATAATTTGGATGCTCATTCTTCTCCTTCTAGCCAATGAATCAAGTAGCATGTAATCTTTGGATCTTTGGTTCTTCAGGATCATACTGTAAAATATTTCATTTGTGCCAAAGGTTCTTAATGAGGAGAACTAATGTAATTGAGATATTAACGTGTACAGACTCTCTTAATTTTCTTCTGTTACAGACATTAACCAAATCACAACCTAATTCACTACAAGATTCTTATTTTTTGCTCAGTATGCTAGAACTCAGTGATAATAAGTGTCTAAGGTCATTTTTGTCTCATGTTCAATTCTAGGACTTAGGATTTCATTGAATGAAATAAATACTAGAAAAATTTGCAGGTACTCATTTGAGAGAATTTTTTTTTGTACGTAAGGAGGAGAGAGATTATAAGAAAATTACTCTTCTCTGTTCTCACCCTTTAATTAACCAACAGGTTGTTTATCCAAAGAAGTAGTGAAAATTCAACTTAGTGGTTAATTTCTAATTAGTAGGAGATGATGGAATTCCTATCTTATGTATATAAATTAGGGATCCAGAAGCCTTTATTCTTTGTAGTTACTCCTAAAAAGAAAACAACAACCCCTGTGTAGTATCCTCTAGTGTCAGCATAGAAGGATGTGGGTAGACAATAAGGGGGTGAGTGTTCCATTAGCATCGTCTGAGATCCAAGGAGGGGATCCAAATTAATGGGTTCATTTTCCTTTCCCGCTATGCCCCCATGCTTACTTACTTTATTAACAGGTAGCTAGGATGCTTGAAGGCAGGTTGCTACAGCTTCCCTCCTTTCCACTTGTCCAGGGTTATAATAATGGCAGGGAACCATGGACATGTGGCTACTTGGGAAGAGAGGTGGGAAGATGCCTGAGGGAGTTAGGTGTGTGGGAGTAGCTTTTTGGCAGGGTTAATGTGCCCCTTTTATTTTGTATTTATGCAGCTCCATAAGCATACCTTATGATACATAGAAAGTGCTAAATCAATATTGCCTGAAAAGAGGCAGCTAGGTGGTACAGGGAAGCCTCTAGGTGGCTCAGTGGATAGAGCACTCAGTCTGGAGTCAGGAAGACCTGAGCCCAGATACTTACTAGCTGTGTGACCCTGGGCAAGTCACTTAACCTCTGTTTACTAAACTTAGTTTCTTCATCTGTAAAATGGAGATAATAATTGCAGAATTTTAGTGATCACATAAGGTAATAATTCCAAAGTGCTTAGCATGGTGCCTGGCACATAGTAAGGGCTATATAAATGATAGCTATTTATTATTAGTAGTAGCTAATGATAGCCAACATTTATATAGGGCTTGTTATTTGCCAGGCATTGTGCTAGAGCTTTACAGTTATTATCTCATTTGTATAAATGAGGATAATAAAAGTACCTACCTCCCACAGTTATGAAGATAAAATGAGATATCTGTAAAGTGCTTTGCAAGCCATCATCATTATTATTCAAATATGGACAAGGAGACTTTGAAAGAAAGATTAAATGATCATCGGGCTGTTGTCATAGTCACAAAACAGTTTCATAGTAGTAGCTGAATTAGTAGGTGATTGAATAGCTCTTAAACTTGGTATAGCATCCGACAGAACCGCCTTTTACTTCATGATGAGGAGCCTAGCTTAAGGCTAAATGGGTCTGGTTAGACGGTATTCCACTTCCTCAGTGGGCATCTTTAAAGTTACCTCTAAGTTTTAAGTAACACTTATTTCTAGAATGTCCATGAGATAGTTTAACCTCAAGGAAATTGATATTTTCCTCTCCCCCGCCACATTTTTTTATAATAAAGTCTTTGGAATATTAATATAGATGTGGATGTGGGAGAGAATTCAGAGTTGTAATAATGAACAGAATGATGGCTTAACCAGATTTCACCTGGCCTGTGTAGTTCTTTCCCATCGACATTCCTCTTCCCAAAC
This sequence comes from Bettongia penicillata ogilbyi, assembly GCA_023548195.1. Taxonomy (NCBI): domain Eukaryota; kingdom Metazoa; phylum Chordata; class Mammalia; order Diprotodontia; family Potoroidae; genus Bettongia; species Bettongia penicillata. Next base: position 2,262,084 of record JAJHZJ010000121.1, on the reverse strand, counting down.
CTGCTGCCATCTTGTTTTTTTGTGGTTTGTTCTTTGTTCTCAAATGATATCAGGAAGGTGATTTTTTTCTTATGAATTGAATTTGAGTGAGACAGGGCTGTGCAAAGACATCAGCCTCACTCTGTCTTCCAAAGTCATTGGAGTCCAGGGACAAGACATAAGTCAAGATGATTGGAGATGGTCCCAGCTGCAGTGGGAGACCTTGGCCTTTTTAAGCTAGTCTTTCCCTACCCTTATCACTTGGCCTTGGGCTGTCCCACCATGGCCCTCCTTTTCTGAGGGCCACCTTTCTTCCCCTCCCCAAATTTAGGAGGGCATAAACTGAACCCTTTAGGGGTATAGACTACCTTCTTTCCACATGTTTTATAAGTTTTACTGATATTCTTGGTTTTCTGCAGCACAGACATTTTCTGTGTATCTATGCCCACCTCCTCCACATAGGACCCCTCTTTGTCACAAAAAAAAAACAGTAAAGCAAAACCAGCCAATAGAGTGACCCTCAGAGGATGCAGTTCGCCCTCTGTAGTTTGACCCTTTCTACTGCAAAGGAAATATGTTTCATTGTCTCTTCTCTGGAATGAATATCAATCATTTTAATTAGTTTGAATCAAACTCTTAATGATGTTTTAATTTACGTGATTGTAACTTGTATTTTAGGTGTGTGTATTCATATACATATCACACATAAGTCTATGTATATATGAACATAGAGTTCTCATGGTTCTTTGCTCTACATCAGTGGCATGAATATGCATTTCTATGAACATCTATGTCTGTGCTGTATGTGTATATGTATGTATGTGGATAATAGTTTTCTTTTTGTCTTTTATTTCTTTATGATCTCAATGGTGTCACATAAAAAGTTTGAAAGACATAGTTCCTGGGTAATTAATCATTTTATTAATCATGCTAGCAATAATTAATAAAAGAGTCAGTTTCACATCTTGAACGTCAAAGACATCTTCTGGAACCCATTCAGTGCTTATATGCTTTTGGAAGAGCCAGTGTTGCTGAGGGTGGCAATCAACTCTGATTGGTTAGCAAGTAATGAGAAAATGAACGTTATAATGAGAGGTGAGCTTATTCTAATTAGGGTCTTAGTTATAGAGACTTATCTATACTCTTATCACCCCATCCAGGGTAATCTACACTGAGTGGGAGGAACCATGAGAAAGAAAAAGCAAAACAGTAAAAAAAGAGCAAATAGTCTGCTTCAATCTCCATTCAGACTCCATATTTCTTTTTCTGGGTGGGGATGGTATTTTCCATCATGAGTATTTTAGAACTGTTTTAAGTCCTTGCTTTTCTGGGAAGTGCTAAATCTATCTAAGTCAGTCAACAAACACTGTGGCTGTTACTGTGTACAGTGTTCTCCTGGTTCTGCTCACTTCACTCAGCATCAGTTCATATAAGTTTTTCCAGGTTTTTCTGCTCATAATTTCTTATATGCCATTACATTCACATATCACAGCTTGTTCAGCCATTATCTAATTAATGGGCATTTCGGTATCTTTTATATTGAGCAATAGCTGAAAAGACTACATTAGGTGAATGTCATGGAATAGTATTAGAGAATTAGAATTTATTATTATTAGGAAGAATTCAGAAAAACACAGACTACACACAAATGGATGTAATGAAGAAAGCCCAGTGAAGCACACTATAAACATAATGAATACAGTGATGGAGAAGAAAAGATCACCAGAAGAAAGGTGAATCTTCAGTCATGAAAAACCAAGAAGATCCCAGAGACGGGATAATAAAACATACCTCCTCCTTCATGGCAGAGAGCTGAGCCTTGTCCAAAAATGGATGTCCTTTTCTTCATCTTAAGACCATCAGCTCTCTGTCAGGAGCTAGGTAACGTGTTCCATTATCCAGTCTCCAGAATCATGGTGGATGGGCCGTTGGGGTGATCAGAATTTTCACGTCTTTCAAAATTTTTTGATGTCAGTACTGTATAAATTGGTCTCACTTCACTTAGTGTCGATGCATATGAGTATTCTCAGGTGTGTCAGAAAGCATCCATTTGTCAATCTAAAACAATTGTATTCCATCACAATTTACATACCATAATTCGTTCAGATCGTTCCCTAATTGATTTCCCGGGTCTTTTGGTTGTTGGGTTTTTTGCTTTTTTTTTTTTTGGCCACTACAAAAAGAACTGCTAAAAAGCTTTCCTCTTTTTTTTTTTTGATCTTTATAACCTGCACTTCTTGAAGATTATCAGGGAATTGTAGTAATTTCCAGCATATTCTACCAAGCTGGAAAGTATTTGACTCTGATCTTGTCTGAGAAGCATTTCTAGCTAAGTTTGGAGAGCATCCAGGAGTAGTAAGGCTGCCACTAGGAGGTGAACATTTTTAAACTTAAAGAATATTACTGAAGGTTGGATTTTCTATCAGAAAGTATCCATGCCACTGAAATAAAGAATCTCTAAAGTATCGTATTAAATATAAAAACTTCATTTTTTTTTGTTACAAAATCAACAGTTGTGCTTGTGGAAGGGAAGCTGTTGGATAACTTACATTATAAAACAGTGTAAACAAAATTTCAGTGTCCACACCTAGGTAATAGTGTTCCTACTGTGAGAAGTGACAGACTCAGATACACACACACACACACACACACACGGAATGAGGCATAGTGGCTCATTGGGAGAAGCGCTGCAGAATTTAATCGCACCTTTAACACTTGTTCTCCTTGTGACTTCTGTTAACTCACTTAGCAAACTCTCTGTGCCTTGATTTTCTCACCTGTTAAGATGAGATCATATTCTTAAATTACTTCTGCAGTTGTTGTTAGGAAATAATAAAAACATAATGGTAGATTTAAGTGTGTTTGTGCACATGTATATTAACCACATCAGGAAGTCATAATTACCTCTTTCATTGGTGTGCTTTTGTATCTCTCTCTGTATTCTCAATTTAGCACTTAATTATATATTGTCTTGCATTACTCACTGGTTATTTCATTGGATTTAGTTTTATCTTCACAAATAGATTGTTGATTCCTTTTAGGCTTCAGTTGTCTTGGATTTTTCCTTCTAAAGAACCTGACCAAGTACTGGGCACATAATAGGTGTTCGATGAATCCTTAATTGACTGAGGCTTGTTTTAACTTGATAAAGGCCATTGACTTTCATCAAAGGAATTGCCACATGAAAACACTTGATGGACTTCCTGGTATGAAATGTAAATGAGTTTTAGTTTCATCAGTGTTATGAAATACAAATGGCTTTTTAATAAGAATCTGTAATCAAGGGGGAAAAAAACTCTTTACTTAAACCAATAAACACTTAGCTTTGGGGACTGATGTAGAAACAGCCAATTATTTCTTGCCTGCTTTGCATATTAGCTAGGCACTTGTTTAGCCATGATGACTTAGAGAATGAAGCAAATCCCATATGATTGTCAAATTGAGATAACATGTAAAGCACTTAGCAAATCTTAGAGTTCTAGAAATGCTAACTATTATTATTACTAAGCAGAAAATAAGTGTGTCAGATCAACTTGAAAGTCTCTCGTTTTCAGTATTTATAGTGGATCAGAATTTTGAAAAGTTTTGTACTCTGTCCTGAGATCTTGTTAGTAATTTAATTTTGCCTACGTTTCATGGAAATTGCTTTTAGCTCACGAGCATTTGTAGAATGAGGCAATAAGGCATGTCTTTATCAGAGAAGCAGCACACTGTGTATTGTATCTTTTTTTTTTTTTGGTTTGTTTTCATTTGGCATGAAAGTGGGTTCCTCCCATTTCCAGAGGAATAGTACACCCCTTGGAGGCCGGCCTTCCTCTGTCATGCATTCCCACCACAACAGGCTTTGCAGATTACAGCTTTGGGAGCTGAATTAGCCCAGTGTGTATGTGTGACCACTTGTGCCTTGGGGGGGAAAGAGGAAGCTTGTCCTTTCCTGGGGTTGGATGACTGGCATGCCCTTCACTTGGATGTCCAGGGATTCAGGACGTGTCGCTCTTACGGTCATTCTGAAGTGGGTTTTCAGCTGAGGATGCAGGCGAGGACAAATTATAGGAATGCCAAAAAGGAGCTTGTGATCGAATCCCCGCTCCAGTACAAGGATGCACCCCAGGGTGAAGTGGAGATGGAGGCGCCAGTAGAAGTGCCGGTAAGAGAATCTTAAAGTGACAGCTTGATTTCCTTTCCTCCACGGAGGGCTCTAGGTCCTTCTAAGAAACTTCAGCATTTTGTTACCAAGTTGGATATCAGTGTGTTTGCTCACTTGTTACCAATACGCTCTTGCATGTTTGGATTTAGGATTCTTCTTCCCTAGTCCCAGAAAGGTTTACAGTTTTTGTGGGTGGCTGCGTTTCCAGGAGACTCGTTTGTCCAAGAACAATTACACATTGTTCAGGACAGGAGTCCCACCTGGCTGCTGCTGCTTTTCTAAATTTAAACCTCCCCCAACTTGGGTCTGTGGGGTTGCAATTGTCTTGGGCTTGAAGAGGGTGTGGAAGGAGGGTGTCTTTTTCCAAGAGTTCATGCTTACCAATTAAGGGTTTATTTATTTTTCTCTCTCTCAGAGCAACCAGAAAACATTAACATAAAGCATTTTTCAGAGCTTCTGACATCTTGAAGAGCAGAGCTGGGGAGGGCATTCTGTCTCTTTCATTTTATTTAGAAATAATTCCAGAGGAGACTAACCAGTTACCCTCTGCCACCCCAGAATAAAGTTTCATTTGACTTCATTAGCCAAGCCTTTTGTAGTTAGGAAAACGTGAACCACTTCAAGGGACTTTCTGAGTGTGGAATGTGAAACACAGTTGGGTTGTTGTTATCAATGAGTAGGCTGTGCTTCTGGTGGAATTTCTTTAGTACAATAAAAGGCACATAATTTTTTTAAGCAAGCTGCAAAAACCCACACTCCAGTGGAGACAATTGAGCTTTTCAGATGTCTTCTACAGGGATTGTTAAACTAGTAGTTAGTGATTTTATATAGTCATTAAAAATGTTGTGGGCTCAACTGCTATTGTCATAAAATATTTAGGTATCATTTTAGCTAATTTGCAATTAAACTAAGCCTGTAGTTAAGAACCTGAACGTAAATATTCCTTTCACCAACCAGTAAGATTTCATTATAATTGCTTCTCTTTTCCCAAGACATGAGACACTGTATTACGCTATACTGCCTATAAAACAGGATTCTTAACCTGGGGATCCATGATTTTATTTAAAAAATATTTTGATAATTTCATTTCAGTAAAATTGTTTTCACTTGTAATTCCATGTGTTTTATTTGATGCATTTAAAAGCATTATTTTGAGAAGAGGTCTCTGGGCTTCTCTAGACTGCCAAACACACACACACACACACACACGGTGAAAAATCTCTTCCTTAAAACCATGAACTGAGTACTAATGCCAAAGTTGGAAAAATCAGTGAAATGCCACAAGGTTTTTCTTCTTTTCCTCCCTGGTGTATTCTTTAGAAAATCATTGGTTCTTATCTGCCCCATTGTATGACGACACTGGTTTGTTTTCTAGTTGGAAAGTGCAAGACAGTATAGCTTTATAGTCCTCAGCTGGTAAAAAGCTCTCCTCATGTTGCTTTGGACTTTTTGGAGGAAGTTGTGTGGTTTAGGTCCCCTTGAGAATATCCTGGAAAGAAATCCTTTGATAGTGATTCTCCAGATGTTTAGAAATATTTTTGTCCAGGGGTATACAAGGCAGACAGCTGCATTATAATAGTTCATTTATCATTGCACATCTGACTTTTTTAAGAGTTTTCTTTCTTTTAGATGACCAGAACATAGCCTGACAACATTGCAGTAGTTTGTAACTTGCTGCTGACTAACCTACTATATCAAATTCAGCATTTTTTTCATTATAAAAGATAAAGATGGGGCATCAGCCTGGGAAGACACTTTCCTCAAAACAGTGAATCCCTTGTAGAATAATGAGATAGATACAGTTATGTGGCAAGAGGTTTTTTTCTCTTATCAGATAACAAGCAGCCTTTGTTGTCTTAGAAGTTGGAAAGATAAGATGGTTAATAAACAATTCGGGTAACGGAAACTACTTTAAGCAGTGCCTGTAAGCAGGCCAGATCCTCTTACTAATTTTTAATGCATTAAATTTAGCATCAAGATGTTTTGAAAAGTTTCTGAATCTAAGTAAAAGAGAACTGGTAGGATTCACCTTAATCTCTTTTTCAATAATGCTTATATGTAAGCATAGTCATAACCAGCCGTTTGTTGTAATGATGTTAATTTTTAGAAAGGAATGAAGGGGAAAAAAATTTTTTTTAAGTACCTACTGTGTACCAAGCACTGTGCTTTACGGATGTTGTCTCAGTTGATCCTCATAATAACCCTGGGAAGTAGGTGCTCTTGTTATCCCCATTTTACAGTTGAGGAAACTGAGGCTGACAGAAGTTAAGTGACTTGCCCTGGGTAACACAGTGTCAGCCACTTTTCAGTTTCTTTGAGCTGACTGCCCAGGGAGTCATAGGATTTGATGATTAAGACAGATATTGTATCTCTAAAACTTTGCATGATCTTGAGAGAAATTTAAAGGGATACTTGAGAGGTAGCATGGTATAGTAGATAGTCAGAAAGACCTCAGTTTAAATCCTGACACATGCTAGCTACATGACCATGGCCAAGTCATTAACCACTCTGCAGGGAAGATGATTCTTTAAGACCGTAAGTTTCAGAAGAAATGGTGAACCTGCATCATTGGAAGAGAATTTTTACACTGATGTTGATGAAATGACAAGTCTAGAGCAGCACCTCTTTCTTCTCCCTCTCCCCACCTCTGCCCCACTTAAAAGACTTATTTTTAAAATTCAAAGTATACCTTTATTAAAGTCAAGTTCTCCTAATAATACTTGTGATTTCACATAGTACTTTTGATGTAAAACTCCCGTTTTTCTCCTATGCTTGCAGTTGGTACATAGTATTTTCTTTCTCCTTTCTAAAATTATAAATAGTTTTTGCCTAAACAGTGGCTACATTTCAGCCATCAGTAAAGTTTGCAGGTGCTTTTGAGAGTAACAAATCTTTAGAACCAATTTGTAAAGGTCCTTGGACTGGAAGGTAAATTTATAGGCATATAAATATGTAGTAGGCATTATGTACTCCCAGCCTTGGGACTGTGTGAGGAAGAGTTTAATGGTGAAACTTTTCCATTCTACTTCTGGGCTCACCTCCAAAGTTAACTAAAAAACTGCTTTGTGGGTGAGGAACAACAGAGGAATATTCTAAAGAAAGGTTCTTGATGGTGGTGGTGGGAGTCGGGATATCAGAATACAAGTAGTTCCCAACTTATAAATTCATTGAAAGTCATTTGTTTGGGACTCAAAACCCATTTTCTCCATAAGAGCAGTGTCCAAAGGGTGGCTAACAGAACCCTTTAGTAATACCTTTTTGTGTATAATCAGCATAAAATGCATGATGCGTCATGTGATTTGGGCCTACCTTATATTCTTACTTTTTAGCTCTTTGCTACTTTGGCAGGTTAAAGGTGGCAATTTGGGGTAATCAGGGAAGTTCTTGGACTGAACCTCTATCACTACCATATATATCACTCTACAGCATTCAGGAACCACAAATCTAATAGCAAAGTATTTAGTTAAAGATGTAAAACTAGAAATAACTGAAGAGAACTAAAAAGTAGGATCATTCTCTTCCCTCATACACAAAAGAATGGGTTCTTTTACACTACCCTTGGTTGTAGCTAAAGAAAAAAACTTGTCAGGGAAAATAGAAAAGTAGGTAGGAAATCTATTCATTCTATCATGTGAGTGGATAGAATAAGGAAACTGTCAGTCGTTTCTTCATCTCTTCGTAGCATTCCTCCAGTGTTCTAGCATAGAAATCTTCTGCATCCCCTTGAAGCTGGATAGTTTCCGGGCCCTGGCTCTGAATTGCCAGCTCAGTCTATATGGAGTTGCTTTTGTGGGTTTTCTTCTTCTAAAATGCGGTTCTAACCATGTCACTCCACCCTACTCGATAAACTCCAATGGCTGTCTGTCACCTCTAAGATCAACTACAAAATCCTGTTCAACATTCAAAGCTCTTTAAAACTAAGCCACTTCCTACCTTTCTAGTCTTTTAATACCTTACTTCTCAGTCTCTTTGCTGTTCCACAAACAAGACACTCCACCTCCATCTCTAAACTCCATGGATTTTTACTGTCCATTCCCCCTGCCTGGAATACCCTCTCTCCTTACCTCCATCTGCTTGCTTCCCTGTCTTCCTGTAAGTCTCAGCTGAAACTTCATCTTCTACAAAAAAATCTTTACCTTAATTCTAGTGCTTTCTCTTTCTTTTACCATCCCGTACCCCTTTGTATCCTGTATATAACTTGTTTGCTTCTTCTTTCCCTCATTAAATTGTAAGCTCTTGAGGGCAGGAAATACCGTTTGCCTCTTTTTGTATTCCTAGCACAGTTCCTGGCACATGGAGTTAATAAGTGATTATTGACTGACTTACTCTTTCTGAATGTAGGCTGTAGTTATTAGCATTTCCTGATCAGTAGACAGCAGCTGATATCAAATCCCTACAGTTGGGCTCCCAGTTCAAGGCAGTTCAAACCTTGTGGGACTCCCTGGACACTGCCACCAGTCACTTTCCTTATCTACTTCTTTCATGTTCTTTCGTGCTTTTGCCGTTTCACTCAATCCTTGCATCTGGGCATCTTGTCCTTGGATGGAGAAGGAGCTCTGGGCTAAATGAACAGGATGGATGGGGCATGAAGTGATGAAATGAGACAGTGAATTTGGCCACCGGCCCAGTGCCTTTGTTCACAGTCGGCTTAGAATTCCCTCTATTTCCCTCTCCTTTCTCAATTGCTCCCACCAGTCCTTCTACTATAAATGATACCTTGAGTCAGGTGATAAACCTGACTCAAGTAATGTGAATAGATTGGAGGGAGAATGGGGAATTCATGATGCAAGGGGAAGAACTAGAGGAGAGGAGAGAAATTCTAAGTGGGAGAAGGAGGGAGAAGTAAAGAAAAAAGTCAGTTTGAAAGGGAGACTCTAAATAATGAGAAAATAAATAATTTCAAAGGAAAAGACTAAATACCATCATTATAGGCTCAGAGATTTTTAACAGGTGGAAGGGATCTCAGAGGATATCTAGTCCAAACCCCTCATTTTGCAAACAAGAAAACCGAAGCCTAGGGACATAATGGGAATTCCTAAAGTCCCACAGGTAGGCTCTGACTCCAGATTTCAGAGCTATTGAGATGCCACTGTATTGATTACTATAATTGATAATCTACTGCAATCTAGGGTACTTAGGTGATGCAGAGAATAAAGTGCTCACCCTGAAGTCAGGGGGAACTAGGTTCAAGACTCAGACATTTACTAGCTGTGTGACCCTGGGCAAGTCACTTCACCCTGTTTTCTCAGTTTCCTCATCTATAAAATGAACTGTAGAAGGAAATGGCAAACCACTCCAGTGTCTTCACCAAGAAAACCCCAAATGGGGTCATGAAGAGTCAAACATGACTGAAAAATGACTCAATAAACTGCAGTCTGGGTTATCTGGTTTTTCTCTGCAAATTATTAATGGTATTAATTGCTTATCTTTGTTCTCTTGGAATGTCTAAAAATCTCTGCGTCTTATGTCTTGGGGTCGAGTTGTACTTCTGACTTTCCATCTCCCTTCCATGCAATATTGCCATAAAAATGTATCCTTGATGAATTCACTGGTACAGATTTATTTCCTTAGCACTATAGAAAAAGTGGGTGGGATAAAATACCCCTTAAGTGCTCTCTCTTCTTATAGTATGCACTAATATGAAATTGAGTTAGGTTAAGTAGAAGTCAAATGGTGATATAGGTAAAGACACTGGCTTTGGAGTCAGAAGGCTTGGGCTTCTGTAAGTAAGTCACTTAGTCTCCACTCCTTGTTTACTTCATCTGTAAAATGAAGAGGTTGGACTGCATGGCCTCTTAAGTTCCCTCCAGCTTCAATCTATGATCCTGTGAATTTTTTAGTGTCCCAGGCAACCGTCTAAGACTGTAAGTTGACTAACAGTTGTTGACACTGCATACTACACATAGTAGGTATTTAACAATTAACTTCTCTTGGAATTAAAAATTCAAAGACAAGAATAAAAGTGTTTTAACCCTCCTCTTCCCAGGAATGAACCAAAGGCCCCTACACAGTTCCTGCTGGCTAGGTACTTATATTCTATTGGAGGAAACATATCAGTAAATATGTGTGTGTGTGTGTGTGTGTGTAAATGGTAGAGGGAATTTCCTCAATGGGAGCACCCTATTTGGAGTTTTCTTGGCACAGATGCTGGAGTGGTTTGCCATTTTCTTCTCCAGCTCATTTTACAGATGAGGAAACTGTAGCAAACAGAATTAAGTAACTTGCCCAGGATTACACAGTTAGGAAGTGTCTGAGGCTGGCTTTGAACTCATCTTCCAATTCCAAGTCCAGTGCTCCATCCACTTTACCAGCTAGCTGTCCTCTCCCCACAAGTGATATTTTTGTGGGTTTAATCAGTTGCAAATAATGTTGCATTCTTCATATTTCTTTTGAATGATTTTTATAAAATTAGATCATAAATAATGGGGATACAGATGTGAAAAGAAATTGTTGCAGATTTTATACAGTGTCTAATCCCCAGATGGTACAGAGCAATAAATGTCATTTAGCAGCAGTCAAATGGCTTTCCTTAGTCTTTGGTTTTCCTGTAAATTACAGTAAGTAATTGTTACTCACCTTTGAAGGGGTGATTTTTGTATGATAATGGGACAGGAAGGGAGGCCATCATACCCCTGGCATGTGCCCTTCTATATCACCCATGCTTTGTACTCATAAAAGAAAAATGTAGTCTGGGAGAACTGGAAGGGAAACTTAGAAAAGTAGGCCAATCCCTTCATTTGACAGATGAGAAAGCCATCTCCTATGTAGGTTAAGTGACTTGACTCACTCCAGGTTACATGGATAATAAGTTGATAGGTCATACAGATAATAATTGTACAGCTACAATTTGAACCTAGGGCCTAAGACTCAAAGCACTGTTGCTTTTATATAATGTTAATCCGGTGCAATTCTTGCCTTGTGTTTTTGCCACCTAAGGGAGAGGCACTGCAGATGTAACTAGGCTTATAAAAGATTTATTAGCAGCTTAATAGGCAATTAAGGAGCACGTAAAAGTCTTCAGTGCACAACCTTCTTGTTGGAGTGATGAGCGAAAGGAAGCCTTGAGAATGCATATTTAGACAGGGTGGGGTTGAGTCATATCATCACCCCAGATACATGAGAACTATCCTGTTTATAAAAAACCTCAGGAGAAAAAGGTCCCCCAAGTTCCTTTGGTAAGTCATTAGACTGCTTAGCTCTCCTCCCTAAATTCCAGTCCTCTAGTTTAGTTTCAGCCTTTGTTTTCTTAAGCTGTATCTTCACCTTAGACACCATCTTAGCCCACATGTCATCCTCATTTCTTTTCTCCTCAGATACATAAAAGCATGTTTTAGAACTGGAAAAGACCCATAAAACATTCCTTCTCCAACTTATTTTTTTACTATCTCATTTTCCCAAATTATTTGTGTTCCTAGGTGTTCCTCGGAACTCTTTTCAGTTTTTCCCATATTCTACTTAAGTTGTGAAGTCCATAATCAGAAAATCTGTTAAATAACTGGTGTTTCACTAATGAGCACATTTAGATCTCTGTGCATTTAAAAACTGAGACAGAAAAGTTAATTAAGAATGGGAGAAGTATAGTTGTTGGAAAGTACCAATCGTATACCTTATAAATACAAAGGGAGAGATTGCCTTATCAGAATCTGGAAATACGAATGGTTTAAATCATAGATTTAGAGTTGAAGGGGATTGGGGAACCACCTTGTCCCCCTCTTACAGATGAGAGGAAACTGAGGAACGAAGAGTTTGAGTGGCTTACTTAGAGTCTGAGTGGCTTACTTAGAGTCACTGCCTTGTATGTATCTGAGTTGGGTTGCTTGATTCTTTTCTGGGTTTTCTTTCAGATCTGTGTAAGCCTGGTCTGTGTCTGTTTACTAATCTCTAAAATTGGAGTGATAATCATTGCTGGACAAATATAGGAAATTCTTGAAAAGGTTATCGGTATCTATGGCAATGAAATTACTTAAATAGTTAACTTTGTTCACAAAAAAGAAAAAAAGGAGGAAAAGAGCTAGGTTCAATATACTAGTATTCTTTCCTTTTTTTGATCCCCAGTGCTTAGCACAATGCTGGATACCTTGTAGGTACTTAATAAATTCTAGTTGACTGACTGACTTCCACACTTGTCCATTTTTGTCAAAGGCACCTCTGTTCTTTCTGTCTCCTAGGTTTGTAATTTACACATGCCTCTTCACTCCTCAGTTTCCCTCACTGTACCTATCCAGTCAGTTCCCAAATCTTATGATTTTCCTCAACTAAATCTCCAATCTCTTTCTACTCCCAAAGCCCCCCCCTTAGTTCAGGCTCACTCTCATCACTTCTCATATAGACTGATTTGCAATGGTCTTCTAATTAGTCTGTCCTGCTCAAAGTCTCTCTGGGTTCCATTCCATCCTCCACAAAATTGCCAAAATGATTTTCCTTAAGCACAGATAACAACTCCAACACCGCCTATATGCCAAGCACTATGCTAATGCTTTACAATATTATCTTAGTTCATCCTCACAACAGCCCTGTGAGGTAGGTGCTATTATTATTTCCATTTTGAGGAAACTGAGGCAAACAGAGGTTAAGTGACTTTCTCAGACACAAAACCAATTAAGTGCATGAGGTTGAATTTGAACTCAAATCTTCTTAAGTCCAGACCCCTCCCCTATTCAGGTAAGCTCCAGGGGCCTCCTGTTAACTTTAGGGTAAAATATAGACTCCTCTGTTTGGCTTTTAAAGCCCTTTTTAAACTGACCCCCAACATTGTTATTTTATTTCCCTCATTTTTACAATCCATCCAAATTAGCCTTCTCTCTGTTCCTCATTCACGGCACTCTTACCCCTGTCCCTTTTAACTGACCATTTTCCATGCCTGGCTTGGCTTTCCACATTTGGCTCACAGAACCCTCTCTTCCTTTAAGACATTGCTCAAGCAATGTCTACACAAAGCCTTCCCTAAGCTTCCCAATGGCTAATGCCTTCTCTTTGTAAGCTATCTGGTATTTAACTACTTCTTACTATATTATACCCTATATATCTATACCTATATACATATATATTCTAGGAGTAATTATTCATATGTGATTGATTAATTGGAAAAGTGCTGGGTAGAGAGACTCACGTATGCTAGCTCCGAATCCACAACCCAGAAATTTTCTGTAAAAAGGAAAAGTGCTGGAGGCAGGGACACCATTGAAATAGCCCAAATGAGAGAGGAGGTGATGGATGTTGGAGATGTTATCAAAAGGAAATTGGCAAGATTTCTCAAATGATTGGATTATGGGGGGGTTGAGGGAGAAGAAAAGTCGAAGATGACTTTGAGTTCTCAAGTCTGGATAACTGGAAAGATGGTAGTGTCATCAATCAAAACTGGGAAAGACATGATAGGTTTTAGTGACAAGTCCAAAATTCTTTGGACTTCGAGATATAAGAAATTTAAAATGAGTTTCAGGATTCAACTTGAATTCTTGGTAGATGAGCAAGGAATCTTAGTAGTAGGATGAGTGAGGTAGGTTGAGTAACCTGGATATAATAAAATGAGGGCAGAGCTTGAAGTTAAGAAATACTATGGGAAGGAAGCAAGAAGCCTCATTTGAGCCAACAGATGATGCTTTGTTGTCAATATGTGGAGTGGAGCCAAGACTGTTGAAAGTTATAGTTTGGCATCCACTTTCTAGATTGAAATCATGTTTGAAATATCCCTGTAACCTGATCTTGTTTCCTTCCCAATTTTTCTTGGAATCAGGTACTGAGGCTTTAGAAACTCTTTTTGGAGCTTATTCATTCACTTAATAAGAGTTGTTCTGTATGTACTACTAAAACAGTGTTTCTTTTGAAGGGTTTATCAAGTCTTTGGGAAAGAGACAGAGACAGTCTCATTTCAGAATGCCTTCTCTACCAGCTGGCTTCTTGGTTATATCCCCAAAGCTAATTCTGCCTCCAAAATAAACACACCATTTTATGTTGAGTGCTGAAACCGTCTAAGGAAGAAGAGACCAATTTAAAAGGGAAAATGAGTTTTGGTCTCTGAGATTACATATAATGATAGCTTACATTTATATGATATTTATGGTTACAAAGTGTTATTATATATATTATCTCATTTGAACCTTATAAATCATGTGAGGTAGGAGCATTATTGCTAACAGTTTATGCAGAAGGAAAACAGAAGTCTAAGATGCTATAACTTGTCCAAGATCATATAGCTTGTAAGAGCAGGGTTGGAGGCACACCAGTGCACTATTGGTGAAGCAGTGAATTGATCCAGCCTCTCTGGGAAACAGTTTGAAACTATGTCCTTGACCGGTACTTACTCGTTGACCTAGCACCGTCCCTACTAGGTATATTCCCTTAAGACATCAAAAAGGTAGAAAAAGGATTCATATGTACAAAAATATTTATAGCAGCTCTTTTCATGGTAGCAAAAATTTAATAACTAAGGGAGTGCCCATCAACTGGAAAATGGCTGAAGAAATTATGATATATGAATTTAATGTATTATTATTACATTAGAAAAAATATATAGTTTCAGTGGAAACTGGGAAAACTTGTGTGAACTGATGTAGAGTGAAGTGAGAATTGAGAGGGTAATTTATACAAGGATGACATATAACAAAAAAAAGAGGCTATTTTGAAAGACTTGAGAATACTGATCCATGCGGTGTCAAACTATGATTTCATAGGATCAAAAAAAGCATTTTAAAGTGCTTTTTATTAAGTTGATTAAATAAGTGCAATTTACTAAGTGCTGGAAATAAGCAAAAAAAGAAACAAAACCACAGACAAAGCAGTCTACTCTCAAGGAGCTTACAGCCTCATGGGGAGACAGACAGGACATATAAAGGATAAACTGGGGTTAGTCACAGAGAGAAGGCACCAATGTTAAGGACTAGAAAAGGCTTCTTATAGAAGGTGGGAGTTTCACAGAGACTTAGGTAGAGTAGATAGAGTGCCTGGCATGGAGTCAGGAAGACTTATCTTCCTCAGTTGAAATCAGACACTTGCTAGCAGTGTGATTCTAGGCAAGTCAGTGGACCCTGTTTGCCCCATCTGTAAAATAAGCTGGAGAAGAAAATAGCAAACCGCTCCAGTATCTTTGCTAAGAAAACCCTAAATGGGGTTATGAAGAGTTGGATATGGATAAAAACTGACTTAACAAGCAACAGCAAAAGGAAACCAAGATGGAGAGATGAGAAGGGAAAACGTTGTAGACCTGGTGGGCCAGTGAATATGGCCAGCATTAGGAAGTAGAGTGGAGTGTGCAATGCACGGTAAGGAGACCAATATCCCTGGATTGAGAGGTGTAATGTGTAAGAAGACTGGAAAGGGAGGAAGGGGCTAAATTGGGAATGGCTTTGTTTAAAAATAGTATTTTATTTTTTCCAATTACAAATAAAGAGCATTTTAAGTATTCATTTACAAAAATCTGAGTTTCAAATTTTTCTCCCTCCTTCCTTCTCCTCCCCCTTCCCTAAAACAGTAAGCAATTTGATGTAGATTATATATGTGCAATCATGTAAAACATTTCCCTATTAGTCATGTTGTAAGGGAATAAACAGATCAAAAGAGGAGGAAAGCCCACAAAAAAATAAAGTGAAAATAGTATGCTTTGATCTGCATTCAGACTCCATCAGTTCTTTTTCTGGATGTGGATAGCATTTTCCATCATGAATCCTTTGGAATTGTCTTGAATTAATGTATTACTGAGAAGAACCAAGTCATTCATAGTTGATCATCTTACAATGTTGCTTTTACAGTGTCCAGTGTTCTTCTAGTTCTGCTCATTTCACTTTGTATTAGTTCATGTAAGTTTTTCTGAGTTTTTGAAATCCACCTGCATATCACTTTTTTAAAATAAAAAAATGTTTAACACATGACCAATAACATCCCTAAGATGTTCCCCTATCAATTTCCTTCCAGATTGACATAGATCTATTAATAAATACTCTTTGTGGGTATTCAGCCAGTCAGTCCCCTAAGGGTGCTATCCGCCCAGGTACTACATCTTTACATTTGGTCCACCAGGATAGATTCTTTGCTGAGGTCTAAATATATGATGTTTTTTGCTTTGCCCTGATCTACCATTCTAGTTACTACATCAAGAAAGGAAATCATGATAGTCTATTACAATATTTTGATGAAGCCATGCTGTCTTTTAGTAATCATCACTTCCTTTCTAAATGTTCAAAAATCATCTCTACATGCTTGCAGAATTCAAGAATTTTGATAGCAGTGATCTTGAAACTGACTTAACCATAGTTTGTACAGACCTTACCTACTCTGTTCTTTTAAAAAAATAGTTATTTCCTTTTCTAGTCCCACAGAACCTTTCCAATTCTTTAATCACTTTCAGATGTCACCAGTGACTTCTGCTCATCCCTTCTTATAGCACCATAGTATTCCATTGCATATGAATGCCTTTAAAAGCCAAATAGGATTTTATATTTGATCCTGGGGGAAGTGGGGAGAGAGGTCACTGAAGCTGATTGAATGGGGGGTTTGGTGACATGATTAGATTTGTGTTTTGGGAAAATCAAGTTGACAGCTGTGTAGAGGATAGACCAGAGTGGGGAACGGTTTGTGGCAAAGAGACCACCATCAGGCTATTGCAGTGGTCCAGGAATGAGGTGATAAGGGCCTAAACTAGAGAGGTAGCAATGTAGGAGACCTTTGTAATGAGAAATGTTACAAAGGTAGAAACCACAGAACATGTGAATTCACAAAGGATTTATCATTTCATCAGCTTGGCGAAATTTCTGAAAGGGAACTCAAATCCCTCTACCTATTCAGGGAACAACCTTTCTTTGACCTAGTAGACAGATCCTAGGGAATTGACTGAGACTCTTCAAGGTTAAATATTTCACCTGGGGTCACACTGCTAATTAACAGGATTTGAAGATAGGATTTGAACTGTTGGTTTCTTGATTTTAACCTTAACCACATAACTATTACACCATCCTGCCTCTCTGAGAGATATCAGTAAAGACAAGAAAATGCACACATAGCCACAATCTCAGAGTCGGAAGAAATCTCAGTGGCCCATCTCTGAATAAGAACCCCACCTCTCCAAGGGAACACACAAAAAACCATGCAGATTCTTTTAAAAGTTCTCTAGGGATGGGAATCCCAGTACCTCCCAAGGCAATTTTGTCTAACTCTAACTGGTAGAGAGTTTTTCCTTATGCAAAACCTAAACCTTTCTCCTTGTGGCTTGACCATGGCTCCTGGTTGCTCTCTCCAAGGCCAAACACAACTGGCTCTCTCCTCTGAGATCTAATTTACTAGTTACACCTGTCACTCAGTTCTGTGTGGAAAAAAAATACTTGATTGAACTGATCAGTCAATTCAGTCAAAATGATAGTTTTCTTAAAGAGAATTTGGCTAAATGGTTTTCCACCTAGCTTAAAGTTGCCATGGATCTGATTTTTCACCCAGATAGTCTTGGTTTGGAGGTAATCTCAATATAACATCCAGAATGCTTGGATCAGGCTGTAATATTAAAAGAAGCAACTTATGGAGAAGAAAAGGTACTACGGTGAAGTCTGGATCAGGAATGAAATGGATCTTACAACTCTACAATTCCTCTCCTCTTCTCTCATTCCCCCTTGTATAGAAAATGAAAAATACAGCTTACAGTGCAATCTGTATTTACCCATACTTCAGACATATATGATAATTAAATTTAATAAACTTTTTTTTTGAGAGACCTATGCAGGTTGTTCATGGTTCTTACCCTAAGGAAGCCTACAGTCAGGTAAGGGGAGGGAAAAATGTAAAAATAACACACAATTGCGAATATATGAGAGGTATGAAGTTCTGTGAGAATGCACGAAAGAGAGGAATCTCTTTTGGCTAAGGGATCAGGGCTTCATAGAGTATGGTACATTGGAATTGGCATCTGAAAGATAATGGAAGGATTTTAACCCTAGAGATGTGGATAGGGAAAGGAATTCTCATAACATGAAGGTGGTCAGATGAGGGGTTGTTTCAGGAATGGTGTTAGGATGCTTTGCCGTGTAGGGCACATGAAGGGAGATACTATAAACTAAATCTGGCTGAGCAGATTGGAAACGTACTTTATTCAGTAGGCGGCGAAGAAGGGTCTGATCAAATCTGTACTTTCCTGGTGATCTCTTGTTTCTCACTACCACTCTCCTCTTTCCTTATCCTTTCCCTTTCTGCTTCCTATCTCTCCCTGCATTTTCAATCTCCCATCCCCCATTTCGTAATAGCCAAAAGACACTCAGAGCGCTGTGTTACAAGAGAATTACCACAATTCCACTCTGCTCTTTTCCTCATGTGACTCCATGGCACAAAGCATACAGTAATTCTCCCATCCTTAGCTCTGTCTTGTCTGGCTTTCTTGATTAGCATTCTTATCGCATCCCAGTTGGACGCAGCTGACAATTACAAGCAACTCCTTATAGGAGTTGTGGCTCATCTGAACATGCTGCTATTTCGTTTAATTTTTAATTGTTGTCATTAGTGACAATTTCCTTGTGTCTTTTTTCCACGGCCTATTACCTTAATAGCTTTTCACCTGGCCGACTTAAATTGTGTTCACTTTAGAAATTGAAGTTGATATAATTTTTTTTCAAAAAATCATTTTTGCAAAATTTGAAATTGAAAATTTTATGGAGGTACGTGTTGAAAACTGAAAAGAAATAAATTTATTTTTAAAATTTTTAAAAAGCAAAAATTGAAAAAATCATTTTTGCCCCATCAAATTGATTTTTTTTTAAAAAAAAGTTTTTAATACCTCCATAAAATTGCCAAATTGATATTCTTTAAGCACAGGTCTGACTATGTCATTCCTCTCTGTTCAAGATGGGTCAGTGGACTCTAGAATAATGTACAGCTCCTCTGGTTGACTTCTAAAAGCCCTTCACACTCTGGATCCAGCCTATGTTTTCAGACTGTAAGGTCAGAACTTTCCCATCTTTCTGTGGTCCAGAAAACTTTGGATTAACGCACAGATTGTCTCCTATGCCTGAAATGTTCTGACTCTTAACCTCAACTTCTTGGAACTCCTGGTTCCCTTTAAAGTCAAGGCAGATGCTACCTCCTTTTAAGAGGTCTTTTCTGTTCCACCTCTTTGAGGTAGCTGGGTGGTACAGTGGATAGAGAGTGCTGGGTCAGGAGTCAGAAAGATCAAAGTTAAAATCCAGCTTCATACATTCATTACCCGTGTGAACTTGGGCAATTCAGTTAACTTGTTTGCTTCAGTTTCCTCAACTGTAAAACGGAAGCAATAATAGTGCCTACCTCCTAGAACTGTGATGAGGATAAAGAGAAATAATATTTGTAAAGTACTTAAAACATGTAATAGGTGCTTAATAAAGGCTTATTCCTTTCCCTATTACTCTTCTCCCAAATTTATTTTGTATTTTCATGTGTATAGGTAACATATGTATAATATACATACATATGTATCTAATATTTACTCCTCTGGGAACATGTATCACTTCAGTAACATGTAAGTTTCCTGAAGATAGAGGTACAACTTGTTTTTGTATTTGTTTCAGTAACACATATTAGGCCCTTGATAGACACTTGTTGATTACTGCTGTTGTGGTCAGTCATTTTCCAGTTGTTTACAACTCTTTGTGACCTCATTTAGGGTTTTTCTTGGCAAGGATACTGGAGTGCCTTGCCATTTCCATTTCCATTGCAGCTCATTTTGCAGATGAGGAAACTGAGGCAAATGGGATTAAGTGACTTGTCCAGGGTCACACAACTAGTAAGTGTTTGAGGCTACATTTGAACTCAGGTCTTCCTGATTCCAGGCTTGGTGCTCTGATTCTTAACCTCCTGCCTCCAAACTTGCTTGAACCTGTGGTTTCACCTGTATAAGGAATTCCTGGTGTGGAAACCCTTTGCAGATTCAGATCAACTCCTTTCTAACTTTATAGGCCTAAAGAGTTTTCTGGAATAAAGAGAAGCTAAGTCAAAACTTTAACGTAACGCAGCTAGTATGGATCAGAGGGTAGGATTTAAACCCAGATCTTTGGGACTCCAAAGCAGCCCTTTATCTGCCTCTCAATGACAATTTATTCACAGCCTTTGTGGTGTTGCTTAAAAACTGATCCAGCATATTGGTATTTGCGATAGAAAAAGTCACGTTGGCCAATGCAGGAATTTGCTGGGCTTAATGATGTATTTATTGCAAACAGGTTTTCTTTTTCTTCTTTTTCAGTGGTTGAGAAGTAAAGTGGGAGGGAGAAAACAAATACTTATTAATTGAAAAACAATTACATTTAACGAAATTAAAAAAAAAAACTCCTCAAAGCCATGTCATTCTTTGGGTTAGTCTCTTCTCCACACAATAGAACTTTTTATAGCACGAAGGGAAATATATTTAGTTGTCTAGAGAGCTTGGTGTTCATTTTACATTCTTTGAAACATTCTCAGAAATCCCTGACTTGTTGTGGTTTAGTGTTCAGGAAAAGAGATTTCAAGACTGCTTCTAAATTCAAGCTAGTGGTTTATATTGAGGATTTCCTCTTTTTTTCCCTTAAAATACAAAAGTTAAAAATGTGACTTTTATTTGTGGACATATTCCATTTTTTTTTCTTTTAAAAAAGTTTGCTCCCCAAGAGATCATAAAAATGGGAAAGGGTCCCACATGTACAAAAATATTTATAGTAGCTCTCTTTGTAGTTGCCCAAAACTGGAAATCAAAGGGATGCCCATCAGTTGGGGAATGACTGAATAAATTATGGTATATGAATATAATGGAGTACTATTGCGCCATAAGAAATGATGACCAAGTCTTCAGAGAGGCCTGGAAGGACTTATATGATCTGATGCTGAGTGAAAGGAGCAGAACCAGGAGAACTTCGTGCACAGCAGCGACCACAGTGTGTGAGAGCTTTTCTGGTAGACTTGGAACTTCGTAATAATGCAAGAACTTAAAAAAAAATTTTCTAAGGCAAAATGCCTTCCACACTCAGAGAAAGAACTATGGAATTCATTTGCAGAATGTAGCAGATCATGTGTGTGTGTGTGTGTATTATGTTTTGATTTGTTATATGATTTCTTCCATTTATTTTAGTTGGTCTACACAGCATGACTATAGTGAAAATGCGTTCAATAGGAAAGTATATGTAGATCCTGTATAGAATTGTATGCCATCTTGGGGAGGAAGGGGGGTGGTAAGGGGTAGTTGAGGGGGGTAAAAATCTAAGTTTTATGGTAGTGATTGTAGAACATTTAAATAAATAAATAAATAAAAAGTTAAAAAAAAAAAGTTTGCTCCCAGAAAGGAATTATGAAACTCTATCCGTCTTTCCCCCACTTCAACAATCTAGAAAAGGACACTTGCAGCAGCTGGTAATGTTGCATGATGACATGTTGTCATCATGTTTTCATCAGTTGTTGGAGGGTCTGTATCTAAAAGGAAAAAGAAAGAAAGAAAATATGTATTTTCAAGTGTGAAGGTGATGTTTTATCTCTTTATCACCTTATCTTATGACCTGATCTTCAGCCTCGTCATCCTCTGCATCATGGTCTCCATTCCATTTCTAAGTTTGCAGGGCTAGACTATATAGAAGGGGACGTTTTCAGAGTCAAGCTAGTATCCAGTTAATCAAAAATAACTTCTTAAATGCTTATTGTGTGCAAGGTGCTAAGGATTCAGAGTGACAATGAAAACAATCCCTATTCAAGGAGTTTATATTCTAGCCAAAGAGACAGCATCTGCCTCTCTTCCTTGTTTCCCATGCTTACCCAAAATTTTGGGGATGGAGGGAAGGAATATATTTTTTGGAGTGGTCTCTCCCTTCTCTCCCTCCCCCACTTCATCACTTGACTTGTACTTTCAGTACTAATCATTTGGATCTAGTATCCCATCTAGTATTCCTAGAGCTGTTGAGTGTGTATGTGTCTGTGTGTGTGTGTGTACGTGTGTACACGCAGAGAGAGAGATCACACATACATATGTGGTGTCAGACTGACATTAATTCAGTCAGGCACCATGGACTCATCATCTATAACTACTTTTAGAAATTATCTTTTCTTCATTTATTCCAACATCCATGAAACTGACTAAAGTGGAGCACTTAGAACTTGATCAGACATCAAAGACACCAAGGTCATCCATTGTATCCCAGACCATCACTTTTGTTTTGCCACTGGACTTTGATGACTCTGGAAGAGAGCTTGAGGTGGATGACTCTGTGCCTCACTTAACTCCAGTTCACTCAAAAGTTAAGACATCACCCAGCAATATTGTTTGTCCTCTTCAAAAATGAAAGATGAACGACATGTGTTCTGTCTTTATATGACCGCAGTTTGGGTATCAGTTAGGTCGGTGGTAATTCTAACTTGTATTGTTTCCGTATGAAGTGAAAAAGATTTGTATTTTGACATAGTGAGGGATATTAATTGAATTTGTAATCCCATGGGAGGTTCAAATGAAACCTGTAATTCTGTTGAGCTAAAGATTTATATTCCTTCTTAGGTTTAAGGCAAATATCCATTATATTTGCTAGCTCCTTTTTCCTTACAGGTATAAATGTTGTTCCGTTTTCTGCTCCTGTAAAAAATGAAACTTGTGGGGAACGGCACTTTTATTTTTGTATATCCTTGCATGTGGTAGGTGCTTAATAAATTGCATGATTGATTGAATTGTGTTGAAAACAACAGCATTAGCATTTTCAGCCTGACTGTGCCTTGTTGGAAATGAGACATGGGGAGAAGTAAGAGAAGGTGGTGATTGGACCAAATATAGAAGTTTTACGGGCAGTCAGCTTGTCAGAAGAATGGTTAAGTCTGAGGAATTTCACTTAAGGAGATGAATAAATCATAGCTGTTACATATCACCGTCTGTTGGCTTTTCACGTAGCCAAAATGGTTGAACGACTGAGCGTGTCGACGTAGCCTGAGTCTGGTTTTGTCTGAGAGCATCTGTAGTTTTCCCAGAGTTGTGATACCCTGGAAATTGATTTAGAATATGGACATTTTATACTCCTAAGTATCATGTAGCCCGACCAAGAGCAGCAAATAGATTTGAAAGGGGAAAATGAATGATAGTTGGAGAGAAGTCAAAGATTATAAAAGAGTAATTAATTGGCAGGACATTTTAGAATTATCCTCTCTGGGTTCCTGTCAAAGCTCTAGTGTGCTGGGACACTGAGCGGTTACTGTGCTGTTGATCTTTTTTTTTTTTTTTTTAGGAAGGGTTGGTTGGAGGGGGACTGGTGGGTTGGATTATGTTTGTGTCTGTGCGTAAATATTTGACCTACGATGAAGGGCACTCTTCACTTAAGCTTTGGTGTTTCTTTTATCAAGGCTCAAAGCCATCCTTCTCATCTGTCCCCTTGATCACTTTCATTTTATCTTCAGAATGCTGTGTAGGCACTCCTTCAAAGCCAGGTCCTTGACCCTTTGCTACTAATTTCCTTTCCAGGCCACCTTGGAATACTGAATATATCTTCTGTCTATACACTTGGCAAGTAGGTTGTAGTGGGAAAGAATGTCAGAACTAGTCAGGAGGGACCTTAATTCCTGACCCCAACAGTTACCAGCTGTGTGATCATGGGATATCTCCAGTCATCTGATCTATATCTGGCCACTAGACCTAGAAGGCTCTGGAGGAGAACGTGAGTCTGGTAACTTTGCATAGCTCTCCCTCACTTCAGTCCAATTGACTTTCATGTCATGGCATCATGGTCCTCTTTGAGAACGAAGGACAATCAGCTACATGGGCAAATGACATAACCTCTGTAAGCCCCAGTTTTCTCATGTGCAAAATGAGGAAAATAATACCTGTTGCATTTGCCTTCCAGAGTTGTGAGGATCGCATGAGATGAGATATGGAAAACCCTTTGAAACCTTAAAAGGAAATGTCAATATCATCATCATCATCGTCATTCCTTGCACTTAACTCTTTATAGCTCTTTTCTTAAATATTCTCCTTTTTTGAAACTACTATCCCTCCCTTTCCTAAGTTCTGTTTCTCTATCTGCCCTGATGAGGACAGGGACTGTCTTTTCCCACATGATAGGTGCTTAATAAATGTTTATTGACTGATATGTAGTAGTAACATTTTATTCATCCTTTGTCTTATTTACAAGTCTTTTATCTTTGAAATCTCGGTGTTCAGCATACAGTAGGTGCTTAAGAAATGCATGGTGGATTAAAGTGGGTTAGAAGAAAAGCAGCTTTAGTGTTTTGTGTGTGAAGGTGGTAAGTAGGCCTATTACATCAGCACTTAATTATTTATATAAGACAGGAATAGGTCATAGAAAGGTGATGATCTAGTTCAGCTCCCTTTTTTTAACAGATGAGGAAACTGAGGAATAGAGAACAAGCTGTGGCTTGTCCAAGACTACATAAATTGGATAATCCAGAGATTTAGAGCTAGAAGGAACCTAAAGGTCATCCAACCCAGCCCCCCTCATTTTGCAAATGAGAAGATTGGGCTCCTGCCCCTTAAAGAACTTATGGTATAAGTGTAGATAGATGGTGCAATGAATACAGTGCTGGTCCTGGAGTCAGGAGGATTTGAATTCATATCTGGCCTCAGACAATTTACTAGCTGTGTGACCTTGGGCAAATGGCAAACCATTCTAGTATCTTTGCCAAAAATAACCCAAATGAACTGAAATGATTATAACAAACTATTACTATTCCCTGATGCTTATCTACCTGTGCTCTTTGGGCTTCGCACTTTCTCTAAGCCTTTCTTCCCTCCTCTCTAAAATGATGGAGTTAGACTTACGCAGGCCTCTGATTACCTTTCAATCTCTAGATCTATGATCCCATGGTCATTTAACTCACATTTTTAGTCCATAATCTCACTTAACAGATATTATTCATCAATTAAATTTTATCGGTTCTTATGTGTCTTGTACTCCCCTAGTATTTACTCAGTACAGGTGATCAGTAATTTTACTTGATAAAGGAATATTGCTCATTAACATATTGGGAAATTTTCCAAAACATTTCCTACCTTTTTAATGATGAGAACAGTTTAGATATTCCTTACTAGCAGAAATTCAATGAACAGCATCCCCAATTTAACAAATTACATGACACATTAACTTTATAAAATAGGAAGCATTGCACTTAATGGGATCCAAGAGGCTTGTGGAGCAGTCTTTTACCCAACATTTGACAGCTGCCACCAATACAACTAGTTGGCATCCCCTCCCCCTGTATGTGCTGTAACTTCATTCCAGCACCTGGCAGTTTTCAACAGTTGACACTTTCCTGGATTCAAAAGCCGCTTTTCTCATGCTGCTAGTTCCTCGTAAGGATATTATGATGCACTCATAAAATGAGTGATTTGCCTTTGCACCAAAAGCAAATTTTTTGACATACGTGTGTAGTCTAGTCTTTTTGTTTTCTGGTCGTTTTTAGATGGGAATTGGCTGCCAGGCAACTGTGTATTCAAGTAGAGAGGAAGAAGCCCCCCTGTTGCTAAGTAAGGGCTGGATTTTCTGTTCCTTATCTCTTAGCTGGATCTCTCTGACTGTTCAGATTATGGTAACAAATTGTACAGCCTTGGTGAGTGAAATTTTCTTGAAGAAAATTTGAGGGAGCAAATACAAAAAAAATTAGGAATTTAAAAGTAGAAGTGTAAAGTTTTTCAAAGTTGGTAGAAAACTTAACCAAAAGTGACAGTAATACTTGAGGTAGAGGAGTGTGGGAAGGATGGGAGGGAGCGAGGGAGGGGGAGGAGAGAGAGAGAACAAAATCTTTAATATGGGATTTTTATCTTCGTATTACATTTGTGATCATTTGATTAGAACAAGGTATTAAAGTATTAATATTTTTAGAAGGAAGTCTTTTTCTGT
Organism: Bettongia penicillata ogilbyi; assembly: GCA_023548195.1. Lineage (NCBI taxonomy): Eukaryota > Metazoa > Chordata > Mammalia > Diprotodontia > Potoroidae > Bettongia > Bettongia penicillata. The sequence continues at coordinate 2,236,170 of JAJHZJ010000121.1, read as the reverse complement.
AACCATTTATTTTCAGTAATCACTTTCTTAAATGATTTCATTACCCTCAGGGACTAAATTTTTTTTCCCTCATTGGGACACAGGGCCTTTTTTTTTAATGGAATAGGAGAATAGGATTCATGTGACAGAGTTTGCTAAAAACCGCTTGCCTCTGCAGTATTAAATGAAGGCTACCCATTTATTTAAAAAAAAACTTTCTTGATGGAGAATTTTTCTTTCGAATTTTAGTTAGGTAAGAAAAGGGCTCTCATTAGAGGAAGAGGCAGGTAGATACTTTCATTCAACAAATATTTAGGAAACACTTAAGGCATGCAAAGCGCAATGCCAAGTATAGTCAGGGCCACCAAAATGTACAAGACATGAGTTCCTGCCGTCCGGGAGTTTATAAGTAGAAGACAGAGAAATGGCTATAGTTTCTGTAAAAACCAAGTTGTTTACTAGATAGAGAGCTGGCTTCAGAGTTAGGTAGATTTGGGTGAAAGTCCAGCCTTTGCTACACTGGCTCTATGACTCTGAGTCAGTAACTTAACCTCTCACTTCTTAAGCAATTCTCTAAGATTATGAGTTGATAGAGAAGGCACTGGCCTCCATTGGCCGAGGAAGGTCTAAATCAGAGATGGGGAACCTTCGGCCTTGAGGCTGCGTGTGGCCCTTTAGGTCCTCAAGTGCTGCCCTTGAATTGCATCCAAACTTCACAAAACAACATTAAGGGCATCCTTAACGAAAGGATTTGTTCTGTAAACTTGAACTCAGTTACAAGGCCACACCCAAGGACCTAGAAGCCCTCATGTGACCTTGAGGTGGCAGGTCCGTTCCCCCCTCCCCCCCTGCCACTCTAAATCAATGAAATCACAAGTCTAACCCTGATCCCGAGAATGTCCTCCATACCCCTCCTTTCTACCTTGACCTCCTTGGCTTCCCTAAGGTCCCGGCTAAAACCCCACTTTCTGCAGGAAGCTGTTCCTGAGCCCCCTTAATTCCAGTGCCTTTCTTTTGTTTGGTATTTCCAGTACATCCTATTTATAACTTGTATGGACGTAATTGTTTTCATTTTGTCTTCCCCGTTAGAATGTGAGTTCCTTGAAAACAGATGCTGTTTTTTGTTTTTCCTTGTATTTCCTGTACTCTGTGCAGGGTCTGGCACATAGTAGGCATTTAATAAATATTTGTTGACTGTGCCCATTTTTAAAGTTTACAAAGACATTTCCTCACAAATATGCAAAGTAGGTACTCCCAGTCTATTTTATTTTTTCAGAATAATATTTTGTCCTATCAATTAAATAATTAAGATGGGAATTAGACCAAATTTCATAAGAATCTATCTGCGTCAGTATAAGTAGATTTAACTAGCTATATTTCCATATATTTCCATTCAGACTTTTTCTTTTCCTGTGTCTTCATCAGGTTAGTCATGGTCAAGTCTGTGTCTCTGTTGCTTAGTATAATCATTTCCCAGTTTCTTTCAATCTTTTATAGTTGTCATTTCTATAGAAGAATAATAAAGAGATATAGTACAAAGTAACCCATCATCCCCTAATTTTTTGTTGCTATTATAAATAAGGCCAAGATAAATATTTTTGTGCAACTATATCTCTCCCCACCTTTTACTTACATTCTCCTAGCAGGAGGAACAGTGAATGGAAAGGCATGATACATTTTATAATTCTTCTTGTATTGTAATATAATATTAATATAATAAATATAAATATAATATTGTAATATAATGTACAGGTCATTTTTTGGAAAGATTATACCAATTTGTAGCTCCACTAATAGTGTCTTAAGGGTCTGTTTCTTTATAACTTCCTAATTGTTGAGTTTTTTTATATGTTTGAAGTGATTAACTCAAAGTTTTTTCATTTTTTTTCTGATTATTAGAAACTTTGAACAGTTGTTTCAACTCAGTTATTAAAAGTTTGTTTCTTCAAGAACTCTGTTCATGGCTTTTGGCCATTTATATGTTGGGAACGTTTTATCATTTTACAGGTGAGAAAAGTGACTTGTCCATGGTCACAAAACCAGAGATGTCACAGCAGAGATTTTAACCCATGTTTCTTGACTCTCAGTCAGTTATAACCTACGAGGATTACATTTTGAGCTAGTTCTTGAAAGATAGGAGAGTCAGGTAAAGAAGGTGGAGGGGAGAAGGGCATGAGCTGAGGCAGAGAGAGTACTCCAGACCTGTTCTGGGAAGACTATCTTGGCTGAAGTTGGAGTAGGGTGGTAGTGGGAAAGTAAGGGAACATGCTTCAATGCTCCTTCCCGTGAATCTGTGATTTTTTTTATACCATTGCTCCTTTCAGCAAGGAAGATCCTAGCCTACCCTTGTCTGTCTGTCCTGTTCAGCTCTTTTCCAAGTGCAAATCTGCTTGAGGAGGTCTGCCCAACTTGAAAGAGAATCCTTCTGTCATTTTTGTGACATCACATGGGAACCAGTGAAGCACCTCAGCTGTGCAGACACTTTCCTTAGCTCTTGTAACATGACTTCCATCTACTTTTCCTGTTGTACAATTCCCTGAGGACATCCTTCATACTACTTCTCCTGTGCAGATGAGAAGAATGAGAGAAACAGCTGAAAAGGCAGATAGAGGTCAGGTTGTGGAAGGCTTTGAATACCTTCATAACCTGGTCAATTACTACCTTTCCAGTCTTCTAATGCCTTATTGCCCTCCACATAGTTTGAAATCTAGTGAAAGGTTATTTTGGTGACTATATGAAGGATAATTTAGAGGGAGGATAGTTAGAGTGGGTGAGCCTGTTGGGTGAGGTGGTGAGATCTATAGTAGGGTGGCAGTGGTGGAAATAGAGAGTAATGGACAAATATGAGAACTGATGGAGAAGTTGAATAAATAGAACACATTTATGTTTGTGCTTCTGGTCTTCCCTTTTTTTAACTTTTCTTTATGGTATATGAAACATGAATAAATGTCATCAAAATTCAAGTTCTCTTTCGATTTAAAATATAGGAATATCTACTATTCATCCTAATGTTTTTCTACTCATGGATTATGCATTGAAACACAGAATTGGGGTTTTTTTAGGGATTTATTTTCCTCTTGAAAGAAAAATGTGCAGATGGTGTATTACATAGTTCAATGAATTGTCCTTACTTAAGAAACTCCAACTGCTAAAGCAAGCTGTGTTACTTTGTTTCTTTTCTAGGCCAAACCAAAGCTAATTGAGCCACTAGACTATGAAAATGTTATTGTCCAGAAGAAGACTCAAATTTTGAATGATGGTTTACGTGAGATGCTGCTTTTTCCTTATGATGACTTCCAGGTAACTTTTTCTTTTTCCTATCCTTTTAAATCATGTTCTAATAATTGGTAGGATATAAGGACATTTGTTGCCTTCTAATTCAGGGATTTAATTTAACCTCTTTCTACCAGATGAATATTTGCCTTTGAATTTTTTCTTCCTTTTTTAAGTCTTAACTGTGATAAAAAGAAAAATGGCAGACATGTTTATAATATACAGATAGTGGTACATTTCCAGCCAGTTCTGTAGGGGTTGATTTTGCTGATAGTATGAGTGTAGAAAACATAAGTATATCCATCCATGGGATTATGAACAAATTATAAGGTGAAGAGGCAGGGTGGAAAGAAAAAAGACTTTGGATGAGAAGACCTGGGTTTAAATACCCCCTTTCTCTCATTTACCTACCTGTATCACCTTGGGCAAATCACTTAACCTCTGAGGGTCAATTTTCTCATCTGTAAATTGCAGTGAGGGGGGGTGGATATATTGGATGACTTATTAAATTTCCCCCCTCTAAGTTTATGATGATATTAATAGGAAAAATTACTAAGATATAACATCTATGTTATAGGCCCTTAAAAATGGTTTGTAGATTGATTCAAAAGTTTTCAAAAGAAAACGTCTGGAAAATGCTACTTTCAAGATCCTATGATATACAGAATCATTCATGGATTTTAAGCAATTGGAGAAGCATATGTTTTACAATCCAAGGGTTAGGATGTTTAATAAAGAAAGAGCACTATCTTATTTTGTCTCTCTATAGAATTAAAATATGCAAATATGTTTATCTTCTTCCTGATGGAGAAAAAAATATCTCTCGGAACATGATTCACTGTTAGTGGGAAAATTCTCCCAGAGAGCTCTTTCCAGTGGTACAGTTTTTGATTATGATGAACTGAAATGTTTTGAAAACCACCTCACAAAATAATATCACATAGCAAAAAAAAAAACAAGGGGAAAGCTCAAAAATGACAGGTTTCTTGCCAGTAAATCTGGCAAGGTTTGTGTTACATTTGCACAATAAAAACAAACTACTACAAATTAAACTAAATGTTGACATATTTTTCCTGTGGAGGCCTTTGTGGAAGCTAAAGGTTATCTCGAGGTTCACTGAACACGACTGGCCTTAGAGTGTGTGTGTGTGTGTGTGTGTGTGTGTGTTTTTTAATATTGTAGTGAAATGGATTCTCTGGAAACCATTTTAATTTTGCAAATTCAGAACACCAACTTCTTTTTGGGAAGAGATTGTGATATAAATGTTTAAGAAGGGAGAAAATAAAACACATTCAGTATCGTCTTTAACCCCAGAGAAACAGGACTCACCTGTTAATGAACAAAGCAGAAGTAGCTGGTGGAAATCATATGAAATTTTACATATTAACTACAGCTCTACAGATGTTGGGTACCAGGAGTGCCTGACAGAAACACAAACTCCTCTGCCTTTTCTTACTAAAAATGGTTGGATTGACAAGTGTTGTTTTTTTCATTGTCTTAGTTTTCCTCAAAATGAACGACTACAGGTTTCAAACTTAAGTTTTCAGTTGTAAAATAGGAATTTCACTAATTTAGGGCATTCCCTCAGTGAGGAAACTCCCTTAACCAATGCAGTTTTATAACTTCTATGCAATTTATAGTCTTAGATTTGCCTAGAGTACTGAGAGATTACATCATTTTCTTAGGATATCAAAGCCAGTATTTGTCAAAGATAGGACTTGAATCCAAGGTTTTCCTGGTTCCAAGGCCAACTCCCTATCCACTATACCACACTGTCCCTTTTTCAACCATAATAATTCAAATAGGGTTTTATTAGGATAGTGGTTGGTTTTAGGAGTATCAAAGGTGTCCAATTTTTTTCACTGAACTCAAATTAGTAGCTTAACTCTAACAACTTGAGGACTTTCTTGTTCTCTCAGGGGTGCTGCTGTGTCTCTGCGAAGCATGAGAAAGAAACTAAAAGGCAGTGGGCAAATACATAGATGTAACAAGGTGTATGATGCCTATTTGTCCATTCATATCACTAAAATTAGAAATTTACAAGGTGCAAAGTGTTATGCAAGGGTTCATGTTAACAGTGTTTCCATCTTACTAATGGCAACTTGTATGGAAGAAGTAGAAGATACAACATCAGTGGGGATGTGTATGACAAAAAGAAAGTGAGCCAGGTATGTAGTGATGTTCATTACTTATTAAGGGAGGAAGTCCTTCATTGCAGTGGGTTAATTGTCCACTGAGGATGTAGGACCTGGGCATGAGATTTCATTGGTGTCGGTTACTTCCTGTAGAGAAAGTTCCTTCTTAAGGAATGGAGGTGGCATCCTCTCTTATACCTACACTTTTAGTGAGTTGCCCAGAGCACTGAGACATTTTATGTGCTCAGGGTCACATAGCCAGTATTTAACAGAGGCAGGATGGGCCCATTTTCTATCCATGATGCCGTACTTGTTTCTCCTTATGGAAAAAATGACAATCAGAAATATGTAGGGCTTTTGGAAAACATGAAGGAGGATAGATTATGATGAGGAGGTGTAGAGAGGTTGTAATCTTTCCACATCCATGAGATCCTGCATCTTTCAAAGCATCTGTAGAGCCCCTGCAGTCTTAACTAAATTGTCATAGTAATTAAAAGAGCTGCATCAAGAGAATATTTAGCATGATGGGATCTACTACTTTTAGCCAACTACTTTTACTTGAGATGATTTTTTTTTTTGGCTTTAATCTTAGGGGGTAGGTCAAAGAAATTCACTTAAAATAGAAAAGGAAATGGATTGAGCCTTGAACATCTAGGGGTCAGGAGGCTTTTGTGTCTTACCTTGGCCTCAAGCTGTTTGCTATTGCATGCACGACTGGGACTAATTCAACTGTACTGAATTAAAATTTCATCAATTAAACAGATGCTAGCTGTTGTAAAGGATATAGAAATATACACTGTCTCTACCAAATGTGCTTAATTATTAAATTAAGGTATAAATTTGGAAGAGGATGAAATATAGTTCAGGGAAAGAATGAGATGTATGTTTAATGAAGGATGAACAGGGCTTGAGTTCTCATTACTGTAGGCTTTCAGTTGATCTGGTTAGACTCTTAAATAGAGGACAACCTATCTTGCTCATAAGGTAGGCACTAATTGTTGATCCAGTTACATAGGGATTTGTGTGGAAAAAATATCTTATGGCAGAAAAGGATCAAAAGGGAAAAGGAAAAGTGCTTCACAGCTTTTCTAATCAGTAGATAACGAAATGTACAGTAAAAATTAGGAAGAGGGAAGTTTTTTATATTTTTCAGAACATTTGTAAGTTAATTCTCTTATTAGTATAGTCAAGGACTGGGATACTAGGATCAGCCAAGTGTTCTTATTGATAAAAATGTGTTATATTGATGATGAAATATGTGTATAGCTGGTTTTTTAAAGAATTAGTAAAAAAGAAAATTGCTAAGTGCCAAATCCTGTACTGAGTACTAGAGATGCTGAGGAAGGCAAAAACACGCCCTGTCCTAAAGACATCTCATTCTACTGGGGAGGACGACATGCTGACCACTGTTTACATACATGATATATACAGAGTAAATTAGGTAATCTCAGCCACTGGCAGCAGAAGATGGAGTTGAGGAGGAAAAAAGGGGGACCTCTTATTGAATGGTCTCAATTCTTTTTTAGTTAGAAGTCCTTAACAAATATGGTAGAAGTGCAGGGAAATGCTTCATGAGAAGTGAGAATGTTTGGAGCAACCACAATAATAGAAAATCCTTTAGGGAAAAATAGTGATTGCCATGTTACCAGCCATAGACCTAGGAACCAACATGAATGATTGCTTGAGGGTAGCGGTGAACGAGGGAGTTCAAAGGCTCTGGCTTCTTTCAGGCCTGCCTCTGGAGTTCTCCAGCCCAGCTGAGATAAGATAACATATATTTGTAGTGGTTTGTGATTTTCTCTAGTGCATTTTCTTCAAGCACATGCAGCAGCACTTGAATAAGAACAAAGAAGCAGATGGCAGGAATAATCCAGGTTTGGAGTTTGTCAAGGCATGAAGGTGAGTGATCTGAGAGTAGCGAATGATGTAGAGTTGGATTGGTTCGGTAAGGGGTTGAGACAGGAAAGAACATGGCCACTACAGGGATGGTGACCTGAGAAAGAATTGAATGTTGGAGAGAATGGAGGTCACAGACAGGACAAAGAACAGGGTTAAGGTTTGTAAAACCTTGTAAAAAGATGATCAGACTAAAGAAATTTCAGAGTTACTAAATGTGGATATGGAAGTAGAATACTTGATGCCAAGAGTTAATTATATGAATTTAGTCTTGAACTGGAAAGTGAGGATATTGGGAGGTACATCAGTATTAATGTTAAAATCTTTTGAGTAGGAGGGCAAGAGTTGGTGCCATAGTGTTCCTTCTTGATGGGGATGGATGGACAGTCTGGAAGCAAGGAGTATTCAGTCCCATCCACTATGGCAGATTTTTTTTGTTTTTTGTGAGGAGAATGTTATGAGTGAAAGTGAAAGCAATACTAGGGGTAGTGCAAGAAATGTTATCAGGAGAAAGACAGGTTTCATTAAGTGCCAGATAGTTGAGTGAGGAATGAAGGGTTTTAAGATGAAAGAAACTGTTAATTATGGATCAAGAGTTTCAGAGGGCACAGGAAGAGGATTGAGAAGATCTGAAGGTTGAACATGGGGCGGGCAAGGTGGATAGAGTTGCGGGGGAGTGGTCAGTTAGGAATGAGCAATAGGAATTTGTACCTTGGTAGCCAGGGCTTAAGAATCACTGGTGCAGGGAGATTATGAGGAGGGTCAGAGTATGCTAACACTAAGGAATAAGTCCAGGTAAAGTATTAGTGGATGGAGTTTAGTCTAGTGAGGAAGGAACTTGATTAAACTATGCAGGGTCCTCTCTTGAGGAATGGGGGTGTTGATGTTGTACCTAATGGAACCCCAGGAGGCCTGTCTTGACAGCAAACAGATGCCAAGTCAGGAGAAGGCCCTAGCAGGTAGAGGGATCTTATCCCAGGTTCCTCAGAGCTGGAGAATGCCCTAGAGGCTAAAGAAAGTGGGAGGTGGATGTCTGGGTCTTGCCTTGAGGAAGAAAGTCCTGGGGCAGGATCCTGGAAACCAGGAGGCTGGTGGCCAGATCTTGTCTGAGTCAGTCCTCCAGGGCCCTAGGTTGGAGAATTGAGCTAGGATTGAAAGAAGCCAGATCCTTTGAACTCCCTCATTTAGCTGTGTTCATTGTCATGCCTGGTGACAATCCAACCCTTAGTGACACCCGCCATCGCTCGTGCTGGTTCCCTAGGTCTAGGGCCTGGAATACCCTCCTCATTCCATGTATCTAAATACTACTGATACTCCCTCCCCCCCGCCCCCCCCGGTCAAGTTTCCCGTGATTACACCAGCATCCATTAATTTCTTCATCTTCTCTGACTTTAATCATTTATCTTCTGTATCATCTAACTTATCTTTTTTCTTATTTTATTGTCTGATTATATATTTTGGTTTGTACCCCAACTGTGCCCTCAGCTTCTTAGTCAACGGCATTTGTATGACACACAGCCACACAGTAAGTTCTTCATCATTCTGTGTTGATTGACTTGATAGCGATCAACTATTATATTATCAACTATATATACTATATATATATATATATACTATATATATCAGCTATCTGTATTAAATACAGTTTTCCTTCTTATTTGATTCAGAAGGAATTCGGAACACTCTTGTCAGCATGAGCATCAGTTACCTTTGTTCTAACGTTAGTAGGGATTTCCATTTAGAGAACATCTGCTAAGATCATCTTGTTATAGAGTAAGAGTATGTTGTTATAGAGTACAGATCAGTGGAGATTAGATACTTTCTGAAGTAAAAGAGATAATACCAAGAGAGGTGACATAGTTAGGAAAAAAGGCAGGGGGTAAATTTGCAGTCAGAGGGTTTAAGTTTTGTTGCTTGGTCTGCTACTTACTAGTATGACATTCAGTGATTCACTTAAATTATCTGGGCCTCATTTTACCCCATTTGTAAATTGATGGAGTTGTATGAGATCTTGGTTAAATTCCCTTGCAACTTTCAATCTATACTCTGACAATCCTTGGGTTTTGAAGCAATACGTTAAAAAAAATTGTGATCATATAATATGTGGTGGTTCCCGTCTAAGAACTTTTATTTCAGGAGCATCCTTTGAGCTAAAATATCCCAGATGGCAGAGGTACTCCTTTGTCCTGATTGACTGAACATAGAATAAAGTAGACAAGTTGAATTCTCTGCTGACATGGGGAGTCTTGATCAAAGCAGCCAGGATTTTTACTTTTTAATTTGCTCCCAAAGACACAGAATAGTCTATTGCGTATCAGACCTCTGGCCTCAAATCTTACACCTTGAAAGGACCTGCTACCAAATGATACCTTTTCCCTTGCATTGTGAATTGAAGAAGTTGTTGGTCATGATTTTTTTTTAGCCTTGTTTTATTTATTTATGTTTGTATTAGAAATTTGTTTTATTTTCAGTTCACGGAACGCAACAAACATTTCCATAACCCAGAATAACATAAAAAGATGATTGCACATGAAACTGCAAATCTACCACATACAACTTCTGTAATCAATCCTATGGCCCCCTGCAACATGCTTGTCTCTTTCTTGTATATTTGACCATCACAGAGGTTTGGTAATGCAAAGTTGACAACCCTAAGTTACAATATAATTATAATGGAGAGTCCATATAAAGATGGATTTAGATTTGAGTGATGTTAGGGATGCCACTTATGAATTTAAAATTGGACTGTAATACCCTGGATAAACTAAGAAGGAACGGAGTATCATTTATTTTAACTTGAGGATGATTTTGAACTTTTAATAAAAAGAAGTGTGCTATTCTGAGATTTCTATTTTATATATATATATAATATATATATATATATAAAATGTGTGTAAATATGTTTAGAATATGTAGCACAGATGTGTGAATTCAGTTATTGATGAGTATGTAGCTCATCTGTCCTGTAACTTATGGTACTCCCATGATGCCTTTATCAGTATGATAATTGTTGGCAAGAGAACTCAGGATAGATCAAAGATTATTGGAGACACCTGTAAAATATTCCCATTTGGAAGCACTTAAATACAGATGGATCTTTACATTCTCTCAGCATTGTATAGAAAAATGTGGCTAACCCATTTCCCTTTAAGTAACATCCTGATTTTAATTTTTCCTCTAGTTCTTTTCCTTTTCTGCATACAGAAGGGCGATAATTATCTAAAAACTACTGACCCAAAAAGGAAGCCAAGCCCTGCTACTTACAAAGGGCCTGGAAGTTCCCAGTCACAATTCCGGTCTGTTTCTTTGAAAAGAAAATTAGCAGTGATGTTATTGTATGTGAACATTATGATGTAGTGTTCAGAAAAAGTTCTATGCTTGCCTTTAAATTTTATTGAAAAGTGTTGGGTTTTTTTTAAAATAAATTCCTCGAAGTTTCTTTCTTGCAATTCAGTAGTCTGCATTATAACTTTCAATAACCATTGTGGTTTCTGGGATTGTTAGTCAGTGTTCAAATTGAACATGTCCCAAAATTCTGGGAAAAAATTTCTGAGTTGAAATTTGCCACCAAATTATTTTAGGTTTCTTGATCCAAGAGCTGGTGGGAGCCTTAGAAATAACTTAATTCAGCTACCTGAGTTTGAGGCTCAGAGAATTAAATGACTTCTAATCAAAGTCATATAGGTATTAAGTGGCAGAGCCTAAATTTGAACCCAAGACTATGAATCCAGTGTTCCAAGCACTATTCCGTTTTTTCTCTCTCACAAGACTGTTGATATAATTTCATTTTAGATGATGTTTTAATGGAAAATGGTATTCCGGTTTTAGTCTTTCCTTAAATTGGAGGCTAAACAAAATGGTAAAGAGGAAAATATTTTTTTCATAACTCATTGATGAAATGAATAAAGATATGCAGAAGCAACTTTAAAATTGAGAAAAATTTGCTAGCTGCAAGAGAGTTCTACAAAGCCACTTGCCCTCTCTAATGAAGATCAGCCAATCTTTCTATTAAATGAATATAAAGCAACATGGGGCTCTGGGAAGAATCCTGATCTTGTATTCCTCAGGATTGTAATTCAGATCCTACCTCTTTCATTTACTAACCTGTGTGACCTTGAGCCAGTCCTTTAATTTCTTTGGGTCTCTGTTTCCTTATCTGTAAAATGAGAGTGTTAAATATTGTGACATCTAAGTTTCATTTCAGCTCTAGAACTATGATCCTATGAAAAACATTCCTCTTTAGGTGACAGATATAAGCTATTTCATATGTTGGGTAAGCAGGCAAATTGTCATTTCTTTATATTTTTTAATTACTTTATTTGTTTTCAGTTTTCATCAATCACTTCCATAACTTTTGAATTTTCTCCCTCTCCCTCCCTAAGACAGCATGCAGTGTTATGAGTTCTACACATACATTCTTATTCAACACATTTTCACGTTAGTCATTTGTTTAAGGTAATTTTTATCGACATATTTTGTTTTTATAATCACTGACATTTTCCACTGAATCCTCCATCAGAGAGTAATCCTTTATGATGAATTTTAAAAGAATAATAAGCAGTTCAGCAAAATTAATTGACATATTGAAAAAGTCGGACAATATATGTAGTGTTCTAGGTGGCACAGTGCATACAGTGCTAGACTTGGAGTCAGAAAATTTTATCCCAAGTTCAAATCTGACCTTAGACACTTACTAGCTGCACGACCCTGGGCAAGTCACTTAACCCTGTTCGCCTTGGTTTCCTTATCTGTAAAATGAGCTGGAGAAGAAAATAGCAAACCACTTCAGTACCCCTGCCAGGAAAACCCCAAACGGGATCATGAAGAATAGGACATGGCTGAAAAATAAAAATAGCAGTCCACTCTCCCCCTTAGAACCTCAAAAAGTAGATGTGGATGGCTAAGACTTCTCTTAACTCTGCTATGTGACGAGGAGGGAATCGAAACCAAACAGCTTGAGTATTCTCCTTTTCATTAGAAATGAAACAGAAAAAAGAAATATATTTGTGACTCACTGAATGTTTAGAGACTTGAATGTTTTATCTATTCTTTAGATAAGGTGTTTAACTGAAACCACTTTGGACCAAGCAGAGAATCAGCTTTGGTCTGTTTTAAATCAGTCCTGTCAGCCCAAGAAAAGGAGGAGCAGGATGGCGTGATAGCCAAGGTTCCAGACCAGCAGCAACATACATCTCTTGAGAAATATCTTCATCCTTCGAATTTTTGGTCATTTCCCTTCTAAAGATCAGAGAGATCATAGATTTAAAGCAGGAATGCTTTTTTTTTTTGGTATCATGGATCCCTTTGACAGTTTGGTGAAGCCTATGGATGCCGTCTCAGAATAATGGGGAGAAGTAGTGTACTTCTCTCAATGGCACTTATCTCATAATGCTTTTTATTAGTTATTCTTTTACATATCTTCTTGTCTACTAGACCACTAGAGCAGGAATCATGTGTTTTCTTTTTCTGGTAATCCCTGGTACAGGGTCTTAAAGGCTTTCTTTAAAATTTTTTTTATTTATGTCTTTTATTTGTACAAGTCCTTCACTTTCTAGTGTGGTCTCCTTTCTCCCATCCCTTAAAACAAAGAAAATATACAGTGGAAGGGAAAAACCAATTTATCACAACTAATGAACACATCCATCCAGTTTGACAGTATATATTATGTTCTGCCTCCATAGTACTTCACTTTGCAAAGAAAGGAAGGAGGTGAATTCTTGTATCTTGCAATGGGATTCATGCACCGCCATGTTGATGACCATTTCTGTAGTAGACCCTTGAGGAATATTTGTTCAATGGACAGAAGAAATTGGAAATCATTCATGTATATATTGCAGTTGTAATAATATTAACATATCTTCCCAAAGGAGAAAGTATAGAGAGAGACTGAGAAACATAACATGTGAGGTCACTAAACAGTGTTCTTTTACTTTTGTTTAAAAATAAGTTATTGATTTAAAGATAACTGATTTCCATTATTACTAAATAATCTTTTAAAAAATGAATGCTTAAAACACTGAAAAATAACAACTCCTGTTCCTTTCTCACGATGGTTCCCAGATCAAACCTAGATATGTTGCTTGGGTACCGATGGGTCACCTAGTCTTATCTGAGTAATATTGTTGGATAAATGTATGAGTCGCTGATGAGACAGCTCAGAACTTGTAGTCCTTGGGCTCTGCAAGAAAATGAGTGAGAAGGAGCTTACATCTATTTTATATTTGATATGTTTGAGATAAGATTTTTGGATGCCATCCAAAATGTTGAAGTGCAACTTTGAACAGACTGAAGTGATGCTGATAGACAAAAAGAAAGATTAGAAAGAATTCTCAATACAGGATATATGAGGCAGTGTATTTTCTTAAAGAAGGACATACATATAAATTCATTGATACATTAGAAGGTTGATGTAAACTACAGACCTGTGGTGTCAGACTCAAAGAGAATCAGGTTCCTGCAGGCCACATATTGAGTTACAAAACCACAAATTAATGTTATCTATTTTATTGCCTTTTTATGTATTTTGTTAAGCATTTCTCAATTACATTTTAATCCAATTCGAGCCACACTTGGGAGTTTTGCCCCAGTCAGACGCTATTTTGACACCTTTGCTGTAGACTGTTTGCTTAAGTCCTTTTTTTCCTTGATAGTATATGTTTTTTCTAATTACATATAAAGATAGTTTTCAACATTCTAGGAGTCCTTTCCATAATGATTACTTTCTGTGATTTCTGTGGCTCACATTTGCCCCTTTTTCTGGTGTCTCTAAGGGAATATTATAAGCAGTTTTGTTTTTAGCTCTTTCCTAGGGGTACTCATTTTCCCTTGTGCAAGAAGCTAAGACTGCTATGATTTTGAATTTAAAGCAGTTTTATTTTAAGATTTTATACAGAACAAATAAGGAGACTCTAATTTGGGATTCCTTTGCAAGAAAAAAGCTAATTAATCCCAATTTTCCAGTGAATACTATTTCTTGTCCCTCTTTCCTCAGAAGTATTTAGTTGTAGCCCTGAAAAAGAGTAATGTCACCAGAAAGAAAAGCATGGTAGTCAGAGGGCTCTACTGTGTGGGTCCTGGGACCGATAGAGTAGTAATTGCAACTTCCCTCCCCCATACTTCCTCCCCTTGGGGCCAACATTCCCTCTGCCATAGCATCTGCTGCTAACATATCCTGGCTCTTAGCCACACTGCCCATTTCCCATTGGAACCATGTTTTCCAGAATTTTTTTGCAGTTCCTGGCTTAGCAGGTATCATGGCAGCTGTGACCTTCACCCACTACCAACAGCTGGTCTTCCTCATTACCACCATCTTCTGGAAGTTTTTTGTGCCCCTCTTACATCTTCTTACCAGAAATCCCTATTCACTACTTTCAATCCATGTGCCCTGGACTCAGGAGCAGGATGGGAGGTTGAGGTTTCTTTTGTTAATTCTTGTACCCTACTTTACAGTGGGATGGAAAGAAGAGGGAAAGGATAAAAGGAGGAATGGCCAGCTGCTGCCACTGGATTACATGCATACTAGCTATGTGAAAATAATGGTGTTGATTAAATATTAAAAATTCATAAGTCAGCAATTATTTATTATGCACCTACTATCTGCTAAACACTGGGGAAACAAAGAAATGCAAAAACAATTCCTACCTTCAAGGAGCTCATTGAGTGATGAGGGAGAAAACATGCATACAGTTTTGTAGAAATCATTAGCATTAAGGGGATTAGGTAAAGACTTCTTGTAGAAGGTAGGATTTTAGCTGGTATTTCAGGAAAGCCTCAGAAACCAGGAGATAGAGAGGAGGAAGGAGAGAATTCCAGGTGTTGGTGACAAGTAGAGATTTGTACCTTGCTGGGAGATGGAATATCTTGTGTAAGAAACAGTTGGGAATCTGAATGAGTACATGGAGAAAAGAAGACAGAAAGACAGGGGTCAGGTTAGGAAGGGCTTCATTTATTTTTAACATAAATAAATTGATTTATTTACATTTAGTTTTTAACATTCACTTTTACAAGATTTTGAGTTCTCAACTACATCCCCCCAACCCGACCACAAGCAATCTGATATGGGCTATACATGTACAATCAAATTAAACATATTTCCACAATAGTCATGTTGTGAAAGAAGTGAGAGCAAAAGAGAAAAACCACAAGAAAGAAAACAAAAAAGAGAGAAAATAGTCTGCTTTGATCTGCATTCAGACTCCATCATTCTTTCTCTGGATGTAGAAAGTCCACCATGACTCTTTTGGAGTTGTCATAGATTGTTGCTCTACTCAGAAGAGCTAAGTCTAAGTCCGTTATCACACAATGTCACTGTTACTGTGTACAATGTGACAATTACTGTGTACAGTGTTCTGGTTCTGCTCGCTTCATTTAGTGTCAGTTCATGCAAGTCTTTCCAGGTTTTTCTGAAATCTGGAAAGGTCTTTATTTAAAAGAAGCTTTTTTAAAGGACTTTCTTTAAAAGACTTTCTTTATTTGATCTTGGAGGTAATACGAGCCTTAGTAGTTCCATTGAAAAGGGGGTGTGGGAAAGGGTGGTGTAGGTTGTGCTATGGTCAGACTTGTGCTTTCGGAAGATCCTGGACTGGAAGCTAGGACTGAGTGTTTGAATATTAGCTCTGCCACTGACTACTAGCATTGTAATTTTAGGCAAGTCAGTAAACTCTGAACCCAAGCTTCCTTAGCTGTAAAAAAAAAAGGAAGAAGAATGTCCATAACTCCTTTCCTCATAGGGTTGTTTGGCGGGTCCAATGAGATAATGCATATAAAAGTGCTTTGTACATTGTCCAGATCTTTACATATGTAAAAGGTTACTTTTCATCCTATCTGTGCTCACACACAACACATGGAAACGTCATTTTAAACAGAGACAAAATTGCCAATATGTAGATAAGCAGAGTAAAAAGAAATGAATAAAAAAACATTTACTATGTACTTATTGAGTGCCAAGCAGTGGGCACGCAAAAATGCAAAAACAGATAGCACCTACCCTCAAGAAACTCGAGAAAGCAACATTCATAAGGGAGTGGTAGCTGAGAAGGAGCTCTTTGATCTATAAAGTGAGAGGGATGGTCACTATATGGGAGTGGACTGACAATAGTCAATCCTGGGATAATAATGATGATGATGATATGTAAAACTTCAAGGTTTGCAAAATACTTAGAAAGATATTGCATTTTATCTGTACAACAACCATGGGAGGTAGATGCTATTATTATCCCTTTTTACAGATGAGGAAACTGAGGCTAAGTGACTTACCCAGAGTCCTACAGCTAGTTAAGTGAGGTCCCATTTGAATACAGATCTTTCTGGCTCCACTTCAGAAGAGGAAGGGGAAAAAAAAGAGAAGAAGAAAGGTGTGTATTTAATCTCCTCCTCAGTCCATGGCAGTAGGTGGGAGGGAGGCAATTTTCTGATATAGTAATTTTTTCTTTTTGCTTATGAAACTTTGTGGTTGGAAAGCATAGAATGTTTTGCTTGGCCCCGGAGGGCAAGACTAGGTTCGATATGGATGTGTTGGGCTAAGTGAATGCCAAGGTCCTTTCTAGTGCTGGACTGTGATCTTGAGTCAGAGACAATTTTTAGTTTTTAAGGAAAAAAGTTTCCTAATGAGTGAGACTGTCCAAAAATGGAATGGGATTGAAGGGAGCTCCCCAGCTCTGTAGTTAACTCGCATAACTTTTTGTGATGATCTAATGAAATCATATTTGTGAAGGCGTTTTTCAAACATTACTCTCTCTATATTAGCTGTTATTGTCACAGTCCTCTCTGGAGATTTGCAAGCGTCTGGCTGACCACTTGTTGGGGGTGTTGTACCAAACATTCCAAGAGATGTCTTGGAGAGATCAGGACCTTTCCATCTTTGTGATTCATTTCATCTTTATCACATGGGGCAGCTAGGTGGTGCAGTGGATAGAGCACCAGTGCAGGAGTCAGGAGGACCTGAGTTCAAATCTCACCTCAGACACTTGACACTCACTAGCTGTATGACCCTGGGCAAGTCACTTAACCCCAATTGCCTCATCCTGGGTCATCTCCAGTCATCCTGGTGAATATCTGGTCACTGTATTCAGATGGCTCTGGAGGAGAAGTGAGGCTGGTGACCTTGCACAACCCTCCCTCACTCAAAACAAAGTCAAGTGCAAGTCATGTCATCCTTTGTCTAATGGCATGGTCTTCTTCAGCAACGAAGGATGAACGCACACACAGCTTTATCACATACCCTAAGGGACAGGTTATACGGATAATTGACAATGTTGCTCATTGTCTAATCAGTTGCAGTGGAAGAACTAGGGGGAAAGAAGTTCTCTGCAGTCAGGATAGTATAATAGAGATCAAGGATACAAGTTTAGCACATCTTAACGTAGCAAAATAAAAAAGCCCTGAATCTAGAAAGTAAGAGGACCGGAGTTCAAATCCTGTATTTAACAGTGAATACCCTGAGTGTCCATTTCCTCATTTGTAAAATGAGTAAGTTAGATGGTCTCTGAAGTCCCTTCCACTTATAGATTGATAATCTCATGAAATGGACAATATAAATTTTCCTACCTGGTTCAGTTTCTTAACTCTAATACTTTTTGTTAGTCCTTTGAGAAAAATTTGAATCCAGTCTTTTAGGAATATAAATAAAATTCCTTCATTGTGTGAGACTCTTTCTTAGTCCTTTCTTTGGTTCATGTTTTAAAACAAGCTAATTAATTTTCTTCTGAATGTTCAGGAAACTGATTCCTTTAAAAAAAATAAAAACAATTCTCTGCAATTGTTAGGTCAGGCTAGATTGAGCTTGCCAAAATGTCAGCTTTACTTGGAGATGTGGGGAACGCCCTTCGTGAATGTTTGTTTCCTCGTCTAGCTGGGTTCCGATCATTTCACAAGCAAACCATATATTATGAAGCAAATGAGCCTGCCAGATTCCTGGGACGGTTCCACCACTACTCTGTTCAATATGGTAGCACAAAGTTCCCAGGGATGTCCAATAATAGTGTTTAATATTGTGCTCAACACAAGCCTTTGAAGGTATAGATTTTTCCAAGAAGATAGTACAGTGATATGGCTGTATAGACAAGACTGAAGAGTGTTTTTATTCATATGTCCAAAAGAGTGTTTTACAAGTGGAGTTAATTTCAGTAAAGAAAAAGTTTACCCTTGGGCATAACTGAGCACTGTCAGAAGTTTGTCTTGCTGGCTTCGTGAAGGAGACAGTCTGGAAAAGAAGGGTCTCCAGTTCTCGTCTGGCTACCTCCTGTTGTAACCATTTTTGGTTCTCAGTCACTGCTGTCTGTCAGCTTCTCTGTTCAGTGGAACTCCCCAGTTGGACAACACACCTTTCTTTATTTCTTTCTCTCTCAACCTTTCCCTTCCCCCTTCCCTTCCCCTTCCCATCCCTTTTTATCCCTTCCCTTCCTTTTCTTTCTTTCCATTCCCTCTGTCCACAGGAATATATATTTTGATTTTTGAAACCTGTGCTTTCTACAAATATTAATTGTATTAGTCTTTATAACAACCTTGTGAGGTAGATACTGTTGTTATTTCTATTTTACAGTTGAGGAAACTGAAGTAAAGAGAGGTCAAGTAACTTGCCTAGGGTCACACAGCTAGTGTTGAGGCTCGTGTTGAGAAGATGAGTCTTCCTGAACTCCAAGCCAGGCACTCTATCTACTGTACCACCTAGTCACCCAACAAATTTGTACATTCAATTAAAACATCCATACATTGCCCATATGTAAGAATGTCTGCTTCATTCTGTATCCCTAGTCTGTCAGTTCTCTGCCAAATGTGGAAAGATGTGTATGAACTAATGCAAAGTTGACTGTCATCGAAATGCTAACTTTTTAATGAAAAAGAAATTCCAAACCAAAGGAGAATTGAAACTATGCTGTCTACAGTATATCATGTGCATCTGAAAAAAGCACAAGATTTGGAGCCAGGAAAACTAGGTTCTGACACTAGTCTGTATGAGTACAGACTATGAGTACAGACCAGGTATTTAATTTATCTGAGCTTTTGTTGCTTCAGAGAATTTAGTTATGTCAGTACTTACAGCACCTGCCTCAGGAATTATTGTGAAGAAAAAAATTGGTAACTTGAAAATGCTGTATTTTTAAATATCAGGTTTTTGGGTTTTTTTGTAAGTCCCTTGTTGCTTTCTTTAATGGGTGAGGGAGTCTTCAAATGCAGAAATGCAGGCACATCTTTTTTTAAAGACAAATGAAGGACTTTTTTCTAACACATTTATTTTGGTAGTTCTTGTGGTCCATAAATAATTTGAATTTACTTGATGGTGCTTCTGAGAGAATTTCTAGCTCTGAAATTGACTTGTTCTTTAAATGATTTTTTTAAATTCATTATGCCAGAATAACTCTAGCTCCTTGACTTCTGAGCTAACCTTTTAGAATGAACTATGTTGTCAAAAAAATTCCAGAGCACTGCTCCTAGGAATAAGTACTATAAAAACACTTTCTGTCTCAATCCTAGGGTAAATCTGGTCATGTCTAAACTAAGACTGCATCCTTTGCTGATAAAATATGAACTATGCCATAAAGTAGCTAACCCAACATTTGAAATTCCATTATCATGAAAGTAATGTTCTTTACACCTTAGTCTTAAAGTTCAAGTATAAATTCCCTTGATATTTAAAGCCCAACCTACCCTTTCTGTTTTATTGCATATTACTAGCCTCCATGCAAACTGTGGTCCAGTCACTTGACTGCCTTCATTATACATAGCACTCTACCTAACACTTATGCTTGGGCTGTCCCCTGTGTCAGGAATGAACTCCCATTTCACCTCCAGCTCTTAGAATCCCTAGTTTCAAAGATCCAAGACAATTCCAAAGAACTAATGATGAAGCATACTATCTGCCTCCAGAGAAAGAACTGATATTTATTGGATACAGATTGAAGCATGCTTTTTTTCACTTTCTTTCATTTTTTTCTTTTATTCAAGTCTTTTTACAAAATGACTTATAACAGAAACATTTTACCCAGTTGCATATGTATAACTTATATCTGATTGTTTATTGTCAGAGGGGAAGAGAGAAAAGGAGGGATAGAACTTGAAACTCAAAACTTTAAATAAAAATGTTAAAAAACTGAAAAAAAAGAATACCTAGTTTCCTTAAAAACACAGCTCAAGGGCCATCTTACACATGAAACCTTTCTTAGTATCCCCAGCTACTAGTCCCTGCTCCTCAAAATCACCTTGCAGATGTCTTGTCTTATGTCTACTTATATATCTACTTGTATTGACATATTTACTTGTATCTACTTATATGTGTATATATATACTTTTGTATGCATATATACATATGTATGTATATGGATGTGTATATATATTATATATACACATGTTTTATATATACACACACAGAGAGGGAGAGAGAGAGAGAGAGAGAGAGAGAGAGAGAGAGAGAGAGAGAGAGAGAGAGAGAGAGAGAGAGAGAGAGACTGTTCCTTGAGAGAAAGAACTTTTTTCACTTTTTGTCCTTGTATCTCTAGCACCTACCACAGTGATAGGCATAGAGTAGGTATTTAATAAATACTTGTTGATTTGAGCTATTTCTGGAGCCTTCATCTCAGTAGTTTTACATCAAGTTTAAAAATTCATAGCAGTGAATATCAATATGTTCAAAATATGTTCGACACCTACTGTGTTCAGAGACTTTTGCCAGGAGAGGCACAAAGATGAAAAATTATGTCCTAAAGAAATGCATCTACTTTAAATGGATGAAAATGATTATTTAAATTGTAACTCCTTTAAAAAAATTTCTATTGAGTAGAAAGACAGGGCCTTGTCTCTTCAGCCAAGAGCAAAAACATACTTAGAACTCTTCAGAAAGTCAGCATGTCATTCTTTGACAATTGACAATATCTACTTCCCATCCTTGTTTTTATTTCCTCTCTAAAGTGTATAGGAAAAGTATCACCTGGAAAGGTCAAGAGATGACAAAACCATTGTGAAAATGATTTAAGGAAAACATTGCAGCTGGTTTCCTTGAAAAGCTCCTTTTACTCCTTTAAGAGTAGACCTTAGAACCCTTCTTCTGGTCCCATGACATTGGACAGATGTTATAAAAGTATAACAGGTTGCATAATTCTGGATAATCTAAATCAACTAGGATGGGAATAGGTAGTAAATATGGGCTGATATTTAGGATTTCATCACTTCCTAAAGTAGAAAAAGTTTCCATAATCTCCCATCCAAGTGAGATTGATATTAACAAGAGGCAGTGTATTGAGTGGAGTGCTGAATTAGGAATTCTGCAGGCAGGCTGGCAATGCACATTTATTAAATATTTATTATATGCCAGGTATTGTGCTAAATGATGGGCGCAAAAATAACGAGCAAAAAGAAAGAACTCTGGCTGAACTCCTGACACTAAAGAATTGTGACTGTCAGCAAACCTTTCAGCCCTTCTCAGTTTCAGTTGGCTCATTTGGGAAGGTGAAAATTATAATATTTGCATTGCTGATCTGGAGGATTCTAAGGGAAGTACTTTTGTAAACTTTGAAGGGTTAATAAATGAGTTATTATTAATAACAAGTAAAGACATAAATCATAGTGAATTAGGGCTGAGAGGGACTCGAGATGCCATAATGCCCCTTATTTTACAGGCGAGAAAACAGAGTCTAAGAGAATTCATAGGACCACTTTGTGGTCATCTAATGCAACTCCTCACGGTAGATATTAGGAAACTGAGACCCAGAGAGGTTGATTGTTTAACCCAAGATCATGTTAAGTGGCAGAGCCAACATTCAAACCCAGGTCTTCAGATTCCAGAGCTCTTTCCTCTACACGACGTTGTATTCCACTGTTCTCTGTTAATGAAGAGCTGAGGTGAAGAGCATCTAAAAGAAAATGGGTAATCAAAAATCAGTGTTATTTGACTTTCGAATGATATGCTTCGGTTTCTTAATTATATTATACTAAGGCAACACATAATACAGTTAATTCACATTTCTTGAGTATCAGCAGAAATGAGGGAGGGGTAGGGAGTATTCTGGATTCCTAATTAGTTATGGAAGGTCAGTATATTGGATAGTTTGAATATGTCTAACTCCTAGCTTAGAGCTCTTTTTCTTAGCTATCATGAGGATTCACAGAGCTGTCATTTAGGGAATCTCTTCCCTGCTTGAGACTGTGGAGTATTACACATGGACAATTAATAATTGTATTAGCAGTATGTGTTTTCCTGTGAGGAAAGTGTACACTGTTCTTGTGTTGTACACAACACAACGTATTATACTCATGGTGATTCCCTATAATTACTCTCTTTCTTTGTCTGTAAATTGGGGGATTGGATTAGATGAGTGTCTTCTGAATTATGAGCTCCTGTCCTATACCAGAATTATGATTCTTTGGTCTTGTTTAACATTGAGGAGTCTTGGTTGGACTGTTGCTATGAATTACTTACTAGCTAGCTGGGAAAATACGCAAGACCTTTCTCCTATTCAGGGCCCAGTATCCCAGAGGTTGTCATGAAGGACTTTGACTAGACCAGAAATCTTAATCTTAAATTCGAATGCTTAACAAATTTTTCTGATAACTGTATTTCAATCTAATTTGTTTCCTTTTAATACTATATATTTTACTAATTTAAAAATATTCTGAAAAGAGATTTATAGGCTTCATCATGATACAGCAGAACTTAAGACTTAAGAAACCAAAGGCTAAATAACTAGTAGATTATTTATTATAATCACTTTCAAATAAGCTGGCCTACAACAGAAAGGGCTGGCTTACCTCAAGGGAAGGTTGTATGGTCTCTCATCCATAGCCAGTGGGTATTCAGAAATTAGAATGGTCCTGAAGGGGCTTATTCTTTTATGAATTAAAAAAAACATAGAGTTTTGTGTTTTATACAACAAATAAAAACTGCATGCTGGTAGGAGTAGAAAAGAGGCTTTTTCTTCCCTGCTAACTGATAAGACGATCCACCATCTGGTGTTAAGTGACTGTTTAGATGGGGATACATTCATTCCTTTACTCTTGGCTCCATTTTGTTACTTCGCCTTTTGATTTTCCATTTAACAAAAGACCTTTCTACATGTTTTTGTTTTCCAGACAGCAATATTGAGGCGACAGGGTCGATACGTTTGCTCAACAGTTCCTCCAAATGCAGAGAAGGAGGCCCAGAGCTTATTTGTTACAGAGGTAAGTGCTTTTTAGTGTTTCTTCTGAGGAATTTACATGTCTCTTCTTTTTGGGGAATTTTTGATGTTTTTGCCCCTTTTGGCTTCAGTGATTGTTTTCCAAAAATTGTCCCAGAAGTAACTGCATTTTTATGGGGAAAAGTTGAATGTGCAGACAAGCACACCCTAGCTCATTCGTGGCTTGTTTCCAAAGCAGAAAAGCTTGCAGAAGGACTTGTCAGCAGCCAATACTTCTGACCCCAAAGCATGCATTTTACACGATTCCTTTAGTGTGACTAGGATGATGAATTAGTTGTGAACTAAAATGCGTCGATTGGCTGTTATCCAATCATAATTTAAACACAGATATGCAAATGATTCGTCCATTTACCCAGAATGAGTAACACTATAGGACAATTTAACTACCCTGTTATATAGTGAAAGGAGGATGGGTTGGTGTTCATTGTGTGTGTGTGTGTGTGTGTGTGTGTTTAAAGAGGATGGGATGTTCTTTTTCAAAGTTATGTTTAAGACTCGTTTCACATATATGATGATATGCCTGCCAACAATGTGGTAGGTAATAGAGAGAGTCATTTCTGGGATGGTCCCTGCTTGGTATGTTTTTATAACTACTGTTGCTGAGAATTACAAATAGACACTATCTTGCTAAGAATGGAACAGCATTTTTTGCTGTGTTTTCGATTTTGTCAGGTTTAATTTTTTTTTAAATGGAGAGGTTTTGAATAGAAAAAAATACTTAGCAAATTATTGTCTTTCTTCCCACACCATACCCTCAAATATAAATTGGCATAAAAATAAGGTTGTTTTAATTCTGTATTCCTGATCAAGAGATTGTTAGGATATTCTTCACACCAGCAAGCTATGTGTGTGTATGTGTGTGTATATATACACACACACACACACTTTTATGAGTGAAGACTAACCATTCAGATTATTGATATGGTAATAGTTGAAAATTTGGAAAATTTAAGTTTAAACTCAGAATAGCCCATGAGGATTAAATTAAATAATGTTATACAAAGCATTTAGCATAGTGCTGGTATGTTGTAGGTGCTATATAAATGCTTATTCACCCCCTTAGCCATAATACTAAACCACAGAAATGAAATGACTCCAATTGAATTCTTGGAGAATCTTCCTTGTAAGAATGATGCTTATTGTATTGTACTTAAATAAAACAATGATGAAATAATATATTTTTCAAAGTATTCAAAAACATGAAATATTAAGAGAAAGTAGACATTTTATACCTTAATTCTAGTATAGTTGCAGCATGGATGAATTTATTCTGCTGCTTTTAGAGCCAATATAATTTAACGCTTTGGTGATGCTGCCACAAAGGGTGGAGTAGAGAATGCTTCCTCTCTGCCTTCTGGCCCCAAAGAGAATGACATAATAGCTTTTAAAGTTTCAAACAATATTGAGCATAACTTCAAAATATTGATGCATCTCGAGCAGAGGCATGGAAGCTGTTGCCAAACTTTTACTGCTCCATTGATTTACTGCTGCTTGATGTCGAATTCTTGATTGAAATGACTGTTTCTTAAAAAGTAATTAACATCAGATGTAGTCAATTCTTTTTTTGCATGTGGATCATCGTACTTTTTAATTTAGTCACCACAGAGATGTTTTTGAATTTTTTCCTAATGGCATTTTCATTTGTATGCAAATTCTGAGTACATAGATGTCTTATTTGCTTAGGATTTATGCCCCATCTATTTCTCAAAAACAATTTAAGGCAGCTTACTCATGTTATATTGAGAGTACTTAGAATATTTAAGTATATACTGTGTGTGTAAAATAATTAGAATGCCTTGCTCCCTTCTTACAGAAGTGAATCAGAATAATATTCTACATTTAATTTTTATTTTATTTTTTCTCAATTACATGTAAACAAACATTTTCAACTTTGGTTTTTAAAAATTTTGAGTTCCAAATTCTTTCCCTGACTCCCTCCCTTCCCACTTCTTGAGAAGGCAAGCAACTTGATATGGATTATACATATGCAATCATGTAAAACACTTCCACATTAACCATATTGCAAAAGAAAAAGCAGACCAAAAAACCCTCAAGAATAATGAAATGAAAAAAGTATGCATTCAATTTGCAGTCCATTATTAGTTCTTTCTCTGGAGGTGGATAGCATTTTTCATCCCAAGTCCTTCAGAATTTTCCTGGATCTTTGATTGTTGCAAATGGCTAAGTCATTCACATTTGATCATTGTATAACATTACTGTTACTATGTATAAAATTCTCCTGGCTCTGCTCATTTCACTTTGCATCAGTTCATGTGAGTCTTTCCACGTTTTTCTGAAATCTACCTGCTCATCATTTCTTGTGACATAAAAGTATTGTTCCATCGCATTCATATACCACAACTTGTTCAGCCGTTCCCCAACTGATGTGCATCACGTCAATTTCCAGTTCTTTGCTACCACAAAAAGAGCTGTTATAAATATTTTTCGTACTAATAGGTCCTTTTCCTTTTTTCAAAAAATATTATCTGGCACAGACCTAGTAGCATTATTTATGGGTGAAAGGGTATGCACAGTTTTATAGCTCTTTGCAGAATCATTTTAAAGGAATTTTTTCACTACACTAGTATAACTGTGTGACTTCTGTAGTATACTAATTCATTGTGTAATAAATATATAAATATATGGCAGAGAGTGTTATGGTGGCTTTTCCTTGATTTTAAGGAAAACAGGAGGCAAACGATCTCTCCTTTTGCCAGTCAGATAGCCATTTTTAGGAATAAACTCTGTTTTTCCTTCTGTGTGCTAACAACGCAATTAGTCTAACCATGGTTAGAGGGCTGAGCCTAGAGTCAGAAGGATCCATGTTGAAATGTGACTTCAGAGGCTCGCTAGCTCTGTAACTCCAGGCAAGTTGCTTAACATCTCTTTGCCACTATTTCCTCAATGGTAAAACTGGGATTATAATAGGACATACTTCTCAGGGTTATTGTGATGATCCAGTAAGATAAGATTTGTAAAGTACTTAGTACAGTGCCTGACTTATAGTAGGCACTTAATAATGTTTGTTCTAGGGGCAGCTAGGTGGTGCAGTGGATAGAGCCCTGGAATCAGAGGGATCTGAGTTCAATTTTGACCTCAGATGCTTGACTCTTACTAGTTCTGTGACCCTGGGTAAGTTACTTCACCCCAACTGCCTCCCCCTCACCCCCCCCAAAGTGTTTTTCCTGCCATTCACTAAGAAATGGTGAAATTTGGCTCTGGAATGTTTCTTGGTTTAAATGTAGTTCTTTGTTCTAGATGGGAGACCACTGAAAGTTAAATGTATTTGTAAATATAAAGCATATTTTAAAATAATTAGGACTGAATGAACTAGAGGTAGGAAATGAGACATAATTCTCTGATATATTTTTTCAGCTATTCGTATTTGTTATAAGAGTAGATTTCTTGGTGTAGATGTTAATGAGTAGTGACATATATTATATATACATATATATGTATGTGTGTGTATGTAGATATCTCTCTGTGTGTATATGTAGAGTAGACTTCTTGTTGTAGGGTAGTGATGTGTGTGTGTGTGTGTGGCGAGAGAGAGAGACTATTAATGATTTTTATATGAACAGAATGAAAAAGAGTAAGCACCAATAGAACAGTTTTGCTACAACCTTGTTAAATTTTTTATATCCTTATATATACTTGTTAAATTTTATATGTACTTCTTAAAAACTAAATTGTAAGTAACAATTCATAGATTCATTCATATAAACCTACTTTCTTGTTCTTCTTTGTATACCGAAGTGATTATTTTTACTGATAATTAAATCCATAATTTAAAAGGATAATTAAAAATCATATTAGGAGTTGCTAAATGCTTTCTAGCTCCCTGCTATAATGTGTTATTTTCCATCCTAAGTTCCCTCCTTCCTGGCTTTCATTTGACTTAGTTTCCATGGACTTGGGGAATTAGCAAAATGTTGTGGTCTAGAAGACCAATCCTGATATTTGAGCCATATTGAGAAGCTCAGCCCTAATCTTACTGAGTTCTAGGAATAATTTTAATAGTGAAAGATCCATATTGATATATCCAGGAGGGACAAACATTATGGTAATCTGTTTGTAATTACCCAATAACTGATCAGAAAATGCATGTATACTTTGCAAGTTGGTTCAAATGAAATGCTAATTGTGCATTATACTACTTACCCTGTGTAGATTCAAAATCATTCCTATATGAAGGTATAAATCATGTTATTTTTTAGGGTATTAGAACTCCTCCATTCTTGGATGAATGTTAATGGAGATTGTGTATGAATTGCTATAGCTGAAATGATTCAAATGAAATGTATTTAGGTTAGTGCCGCTAATAGAAGCCTTGGCATGGAATTGTGTATAAATTTAAGAAAAATGTTCATGAATAAATCATAAGGGTTACTATGAAATGGAATCTGTCTTATAGTCTTGCCTTATAAGAATCTCATTTTATTAAAAAGGAGAAAAACCCTAAGACTTAAGAATTCTCTTAGGAAAAACTCATTGGGAAGATGGGTAAAAGTACAGTTTTCATGCATTTTTGATAGCATAGTAATAACAATTGAATACCAATTTACATTTTGAAGTTAAACTGAGCTAAAGTTCTCATTCTTCTAACAAACTCAAGTAACAAAGGGAAGAAATAATTATGTTTGTATCTAGCTTACAGCAGAGCTGGCCATAGGCAGAATTTCAAAGTATATGTTTGTTATGTAAAACTCTTCATAAACTAGCCTCTTGCGACTTTTCCAAACCTTTTACACATTAGTTCTTTCCATGCATTCATTCCATTCTCCATCTATCATGTTGGATTTGTTCAAGTTTTGGTTTTTTTCTTTTTAGTCCTGTCCGACTCTTCTTGGCAAAGATACTGGAGTGGTTTGCCATTTCCTTCTTTAGATCATTTTACAGATGAGGAGCTGAGGTAAACAGGGTTAAGTGACTTGCCCAGGGTCACTTAGTTAGTAAATGTCAGAGGCCAGAGTTGAATTGTGAAAAATGAATCTTCCTGACTCCATGCCTGGCACTCTACGGTGCCCCCGCGTAGTTCTTCAAACATGATTTTCTACCCCCCCTTTATGTGCTTTGCATTGGATCTCCATTGGCTAGAATACTTTCCTCCCTCACTTGCCTCTTGGTTTCACCCGTAGCACTCAGCTCAAATTCTACCTGCTTCTGAAGATCTTTCCTAGTTCCCCCAACTGCTAATGCCTTCCCCTTTCAGATTGCTTTCCTCTGCTTTTATATCTTATGTGTGTGTGTGTGTGTGTGTGTGTGTGTGTGTGTGTGTGTATGCTCAGCTATTTGATGTATTGTCTCTCCCATTACAATGAAAACTTCCTGAGGGGAAATACTGTTTTTTGACTTTTCTTGTATCTCCATCACTTAGCATAGTGCCTGGTTCATAGGAGGTATTTATTAAATTCTGTTTGACTGACAAGCTCAACTGATGAAATTCTCCTAGTGGAATTTAATTCCTTTGCCCCAATATAGGGAAAGGTTTTGGTGAGGGGAGGTGTAGTACTTGGTACCCCTGAAATCGTATCATTGGGGCAGTTAGGTATTTCACCTATGAGTATGGCCTGCCATGGGCTTCAGTTTTTAAACTGACACCTTTTGCTGTCTATTTCAACCCATATAGTGCATCAAAACCTACAACTCTGACTGGCATGTTGTGAACTATAAATATGAAGACTACTCTGGAGAGTTCCGGCAGCTTCCAAAGTAAGTAATATGTATCTGACATATTATGTATGGGATGATCATGCTGAATGCATGCTTTGTGCTTGAAAGGTACAAGTTTTATGTACAAATAAATATAAAGAGGATATTCCAGTGATATAGTTGGTTTGGGATGTCTTTGCTTCTGCCTTTGTGAGTCAATAAAGATGTAGATGGAATCTATTATAGAATTACTGGATTAGATTTTAACCTTTACCATTGGTGTTTTCCAAGGCATGTACTAATAATAAACACTAATAAATTGCTAATAAATATAATAAGATAGATGAAATGTATTAGGCAGAAAAATTAAGGATAGAAAACTAAGTATTCAAGGGTCTGATCTTATTTGGATTTTATTTGAAAAGAGAATCAAAGCCCAAACATTTTCCTAAGTGCCCTGTGCCACCATCTTAAAAATGTTAACCCTTCCAAGTTTTTAGCAAAGTTGAGTTCATTAAAGTTGACTAGTGGCACCTCTAGTGTGTCAATGGCAGATGTTGCCTTGAAGGGTGACGAGGGGATGTCTACAATTTGTTCATTATGAAAATTGAAAGCAGAACCTTACAGTGTCTTTTCAAAAAACTAAACCAATTCCAGTGAATGAAAAATAAATTCACTTGAGCACCTATTCATCTGGTTTACTTTGTGGTGGTTTCATTTGTGAGCTGAGGTAACCTTTTTTGTAGTATTCTCAGAGGAGAAACTGTTTATTTTTTCTATTTGTGTGGTTCAACCACTCCTTAATAATGTCCAGCCAGCTTTCCAATTGCCTCTTTTCTAACCTCAACATAGAACACTCCCTCCAAACATTATCTCTTCCAGATGAACTACACTACAGTTTCAAAATCTTCCACTTGGGGACTTGTCACTTTCTCTGTATAATTGATTTTCATTGATTCCACAATATCCTTATTGGGAGATAATATGAGTTATATCATTAAATATTTTGGCCTTTTTCTATTGCAATGGAATTGATCCTTGGCCACTGGTAACTGTCGTCCAGCAATCCTGATGATAGAAGTGGCAATAAGCTGCTTCCAAAAATCAGTGTATTCTGATACACACACTCCCTGAGACATGGGATTTCTCTTCTCACCCCAGCCCTAATTGTAATTATAGTGTGGATTTAATATTTCATTCACAAATATAGTGAAGATTAATATTTAATACCTTAGATTCAAAGCCCCACTTGGTCCTTTCTACTGTGACTTCTGTCATAAATATTTGATGTATAAAAGAAGTTTGGGTTATAATAGAAAGCCTTTACTGGCCCTTCCAAATTCTTAGTGCCAGCCTCTCAAACTAAAACAGCAAAACTTGTCCTGCAGACTCCTGAGTGCCATTTCTATTTGAGTTTGACACAACTCTCTTAGAAAATTAAGATTATTTTTTCCTTGAGAGTTGGATAGTGCTGCCCGAAACCCACTGTCTGGATTTGTGAGTCTTTATCCTCCACTTAATGAAGGACTCCAATCATGCTCAACTCACTCCACTCATTTTTGGAACTTTCCCATTTCTTTAACGTCAGTCTTACCTGATCCTTACCTAGCCTCTTCTCCCCTTGCATGGTCCTCTTCATGTCTTCTTCTATTAGAATACAACTTCCTTGAAGGTAGAGATTATCTTGTTTGCTTGTATTTATATCTTTAGCACTTAGCACATGGACTTGGATATAGTAAGCATTTAATTAAAGCATTATCTATCTATCTTTTTACAAAAATTGCTTTATTCCAAGAATAATATTATCTTCAGGGGCTTATATTTATCTTAGGGCTATCAAATGAGCAGTTTAAATTACTCTCTCACCTCCTTCATTTCTTTCTTAGGACCTACTTTTTTGGCCAGTTCTTTATCATTCTTAGAATGAGCAATAGATTTTCCTGCTCAGAATTATAGATTTATGGGACATTAAAATTAGAAGGAACATGGAATGATCATCTTGTTAAAAATCCTTATTTTATTGATGAGTTAAGCGACTTTCCCAAAGTTATGTAGTGAGTTAGTAGTAAAACTAGGTCTAGAGTATGATTTATCCTGACTTCCCATGGATATGTCATTTATTGATTCTTTACGGAGTCCAGTGGGTTGTCAACATTATCTACATCTTCCATCACCATGAGTCACCATGATATATTGGCGTTATGTTGTCAGTGGAAAGCAAACTGGATATGGATTTCAGGAACAGAGTTCAAATCCTCTCATTGCCTTTATGACACCTCTCTGTGCTTCTCATCATGTTTCCACATCTGTACAATCCCATGTTCTCTTGGAGCAAATCCCTGCACTAGCTGCGCTGCATACCTGGAATGTTTCCCTTCCTCACCTGTGGCTTCCTTAGAGACTCCACTCAAACACTGTCTTCTACGAGAGGTCTTTCCCAGTCCCTATAGTTGCTGGAGCCTTCTTCCCCTTTAAGGTTCCATTATAACCTCTCTTTTCTCCCATGTGTCAGTTTATAGGCATACCGTCTTTCTCAGTAGAATATAATCTCCAGGAGAGCAAGAATTCTTTTGATTTTTCTTTGTTTCACCAGCACAGTGCCTGGCATATAGCAGATGTTTAATAAATGCTTATTGACTGGCACTGATATGAATCGATCTCCCTCTCCAAGAAAATGCACTAAAATAGTCTTTAGAAATTCCCAGTTTCCCTAGAACTAAAGTCATAGCTGAAGAATGTGACTCTTAATAATCTTCACTGACTACATAATTTATAGATAATAAATGTATTAATATTTATAATTTATGTTAAAAACTTTTTTCTTTCTTTTTTTTTAAAGCAAAGTGGCAAAATTGGATAAACTTCCTGTCCACGTTTATGAAGTGGATGAAGAGGCTGACAAAGACGAGGTAGGTTGACTGCATATTATTGTTTCCCTTTTAACTTTGTCATTAGTAAAAATATTTGTCAAGCAGAACTTTTTATAACAGGTGGAAAACTGGAAAATCAACCATCTCCCCATAACATGTTATTACCCATGCTTCTTTGAAAGAGATAATAGTGGTATTTCTTAACTGACAAAATGAATGAAATGAATATTTTTTTTAAATTTTACTATTCTTGTTTATCTCTGTTCCCCCAAAATTTCACAGGAGTTGACTGATTGGTTTCTAAGGCTTGAATTTAATAGGTATTCCTGCTGGGGTGGTGGCAAGATGTAACACTCATTTATCAGATCTGGCACATTACTAAAATATAGCATCATCTGTACTCTCCAACTTTGAATTGTGGTGATTCACCACTATGACGAAAAATAACTGAAATTATATTTCTAGAGGGGCATATCTTCCCTGATTTCTCTAAATTAATTCTTCAGTTTACAGAACCATTCATTTTTTTCCCCTTAACCTTCTGCTACCCTTAAAAGTGGGAAGAGACTATAGCTTAGGACGGTGGAAAATATGCAAATATATTAAGGCATTTTTGTTGTTTTTCAATTATTTTTCAGTCATATCTAACCCTTCATGATGCCATTTCTGGGTTTTCTTGGCCAAAATACTGGAGTAGTTTTCCATTTCCTTCTCTGAGGCAAATAGAATTAAGTGACTTGCCTAGGGTCACACGGTTAATAAGTGTCTGAGATTTGTTTGGGGAGATATAGAGATATTATTTATACAGATTTTATGGTATAAGATACTTAATATTAATTAAACTTTAATACTTACAAACCAGTGTTAGGTTGAAAAGATTCACAAACAAGATCTAGGATTTGTTTTTCTCAAATGTTGTTTGAATTTAAAAAAAGAAAAGAAACACATTCCTAGTGAGATTCTGGACCTAGACTGATATGGGACAATTGGAATCAAATCTCACTGTGTGTTCCCATCGTTTATCCTCCCTTTAAAATAAAGCAGGTGAAAATGAACTTCAGATATAGTCTTGAAAGGGAAAAGAAGTCACGGAAAGTCAATTTGAGCGTTTGTGTGTGTTTCTAAGTAGAGAGGTCAGTTAGCTGATTGTAGATTATAAGCCTCGAGGATTTTTTTTAGCATCAGCTAGTTAGAGCATCTCCTCCCCTAGACAGCTTCTCATTTGATGGCAATAAAAAACGCTGTTGGGAATGGACATGGTCAAGTGAAGTGAGCCCTGTCCCAGGAGTTAGAAGACCTGAGTCCAAATCACACCTCTGATGCTTTCTACCTGTGCAATCTTGAGTGAATACCTTCACTTTTCACTTTCCTTATCTGTAACTTGTGAGTGTTTGACCAGGTGACCCCTGAGATCCCTTCTAGGTCTATGGCTATGATTCTGTGAAGTAGTTATCAGTAGAGGAGAGTGCTTCTGTGTTCTCCCTACTTATTTGCCTTTTGCTCCTTCAGTTTTTCTGACTCTTTTTTCCTCCAGTTCTTTTTTAAAAATCCTTTGTCTTTCCCCCTCTTTTCCTTTCTCTTTATTCCAAACTGAACCCACAATTTTCTCCATGCTTTCTCAATCTCTTTGCCTTCACTCCCTTTCTTTACCTTTCCATGAACCAAACCTCTGGGAAGTCTTCCAAGAATTTGATGTCCTCTTACCATGTGGGAGTATAATCTGAAAACATTTTTCATGAAACTGGGTGTGAGTTCACAGCTTGAGTGGGCAAGCATGGCATATACTTTTATACAGTTCATTAAAAACTTGGTTTTAAGAAACTATATTGTACGTCTGCTGTGCTTCCAGCTGTTAAGTGGTTTTAGAAATTTAGGATTCTTCTAATTTACAAATGAATGTTTTGATGGAAAGGACAGTGGGATTTAATACTCAGTATTGCCTTGTAATGTGTATGTTTATTGACTTAACGATGCTTATTCCTTCAAAGTGACACAAGGACATTTGAGAAGTACGAGTAGTGTGATACAGCTGTGAATAAAGAATTAACAGTATTTCCCCTTATTCTAGGATGCTGCATCCCTTGGATCTCAGAAAGGTGGCATAACCAAACATGGATGGCTGTACAAAGGCAATATGAACAGCGCTATAAGTGTGACCATGCGGGTAAGGCAGTGTGTCATCCAGAAATCATTTTATCCTTTGGTGACAATGTTACAAATGAATGACTGCATTCAATTTTATGTATAAAACAGATAGCATCGATTCTGTCAACCAGTCTTACTTGCTTTTTCCTAGCTCACCCTGAATAGCTGAGACAGATTAAAGGTGGTGTCTGAGAGAGCTGATCCTTCTCTGTCATGGTACAAATCCTTACTATTTCTGCAATATCACTTACAGAATGTAAATGTCTTGAGCTAAATTCAGCTTCTCCCAGGACGGAAAGAAGGACCACTGATTAACTAGCACATTAAAAGAAAAAAATGTGTATCTATCATGAATGTATAAAGAGAGTAGTTTAAAAGAGAAGCTGTGAGCCACACATTAATACGGAGAATATGAAGGCTGAAGAAAGGCCAGGATCAATAATTAGGTAGATATAGAAGGGAAGAGGTAAGAATAGTGGGAAAATGGGAAAGAAAAAAGTAAATGTATAGAAAAAATAGAAATGGAGATTGTGGTTACTCTCATGCTGAAAAGGCAATGAGAAATATGATAAAGCATGCCGTTCTAGTGGTTTAAAAAAAGTTATCTGTATTTTAATGACCTTCATTCTTTCCAAAATGGAATTGATACCATTGCTGCTGGTATTATTACATCATATTTCTATTCCCTAGATTAAGGAGGTAATT
Source organism: Bettongia penicillata ogilbyi (assembly GCA_023548195.1). Classification (NCBI taxonomy): domain Eukaryota; kingdom Metazoa; phylum Chordata; class Mammalia; order Diprotodontia; family Potoroidae; genus Bettongia; species Bettongia penicillata. The sequence goes on along the minus strand of JAJHZJ010000121.1, from coordinate 2,201,349 downwards.
CTTAGAGATTAAATTGATTAAGAAAGCTAAATACTGCAGTTACAGTATAGCCCATTCTAAAATCTGGGAATGTTTACTTCAGCCCAGTCAGTTTTGGAGCTATCTAAAATAATAATTATATGTCTTTATAGTTTTAATTATCTGTAGAAATAATGAGATCTTTATTTTGTTTTGAAATGATGACAGCAAAATTACTTTTTTTTCTCTTAGTCATTTAAGAGACGATTTTTCCACTTGATTCAACTTGGCGATGGATCCTATAATTTGAATTTCTACAAAGATGAAAAAATCTCCAAGGAGCCAAAAGGATCAATATTTTTGGATTCTTGTATGGGTGTAGTGCAGGTAAATTTGGAACCATTGCATTATTAAATTGCAAATGTGGCAAAGCAATTTTAAAATAGGTATAATTACACGAAATGTTGTATACAATATTCATTTAAACATCCCTGAACGACTGCTGTGTTCAGATTTTACTGGCGTACACAATGATGTCAAGATGTGGCCCCTGCCCTCAACAGGTTTAGAGTCTAATGGGGAGATAAGACAAATAAAGAAGCTAACTATGTAATTCAAGGCTGAAATGTGTGAAGGGCCTGAGGAGAGATACAACGCCAATTATGTGGGAGGTTTTAATTTTTCTAAACAGCTAACAGAAGGAAGTTCATTTAGCCATAATATGGAAAGAGTACTCAGCAAGGCACAGCACCAATTCACTTGAGCATACCTTCCCTCTCTGACTCAGCCACATGCTGCTGTGACCTCAGGGACAGCAGTTCCTACCTTCTCGTGATTGAGTTTAAAATCTGGAGAGGGTGCTTCCGGTGGGTCACTTAAACTGAATTGAAGTAAAGGGGAAAGGAAAAAGGAATAAGCAATGATTAAGTGCCTACTATGTGTCAATTGATTCTCACAACCACCATTAAGGTAGGAGCGGTTATTAAGCCTGCGAGGTAGGATCTATTATTATATTCATTTTTCATTTAATGAAGCTGAAGCAGACAGAGGTTAAGTGACTTGTTCAGGGACACACACACACGCACACACACACACACACTCACACTTTCTGTCTCTCTGTCTCTCTCTCCCTCTCTCCCTCTCCCAGAAAGTATCAGAACTTGGATCTGAGCTCAAGTTTTCATGACTCCAGCCTAGTGCTCTATCCACTGTGCCATCTAACTGCTTATTTCTGAATTTGGCATAGGATACCATTTTAAGATTTAGAAAGATAGATTGTATAATTCACCCCAGTTTTACAATTGGGGAGGTAAGCCTAGGGAGAGGAAGAAACTTCCTGATGTATTATAGATAAGATAGATAATAGCAGAAATAAGACTTTAAGTTTTCTTTCTGTGTGTGTGTGTGTGTGTGTGTATTCTCTTGTATATTCCAGTACAGATTACTAAAGGACAGAAGGTTTATTTATATGCTCTTTGGGGTTACTTTGGAAGGGGCTTTAGGGTTGCTTTTGAAAGCAGATAAAATTTCCAGTGGTTTTGCATGTATTTTACCCCATTTCTTTATCAGACCCACCAGGAATATATGGAGTCATCATTCTCACTAGCTTCTCCCAAAAGGCCAGAGTAGACAGCAATGTCATTTCAGTTCGTCTCCTTAGGTGCTAGCCTGCCATGTTCCTCCATGTGAGGAATGTGAACAGTCGCTGTCATCTATGCGTGCTGTAGTTAAAGGTGCAGGTGATTTTTGCAGGTCATTCATCTCATTTCTTTCATCCTGATGGAGATTCTTAGGCACCAAGAAGGGGCCCGTTTGTTGTAGAATCTAAGTCTCTTGACATCTATTAAGTGCTCTTTATATCACCCTCTGCTGCCTTTGTATGGGGTTATTAAACAAGAGTACTCTCACCCACCATTCTGTATTAGGCATTCGCATATGGGCACCTTCATTTCCTGTGCCTACATGTGTAGTTGGGCTACCTGATCCTAGTATGTAGCACCATGTCATGGATAATAAGAGGTTTTATCTTTTAAGATGAGCTTCATATAAGTGTCTCCCATTGGTTACAGCACCCTAGGAAAAAACTAGCTCTGTTAATAATTCAATATAGAAACCTGGAGTTACCAAAGGACACTGATGGAGAACTTTAATGATGGTTGCCTGAAGTATGTAGCTGAGCACAGCATCTTGTGTGGGATTTCTTTAGTTGATGTTTCAGTCGAGCTCAGTTCTGGAAACCTTTCTGGCTACTTTGAGTTGACCTTTACAATGCTAGCATTAAAGAAAAAAGTTTGAAGCAAAACACATGTTATTGTGTGTGGTATTTGGCAAGACAGCTTTTGAAGCCATACGCAATAAGAGCCAGAAAAACAACAGCAGTCTGAGTGGTTTATTATATTATGTGAGAACCTTTGCTTTGTGTACAGCACAATATGTCACTATTCTGTTGGACTGCAGAATTAAGGAGATCTTTAGTACGTGTGTTTCAAAGTCCAAGTTGCCATCTTTAAGGGAAGACTCTCCCTTCATACTCCTTTGGAATAAGGGCATGGCAGGAGTGGTGTGGGCATATGTTTATTTGCTTTTAATAAGTTGCATCAGGCTTTGAAAAATTATTAAAATAATTTATGCTTTTCTTAAAGATACAATTATTCAGTCTCTTGCATAAGACTAAAGAGGCCATGTCCTTCTTAAACAGGCCTGTTCAATGAATGGGCGTTACTTCTCCCTAAGTGAGAACCTGAATAGACCTTGGATCCTGGCTCACCTCCATTCATCCTGATGAATATCAGGTCACTGGATCCAGATGGCTCTGGAGGAGAAGTGAGGCTGGTGACCTGCACAGCCCTCTCTCCCTCAAAACAAAGTCAAGTGCTGGTCATGTCATCATTTCTCTGATGGCATGGTCTTCTTCAGCAACTAAGGACAAGCACAACCACCACAAATGGTTTCCTAAAACTCCTTGGAGGCAGTCAATAGCATCCAAGTGCTTATTAGATTTTGCTTACATTTGCTTATTTTCTACCCCAGGTGATAAGAAAAGATGTATTATGGTTCTTTTAGAACAAGGGGTCTTCATCTTTTTTGTGTCAGTGATTTCCTTTGGTCTGGTGAAACCTGTGGCCCACTTCTAAGACTGTGTTTTAAATAGTTGAAGAAAATGCTCATTTTTAGTTAGGGATTAGTGAAGATAAAGACGTAATTTCTTTTTCCATCCAAGTATCAAAATGTCCTGGAAATCTATGCATGAACTCTAGATTAAAATCCCTTGCTTTAGAATCATAGACTCTGCAAGGTGGAAGGTTAGGATCAGTTATCATCTTTGGTTCTACCCTGTCATTTTATGGATGAGAAAATTGAGATTTGGTGATTTTCTCAGTTTTACATAGCTAGTTCAAAAACTGTCCTTTGTAAAGCTTTGTTTTCTTTCAGGTCCCCTGGGCACTTTTTAGATTGGTTCAAGTGAAGTTAGTTATTCTTTAGATATGCCTTCTTGTTTCATTAAGAAACAATTCCCAACTGTTGATCTATACTGTTATATAGATGAAGTGCCCAAATTCTTAAATGGTATTTAGGAAAGAGTATATTGCTATTGAGAAGGAACTTTTAAAGGAAACTTAATTTAATTTAAAAAATGAACAAAGATCCATTTTCTCTTTTTTTTTTTACCTCTATCTCCCAAGATGGAAATATACTAAACCCTCCCCACTCCACGACACACACACAAAACAATACCATTGTGATGTATAAGCATAGGCAAGGAAAACAAATATCCAAATTTTCCAGTCTCAAAAAATAGGTTGAGATGTTATTCAGGACCCTCCCCTCTCCCTGAAATTCTATCAAGAAGCATTTTTTAGAATATAGACTTAACACAGATCAAATATTCTTTTCATAATTTAAGGAAATCATCACATTTCTTCTGACTAGACTCCATAGAAATAATATTTATTTTTTTTATTAAGGTCTATAAGTGAATTATTAATTCAAAGATAAAATATAAAGTATGCATGTTTTCATATTATTAGTATCAACTATGGTGTACTAGTCAATGGACTGGTTTCTTTTAAGCTCCCTACCCCCCTTTGTAAAAGAAAATACTTGTCTAAAATCTTTAAAAGTTGTTTATACAGAGCCTATCAAGAGAAGCATTAGCAATGCATTTGTACTTATAATTGTTTGCCTTTAGACTGTTTAGTCCGGAAGCCTGTTCTGTCATTATTCATTGCAAAGGCAAGGAACCCATAAGTCTTGATCTTCTTTTAGCAAGTATTAGGTGCCATTGATACTTATATGCACCTTGCATGTTTCTATAACTGAGCATTCATAGAAAAATATTTGTCCTTCCAAGAAATATGTGGATACATAAGCAAGAATTTTCAAAATAATAGTTGAATTTAATTCAGTAAATTTAATTTGGCCAAAATTTATTAAGTGCTTGTTATAAAAATCATGGAACATTTGTGAAGCATCTGACATGTATGGATATTCCAGAAGGAAAAGCACCAGCGGTGTGAGGGCTTTCTGAGCTCTTTCCAGGGCTACTCATCCACTTTTGGTGTCTACCTAATGTTTAAATATCTCACCTTTGGCTCTAAGAAACTATGGCATCTACAGTAGGCATAGCCCAGTAAAACATATCAGCAGATAAACTAAACCAACCTGAAGATGACCAACAGGTCGCAGACCCATTGGTGAGTCAGGGGGCTGTCTACCCAAGCATAATCCAATGGCCATGAAGGTGGCTGAAGTGGGCACCATGGTACACTTAGAGCCTGGTTAGACATTGAAGATGCCATGGTCACCCACTACAGCCTAGGTCATTACAAGTTGTTCAATGACCCTGGAAGAGAGAGTGAGGCTGATGACTTTGTGCAACTCTTAAATTCAGTTCACCCACAAGTCAGGACATCCCCCTGTAGTATCATGGGTCCTCTTTGAAAACAATGAGGCAACTGCTATATGCAAGGCACCATGCTTGTTGGTGGGATGCCAAAGTGGAAAATGTCTTAACCTGGAAAGATCAGGTTAAGTGTCAGATGAGAGAGTTAATCATGTTCATAAATAGGGATTTCACAAGGGAGAGGCCAAAGGAGTTCAGAAAATAGTATATTTAATATGCTTGAATATATTAAAATATGTTATAATATTTATTACTATTACATAATAGTAATATAATAGTATACTTGTAGTAAATTTGGGAAGGAAAATGAAATGAGAAGACATTTGAACTTGGTCTATACAGTCAGTTCATGCAAATGAATGGAAGTAGAAGAAGTCAAGGTGAGATAAAGGCTCAGTGCGTTGGCTACATCCAATTTGATTGGACATAGGATATGGAAGGAAAAATACAGCAAAATCAGGAATAAGAGGCAGTAAAAGTCAGGCTGTGGAGGGCTTTCAGAAGCCAAACTAAGGAATTTATATTTTGTCCTATATCTACAAGGAACCATTGAAGACTTTTGAGCAAGTCATTGACATAGCCAGATCTTTGCAGAGACTATTTTCATCTTTCTTTGTATCCCCAGAGTTTAGCACAATGCCTGGCATGTAGTGAATGTAATAAATGATTATTGATGGATGAATGACTGGATTGAGTGATTGATTAGGTAGAGAATGGAGATAGGAAACTGTTATGATAGTATAGGTGAAAGCCCATGAGGGCCTGAACTTGGGTAGTGACAGAGACAATGGGAAGGAGACGATGAATGAAACCAAACCATGGAGATTAAATTGAACTTATCAACTCATTGGGTTTGAGGAGCTGGGGAAGAGTCAAAAGGTCATTCTAAGGTTTCCCTTCTAGGTGATCATGGAAGATGGCAATGGTATTTTCAAACAAAATAGGAAAGTTGACAAGAGAAGCATGTTTTTTCCCTGCCAAAGTAGCTGGGGGGTAGTTAATGAATTCTGTATTAGAAACGGTGATGCATTTGAGATGCTGATAGGACATCCAGCTAAAGTGCCCATCAGGCAATTGGGGAGGTGGAACAAGAATCAAGGTGAGAGAGTGGGCTAGATATATCATTTTTTAGTCATCTGCCTAAAGGTGATAATTGAAGTCATGCGAACAGATGAGATCACTAAGGCAGAAGCTATTTATATTAAGTGAAAAGGGCTAAAGATACAGAACCATGGGGGACACCCACACTTAATGGGTGGGCAGGTGAAGATAAAGAAGTAGTCACAGGATCATAAGTTCTGAGTGTGTATGGGGAAAGACCTTAGCGACCTGTGGGTCCAACCCCCTTATTTTACCTAAGAGTGAACTAAGGCTAATTTTGAGAGTAGCGTAGTCTGCTCTTAAGGGTATGTTCTTTGTATAGTTACAAAGTACATTCTTATTTGTTCATGGATGCATTCTTGGGGGACAGGGTGAATAAGTGAATTTGCCCCACTGGGGGAAATCTCTAGCTAGTGGTGGGACAAAAAGGTTTGAGTGCCCCAACATGTTTTTATTCAGGTCCTTGAAAGGGAAATATTCCTGCTCCAGGAAGAATGGCACATTTAGTGAAATGAGAAGTAAGATGAGAAAGCAATAAAGTCTTATTTTATATATTTAACAAATGGATGAACTAGACTGGAGCCCTATGTCTTAATACATTGGAGAAAAAAAAATTTTAATTCAGACTCATGTACTCTGTCCCTTAGTTTTTTTTCACTTCCTATATATGACAGCATGTCTCCAAATATTAAATTGGGTATGTTGCAGGAATATGCTTATTTCCAAATACTCCTTCCTTCTTTTTTCTTTCTTTTTCTTTCTCTCTTTCTTGCTTTCCTTCTTTTCTCTTTCCTTCCTGCCTTCCTTCCTTCCCTCCCTTCTTCCTTCCTTTTCTTCACTAATTCTTTCCAATTTTCCTCCAATATCAAGTGTTCATTAAATTCTAAAAGACTTTAGAGATTATTTGATTTCTTTCACTTTTATTTGCAAGCCCAAGTTCCAAGTCACACCAATTAGTGAGAGAACTGAGACTAGAATCTTGTCTCAACATTCCCATTGCACTTAAGTCCTTTTTCTTGCCTTTGTGTTAGATTTCCATGGACATTTTCAGGTGTATGCCCAGTATTTAGCCTTTGAGATCTTCAGGACTGTTAGAATATTTCACTGTGTAATTGGCTAGCACTACCTTTCCAGTTCCACGGAGTACCCCCGAATACCCCACAGAACAGTGGAGAAGGAAAGACAAACATACTAATCCAGCGACAACAAAAAGCCTCCTCCACCTCTGACTTCCTGCCTCCTTTCGTGTCTCCCTTCTGGAGGTACAGCTTGGTTCTGGTTTGAGCCAGGAATCAGTGATCTGCGCCCCACTTAGCTTGTGCTCTCAAGAAGCCCCACCTCATCCCCTCTTTTTATGGCAGGGGGAGTCAAGATCTATAATTTCATTTATCATATTATACTGATCTGTCATCAGTGTGGGGAACTCCCTTCATTGAAGCATATCAACAACTCTTCATAACTTTGTGTCTTGGAAAATTGCTGAAGACCTTGAGATATTAAGCAACTTGTCCATACATACCAGAGGCAGGACATTGTTCCTCTAAGGACAGCCTCATACCTGTCCTCATAGCATACTGTCTGTCACTGTCCTTTTAATCCACTGTTTCATTAATTTTCACCTTTTCTTTGTGTAACTATATTAACATTTTTGAGGTGGGATGGTGAAGCAGTTGGAGTTAAGTGACTTGCCCCAGGTTACACAGTAAGTGTCAGGTGTCTGGACTTGAACTTAGGGCCTCCTGACTCCAGGACTGGTTGCCTAGCTGCCCCAGTATATTAACATTTTTCTGCTTTCAGTCAGGTATAAAGTCTAGAAGTGAATTAGGTGCAAGTAAGAGAAGCAGGGAACTGGGTAAGTGTTCCAGGCATTTTTTAGTTGAATGTGTATTAGGACCTACCTGGTTAAGTATTTAAGATGTAGTGTTTGATTTTAGAAGTGGAATATAAATCCCTTTTTGGGTATAGGACTATAGCTGTGATTTCATTGGCATAAACAACTGGCGTTTGAAGAAACTCTCTAACTAGCACTGGTTGATACTTTCTAGGCAACTCTTAGAAAGTTAGAACACTCTCAGATCTCTGAGAAGTGAGGTGACTTGTGAGGCTCAAGCAGCCAGTTTGGGTCAGAATTCTTGTTTCTGTGACCCAACTCTCTCTCTCTATTACAGTATTTTTTTTTGCTTCCTTTCTTTTAGATATAAATTGTAATAAATTTGGAGTATCATTTAAGTAACTTGAAAAGCATTCGTTGGTTAACAGATTTTCTTAGTGTTAAAGAAAAGTGAATCCTCAGGAATTTCTGAGTAGTAAAAATGTGGTACATTCTTTTTTTCACTTTAGAACAACAAAGTCCGGCGCTTTGCTTTCGAGCTCAAGATGCAGGATAAGAGTAGTTATCTTTTGGCAGCAGATAGTGAGTTGGAAATGGAAGAGTGGATTACAACGCTTAACAAAATTCTGCAGCTCAATTTTGAAGCTGCAATGCAAGAAAAACGTAATGGAGAAGCCCATGAAGGTAAGTTGCTCAAGCCTGACTTAGTGGTACTGTTATAGTATTATATTACTATATTATATTATATTATAATACTATATTATAGTATAGTATTATAGTGGTAATGTATAGTGTTGCAGTCATTAAGTTGTAAGCTTCTTGAGGGTGGGAATTGTCTTTCTGTTTCCCCAGCTCTGAGCACATGGTAGGTGCTTAATAACTGTTCATTGATTAATTGGCAATTGAAAGACTTTTCTTACCTTTTCTTCTCCTATCTCCACCCATTATTTCCCCTTCCCCCCAAGAATTTTCCTCTGAGATTACCTTCTATCTACTCTTTGTGGCAGGGATTCTATTTTTCGTTTTCTTTGTATTCCTAAGGTTTAGTACAGTACTTGGCATACAGTAAGCACTTCATAATTGCTCATTGGCAGACTGATTTTTTAGAGGTTGAATAGTGGAAAAGAAAGTGAAGCCTGGAGGAAAGAACTAGCATTCTTATTCCATTAATGTAACAAGAGGTTGCATAGGACCTCTCCTGACAATGAAAGAAAGTGCTAAGTTGCTTCTGCATTTTTATTAAGTAGGAAGAATTAATTCTCCTACATATTTTCAAGTCAGGCAAATGATCTCTGCAGAGTTTGCTTGGATGACTGGATCACACTAAACTGGTGGGAAAAACCATGCTTCGTTACTCCCAATTGATGTTATGTCTAAATCCAACAGAGTGTGGAGAAAAGAAACTGCCTTCATATCCCTGTGTAAAATAAAGCATTTTTAATTCCCAGTGACTGAGATGATCTGTTTTGAATTGTAGATGATGAACAAAGCAAATTGGAAAGCTCTTCCTCCGGTTTAGATAGTTACCTGCCTGAACTCGCCAAGGTAATCCGTTCTTGAAAGCTTCTGGGGTTGGTGGGATGAAATGCAAACATTGCTTTATTTGTTGTATCTGTTGGAAACTAATTATACCTGCTGGACTTTTTAGCAGTTGGTTTTCCATGACTTCTGTTTATTTATGTAAAGGCAATGATATGAGCTGTAGTGCTGTTAGATCAAAACAAAAAAAGAATTTCTTTTTGAGTCCGACTTCAGTTTATTTTGCCTGTGACACTAAACAGATACTCAGGGGAAGTTTTAACTTCTTCCTTTTTCAGATGATACTTTAGTCATGGAATACTGTTTTGCAAAACCTAGGAGAACCACCAAGACCCTGATGAATTTTTTCCCACATGATTATAGTGATTTGCATTTCTCAGGTCTGTGTGGAATTGACCCTACCTCTGCCGGAGAGAAATTATTCATTCAAGCAAAAGAAATTAAGGTTAAGGTTGGGATTGAGGACCGCTGATAAATATCTCATGCCCTGGGTCACTACAACACTCTGCCTAGTGTTTGCTCAAGATAGAAGTGTTTGCTGGTTCTTTTAAACTTTTTAATGAAGAAGGAAAGAAAAGAAAATTTTCATTGTCTTACTGTGTTTTTTTTACTGTTCAATTTTTTTTTTTGAGTAGGGAAGAAGGCTCACATGAGGAACTAAGTTTTGACCTTGAATAATTACTCCAAAATATGTTTTAATTTTGGTGCTGCTAACATACCTGATTGTGGAAGATTCATCTTCCTTAGTTCAAATCTGCCGTCGATCACTTACTAGCTGTGTGACCCAAGGCAAGTCACTTAACCCCGTGTGCCTCAGTTTCCTCATCTGTAAAATGAACTGGAAAAGGAAATGTCAGACCACTCCAATATCTTTGGCAAGAAAACTCCAAATGAGATCACGAAGAGTCAAACATGATTGAACAGCAACCTATCTGATAGATTGTAATTGATTTATAAAAGTACAAATAACAGGGTGCTGGCATTGAACTCTGACCTTGATTTTCAAACAGAGCTCTTTTTCTCAAATATCAACTCTCCTCCTACAGTAAGCATTTAGGTACCTAAATTTCTTTAGGGTTTGGAGGTAACCACAGTGTCTTTTTTAGCACCTACCTATTAAAGCTAATTTTAGTACTGCCATTGTAAGTTCCTGTTTCCATGAAGCTGAGGTCAGGCAATGTTTTGGTTCCTCACTCTAGGTTTCTATCTTTGTGTTTAAAGAGTTATTCAATGCTTTTTTTCCTTTTCCTTTATATCACTGAGATTTGCTTTGCCATTGCTATACTTTGAAAGATCATGAGTGCTTTTAAATCTTTCACAACATGTTCTTAGATTGCTGAAATCCCTCTTTACGAGAGTGAAATCCAGAAAATAATTGTGTAAAATCTAGTCTATGAACCAACTTGGTACCACCAACTAGAAAGAGTCCTTTTTTAAGTCCAAATGTTAAATAGCTTTCAGTTGCTAAATACTGAAATAGAATCTAGTTGCTCCCTATTAGAAAGAATGCTATTTTTGAATCTAAACGTTTCCAGCTCTAACAGACTCCCCTTAGGCCTTGAATTTTTCAACTAAGATTCCTTCCATTGCCACACATTAGCAGAAAACTGCATCTTTCAGGAATACATGACATCCCTAGTGAGCCTTTCCATGGGGAGGCCACTTTTCACACTTCCCTGACTCCCAAGTCCAGAAGGAAAGGTGGTCTTAATCCTGTTTCCAAACCATTCTTCTACCATCATTCCTTAATAATCTTTCCTGCTTTGAGAACTATGCAGAGCATTTAAACTCCAATCTTGTCACTGTCATCTGTAGACCCCTTAATTTTTCTCCAAACTTTTCGCGAACTAGATCATGGCCTTCCTTTCCACTTGGTGACCATAATTATTGAGTATTGTTATATTATTGTACCATCTAGCAACAAAATTACTTAAATTCTTATGTCTTCTCCATCTCAGTGACCTTCTCTACCTGATTTAAGCCATATGGCCACGTGTCTTTGCCATAAATCTCACCATCCCTCAGATTCGGATTTCTTCCAAGATCCAGAACTTGGAATTTCTGATCTCTGGCCCAAACCTTCTATTCATTTACCCCTCCCATTCTTAGTCACTTGAAATTTACTCTTCACCCTTTTTATGAACTTCCAGCCCCTTAACTCTTCTCTCAGCTATTGTCCACTCTAGTTTTCCTCATCTATGTCCCCAACCTTAATCTCATAATTTGCTGTTTTAATGTGTTATTAGTTACTACCTTAGAATCCTTGGTTTCCTTGGACTAATCGTGTTCTTTTATTTCTGTGCCTTGATGTGCCTGCTTGCGAGAATGAGGATGACGATGATGATGTTGGTGGTGATAATGATGATAAAATAGCTAACCTTTGTTTAGGACTTTCAGGTTGGCGAAGCCCATTTTATCCATCCAAGGTAACTGGACATTGTCATGAACTTGAACTCATCTTACCCGTTATAAATGTATGGCATCACCCTGATCCTCTGTAGTGCATGTCAATGCCCTTATTTTATTTACCCTTATTAATATCTCTCATCTACCAAAGCGTGTATTCCAAAACATTTTTTCCTCCCTCCCATTTTAAGCCCCCCATTAAAAAAATGAAAAGGATGACCTAGATTCCTCTTTAGATAGAGACCATCAGAAAATAGCTTTTCTCATTTACCCTCTTGTATTTTTTTAAATGACTGCTTCTTTTCCTGCCACACGGTAGACACTTAATAAAACAATTGATTAATTTTTTGATCACAGAAGAGATTTCCTTACTCCTCACTCATGATAACTGTTCTAAATAATCTCATTGTCTCTGCCTCACCCAGGACCTTTGATCCACCTGTCGTGAGTTTTCAACATTCCCTTCTCTATTGGTCCCTTCCCATCAGACCTACAAACATATTCAGGTCTCTCTCTAAACCACAAGAAACATTTGTTTTGACTTCTCCATGCCATTTTTTCTTTTTTTTTAAGTAAATAATATTTTATTTTTTCCACTTACATGGAAGGATAGTTTTCAACATTCATTTTTTAGTAAGATTTTGAGTTCCAGATTTTTCTTCCTATCTCCCATCTACCCTCCCCGAGACAGCAAACAATCTGATGTAGGTTATACATGTGCAGTTGTGTTAAACATATTTCCATGTTGTGAAAGAAGACACAGAACAAAAGGGAAAAGACACAAAAAACCCTACAAAAAATGAAAATAGTGTGCTTCGATCTACATTCAGATGCCATAGTTCTTTCTCTGGATGTGGATAGTATGTTCTTGTGACTCCTTTATTTCTCTTAACTGTTAACTCTTAACTCTCTTAACTCTCTCTCCTCGTAACTGCTAGACTTCTGGATAACTTACATTTATGCAATACCTTAAAGTACTTTACATATGCTATCTTGTTAGATGCTCACAAGAAATTCTTGGGAGACATGTGCTGCTATTATCCCCATTTTACAGGTGAGGAAACTGAGGCCCAGGTTAAGCAGCTTCTCTGGAGTCAGAACAAGGGTCTGAGATAGGATTTGAACACAGGTCTTCCAGACTTCAAGTCCCAGCACTGTTGTTACTAGGCTATCTAGTTGCCTCTGCTTTTTCATCACCCATTCTTTTCCTTTGGCTTCTGGAAGGTCCATTTGGATTTGTATAAGTCAATAAATCTGAAACTCCCAAACTAGTATTGATATTATCCAGGTCAGGATATGATTTTGCTCTAACCAGGTGTGCAGTATCAGAAATGATCTCTTACTCCTCTGAGCTAGGAGAGTTCACTGCTTTATAACTCTTAAATGCTTATAAAATACTACTCTTTGTACATTAATTAAGGCATACATGACATTTTCTCAGTTAATTATAAGCTCCCTGAAAGCAGGGATTTAAGAAAATTTTAAGAAAGAATCCGAGTTTGTACTTTGCAAGCACCAAAATAAAACAAGCTTTTCCATATACACCATAAAACAGAAAAAGAGTGTTGTGCATTGGAACCGTGACTCTGTGATGTTCAGCTTGCTTTCTTTTTAAATATAAAAGTGCACCATGTAACTCTCTTTTTCTTTTTTTCTTTATTGAATGGAATTTTTACTGCATTGTGATATTGCATTTAATGTTCCTTCTTTTCTGCATTTGGTTGTGAAGTTTTTATTCCCTAATACATATTTGTTCTTAGTATCTTATTTTTCCCCATTAAATGAAGGACAATTTTTAACATTCATATTTAAAACTTTGAATTTCAAATTCTCTTGCTTCCTCCCTTCCCAGTCCCCCTTATTGATAAGGCAAGCAACTTGATATAGATTATACATGTGTAGTCACATATCACTTTCAAAGTTTTCCTCCTTGTGTGTGCATCATCCTGATCTTCATTCTGTTTTGTTTTGTTTTTTTACTAAAATTGCTTAAGTGACCCTCTTTTGTCCCTTTTCTGGGATTACCTAGCTCCCTCTCCCTTCTGTCCCCATTCCTAAGTTGAAAAGGGAAAAGAAAAGAAAACTTTCCAACATATGCAGAGGTAAGCAAAACAAATTCATATATTGGCTATGTCTGAAGCTATGCATCTTGAATTGATCACCTCTCTATCAAGAGCTGAAAAGCACACTTCTTTACCTCTCCTTTGAATTAGAGTGTCTTTGAATCGAACAATTCTAAATTGTTTCTCTTTACGGTATTGTTGTTACTGTATACAGTGTTCTCCTGGTTTTGTTCACTTTCCTTTGCATCATTTCATACAAGTCTTTCTATGTTTCTCTGAAAAAAATCCTTCCCATTCATTTTGCAGTAAGTGGGTACTATCAGTCTCTCTTAACTCCTCTCCCCATCTGCCTCCCCTTCCTTCTTCCCCTTCCTACTCTCATCCCTGTCTTAAAGACAGCTTTCTGTGTATTTCTGTTATTTAGTAATTTTCAGCATGTTTGGATTCTTTGTGATCCCATTTGGGGCGTTCTTGGCAAAGATACTAGAGTGGTTTGCCATTTCCTTCTCCAGCTTACTTTATAGATGAGGACCTGAGGCACACAGGGTTAAGTGACTTGTCTGGGGTCACACAGCTAGTAAGTGTTTGAGGCTGGATTTGAACTTGTGAAGATGAGTCTTCCTGATTCCAAGTCCAGTGCTCTATCTGTTGCATTTGGCTATGTTGGAAAAGCAAGACAGATAAAGAATATGGATCTTGACTTCAGGAAACTCATCACCTGGTTGGCAGGATGTAGCTCCTGGTTCATTTTAATCCCCAGAGCAGTTGCTGTGCTCACTACATCATGAGATATGGGTCCTACAGTAGCGTGATTAAGGCTGATCTGCTTAATCCTGACTCTTGTTTTTAGATTTGTATATATAAAATGGGGTGGGAGCAGTTTGGAGGAGGACAGTTGGAGGTTGAATCATGAGATCATAGAACATGAAAACTGGAAGACAGCTTAGCGATCAACAAATCCAATGCCCCATTTTACAGGTGAAGTGTATCTGTAAAAATTTTAGTGCATGAACATAATTGCTACTAAATAGAAAAATTCCTATGGCAGGTCTAATGTTAAATAGCTGGAAATCTCTAAACAACACTCTTGTGTCTTTGAACTTGCCCAGGGGTAAATAACCAGCACATCTGGTACCTTGGTTCAGGTCTTGGACTTTAGGTCTAGTTCTTTTTCTCCTTCACCATAAAAATGAGAGAATAAATGCTATGAGGGGCAGGCAAAACAGGGGCTAAATGATAAAAAAAAAGCTACCAGATAAATAATAAAGGAATGTAAAGGGATGGGAATAGGTGTCCTGGTTGGGTCTGAATTGTAGAAAAGTAATAGAACAGTGGAGGAATGAATGTGGGAGCTTGTTAAGGGTGTAATTTGATTAGTACGGCCTCCTTCCTGTTCTTTTCTGCCTCTGTCCACTCATCCTGTTGCTATGCTTTGTTTTTTTGTGTTTCCTTTGTGACTGAAACATAACTGAGCAGGATATGATTGACGGGAAGTTGTTTCACTCAAAAAATACTTGCTATCTCATTCTCTAGATTTTCCTAAAGATTGCTTTTGCTTATGGGATGAGTAATGCGGGTCCAAGCCCTTTAGACTGTTTTATAGGCTAATTGGACTGTATTTATAAATTCAGTATTATATACTGTCATCTTGTAGATTACGGGACAGGCCCTTTCTATACCCAAAGCTTTATTTTTTTATCCTGTTGTCTTATTTGCAGCCAAACATGAAAAGTGTTGTGAACATCTTAGGGCACAGTATCTCTGGTATCTGCAATACCTTAGTTATATAATATCTATAGTTATTTATGACAGCATGCACTATTTTAAACTTATTTCAGGTCCTCAAGGTTCTGTGATTTCATAGGTGCAGATGCAGACTGTTCCTCGTTCTCCATCTTAGTTGACACTCTCTATGAGTTGCCATGGTTGAAAAAGAAAACTCAAACCTATCATTTTTTATAGTGAGTTTTCTGGTGATGAACCTATCTAAACCTAAAGACATTGTGGTATGGTAGTGAGAAGGCTGGATTTGGAGTCAGGAGATGCAGTGGAAAGAGTCCTGGATTCTAATTCAAAGGATCCAGGATTGAATACTGGCTCTGCCACTCAATATGTGACTTCAGGCAAGGTGTTTCACTACTTTGTATCTTGACTTTTTTATTTGTCAAATGAGTAGGTTGGCTTTTGCTGTTCAGTCTTTCAGTCATGACTGACTCTTTGTGACCCTATGGACTATAGTGTCTATGGGGTTTTCTTGGCAAAGATACTGGAGTGGTTTGTCATTTCTTTCTCTACTGGATTAAGGCAAACAGAGGTTAAATGACTTGCCCAGGGTCACACTAATAAGTATCTGAGGCCATATTTGAACTCAGGTCTTTCTAATTGTAGCTCATTGCTCTATCCACTGACCCACCTAGCTGCTTCCTATCCATTGGACTAGATGGCCTCTAAGGGGCTTTCCAGGGCTAAGTCCTTATGAGACCTGAGTTCAAATCTTCCTTCTCACTAGGCAAGTAAATTGACCAACCTCACGGGGCCTCAGTTTACTCCTCTGTAAAACAGGAATAAAAATGTGCTGTAGTATGTATAATGTATCAGAGGGTTGTTGTAAGAACCCTGTTGTAACCCTGCTGTTGTAAGAAGCAAATGGTATGCTATTTGTACAGGGATGTATAGGGATAGAGACCTGACCTATGATTTCATTGGTATATGGAACTCCCAGGAGAAGAATTTTCCTTTACCATTGTAAATCAGTACCTTCTAGTCAGAGTTGCCTAGATTGCTGAAACATTAAGTGACTTTCCTAGCTAGAGTCACAGAGCCAGAATGTGTTAGGGGCAAGACTTGAATTCAGGTCTTCCTCTATCCACTGTGTCACATTATAAGCCTTAAAATTCTATATAAATATTGCTTATTGGAATTAAATTAGCTAGATTCTTTCTTCTAAAGTGGATGTGCGTCCATCATTTGGACTCTAAGTCTTTAATTCTCAAGCAAGCTCACCACATAATAAGTACTCTAGAAATATTATAGTTATTATATTTATAGGTTGATGGGATCTGCCAGAGTTTTGTGTCATTAACATAACCTTTAAGAACCCATTGTCCCTTTTATGTAATAATTAAACATTGGGCTAAGTCTTTGTTGGAGGCTTTTAAATTTAATATTTTGATTTAATAATTTAATAAATATGTAACTCCTACCACTACCACCAATCAAAAGTCAATTTCTTCCATGGATAGTTATGGCAGAAATGATGGTCAGAACTGGCTTGCCTGCCCCTATTATTGTCCGTTGTTCTCTTCTAATTTAACAGCCAGCATTTCAACCTCCTAGTATCTGCTTAATACTTATTATTTGATAAAGGCCTTCTGGTGGCCTTGGTTTTAGGTGACGTCAGAGAGTTCGTTAGTCAACCCCTGTCACCTCTTTGTCTAACGACAGACCAAAAACAAAACAATACACTCCTACTTTATTCTCCCTCTCACAGTTGCTCCTACTTTAAACTTGGGTCCATGCCAAATGAGAGTCATCTCCCTCCTAAATTGTTTTCAGCTTGACATTTTGAAACCAGAACACCTGGTTCTGTCACAAGCCCAACTTGTTCCCCACCCTAGTTATTGTTTTTGAACAAACAACCCTGTCTTTCCAGTTTCCACTTCATTATATTGACGTCTAATTCAGTTCAACAAAGATTTACGTCAAGTGACAGATCCAGAAGATGCGTCTTGCTCTTTTTAACTAAGTATGGTTAGGGTGAACTAGTTCCCACAATCCTTTGCTCTTGGTCACTCCCTATTTTTTTCTGCTTTTCTTTACTCTGATCGTGCCTCTATTTTTTTTCCCCCCAAGAAGGTCATTTCCTTTGCATTTTGAGATCAAGGAATTTGATAGAATTGTGATTGGGAAGGTAGCTAATCTGACTTTTTGAATTGTATTCTGTCTTATGAGACCTTTCTAACTGAAAAAGAACCAGAGCTTGGTGTGGTGGTCATTGCCTGGGGAGACTGAGACTGGTGAATTACTGGAGCTTCAATAGGTTAAGCCAATAGGGTGGCCACACTAATATACTGAGCTTCTGAGAGCAGAGGGGCTACCAGACTGCCTAAGGAAGGGAAGCCTGCTTAGGTCAGAAACAGAGCAAATCAAAGTTTCTGTGCTGATCAGGAGTGGGATCAGCCCATGAGTGGCAGCTACCCTTCCAGCCTAGGAGACTCAGTCTCAAAAAATAATAATTTTTTTAAAAGAATCATAGAGATGATCTAGTTTACTGAGTAAGGGAACTGAAGCCTAGAGATGTTAAGTGAATTATCTAAGATCATACAGCTAGTGAGTCACAGAGCTTAAGTTGGAATTGAGGCTTCTGTAAGTCCAGTCCACCGCTTTCTTACCCACCCCTATCCCACCACAACCCCCTGTCATATATATGTGACATACAGTCTAGGATATAGTAGGGTGTCAGAAGCATGGTTCCAGTATCAGTGTCTTTTTAGTTCAGGTTCAGTGTTGAGAAGAAATGAGATACTCACAAGTCATTGAACATTTAACACAAGGTGGTTTGCTTTGCCCTGACACAGTAAGGATACTCATCAAAGAGAGAGTGGCTTCTCTGGATGTTCTCCTCTACCCCCATCTTACCCGTCACCCTTTAGTTATCTCCCTGTGAAAGAGTGTCTGATCAACAGGTTGGGATAACATGAAGTCCCACTTGGGTGGGCTTCAGAAGTCCAGTTCCAAGGGATCCAGGTTCTATGGGATGGGGACTTTTGATGTCCTTAGATGAGTGGGAAAGAGCTATATCAAGGAAACTAGGGCCAATCAGGTTCCAGAGGCAGCTTTGTTTTCTTTTCAAGTTTCTCCATATAGTGGGTGAGAGGAAGAAACTGCCTCAGGGACTTGTCTGATTGGATGGGGAATATTCCTGGGGAAAAAAGAATACAATTATTCTCAGAAGTAGTCTAAATAACCTGTAAAGGAACTTTATTTTCTTTTTACATTTTCACCTTAGTCATGTTGCATAGAAGGATTAAAATGAATGGGAGAAAAAATAAAACAAAACATAATATAACAAAAGAGAAAATGGTCTGCTTCATTCTGCAATCCAGTTCCATAGTTCTTTCTCTGGATGTGGAAGGCAATTTGCCTCAAGCATCCATTGGGAATTTTTTAGGTCCTTTCATTGCTGTGAAGGGCTAAGCCTACCAGAAAAATTCCTTGCACACTGTGTTTGTTGCTTTGTACAAAGTTCTCCTGTTCCTTTTACTCAGCATCAGTTCATATAAGTCCTTCCAGGCCTCTCTGAAATCTTCTTGTTCATCATTTCTTATATCGTGGTAGTATTCCATTACATTCATATACCACAATTTATTCAGTCATTCCCCAATTGATGGGTATCCCTTTGATTTGGCCACTAAAAGCGTACTGCTGTAAATATTTTTGTACATGTGGGACCCTTTCCCATTTTTATGATCTCTTTGGCATACAGTCCTAGAAGTGATATTGCTGGGTCAAAGGGTATGCACATTTTTGTAGCCCTTTGGGCACAAGGGAATTTCATTTTAAAGAAAAAACATATTTTACTAAAAGTTGTAGTCAATTTTCAGGATCCTCTCTGTTTAAAAAAAAATCTAGGTGAACAAATTTTTTTCTGACAATTTATCATTAGGATGAGTACTTTCAACTTTGACTTTAACTTTTCATATTTGGCATCTTTCTTCTGATTTTTACTGCAAGACCTTGAAATGGTAATCTGTTGCCTGTGCACCTCCATGTTCTCAGAACTCAGTACTCTTTGAGTCCCTTGTGATTAGGCTTCTATACCTGGCAGGGAAATTGCTCTCTCACCAGTTCCCAGTGACTTCCTAATCCCCATATCCAGGTGTCTCTTTTTCTGTTAGCCTCCTAGACCATTCTGTGTCATTTGACACTACTGCTCATCCTTTCCTCTTAGCTTATCTTTCCTCTCGTGGCTTCTGGAATGCTTCTCTCTACTTCTCTACCTCATACTTTCTTTCTATCTCCTTTGCTAGATCCTTTTCCTCATCCCTGTAACGTTAGCATTTGCCCAATTTCTGTCTTCAACATCCTCCCCTCTCCTCCCTTTCCTTCTTCTCCTCTTCTCTCTTTTGATCTGTTCTCCTGTCTTCTCTCCTCCCCTCCTTTCCCCCACCTCTGTCTTCCATTTTCTTTTCTGACTTTCTTACTCATCCCCATGGCATCTGCATAAATGACTCATATATACCTTCAACCCTGACCTCCATGCCAAGCTTCTGACAGTATTTCCATACGCTTATAGGACACGTCACAGTTGATACCTCCAAAACTAAGTTTGTCTGTCACTTTAATACCTTTTTTTTTACTACAACTCTTTTTTCAGTTCTCTCAGATACCACCCAGTGTCCCATGTCTGAAACCTCATTATTTTCTTTGACTTCTTCCTTCAGCTCTTTGATCTAATCATTTGCCACTTGCCACATCCTGTTGATTGATTCTTCCCCTCATTCTCCTGCATCTATCCATTCCTTGTCATTCCCTCTGGTCCCACCCTAGTGCACAGGCCCTCCTTGTTATCTGAAATTTTGCAATAATTTGCTCACCAGTCTCTATACTCCTCCCCTTCCTCCTGCCCCACTTATCTCTTTTGTATTCCTACAAGGTTAATCTGCCTCCTGCTTAGTTTTGTTAATGACCATAGTCTTTTCAAAAGAGAACTTCCTTCTAAGATCCTTAAATAAGCTTATGAAATAGTTCAAACTCATTAACCTACCAATTCAAGCCCTACATTCTGGCATACTTTCCCATGCATCCATTCTTCCAGGCTTATCTTGAACTACTCCTCTTCATGTGTCCTCTGTGCCAGCCAAACTAAGAACTAGCCAATACCCAAAGACGTTCTTTCTTTTCTCATCCCTGAGTTTATTTTTCCTCCTTCTCTGGGTAGGATGTCCTTTCTCTTTCCAAAATTTTTAGAAATTTTACTTTTCCCTGAAAGCCCCTCTTACTTAATGAAGCTTTCCCCTGATATCCGCAGTTAATAACTGTCTTTCCATAGTCTGTTCACCATTTAGGAATGATAGGCCCATAGCCTTGGAATAGAACGGTACCATCAGATTCAACCCTCTCATTTTACAGATGATGAAATGGATACTCAGAGAGTTTAAGTGACTTAAAGCTTCTAAGTTTCTCAGCCAAGATTCAAACCCAGGTCTTCCTCACTCCAGGTCCCGTGCTCTATCCACTATACTAGGTTGCATCATCCATGATGCACTTAATATTGTATGTATATGTGTAATTTAACCTTCATGTAAGCTCCCTAAGAGCAGGGAGTCTGTCTTACCCAATCTTTGAATCATTCCCGGTGCTAGCACGATACTCTGTATTCTCTTCCTTAACAAGTGTTTGTTGAATTGGATTTGCTCCTAATTATTAAGCTTAGAGTATATGTGGCATTAACACCTATACCCCTGTAGCTGTGAAGCTTTGAAGGTTGCAAATTCTTGGCTTTTCCACATGTCTGCCCTTCAGGAAATGACTACACCTGTTGGTCTCTCTTAAGGCATATATATATATATACACCTTATATATGCCACTTTAAGGGCATCTCCAAGGCTTCTGTGATCACTTAGCCTTTCTGAGACTGTTCCCTATTGAAAATGGGGATTCTGATATTTCTACTATAAGAGGGTTGTTTTGAGGACCAGATGGAAATGCTTTGTGCCTGGAAAGCCTATGAAGTATCAACTTATAATTGTCTTATTTTGAAAACTGTAACATCTTTGAGATAGTGGATGGAATAGGTCATCCTCACCTTGTAAAACCCATTGTTGAAGATATTTATAGTATCCAGAAAGTGGTAAGGAGAATGAGTAGGACAGAAGGGGAAAAGTAGTTCTTCCTTTGAAAATTTTCACTGTTTTCCTCATTTCTGAAGGAATATGAAGTTCTTTAAATAGTTCTTCCTTTATCTCCTTTTTGTTTTTTCCTTTTTATTTTCTTGTTTTCCTTTCCTTTCTTTTTTCTTATAAATACAGAGTGTTAGATAGATGAAGGGCAGCTGTGATCTCAGGGTTGCTTGTAAGAAATCTATTGCATTTCCTCTTCCCCCTCCCCCAGCCCTGTACTGATTATGGAATATCTAGAGAAGGAGTACAGATTGTTTTTTGGTTTTTTTTGCCCCAAGACGTACATTTGGGAATATTAATCCTTTGGTAGCTTTCTTATGGCAATGAATTTTAGGTTATGTCAGGATCTTCTTTCTTTTTAGACACCCTGTTTTCCTGAGCTCAGGCCCAGCAAGCAAGCTGTACCCTGAGCTTGGCATACCAACAATCCTTTGCACTCTCCCTCTGGATGGACTTTGCTGCAACTAAGTCATAGAATTGGTGGTCTCTGAGCTTGGGCAGGCACCAAGAGGCCCAGACATGAAGCTCTGCTATGAATGGACTTTTTGTTGCTAGACACAGTTGCTGCTGTGTCTCACCAGTTTGCTCCACTATACTAGACTGATTCTTTATCTGGTCACAAATATATAAATCAAGGTTTAGGCCCACTGTCTTGGGTCTTCTACTAGAGAAGGCCCTGACACGTGTCTAATTTCTCTCCCCCAACAGAATCAAGAAAGCTTTTTACTTTTTACCCTGTGTGAGCGATTTGGTATCTGAAGTTTTTACAGTGGTTGCAAAACCTCTGTGACTCTGGTCATTTGTTACCAGAGTTGACAGTTATAACCAGGAATAATATAGTTTAAGCTGGAAGGGACCTTGAAATCAATGAAACTGATGCTACCATGTAACAGATTAAGAAACTGAGGCCTTGAGAAATTAAGTAAATCAGCCCAAGACTGAATGAATTACTTTAATGCTTTAATTAAATGACTGTTTATTGTAGCGCTTTTATTTGCTAGAGTCCTGTGTACTCCGAGCTGTCTCATTAAGCTTCAGGCCATGACAATGACCTGGGCTTGTTATTGTGGATCCACATGCTCAGTGTATTCTTACCCGCCACTTTCCAAAACCTAGCAGAAGAGTTATTTATGATGTACATAGTCTCTCAAATGCAATTTGAGCATTCATTCATTGAATATATTTTGACTTTCCTAAAATATATAAGGCTTTTCTTTCCGCAAACTAATTTGCATTTATTGTGCATGTATTTATATATGTACATATTGTTTCCCCTGAATTGAACATAGGCTCCTTGAATGTAGGGAATTTTATTCTTGTCCTTGTTCTCTAACGCCTTGCACAGAGCCTGTCAAATAGTAGTAGACACTTGCCAGTTGATTGATTGATCAGTGCTGTTCCTCTCCTCAATAATGCCTTTCCTATGCACATTCCTGTCTAAAGAAATCTCACCTGTCCTTCAAGTTCTACCTTCTCTTGCCTAAGCTCATGCTTACCTGAATTTCTACTGTACTTCTAAAGTCAGTGCACATTGTTAAATATTTAATTGTTCTCTATTTGTTTGGTGTACAATGTTTATCTCCCCAACTATGTTGTAAGCTTCTTAGGGGCCGTAACCATAGCTTACACTGTTTTTCTACTTCCAACTATACTTATCAGTATGCCAGACATATGGTAAGTAACACAGGGATGTGCTGCAGTAAGCTTACCCTGAGGGGTGAGAACTGATTGTAAATTTTCAGAGAGATTATTTACACCTTGGGATTTGGCAAACACTACAAATCAGGGCTTGATTTATTGTTTCATTGATTTTCTAGATTTAACAAAGTGATGGAGAAAATATCAATAATGTGCAATGTGTGTTGTGCATGCACTATTTTTCTTTCTGGAGAGCTGATTATTAGGCAAATAGCAGCACACTGTTCATAATGGATAAAGAAACTATTGTTGACTGTTTTATAAGGTTTTAGATTAGGAAAGATGACAACACATGTGTATGATTCTGTGAAAATGCTGAATGACAAAATAAATGTAACCTGTTGCCCTTGTTATTAATTACAGAGTACCCGAGAAGCAGAGATCAAATTAAAAAGTGAAAGCAGAGTTAAGCTCTTTGTCTTGGATCCAGATGCCCAGGTGAGAAGTGTATTTTTGTTTGACATCTAAAACCAATCAGAGAAATTACTTATGATATGCATTTTTAAATGGCAGTATTTACCATTGGCTCATTTTCTTTTTAAGAAGCTTGACTTTACGGGACTCGAACCAGAAGTGAAGCCATTTGAAGAGAAGTTTGGGAAAAGGATTCTTGTCAAGTGCAATGATTTGTCTTTTAATTTGCAATGCTGTGTTGCTGAGAATGAGGAAGGACCCACAACAAATGTAATTGCTTTTGAAAATATTTATCTATCTTTTTTTGTGTGTGGCATCAGAGGCATTCAGACCCTTTCAACATGATAAGCAGTTTTCAGGGCTGTCTAAGCCTGGGAATCTCCATTTCCCTCCTCAGAGAGGTTAGGAATGCTTTTAGAACAGTCATGAGCACAGACATAGTCATGGGCATTGTTTAGTCTCCAAGGTCAAGATGGATGTGAATGATAAGACGTTGGATGCTTTTGATGTTTTACATTTAAGGCTTTATTGGAGTCATGGTTTATTTTCTGTGGATCACATAAATAGACCAGAAATAGATTCAAACAGTACTATAAATTTGGTTCCTGTTGTACCTATCAAAATTAAACATTTTTGGCCACAGAGTAGTCCTGTTGTATAATAGAAATAACTAAGGAAGAACACACATGTTCAACTTCAGTAGTGTACCGCCAGTATTTCTTCATTAACCAGTGCTTCCTTTTCACAGGTTAGGTAATAGAGATGGTAACCAATATTTGGTTCCTTCCCTTCCAGGTAGAGCCTTTCTTTGTGACCCTCTCACTGTTCGACATAAAGCATAATAGAAAGATTTCTGCCGATTTTCATGTGGACCTGAACCACTTCTCAGTGAGACAAATGCTACCTGGCCCTCCCCAGCACATGGTGAATGGCAGTGGAGACAGTTTACAGAGGATTCAAAATTTCTTTCATGAAGCCATGTTGCAGTATCCAAAGCAGGTATGGACGAAGAAAGGTTTTATCAATGAGGTGAATGCCCATCTTATTAGGGCAACTTTAGAGATGGAGGACACTCATCCTTTGTTATATCTGTTTTCACTTCAAATCCTACCACTATAAATGTGTCAAAGGTTTCACAGTGGAGAACTGTGATTGAGATCGGGGTGCTTAAGAGTGGGAATAAAATTTAAATTTCCAGTGTTGAGTCATATCATTCTTCATTATGGATTTAGGGATAATGTAATTGATCACTGGTAGAGGAAAAACAATTTAACTTAGGGTAAAGTAGAAAAAAGAAACTTACTCATTTTCTCTTTCTTAATTTAGAACTTTCTTTTTACTTTTCCCCGTTCCAAACTTGCAAGTGTTTTCTTTAATTGATATAAACTTTCCATTTGTTACCCAGTTTGACATACCAACAATTATTTAATTATTTAATTTTTGATTTGTGGGATAAAGCAACCATTCCCATAAGACAGTATAATAAAAGATGATTGCACATGAAACTACAGATCTATTATGTACACCTTGGCATTCCTTTTAAATATATAATAAAGTTATCATGTAAATTTCTTTTTTTTCTTTTCTTTCTTCCTTGCCCCCCAGATGGTTACCATTAGAAACAAATATGTATATATCTATAAAATAATTCTATATGTATTTCTATTTATCAGTTCTTTCCCTGGATGCAGATAGCATCTTCCTTCTTATGTCCTTTGTTATTAATTTGGGTACTTGTAATTGTCAGAGTAACTTAGTCACTCAAAGTTGTTCTTACAACGATATTGCTATCCCTGTATACAGTGTTTTCTTGGGTTCTGCTCATTTCACTTTTGATCATTTTGTGTAAGTCTATCCATGTTTTTCTAAAATCGTTGCATTCATTTCTTACAGCACAGTAGTATTCCATCACAATCGTATGCTTCAGCTTGTTCAAGCCATTCAGCCATTGATAATTGGAATGCATTCATGTGTATGTAGAAACTCGTGTGTATGTGACTTGTGTAATGTTATAAGTTATTTATTGAAAAAAAATTATTTTTCTACTGCAGGGAATATTCTCAGTCACATGTCCCCATCCTGATATATTTCTTGTGGCTAGAATTGAAAAAGTCCTCCAGGGAAGCATTACACATTGTGCTGAGCCATACATGAAAAGTTCAGACTCATCTAAGGTAGGAGACATCTTACGCTTTGTGATGAGAAAAAGAATAAAGTAAAGCTGAAGCTTTTGTTTATTTTAAGTTTATAGCCCTAATGCCCAATAAGAGCCAGGTTTGAGCCATTGCTTACATTCTAATTTAATCCAACATGTATTTATTGTGCATGCACTTCATTAGCTACTGGGAATATCAAAGCAGAATGAAAGGGAGTCTTAACCTTTAGGGAGATTACATTTTACTGAAGTTTTCTCTAGCATTTCCAACTTTGTATTGTGTGTGTGTGTGTGTGTGTGTGTGTGTGTGTGTGTGTGTGTGTGTGTGTAAAAGACCAAGTCCTGTTGATCCTACTTGTTAAGGCATTTGTAAAGATAAGATTTTATCAACCAAAATATCCAGATTTTTTAAAAAAAGTTTTATCAACTTCCACACAGTTATTTTGCTATTTCATTCTGTTTTTTGACTTTTGAATTTCATTTTAACCTTCCTAAAATGGGATGTGCAGATTAGACACTGTACTCTACATGTAGTCTGATGGGGACAGAGTACAGTGAGACTCTCACCTCCTTGTTTCTATATGCTATAATTTTTTTAATGTGGCTGAAGATGCTAGCTTTGTGTGAAATAGACTATTTATGTACTTCTTGGAAATAGATTTGTGATTTGAGAGAAAACTGAGTTGTAAGTAACATAAGGTAGAGCCCCAGGAGAAATAAAACAGGTGTGTGTTGCCCCAAAGGGAAGAAAGTTAAAGAATTTCTCATCCTAGCCTTGATGCCACTGACCTAGCATAGCTTCTTTGCAGACTGGAGAGGAGCAGGGTGGGTTAAACAGCAGCTCGGCAGTAGGTACAAGGAAGAGGCAGTTTGCACCCACTAGCTGAATGGTGAAAGATTACTTGTCCATACATCGTATGCTTGGGAAGTCCCTATAGACTTGTCGTAGAATCTTAGAAATGACTCTCCTAAAACCCTCATCTCTTTGCTGCAGCCTGGAAGAGCTGTGACTTACCTGAGGTTCCAAAGAGTCAGATCTCCTGACTGTCAGATGCATATACTTTCTGTCCCCAAATCCTGGCTGTTTTAGTGGAATAGCAGAGGTGATGTGATCTCCTGGTTTACCAGATTAGCAGCAATATTAGTCATTTTTTTTTAATTGGATTTGGATAAGAGGAAGGCAGGAAAGGTACCTTATGTAAGAACTTGTCAGCATCAGTGGGTAGAGAACTGGGGGAAATCTCAGCTCAGATTTGAGGTATTTAATAGGAGGCTTCTTGGTGCTTGTGGTCACCCAGCCTGGCGCTGCTTCCTTAGCCACAATATTTCCAACAGCAAACCTTTTTGGCTGATTAAAGTATAGTAAAAGTCAGTTGCTGGAGGGACGTTTACAAAAGGGTGAAACCTTAGAATGATACATTCTTTTATGTTCTGATTAATAATCTATGAGTGTGAAAGATAAAACACACTGTTTACTGTATATATGGGATTTGTGTCCAAGGCCTAAGTAAAGTCCACTTTTCTGTCAACTTGTCACATTCTTTCTTTTACAGAGAGCAATCCTTTTGGGGGCGGGGCATGTCCACACCTGTGATTTCATTGGTAGGGGAATTCGTGGTATGAACACTCATTCCACCAAAACAACTGAGCCATTCATCTATATCGTACATAGAGTATGTATGATGTATGTAGGGAACATACACAGAGTTATCTGGGGACCTGTCCATGGTCACACAGCTAATATGTGTCAGAAGTAGATTTACCTGACTGCAGAGCAGTCTTATGTTACGTTGCTGCTCATAGCACTATTTACTATAGAAATGATGTTATCAAGCTTTACATTGAAAGTTTTTCAGGGTTTGACAAATGTTTCACTTGAATGTTTCTTTTTATTCACTTGCTATGGAAAGTGAACTCCATTAAGACAGCAGCACCCAGTCCATGGTGAAATAACTTTCCTGTGGCCCGTAAATCTATTGCAAAGCAGTGGTCAAGGAACAGCAATCCACCTGATAAGAATACGAACTTTTGGTAAAAGCTGCAGTGGGGAGAGAAGCTTTATGACTCCCAGGGTTTCACTGAATACATGTTATATAGAAAAGCTTAAGCATTAAGCTGCCCTATGGGGATGATTGGTTTAAAAAAATGTGTAGACCTCTCTTTGCTACGCATGATTAGAGGTTTAATAAATGCTCCTTGATTTTTCGCGTTTTTTACCTAACGTTTTATCTACAGCCCCTCATCTTGGCAAAAGAAATTAGAAGGCTCTACCCCCCAGAACATTAATTCCAGTTTTGTGAGTCTATGCTAGTCTTCTCCCCTCATGAAAATAGTTTCCAATATGTGATTTTTATAGGACTTTAAGGCTGAAAGTGACCTTAAGGATCATCTGATTCAGGTGCTTCATTTTACAAATGCCCAGAGAGATTAAAGAGACTTTTAAAAAATCAGCAAATGATAATTCCAGTCCTGATTTACAGTGTTCGCTGATTTTTAAGGTGCAAATGCCCACTTGGAAAATTTAGCAAAGGTTTGAGCTAGCTCCAGCATGTTCCCGGATTCTTCCTATCTAATACCTTTTGAAAAGACCTGTGGCTGCAGGTCTTGCATAAATCTTTCCATATCTGTTGATAAAGAAGTAAATTTCTTTTCAGGTTTGCAGTGCTGTTTCTAGGGTTCAGAGGATAAATCTTCACTATTTTTGATCTTTGTAATTCTCCTTTGCAATGCAGTTCTTTCTCTCTATGTCTGTGACATTGTCCATGTTTTGCTACCATTTTCTTACCTCTTGACTTTACTTTGATTTCCTGCAGGTTGCCCAGAAGGTGCTGAAAAATGCTAAACAGGCATGCCAAAGACTAGGGCAGTACAGGATGCCATTTGCTTGGGCAGCAAGGTAAGGTTCATGCCTATAAAATATTTCACTGGCCAGCTCTTAACTGACTTTAGAAACATTCTCACTTCATCTTGATGCGGTTCTCTAGGGTGCTTGTATTTGACGCAAACTGTTTTCTGATTCCACTGTTCAAAGTTGAAACTTTGTGATGCAATGGAAAAGGCATGAGGTTTGGAGTCAGAAGACCTGGGTTCTGATTCTAGTTCTTCAGCCACATGACTTTGGGCAAACCCTTCTAGGTCCTAGTGTCCTTCTCCGTAAACTATGGGGGTTAGGTTAGATCAGGGATGGGAAACCTACGGCCTTGGGGCCGCATGTGTGGCCCTCAAGTATGGCCCTTGAATGGCAAAGGCCACATGTGGCCTTGAGGCTACAGGTTCCCCTCCTCTGGACTAGATATCCTTTAAAATTCCTTCCTGCACTAAATCTATGGTCCTGTTAGTTTTAGGAAAAGACTACATCTCCAACTTGTCATTGAGACTATCTCTTGGCCAGCATGCATTTATGGGCCATTGTTTTATAACAGAACAAGTCCTACTGGTATTGCGTGATGACTGGAGAAGTGAAGGAGTCTTGGAATGTAAGGGATCTTCAACAGGAAAGCAAGGGGGGACTGGGAATCAGCTATGGGAAGGCTGCAGCTAATCCCCATTGTGGTCATCCGTACCATAAGGAGTTGGCTGCACATTGTTTCATAAACACAAGCCATTCACTGTCACCCTGGGGTTTCCTATGTAAATGAAGCTACTATTGGTTCTTCTATAGCAGTCTGCCATGTCCTCACATAATTAAATCCTTCTCGGTTACAGTCAGTAGAATAATAATGGTTCTTCATTTAGGTACTAGTGTTCAGTTGCTATGTTTGTTTTGGCTTGCCATAACCTATTTTAAAGCTTGCTACTTTGATATTTCAGAACGTTGTTTAAAGATTCATCTGGAAACCTTGACAAAAATGCTCGATTTTCTGCACTCTACAGACAAGACAACAATAAGCTATCAAACGAAGACATGCTTAAGTTACTAGCAGACTTCCGGAAGTGAGTTCAAGCTGTTGTATTTATTTTCCTGTCTTAGAGGGGAAAAAAAAGCATTCTTTAATGGTTGAACATGGATATCATAAGAGACCCTGGCACAAAAGCAGAGGAAAATGATTGCTTTTTGTCTCCACTTTCCTTTGCAATTTTGACCCTAACTTCCACCTTAATGTGCCCATATTTATCCACCATTCCTACCCAGAGATGAATTCTAAGGCATAATGCTAACAGGAGCCAATTATCTATGAGATTTGTTCTTTATTCCACCCTATCCCCACTTTCTCTCTCTCGTTCTCGTTTTCCCTCCCTCTCTTTTGCGTAGATAAGTGGTGCCTGATTCTGGGGGGCCTTACATCCTAGCCAAGAGAGTCTAAACCTCACTGGTCAGTAAGAATATTGAGCAGACCATGTCTTTGCCCAAAGAAAATTCTTCTGACAGTGATCTTTAAAATGGATTAAAGGTGATAGCAGATAGAGATGGGAGACCTCTTGGGAGGCTTTTTATAATAGGCTAAAAATAGTACAGACCTAGATTTGCCTGCTCCTTTAAGACTTACAGAGTGCTTTTCTCACAACAGTCCTGTAAAAGATTTGGATATTTATGACTCAATCAATCTATAAACTTTAGGGATACAAAGAAAAAAAATAGAATGCATTCCCTGCTCAGAGAGTTTCCATTCTAACCTACAGAGACATCACTTTTATAGTTTTTGTCTTGGGAAAGAGGGGGAGGTGGCACAGTGGATAGAACATTGGTCTGAAGTCAAGAGGACCCAAGTTCAAATCCAGCCTGACATTTAACTAGCTGTGCCACCCTGGGAAGTCACTTAGCCCCATTGTATAAAGGAATGAATGAATGAAGAGTTCCATACAAAATACATAACAGAGCAGTTGGAAGATAACCTCAGGGATATTGGGCAAGGACTCCTGCAGGTATTACATGGTAGTAGTAATTTCTTCCCTACTGAAGGGCACTATTGACTTTTACATAGCTAGATCCAAATCTGTATAATTTATTCTTTATAGGTTTGTGATATCCTTACTCTCTGTTCCCATCCTGTATTCATCCTGTGGAAAACCTGATAGCTCCTAAGCAGCAATCTCCATAATAAGAATTTTTCCATAAAATATTAACTTACTTTAATTCCCTGACATTAACTAGCAGGATTTACAACTCTCTGTTTGCATGTGAGGTACTATCTGGATTTGCATGCATTTGTGAACCTTGTATACATAATGAAGTTCTTGATTACATGTATTGAGCAGTTCAGTTCAGACGAAAAAAAATAGGATCAAATTATCCAAGGTGGCTTAAATTTGTATTTTCTATTTTCTTTCTTCTTTAAACAATAGCTTCTAAAGAGTGTATTTCCTTTGGG
This sequence comes from Bettongia penicillata ogilbyi, assembly GCA_023548195.1. Classification (NCBI taxonomy): domain Eukaryota; kingdom Metazoa; phylum Chordata; class Mammalia; order Diprotodontia; family Potoroidae; genus Bettongia; species Bettongia penicillata. The sequence continues at coordinate 2,170,071 of JAJHZJ010000121.1, read as the reverse complement.
GACTATGCTATGCAATTGACTTTAAAAAAAAAAAACAAAACAACTTGCCCAAGAAACTAGTTTGCTACTTTCCGAGCTGTGGCTCTATACAGGAAATAGAAAAGGAGAAAGAGGCTGAAAAAACAAATGAGCAAAAATATAGAACATGCTTTGGATAGTTTTAGAGTTGCTTTTCCCCTTCTGTATTGGGTCAGCCAGGATGTGTGGTTAGTGGGAGTGTAGGAAATATTATTTTTCCTTAGAAAGGAGTTACATCTGTGTGACCCTAGGACCAGGGCTGCAAAAACAGATTTTTTTTTTTTTACTTGTAATTAGGTCTCTTATGCCCCAGACAGGTCGTTTATTGCAAGTGTGTTCAGACAATGCAACATTAACATGTAATTTTACTTTGTAAGCTCAGTTAGGATTTTTGAGTACCCAGTTGTTGTCATCAGAAAGGTAGGAGTACCTACTACTGGGATAGAAGATGGGGCCCAGTCCTGCGGAAATTTATCTCATTTGGTGATGACAGCTTACTTTACCCTTATACTATTGTTATGCTACTTTTGAAATACCTAGGAATTCTGAACTCCACCAGTGTCTTTTTTGCACAACTTATGTCTAACCGAACACATTTGAAAAGCTGGTCCATAAGATTGTGAAAGATGCCCCAAATTTGAACATTTTCAAATGTATTTTGTATACAAAGTGAAGCTATACAAACTGAAAGCTAATTTTTTCAAAAGTTTTTGTAGCAATATTGTCTTTCTCTTTCTCTCTCTCCCTCCCCCCATCTCTCTCTTTCTCTCTCTCTCTCTGTCACACACACACACACACACACACAGCCCCATACCAACATGAATAACTTACATTTTATAACTTAGTGCTGTATAGTTCCAAAGCACTTAGAGTAATTGCTCACTTCTAGCAATGGAGACTATCCATAATGGAGACAGAAATGCAGAAGTAAAGCTGAAAAGGCCCTCGGTGTAAAGGAAAATGCTAAAATACCTGTCACAAGAGGTACACAGTAGGAGGGGCTTTTGGTCACCCTTGAGTCTGTTGACTTAGATTTGTAAGTAATGTAAAACATCAGGGCATGCTGAGATTGGAGGAAGGAGACAGAAGAGATTCTAACTACTGTGACCACCTCCCTCATTTAGAACTGCATCACTTCTCCTCTGGACTATTACCCGAACTTCCTAATGTTTCTCCATCCTTCTCACATTTGTCCAAGTGATTCCTAAAGCACAAGCCACTCTTCCAGAAGTTCCTCAGTGGCCCAGTCAGAAACTCTCTTATTTGACAACCATTATACTTGTGTCTTGTTTTTCCAAGTAGATTATCCTATTGATGAAGGGCTTCTGGGGCCAAGGTCAAGTTGCCTGGAATATATTCACTGCATCCTTTCTTGAATTTTTTGCTCAAATTGGTTAAGAAAATATCATCTGGTTGTTGGACTTTTTAAAAGAACGTACCTGTTCCTCACAAATGATGTTCCATCTGCTTTCTCTGTAACTTTACATACAAACCCTACACAACCCTGTACCTTGAAAACCCCCTCCCCTCACTGCTGCCTCTTTAAAATAACTAGTTTCCTTCAAAAACTCAGATCAAGTGTCACCCTCTTACACGAGACCTTTCCTGACAGCCCTAGCTGCTAGTATCTTCTCTTTTAATTTACCTTGTATTCATATATATGTGTGTGTATATATGTGTATGTATATATATGCATGTGCATACACACACTATACACACATATATGTATACACATATATGTATATATGCATATGCAAGTACATATACACATACACACATGTAATTTTCTTTATACATTCTTTCTGTTTGTTTGTGTATATATTTTTCCTCCAGAACATAATTTCTTTCAGGACAGGGATTATTTCATTTTCATCTTTGTATTCAAAGTTCCTGGTACAAAACAGCCATTTACTAAATTCATGTTTAGTAATTTGGCTTATGAATTGGGGAAGTGTGTCACATGCTTTAGGAAGTTGTGTATAAAATGTTGAAAATGAAAAAAATATCAGTGTTTAAAGGGCTGTAGCATGTCTGGGGAAATTCACTTTTCATTCTCTGATAGTGGGAGTTAAGTCAGATGTTAATAGCCTTGTAATTCTTTTCTCACAATCATTGGAAAATTAGATGAATAGTTTTGATTCTACATGGATACTTTTCCTTACTTTTCCATATGTTCTTTTCAGTCAGCTTTGGAATTCACCTTTTAAACTTTGCATTTTTCTCTTATTCTCTCCTCTAGACCTGAGAAGATGGCCAAATTGCCTGTTATTTTAGGCAACCTAGACATTACAATTGATAACGTCTCTTCAGATTTTCCTAGTAAGTATAAATTCTTTATCGAAACCAGACACATTTTTGGTCAGTTGGGTTTTTGCTTCAATTTTGTTTGTTTTTAATATATTTTCAGATTATGTTAATTCATCCTACATTCCCATGAAACAGTTTGAACACAGTACCAAAACTCTAGTCACGTTTGAAGTAGAAGAGTTTGTTCCATGTATACCAAAACATACTCAACCTTTCACCATCTACAATAATCACCTCTATGTTTATCCCAAGTCCTTGAAATATGACAGTCAAAAGTCTTTTGCAAAGGTGAGTGAAAAAGATTTCTGAATCCTGACTGTGGACTTCAAGTTGCTTTTTCCGATTTGGGCTTCCCTGTAATCTTTCTTCTTAAGACATGCCACCTTTGATTTCATGTATGTTTGTGTGTTCTATTGTAGGCCAGGAATATTGCAATCTGCATTGAGTTTAAAGATTCAGATGAAGAGGATTCTCAGCCTCTCAAGGTTTTTTTCTTCAATATCTTTGATCATGTGGGAGAGACTTAAATGCTCATTCTAACCTTCTCATTTTACAGATGAAGTAGTTAAGGCCTGGGGAAATTAAATGACTGGGGAGGGGGAGGAAGAAACTGTGGCCTTAAGGCCACATGTGATCTTCTGAATCCTTAAATATGGATTTAGATTCAATCAAAAGGCCACATTGAGGGATTTAGAAGACCATATGTGGCCTTAAGGCTGAAGGTTTCCCATTAATGGACTAGCCCTATTTCACGCAGCTGGTAAATGGATGAGGTGGGATTCCTATTCAGGACCTTGGACCCCAAGTCTAGTACTCTGTTTTACCATGCTACATAATGTTTTTTTTTTTCCAAATTTCCTTTATGAATAAGAAGGGATAAAACAAAGAAAGAGAACCCTAGACCAATTTTTAACAACAAACGTCAAAACAAAAATGTTAAATAAGATATTAACAAAGAAACCACAGAAATACATATGTGTATGTATTTTATTTATATATGTATATATATGTATACTTATTTATATATGTATATATATACACATATATATGTGTATGTATTTTATTTATATATGTCCTCCCATGGAGGAACTCCTTCCACAAAAATAATAAAAATAAATATTGAGAAGTAAGAAGTAAAAATAAAAGCAAAATCGACTCATTTCAAATTTAGCCCATTTATCTGTGGCTAGGAGATACAGTGGATAGAGCACTGCAGTTGAAGTCAGAAGACCTGAGTTCAAATCCAGCCTCAGATACTTACTAGCTATAAGATGTTGAACCTCTCTCTGCCTCAGTTTCCTCATCTCCAAAATGGAAATAATAGTAATTCTTCCCCTTCCCACTGCCATTTTGAGGTAGTTGTAATGAGATGAGATAGTGAGATGAGATAATGAAATAGTATTTGTAAAGTGCTCTGCAGACTTTAAAAGCACTATGTAAATGCTAGATAGGTAAAAAAAATTATGTGTAGCTCACCATTTCCTTTTATCTAATGGTGAGCATCTTTAATGGATGCTTAATTAGCTTTACTCAGTATAAACCAACAAAATAAATATATCACTCCATATTAATGATTAATAAGAAATTAATTAATATAATTAATCAAGGATTAATATTATTGATATTATTAATTATGATATTATTGCCAGTATTAATAATAGCAAAATAAATGATTGGTAAGAAGAGGATTATGTCACTATTTAATATGCTACTGCTTTGAATTTCTTTTTTAAGGGCCCCTGTTTCTTTAGGGAATAATTTACATTCCCTTGGTCTTAAAACCCTGATTTTAAAAAATTGCCTATCTGTTTCCAAATGCATTTCTTATCTTTCTTCTCTTTTAGTGCATCTATGGCAGACCTGGGGGGCCAGTATTTACCCGAAGCTCTTCTGCAGCTGTTTTACATCATCACCAAAACCCGGAACTTTATGATGAGGTAAGGGATGTTCTTAAGATTAAAATGGGTTTGAACCAGTTTTGGGTAGTTTTCTTCATTGCCCACTTGGGAAAAAGTGACCCCAGGGGTCAAGATAAATCAAATGCTTATTTTTCTTAACTTTGAATTTCAGTTATCTTCACCTCAGAACTTTGCTTATGTTGGAGTTACTTTAATTTGGGTAGGGATAGGGGGAGATATCCAAACATCTGATTGAATCAGATTTAGAAGCTCCCATGGGGGAACTCCCTCTACCAAAGCAGAAGTTCAGGTTTTAGTCCTAAGAGATTTCCTTCCCCTGCACTAAGAGACCAAGTAATTTACCCAGAGTTATACAGCTACTACATGTCAAGAGATGCTTTTTTTAAAAAATTTATTTATTTAAGTTTTCAACATTCATTTCCACAAAATTTGAGTTCCAAATTTTCTCCCCATTTCTCCCTCCTCCCACCCCAAAACTCCAAGCATTCTAATTACTCCTGTCACCAATCTGCCGTCCCTTCTAACATCTCTCCCTTCCCTATCTCCTTCTTCTCTTTCATCCTGTAGGGCAAGATAAATTTCTATACCCCATTACCTGCATTAACAATACTCAACAGTTGTTCACGAGATGCTTGAGGTTTTCCAAAGTCTCTGAGACCTGCCCTTACTCATCATTATTGTAATTATAGTACACAGAATTAAAATTATTGGAGAACTTCTATTAAAAACCACCTGTTCCCCTAAGTTCTTTTTTGCCATACATTGACATAACCTTGACTGTGTGAAATGACTGTGCTGCTTTTTTTCATTTAAATATCAATCCATTCATTAATCGATCACCGTTTATTAATCAACCTACTATGTGCCCAGGCACTGTGCAAATATCTTTCTAAGTCAAGGTTATTAGTTCATTTCTCACCTATTTCTACTTTTGGGCTGAAGGAGTATTTATTTCTCCTCCAGCCCAGTCTGAGGTCTTTGAATGGAAGTGTTGAACAAGGAGACAGATAATAAGTGCATGTTTATGCTGTGAGTGACATGTATGTTGTGCCACTGTGCTGGCCAGGAATTTTTGTCAATTGTTTGGGGGAATCAATAGCTCTGGTATTCTCCTTCTTGTGTTTTCAGATTAAAATAGAATTGCCCACACAGCTCCACGAAAAGCACCATTTATTATTCACTTTCTACCACGTCAGCTGTGATAATTCCAGTAAAGGGAGCACCAAGAAGAAAGATGTTGTTGAAACACAAGGTTTGGTCTACCAGCGTCTTATTTTGGTCATTTTATGTTTGCTTCTCAGATCATTTTCTTGTTTTATTTGGAAACTTTTGGTGCTGGCTAAAAATATTTTTTGCTATAATATCTTCATATTTGCAGTGTGCAGAAGTGGTTCACCTGGTCTTTTGTTAGCATTTTGCAAAATGTGATTTTAAATTCTTAGCCTCAAAAGGCAAAACGCCTATTAAAACACCTATTAAAAATGCCCTTATGGGCTCATGTTCAGGAGTCTCTGCCTTCTATTTAATTTATAAATCTTTTCTGCTGTAAAAGAAAGACTGATTCTCTGTTGCCAATGGAAATTTTTAAAAAGTCTTTACGCTGGCACTCAGGATCCTTCCCCACTTTTCCAACCTAATCTCACACTACTCTCCTCTATATGCACTGTTCTCAGACTGAACTACTTGCCTTCCCTATCCTAGTACTGTGCCATTCAACCTCCATGCCTCTGTTCATATGTTCTTAGTATATGGCATTCCTCTGCCTTCTCTGCATACTGAAACCTTCCCTGTCCTTAAGGTCCAGCTTAGATGCTAATTCTTTTACAAATGTGGCCTAGACAGTAATGGTCTCTCACCCACCATCTGAGGTCACCTAGCGTTTGTTTATACCCTGCTTATATACTTACCTTGTGTATTTATTATTATAATTATATGCGTATGTATGATGACCTCCCTCTAGATTATGCGTCCCATGAGGGCAGAGACTTTGTCTTAGTTGATCTACACATCTCTCTTAGCGCCTGGCACGTTCTCTGCATGCAGTAATCACTTACCAACTGCAGAAGAGATTCATTACAGACCAAGCACCTTTGCATAACAACTTTTCATTTGAAACTGACCTTCCCTCCTTTTCTTCCAGTTGGATACTCTTGGCTTCCCCTCCTGAAAGACGGAAGGGTGGTTACCAGCGAGCAGCACATTCCTGTATCGGCTAATCTCCCATCTGGCTACCTTGGCTACCAAGAGCTTGGAATGGGCAAGGTATAAGATCCCAAGGGATTTTTTTTTGTTCATGTTTCAACAGAGCATGTCAGAGACCACACAGTGCTTGAGACAGGAGGGAGCAGCGTTTCATTTTCAATTATTCATATTACAGGAGAGTAGGAGAAGCAGACAATGCTGATAACATTAATATGATCTCTGGGGCTAGGCCAGCATTACTTTTGGAATGTTTTAGGGTAGCTGTCCCAGAGGAGCCTTTGCAGTAAAACAGAAATATCTGTATTACTCAGTGTTTATCCTTTCCTGGATATGTGGTGGACTTTCTGCAAAAGGGCCCTGTCCAAAAGTCATTCACCATCATTAGGATTTTTGGCCTTGGCTTCAGATAAGCTACATGAAAAAACTAATGGTCTGTTTCTCTGTTTGCTTTTCTAATTCAGCAGGGCTTAAATGTTTCACAAATCCTTTTAATAGGTTTTCTTGAAAGTCTCCATTTATATTACTAATGGACCTCTTTCTAAGTGTGTGTACTATTTCAGCTATTTTCAAACCGTCCTTTGAGGTTTCTTTTTTGCTGTTGTTTTTGCGCCTGACTGTACCTAATTGGCACTGTGGTGTCCCATGGTGTATCCCTAAGATGAATGTAAGTGATATTTTTTCTAAGAGGCAGAAGTGACAGGGTAAATAAATAGAGTGTTTAATTTAGAATCAAAAAGATCTAGATTTAGATCCTGCCTCAAACACTTACTGATTGTCTGATTTTGGACAAAGTATTGAACTTCTAGGAACCTAATTTTTCCTATCTGGAAAATGGGTATAGCAATAGCTATACTATCTTCTTCACGATGTTATTTTTAGATTCAGCTGAGTTAATATATGTGAAGTGCTTTCAAACATAGTTCCTATATAAATGTCTGTTATTATTGTAGTTTATAAACAAAGAAATTTAAATTACAGATGTTAAATACATTTGCAGATATTTAAATAATGCAATTAAATAAAAGCCAGACATATTTACTCCCCAAATTTTCAGTATTCTCCACCGTGCTAAATTATGTTAACTTACACATAGTGTGGGGATTATATTTATTCTCAGCCCAGCATTAAAATGACATTGCCAGCTAACTGGATAAATACAAGAGATATCTGGAAAAAAGTGGAGTGAGTGCCGTGTTTGAAGTTAGATTTAGGTTTTGCTTCATTCCCATTTTACTAAGATTCGTTTGTCATTCTGAGTGAGTTACTCACTTTGTTGAAGCCTTTTTACCTTATCTGAAGATCCTCTTCAGATTTAAAATTCTATGTTTTTATCATTTTAAATAAGGAAACTGAGTTGTGTTGATATGTTCTGTTTTCCATATTCATTCAGCATCATGGGCCGGAAATTAAATGGGTGGATGGAGGCAAGCCACTGTTGAGAGTTTCAACACATCTAGTTTCTACTGTATATACTCAGGTAAATATGAAGAGAAGAGCTGTGTAGCTATAGTCACATATTCTTCTGGAAAACAAAATCTTCCTTTTTATTCTACTGTATAAACTACCTTGATTAAGCTCATGTTTTTTGTTCTTTTAGTAGAGCAAAGTTAAAAAAATGTACACCATTGGCTTTAAATCATTAGCTATGGATAAGGGTGGATAGAAATAAAATATACAGATAAAAAGAAAATTTCTCCTTTTTTGAGATTTCTTAGAGCAATTTAATGTGCTTGGTGGTGGTGCTCATTTATCATTTTCACAGTGTCATAAAGCATTATTGATCATGCATGCTTTAAGAATGAAGATGTTTCTCCTCCTAAAAATGAAAAAAAGCAGTTGCATTTCTCTTAGCACCAGGCATCTTTAATAGAAAGTAAAAACAACTGGGATCTTCAGCTAAACATTTTGACTTGTTTCTGAAAACGTCATTACCTTAATGAATTTTTTTTTTCTTCTCTCCTAGGATCAGCACTTACATAATTTTTTTCAGTACTGCCAGAAAACAGAATCTGGAGCTCAGGCCTTAGGAAATGATCTTGTAAAATATCTTAAGGTATCAAATGACTTTCTTTTTAGAAAAATATATATTTAAAATAAACTTAATATTGGGTGGGTTCTTGTCTGGGCATGAAATGGTATTCTTTCACTGGAGAGCTCAGTAAGGGTTCTTTTTAAGAGACGAGAAACTGACTTGAAGGTCTTCGTATGTTATGGTAATAATTCACATTCATTTTCCTATGTTTTGAAGAATAATAATGTTGGGAGTGACAGGTTCTACTCCTGCCTTCATCTCCTTTCCATCTCTAACATCTTCCATATTGTTCTCACACACACACACCCCTCTCCTGTTTCATAAAACCATCCTTCTTCATGTAAATCTTACTTCAGTTTGTCAGTAATTATTGAGTGCCTATTCTGTTCTGAAGTCTGTCTTAGGTCTGATGGGAAGCAGGGCATTGTTCGTACCTTGGAGAAGCTAATCATTTAATAGAGGGAGAAAAAGCAAATGCTAGTAGAAAGGGAAGCCAAAACACAGTTATACTACCTGAAGAATGTCTCCTGATTTTATTGTCAAACAAAATATTATGACTGGATGGATCACTAGTCTGACTCTACAATTTTTCATGTTTTCTTGTTTTCATACATACACATATTTCTCAAGGTCCTTCCTGAAACAGAGTATGATAGGTTTTTCTCCCATGTTCCAACCATCTGATTATCTGCCTTTGCTGTTTTCCCCTTTCAATAAAATTCATATTTTTATATAGATTCCAGTTTGATGCCTCATCTACTCTGTTTTTCCATCATTTCCATCCAATGGAAAGAGAGCAATCATGGCTTTTTATTTAAGTGTTTATGGGGGCTGCCAGAGTCAGGTAAAATTAGTCAAAGAAGGTTCAGTCGATGAAGTCCATCTAAGTGTTGTTTGGAAAGAGAGAAGGTTTACGTGATTTGTTGGGCAGGAGATGAGGGGGCCCAGCGTGTGATTTGCCAGAACAATGAAGTGATTTGCTTGACTTGGCCAGAAGACAGTGAGTTGGGTTTTCTCAAATGGATGGCTTGCCAATAACATCTCTTTTCCTTTTCCATATAGAACTTCTTTATTTTTATTACGTCCTTCATGTTGGCAGTTGTTTTTATTTCTTCCCCACCTTTCTTAAATATATTTTAATTCTAGCTTTTATTTCTATAAGCGTTTTTGCATCCTCTTGTGATTTTTTTTTTTTACTAGTGTTAATTCTCACTTGAATTCTTCAAACACATCATTTTTCCTTCCGAGGACTTCTTTCAAGCTATGTTGTGTTGTTTTTATCTATCTGCGTTGCCTTGGCCATTTTACTTGTTTGGTTTGCTGTTACAGGATTTTTTAAAAATTATACTATTCTCTTCGTTTGTCATGTTTTCATTTCCTTTGTAATTAGTTTTTTATACTGTACGTTTTAGCTATTTTTCTTTCCTTTTTTTGAGGGGAATGTGAACAACTTGATTCTGAAAATTTCTCACTATGTCATTTTGACTAAAGACCCTTTTAAGTTTTAGATTCATACCTCATTCTTCCTCAAAGGAAATATCTTCATTTTGATTTATAAGAATACCAACATATAGAATAAGGTTTGGTTGGAATAGTTCATTTTAGGTGCATGCTCCAAAGAAGTTAAAAAAGAAAGAAAGAAAAGTCTAAGTGGTGTCAGACTCAAATAGAAATGGATCCTTGGCAGGATATTGACTTAGAAAAACCACAAATTGACATTATCTTATTGTATTTTTATTTATTTTGTTAACTATTTCCCAATCACATTTTAAATCTGGTTTCACCATCAGGGTTTGGGGGGCAGCCCACAGGAAATGAGTTTAATGGCTCTGATCTAGAAAATACCAAAATAGTCATTTCAATACTTTTTTATAGGCTCAAGGAAATGGAAATAAACTGGGTAACTCTTTACTTGAGGAATGGTTGAATAAACAGTAATATGTTAATATTAGTATGCAATAAAAATGACAACTGTGAGAAATTCAGAGAAACAGCATAAGAATAATAGCTAAAATTTATATAGTGCTTACTAGGTGCCAAACACTGTGCTGAGTGCTTTATAATTATTATCTCATTTAATCCTCACAACAATCCTGGGAGATAAATGCAGTTAGTATTCCCATTTTACAGATGAGCAAATTGAGGCAAACGAATTAGGAATGTCATACGAACCAGGACTACAATGGAAGAATCTTAATATTCCTGGAGAATAAATAATGAAACATACCTCCCTCCTTTTGTCAGAGAGACGGGGAACTACAAGGGAAGATTATTGCGTTCAATTGTCATAATATTTTTCTTAGGTACAAGGGAGGGTTCAGTTCTAGGTGTAGAACAGATCCAAAAATGCCTTTAACATAATGGCAGCTTGGCGGCACACTGAACTGAGTGCTGGGCTTGGGGTCAGGAAGATTTGCTTTCAAATTTGGCTCAGATATTTTCTAACGATGTGACCTTGTACATATCTCTTAGCTGCTGTCTGCTTCTGTTTCGTCACTGTAAAATGGGATGATAATAATAGCGCCTATCCTATCTCCCAGGGTTTTTGTGATGATAAGATGAGATGACATATCCATAAAGCTCTTTGTAAACTATATATGTGGCCGTTATTGTCGATATCAGTACACTTTGTTATTAAATAGTGATAGCTACCCTGTGGTCCCCTCTCCGTAGAGTCTTCATGCAATGGAGGGTCATGTCATGATAGCCTTCTTGCCCACCATCCTCAATCAACTCTTTCGCGTTCTCACCAGAACTACCCAAGAGGAAGTAGCAGTCAATGTGACAAGGTAAGGTGAAAATCGTATCTTTCAGTATGTCAGCATATGAAACTTGTCCTAGTTCCCTATCCTAGAGAAATCCCAGACCTCTTCCCTATCACTCTCCTATTCATATCCACAACTGTATTTTTCCCATCCATTTCTTGTTTTAATATGGTGTTAGTGGAATCATGGTTTTTGTCCTGTTTTACCACTACACTTTGGATTTCATCTACTTATGGAACTCCTAGTATGGAAATTCTTTGTACCACTACAGATCAGGAATTCTTGTGCAGCTTAAAATCTGAGAGAATCACTTGGGACATAGAGAAGTTAAAGGACTTACCCAAAGTCTGTGTCTGTAGAATATAGAATAAAGGCAGGGCTTCACATCAAGTTCTGCTTACTCCATACTTCCTGTCCTAAACATCATTTTTCTCAACAGATTTGTTAACACTAGCTGTGGTTAGAATTACACTAATGCTCATTGATTTATTTGCCCCTTTGATGTTAGAGTGATTATCCATGTGGTTGCCCAGTGTCATGAAGAAGGATTGGAGAGCCACTTGAGATCCTATGTAAAGGTATGTTGATGCCCTCCCCTTGCAAAAAAAAAAATCCTCTGGAATTGAATTGTAGACATTTTGGATCTACCTATCCAAGTACGTATTGTTTCCCTAATAGAATCTAAATTTCTTGAGGGTAAGGACTGTTTGGATTTTGCCTTTATATTTCTAGCATCTAGTTTAGTGCCTTGCATATAGTAGGTGCTTAATAAATGTTCATAAATACATGAACAAATATCCTTATTCCTAGGGTACTTTTCTGAAGTTGGTTTCATCAAAAACTATTTAAAACTGTGGCTCTTTAAGATTTGTGCTAAGGAATTCTTCAGTGTCTAAATGCATTTTAAAAAATACTCTTTATCCAATACTTAGGCAAAAAAGGAAAGAGGGAGGGGGAATTGCTGAACTCTGAGTGAAGATGGAAGCATATTTTTTTCACCTTTCTTATTTTTCTTGCCTGTTTTTTTTAACATGGCTAATCTGGAGATATGTTTTGCATGACTTCACATGTATGAGTATCATATTGCGTGTTCTCTCAATGGGTGGGAGAAAAAAATGGAGTGAGGGAGAGCCTTTGGAACTGAAAATAAAATGAATGTTTAAAAAAATAAATGTCACTGTCTATACTATACAGTTAATGTTTATATTAGAACTGGGGAGCCCTCTTTGAAGTTTCAAGAAGTTTTTCAGTTTGGGTTATTGGTTTTTTGTGTCAATAATAAGATATTTCTTTACACAGAATGTAGCAAATATAATCATCCAAAGAAGTTCTACAATAAAGAAAGGATTTTTAAAATTTCATGAATGGTAGATTATTGAGACATTTAAATATGTACTGGATACGTTTTTAAGTAATAAGGGTATAAATGACCAAATTGTCCTGCAGTATGACTGTTGACATTACTGTAAGAGACATAATGAAGCAAAAAGATAGAGTCAGCGTACAGTTTCTTGCATTCTTAATTTCATGTTTACCCAGAAATATCCCAGGGCCTTGCCCTACCCCCAATGTGCTCATGCTTTGCACATAGTAAGCAATTAATAGATGTGTGTTGACTTGTGACTTGAATTTCTCACTTCTGGCAAGCTAAGTTTTGACTTGACTGCTTCTCTGCCCAATTCCCATCCCATCTCTTCCTTGTATGTTTCAGTTCTTGGGGGGCAGAACGTTTCCTCTGGAACTTTTAACCACTGCATCAATCTCACCTTGAGACTATAATCAGGTCATAGGGCCTATTAAAATCTCATTTTTGCTTTCTTTCTTTCCGCCAAGTATGCTTATAAGGCTGAGCCATATGTTGCTTCGGAATATAAGACTGTACATGAAGAACTTGCCAAATCCATGACCACAATCCTGAAGCCTTCTGCTGACTTCCTTACCAGCAATAAGCTCCTCAAGGTAGGGAGGAAAACTTCAGTCACTCTTGTAACTCTTTGCTCTGTTACAAGGATAGGTCCTATGAGAATGATAGTGGCGTAAATAAAAACCCATTAAAACACCCATAAAACATCTTTAAATAAAAGAAAACATCATAGCTCTGCAATATTAATGCTAAACCAGTGTGAGTCCAAGACTATGGAGTAATGTTCCACCAACCCAGATGGGGGTCATGGGACTCCTCTACACCATGTGTTTAAGCAAGAATCTGAAGCCAGAGCTGTGCAGAGGACAGTATGATATAACTGCACTCGGAGACGACCCACTGCCGCCTCATTCTCCACTATCACTTAGTAACTGCATTTAGAAACAATACAACCAGACAACACTCTGGGGCAGAGATTTTTGTACAGGACATGTTCTTGTTAGTTTTTCATGTGTCTATGTGTTTCTTTCTTTTTTCAGTATTCATGGTTTTTCTTTGAAGTTTTGATAAAATCCATGGCTCAGCACCTGATAGAAAACTCAAAAGTCAAGGTATGTTTTGTGCTCTTTAGGAGTCATTATCTAGGAAACACTTCTGACCTCATCCTCGCCTATGGGAAGGGTTGCCTTTTCCTTCTAATGTCCTAAGTGATGCCTTAAACTTGGTTGAAGTGCAGAGGTTGTTTAAGACTAAGTATCTATCTCACTCCATATTATAAAGCCTGAGGGTTTGGGATCATAAATTGTCTAGCCAAATTATGTTAACGCCCTCATCATCATCACGATGATAAAAACGCTTGACTGTTATGTTTCACCAAATTTTAATTAAACATGTACAGCATTCATAATAATGTCCCAGGCCTCAGGGAAGATAGAACAATCATAGAAGACATGGCTCAGTTATGGAACTCATAGTCTTGTTGGGAAATCCAACAGGCGTACAGATATAAACAAAATACAAAGTAGCATATAACGAGTCTACAATTTAGAGGGTATTTCATAATTATCTACAATGTTACTGTACTAGGTTGTACATATGTAACATGTATTATTTATATGTGATATATTTGTAAATACATTATAATTTATATTTATAGCTATGGATTTGTAAACATAATTTTTATATTTATCTAATATTTAGTTATATGTGAGAAACTTTGTAGATCTATGTTTATAGATATAATAGACTTGTAAATATATTATCATTTTTGATATTTTTAATGTTATTGATATTATTTACATAATATATAATTATATATATGAGAAACTTTTCAAACCTTTAGGCGATATATAAATATTAGCTGTTCATGACTATTTGAGGAGGAAAAGAAAATTAATAACTAAGGGGATTGCAAAAGGCTTCCCAGGAGCAGTGGCAGATGATCTGAGCCTTGAAACAAGTGACATGTTGCAGGAGCTGTGATAGGACTGCCTACCAGCCCCACGCACAGACCCTTAAGGCAAGAGAGGCAAAGCCAAGTTTGGGGAACATCTAGAAGAGCAGTTTGTCTGCAAAAAGGAATGTATGAAGGGGAGGAGTATGCAGTGTACCTGGGAAAGACCCCTGGACCCAGACTGTAAAGGGCTTTAATTGCCAAGTGGAGAATTTTGCCCTTTATTCTAGAAGCAGTAGAGAGCTGGGGAGCAAGAGGAAGGGGAAAGTGGCTCTTATAGTCTAGTGGGGGAAAGATATGACACATATAAAGATAATCGGTGTGTCCTAGTCAGTACTCAAGAGGGAAGTAATTGTTACTGGTATGGAACGTCCGGGAAGGGATTTGTGGACTAGGGGACATGTCAATTGGATGTGAAAGAATGGGTTGAATTTCAACTAGTGACGAACATAGGGAACTTCATGAGGCAGCATATTGGATAAAGCCCCAGACCTGAAATCATGAAGACTTGAGATCAAATCTAGCTTTAGATACTCACTGGCTGTATGACCCTAGGAAAGTCACTTAGCCTCTATCAGCCTCAGTTTTCTCACCTGCAAAGTGGAGATGACAATAACACCTACTTCCTGGGATTATAGTGAGGGTAAATAGTGTTGACAAAGTGCTTTGCAAACCTCAGAGTGCTGTGATCACTCAATATTAGCATGAGCAAAAAGATGAGAGAAGATGGGACATACATAGAGGAAATGAAAGTGCTAGACGGGAGTGGTGTGAGGAGACGCTAGAAAGATCAGGCAGTATACGGTATTGTGAAAAGCTTCGAATGCCAGACTAAGCAGTGCAGACTTTATTCAGTAGGCGGTGTGAAGCCATTCAGAGGTTTTAAACAGACTGTATTGATCAGATCTATGTTTAAGAATGGTATATCTGGCAGTGAAGTGCTCTAGATTATAAAGATCAGTCAACAAGCATTTATTAAACACTGTGTGCCTAGCACTGTGCAAACCACTAGGGATACAAAAGAAAGGTGAAAACAGTGTCTGTTCTCAAGAAAAGCATGCCAATAACTGACTATGTTGGAGATAGAGGCAGAGTAAATTAAAGATAACATGGGAGAGAAAGAGATTAATTAGTGAGGAGACAAGGACATCCGCTCTGCACAAGGTCTGGTTTGAACCAAGTCTTGGAGGAAGACGGAAATTAAGAGGATATGAGGAAGAATTTGGAGTCAAAGGACCTGAATTTTAGTCCTGTTTCTGTTTTTTTGGGAAACTTTCTTCCTCCCTTAAATTCTTCTTCCACAAAAAGAAAAAAAAAATAAGGGGAGTTGACCAGTTAAGGTCCTTTCCGTTTCAAAATCCATGATTTTATGAAGGATAGATTGGAGGACTCTTGTAGAATGCACCCCTCTGAGAGGATGTTTGTGTGCACACACATGCACAGGAAAGGTGATATTTTTCCTGCTTTACAGATAAAGAAACTGAGATCCAGAAATTGACTAAGCTGGGGCTAGAATTGCAGACACCATTCTGGGGCTTGTCGTGGTTCCACCATATTGTTGTCAGTTGATCAGCCAGACTAAGACAGAAATTTCATTTAGAAAATGTGTTGACTTCTCATGTACAAAATTTGAAATCAGTAAAATTCATTTCTCCCAAGCATATATTAGAAAATTATTATTTTGGTCAAGACCTGGGATTTCACCAGTTGCAGGAATTTCTTTCTACTAATGCAAATTTAGGTATTCATCCACAGTTTTCAGTCTGGAGCACACAAAGGTAAAGTAGATTGACCAGGGTCACATAGCCGGGAGATGTCAAAGGAAGACCTCAAACCCGAGTCTTCTTGACTTGAAGGCTAGCCCCCTATCTCTTATAGCACATTGCTCCCCTCCCAAATTAATAGTAGTTGTGCGTCCAATGAAGTCTGAGAATCTGTCAGATCTTCTAGTCCAACTCTCTCATTTTAGAAGTGAGGAAATGGAGGCCCAGGTGGGATAGCAGCAGTTTTATCTTACTGATAAGAATTTGGTCTAGAATGACTGATCTCTTGCCACTTGCTTCCAAATTTAGAGGCATTTTACTTAACTCGAAGGCAAGTCATAATTTCTCGGGTACTGTGCTTTTTGCAAAAAAAAAAAAAAAAAAAAAGATGCCCAACAACGCATTGGGCTACAGGGGTAAAAAACTAGGTTTTGATTTTAAAGATTTAGGATAAGATCCTAGCTCCTTTGCTGAATACTTGTAACTTAGACCAAGTCATGAAATTTTTTACACCTCAATTTCTATATCTGCAAAATGATCATCTCCCTCACCTGACTTCTTCCCTGGCTTCCTTTGAATCCCAACTAAAATTCTACCTTCTATAAGAAGCCTTTCCTGAGTGTTCTGGGATCATCTCTGATTTGTCATATATATGTATATGTATATGTGTATACACACACACACACACATATATAGTTTGTACACAGTTGTTTTCATGTTATTTCCACCCCAGCCCCATGCAGTTGTGAGGTCCTTGATAACAGACTGTCTTTTGCCTTTCATTGTATTCTTGACCCTTTGCGCAGTGCTTGGCACATAGTAGGTCCTTAGTAGATGTTTATTGACCGACTGACATGATAACCTTTGACAGGTGCCTTCTGATTTTATAACCCAAGACCCTCTAGTAATCCCATAGCTAAGCAAAAGTCAGTACTATTTTCCCAAATTTCTTGTTTAGTTACATTGTGATTTCTCAGGTTTTTTGAATCCTAAAATACCAAAACTCTCAGGAAAAAGACTTCTGTGCTATGAAAGTAACTACTAAAAGGCAACCATGTAAAACCTTTGCTATAAGTTGATAACTTTATCTCAAACTCTATAGAGCGTTTTTTTTTAATTATTTACTTTTAGAAATGTTAGCTAGCTGTGAATGAGAAGCCATTGAGGAGGAAGATGTTTAATATACTATGCTATAAAAAAGAGTCCCAGACCATCCACTTACCCCTTCAGAAGTTTAGACACTTTTATTCTTTGAATACTTAATCTTCCAGGATCTATATCTGGTCCCTCCATCTGGGAAGCCAGTTGATGCTGTCTGCCCTCAATTTCTGCAAATAAAAAAAATAAAGGAGTTCGATTAGATGTCCTACAAAGTACCGTTTCCTTCCAAATCCTACAGTGCCTCCAATATGCATCACCTTTCTTTACGTAGGAAATGTGTGTTTTACTTAGAAGGCCTTTCAAATGGCTGTCTGCCCACAGTAAAAAAAATCCCCACAGCTTCCAAAGACAAATGTGCTGATTCTCTCTCTGCATAGGCATTATCCTAGGTCAAGACTTGGGCAAAATTCAGGAAGAGAGGTAGAATAGATTTTTCTTGTGCCACACTGAAAGACTAAGAACTTGATCCCTGCAGTGGAGAGAAATGAATTCAGTGATTAGCTTCTTGTCTGTTTCTAGCACTTAAGAACTAAAAGTCATCCTATTACAGTTCTGTTTTCCACCCCCGACCCAGTCTGGAGAAATCTGAAAATTAGAGCATCTTTCTTTGGTATGTCCATATGCTCAAAAACAATAGTCATTTTCATAAAATATTTAATAATAGACTATTCTGAAATGGTGTAAAAATAGATTGGAAACTTCTAATATAATAGACGTGCTAGTAGGGCTCAGCCACAAAGTACAGACAGAGAGATATTTAGACAGACAGAGTGGCATTTAGATAGCTTATTCACATATTTTTTGACTTGGGATATTCTGTAAATCTAAAGCAGAACTGGAGTTCTCATTTTCTAACAAGTCTTTCTCCAGATATTTCAGAAGAAATCAGAGTTTCATCATTGTGGGCTCTCTCTTTACTAATGCAAATAACCTTGATGCATTAGTAGATAGTACTGTTAAAAAAAACCAAACATACATTCACCTCCTGCTTCCCCCCCCACAATTAGTGGTAATGAACTTCTCTAAACTTAGCTAAGCTGGTCTTCAGGCAATAGATACAGTTTGTCACTAGGCCCAACAAAACCAGAACTAAATAAGTGGGGTAACCTGAATTTGCATCACTTCATTCATACTGGAAGAGTCCTTTTCATTTGAATTCATCCCAACTAGATTTGAATTGGATTCGTGACTTGAAAACATCGTTATTCCAGGCAAAGAAAAGTTAAGATTTGTTAAGAATGGTATTTACTCTTTAGGGATAGTCATAGAAGGATCAGTTACCACCAGGGAATGTTTATATTTAAAATTCATCATACAAATGGAACTTTGTCAACCAGAATCCTGCTGGTTGATTGGTCATGGACCCATTAGCATATTTAAGTTAAACAATTGATGACACTTTTATAGCATTTTCAGTCTTGCAACATGCACATGTACATAACTGCACGTGACTCTCCTTCAAGTGAGAACAAATGAGATAGTATCCGTAAAGTGTTTAGCACAGTGCCTGGCACGTAGTAGATGTTATATATATGTTTATTCCTTTCCCTTCTCTTCCCCCTTCCCTTACACATTCCAGTCTGGCCAATCTGGTCCATCCTCTTTTCTTTTTTTAGTAAACATTTTTTGTTACCTGAATACATTGTATTTTTCCCAAAATACAGTATAAGCTCTTTTAAGGCAGGAACTATTTAATTTTTACTTTTGTATTTTTCTATTATAAATTTTAACCTTTAATAATAAATAATAATAGAATGATAATTTAAATTTAATAATCAATGATATAATTTATTTTTATTCCCAATACCCAGTATAGAACCTGTGATATAATTGGTGTTTGTTCGGTCATTTCAGTCATGTCTGATTCTTCGTGATCCCATCTGGGATTTTCTTGTCAAAGATACTAGAATAGTTTGCCATTTCCCTCTCTAGTTCATTTTACAGATAAGGAAACTGAGGCAAACAGGATTAAGTGACTTGCTCAGGGTCACTCAGGTAGTGTCTAAGGCCAGATTTGAACTCAGGAAGACCACTCTTCTTGACTCAACTCTGAGTGCCCTCTATCTACCGCACCATCCAGCGGCACATAGTAGATATTTGATAAACGGTATTGCCCTCTCTTTGTTCTTGAAAAGGACCAGTGGCATCACCAAGGGCATTGCTCTTGAATTGGATTTAGATGAGACAGAGTTTCACAAAGTCATTGAAGGTCAGTGGAAGACATAAGTGAAGATAACTAGCAATGGCCTTTAGGCCCCTCTTCCAGGGGTTTACCTTATTGGTGACAGACTTAGTTTTTATACTTGATTGACTTAGCTCATTGCAACTCAAGCAATTCAAAAGCTTCAGCATCCCCAGTAGCAGGGCCTGCAGTCATGTGCCACCATGTCGAGCAGAGAGTGAGTTTTTATAAAAATAATTCTTTAGGTTGTTTATGGTTGTGGCTTTCAGTGGTATGTCAAAAACTGTTTTCATTACAGTTCTATGAAGAAGATCAAAGGACTTGCTTATGAAACATATCTAAGCAGCCTGAACTCAACAGGAGTTTCTTTGAATGAATTGAATGCTAAGTACCTGTTAAAACATGTGAGGATTCCCTGGGAGTCTGTTAAAGAGTTCTGTAGACAGAAACTAAATACAAAGAGGCTTGTGGGTGCTGATACATCATCGAAAGAGCATTTGTTGAGAATCATGTTTATATGGTGTCCAATTTGGTGGAAGTAATTTCTGGATCTTTTGCCTCTTAAAATAAAGTGAAAACTCCTCAACTTGACATTTTAAAGCCTTCCACTGATGAGGGTTGGAAGATGGGGTGAGACCCCCGAAAAGACCAGAGTACCAGGGGCAGGTCACCTGGAATGAATTCATGGACTCAAGCATTCTTGAGGTCAACGTAAAGATCTATTAGGCTTTTCAACAGGCAAAAGTTCTTAAGGAACCTGCAACCATAGAGGGGTACAGGTAAAGTTTATATAGTATACTATGTACCTCTTATGCTGATCAGGTGATTCAGGTTGGGATTAGGGAGTGGTTAAGGAGTGGTTAGTTCGTAAAGGAACATGCACTTTTAGTATCTACTGCACAGGTATTTTACCCAGAGTTCATCAGGAAATAGCCCAAGGTGGGGCTACGTGGAGGTGTGGTTTTAAGCCTAAATCAACTGATGGTCAGGACTGACTAAGGAATACCAGGTTGCTCTCATCAATGTCTTGTTAGACAAGGTAAATGTAAGGGAGGATATGATTGGCCAGTGAGTAGTAAATGCTGTTATGACCCAGTACACAGATGGTTCAGACTAATAAGTTCTATGGGTACAGCTGGCTACTGTATCAGGAAAAGAGATAAAAGTTTTGCTGGGGCAGGCTGTTCTTTGGGCTGGGAAGATACTGCCTAGGATAGTGTTTGAGGCTAGGGAGAAATGTGATTTTTGAGGGAAATGTGATTTTAGAATTGGGGTCCAAGCAAGGGCATGCAAGCACCCCATCACCACTATTTGGCTTAAACATATTATTCCAGGCTTATAGCATATTACTTTGTGTCACAAACTCCATGTTTTTAGACAGAGTAACCTATTTGTGTTCTCAGTTTAAATTTTCTTCTTTTATTCTGGACATAATAGCCATCAACAAACATTTCAATATGTGAAGGAGAAGATAGGGAGGGTAAGAAAATGCAAGCAAAGAGAGCAGTGAGGTGATAGCTGGCCGCACGCATGGGTTTTGCTAAAACATCCTGAGTGCCTTAGACAATCACAGGACCAATCTTTTATAACTTTCATACATTAAACTTGATTTAAAAAGAATTCAGAACTGTGACTTAATGAATATAGGGAGCTGTCAGTGAGATATTTCCTTTACCAATACAGATTGATATCTTCTTATAATCTTATAGGCTATAGTCTTTTAAGATATTTTATTTAAAGGTTTAATTATGTTTTATTTCAATTATAATTATTTTATGAATAACTTTAAAATAATAATAATTTATTACTCATTTATTTTAATTAATTAATCTATATTTTATTTAAGTTTTGAACTTAATTAAAACCAAACAAATGAGCATCTTCTTAGAGTTGATTGGGGGCACTTAGAGGTTAATTGACCTGCTAATAAGCAGGACTTGAATCCAGTTCTTCGTGATTCTAAGGCCAACTCGCTATCTACCTTACAATTTTGGATTTAATTAGTTTGCAGATATTTGGTTAGAAAAGTATTGCTGATTGAAAAAACAAACCCCACAATAAGATATATGATCAATTTGAAGATTACCGCATTTGAATGGTTTAATTGTAAATCTTTAAACTGAGTAGCTTAGTTACACATCTTTAAGTTTTTTTCTTAGTTTCAAACTTTGAAAACTCATCTGCACCTTATGTGTAACAGAGACTTAAAGTTTAAAATATATTTTTCTACTTCTTTGAAAATAATATTTAGGAACTCATTCTAATTAGAATTGTTAGAATCTTGTATTTTTAAGTCTTTTTCACATAGAATCTGCAGTGATTTTTTTTTTTTGGTTCCCAGGTTTTCAACTTCAAATAATAACAAGTGTATGTATTAAATGTGTTTTTTCAGTTGTTGCGAAACCAGAGATTTCCTGCTTCCTATCATCATGCGGTTGAAACAGTTGTTAATATGCTGATGCCGCACATCACTCAGAAATTCAAAGACAATCCAGAGGCCTCAAAAAATGCCAACCACAGCCTTGCAGTTTTTATAAAGGTGAGTACACCAAACAGTGACAGTTGAGTCAAGTCTGCAAACATTTGGGTCCTTAGTGTGTATTAGAAACTGAGAATACAAAAGCAAGAAAAAAAGAAGACCTTCCCTCAAAGAGTCTACATTCTAATGGGGAGAAGCCATCTCATGAAAAAGAGGGCTGAAGGGCTGGGGAAGGGTGAGAGTCAGGAACAGATCCAGGAGAGGAAGGAAGGATGAATGGTCCAGGCTCTTTCTGAAAATGGTGGTTCTGGAAGAAATGTGCCCATGGGAAAAGGGGTTTGCAGGAGTGGAGGGATGTTCCAGGATGAGAAGACTGAAGGGATTGTGAGAACTTCTAGCATAAGAAGACAGCTCAGGGATGACGGCAAAGTCTGAAGAGGAGAAACCGAACTCGGAAGTGCCTTGTGTGTATCTGAAGGACCATTTCCTTTTTATCCCTATAACTTATCAATTAGCAAATTCTTTGAGCATATAGGTGAGCATCTAATAGCATTTAGCATGCCTAGGTTTATTTTAATTAAATGCTAAGTTATTAATGCAAAAAAAAAGTAGAAAATTGTTTTCAGAAAATATTTTCCCTTTTTCTTTTTCTCTTTCTACAGAGATGTTTCACCTTTATGGACAGAGGCTTTGTTTTCAAACAGATCAATAACTATATCAGCTGTTTTGCACCTGGGGATCCAAAGGTAGCCTCTCTTCTTTGTCTCCCCTAGATCTTTGGATATTTATTTTTCTTCTTTCATGTTCACATTTAGAAATCCTTTCATTTCTCTCACTATTCATATCAGAATTTTCTGTAAGATTGAATTCACCTACTGGTGTCCAGTATGCCTTGTTACTCCTTAGACTCACAAGGGCATGAAGGAAAAAAGAAGGGAGGGAAAAGAATGTATGAATTTTTCTCCCTATCATTTAGGATCATAGGTTCACAGATTTACAGCTGGAAGGAATATTTGAGATTATCTAGTCTCACTCCCTCATTTTCCAAATGAGGCCCAGAAAAATGAAATGCCTTGCCCAAAGGCAGACAAGTAGCTTACTGCTATACCTTGAAATATCCCTCTCCCATATTACAGAACCAGAAGTGTATGTTTTACTTAGTACATAAGACCTTACAGATTCCAGATATTGTGATTATGCATGTAAATATTCACAGACCTGAAAGGCAGTAGTGGGTGAGGGTTCAAGTGCTTTGATTTTTTAAAACAATTTACTCCAGTGATTCTTGGGCTTGTAAAGTGTAGCAAACACATTTGTTTCCAAGAGAGTCAAAGAGATGAAGACTGAGCGTGCCTGGTTCCAGTAAGTATTCTTATTTAAGATGGTCAGCAAAGTGTCCAATGAATTACTCAACCTCATTATTTACAGCTAAACCATTTTTCCTGCAGACCCTTTTTGAATTCAAGTTTGAATTTCTCCGTGTAGTGTGCAATCATGAACACTATATCCCTTTGAATTTGCCAATGCCATTTGGAAAAGGCAGGATTCAGAGATATCAAGGTAACTCATTCCTCAGCTGTACTAATGTTAAGTAAAGAAATAGACATTGATTTGTGATGTGGGAAAAAAAATTCAAATGTAAAATTAAGATATCTTGAACTTTGCAAGCTGGGCTAGGTAGCGAATGAAGACATCTTCCTCTCCCTGAGTCCCGTTAAGCTGCAAGGGAATTGCATCTGTGGAAAAATCACTGAATTTTGAAATACTTTAGGTAATGAATTTAGTCAGCTTATCAAGAAATAAGATAAATTTGTGGCAGAGTGTAACTTTTTTTTCCTTTGTAAATTTTCTTTGCTTGAATAACCAAAATCCATTTTACTTATGGGAGCTTATTTTTTGTTTGTTCCACTTTATTTCCTCTTTTTTTATGACTTAGCTTTTCTTTCACCAACCGTGGAGTCGCATGACACTCCTCTAGGTAGGTGTGAGGTGTGACGTTTGCTCCTTCTTGCATTTCCCTCCTGTAGAAAGAATGCAAGTGCTGCTAATTCCCTTTGCTGTTCGTCTAGACCTTTCCTGAGCTCTCTTAGCAGTTTCAAAGCTAGTGACAAATCGGTTAATATGTATTTTATGTTAGCACCAGGAACTTCCCAACAAATGTCAAGATTCTTTGCCTTGGGTGCATTAGGAACTCTAGGGCATCTCCTTAAAGGAGAAGAGCCCCTTTTGTATTCTGACCCATGCACAGCTCTTGTCCACGTAGCAGTGAGGTCAGCCATAAACACAAATCATGTATCTCATTCACATGCCGTTTTTTGTTTGCGTTGTGTTTTGGTATAAATGTCCAGTGTTATCCTTGAATCTGAAAAGAATGTCATGTTCATCTTTTGTCTTCTCTTTTGTCCAGTGCCTTAAACATATACAATTTTGTATAATGAACAAATGAACACAAACTTCCCAGCCAATTTACGCTTATCCTCATGAGTTAATCAAATAAGTCAAACGACATAAGATACCAATCAAAACAATATTTATTGTGTTTAGCATCCTACAAGTACTGATACATCATGTGGAGGGATATTGACTATTTGTTACTGAAGGAGAGAAGCAGGTAGATGAGATAAAATCATAACTCCAACATAATTTGATTCTGAAATAGAGATTTTGGAATGCAGATATGAACAGTCAAATATACTCATTCCAATACACATGCAGAGGTTCTCAACAAAGAGAAACTCACCCCACATTGTGGATGACCGAGACCATAAACTCCATGAGGGTAGGCCCCCAACATCTCACATAATACATTGCATACAGAAGATACATACAGAGGATTGAAATATCCCTTTACTGTAACCCTTGTCTGTCAGAGCAAATGTTTAAGGAGTTTAGAAAGAGATAGGGAGAAAGAAAGGGAGAGAAGAGAGGAAATAGAGAGGCAGAAGATATAAGGCATAGAGACATAAAAAAGGAAGAGAAAAAAGAAAAATGGGGAGAAAAGGTAGGAAAAAGAGAAACAGGGAGAGTGCACACCTGCTGATGTTTTGCAGTATCCCTTTGATATACTACTACAAGTATTAGATACTTATACAGGCAGCTAGGTGGTGCAGTGGATAGAGCACCAGTGCAGGAGTTAGGAGGACATGAGTTCAAATCTC
The DNA here is from genome assembly GCA_023548195.1 of Bettongia penicillata ogilbyi. Lineage (NCBI taxonomy): Eukaryota > Metazoa > Chordata > Mammalia > Diprotodontia > Potoroidae > Bettongia > Bettongia penicillata. Next base: position 2,144,768 of record JAJHZJ010000121.1, on the reverse strand, counting down.
ACCTCAGGCACTTGACAGTCACTAGCTGTGTGACCTTGGGCAAGTCACTTAGCCCCAATTGCCTCATCCTGGGTCATCTCCAGTCATCCTGATGAATATCTGGTCACTGTATTCAGATGGCTCTGGAGGATAAGTGAGGCTGATGACCTGCACAGCCCTCCCTCACTCAAAACAAAGTCAAGTGCAAGTCATGTCATCATTTCTCTGATGGCATGGTCTTCTATGGCAATGAAGGATGAACACACCCAGATACTTAATGGTTTGACTTGAATGGTGGAGATACCGTGGGCATATGGAAAATATTATTGTTTGGTGGTATCTGACTCTTCATGATCCCATGTGGGATTTTCTTGACAAAGATACTGAAATAGTTTTCCATTTCCTTCTCCAGCAGATTAAGGCAAACAGAGGTTATAAGTGACTTTCCCAGTGTCTAATAGGTGCCTGTGACTGGATTTGAACTCAGGTATTCTAACTCCAGGCCATGTACTCTATCTACTGCATCACTTAGCTGCCTTGTGGAAAACATACTCAAGGATAATTCAGATTTGTCTGCATGAGGTACAGACACAGAGAGTGGAAGCAGCATTTGCTTTCAAGCAATCTAAGAACAACTAGTCATTTATTAAGCTTCTATTATAAGCCAGGCACCATGCTAACCACTGAGGATACAGAAAGAGTTAAAAGAAGGCCTCTGCCCTCAAGGAACTCACAATAGGAAATAGTTAATAGAAGGAAAGTGATAAAGAGAGAGGGAATTCTGGTCATGAGGGACAACCAGGGAAAGTACTCAGAACCAAGAGATAAGAGTGTGTTTTCAGTATAAATGCTGATGCAGGCAGTTCTAGCCCAGTAACTATGTATGTAGTCTTTTATATCTGGGCCATTTCTATTTGCAACAGAAGGGAGGTAATGTTTCTTATTTTCATTGTTAAGAAAGTTTTGATTTATTGTCCAATTCTAATTCAACTAATCCACCCCCTGGATTTTCCGTATTTGTAAGGCGAGCTGTCAAAGCACCAATTTTCCCCCTTGGTGACAAACCGCGTCAGCAGGTATGCACTCTCCCTATTTCTCTATTTTTCTTATCTTTCCTCCCCATTTCTCTTTTTTCTCTTCTTAGGTCTGTCATCTTCTGTCTCTCCATTTCTTCTTTTCTCTCCCTCGCTCCCTATCGCTTTCTAAACTTTTTAAACATTTGCTCTGACACAGAAGGGTTATTTAGTACACTAGAATCCTATTTACTTTTCTATAATAATTACAGTGATATTTCTGCCAGACCTACATACATTAACAATTGAGGTTTTCATTGAAGAGATCTTTATTTTTTTCTTTTTTATTAATTTGTTTCAATTTTCTGCAATCACTTCCATAAGTGTTAGATTTTCTCCTCTTCCCTTACCTTTCTCTCCCCAGCATGCAATCTTATATGGGTTCTACATATACATTCTTATTAAACACATTTTCATTTTAGTCATGTTGCATGGAAGAATTAAAATGAATGGGAGAAACCATGGTAAAAACCCAAACAAAACACAACATAACACAAGAGAAAATATTTTGCTTCATTCTGCATTCCAGTTCCATAGTTCTTTCTCTGAATGAGGATGGCATTTTGCCTCAAGAGTCCTTTGGGAATGTTTTAGGTTGAATAGATCTTTATATAAAAACAATTTTCAATCATGTGACTTAACATTTCAGTGACACTTTAAAAATTTTATCAATCTATTTCCATCTCCTTAAGCTGTATAGTGCATACTAAAGTAGAATAATGTAGAATTATGAATAAAAACCCTCTCAATACTATCCTATGATTTTAAAAAATATTATTTTAAAAATATTATTATTAACCTAGTAAAATAATTCAACAATTAGATCCTGGCTAACAGAATTTGAGGCCTGAGTCATTGATGGTGGCCACTTTATCAATAATTCTATTCCAAGACTTCCTTCTCTGGTCATTTTCGCATGTGTTGCAACGCACAGGAGCCTAAGATCAAGTGATATCTCTTAGCTGTTATCCTCTCCACCATGTTTCCACATTGACACATCCCAAGTAAAGCTGAAGTAATTCCTTTGAGAGATTAGGTGGATCCAATCTCTGACCCATGGCTTGGAGTTCCAGGATTAATATTCACTAAACTCTAAAAGTAGTCACTCTGTAAACACGAACATTCTCAGTGTTCTGCTAGATTTAGCTGGACAGGGTCATAAACTTTAAGTTCCTCTTACAAGTAGAAGATGTTGCGGTGGATAGAGCCCCAGTCCTGAAATTCAAATCTAGCTTCAGACACTTACTAGTTATGTGACCCTGTGCAAATCACTTCACCCTCTTTGCCTCAGTTTCCTCATCTGCAAAATGAGTTGGAGAAGGAATGGCAAACCACTCCAGTATCTTTCCCAAGAAAACCCTTAATGGGGTCACAGAGAGTCAACCATGACCGAAACAACTTAACAGCAACATAAGTAGACCTTGGTTTGTATGGTGAGAAATTAAAATCATGGTCTACATTTTTTTAAAAAAAGGTCATGGAGGTGATGATAACATTACTTTCCTCCCAAATAGATGATGTGTTCGCTTCTCTTTCTCATAGAACAAGCTTTCAGTTAATATTTATTGTTAAGCTGGCTGATGGTTTGTTAGTTTGGTTTGTGGTGTGCTGTTCATTTTAGTTTTAGCTTCTATCAGTCCTGTTTGCTTCTAGAGAAGCTGAGTGCTTTGCTATCACTGTATGATTAATAAAGCAACTTCTGATTTATATAGCTCGTTAGGTGAATGTCAGTTCATATCACCTGCTCACATTTCCCTATGGAATTTAATGGAGTGCACATTGCACTAATGATGAATAAAACAGGAAAAGATTAGATGTGGTTGTTAGAAACAGTTGGATATACCAGAATAAGACATTTTATTCAAGCACCACACATTAAATCGGTTTTCTTAATTATAGGCATATTAATTACAGATGGCTTCTGTCCTTCCATTGAACAGAACTATGAGAAAACATTTTAATTTTTATTTCATTGTAATAAAATTTCATATTCATGCTATCTGTACTGTATACTAAAAATGACTCATTAACTTAGTAATTAAGTTAGAAGCAATTTGTTACAAAGCCAAATCAAGGATTTGTATTTAAATGAGTTCTTCCTAAAAGTTAAGCAAACATGAAAAGAAATTGGTTTCTTTATTAGAGCAGTTTTCTGCTCAATTAACCCTTAAAAGATTTGAAGCTAAATCTAATAATTTAACCTATTTTGGCATGAATAGGGTTTCGATAAGTATGGAGTATGTTGGGTTTTTTTTTCTGTTTTTGATGATTAAATTCATACTTCTTATGCCCTAATTAAGTTGATGTTCACTCTTATTTTAGATCTCCAGCTTGACTACTCATTAACAGATGAGTTCTGCAAGTACCATTTCTTAGTGGGCCTACTGCTAAGGGAGGTAGGAAATGCCCTACAAGAATTCAGGGATGTCCGGCAGATTGCAATTAGTGTGCTGAAGAATCTGTTGATAAAGCATTCTTTTGATGAAAGATACGCTTCAAGGGTGAGTTTTCTACAACGGAAGATGGGGAGGATTATAAGAAATGGATTTTTTTCTTCAGGTTTTATGAAGACTTTAGCCCTTTTGCTTCCTGGGACCCCTTTTTCCCTTCAAGGTTCAACTCAAATGAGATACCTATTTACAGGATCCCCTTCATGATTTTCTCATTTAATAGTACAGCTATTCCTTCCATATCATGACTTTTTGATCGCAGTTTCAATATATCACAGGTTGCCATAAGAAATTAAATGGAAATCTTGGGGGAATTTTGTAGAAGCTGCAGTACTGTAACTATCCCATAAAAGAAAATTAAAATATTCAGACCTTCTGTGGTATGAAGGGAAGACCAAAAAATTTTACGTGGATTTTCCAGATCACAAGGGCGCCATGTCTCTGCGATGTGGAAGAGATAACTGTACCCCTCTCCCCAAATTGCTGTGTCTTTATTGTTTATATATCCTGTATTTATCTGTAAACATATTGTATCCCCGTGTCCTTCAAGGTCAAGGACTGCATTTGTATCTCCAGTGCCAAGCATGTTGCCGGGCACATAGTAGGTACTTAATAAGTGCTTATGGATTGATTGCTTGATAAATAATGTGCCTGCAGAACATTAAATGGACTTTATATGTCTAATAATTTTCTCTAAGTCACAAGATTGTTAGGTACCACCCTAGAGCAGAGCATGCCAAACTTCACAACCAAACTAGAGTAAAATTCAATTGGGAAATGTTTAACAAAATCAATTTTAAAAAAATACCACATAAGTAATGTTGATTTGTGAATTTCTAAGTCATTGAATGGCCCCCAAAGCTCCATTTCTATTTGACTTTGACACCATTGCTGTAAATGAAGACATACTGAAAAAGCATCCTTCTCTTAAGTTCTCACAGTGACGTGGTGAGTGAGGCTCCCGTGTTTGTGTCTTATTTCAGAGTCACCAAGCAAGGATTGCTACTTTATATCTACCTCTATTTGGCCTACTAATAGAAAATGTCCAGCGAATCAATGTGAAAGATGTGTCGCCCTTCCCGGTCAACCCCAGCAGTGTAAGTGAGCATTTTGGTTGGTTTGTTATTTTAGGGGCTCCATAAGATCTTGGTGAACCGCACTGAATGGGGAATGAGATATTCTGATTTTATAGTTACTAGAATTTTCAAATTCAGCCCTCACACTGTTCCCTCATTTTAGAACTACAGCGTGGAGTTGGTGAGACTTCACATCTATAGTGAACATCTTAAGTTGTCAAAGTCATGTCACCTTCTGTGTGTCATTTGACTATCACAGGTGTTGACTTTAAAATTTTTTTAAATGAATTAATACATATTATATATAGCTTATGAGACAATCACTTACTACATTTAGTGAGTGACCAGGGACTGTAATGTGCTCCCAGCAACCCCCAACAGGATCAAGTCATGGAAAGTCCCAGAGACCCTGACCATAGCATCAGAATAGCTCAGAGATGTTGGATGAGAAGGAAGAAGGAAGCTAGGATATACCTGAGATAGGACCTAAATGATAATGCTAAGGACAAGTGGGGATTGATTCCACTTCATAATCCAGGCTTTCCGACTTACCACTTCCGTTGTAACATATGTTGTTGTTCAGGTATTTCAGTCGTGTCTAATTCTTTGTGACCCCATTTGGAGTTTTCTTGTCAAAGACTGGTTTGCCATCTCCTTCTCTAGCTCACTTTACAGATGAGGAAATTGAGGCCGACAGGGTTGAGGGACTTTCCCAAGGTCACCTAGCTAGTAAGTGTCTGAGGCTGGATCTGAACCCATGAAGATGAGTATTCTTGACTCCAGGCTTGGTGCTGTATCACCAACCCCTGTTGCACTATACAAGTCTCTAGACCTGTTTCCCAAATAAAATGGCAATAACAACCCTTGTTCCACATACCTCGTGAAATTGTGAGCTTCCAGTTTGTACTAGCACTATTAGAGCTTAAAATGCACTGAGACTTTTGGGACGCCCTGTATAGGTAAGAGTGACCCCCTGTGTATGTGAGAGTTGGTATTAGAAGGCAGTATGTAGTCATATGGATTTGGAGGTAAAGGACTTGGGTTGGAATGTTCATTCTGCTGCTTGCTTCTTACGTGACTTTGGGCATTAACTTCCCTGGGGGTACTCTTTGCTCAGATATGAGATGAGGTGATAGATGAGTGGGTCTCAAGGTTGTTGGTCTCAGGACCCCTTTACACTCTTAGAAACTACTGAGGACTCCCCCCATCCGCCAAGAGCTTTTGCTTATGGAGATTACATCTGTATTTATTGTGGTTGAAAATACTAATTTCAACTTTGTCTTATTGTTTTTATTATTGTTAAAATCCCTTTGACCTCACAGACCCCTTGAAAGAGTCTCAGGGACCCCCAAGATTCCCTGCACCAGACTTGGACAGCTGCACTAGACAGTCCTGTAAATCCCTTCTAGGCCTTCCATCTTGTTATGGCCTGTATCTGCAGATGTTCTTCTGCTGCCCAGAAAAACCAACGTTTTTTCTTAGACATCCAATTTTTCTTTTTGTCAGTGTCATAAAATTAGTCCCTGGGAAATGTATTTGCCTTCCCTTTCCTGTTTTAGCCTCCTCTCATCTTTTATATGATTCATTCTTTTCTGGACTCTTAAAACATTTATATACTTCATCTCCTTGCGATTTTCAGAGCTCTTTATTCTCAAGATCACAGTGATATATTTCTTCTTATTCTTTCTGTTTCCTTCATAAACTTTGACTTTTGGGGTTGGTCTCTAACTTGTACTTCGCCTGCCTTGGGAATTGTAACTTGCCCTTTCTCTTTTTCCTTCCATTTTCAGTCATTGAGGTCAAAAGTCTTTTACTCAGGCAAATTCAAAAGCCAAGTGCAAGTGGTTCTCCTTTTCCCCCTTTCCTTTCTTTAACAGACACTGTCTTACCTTCCAAGGAATTTGACATTCTATTTATCCTCTACTATCTTCCACCTGGCCCTCCACCCTCACTTCTCTCTCGGAATCCTTACCTCCATTCAAGTCTCTCCTCCATCAGATCTTTCCTGATGCCTACAGTGGCTACTGATCTCTGCCTTCTCTGAATTCCTTTATACATTATTTGCTTTGTATATGCATTGTGTTACTAGTGTGGTTTTAAGCTATAAAACTGCGCTGACTTTTTGGAATACCCTCTATTTTGTAGTTCTTTATATATATGTCTGTGTGTGTGTGTGTGTGTGTGTGTGTCTTCGTCTTCCTCTCAATAGAATGAAACCCCAGGAGGGCAGAGACATTTTTTTTATTTCATTCTTTTCTTTGTAACTCCAATGCCTAATACAGTGCCTTTCCTTCATAAATGTTTCCTGAATTGAATGACCTCTTTCCTCACTCGTGCAAGGAAATAGAAAGCCTTAAAGATCCTTTTAATATCCTGATTCTTATTTCTATAGTATGAGTAAAAATAATAATTCATTGTTCAGTCATTTTCCAGTTGTGTCTGACTCTTTGTCACCCCCATTTTCTAGGCAGAGATACTAGAGTGATTTGCCATTTCCTTCTTCAGATTATTTTACAGATGAGGAAACTGAGGCAAACCAGGTTAAATGACTTGCTTAGGGTCACACAGCTACTAAGTGTCTGAGGCCAGATTTGAACTCAGAAGGATGAGTCTTTCCGACTTCAAGCCCCCAAATAGTAATAAAATTATAATAGCTAACATTTATATAAAACTTAAAGGTTTGCAAAACTCTTTACAAATATTTACTATTTGATGTTCACAACAACCCAGTGAAGTAGATACTGTCATTATCCTCATTTTGAAGAAGAGGAAAATGAGACTGAAAGGGGTTAAGTGACTTGCCTAAGGTAACACATCCAATAAGTATTTGAACTCAGTTCTTTCTTCCTGGCCTCCCAGTCTCGGGCTCTATTAAGGATACCACCAACTTTCCTCATGACATTTCTTCATATCCTACTTTCCTGGTTTTCCTTTTTAGCTCCTTGGCCTTTATCCCACATTCTATGATCATATTTGCATGTTTTCACAGGTTGCTCTTTTAAGTTTCTGACCTTTTCCACTTTTTAGTGCAACGCAGTCCCTTTTCACTAATTGTTCTTCTGTGGTCAGATAGAGCTTTGATGCTTTTCCTGTCTTATCATCTTCTGCTTTATTCAGGTTGAGAGACATGGACATTAAACTGTATACGTATACATATGTATGTATATGTGTACATATATATATACATTACACATAAATATGTATAATATGCTTAACTTTCTCTAGTGGCTGTTACGTTTTACTATGAAACATTTTCTACCCATGTTTGCCCTGTTACTGTTATATAGCAGAGGTTATTGACCTGGGGTCCACAGACTTTTCCCAGTCCCATGTCTACCTTCAAATTTATCTCTAACCAAGGATAGATTTCAGGGGATGTGTAAACTTGGATGGGGGGAAAATATACCTTTATTTTTATTAACCTCTTAACTGCATTTTGGCATTTTCTTTAATTATTTAAAAACATTATTCTGAAAAGAGGTTAGCCCTCTGGCCATGACCCTAAAAAAGTTCAGAAGTCCTGTTCTGCAGATACATAAAAAAGGAACCTATTAACTGAACCACATAGCTGATTGGTGAGAGAGTCCTGTTCTGCAGATACATAAAAAAAGGAACCTATTAACTGAACCACATAGATGATTGGGGAGAATCTTATGTAATTTACATGTAAGAAAATTACCACCAGAAATTAATGAATCTTAATAGAATTGTCATTGTCATCATAACAAGCATGATATAGTACTTACTACATGTCAGACACTGTGCTAAATGCTTTACAATTATCTTGTTTGATTCTCACAATAACCCTGGCAGGTAGGTGTTATTCCCATCATATAGATAAGGAAACTGAGGCAAGCAGGGTTAAATGACTTGTCCAGGGTCACACAGTTACTAAGTGTCTGAGGCTAGATTTGAACTCAGGTCATCTTGACTCTAGGCCCAGCACTCTGTCTCCTGTACCACCTAGCTGCCCATCCCAGTTACCCTTTTTTTCTCACAAAAATGTCTGACTGCCCTGTGTTTGATTTCTTTAGTGCTTCCTCTATATTAATAATTTTCCAGCATTTTTGAAATCATCTTTCCCTTTGAAATAGAAACTAGAAATGCTCAGTGGTCCCTGTAATGTCTTCAATGTAGATTATTCCTTTTTCATGACATTACCCTCAGTTTCATTATCTTATACTCCTACCTCATCTGATTTATTATTTTTTAAATAAATTTTAAATAGTTCCTTCTCTTTGCAGGATAATGCCTCCGTGTAAGCAATAAACAGGCCCAGCCTGGATATTACTGCCTCTTTTACATATCCGCGCTATGGTTGCTTTGCTTTTAAATCTACTTTCCTATAAAATGTACAAATGAACCACAGAGTAATAAGCTGTGTGGCGGCCTTGCCTTACTCTCCTCTCCATTTTCGCTTCATTTCCTAACCTCCATTGACCGTGAGGATACATTTCATGTTGGCATGTCGTAACCTCACATTATTTCAGAAGTTTTAGCAAAACAATCCAATCAAATCCAGCCAGTTCAGGTTTCCAGGAAAGGGATATATAAGGCATTGTGTTCGGTGCTGGGGTAACAGAAGAAAAACAGAAACTTTCCTTGCCCCCACGGAGCCTACATTCCCCAGAACCTAGAAGGAAGCTAGAGATTCTAAGAGGGGAGATGAGGTAGGAGTGCCTTCCTGGCATGGTGGGTAGCTTATGCAAAAGCTCAGGAATACGAGGTAGTCTGCTAAGTTTGGGAAATAGTAGCTACACCAGTTTAACTGGAACATAGCATACAAAAGGGAGTAATATGGAGTAAAGTAGCAGCTAGGTGGTGCAGTGTGATAGAGCACTGGGCATGGAGTCAGGAAGACCTGAGTTCAAAGCTAGCCTCAGAGAAGTCACTTAACCGTGTTTGCCTCAGTTTCCTCATCTGTAAAATGAGCTGGAGAAGGAAATAGCAAGTTACTCCAGTATCTTTGCCAAGAAAACCCCAAATGGGGTAACAAAGAGTCAGACACAACTGAGCAACAAAGAAGTGTTGTGGATTTTTTAGTCAGTAGGCAGCTCACAGCAATCTTTATGTACAGTTTAGTGGGCCCCATTTCTTTTTGAGTTTCATCCCACTGAATTAGATGATTTCTGGGTTTCTTTCCAGCTCTAATATTCCATGAGTCACCAAAAACCTTAAGGCTAATTAATGTATGAGTCTGGATTTGACAGCCAAGTGGCTGTCCTGAATCCTGGGCTAATGACTAGTGACCTCTGACACATCCTGCTACCCTATGAATTGAGGGTTTGGATTACTTGTATTTGGATTCATCAAGGTTTTGCTGTATCTTATAAAAGGCACAGATCACTAAATGAAAAAGAATATTGTACTTCAAATGAGAAGACCTCAGTTCAGTTTCTGATCCTGAAGTATTTATTACTAGCTGTGTTTCTCTGGGCAACCCACTTAACTTCTCCATGACTTAGTTTCTTCATTTGTAAAATGAGGCAAAGCATAATTGTACTACCTACCTCAAAGAGCTGTTGCAAGGACATGCTTTGGAAACATGATTTTAAAAAATTCATATCTATTTATGGGATGAGATTTCATTAAAAACTTAAAACTCTGAATTTTTAAAAAATTACCATTCCTTGAGATCTTCAGCCTGTTAAAATGCATAGACAGCAACTGCTTTCTATAAAACTTTTTAGGGAACAGGAAGTGACTCTTAAATATCAGGAAAACAAACTGAGTAGTGCTTCCTTTGCAGCAAAATGGTGATTCCCATCGGAGGCAGATGTGGAAGGAGTTGTGAACAAATCTCCTCTAAATATTTCAGAATTTAATTTGCTCTTTGGAAATTACTTTTCATTCTCCATTTAGAAGGTTCCTTTCCTAAAGTGTTCTGTACTTATGTTGCATAAGAAAAACTCAGTCATTATCCCTCCTTTCTTCCTATTCCATTTTTTACTGATCCTTTAGTACAGTAGGAATTACATTTGGAAAGGCTAAGCATAGAAACAGTTAAAGCAGAACCACACCAGGACTGTGTTCTGAAAGAAGCAGGTGCTTCTTTTTAGCTCATGAACCTTGGAGAAAATGCAGGTTAGAAGATCGCACTCAATGACGCACTCACACTCACACCAGGTCTTCCTTTTACAAGAGGAGTGTCAATTTATTAAGCATGAAGAATTAAACTTTGGGAAAATTTGAGCTCAGGGACAAAGATAGAAACATCGTTCGTTAATCATGGTAAATTAGTTCATTTAGACAAATTCTTTCAGCTAGAAACTCATTTTAGAATCTAGATAGATGAATTTAGATAGAAATTCAATTTTAGTAACATCCTCTAGCAGCACCACTTGAGAACTGGCCTGTGCCCCATTGACCTATAAAGTACACTTTTAAAAAATTAAATGTTTTGTGAGAAACTTAATATTAAATGTCAATACAGTTATCTAAAAATGCTTAGTTACTCTTTACATTTAAATTAATTCATTGTTCTTTAACACATAAAGAATAACAATTTTTCAGGCTCTCTCTCCAAGTCCCTGGAAAGGTTTTGTGATCATTCATTCTTGCTCTCTTTTGCATATGGGACGTAGATTTTTTTTAAATTCCCTTTTGTGCAAGGGTTTTGGTTCTAACTTCTTTAACTGTATCATATATTTCATTCTTGAAGGTTTAGTCAACAGTAATGTGACCCTCTGCTTAGTCAACGTTATAGTCTGTACTGCCTCAAAAGTTTTAAGGAAGACCCATGGTTAATCAGGTTCAGGCTTTTCTTTTCTGGGGAAAGGGACTGAAGTTTTTAGAGGTATACCACCATCTTGGCAATAAAGAAATATCCTTAAAAATGTATCCAAAGCCTTCTGCATTTGTCATGGAAATATTTTCCCATAAATGTGAAGAAGACCAAGTCTTTGCAAAACTGAAGCAATAATTGTGTGAATCTTAACATGGGGAATATTGATTAGCCTGGCAGAGTGGACCCACTTTGCCCCCTGAATTAGCAAAATAATACTTATCCACTTGTTCATGATATTTACTGGGTAATTACTGTGCTTGTGGCACTATGGTACATCCTTCGGGCAAACGAAAAGATTCAGAAAAAAATAAGATAGGGTACCTGCTTCCATAGATCATATAGCCATTAGGGGATGTAAGATATGTACCCAAGTAACTAGTGCAAGCCTTTGTGTAAAAGTGCTATAAGAAGGTATATTCAAATTCAAAGGAAAGATTATTTTTGTCTTGGGGAAATACAGGGTGTCCCAAAAGTCTTAGTATGGTTTTAAGGTCTCAGAACTTACATTATAAAGCTCTAGTTAATAGAGAGTACTTCAGAGATTCTTTCTGTAGGAAAACAGATATGTGGGTATAAAAGTTGAAAATTAATAATATTTTCAACTTATGCTCTCATTCTTGTGAATATCTTTCCTTATATACTCTATAGAGCAGAGAGTGTTAACTTTTTGTGTGTTGTGCACCTCTTAGGCAGGATACGGATGCTTATAGATTCCTTTTCAACATACTTTTAAAAAATTCATTAAATAAAATACATAGGAAATGAATTATATTGAAATGGAGTTATTAAAATATTTTAAAAACAAGTTAGGCTAAGAACCCTTAATCTAAAAGAACGGCACAGCATATTGGAGGCATTTCTGGACCTCTTCACATTTTGTAACTGTCATCACAACATTCAGCATTGTTGTCTATTTTCTTTCACTTTCACAGGGCTGACTTACCCTCTTTTCCCAGCACATGGTCCTTCATATCTTTTATACCCTTTATTGCTTGTGAATTCTTTTCAGTACTGGACTGCAGCCTACTTGGATCAGCTCTCCTTTAGATTCTTGAAAGATCAGGGTATTTATTCCATGAATGACAACCAGTTAGCATCATGAATAGACAGAAAAGAAAACTTTGGGCTTTGGCAACGGGGAGCAACCTGTGCTTGTTAAAGTGCTAGGTAATTTCCCAGTTTTGAGCCAGTATTCTCTCCCCTCCGTCCTGCGCTTACCATCTTCAGTACCTGCACAAGATAATAGTAGTAATGATAGCTCACATTTATACAATACTTTAAGGTTTGTAAAACACTTTTCAAACATTTCCTCATTTTAGTTCTTACAGGAGGGAGGTACTGCTATCATCCCTGTTTTACAGAAACTGACAGCTACTAAGTGTCTGAGACTGAATTTGAATTCATGTTCGTAAATCAAGTGCATTATCCGCTGTACCCCTAGCTACCTCTGATAGAGGCACTGATAAATAGACTAAACTAAGGTTGTAAAGACAGCTCCGGAAAAAGGAGAAATGCAAGTTATCCTGCAACTCAGCAGAAAGGGATTAAGAGAGAGATGTTGAAGGTGGGCTGCTTTGTCTACTTTATCTCACCTGATCGCATGAGGTATCTGTCAAAGTAACTTACAAACCCAGAGGCACTCTACAAATTCAAATCATCATATTCTCCAGCTGTAAATATGCCGTGTCTCCTTTCCTTCCCTCCCTTTTCTATCCCCATCTCATTCCTCATTTTCACTTTGGTTGCCTCTTTTCTCACTTTCTCCTAGTTAGTGTGAGGTTATTCATATAACTTGTTAAAAGAAAAAAAGTGCCCTCATCTTCCCCGAGATAGAATGATTTTAGGTACTAAATATGGACTAAGAATCATGACTTTTTTTCCCTCTCTCTCTCTTTTTGGGGGTTGACAGACTGCAAAGGATGACTCACTTAATATGCCAACTACAAATCCATTAGTTACCCCACAGAAATCAGGAAACACGCTGGATAACAACCTCCATAAAGACCTCTTCGGGGTTATCTCTGGCATTGGTAAGGCTTTTCATGTTGTCTGCTTTCCTTTAGTTTTAAATTTCTGCCAAAATGATCTTTTTTAATGTCTGAATGAATGAGTTAACATTTTTAAAGCATGAATTTCTGCTTTGAATTTTTTATTTTTTGTCTTGAGGGAAAAAAAACCCCTATAAACTTCCAGTGCTAGATTGACATAATGCCTCTGATTTTATATGGAAATGCAAGTAAAGCATTTTAAAATAGCTTATGTATAATATTTGGAGCCTTTATGTCACTGTAGATTTTTATTCAATAGTCAGCATTTTAACTTAAAATTCTGTTGTTTATGCTTTCAAAGAATTAGGTTGGGTGGGGAAATCAAAGATAGCTTGTACATAATCTCAATTTACAATAATAGAGTTTTACACTTAGATATAAAGGAGAGCATCATAAAAGAAATAGTGATGTATTGCTGGTGAAATTTTGCAAAATATCCTTAAATAGAGTCTAGAATGTCTTATTGGTTTAAAGGAAGTCCTACGTAATAGATCTAGATCAAGGTTTTAATTGTATAGGGTTATAAATTAGGTCCTTTCATGGATGCAGAAAGGAAAATCTGTTATCTTACCAGTCCTTTACTATGTGAGATGTCAGTCTAGACCCCAGACTAGAGAAATATTTTAAATACCTTGTAACTAAATTGTCACACACACTTTCACAGTCTCTCTGTCTCTTTTCTTCCCATCCCAATCTGGATTGATTTTAAATTGTATTATGGCTTGCAGATAAACCTTGGGAAGGTTGCCTGATATCACACTATGAGTTAGTAGAAAAACAAGAATGAAATCTTGGATCTCTCCATTGGCCAATGCACATTGTTGGATTTTGTGATATCTGAATTTCCAACAAGCTATCCCTATTTGAAGCTCAGATGTTCGAGAGTATCATGTTATCAGAGACTGGAAGACAGAAGGGCCATCAGAAACCAATTAGAGCAACCCTCTCATTTTACAGTTTGAGAAACTGAACCTCAGATGGGTGACATTACTTGTCCAAGGTCATCAGTTGGCTGCCAAGTTGAATTTTGAACACAAGTCCTCTCTTTTCCCCCTCACTGTACTAGCTGTATGCTGACCTTGATGCATTTACATAGGACTTAAATAAAACGATTTGCCCCTTCCCCACTACTCAGTTGTGTTTGAATTCCATTGTCCGTACCACATTTCATGGGAAGTCTGATACATATCAAGGCCTGTACTCAAATGTCTGCTATATTCTTCACCGCTGAGAAACAATAAACGAAACCAAAACCAAAAATTTAAATCCTTTGTTTCCTTCCTTTCAGTCAGCCTGTCCATGAGCTAGACACAGTCAAATCTGAACGTGTTCTTTTATTCTGTGAAAATTTCCAGTTGATTTGAGTCCAAATGCCTATCTTCTAGCCAGACTTTTCCTTAAAACCGCCTCGAAGGCTCTGCTGCCCACATAGATTCCTCACCAGATGGTCTTATCATTTTCAAGTGTGACATATACCAGGATGCTTGAAACCTGCTGATCTGTTGCTCGGGTGAAGTTTGCATATGATTAGCTTAGTTTTAAATAGCAAATATTCTTTGCTTCAGGTATGCCTCCTCTGCCTTCTCTTTTCTCTGTTGCCCCGTGCAATCTGCATGGTAATTAAAGGGGGGATGAATCTTTTTAGATCTTTATTTCACTCACATGCTGTTCATCAAAGGTTTTTTAGTCATCTGTAGAGTCCAACTGTTGAAAACATGAATGTAATTCTGCTATGTATGTAGTTGCTTTTGAATCATTGTATCACCATCTGTTTCCTTGAGACTAGGATGTTGGTTCTGGAATCTGGCCTGGAATTCTGAGATTTTAGGAGCTGTTTTACTTGCAGTTCCTGAGCCTTAAAATGAGATTGAAAGTTTTATTTTCTTTTTTCCCCACCTAAATCCTATCTAGCACAGCAGAGCTAAGTCACAAGGAGGTCAGAAAGACCCTGGGATTAGCTCTTGTTCTAGCGTCCATCTGTCCACTAGTATAAAACAGCTGAGAGTTATGTCCTCCCTTCACCTTTCTCTGCTGTGGCCTCCAGCATACACTGTTCTAACATGCTGTCTGTGTAGCGCAGGATGAGGAAAATAAGCCTCCTGTTCTTGGATTTTTTTTTTACACTTTTCAGTCTTTGTTTCTATTTTCAAATTTGCCTTTTTCTCTCTGTTCTCATTCCTGATATGGTGGAAAGAGTTCTGGACTTGGAACTGGGAGAAGCATGGATTTGAATCTCTAAGCCTTAATTTCTTCATCTGTAAAATGGGGAGAATATCATGAGATAATAGATTTAGAGCTGGAAGTGCCCTTAGTCAAGTCCGGCTCCCTCATTTTACATGATGAGGATACTGTGATTGAAATAAATGAAATGGCTTTTCCAAGCTAGTAAGCAATTGTCTAAGACAGGATTTGAACTCAGGTCTCCAAGTCCAGTGCCCTATCCATTGCTTTACCTCGTTACCTCACACCTCCTAGAGTCTAACTTACAGTGTTGTGAATAAGGTTGGCTACTATTTATTAAGCATGGGAGAAGAATTGGTATGATGGAAAGAGCTTTGCCCTTGGAGTCAACCGACCTAGGTTCCAGTGCCACTTCAGATACTTCCTAGCTATTTGCCCTTGGACAAGTTCATTTTTCTCATCTACAAAAAGTGATGATGAGGGATTGGCAGTTGGGAAGGGGATTTTCATCACTTCGGTTCTAACTCTCCTGGGTTACTACAATACAAAAAGCATTTGCAGCATTTATGTGTAAGCTGATGTTACCTATCAAGGATGAGAAACCTGCAGGCATGAGGCCACATGTGACCTTCTAGGTCCTCAGGTGCAGCCCTTTGACAGAATCCAAGTTTTATAGAACAAATTCTTTTATTAAGGGAATTTGTTCTGTGAAGTGTGGATTCAGTCAAAGGGCTGGACTTGAGTTCTTAGACCACGTGGCCTTGAGGCCCCTGGCTCCCTACTCCCGAAATTTCTAAACAATATATGGAAACGCTGGGCACTACCATTCAGCACTGTACTTAAGTCTCAAAGAGGAGCTCAATTTAAATGCTGGTGCCTGAACATTTATCAGGCACGTTCTATGGTGCCAGTCACTGTGCTAAATGCTGGGGATACCGAGAAAGGTAAAAAATAGTCTTCCAAAGAGTCTAATGAGAGATATCCTGCTAACAGTTATGCAAACAAGCACGTATGGGATAAATTGGAGATAATCAACCGAGGGAAGGCCCTGAGAAATGTTGGTGACACTGCCTCTTCACTGAGGCATAAGACTTGGCTTGGAGTTACCTTTAACATGTTCATCGTTTTGTCAGAAACCAATTAATTAAGAAATGCCACAAATGTGTGACTTGGTAGAAAGCTGGGCCTGAATCCAGAGCTGATTCTACCCCCTCCCGCTTCCATTACAGAAAGCCAGAATGCAGGCAGGTGAGTGCTTCAGTCCCATGAACAGCTGTTAGACCTATTGAATTCCAAATGCTCACTCCCTTCCCAGGTAACCAGTAACCTAATCCCAATTACTATGGCTTCAAATTAATAATGTGTACCTAAGGCTGCTGCCTACATTTGCAAGACTGCAGTGCCAAAAAAGCATTGGATACCATCTGCAAAACCAAATGTCAGTCATTTCTGGTTTATAGCATACCCTTTGCATCCATAATTGTTAAGTACGAGCATATCAACTTACGGCATGTTAATCTGTGGTTTTGGTGACCTTTGGATGGTGGAAATACTGTCTTGCATCAGGCAGTGAGCCTAACTCCTTATGACCATCAAAGAGAAGTGGAAATGCTAATTATGTCTCCAGAGGCGTGTTTTTCTCACACCAGTCCCATAATTTCTTGCTCCAAGCAGCATGATGTCACTAACAGAAGAATATTAGATTTGGAACCAGGACCTAGCCTGTTACTTATGGGATCTTTCACAAGTCAGCCTCCTTCCGGGAGCTTAGCATCCTCTTTGATAAAATAAGAGAGTTTCTGGGCTTCCAGTATTTTAAGGGCTGTCATGTGGAAAGCTGGTTGTTCAGTTTATGAACGGTTCATGTTGTTTTTTATGAACTGTTTAGGAACTGAACTTTATGAACAGTTCAGTGAATGGAGTGTTGGATTTGAAGTCAGAAGGAAGAGTTTAAATTCTGCCTCAGACACAAGCTGTAAGTGGGCAGATTTCTTAGCCACTGTCTGCCTCAGTTTCCTCATATGTAAAATGGGGATAATTTGCCTCATAGTGCTGTTACGAGGACCAAATGAGATTGCATGTGGAAAGCATTTTGCAAACCTCGTTGCTGTTTGATTATCAATCATGTTCAACTCTCCATGACCCCATTTGGGGTTTCCTTGGCAAAGATACTGGAGTGGTTTGCCATTTCCTTCTCCAGCTCATTTTAGAGACGAGGAAACTGGGGCAAACAGGGTTCAGTTATCAGCCCAGCATCGTACAGCTAGTAAGTGTCTGAGGACAGACCTGAACTTGGCATGATGCGTCTTCCCAGGTCTACTCTATGCATCATGGTACCACCTGTCTACTCATTGCAAATCTTAAAGTGCCATAAAAATGCTACTTATTTTCATTGTTATTTTGGTATCGTTCTTCTTGGTCACATGATTCAGAAATGCGAATAGTGGGTGAAAATTGTTAGGACAGAATTAGGCTTAATATCAGGGAAAAAAACTTCCTAACAATTAGAAACTGTCCAAAAGTACAATGTGTTGCATCAGGAAGTTGTGGGTTCCCTCTCATTACTCAAAAAATTGATGATTTTTTTGATGACTATTTGGAGATTTTTGAGGAAGGAATTTCAATAGATGTCTAGACCAGACCAGAGGGTCGCCAAGGTCTCATCCAACTTTGATTTTAGGACAAGGTGATCTCTAAGGTCCCTGCCACTCAGTCCTAGAGTGCAGTTCCTAAGACTTTCATGGGTTCTTAATTCCTTTGACTGTTGTGTAGTATGACAATGGAGACTTATTTGTTTTTTTTATTGTGGTTGCTACGGGTAAAGGTACATTTTATCTTCTTTGGGAAAAACAAAAACAGAAGAAACAAAAAACCAATTAGTTCCACTTCTGGAGTGCTGAACGTCTAGAGTGCGGCCTCTTTGGGGTGTTTGGGATCAAGGTTACTCTGTATATGAAGTCATACTTTCCATGCGTGCACGCTTTTTAATCCCCAAGCTGATACTGACTGCCTGAATTTTAAAAGGTTGAGTAGTTGAATAAAATGCACAAGCCAACTTCCTAGCAGAAATAATAGTAGCGTTTTTAAAAATTGCGGTATGTAGCTATATATTTAACATTTATTCCCTATTTTTTCTTTAAAAAAAATTTTTTTAGCATCACCCTATACCACATCAACACCAAATATCAATAGTGTGCGAAATGCTGACTCAAGAGGCTCTCTCGTCAGCACCGACTCTGTGAACAGTCTTCCAGAAAGGAACCTTGAGAAGACCAACTCGCTCGACAAGGTAGTTTTTATTTTCATGTCTCTTATAGTCCTTCATCATGTGATTAGATTTAACCCAAGGTCATGAACATTTGCCTCAATAAGTCCTAGCCATTTACCGAAAGGAAATGGGCCTGAGAACTTTGACCTGCTGCCTTTCTGCCCTGGGCTGCTTTGCCCCTTTTTAAGCAGCCTAGTGGCCCCCTCTTTCTCATAGGATCACCTTAGCCCACTCAGAACTCTTGAGTTCTAGCACAGACTTCTTACCCTGGTATTTAAGGTTTTGTTAGCCTTATTCCCTTCTAGTTTCCTTAAAAATCTGTCAAATTGGGCAAAGATTTCCTAATCTTATCCTGTCCTTTGCCTCCTCCATTCTTTCACTGCAGTCACCCCATAATGTCTCCATATACTCTTCCAATTTCTTTCATTTTCTCTTGAGGCCTAGCTCAGCTATCACTTCTTTTCATGAAGGCTTTCCTGATTTTCAGACTTCTTCTGTTCCACCGACAGTGACTTCTCTCCTCTAATGACTTTGTCTAGAGCTTTCCTTTGCCTTTATAGAAATTTACCTGTTATCATTCTTGGCTGTCTACATCGCTCTCTCCCTACGTTAGATTATTAGTTCCTTTAATGCAGAGACTGTTAGTTTTTTCTTTTTTGTGTCTATAGAGCTTTACACATAGTAAGCATCTAATGAATGCTTTTTGAACGCAGTCAGGCCTCCCAAATTCCTGAGTTTCAGGTTGTCCTTTGTTATTTCCTTAAGGTTTCTTTTTCTCTGGAAGCCCCACTACCCCTTCTCCCAGACTACTCTCTGTCTTGTTCCATTATCCTTGAAAAATATTCACTAAACAGCTGATCTGTCAGGTTGAAGTTGATTCTATGCAGTATTATATCTCTATGCCTACAAATCATCTGCACCCGGTCACGTCTGGGGCCTGTTTACCTCCTGTCCGCCACCTACAAAGCCCACATTAGACCCTTTATCTCTTCCTCGTTTTTCAAAGTTCATGCCCTCTCTGGGGCCTGCCTTGTATCTCCCCTTCAATCTAAGGGAATAGCTCACTTGCAGGGCCCTGAGTCCAGTGACTAATCACATTTTTTACCTGGATCAAGTTCCTAATTCTACCCACTCTCTCAGCTTCTCTTTGATGACAGATGCATCACTAAGGTGCCTGGTGGCTACCTGCTGGATTCTAGAAATTGATTATTTTGAAAATGCATTATTAAGCAGTAAGAATAATAACCAGTCAACATTTATTAAATGCCTACAGCTGTGAAAGGCAATGGGTCACGTGTTGGGGATACGTGTGTGTGTGTGTGTGTACACGTATCTACACACACACACATATATGTGTATATATATATATATATATATATAATAGATATGAGATAATTTGAGGGAAAAATCTGTAGCAACTAATGGGATCAGGAAAGGCTTCATACAGAAGATGGTACTTAAGCTGAGCTTTGAATGAAACTAGGAATAGCAGGCATCCTACCAAAAGGAAGAAAGATGGTAGACAAGAGAAAGCTCCCCTTGTAATCAAGATATCACAAGGAGTTCGTATGATTTTCTACAAAGGAATGGAGAAAACACCATAGTTGTTACCTCCGTTATCCCCAAAGAACCCAGAATTAATAATAAGAAGAAGAACAAAATGTATCTTTTGGAAAGATATATACACACACATACAATACATATGTGCTTACATATACACATACATATATGTATTATATATGTCATTTCATTTAAACTTCAGAACCACCCTGTGAAATAGGGGCTGTTATTATTTCCATTTTACAGATGATGAAACTGAGGCTTGAGAAGTTAAAAGACTTGCCCAGGGTCACACAGCTAGTGAGTGTCCAAAGCAGCATATGAACTCACACCTCCCTGACTCCCAGCCCAAAGCACCAGCCTCTGTACTACTTAGCTGCCTAATTAAATCCAAAGAGGAAAATTGACTTCTTCCGCTTTATAAGGAATGAATCAAGGGCAGAACCTAGTTAAAATGGTCTTCTTCCTAGCTTCTATTTCGGTCCTCTTTTCCTGAAATAACCAAGGCTTAGACTTTTTGATGCTCTGTAGAAAAGCCTAAAAAATGTCGAATGGCGCCTCAAAACAAATGTGGTCAGTCTTGTTATCAGTACCGCAGTTTGAATATTGGAAAATTTTATCATTCTTATTTTTTTTACTCTCCAAGTCATAAGCATATCTTCTAATACCATTTCAGCTCTATTCATTCCATAGAGAATCACTATTTCTCCAGGACTTGAAAAATGCCCTCCTTCCTCATTTGTAATTTCACCTTATGTTTCAGTAGCTGACTCTTCTTGGACTTAGGAGAATGCCATCTTGTAGAGGTAGAGGCCTCTTGGTGATGGAAATCTCAAGAGATGTATTTAACCTTTCCCCTTGAACCTAACATGCCTTCGTGTGACAGAGGGAGAAACTTCTCAGAAGGCATTCTGCTTATGTCACGCGCAGCCCTGGAGAGGAGGAAGAGAGCTGCCAGTCAGCCAAGAGAAATCGGGTCACCATGGACTTCTCCCTCCTGACAATCCCGCCTTTGCCAGAGGACCCCTTGCATGCCGCACTTCCGTTGCCTTTGCAAGAAGTACTTGGTTTTGTAGTTGTCCAAGTGTGAGGCTGATGTTTGGAGTGATAACACTAGCAGTACATTTTTGCCACAAACTTGCACCAGTTTTTTTCTTCCTGGAAAAAGAAAATAATTATAACAATAATAGCTTATGTACCAATTTAACATAATTTAATATTTCAACAATAATTTTATTAATATCAGTTTTAATATAATTTAATTCATATCCATTTCAGTTAATATCAGTAATTTAAGTAATATCAGTTTATTCATTAATACATTGATATTTAATACAATATGCTTATAAATCAGTGGAATTATATATTATTTCTTTTCTATAAGAAATAATATATTTAATGATAGTAATTTAATAATAATGTAAATGCAAATTGCTTTACCAAATTATCACATTTTATCCTCATAACAGCCCTGTGAAGTGAGTGATATTATATTTTACCATCCTACCCACCATTCTATCCATCATTTTTATCGATCATTTCACAGATGAGGAAACCAGGACCTGGAAAAGTAAAATGACTTGCCATGGTTAAAACAGCAAGTAATTGTCCAACATGGGATTTTAAATCAAGTATTCCTGACTCCCAAGTGCAGCACGCTCCCTACTGTGCCCACCTTACTGCTTCTAAATCTAAAATATATTAAGGGCATGAGACATGAACTTCATTGAAGCCCTTTTTCCTTTGCTTCACTGTGGCATGGAGGTGACCCAAGGTCCTTTGCATATTGCATATTGCAAAGTTGGCTGTTGGGTGATGAATATTTGGGTCTACAGTAATTCATGAAACCAGCTACTGATGGGCTGTAGTCTGCTTGAGCAAAGAGATGTCCACGTTGATGGTATCACAGATCTTTCAAAGTCTTAATAAGAATAGTATTAGCTACAAATCCAAAATATGATCTAAAATGCAACTCATCTCTAACACTGAATAAATAAAACATGCTCTTTTTTAAACTGCTGTTTTTGGGAGAGGAAAAACTATTGATTTTCTACTGAAATACCTTATAGGTGTTTGCTTAATTTGTTTTTAAAAAGTGGAATAAATATCCTTATAGCTTTATAAATGCATCTTCTTTATTTCCTGCTGCTCTGTGGCAAAACTGAACTAAGTAGTCACTACTAGTTAGCTTTCTGACAAAGCGTGTTTGGACATTTGCAGTGTTCAGATAAGCTGATGCCAGAGGGACCTCATCGGTTTAGGCTGTGTCTGGTGTTGCTTGGCTCAGCTGTCTATCTACTAGGTGCCTGCAGGCTCTTTTCTGCTGTGAGAACCCTCCATTGATAACTCCTGACTTGCGGTGACTTGCTTGCAGAGACATCTGCCTGTTAATACACGAGCACTACCATTGGTTTTCTTTGTTTTCTTTATTTTTGCTGTCTCCCATGAGTGTCTTCCTTAGAGTAGTTTTTAGTTTTGCAGTGTTGCTTTCTCCATCATCTTTTCAGCATATTGCTCATGGGACACCCTCTTTTGCATGATATTTCATTATTTTTAAAGGTCTACATCAATAGGCTGTGGCAACATTGGACTCTGAGGCTTGGGTGTGTCTGTGTTTTTCCCTCCTTTTAGAAATCCATGGAGAAATAATGGCTGTGGCTACTTTGGAACAGACCTTGTTTGTGGTGGGGGCAGAGGTGGGAAAGGTGTGCTTGTACCTGAAATATTGTAGTGAGGCATTACTTATACCTGGAGTATCCCAGGTTCAGTAACTCCCTCAGTTCTGAGAACCTTTCTTTTTCAAGGTCATTAAAAAAAATGGAATTGAGATACTATTTTTCCCTTGAAATTAATAAAACCTTTCCCTATGTTTTTTCAGCACCAGCAGAGTGGTACTTTAGGGAGCTCGGTGGTCCGCTGTGACAAACTTGACCAATCAGAGATTAAGAGTCTTCTCATGTGCTTCCTGTACATCTTAAAGAGCATGTCTGATGGTAGGTAAACAGCAGATTCCATTTTATTTCATTTATTTTATAGGATGAGAAAATGAGAAAAAAAACGAGAAATATTTTGAAATAAATGAGAATATTTCAATTGAAGTCAGCTTTCCTTCTTGTGTAATTTGTGTTACGTCTTTTTCTTTTCTCTCTTTTTTCAAGTGGAAATAAATTAGAAGTTACAGAAGAATTCAATTTCCTATAGATCATCTCAACCAGAAATTTAATTAATAGTTCTTTTTTTAAAAAAAATATTCTAAAAGATAGGATTTACCTTTTCCTATAGGGAGAATATCAATTACCCTTTTTTGTCTAAAATGAAATATTACTTAGAGTAGTGACTTATATCAGTACTGGTACTTATAGTAATAGTGGTACTTTTATCTGTACTTAAGTTGTAATTTCTAGGCATGTATCTATCTGTTAATTAAAAGAGCAGAGAATGTCTTGAAACAATGTCTTCATTTACAGGCAATCCTTCTAAGTAATTCTTTGGAAATGTGCAATAAATTAAGATGATGTATATCCAATCTGATTCTGTCCCCCTCACCATCCAGTGACGATGGCGGGGGAGAAGCGGGGGGGCAAGGGATGCAGGGGGTATGGTTCTGATCCTCAACTTTTGAAATACATTATCACAAGTGCTATAGTCAACTGTAAAAGATACGCATCTATAGTATAAGGCATCCAGAGAAAGCTAGGTGTGCCACACACTTTGGGGGACATTCCCATTGGCCCTTCCTCTCACGGTAAAGGTCAATGAGAATGCTGTCCTACAGTGTGATGGCCTACCTGGTCCATGCTCTATACACACCAACGGGTGCTGAACATAAGCTTTCTAAAATGTGTACCAGGTAGACAAAGAGGTCACTTAGGGCTCTAAGACACCTCAAAAATTATTTATTCAAGTATCCACAGATGAAATGGAGACCCAGGGCATTAAAATAAGGAAGGGAAATAATTATACATTGAGTATTCAGGGAAAAGAGTTGTAAGATCTTAGAACAGGAAAGCATTTTCTAGGTTTCTTTTTTTTCTCTTGTTACTCTCAAATGAGGAAACTGAGTCTTGGAGGGACAAGGCAGTATGACAGTGCTGAGATGTAGACCCAGATCTCCAGATTCCTGTCTTCAGGGCTTTTTTTGGTTGTGGTGCTACTGCATTGCTTCCTACATGGTTTAAGTTTCTATTTCATATCAGAGTGTTTAGTATAAAGTTCTTAACCATATACTTCAGAATTTCTGCTGTGTTTTCATTTCAGTGAATCAGCAGATGAAGGAATCTCCATCAGGGTCCTGGAATTCAGAAGGGCCTGTTTGAGAAGGTTATTAGGGAGACTTAGGGCCCTCCATGCATTTGTGAAAATTTTTTTTTGTATTGCAAATTTCCCTATTGCAAAATAACATAAGATCAAGTTTTAATTATCCTAATGCTCTCAAAGCATTATCTAAATGAGATATTTATAAAGTGCTTATCACTGTGCTTGGCATATAGTAGGTGCTATTTAAATTCCTCTCCATTCAAAGCAGAAAGCTTATTCATATTCTGAAACTATCATCTCAGTGGTTGGTATTAGCAGTGACAATCTACTGTTAATGCAATGTATGTCTGCCTTTAAAATCCTGAATGAAAGTTTATGCTTGCTGAATTTTCTGTTCCATAATCCCCCATCACATTACTTTTTCGCTTTGTAAAAAGCCACAAACGGCTAGCTTACATGTGGCCAGACTCAAAGTTTTGAATTGGTGTTAAATTCAATAGAGCATATATATATATATATATATATATATATATATATATATATATATATATATATATATATATATATATATATATATAAAATATTTTAAGGTCTGTGTTTAAGGCACCAAGGTAGAAAACAAAGATGAATAACAGGGTCTCCCTGCTTCAAAGGGATTTACAGTCTGAGAGGAGAGATGTAGTTATTTACATACAATTCTTAATACAGATAGTGAAGTGCCATCAGCACACAGAGGAGAAAGAAATTAATTTCCATTTAGTGATGCATGGAAGGAGGCTGTCTAGAAGATATGTCATTTGATCAGGTCCTTGGAAGAAGGATAGGATTTCAGCAGGGAAGATGGAGGGAAAGGGTCTTCCCAGACATTTGAGCAGGGCCTTGGAAGAACATTCCTGCAACTAAGATGGAAGGAAAGGGCCTTCCCAGAAAAAGGAGTGGTGTGGATAAAACGGTTCAGAAAATGATCTGAAATGGCAGGACTTGACTGGAGTCTGACAAGTTACTCAGTTTGGCTAAAGTACTCTTTTATAAAAAGTAAGGGAATGGTACAAGACAAGGTTGAAGAGATGGTTACAGGCAGAGTCTAGAGAGACTTGAAGACCAGTCCAAGGAATTTGGAGACAGTGAGGAGCCATTAAAGGTTTTTGGACAATAGTATTAAAATAAACATGGCGGTGATACATGATGGATTAGAAGCTGGAGAAACAGATTAAGAAGGTATTGTAATAATTCAGGTGAGAAATAATTGAGAACTGAATGGAAGTTGTGGCTTACATTTGAGAGATATCTTGGAAGCCACAACAATAATGATGATAGTGGAATTTATAAAGCACTTAGAGGCTTGTAAAACCCATGGCATGAATTATCTCATACAATATTGTGGTATAATTCAGCCTTTTCATCTTTCTAACAGCTAAGTTAGTCCTACACATGCTATTATCTCCATTTTACAAGTTAAATAATGTGTTTTTTGTTACTCAACTTGTAAGAAAGTAGGAACAGATTCTTTTCATTAAAATTTTTCTTCAATTAAGGATTAACTTTCATTTCTTTCCACTCCCCCATCCCCCACCTTACTGCAGGGAAAAAAATCCTTGTGGCAAATAGCAAATATTTGTAGCAAATATGTAGCAAATCCCCACATAAGTCATGTCCAGAAATGAAAGGTAGTGTAACGTATAAAAAGTTCGAGAGACATAATTTCTGGGTAATTGATCATTTTATTAATTACAGCTAACAAGTAATTATTAGAGGGATTAATCCTTTGGCTGTCTTTAGTGAACTAAAGATGGATAATGGCAGCTTCTTAACGTTTATATGCCCTTGGAAGGGTTTGTATTCCTGACAGCAATCAACTCTGTTTGGTTAGCAATTAATGAGAGAATGAATATTGTGATGACAGGTGGGCCTATTCTAATGAGAGGCTGGGGGCCGTGACTGATCACTCAGATCTCTCTGATAAGAATACAGTGGACCAGATTTCAACCACATTAAATTTTCTTTGTAAGATTTTTTCTAATTGAGTGGGCAACAACTCTACCTAGAGAAGATGGTCTAAGTCAGGTAAATTTGGGGGTAAGGTCAATGATCTCCTTGAAAGACTGAACTTTGAATGGGGAAATAGGAAAAAGGATAAAACCCTGGATCTCCCCAGTAATTGGTTATTTAATATAAGAAAGAAATATTTATTTTTCTCATTAGGATTGGAATTTGGGTTTCTTCTGACTACTAATTCAGTCCTTTATCTATTATAACATAATGCTTGTCAGTGTAAAAAATGTGTAGGAGTTAATAGCGTGGTTGAATGAGTTTTGTGAAAAGGAAAGCATCAAAGAGGGCTTCCAGGGTTTAAGTACAGATGACGTGGAAAAAGATGAGGCTGTGTCATACACTGGAGAGGCAGCTAGATGACACAGTAGATAAGAGTGCTGGACCTGGAACTAAGAAGACTCATTTTCCTGAGTTCAAATCTTGCCTCAGACACTTACTACCTGTGTGACCCTGGGCAAGTCACTTAACCTTTGTTTGCCTCATTTTCCTCAGCTTAAAATGGGGATAATAGTAGCCCTCATGGGATTGATGTAAGGATCAAATGAGACAGTAGTTGTAAAACGCTTAACACAGTATCTGGCACATAGTAGGTGCTATGTAAATGTTGCCTACCATCATCATTATTATTTCTTCCTCATTGGAAGTTTTCATGATAAGGATGAATGATGAGATTTTTCTTTAGATAAATGGACAGATAACTACTGACACCTTTCACATTCATATTTCCCATCTCTTCCTCTCATCCATAAGCTTAGTTTGGTGTATTCCTTCTCCCTCCCTTCTAACACCTTAATCTTGGTGGCAGCAGGTTAAGTTTATGCATGTTCTGACTGGGAAAAGGGGATGGGGATGAGGCTGTGGGTCCGGGAGCCAAGGAGAAGCCTTGCCCACAGCAGATCTGGAGGCAGACTGATTTTAGTGCATTTGCAGAATTGTAATTGGGTAAGTGGTCAATTGAAATTGTTCTAAGTCAAGAGCTACTTATATATGACTACCAAGGGAACTGTAAAAGAGATTGACCTCTATTTTTGCATTGGATGCTTCCTTGGAGGAAAAAACAAACAAGCTGTGTATGGAAAAAAAATACTTGCAAATCAAATTATATCGAATTTTTACTTTTACATTTGATTATTATATTTGATTTTTGAAACATGCTTCCATAGGAAAAAATGAGTCCACCTAACTAATAAAAATTACCAATTTTTAATCTCATAATCACTTCAGCAAACATTCCACAAAATGTGTGATGTTTACATCTTTCTCATGCAAAGCCTCTCTAAAGAAGAAATGAATTGGGTGATCAGTCTATGTGACTGAACCTGCTTAAACACAGAAAAAATGGACCAAATCCTCAGTTCTCATAAAGTGTTCTCTCTGACTTTGAGATCTGTGAATCTTTCTGTAGCTGTACCTACCCTTCCAGGTATTTAACAGACTCCGTTTGGGAAAGCCATGTCGAGTTCCTAATACTTTCTTATGAGTAAAGGTCTTGTCCCTCTTTCTTTAAGTGGAGTTTCTCAGCTATCAATTAATTGTTTTTAACCTTGCAGAAAAAGTACAGTAGAAGAGAATCGTTAGTCAAGAAAATGTTTGTATATGCGTATAATGTGCATACATAGAATTAGGTGTGACATGTTGAATACTTAACTCATTTGTGATTTCATCCTTCCTGGTATTCTCCAGCACATTTCTCAAACCCATTATGCCTTTTTGCAAAGAAGTGAGCCATGCTTTCATTTTTACTTAAGTTGACTCAGTTTCACTTAAAACTCAATCATCTTCAAGAATTGTTGCAACTGAAAGCATCATCACCATTTGGCCAACCTGGTTGTAAGGATTCCTGAACTTAGCTAGTATTGGCCCTGTAGAACAAATCTTCTGTCCATTCTAATTGGAGTAGGACCTATCTGAGAAGATTTAAGACTCCAGCCAAGAAGCATCGAAACAGGGTTTGGGTGGAAATGTAGCAATTGTTTTAAATGTTAGGGTCACTCTAAACAGCAGAGTTTCCAAGCAAATAATGAGTTGAGATATTTATTACATGTGATTTTCTTTATCAGTAGAATGAAGAAACTCATCTAACCATGCTCCACTATTCCTTAGCTCTAAGGTCTTTATATAGATGGCTATATAGATGAGTTCCTCTAGATGCTGAGAATGAAGTGAAAAGGGTCATATGAGTAAATTGCTTTTTCTGACTAACAATATTTTCATTTTCTAGATGCTTTATTTACGTATTGGAACAAGGCTTCAACATCTGAACTTATGGATTTTTTCACAATATCAGAGTGAGTGGTTTCAGTTTTTCTCTAAGGTTGAAAATCATGCCCATACTAAGCTATTCTGAATTGCATGAATGTTCAAATAAACTACCAAGGACGTATGAAGAAAGATGCTCTCCACCTGCAGAGAAAGAATTGATATATGTAACTTTGTATAGTTGGCCTCTTCTAGTACCAGGTTTAGGAGGGAGGGAGTGAAATAGCTTGGAACTCAAATGTAATGAAAATAAAGTAATTTAATATAATAAATATAATTTTAAAAAAAAGAAAACTGTGTCCATTAGCCATTGGGATCATAGCGTTGTCAACTCTTGATCCTAACAGAGATGAAGACAGATACACAAGGTATATTTTGTTTTGAAATACAAGTATTGACTCCTCCTTGGATACATGCCTGCATCCTCAAGCATTACTCTGTAACTGCTCTAACCTTGATCCCTCCCTGTGGTCTCGGACCCAGTAGGCAAAGGAAAAAACAGGGAGTCGACGAAGTATGGACAAATGAAAAGAGGGCTATCTTTTGAGTCAGAGGACCTGAGTTCAAATTCTGACTCTGTAACTGTATTACTTTGGGAAAAAATCACCTTATTAGTTTTTTGTATGTTGTGTCTCATGAAAATTAGGGACCAAATGAGGACATAGGATAGAAAAATTAATGACTTTGGGGGATACAGTATCAAGAAAAGGAATTGTGTATTTAAATGAATTATTCATTTTATCTAATTTTGCCTTCCGAGCTGTTTCCAACTCCTCTTCCAGCATATTTTCTCTTCACTTTTAAGTAGTGCCTCCTGTTTAAATGTAGCCTGTGAATAGCACAACCAGAAATTTGATTCACTCCCTCAGCTGGATTAATAATACAATTGACAGATAATTGAGATTAAGTAAAATGCCTGTGGAACCCATTGGATAATTTCTTTTAAATTTCTCCTATCAGATAAATAATTGATGCTTTAGAAATCTTTTGCTCACCATTTTCACCCGAGCTTATTTAAAACTACAGCAACACAGACACTTGGACCAAAAAGGAGTTCTCCTTATGTGATTGTCACTTATCCTCTTTTTTACTCAACTTCCTTATGTGAAAAGTAATACTTGCATTTCCTACCCCATAGAATAAGTGGAAGGAAAGAGCTTTGTAAACCATAAAATGCTATATAACTTATAAGTTATTATGACCAAGAAATAAGTGAGGAAACTTTAGATACTCAATAAGCTATTCTAGGCCAAGCAGTTTTCAGAAAATGTCTACACTCTTGTTAGATAATGGCTTATGACTGGCAAGAATTTACCTTTGGTTTAGTGGAAAGTACATTGGATTTAGGATCATTTTATAGCCTGTGTTTAAGTCATTTTCCCTATAGTTCTATGTTACCATGAGCATGAGCCAGGTTTTCAGTTCCCTGGACTTCATTTTTCTCATTTGGGAAAAGGGAATAATTATACCCAATAATTATACCTCATATGGCGATGATGAACAAGGTGCTTATTTACTGTATAAATGTGAACTGCAGTTATCTTTAATTTTTATCCTGTTATTCGTCTATTGTAGCCACAAACCAAATGAGCCTTTTGTCAAAAGTAGGTAGATAATAGGTTTAGACCCTTTAGAAGACTTATGAGAGCTGGGAGAAAAGGACAATAGTAGAATATAAAGAGTTATTGGAAAGAAACATGTAGAATTAATTCATCATTGCTAATATTGTAATTAGGGGTTTAAAATAATTTTCCAAATTATCTTTTATAGAGTGTGCTTACATCAGTTCCAGTACATGGGAAAAAGATATATAGCAAGGTACTGTGTGGAATTTTAATTTGTAACGTTACTCAGTAGTGACAGTTTTCTTCTCTTGTCCACCCTCCCACTCATCTGCTCCCTTTCTCGTTTGTGTTAAGTGTATCTGAGTATATGGAAATTGGCACTCTGTGATGCTTGACGATTGAAAAGTGTCATAATCTACTATGATGACAGTTGGCAGGTATTTTACTTGTCTCTACAAAAATTTATGAGACTCTTCCACCTGCATTTAGGCTACTTATTACCTTATAGATAATGCCTCAAATCTTCCTGTCTTCTGGTGAACTTTTTATCAGCTCTGCATATAGCTAATACTTCCAAGCTTCTGTCTTTATTTTCCTGTCTTTTTTCTCATTCCTCACCCTTTTACCCTCTCCTTCCCCCACCAAGCTCCTGTCTATTCTGTTTAGTTTCAAAATCTGTCAACTCCGTACCTGTTCTCAACCACAAAAACACACATTTCTGATCACTTCTCTCTTTTCTTTGGTGCACCTAGATCATTGCATACATATCGTTCTCTAGGTATTTGGATCTAACTCATGCGACTTTAAGTAAAATTGAAAGTATCACCCTCTTTGGAATTATCCAAAAACAATTGCTCCCGGACCCTTATTGGTCAAAAACACTGTCCTGAGTACAGCCATACTTTTCCTAACGTCAGTAATTGGTTTTGTGAACAATGTTGTGCAAAACAAGATTACAATTCCATGTTAATTCCATGGGGACGGTGTTTATGCACACAAGGCTACCATAACTAGACTCTTGTGTAGAGAAGCTAACACCGTTGGGCACCAAGATCATTGTCAGCAATCCAAGTAGACGATATTATCGCAAGTTTCATGACTTCATGGTGACATCCAGTTATAATATGTTAATGTGATTATTAAATTACACTAGCCAAGACTCTCAAGACACATTGGCATGTGTCTATACTCACAGTGTTAGTGCCCTGTGGTTCAATCTGTATCCATTTGGTCCTATGTTCAAAAAAAGCTAAAATTTACTTGGTTGATATGTTGATAGCAAATATATCTTCAAAACTGAAAACAAATTAATTAATCAAAATAAAATAAATACTAAAAAAAAAAAAACCAAATATATCTTCGTTTGGAAAGAGTCACCCAAACCACATCTGTCCTTGCAGCTATTACCATGCCACTTCTTCCATTTTGCTCAATTATCTGTGTTCAGTTTTTCCGTGTTTTGAGTTGTTCCAGTTTATATCAGGTGACATCCTTGAAATGGGGGGGTTACACTTGTGTTGCGCATTTCTCACCTACAACGTATATTTTTGAACAGTTGGAATATAAACTCATATTCGAGATTTAAAGAAAGACTTCCAAATGCATTGACTCACTGAGAGATTCCCCTCCTCTCTCTTATGGTATTACAGATAGATTTCTATACACCCATAGCTATAAAAATGGGGAAGTGATACTTAATACAAGGTCCAATTTGAATGTGAAAAAAATCATCTTCTTGGGTTAATGTTAGTCTCTCTTCAGAATATTTTTAAGCTTGTCTGGTTTGTGTTTTATGTTAACATGCATGAATTAAAAAGGATATAATTTGAATAGAACTATGTAGCTATAACTTTTTTTCCTATAATCTTTTTTTCCAAAAAATCTAGGATGTTGATTTATAGTTGTTATGTGTTAGGTTTAATACTGCTTAAACTGTTCTAACCTATTATCATGTTTAAAGCACAGTAGTTATTTAACCTAGATTTTTAAATGCAAAATGCATTTGAATATATACTGGGTGTTTCTTATGCCCTTGGCTTTTCATTCCCATCTTTTAAGTCTCTGGAATTTTTTCTTATGGAAATGAGTGATTTAGTATATTTTATAACATTACCGCACAGTTGTGACAGAACTCTAAGGGTCTCTCTTTGGGTATTTTTTCAGAGGGACTCAGATCTTTCTGACTAAAGACCTGGTACTTTATCCATTACACCACCTAGCTGCTCTACTGTTGGACTCGATGGCCTCTAACATCCCCATTTAATTCTTGGATCCTGTGACTTATTTCATATTTCAGCCTTTCATGAAGGCTGGAAGGGTATTAGGAAAGAAAGTTTAAAATGGCGACCAGGAAAGGATGTGGATCCTAGAAACTGCACAGAAATTCTTAGGATTGGGAAATGTGAGAGTCCTTTTCTTCCTTCAGTGGGTGGAAAGTTATTCATTTTATAAACAATGCAAAAAACTCATTTCTGACAAGAGTTTAATACGCACCCGGTGATATATGCCTGTATGTACGTGTGCTTGATGTACTAGCATTAAAATGAGAACTATAGAAGGGAGGATCGTAAAATAAAGTTGTTGGATTGTGTTCAGTGTGGAATGTTATGTTATGCTGCACTTGATAGTAAAATCCCGTTCAGCTTCTCCTGCATGTTAAAAATGCTGAACCAGGATTTTGACTTTAAGTGCTTTAACGAGGTCTTGGTCGTGTATGATAGCCACCGTTCCTACTATGCTTCCTTCCTAAGTTTGTCACGTTGGAATCCCTCAATAGCATGTTTTGTCTGAAGATGTAAATGCATGGTCTGTTATGCCACACAGAATAACACAGTGAGGGGAAAAAAAGGTTGGCAATGGGATGTTTGTAATTCCGGCACTGATTTTCGTTTTTTCATGAGCTCTGGTGATGGTACACTATAGGAAGGTAGTCTGTTCTGATTGCTAACACAGACCACTTTTCTCTTTTCTTTACTTGATTGCTGACAAGTTTAACAAAGTGTATGGCTCTTCTCCCTTCCTGCCTGGGTAAGAAACGGGTGTAAAGATGACCTCATCTAATCCACCTTTCACTGCATGTTTGCTTTCTGTCTCTTACATTGTGCTAGTTTCCAGTTTTATTTCTTTTCCTTTGTTTCTTTGTTTTGTCCTTCAGTCTCCTGGATAAGCCAAAGAAGTTAGGGCCATTTGGATACTTGTCAAAAATTTGAATCTCTGGTATCACATTTAGCTGTGACCCTCTTTTAAAAAAATACTTAATGAAATTTAATATTAACAGGCTATGGCTACTATTATATTTAAAGGATATTAGCTTTGGCTTTCATTAATGCTTTTTTTTGAGGGGGGTCAGAAATTTTGCTGTGATATTTTGTGAAGTGGCTGCCTCTTGTTTTTGCTTTCCACAATACAACAGATAGGCTGCATTTATAAATGCCTCGCCTGCCTCTGTTTGTGCCATAACCGCTTCACTAATGCTCCCTCTCCTCTCTGCGGTGTAACAAGTCTAACTTTTGCTTCTGTCCCATTTCACCCATACTGCAGGAACCAGGAGGGGTTGGGACCCATAGTTCATGATCGAAAGTCTCAGACATTGCCTGTTTCCCGTAACAGAACAGGAATGATGCATGCCAGATTGCAGCAGCTGAGCAGCCTGGATAACTCTCTCACATTTAACCACAGTAAGTTCCATGACGTGCCATCGTAACAGCCAACCATCTCATCCTGCACATCAGAGGGGAGAGCCCCAGGCCACACCAGAGCACACGTCACAAAATTAATTCTCTTTCCAGGTCAAAGCAAATGGGGATGGAGAGAGAGAGAGAGAAAGAGAGCTCATGGCACAACCACCTCCCCTTTTTTTTTTCAGTAATGAAGTCAGCATGCAGCATTGACACAATGTGGAACATGTTCAATTATGGCAATTAATCACCAGGAATCAAACACCTCTTCACCACATTCCCCCTCTGTTTAAAAACAAAAGAGAGAGAGTCATAAAATGACTTTATCAGCTTCTCTTGTCTTTAAAATTCATGTCTGAAATCTTTAGTCCCAGCAATTGACTTGTATTTGTGTTCCAAAAGAGGAATTCAGTGCTATACTTTTAAACTTTTTGTTAAGAACCACTTTGGATTGTAGACGCGGAAAACGTCTGGTGGGATCTCTTCCTTTTCCTTCCCTCCCTGACAAAATGCATGTAATTGATCATGTTTCCACATTCTGACATTTCTGCCAGGAGAAAAAAAATGTATTTTAATCCTTAAAACGACTATGAGTACATAAAGCCCATGAATCAATTTCTGTAGATGTGGAAAAGCGCCCAATAACCAAGTGACTTTTTCTGTTTTCAGTGTGAGAAAGATATCAAGTGTGCTTGGAATTTCTGTAGACAATGGTAAGATTTGATCAGGTTGAAGTTGGCTTCTAAGACCGCTTCACTTGTAAACAGAAACTTTTTTTTTGTTCTTGTTCATCTTGCCTTTCTAACTATGGGGCTTTCTAACTTCAAAATAGAGACTCTACCACTACATGGGGGGAGGCGTGCGGTTTGATCGGTGGTGTTTGTATATGTATTATCCCTAGAAACTTAAGTTTTTCAGACACGTTAAGAGTTCACATAGCAGAAACCTTAAACTCTGCCTACCATCCGGCATAACAAAGACTAATACCGACATCTATTATCAACGCCACTCATGTTAGGGGTATGACCACAGGTTGTTCCATTTCCTCTGAGAGCAGGACTCCAATTAAGGTTCAGTACTAGGGCAAGTTTCACATGTTAATGAAAAATACTCTCTCTAATTCTTGGTTATTTGTAATGGCGAGGACTCCATTTGCTGTAGTTTTCATGTTCATGTCTTAACGCAGGCTAAGAGTAAAGAGAACATTGTCACCTCTGTTTATTCACCATTGCTCAAATTTATGACTTTTTGCAAGTGGGAGGAGATATGGAGAATAACAAAAATCCCTACTCTTGTACTCCGGCAGAGTTAAAATGCCTTTAATACAGCCCGAACCATGGTGAAGTCATAGGCTAAATCTCAAATTCTCTGATACTAATATTACACCAGTGTGTCAAAAAATGAATTAAGAAACATCAAAAATCCAAGTTTGATGTTTTACTTTCCTGTAGAATGGCCATTAATGCCATGTCTTAAGGCTGTAACAATTTGTATTGTCACACATTTAATATCTGTTGGGAATGATACTTCTAGCCCCGAAGACAGAGGAATTAGGTTTTTTTAAAAAAAATCCATAACACAAAGTTCCTTGCCTCTGTACTTCCTTCCTATTTAGAAAACAGAGACGAAATCTTGCAAAGACTAGAAACCTGCTAGACTGTCTTCGTCTAAGTAGCTATATTTTAATCAAGTCAACAAACACTACCTGACAGTCACCCTGCACCAGACAATGTGCTAATCATTAGCAGTATGAAAAAAAAGACAAAAATCCCTGCTTTCTAGGAGCTCATAGTCAAATGGGGGAGACAACACTCAAACAATGCTGTACAAACAAGATTTATGCAGGATAGATTTGGGATCATCTCAGAGGAAAGGCTAGTACCTTAATTAGCTGAGACCTGAAGGAAGCTAGCAGGTAAAGATACATCATGCAGACTAATTCCTTCATTAAATAATTTGTGATTAATGCTTGAAGGGTCAACGTGGCATGGTGGAGAGAGCTGGCCTTAGAAGTCAGTATAGGATTCAAGCCTTGCCTATGACTGCTACAAACTGTGTAACCCCGGGCAAGTGACTTAACCTCTTAGCCTGAGGGAACTCCCTCAGACTGTTAGTTACAGAGCAGGGACCAATCTGAACTGGAAGAAAGCATCTTCTATATATCACTGAAATCACAGGTCTGGTCCTTCTTCAAAAAAAATTATTAAACTTTGGGGTGCCTTTGTAAAAATCAGGAAAACAACCTCGAAATTTTATAGCTTAAGAAACACAGGAGACAAAAGTACAAATGGCACATATAGAAAACAAAATATTATTTTTAAAAAATTCATTAGTACTTTATTTTTTCCAATTGTAAAAACAATTTTCAACATTCATTTTTTGAAAGATTTTGAGTTCCACATTTTTTTCCCTCTCCCATTTCCAAGATGGCAAGCAATCTGATGTAGGTTATACATCAAATAAAACATTCATAAACAGTCCCATCACACTCCACCACAAAAATATAAAAGAACCCTTCTACTTAGAAGCACATCCAGTGACCAGTGCTTGAATCTGAGCTTCCAGAATCAAGTCAATTTCAGGTGTTCTTAGTTACCAGGAGAATAAGTCCTCATCCTCTAAACCTGTCCACAGGTGACCCAAGGAGAAGGCAGACGTCAACTCACTGTTTTTTGTTTTTTGTTTTTTAAGACCACAGCTGTCAGGTCTTTACTGACTGTTACAGATAGTTGGCTTGTCATTTTATAGGAGTGACCAGCCTGGTTCTCTCTGACTGAATGGCTAGGTCTCCGAAAATCTCATGGAACAGGTTAATTTGCCTCAGAGAGGTCAGGCATCCTCTTTCTAGGTAGTGAAAAAGCCAGCTGAAAGAGACTTTGTTTAGGCAGAAAGTTACAGGGCTTTTCAGAAGACTGAGTGTACCCCTACACCTCACTGTTCTTGAGCCTGAATACTTTATAGGCTGAAATCAGAATAAATTCAGAGGACAAAGAAATGTATAGCTATTAAATAATTTATGTTAAAGCTATACAGAAAGACTCTTTTTCAAATTGACTAACATTTCAGGCTTATCAGTATGAGTATTTATTTTGTTTCTTAATATAAATTGATTTAAAATTTGTTAGTATCTTATTTATAGTAAAAAAAAAAAAACAACAAAACAACTTGTACCTTTCCCCTATCCCAAGTCTGATTTTACACTAGTGCTTTACCTGATGCTTGATACATAACACAGAGCTGGTTTTGTTTAGTCTTAGCCTGGGTGCCTTTTTTTCTCTAGCATCTGTTCATTCAAATATAACTGTTACTTCTTGCAAGTAATTGTGTCTACCTCTCAAATCCAACTGTTCATCTTCCACTTTCTAGTTCTGATATTTTTAAGTGGCTGCAATTTTCCTCTAAATTTTTATTCTCCAAATTAGCTCAGCCCACAAGAAGAACATAACATGTATACATATATATGTGTGTGTGTATGTGTACAAACACATGTGTATAGGTATATGTCAGACCTGAAGCACTCTGTCCATGGTTATGTGCTGGGAAGGTTTGTAACCATGTTTTTCTAGGAAAACCATACTTGATTGATATC
The DNA here is from genome assembly GCA_023548195.1 of Bettongia penicillata ogilbyi. Classification (NCBI taxonomy): domain Eukaryota; kingdom Metazoa; phylum Chordata; class Mammalia; order Diprotodontia; family Potoroidae; genus Bettongia; species Bettongia penicillata. The sequence goes on along the minus strand of JAJHZJ010000121.1, from coordinate 2,106,947 downwards.
TAATGCAGTGCCTTCTGTTGGACCAGTCAAAAAAGATAAAGACAAGGAGAGTTCTTTATTCTGTCATGGTAGGTTTGCCAGGTATATGTGGGAATCTGGATTTGACAGAGGGAAAAAGTATTCATGTTACCAAAGAGACCCCCTTACTCCTCTGTGTACCACCTTGGATAGGGACAGTCCTTCTCTCCTCTGTAAGCTTTAAAGTGGCCACCAGGTAGCAGCAGAGGACTGCAAAAAACTATTAATTCATGGCCAAGTCCGAGTAGATTCACTACGTTTGCAGATGACTCCTGCAGGTATGTTACTTTGCCCCAACATTTGGGTGAGAAATAATGTGAATTAAAACTGTATGTGTACATCATAGGTATTATAAGTTACATGGGAAGAGAACAGGGAGGTCACCTAGTCCAACCCGCTCATTTTTTCATATGAGAAAATTAAGAGATATATTCCTTTAATCCAATAAACTTGAATTTTGCAAATAACCTTATAGAGAACGCCACGATTCCCTTCTGAGATATTTCCAGGGCATGTAAAAAGTTAATGTGGATGATATTAACATGTTTACTATAATTTGCTCATGTAAATAATAATGATAACAGAGCAGCTAGGTGGTCTAGTCCATCATGGAGTTAGGAGGACCTGAGTTCAAATGTGGCCTCAGATACTTACTTAGCTGTGTGACTCTGAGCAAGTCACTTAACCCTGTTTGCTTCAGTTTTCTCATCTCTAAAATGGGCTGGAGAAGGAAATCTTTCTTTTCCCAAGAAAATCCCAGATGGGGTCACAGAGTTGAAAATGACTGAAAACAATGCATGGTAACAAACTATTACTACTAATAGCTAGCATTTACAGTTTCAGGTTATTTCACTGTATCCTCACAACAACTTTGTGAGGTAGGTAACTAGTATTATTCCCATTTAATAGATGACGGAAATAGAGAGAGAGTAAGTGACTTGTCCAGGATTGCACAGCTAGTAAGTGTCTGAGGTCGGTCTGAACTCAGGTCTTTTTGACTCCAGGTAACATTATCCATTTCACCTAGACGTGTCTAAGTTAATCGATGGATCTGTTCCAAATGACATAATTGAAGTCATGAGAGAGGAGTACATAACCTTTTCTGTAAGAAAAATCTTCATTCAGTTTAGAGAAAAATGAATGCACATGTTAACATTAATATACTATGGAAGATATGTCATGTTTCTTTACTATGCATAATATTAAATGTATTAATTTCATCTAGACCTATAGACACAATCTCTTTGTATAAATATAGTTATTTAGATCTCAAGGACCAAGTACTGTAAACATTATATAATACAGAAAAAACATTTTGAGAAGTTTGCTAAGACTGAGATTGATGGAATTTAAAAATTGATTCCAGAAAAGGCTTAGCAAATTGATGTAAAAAATGTTTTGTGCAATTTAACAATCCATTTCAATTAGGTCTTTTAAAAATACATTAAAAGGGGTCTATTTTTGGAAGATATGCCTAGTGATTTTTTCTATAAGCTTAAATTTTTTATTCTACAGTATATGTCATACCCCATGTCATTTGCATATATAAGCCTCCCAATCAGGAAAATAATCACCTTTAGGTGTCCTGTAGGGACCCAAATAGACATAGTGTTCTTATCTCAGAGTATGCCTTCACTTTAGCCTTCTGGAAATCACCTTTCTTGTTATTTGACATAAATTTGTTTTTTTATGTGCAAGTTAGATAAAAAAAGGACAAGTCGATATTTATTGTCAACCTGAATATATATTCTCAGTGACCTTCTCTATCAACCATTTAGGTGTAAAGAAAAGGTATTTGTGGTGCTCTGTCTTTTAACAGTAAAAAGGCAGTAAGGAGAAATCTTATATGACTGTTAAAGTTAGATCACAGTGTCATAGTGAGAGCAGCATCTTAGTTAAGACATTCTAGTTATTTAGAGATTGCTTATGGGAGATGTGTGTTTTGGGTACTTCTTTCAGTAAGTGACCATATGCTATTTAAAGGATGCTTTTTTAGATGATAAAATTCTAGATTCAATGATAAAAAGGACCTCAGAAGTCATCCAGTTTAACCCTATAATTTTAAAGATGAGAAAATTGAGACCCAGGTAGGTTAAGTCACTTGCTATAAAAGCTACAAAGGTGGTAAGTGGCAGAGCTGGGATTTGCTCCCGTTTCCTCCTACTCCAAATCTAATGCTTCTACTGCTTGAAATTCTAGTTTCAGAAAAAGCTATAGGATGCTTCAAAAGGATATGAATACTTAGAGTTGTTTTCCCTCCCAGATGCTTTGATTAGAAAAGTCCCTTGGTTATAGATAGTGAGTTACAGAAAAAAATGATCTAGGTATATTTAGCTTTTTGCTAATGGAATGGAGCCAGGTAGACAGTTTGAGACTGAAAATGAGTTAGGAAAACACACACACACACACAATATACATATATATATATATATAGTATATATGTGTATAGATATATGTGTGTATATACACATACATCTATGTATGTATATCCTTTTTCTTCCCCTTGCCCTCTGGCTCATAGCAGTAATTTGTTAATGAAGCAATAGTACTCAACTTCTGCTGTTTCTTTTTGCCTGTGTATCCAGAGCAATCTTGGTTATAGACTTAATTCTCTGGTAAAATAGGTAAGATATAGGTATGTGTATTATGTAGCGCATAATACCTACATACATATACCTGTTAGAATGCATGTACATATAGACAGAGGAGACTAGAGACCTTAAAACAGTGGTCAACAACCTCTCGTATCCATGCCACAAAGACTATGCTTGGGCCAGTGGTCAGTATCATATCTGATTCTCTCTGATCTGCAAGGATTATAAAAGTCAGCAAATAGCCTATTTGCCAATGTCCCTCAATACCCTCACCCTCATTCATTTCACTTTGGAGACCAATATGGTCAGTAAGTTATAGATACATGCATGCATATAGATGCATGTTATAGATAAATTCAGTCTCCAGTGGAAGAAGTCCTCACACTAAAGAAAGAACAAGTAATTGATGTATACATGTTACTATACATCATGGCTTTATAGTGTATATTTATAAACAGTTAAATAATCTAACACTGGACCCACAGCGCTTACATTCTTCCAGGATTTAAATTGGAATTATAGGGATAGTCTCAACATTTTTCATGTTTGTGTGGGTAGGTTGGAGATGGGAGAAATCATTCTTTATAGTGCATTTATTTGATTTCTGCTTAATACCCACTGGCAAATATATTGCTTACTATGTGTCAGGCACTGGGCTAAGCACTTTTTTTAAACTTCTCAATCGATTCTGATAACAATTTTGCAAGATAGGTGCTATTTATTATCCCCATTTCACAAGTGGAAAAACCAATTTACCAGGTCCAGATTTGGATTCAGGTCACTCAGATCATCTGACTTCAGGCTCAGACCTCTAACCATTGTCACCTTCCTGCCAGAGAAAGAATAGTCCCCACCCAAAAGTCACTGAAATGAATTACCTGTTACTATCTTATCCAACTTAAAATTTATTTTGGGGAAATTGTAGTACCTAAGAAAAAGTCCCTTTAACCTTACCTGCAGGATAGTTTTGGTTGGTCCAAGAAGAGGTACTGTACGTAAGTTACACAACCTGATCATGATATAAAAATCACTTTCATATCAATGCCATTTTTTCTCTTTAACTTTCCATCACCACACTATTTTCACTGAATGAAGTGATGGCTTCTCTGATAAACCAAAGGTAGTATTATTCCAAAGCCGAAAATATATTCATATTCATCCTCTAGGGACAGTGTATTGCAAAACACCAGAAAAAGAAAGCCAGAATATAGTATTAAACAAGAAAAACTCGAACAAGATTCTGATTCACCAAAAATGAATGTCTAGCAAATGTGTTACACTAGTGATAATACTGCTTTACTGAAGCACAAAACCTAAAATTTTGCAATTTAACCCCTTTTAAAAATAAGATAGAATTTCATAAAAACATATTTAGATCCTTGTATTTTAAAATTCATACGGAAGTTTAAAAAGGAAGTTTTATAATGAGTTCTTTGAATCACAATGTAGAACTGGCTTTCACTTGAGTTATTATATTGTATTTGTAATTTCACATTTTATGCTATTTAAACTGATTGATTTTATTCTAATTACATAAGATAGAGGCACTGGGACATAGTGAATTGAATAAGGAATTTGGAGATCCAGGCTCTGTTTCTGTTCTTTTACTAACCTTGTAAGAATTCTTTATGCATCCTATACCTCACTTTCCTAATCTGTAAAATGGGACCTCTTACCTCGCTGGGGTATCATGTAAATTGCCCATTCATTTGTAGTGCTCTTTGAGGTTCTTGGAGAAAGACACTATTATGTGGAATTACATAACGTTGATACATGCTCTTTCTTTGCTGTCTAGGTCAGTACAATAACTTCTCATCACTAAATGCCTTTTTGCTAATGTGTGCCATTTCATAGTTTAATTTCTCAAATTTGCCATCGACTACACTCACATTAATACAAAATTGGTTTCACCATTGCATAAAGAGAAGAGAAAATTGTGTATTCATGTTTGTGTAATTAGGTTAGAGAAATCATAAAGTTCACACCCTAAAATTTCTTTCCTTTTCTTAAACATTTCTTTCCCTGGAAGTGCTTTTTCTTAAGATGGCTTTCAGCAGCTAGGAAGCAATGTTATCAACTCTTGATTATCTGTGGTCGTTGGGGACAATGATAGCATAAATGTCCATCAATCTCATTTAAGCAATAGTTTTAACAATCTCCCCCACCAAATATTTTTTTATCAGAAAACGTAGTTGCTTTGCACAAGATACACAACAAATTTGTGTTGAATTGAAGTGAGTACATGCATACATTTGTGGCATACATTTGTGTTTTCATTCCTGTGGACAGGCTGACCAATGACCAAAAATCAGGGAATTGGGCATTCCAAGAGAAAAACCAGAGGAATGGACCTGGATGATTTGCCTCTAAATAATCCAGAGTTGACTCTCTTTTCATTGCACCCTAGAACAAGCCTTGATGTCAGAACTCGAACCCATTATGTAGTAATGCTCGTGTTATAATTCATACAGGCTACGGCCACTCCGATGCCGATGTTCTTCACCAGTCGTTACTAGAAGCAAACATTGCCACCGAAGTTTGTCTCACTGCTCTGGACACTTTATCGTTATTCACGTTGGCGTTTAAGGTTTGTTTGATCAAGAATTTCCTGATCAGTTTTTAAGTTTTAAGTCCATTCATTGGTTCAGACCCTGCTTGAAGATGTTACACTCTTCCAGCAGCTAGTTTTCCTCTGTTAGTTATAAATCATTCCAGGAAGTTGCTAATCCGTAAATACCATTAATGAAACCATTTTACAGCTTAATGACTTGAATTCCCAGAAATATAATAAAGCTTAATTTGTTAGTCTGTACAACATGCTTTGAAATGATGGAAACATGAACTCTGGAGGTAATAATTAAAGCTTGAGCAGAACAAAACATTTACCAAAGGAAACGTTTCTCCACAGTACTGCACCCTAGGGGATGATAAACTCAATGACCTCATCAGGCATTTCTGTCTTCTTATATCTTTGTTCTTTTGAATGGATCCAAATGTTGCATGCAGTGAAAGTCTAGATTTAAATTGAGGATAGCACATTAAAATAATTTAACTCATACAAAAGAATATGTGTTCATTTTTATTTGCTGCTCTCCTTAGTCTTTGAGTGAAACAAAAAAAAATGTATATTTATAAATAAGAGAAAGAAATTTTTAAAAACGCTTTAAAAATTAATGTTTAAGTTCTTCTGATATCATGAGACTATGATGTAGTATAATTAAGAAAAGAAAGGCAGGGTCTTGCTCAGACTTGTTCTTGTATTCAAGACCCTAACAACCCCTTTCTACTAAGGGGTTATTTTCTTTTCCAAGTTAGAAAGGGCAACTAATGATGATAAACGATGAAAATTGAAACCACCGATTCTACTTGAATGAGAGTCCTAGAAAAGTTTGCCTTGCCCTGAATGTGGACTCAAATCACTCTATTAGTTTACTTGTTTTCCAAATAGCAATGTTCTTGTCACATGGTGATTAAATCTAGATCTCTCATTAATCTCTGATTGAGCTGAGATGACTGCAATATAAATTAAGTTGATTAAAATATTTGGGGGAGAAGATTATTTATGTGGTGGCTTGTAATGTTTATGAATGCTTTGAAAACCCTCATTTTTTAAATTACATCTTTGCCCTTTCTTTCCCCTACCCAGTAAAGCAAGTCATTATTTTAAACCCTATCTTATAGATGAGAAAATGGAGATGTAAAGAATAGATGTTTTCCACAGCAGTATTTAGCATGGGGCTAGGGAAGAGAGCTATGTTGGGTATATTGAGTTTTAGTCTCTATTTTCATTTGACTTTTTTTTTTTAGTTAAAAATTCTCATCAAAATTGTCCATTGTTTTTGACCACACTTTTAGGTTACAACTTTTCATTGTCGGGGTCTCATGATCCTCTGACCTAGACATAGGCAGTGGGAATAGGGAAAGGTTTATAAAGTGATATCAGTGATGTAGCTATAGCTAGTCTGTGACAAGTCATCTGTCCCTAGGGCAGCTAGATGGCCCATCAGATAAGAGTGCCCAACCTGGAAGCAGGAAGACTCATATGAGTTCAAATCTGGCCTAGAACACTTAGCAACTATGTGACCCTGGGCATGTCACTTAACCCTGTTTGCCTGTTTCCTCATCTGTAAAATGAGCTGAAGAAGGAAATGGCAAACCATTTTGTATCTTTGACATACAGTATCTTTGAGAAAACCCCAAATAGGGTCACAAAGAGTCAGACACAACTGGAAAACAACTGAACAACTGATTTCAGTCATCACTTCCCAGCCCTTTGGTGCTCTCTATGATTAAGACTTCGGGCAACCTAGTGCAAAGGACTTTCACAGGGACATGCATAGAAAACATGGGAGCACAAATCCAGACACATAGGAAAGACGCCCCAAGAGCACCACCCTCCCAGAACTTCATAGGCCAGCTATAGTGACCTCTTACCTGAATCTTTTGCCTTACCTCTTTGTACCTTTTTTACTTCTTGTACCTTTACCTAGAGACTGATCTTAAAACAAACAGACAAAATGCCCCACAGCTGGTTACTTTTCCCTACTCTGGTTACTTTTTATACACTGCCTACTGGTATCTGAAAGGCTTGTTATCCTGCTTAGGGAACAGGTGCTGCTGCCCTGCCCTGCAAATCAGCCACCCTGTATTCCTCATTATGTGATAACACCTGTGTTCCACATCACCCATTCATCCCTTGTAAACATACACACGCGCGTGCGCACGCACACACACTTTCCAAAGTGATTGAGTAACTATACTGATCTAAACGGGAAGGAAGAGGAAGGTGAGTGTTGCAAAGTGAAGACAGCACGTAACCGTAAGAGGTGTGGTCTGAAATACAGAGAATCATTTCTCCGACTTCCTTACAATTGTCTACAATTATTTGGAGATATTAAATTCCAGTTTGAGAACTAAACCCTTCAACTGTGTTAAGATAGGGATAAAATATGAAGTTATAATAATAGCCCTGAACAGAATTATGTTTGTTTTATGTTAAAAGGATAGAATTTCAGTTTTTTAATTGTTTCATAATGATTAGGACTTAAGACGTGTATGTGCTAAGATTTCTTACCAGCAGATCCCAAAAATCTTCGTTCAGCTTTAAGGCTTAACACTTTAAAGCTTTTCTAGCTTAAGACTGCAATTAGGATTTTGGGGATGCCCTATATAGTGACAAAGGACATTGATATCATGTTTTAAGGTACATACATTTTCACACTTGAGTTTCACAAGAATCCCATGAACTGAGTTACTATAGCTCCCATTCCTCTCATTTACCAATGTGGAAACCAAGGCTCAGGCATATTAAGTGACTTACCCATAGTCATGCAGTGAGTGGGTGTTTGAACTAAGGTCATCCTGCCCAAGCCCAGCACTCTGTGTATTACACTGTCTTACTGGTCAGGAACAAGATAAGGCTAGGTGATCTTAAAACAAAGCTTGTTCATGATCTGCTGCTGTTAACAGCATACTTGTTGCACTGGGGCCCTAGTTTCCTCATCAAGTTCCCTTCTCCCCCCCAAAAAAAAGCTAAAGACTGTGACTAGGGATGTGGTGGCAGGATTGGACTCAGACCCAGGTTTAGGACTGAGGGCATGTCTTTATCAGGACTTCCTGGTCTGCTCAAGGTTCAGCCTTTGGCACTGTGGTGCTGCACATATTCAGAGTAGGAAGATTTGCGAAGTTTTCTATGACGTGGGCATAGGGAGACTTTTCCTAACAGTTATCAGTGGCCAGATCTTGATTTTCTTGCTAATAGAACATAGCACCAATAGGGATCTTCACTAGGAGTTCCTCAAATGACACACATGTCAAGGTCAGTTGGGGAAGGATAGTTCTAAACCATGAATGTGATCCTGTAGAGAAATAAAGAGCAGTCCTGTCATAAAGGACCCCTTTTAAGTTGGTCACTTTTGATGAACTGTCTGTAGCAAGTTGGAAGATTAGTAGATTTAAAAAACAAAAACAAAGACAATGTTCAGAAATATCAAACATGAGTCCCGTTCAAGTGGCGAGAGAGTATCTTCAACAGTATCTAAGTTAGGTGGGTATCCTTTCAGTAACACCTGCTTGAGATGTACCAATAAATGTTTAACAATCAGCTCTCTAGGAATTAAAACGAGGAAGGATTTACACAGGATTCACTTTTCATTTGAATCTGCATTATTACCGTCTGTACAATTAATGAAATAATAAATCAGGCCCTGACTTGTAGCATTTATCCATTTTCTAAGTATAAAATGCTCACGTTGAATCATCTTGAGAACCAGGAAAAGCTGGTACCAACACACCCTTGCCTGTAACTTCAGACTTGTCTAGGACCATGTTTGAACTTCCTAGAAGGAAAGTGCTTTTTAAATCTCTTAGATAGCATAATTATTCCTTTTGAGCTGCTCATATTTCTCAGGCAACAATTATATGCCCTAGTATAATTCTTTCTCATAGATATCTGTAGATATATAGCTATAATTCTTTCTTATAGATATAGATATATAATACCATATTTATATATGGTATGTTATATGTCTGTTCACATAGATTATTTTATATGAGATAGAGATAAAATGCTTTACAAAATTGTTAAGAAAGGCAGGGAGTTTGTGACCCTGGAGTAAGCCACTTAAGCTCTTAATGCTCTAGAAACCAGCATCTAAATAAACCTCTTAAGACTAACCTTTAATTAAAAAGAAAGTGCTGGCCTCCCTTGGTAAAAAGAGATTTTTTCATCTAGAATTGCCTTCGACTTGAATCAGTAAATTGAGTATATTGAGCTGTCCCATTGTAAACCTACTTTTTAACATGGTACTGCACTCTCTTTGCTCCTAAAATTATTTTAATAACAATCTGCTTCTAGTAAAACTCTTTATTTTATTTCTTTTTATTTTTATTTTTCTTAGAACAGCTTTATGGGGTGATAAATTAACACAGCACGTGGACTGTATTGCAAAAACCTAAGTTTTTTAAAATTACATTTAAGATGTAATTACAGAGAGCAATAAGAATTAAAGGGATGTTCACACAAGTAATTGAAGAGTGGATTTCAAGGAACTTGGTTAAAAAAACAAACTGGTAAATTTTATTTTTTTTAACTAAAACAAGGACACTATATTATGATGCCACTTTCCATGAAGGGCTTCTCTAGTAAGTGACTGTGTTAAGTAAGGCCAGTTCACCGCTTCTGTGATTGAAAGGTGCTTTTTTTGTAGCTGTCGTTGAATGACTCATTGTTGATTCTTCATGACCCCATTTGGGTTTTTATGCCAGAGATACTGGAGTGGTTGGCCATTTCCTTCTCCAGCTCATTTTACAGATGAGGAAACCGAGGCAGATAGGGCGAAGTGATTTGTCCCAGGCTCACATAGCTAATAATTGTCTGAGTTCAGATTTGAACTCAGGAAGATTAGTCTTCCTGACTCCAGGCGCTGTATCCACTGTACCACGTAGGCTGCCCAACAAGGTGCTTTTCTAAAAATGAATTTTAGAAAAGTGAATTCTCAAATCAAAAAAACATGAATAAATATGTATGATGATTGCTTAAGTAATAACATATCTTCTTAAATAGGACTGTTCCTACCATCTCATTTTAGTGCCTGAAAAACCTGTGTCCCTAAAGAGGCCTGTCTTTAAGCAGTCTGATATTAATCAACCAAAAAAATTATGAAGCTTAGCACTTATTAATACATAGCATATATGAAGAAAGGTAAAAATAAACGTGCTTTCAAGGAACTGATTCAATTTTACGAAAGGCTCCGTTTCTATTAATTTGTTTAATTACCGATTATGTGGCTTCATCATGGAACAAATTCAGTTCAGTTGTTTCAGTCATGACTGACTCTTCTCGACCCCCTTTGGGATTTTCTTGGCAAAGATGTTGGAGTCGTTTGCCATTTTCCTCTCCAAGTAGTTTTAACCTTAGTTTCCTCAGTAAAATGGAGATGGTCTAGATTTTCTCTAAAGTTGCTTTGAACCCTCAGTTCTGTGATCCTACGACTTTTTTTGCTTCATCGAGTCTTATATATTCAGTCACCATGAGTTGCATGAATAAATACTAGTTCTGAATTTCTCTAACTATAACTTCATTCAGTTTACTTTGCAACAAAGCTGGTTTCTGTAGTTTGCTATCTTCTACGTTTATTGATTGCCTGGCTAGTCATTCCATAAGATGAACTTGGAATGCCATCCTTTGGAAGAAGAGAGTTTTATTTTGGATTATGGAGTCTGCCTATAGACAATTCTCTCCTAATGGTCAATAGTTGCTTCTGCAAACATGCATAAAAATAGAAAATATTTTGTCCCTACTTGAAAATGCCCCAGGACCATTTCATATTCATATTTAGGCAAGAAAGTCCATGTGTATAAGCTTCTTGCTGTTCTGTATTTTTAGGCAACTGATGTCAATTACTTGACCAGCAAGACTTAGAAAATACTGAATTAGTGAAGTCATTTGCATTGGGGAAATCTTGAAAGTTAATTGGAGCTACCCAAACCCCCATTCAGTCTATCATGAATTGCTTTCTAGTTTTTTATTTCCTTTAAGAAATAAAGTAAAAAAAGAAAGTGTTCCACTTAGAACATTAAAATAACTCAAGAGCCACACAACAGTTCTTCCCTCTTCCTCGCTGATATGTTTGTTTCTTGGATTATATTTCAGTCTTTTTACAGTCTTTAATTAGGGAGCATTAGTTGTGGGACTTCCCTCCGAGGCTCCAGCTAATAACTGTAAATGACAAAGCACTGTGCTACATTGATCACCTCTGTAACAGCTGCTCTCATTCACAAAAGACAATTCATGAATCTGCCTTAAAGTATAATCATTTTAAGGTATAACAATAATAAATAATATAAATATATAATAATTAAGTATAATGAATATAATCTAAATAGTAACGAGGTATAATAATCTTAAAGTATAAGTAATGCTATGTCATAAAATAAATAATATAAATAAATAATGTATAATCTTAAGGTATAACAATAATAAAGTATAATAAATATAAATGTACAATAAAGTATAATGAACAATATGAATAATGAAGTGTAATAATCTTAAAGTATAATAAATAATACTGTAATATAAATAACATAAGTAAATAATACAGTATAGTTATCTTAAGGTATAGTAATAATATAAATACAGAATAATAAAGTATGATGAAATATATAAATAATATACATAATAATGAAGTATAATAATCTTAGAGTATAATAAGTAATACTATAAATAGTAAATAATATAAATGATAAAGTATAATAAAATCTATGACAGGTTGACTTTTGAATAGCATGAAATAAAATTCTACTTACAAAAAACAACCTGTATGCTACCTTAGCATCTAAAATCATGAGACCAAACTTGCAACATTATTTGTATGGCATGAGGATTCTTTGTTTCACTGAAAGACTTTATGCATGGTATTTTAAGGGGGCCTCACCAGGGTACTTACAAGACCACTCGTTTTAGTTTTAAAAAAAAAAGTTCTGATTTCTACACAGCTGGTCGGGAAACATTGTGTAAAGTGAGACCCACCCCTACTTGGAAATGCTGTCAAAATTCTCAGGGATTCCTGGGCTGTCTTACTAACTATTGTGACAATCTGTTTTAAGAACCAACTCCTGGCTGATCATGGACATAATCCACTGATGAAAAAGGTTTTCGATGTTTACCTGTGTTTTCTTCAAAAACACCAATCAGAAACAGCTTTGAAAAATGTCTTCACTGCCTTACGGTCCTTAATTTACAAGGTGAGTCATTTAATGGAGATCATTTGTTACTGATGCATCCCATTTTCTGCACCTGAGATTCAAGGGCAGTTTATTGGGCATTCATTTTTACAGCATTGGCTCCCTTTTCCCGACAGTTTCCCTCTACGTTTTATGAAGGGAGGGCAGACATGTGTGCTGCCTTGTGCTATGAGATCCTTAAGTACTGCAATTCCAAGCTGAGCTCCATTCGTACTGATGCTTCCCAGCTGCTGTATTTCCTAATGAGGAATAATTTTGACTACACAGGAAAAAAGTCCTTTGTGAGGACACATCTGCAAGTAAGTGTGATGTATTGTTTTCATTTCTTAAACTTTAGCTGGATAATTTGAGTGCCCTATTTATTAATCTGGCTTCTCTTTCAAATGATAATATTCTGGCTCCAGAGATGAAATATTGTAATGGCAAAATGCCATTTTGGCCAAATCCCGTGTGTTATTTTCCCAAATTCTATAAGAATTAACATGAAATTATTATTGTAATTTAAATAGTGAGATAATGTAGTAAAACGGACTGAAACACTTAGCTCAAGTCTTAGAAATTCCATTTAATATTTTAAATAAACCTCAGAGTCTTAGATACAGGAAACAAGGGAGTTTGGAGATAGGTATTTATTAAGTACCTACCATGTGCCAGCACTTTACAAATAGTATTTCATTTGACCCTCACAACAGGTCTGGAAGGTAGATGCTATTGTTGTCTTCATTTTACAGTTGAGGAAACTGAGGCAGAGAGAGGTGAAGTGACTGGCCCAGGGTCATACAGCTAGTAATGTCCAAGGTTGGATTTTATTTCAGCTCTTCCTGACTCCAAGCCCAGCACTCAATCCACTGTGTCACCTATCTAGTGGGACCTCCATGTCTAATGCCTTCATTTTATAGATGCAAGACTGAGGTGGAGAGAGAGAATAAGTAATTTTCTCAAGGTCACATAGGTAGCATCTGAACAACAAAGACACTATATTATAATGCTGCCATCCATGAAGAACTTCTCTAGTAAGCACACTGATTATGAAAGAAGAAAAGCTTCCAATTATCATCCTGTTTTCTCTGGTCCCCCAGTTTTATTTTTCTGACTTTTGGCTATTCAAAACACTACCACCTTTTTTTGGATTCATTAATTCTAAATTTCTTTTTGCTTATTGCTTAAGATGCTACATTTATTGTCCTTTCTCCTTTCTACATATAAATGATGGAAATTCTTTTAACTTGCCCATTTCCATTTATTTATTAATTTTCACCCATGTTGACTGAGCTCTTTGCAGTGCATGTCCTATGTTCTGAGGGAGAGTTTATCCTTTGTTTCTGAAGAGGACTGTAAATGATACCATGACATGCAAATGAATTATGTTTCAGTGAGCAAAGTCACCAGCCTCACTTTCTCCTCCAAGCTATCTGGATCCATTGGCAAGATAGCCACTAGCCTTGGAGTCAGAAGATTCAGTCACTTTCACCATGAATAAGTAATTTAATAGCTGATGTTTGCAAGGCTTTAGGGTTGTCCATACACACTTAATTTCCTTTGACCCTCACAAAACCTCTGCCAGGTAGAATACCATGTCCTCGTTTTACAGGTAAGGATATCGAGTACAGAGACTTTCAGAGGCATGGTAAATGTTTAAGAGATGTAAATCAAATGCAGGTGTCTCCCAACTCCCAAGTTCAGCGTTCTTTCCACATTATCATGACCTTATAAATATCCTAGCCTTCCTGAAGCTCAGTGTTTTCTTTTTAGCCCCATTTTGCCTCGATTTCCCCAAGTCTAAAAAAGGGGATCATAATAGCACCTAACTCACAGTTTTGTTGCAAGGACCAAAAGAGATAATATTTATAACGTCCTTAGCACAATGCCTAACACGTAGTAGGTACTTACAAATACTTTTTCCATTTCCCTTCCCCACTGTAAAATAGGATCCATAATAACATACCTACTTCCTTGCCTTGTTCCTTGTATCACTTGTGTCACTAGCACCAGGAACAGTGCCTAGAACATGGAAGGCACTTAACAGACACTTACTGATGGATTGATTCACTGCATTAGGAGGAAAGCTCTTTGTAAACCTTAAGTCATTAGAAAAAGATGAATTCATACATAAGCATTGTCAAATTACTTCTCAGGGAGGGAAATGGGGAGGAAGGATGAGAGAGGATCTTGGAACTCAGAGTTGTAAAAAAAAAAGTTAAAAATTGTTTTTACATGCAATTGGAAAAAATAAAAAGTCGCTCAAAAAAAAGAAAAATGTGAATTGTTTTATGAGTTAAATACCAGTTAAGACATCTAATTTCTGTCATTAGATGTTCTACTAATGCAAGTTTCAGTATACAAATCCTCAAATGAATTTGAAGTGATCTTCCAGAAGAAATCCAAAGGAATAAAAATGTTTTCTGAACATTTTTTTAGTTACATTTGAAGAATCACTGCTTAAAACAGTTAATGCTATCCCTATAAACATTCTAACTGAAAATACAACCTTGTGGAATAGATATTTGAAAAGCAAATTGATTAGATCCTGTCGGTATTTCTTCAAGGTTATCATTTCTGTAAGCCAACTGATAGCAGATGTTGTCGGAATTGGAGGAACCAGATTCCAACAGTCCCTTTCCATCATCAATAACTGTGCCAACAGTGACAGACTTATTAAGGTGGGTAGCCTAGTTTCTCCTCTCCCTTACCTTTGTTAGAGGGGACTATAGAAACCCTCAGATTCTGACCAGTATTCCAAGACATATTTGTACCAGAAAATGAATCCTTGAAAGCTTACACGTGTCTATCTTTTCTCATTTTAGCACACTAGCTTCTCATCTGATGTAAAGGATTTGACCAAGAGGATTCGCACAGTCTTAATGGCCACAGCTCAAATGAAGGAGCATGAAAATGATCCTGAGATGCTAGTGGACCTCCAGTACAGTTTGGCCAAGTCCTATGCAAGCACTCCAGAACTCAGAAAGACATGGCTGGACAGCATGGCAAGAATCCATGTCAAAAATGGGGATCTCTCTGAGGTAGCCTTAAAATTTTTTGGTTTTGTGATTTAGATAATATGATAAGGTGTTATTCATCAATTAAGACTTCATACATAAACATTCAGTGAAAACTATAGAGCAGCAATGCCAAACTCAAAGAGAAATAGGGGTCACCAGTGTACATAATAGATCCCTGTAAACTACATAATTGTATTACTTAACATTCGTTGTATTTGTATTTTGTTGATTATTTCCCAATTATATTTTTATATGGTTCCCCACTTGAGAGAATTACAAGCCTGGTCCCTTTTTGACATCTCTGTTATAGGGGATAGAAAAAAATATAATTCCCTGCTTTAAGGGAGTTTCTAGTTGAACTGGGGAGATCTGACACACACAAAAAGTTAATTAGCATTATGAGACTTACCTAAGAAGGGCTGTGTATAACCTTTATCAAGTTGCTTACCTCCTCAAGGAGGGGAGGGAGAGTGGGAGAGAATTCAGAACTCAAAATTATAAAATGAAAACAAAAACATAGCTTAAAAAAGTTTTTACATGGAAAAAATACAATATTAAAATTAAAACGTGCCGGTGTATTCAGACAAGAGAGGATGAGATCACTGTAGATTGTAGTGGCCAGCAAAAGATCAAGTTGGACCTTGAAGGATGGGCAGCACTTGAATTTAGAAGGAAAATGTTTAAATTTAGATGACATTCAGCAGATAGGTAGTGTACTAGAGGGTGTCAATTGGCAAAGTAATAAGGTTAGAAAAGTAGGTTGGAGTCAGATTTTGAAGTCCTTGAATGTCAGAATAGGGAGTTTGTAATTTATCCTATAACCTCTGGGGAACTACTGAAGGCTTTGGATCAGGGGCAAATGATTTGATCAAAATATTGTTTTAGGATGATTATTCAGCCATCGTTGTACAGGATAAATTGAAAGAGGAAGATACTGAGGTCAGAGAGATCAGACAGAAGACTATAGTAGTAATCTAAGTGCAGTGAATGTCACTTAAAAAATAATTGATTAATATTGATGAACTTTTAAACATTAAAATTGTTGCCTCCCCCAGCCTGATTTCTTTTAGGCTCTGGGTTTTAGGAACCATTCTGCTGGGCTCAAAGACCTTTCCTGCTTCTTCTTCGATGAGGACTCACTGTAGGAAGTTATTCTTAATGAGTTGGGTGTTGGGAAGAAATGCTGTGGGTAAATTTCTCCTTCTCGCTACCCTTATACATCCCATCAGCAAAATCATTTTTACAGCCTACAATAATTGGGAAATTGTGTTTACTTCAATGTCTGTTGTGTATAGCTTAAAGTAGCTTAATTATTGTTGCTAGGGTTACTTTTAAAATCCACTATTGATATTTTTCCAAGTAAAATTCAATATATAGGAAAGGCAATATGCAAAAACACACAAAGATTTATGTGTTTTGATCAGTCCCTATTGAGCCATCAATCCAATTATTATATTTCACTGACATTTAGAACCTATGTCAACTCTCCTGTGACTCAAATGAAAGGAAATAATGTGGGCTAGGATTTGAGGATATGATAAATGGTTATTTCCAAAGAACAAACCTCCTGGATGCCAAAAGGAACTAGTTATGCTTGCATCTTATTTTGGGATCAGGACTGACTTGTTATGACCTGAACTAGAGGAATCATGGGTTTATAGATTTTAGAACTGAAAGTCTAATCCTTTCCTTTTACAGATGAGGAAACTGAGCATTAGAAAAGTTAGTTCACTTGCTTGAGATCATAAAAGTAATAAGTGTTAGAGCTGGGATTTGATTTCAGTTCTCTCCTGACTCCTAAGCCAGCTGTTTCCACCACTTCATGCTGCAAAGAGCAGCCAAGCTGCCCACCCTTGGCCAGATTATCATACAGCTTCTGCCAGCCTTCATGGTAACATGGCGGTAACAGCAACTCAAAGCCAAGCGTTCATTGGACAGGACTCTATGGAAGATTATTCCTAGCACTGTGTCACAGCAGAAAGATCACTAAAGACCTGAATTTTAATCAAGAATCGTAACATTTAATAACTCTAGGACCATAGCTAAATTAATTAATCTCTCGGACCTTAGTTTTCTCCTCCATAAAACAGAAATAATGAAACCTGAAGTAACTAACTCACAGAATGATTGTGATGAAGTAATTTATGAGCATCAAAATATTTTAGAATATGAATCATTATCCTTATTATAAATAGTAGTAGTACATGCCATCTCAGAATTTCTTGTCACTGGCAATGATCTGATAATTAGGTTTTCCAGCTTTGTTTATTTCTGGTCATAAATCACTTAATTAGATTCTTAATAATTAGTACCTTGTATGTGTTTGGTCTCCTGCCAGAATGACTTCTCTTTTATCATTTGGTCATCTGGTTGGATTTTATAGTTAAATTTTGCCTATCTAAGACAACTGAAAATTGAAAGACCAGAAATATGTGTCTATCTCAATTTTAAGTTAAACATATTTGAGTGTGTGTATGTGTATATGTGTACAGTGTGTGTGTACATGGTGAATATATGTATTTGATAAATATGTATCAAATATAAAGATTTGTGTATGCATACATATATTATATGATTAAATATATATTTATCTAATGTAAAGATATGTATGTATACATACATTTATTTCACTTAAAATTGAGAGATTGTATAGAGAGAGTTTCTTTTTAGGATCTGTGAAAAGTTGATTCCCATTTCTTCAGCAGTTTAAAATGAGAATAATCTCCTTTATTTTGTCCACTTTAAGAAGAGTAGATGTTATAGAACTTTTTTAACAAAAATCAGCTAACCATTCAGTCAGTGATCATCTATTACGTATCAGTAATATGCTAGGCACTTTGCCAATTTATGGAGTTACAAAGGCAAAAATGAAATAGTCCAGGCTCTCAGGAGGTAGACAAATACATGTATGTGTGTGTATTTATTTATGCACATATACATATGGATATCTAGATTTCTATCTCTACATATCTGTATCTATATCTATGGATGGATGAACATAACCATGCCCTATAAATGCTCACACGCACTACATACATACAGACACACACTCGCAGATATACACATACACACAAAATTGAGAAAGAAAGCACTAGCCCCTCACTTCTAAAACTATGCATCTCCTAGGCCTATGGTGCCACAGCTCGCAGGAACACTGCAGGATATTTTACAATTTTGACCTACCTACTTAAAAAGTAGAACTCTTGGTAGGTATTTCTTTTGGCCTCAGAATGCTGAGAAAAAATTACTGAGATCCAAGATACTTTGAGGACTTCACTAGCAGCTGGGAGAATTAGTGAAGATTTTCATATATAAAGTGGCATTTGAACTGAGTCTCATTAGGATTCTGAGAGGCATAGATGAACATAAAGTGAATTCGGGTCGTGAGGAACAGTCGCTGTAAAGCATGAAGACCTGAATTGGAATGTTGAGTATGAGAGATAGTAAAAAGGCCAGTTTGGTTAAACCATAGATTACATGAATAGAAATAAATACAATAAAATAAGTTGGAACCTGGTTGTGAAATTTTTTTATATTTACTATTTTACTTCCCCTCCAATTGCTCATAAAAAGTTTTTAACATTTGTTTTTTAAAATTTTGAGTTCCAAATTCTCTCCCTCCTTTGTCCCTTTCCCATCTTATTGAGAAGGCAAACAGTTTGATATAGATTATATGTGTGCAGTCATACAAACATATTTCCATGTTAGTTGTGTTGTGAAAGAAAACTCAGACAAAAAAACAAGAAAAATAAATATGCTTCAATTTGCATTCAGACTCTATCAGTTCTTTCTCTGGAAATGGATAGCATTTTTCATTGTAAGTCCTTCAGAATTGTGTTGGATCATTGCATTGTTGAGAATAGTTGTTTACAATTGATACAATGTTGCTGTTACCGTATACAGTGTTCTCCTGGTTCTGCTCGTTTCACTTGGCGTTAGTTCATGTAAGTCCATGGTTTTTTGTGAAGCGTTTTGAATGCCAATCAGAGGAATCTGGATCTAATCCTTGTGATAAGGAGCCATTGGAATGTATGTAACTGAAAGTCATAATGGCAAATTATTTAAAAAGTCAATTCAAAATACTAATTAAAAGTAAATTCCAAAATGTTTATAAATTGTATGGAAGGTTAAACGGTCAGACCTGTACTTCAGAAAGGTCACTCTTCTTTGTGGAGGATAGGTTGGAGTGGGGCACAACTTTAGACAGAGGTTAATTAGGAGGTTACTTGTGTATTTCATACAGGTGAGTGGTGATGAGGGTCTGAACTCAAGTGGTAGCGGTGAGTGGAGAGAAGGGGACTTATATAAAAGATGTTCAGGAATTAGAAATGACAGGATTTTGCAATTGATTAGATATAGAGGATGAAAAAGAATGCGGAAGCAAGGATAATGCCATTGTTGTAAAGCTGGGTGACAGCAAGGATGGCACTGTCCTCAGCCGCAGTACAAGGAGTTCAGATGAGGCATAGGTTTGTGGCAGGGGCGGGGAACCTGCAGCCTCAAGGTCACAGTTTAGATTCAGTCAAAGGGCCTCATTTGAGGACTTAGAGGGCTGCATATGACCTTGAGGCCACAGATTCCCCTGCCCTTGGGGGGAAGGCAGTGATGTTTTTGTTTTACCTTTCCGATTAAAAACATTCCTGTAATCTGTATTGAGATTTAGTGGGTAATAGTCTTCATGATTATATTTTAGCCTTTAGTTTATTTACACATTTTAAATTGAAGCAATTACGTATGACCAATCTCTTACTAAATATATGGGGTCGTTACATTAGTATAAACAATGATAGCAATTCCTCAGAGACACACACATACTGTTTTTGAATTTAGAAGCCTTCTGTGGTTATGGAGCAAGCATCTGTTCTTTTGATTCCCTTTTTCCATCCATAAACTTTAATTTCATACAGCCAGTTGTGGAATTTTCAGTTCCATGGCTACACAATATTTTCCTTTTTGATCCTTCCTCAGCCAGTGAAAGATCAGCCTCATTAGCTTTTTTTTAGTTACCTTAGTAACCAAAATTGACTACAGTTACTTTACCAGGTTGTTACAGCACATGATAGAATATATGTAAAGGCCTGGTAACCGTAAAGTATTATCCAAATATAAAATGTCATTAATGACATGTCTAATGTACGATGTTTTATTTTACAGGCAGCTATGTGCTATGTCCATGTGACAGCCTTGGTGGCTGAATATCTTACAAGGAAAGGTAAGAAGCGATTGCCAATGTTTTGTGAAGCTAACTTTGTCTGGATTTACGAGGTGTGTTTAGTGGACCGCTGTGCTGGAAACATTTTCTTCTTCTGGTGTATAGCCAGCTTAGGAAGCTGTTAACTTTGAGGCTGTGTGAAGACCATTCTGGGACCCTCTGAAGCAGACTTTTTGAAACATAAGAGGAAGCAAAGGTTTTTAAAAGAAAAAATAGACCCAAAAAGGAGCCTGTAAAGACAGTACCAGCAGAAAGACGTAGATTGTCAGACCCCCTTGTCTGACATGATGTGGTAGTCTCAGACCGAGTACCAACGCTGGAAGACTTTTTTCCTCCCTACAGCCTTACACTGCAGTTTTTTGTTAAAGTTTTTTATTATATTACTGGTTGCCGATTGCTCCTTCCCACTGAGTGAACCTAGGACCCAAAGGACATGATCTTTGTGAAAGCAGTCTACTCTCCTAGGACCAACTCTTTTCCCTTTTGAAAGCTTGTATCATAATATCACGGTCAGCTCCAAGCACTCTGTTGGGCATTTAGTTCATTTTTGAGAACCTGGAAAGTTTTCTGGATGTATAGCCTTTTTCCCAGTTGAAAATAAATGTGGGACTTTGGGATAAAAGGAAGAGATTAAAAGGGAGGGGTAGGGGTCAGCACGGAAATGCTTATTTTGTCAATCTATTCTTGTCTGTTTTCTAATCTAATTTCATGAGTTTAATTCAACAAATGTTTCTAAGTACCTATGTGTTGGGTGCTGGATTAGGTACAGGGGATAGAATGATGAAAAACAACTCATGCATGTTTAAATAGGAATTAAAGTTTGAGTTGGCCTCAAAACCAGGAAATCTTGTGGGTTCATGCATTGTCTCTGACATATATTGATCCTGGACAAGTCACTTAACTTCTGCATTCTCTAAGTGAGTCTCTAATACTAAAAGTTATAGAAAAAGGCCTACCTGTATTTGCAGAGGGAGTTTTTCCGTGTAGGAAATCTCTATAGCAATGAAATCATAAGTCTGCTCCCTATATCCCTAGGACAGCTGGGTGGTGCAGTGGATAGAGCACTGGGCCAGGAGTCAGGAAGACCTGACTTTGAATCCAGCCTTAACTGTGTGACCCCGGGTAAGTCACTTAACCTCTGCCTGCCTCAGTTTCCTCAACTATAAAGTGGGGATAATAATGACACCTATCTTCCAGGGTAATTGTGAGAATCAAACAAGATTTGTAAAGTGTTTTGCACAGAGCCTAGCACATAGTAGGTACTATGTGAATGTTGTTATTATGGTTATTTTTTTCCTGTCCCTTCCTCATGGAAACTCAGAAAGGTGAGGCTGCGTAAGTTGTTTTGCAGATGAGGAAATTGAGGTTCGTACTGGTAGAGTGACTTGCCCAGTGTCATGTAACTTGAAACTGGAACAACAGGAATTAGAACCGAGTTCCCATTGCCATCCATTACGTCACAGCTGCCTCTTCACAAAGCACTTGAAAGGTAGAAGGATTTCTGTTACCTCGCTCCTTACGTGACTCCGGGCAAGTCATTTAATGTCCCCATGCTCCAGTTTGTTCATCTATAGAATGGGGATAGAGTTACTTATGCAGAGGGGAAGTGCTTTGTAAACTTTAAACTTGAGCTGCTGCTATTATCGCCTGTTACGTTACATTCCGTGACATGACAAGCTAATTAGGTGTTTGGCAAGCTCACCTTGGCTAGTTAATTTTCTGATTTGTCCATCTTTTTCCTTTCTAAAATTCTAAAATAATGAATTCTAAAAGTATCACAGTATCTGTTAGTAATCTGGGCTTCTGAAGAAGAAGCTGGTCTTAAGGTCATTCTTCAGTACAGGAAAATACCTGGAGAACATCTGTGGTAAGCCAGTAGGGAAAGGGAGGGTCATTCCAGAAGTGCTGTTGAATAGAAGGTTGAATATGAAAAATAAAGGAATGCATTTTGGCATGCAAGGCTGTTCAGCTTGATATACGGAGTTAAACTAAGTCAAACTTTGTCACAAATATAAAGAGGAAAGCAAAAGAAAAAATACTTAAAGAAGGTACCATGTCCTCTTACTGCTGTTAGGATTCTCTGTTAAGATCATCAGGTAATCCATTTCCTCATATTTAGAAGCAGGTATAACATCCCGACGGGAGCTATCCTACCTCCCCTACAGCCACAGCACCTTCCAGAGGAGCAGTCGGGGAGGTGAGCCTGGGTTGGGCCTCTCCTCTAGCAGCCAGGACTGCCATTACCTGCTACCATCCATTGGTGTTGGGTTTTCTCGGTCAACTTTAAACAGATGCCTTTCCTTTTCTTCCTCTCTTTCCCTCCCTTTCTTGAGCTCTCCTATTGTTGACGAGAGCTCATCTGTATAAAACTCCTTAACATCTCCATTTAATCCTGCCAATGCCAAATTATATTTTGTCAGCTGATTTTGTAGCTTAGCCTGAGGTTTTTAAAGGTCATATTTTCTTTGCCCCTCTCAAACTCATGTTTTGGCTTCTCTGTTCATAATTTTCATTCACAGAATCCAAATTTCCTTTTACGGAAGTAATCATAATAAACAATTTAATTAGTGACATCCTTATATTAATCAATTAATGGCAAGATATTTCTCTTACATATGGTGAAAAATTTCTAATTGTGAAATAGAAAGCAGTTTTTTTTTCTATGTCATACACGTCTTTCTATGGGTTAAAGTACTACCCCACTTAATAGCAGTTACTCATCTGACATTTCAAGTAGTTGCCTAAGACAAGATATTGTTCCACCTCCACCACCATCACTACCACCGTCATCATCATCATATAGACCAGAAATAGTTGGATAACTTTAAGGAAGCTGCTTCTAGCTGTTTCTTTGAGCTACAACTTTACCCTAGTTTTTTTGTTTTTGTGTTGGGTTCACTTGCCCCCCCTCCCCAGAATATTGGTGTATCTGAATTTCCAAAGCACCAATGCCATTACTTATCCTATTTCCATCTTGGATGGGGTAAAAGACCTCGTCATGTTCTAGAGGCAACTAATGGGCAAACCAACTAATCCGGTCTCCAAGTTTTCCCTTGTTGATGATGCTGTAGAAGTGCTTTCATTTCATATTCCCATCTCATTTTAGGGAGGAAAGGTGATATGTAAATTATCTCCTCCCACTATTGGGAAGTGGGATTCTTTCATTTACCTGTTTTCCTCTTTTGATGGTCTTGATTTGCACGTTTATCTTGGCATCTAGGCGGTGATGATTCTGATAAATCTGTCCAGATTTAATTAAATGTAGTACTATTTCCTGCAACTCAGGAAGTAGGTGTTTACCATCGTGAATTGGATTGATAGCCCATAATCCGTAATAATATGGAGAGCCTTTAGATATTGCATACGAATATTAAATACTATTTTAAAATACATTAATTTGTTAAAAGGAGAACTGATTAGGAAATTTGGTTTAAAGTTAAATAAAAATATGAAGGGAGGAGGGAGTGTACAAGAAAGGACTAACACGCAGGAGAAGTAAACAGCTGCATTGGCTTCACTCCTCTGAGTGTGTCCTTAAGGCTTAGCCTATTTCAAGACTTGGCCACATCCCTTTGAAAATGGAAACACCCTTCCTGCTCTTAGCAGGAAGGAACCTTGAATTAATTGAGTTCACCTACTTTCAAGCAATTAACTCTTCAAATCTTTTTCTCTTAAATTTCCTAGGCATGTTTAGGCAAGGATGCACAGCCTTCAGGGTAATCACTCCCAATATAGATGAAGAGGCCTCAATGATGGAAGATGTTGGGATGCAGGATGTCCATTTTAATGAGGTGAGTGCTTAGATTTCCCATTGGTTACTCCGTTACTTGAGCATATCTTGATTGGCCTTTTCCTGCGATTTGCTTCCCAACAGACTTCCAGAGCCACCACTATTTTCATGCTTTTCTTTCCTCTGCAGCTGCAGCCACTCTCAGATCTTATCAAGATCATTCTGTCCATTGCTAGGAGTCACAAAGGCTGTAATTCTTCCTTGCTTTGGAAGCATCCTCTCAGCTCAGGGGGAGGGGGTGTGGGGAAGGTGCACATGGAAGCATTCCATGAGAAATGGACAAAAGCTGACTGTAAAGAGAGCAACTCTCCATTGCTCTGGAAGTAGGAATTAAAACTCTCTAAATTCAGCCTTAATTTAGATATAATACATGGACCGCAAAACGGTTAGATACCTGCTTGGGCCCTACTGTAGAACAGTTGCTTAGAAATCTTTTCTGTTTTCTTATGTTTGATAGGTCCTTAATAAGATGCTCTTGTGTTTAGAGCTGGAAAGAACCTGGCAGTCATCTAAGCTAGTCCTCTAATTTTATAGCAGCCAGCCCAGAAAAATTGACTCAAGGTCGCATGAATCTAGGTTGTCCCCTCTCAGGGTAATTAGGTGGTGCAGTGGATAGAGTGACAAGCTAGCGTCAGAAAGACTATCTCTCTGAGTTCATATCTGGCCTCAAACTCTTACTAGCTATGTGATCCTGGGCAAGTCATTTAATTCTATTTGCCTCAGTTTCCTCATCTGTCAGATGAGCTAGAGAAGAAAGTGGCAAATTCAGTATCCTTGCCAAGAAAATCCCAAATGAGGAGATGACAAATTGGACGTGACTGAAATGACTGAACCGCAACAGTCCCTGACTCTAAATACAATATTCTTTTTACTATACCACATTGTTTCTTTAGAGTGTATGCACTTAAAATAAAATATAACATAAAATAGATAAATAATAAATAAAATAAAGATATAATAAATTAGTAAAATAAATAAGATAAAATAAAGAAAGCAATAAAGAAATAATAAAAAAAATAAAATAACTTTAAATAAAAATTACCCAACTCAGGGGAGAAGGGAAGTAGAAAGCAGCTAGTGAAAAATGATTAAGGAGATCTATTTCCAAATCAAAATACCCCCAATTATCCGTGCCTTCTAAATGAACAAACTGGTTACAAAGCATGAGGATTGTTTCAGCTTTAAAAAATAATTTCCAAAGATAGCTTGGAAAATTCTGTTTTCAAAAAATAATGATGATCTGGTTCATGCTCATGAAAACTTTTGTTGTAAGTTTCTTACTGGAATAATCAGTCTATGAAATATTTCTTTTACTCAGTAGCATTTTACTGTAGCTCAGCCTACAGCAACCTGGGCTCAGGGAGTTGAGTTTTTTCTGGATTTAGAAGTTGAGTTTTTGCCTGAATTTCTTCCATCAAAAATGCTGGGCTTATAGCATCCCCTTAGTATTAAAAAGAAAAAATAGATTGGAATTGTAACCCTAATCCATTTGACTCCATTCCAGTTTTCTTTCCTTTACGCCACACTGACTCTTTGATCTGAAGATCTGGTTTTGCATCTTAGCTGTGAAACTTGCTAGCTTTGGGACTGTGGGTGGATCACTTCTTTTCTCTCTGAGCTTCCTTTTTCTTATTTATAAAATGACCTCACTACCTTGTGGGGTTGTTTTGAGGAAAGCACTTCATGAAACTTAAAAATAATACAAAGAAAGAAGATGCAAAACTGGTTGGTGTAGTACCAGCTGCTGACTGGATCAACCTATCAAGCCAGTCCCCGACTTTGTGCCTGGGGATTACCAAGGCAGGATGCAAAACAGTCAGGATATAAACGTTATCTTAAAAACCTTGTTCAGTCATCTGGATTGTGTCTGAGTCTCCATGACCTCATTTTGGGATTTTCTTGGCAAGTATACTAGAGTAGTTTGCCATTTCCTTCTCCAACACATTTTACAGATGAGGAAACTGTGGCCAACAGGGTAAGTGAGTTGTTCAGGGTCACCCAGCCAGTAAGTGTCAAAGGCTAGATTTGAACTTAGACTCCAGGCTCAGTACTCTATCCATGTCACCACCCAGCTGCCCATCTTAAACTTTGTGATCAGCCATGAACTAACAAATGTAGGAGCCAATACGTGAAACTCTGATTATGTTCATCTGGTTGATATAGTAAAATGGTGCAGCCTTATGAGTTAGTAAGCACAAAAATAGAGAGGTCATTATAAGCTTCTTGAGGAAGGGGCTGTCTTTTACCTATCTTTATATCCCTAGCATTTAGCAGATTATCTAGCACACAGTAGGTGCTTTAATAAAACTCATCAACTGACTGAGATCAATTTGAAGTAACAAAATGAATAAAAACCTGGAGCTACTATAAATAAACTGAAAATCAAGGATATTTTTAATCACTAATTATCCAGAAGATAACAAATGCCTGCCTTGTTTTAAAAGCATAAAATTAGTTAATCTTTAACAAAGTTCAGAGTGCAAGTACTTCTGAAGGGATTATAATTTAATATACAGTGGAATTATAAAGGACTTAGAAAAAGATAAAAGCATCAAAAGTGAAACTTCAAGAACTTTGGAGACTTCAGCATATATACTGAAGGAGGGAGAGAGAGAAGGCCACAGGCCTCGTATTTTATGGTACTTTTATCTATCAGGATTTTTTAGGAAATAGTGGCTTTCATTATGAAAGGTGATTATCTTTGCCAGATGTTTCTTGATTATGGAAATACTGAAGTGAAAAGATGCTCATGATTTGCTGGAAATAATTGCTAGTATAATTTTTACTGCCAGATGTAATTAAGTACATAAATTGGTCCCCTCAAGAGGTTCCAAGAAGTATGTAAAAAATAGGCTTATCTCTTCATAGCTAGTGAACCTCAACTAGATTTATAGAAATGGTGAATTTCTTTGCTCATGGCTCTGCTCTAAAGGAGATGGCCCTCCTCTTCTCTTGGACTAGCAAAAGGGATTCTTCCTTTCATTGCTTTGGAAAGGAAATAATGACTTCTTTCCCCAGATGGGGCACAGAAAAATCATTAAGCTATCACTATTCCTAGGACACCTAAGTGATACAGTGGGTAGAGCACTGGGCTTGAAGTCAGGAGGGACTTGAATTCAAATGTGACTTCAGATACTTACTTTGTATAACCTTGGGCAAATCATTTAACTTCTGTATGCCTCACTTTCCTCAAATGTAAATGGGTATAATAACCACACCTACCTTTTAAGGTTGTGGTGAGGATGAAATGAGGTATTCTAGCTAGCAGTACTGTTATGACTGCTGAGTGGGAGATTGTCATTATCATGGGGTTTATTATTAACTGGTTTATTAATCATTTCTAAAATTCTCCCTCCAGAAAAATCATTCCCTGGATCAGTTTAAATTTGTCTTTCATCTCTAGGTTCTCCCTTCTCACTTTGCTCATGAGTTCACAGTTGGCTTGAAGTGTTTGCAAATTGTACCTTTCATTCTGCCTTGCGTGCCCATAGCAAGCCCTCCACCAATATTTGTGGAGTGAACTGTGCGTAGATTTCTGACTTCATCTTCAGTACCCTACTTCTGATGGAGAGTAGCTTCCAGGCAGTTGGATATTAGTTGTAGCGACGCTACGAAATCATTATGAAGCATACTATCCGATTCAGCTCCACTTCTTAAGGATGTCCTTTATGCCAGGCACTAGACACACAGACCAAAAAAAAAATCTCTTCCCTCAAGGAACTTATAGTCTAGAGGTACTTTATAAAATAGGTTAACCATGAATTGTCCCTGGCCTCGACATTTAGTTTAAAAAAAAAAAAAAAAAGCTAACAGCACTAAAAAGCTAGAGGTAGACAAAGATGTTAGAGACCATCTGTTCCTCTCCCTGTCATTTTACAGATGAGGAATCTAAGGCTCTGTGGAAGGGAAATGGCTTATCCAAGGTCACTCACATAGTAAGGTTACAGAGCTGGGATTTGAGCCCATGTTTTCTGATCCCAAATCCAGTGCTTTCTGCGCCACGCCACAATCGTACTTCAGAACACTGATTGCATGCTATAAAAATGAGTTATTTTCTTTTTTAACCTTGAGCTGTGGGAAAGGTATACCCTATTTGAAAACTCCCCTGTGTGCTGATGTATATCAGCAACTGCCTGTGACTTATAGTCTTAAAAGAGTTGCCTGGTGTCTTTAGAGGTTAAATTTCTTACAGGTGGTCACCCAGCTAGTGTATGTCCAAAGCCTCAGGGGTACAAGGACTCTGAAAATGATAATGCTTATATGAGCAGCATTTATACAGTTCTTTAGGTTTCCAAAGTGTCAGTCTTATCCTTGTCTCACAGTAACCCTATGGAGTATATTATTATTCTCTCTGTTTTATAGATGAGGAAACAGAATCTCAGGGAGATCAAATGCTTGTCTGGGGTCACTCAGCTAGTATGTGCTGGAGATGAATTTTGGAGATCAGACATGTGTCATAGTGGTTGGCTTACCAGACTTAGAATCAAGCAGAGTTGGTGGTTCAAATCCTGACTTGGACACTTATTTTCTATATAACCCTGGACAAGTCACTTTAGCCTCTTTGTGCCTCAGTTATCCCTTCTGTAAAATGAGAGGGCTGGATTTAATGGCTTCTAGGGTCCCTTCTGACTCTAAATCTATGATCCTGTTAACTCCATGTCATGATGAGACATCATAGAACTAGTCTTATGGAATTTATATGATGTCCTGTAGTGTAGTTATTTGGATGCTGGTGTTATCTTACCACCACCATATTGTAAGCTTCTTGAATATAGAGTAATAACTTGTTGTAACGCATAGTTTAAATATCCATCTGAATTCTGTCCTAGAGCAAGCATCAACAATTGCAAAATAATTAGTGATTTTTAAAAAATGTTGTCATTTCACTTAGGAATGTTACATTTCTGTCAACACAAGAATGCCTTGACTATGTGGAATAATTTACTGCTTGACAGCTTTGATAAATTCAACCTGGATATGGAATTTTAGTTTTGAAAGGGACCTTAGGGATCACTCAGACAAATCTTTTATTTTATAGCTGTAAACTGAAGGCCAGAGAGAGTATATGATTTACTTAATGTCACAAGTGACTTAGTGCAAAGAGTACTGAATTTGGAGTCAAAGGACCTGGGTGCGAATCTTGGATCTGCTATGGGGCAAGTCACTTATCTCCTATGATTATTCCTATAATCTACTTATTTAATTAGTGGTAAAGCCAAGATCAGAAGCCAGGTCTTCTTATTTCGAAACTCGTACTTTTTACTTTGTAACTTCACAATCTCCCAGGGGAAGAGGTCTCCCCAGAGATGTAGCATACGTTTGCTTATTTGGTTTTTTTTCTCTTAAAGTATTTTATTTCCTCCCCAATTATGATAGCATGCTTTTGTGATGGTGGGGGTAGAGGAGTAGATAGGAGATCAAATTTCAACAGATTCGTTGAAGTAGGAATCATGTCTCAATTCTTTGTGTCCCTACACCTAGCACAGGGGAGGCATTCAGTAATGAAATATTTGTTGAATAAATGATCAAATCCAGGCCAGCTTTAAACACATCTGAAGGAGTTCCATTAGTACTTGAATAATTGTAGAAGTCACTTTTAGATTGTCGTATACCTCTGACTTTGAGCCTTTGGAATGATGTATGTCATTAGCCAACTTGTACAAGCATGTACATGGGTCAGTGAGATTCTGTTGATAATTAAGGGCTGTACTGTACTGTGTCCCCCAACTTAGCTCAAAGAGTAATTCCCCTTCTCAAGGCCAACCAAGGAATGGGGCAGCCACTTATTAAAGCTTTAGCAAAGATATTGTTGACATTTTTATGGCACTTTAAGGTTTGCAAAGTAATTTATATGTACTGTCTCATTTAACTCTCAGAGCATCCCTGTCTAGAGCACTCATTTTATAGATGAAGTTAAAAGACTCAAGTGACTTGCCTGTAGCCATATAGTATCTGAATCAGAATTCAAATCCAATTCTTCCTTTCTCCTAGTTCAGGGCTCATTATACTCTCTTTATTTTCTCTCTCAGTCAAGCCCTCTATACCACATTGCTAAAATATATATAAACATGTATA
Source organism: Bettongia penicillata ogilbyi (assembly GCA_023548195.1). Classification (NCBI taxonomy): domain Eukaryota; kingdom Metazoa; phylum Chordata; class Mammalia; order Diprotodontia; family Potoroidae; genus Bettongia; species Bettongia penicillata. The sequence continues at coordinate 2,076,515 of JAJHZJ010000121.1, read as the reverse complement.
GAAGGAGATGCTGCATATTAACAGTAGTAGGTTACTTCTTTCATCCTTGTGCTTATCTTTGAATTTCATTCAGCTTTTTCATAGTCAGGTGGGAGCAAGGCATATTTGGTCATAGTGGAGCCTTCACTTATGAAGATTTCATAAGACAGAGCCTACAAGAAAATATGCTGAACATAGATATGCACACCAATGCATCTTTTTTTAGGAACTCACTTGGTTGCTATGTATATATGGCGTTTTTGCCCTCATTAGTTAATTACAATAAAAACCATTAGACATCTGGTTCTCCTTTTATAAGCGTTGATGCCTGAGTTCAGTCATGCACATAGCAATTTTATGATTTGTATGCCTAAAGGACGTCACAAAAGTAGAGATGTTCTTGCCCTGGCAGTGGTTTTTTTTTTTATAAAGCCAGTATTTTTTGAAAAAATTAAAAATGCACAACAGATTTTTATTTCCTGCCACTTGAAAAACAGTTATTTCAAATCACTAGAAAAGAAACAAATATGTGAAAAATTACTAATTCTTTTTAAAATCTCAAGAAGAAAAACAAATACTTGTTGACATAAGGAAAAAATGTCCTAGTATAGACTTGAAACCCAGAACACTGCTGTTATTGTTTTAATTAGAAATGGTAGTAGCCTCTTACTTGTTGTAGCTGCTAGTTTCTCCTCAGCAACATGAGGAAAAAAAAGCTTGAAGCATGGATAAATAATAAATTGTGAAAAAGAGGTGAAGTTCTTAGTGGACTACAAACTCAATACAAGTCAGTTAGTCAATAAACTTTTATTAAGCACCTTCTATACATGAGATATCATGCTAATCATTGGAGGGACAAAGAAAGGCAGAAGGAAGTCTCTACTTTGAAGCAGCTGATAGTCCAGTGGAGGATACAATAAATTTGCAATGATGTACAAGACAGATTTATGTGGAATAGACATGTGCACACACATGCACACACATATATGCTATTAGGGTTAGAGCTTCAAGTTAGGGTTGTGTGTGTGTATAAATACATATTATATATGCATGTGTATATATACAGATACATATATATGGGTACATATATATGTATATATGTGCATGTATGTAGTATAAAATGGAGCTAACAGAAGGAAGATGCTAGAATTGTAGGAGACTAGGAAAGACTTCTTGTAGAAGGTGGAATTTGAAGGAAGCCAGGAGTTGGAGATGAAGAAGAAAGTTTCAACCATGGCAACAGCTAGTAAAAATGCCCAGAGTTGAGAGGAGTATCCTGTGTGAGAAGTAGCAAAGAGGCCTGTGTCACTGGATTACAGAATATGGTGGTGGGGTGGGGGTCTGAATTTGTCGATCAGCCAAGGAGATGGAATGAGGAAACTACAAAGCTAACTTGGTCTTGAGAATTGTACGGTTGCGTCCAACTCTGTATGACCCTATTTGGGGTTTATTTGGCAAAGATACTGGAGTGGTTTGCCATTTCCTTCTCCAGTTCATGTTACAGATGAGGAAACCAAGGGAAACAGGGTTAACTGACCTGAGCAGGGTTACTCAGCTAATAAATATCTGGTCTTCCTGACTGCAAAGCTGGTGCTCCATGCACCGTCCCCCCTAGCTGCCCTGGGAGTGGACTACCTTCTAGGAACAGCGAAGTGGTAATCTCCCTGTACCTTGCCTTTGTCCATTGTCTCCTGGACCATTGCATTCAGCTCTGGGCGCTATGGTTTAAGAGAGACATTGATTAGCTGGAGAGGGTCCGGAGGAGGGCTGCCAGGACTAAGGACCTTGAGTTCATGATGCTGAAGGACTTGAGCAGAGAGCTTGGAGAGAAGACGTCTGGGGGTGGAGGCAGGGTGGGGAATGATAGCTTTGTTCGAGTATTAGAAGCGTTGTCATATAAGAGTGAATATTCTTGTTCTGAGGATCACATGAGATAATATTTATAAAGCTTGTGCCTGGAATGCAGTAGCTGCTTAATAAATGCTTATTCCCTTCCTTCTCTCACTCATTTGGCCTCGTAGGACAGAACCTGATGCAGTGGATAGTAGTTACAAAGAGGCCAATTTCTGTCCTTTTATTAGTTTCAGGAAACCCTTGTCTCCACTAATTCAGATTTTCGAGCAGCTAATCTATTGTTTGAAGTCTTAATGATAGCTAACATGTATATATTACTTTAAGGTTGGCAAAACATTTTTTACAAATATCTCATTTTATCCTTACAGCAACCCTGGGAGGGAGATGTTGTTATCATCTCCATTTTACAGATGAGGAAATTGAAGTGGAGGTGGGGGAGTAAGTAACTTGCCCCAGGCTAGGAAGTATCTGAGACTAGATTTGAACTCAGGTCTTTCCTGACTCCAGGTCCAGTACTCTGTCCACCTACTGGCCTTTTAGAGAATTACTTAAGGCACTGAGAAGTTAAATGACTTGCCCAGGATCACATGTATGTATAGTATGTATAAGAGGTGAGATTAAAACCCAAGTCTTTATGACTTCAAGGCTGTCCCTTAGGCACTTATGCTGACTGTTAGCCTGCGAACTTCTGCTTACTTACTATTTATGAGTCATTCTTGCTGTTTTCTCCCATCTGATCTTCACAAAAAGTCAATTTTTTTTTAAGGCAGTAGATATCCTACCAAATTCATTCATTGTAGATGGAGTAGAGGATAAGAAATATCTGTCAATAACTAAAATGCTTTGCAAACCTTGGAAAAGTAGATGGGTAGATAGACAAAACACCAGGCATTGTGCTAAGTACTGGGAACACAGATACAAGCAAGCAAGGATAATCCCTGTCCTCAGAAGGCTTGTGTTTTAATGGGGAAAGGCGACCCTTACAGGGAAGCCAGAAGGGGAGGTGGGATGGCATTTTGTGGAGCTGGCCTGAGTGGCATGGAGACTTGGGTCCCATCAAAAGAAAGACTCCACCTGCTGGAACCAAAGGACCCCAGAACAGAGTAGAGGTTACTGATAGGGAAGGAAGGTGGATACCTGGGCCCCAGCAAGGGGGTGATTTTCATAATCTCTGTAGAAAATACAAATGACAACTTTATTTCCTTCACTAAATACTCATGGTCATCACACCATAGCCAATTCTGTCTTTTGTTACTTAACACCTTCTTACACTGTTTGCAAAGCACCTGATAGCACTTGAAAAATGTCCCCTGAAAGAAAATGGTGGGCTAACGTTTAACCAACAAGGAAACTTTAATGGACTAAACACTACTGTACTATTCAACTCACACTTACTGATAAATTATTTAACTGATAATTACCTTATCTTTCTATTGTATTTTCTTCTGCAATTAGGATGTGTTGATGGAATTGCTAGAACAATGTGCAGATGGACTGTGGAAGGCTGAACGCTACGAGCTGATTGCTGACATCTATAAACTCATAATTCCCATTTATGAGAAACGTAGAGATTTTGAGGTATCTTATTTTGGGTTTTCTGCTTTTCATGACATTTGTCAGATAAACTTCCTTTTCTTGTTTCTACATAATTTTGAAGTTTTCTTAGAAATAACGTTGCTTTCTGATTTTCTTCTCTTTCTCTAAAAAGTCAAAAAATGGAAATGAGATTGTTGGACTGTCTAAAGTTTTGAATATAGGAGGCTATTAGAGAGATGAAAATAAATTAGTTTGCTGAAATTGGGGATCATATAGTCAACTCTCAATTATCCACACCACTGGAGGAGAGCAGCAAGTCTCCAAAATCCAAAATGGCAGCTAATTTAAATATAAATTTATTTTACTCTGAAAGATGGTTTTGTTTTTATATTTGAATATGGTTGTTTCGGATTTTTGAGAATTTGTAACAAAATAATGAATCTATACTATGAAGATCTGCAGGGTTCTGGGAGAGTTAGGACAGGGTTTAGGTGGCACCCTCGTGTAGCACGAGGGACAAAGACAGCATCTGGACTTTTCAATGGAGACTTAATTGCTACCTCTATCTCCTTTTCTTCTGCCATTTGCAAAGATTACCACATCTGCCTTCACTGCTGGCAACAGTCAGCACATTTGCTAGGGCAGTGGCATCTAGTAACCATTCTGAACATCCTCCTTATGTCAGTGGAGCCATCCATACTCTAGGCCTCTGGACGAAGGTCATCCACTTGGCACTGAAAGTATTGATAGGTTGCCAAATCTTTGACCAAGAAATTTACCAAGCTTTCCTGTCTAGCTTTTGCTCACAACTCTCCTGGCTCCTGAAATGCTGAAAAAGGCTTTCTTTCAAACATGAGCATATCCTAAATAGGGCATTATATCTCCTACCTTCTGTTGAGAGAGATAAATATCTCACCTTCAAATATTTAGTACTCTGGGTAGGAGAGAGTGCTACGTCAGCAACTCAAGAGGAGCGCCTGTGTACAGACAGCAGAGAACTATATTGTTTATTTCATGTTACTGTTTTGAGAAATTGAAAGGAATTTTTCTCTTTTATGTGATTTGAATATTCAACCACTGAGTCATCCAGAATTAACTATATATTAATTTTGTTGTTGAGTTGTTGCAGCTATGTCTGACTTGTTGTGACCCCATTTGGGAATTTCTTGGCAAAGATACAGAAGTGTGTTGCCATTTTCTTCTCTAGCTCATCTTATGAATGTGGAAACTGAGGGAAGCAGGGCTAACTGACTTGCCAAGGGTACACAGGTAGTCTGAAACCAGATCTGAACTCAGGAAGATGAATCTTCCTAACTTCAGGCCCTGCACTCTATCCACTGTCTGCCGTATCTTAATTCATAGACAACCTAATCTTTTGTACAGGAATTGGACCTTAGTATTCAGGTCATCACTTTTGAGTTTCCCAAAGAAGTTGAGTTGATAAAACTAATATTTTATCCATTTACCTTTAAAGGTCATTTTCATTTCCAGTTGGTGAACACAAATAGAGGTGTAGTCATTTCTTTTGTAATCTGATGCAAATCTCATGAGAAAAGGAGATTGATTTTTTTTGTTTAAAAGGTATCCAATTGTCAGTATTTTAGCTTAATTTGATTTTCTTTTATGGAATTCTGTTTTTTAAAATAGAGAGGATACCTTAGTTTGCTTTAAAAAATTGAAGTGATTCATTCATTCCCAAATCATCTTGTCCCTTTAGTTTATTTGTTTTTGAAAGAAAATTTTGAAAATAACATTTTTAAGAGAAGAGGGGTAAGAGGAAAACCTTTTTCTTTTTATATTTAATATTGTGTGGGAACTTGAATCCTCTGTTTACGAGTATAAAGGAAACTATTCTCTTCCATATTTCTAGAGACTAGCTCATCTATATGACACTCTCCATCGAGCATACAGCAAAGTCACAGAAGTTATGCATACGGGCAAGAGACTTCTGGGAACTTATTTCAGAGTGGCATTCTTTGGACAGGTGAGCATCACCTCTCCTTTCTAAAAATGATATTAAGTGCTGTGAAAATGTTTACACAATTACGTTTCGCTCCTTATTTTGTTTCATGCATTATAATTCTATATATGATGCAGTCTTCTTTGATCTGTTAAGTTAATTTTTGGTATAATTCTGATCTTCCTCAGTAAACTTTCTGCTTTTTTCTTCCTGTCTTTTCTTTTATTACTTTCTTAAGGCAGCGGTAAGTTCTTCCTACGTAAGACATTCCTAAGAATGTTTATTGAGCGGCATCTTTGGTGCTTCTGTGTGGTTTGCCAGTTGCCTTTTCAGACCTGTATGTATATCTATCTAGTTATCCTAGCTCCAAACAATAACATTTGATTCCATTTACAGAAATAAATTACCTGTCTCCTATACATCCGTATTGCATGTTTTAAACCAAAAATTTAAGAATTTCTGGCTGCCCTTGTGTACGTGGCATCTTCACCTTTTCATAATATAATATCTCCACAGTAGATTGACCATGATAATATTTCAGAGAGCCCATGAGGAAGGGTTCTTTCTCACTTAACTTAATTTTAACCTACAAGTATCTAACATTATTACATCGTATAAACTGTCATCTGTATATTTAGGAGGTGTGCATTCCTATGAGCAGTATATAACCTTCAATTTATTCTGTTGTCTTTCACAACTTTATAGCAATACCAGTTTACAGACACTGAGACAGATGTGGAGGTAATTACAGTAAATGCTTATGAAGCAAGCGGTGTAGTCAAATGACTACATTTCAGCCCCTAGTTTGATGTGGATGTTTTTGTTCGGTCTGGCCTGCCTTGTTTTGTTTTGAATGTGTTCTGTGTTCTTTCTGTTGTTTTGTCTGTTTTATTTTAGAACAGGGATTTTTTTTAACTCATTATTTCAAATATTAACTGATATTTGGCTTTTAAAATTTTCATCCTGTTTCACTTCTCAACTCATGCCATATTGTTGAATTCAGCCAACATGGAATACAAAACAGATGTTAACTGGAGATAATATGGCAATATCTTGCTACTGCTCTGACAGACTTAAGTACCTTTGAAATTAATTATATGTAATAGAATTGGCATAATGTTTCCTCTATAACATATTTGCCCTTCTCTAGAGCTAGGGTTTTTTGAAATTATGCTATAAAATCCAGTGTAAATAGAACAGATTGGGACATTTTTGCGAGTCATATGGAAAACTGCCTTTAGCAGACAATGGTACCATTTTTGGATGAAGGCCAGTCTTGGGAATATGAAACAGGGGTGAAGCTAGTTACTCCAGCTGAATGAGAAAACAGAGTCTTGATTCCCACACCTTTAATTACACTCAAGCACGTGATGACAGCATCCTCAGATATGTTTGCAATTTTCTGTTTTTCCTTCATCTTTGCTCCCTCCTCTCCTCAGACTTTTCTGCTATTCACATTTTTTTTTCTTCAGGAAGCATATCTGTATAAAGGTTTTTTTTGAGTTGTTCATTTTTTGCTTTGAACCCTAACAACAAATGTTGAAAGTGCTATTTGTAAAACATAAAAAAAACCTTACTCTCTGAATTATTACAGACCAAAGCTATTGGAGTGCTGGAAACATTCCTAATTTTGCTTTTTCCCCACAGGGATTCTTTGAAGATGAAGATGGAAAGGAATACATTTACAAAGAACCTAAACTGACACCTTTGTCAGAAATCTCTCAGAGACTCCTAAAGCTTTACTCAGACAAATTTGGTTCTGAAAATGTCAAAATGATCCAAGATTCTGGCAAGGTATGGGCATAGGTGGATGATTTTGATAGCGCTGTTGAATTTGTTTCTTTTTTGCTTAATACCAAACTGGGATCTTATAAGACTTCAGCATCTCTAACCTATAGTTTTGAAAATGCCCATTTTCTGTCTGTATTTTTAGTTTCTATTTCTAGAGACTAGCTTCTCTTATTCTCTTCTCAAGATACATGTTTACCCTGAACATTCAACTCCTAAAACCACATCTACTAGATGTACTTATTGCCTAAAACTCACCTGGAAAAAGACAAAGCTCCTTCTAGTCTTTTTTTTTTATTTTTATAAATTTATTTTTCTTCTTTTCACTCAAAAATATTACTATTCAATTTGACAAATATTTGTTAACTACTTTCTCTATTAAGGATGCCCGCTGCCGTAAATGGCAGCCATCTTCGTCGTTGAACATCTTGCTTGTTACAGATAAGCTTGGATAAGTTTGATGTCTTCTTAATCTTTCAGTTCCTTCTTCCCAGCAAGTTCATTGCCAACTTATTAAAAATAATGCAAAAGAAAGATAATGCCATTGATCTTAGGAATAATATTCCCAACACCAAAGTTATTCTAGTTGTCTTAGTTAATAGATTACCCAGGCCATTGTAACCTTATTTTTCAAAGTTCTCGCATATTTTTCTACTTCCTTTTTCAGCCCGTATACAATACTCCTAAAGAAACAGGCCAAGCCTATCTCTTCACCTAAGCAACTCTTTTCCAATCCTTTTAATATCATATCCTGAAATAAGTCATTCAGTGGGTTGGTTTAATGTATAGATATGAATTGGAAAAGAAATTGGGAGATTGATGTGGCAGAATTGGCAAAGAAAGGCTTCTTTTTCAAATCTGAGTAAGGAAATTTCATACTGAACAAGATTGTTCACAATTTTTTCTCATATAACATAAAAGATTTTACAGCTCACCTAGCAAAAACTTGAGGCGCAACCTCAAGGAACTCAAGGGGTTTAGGAACCCCTGTGACAGTTATAACCATGGGATCTGAAGAGAGCTCCAACAAAGAGTATGGCTAAAGAGGAGTGTAGACTCCTCACTGTGCCTCAGGGGGGGTACACACAGAGTTGTGTGTGTTCGTCTTTCATTGCCAAAGAAGACCATGCCATCAGAGAAATGATGACATGACTTGCACTTGACTTTGTTTTGAGGGAGGGAGGGCTGTGTAGGTCACCAGCCTCACTTTCTCTTCCTGAGCCATCTGGACCCAGTGACCAGATATTCATCAGGATGACTGGAGATGACCCAGGATGAGGCAATTGGGGTTAAGTGATTTGTCCAAGGTCACACAGCTAGTGAGTGTCAAGTATCTGAGGTGAGATTTGAACGCAGGTCCTCCTCCCTCCAGGGCTGGTGCTCTATCCACTGCACCACCTAGCTGCCCCAACACAGAGTTATGAGACAGTCCATGAGTGATGACTTAGCCGAGGAGACTGAGAAGGAATGGTCAGACAGGTAGGAAAGAACCAGGACAGTGACGAAAGAATTCTCATGAGAGTGGTTGGCATTGTCACCTGTTTTAGAAGGGCCAACAAAGAAGAGGACTGAGAAGGGATGATTAGATCCAGCAGTTAAGGCATCAGTTTTGTAGTCACCATTTCCAAATGGAGCAGGTGGATTGCAAGGGGTTAAGGAGAATAAATAGAGGAAATAAGGATAGACAATTTTTTCTATGAGTTTATTGGTGAGAAGTCAAAGAGTTATGGGTTAATTGCTTGAGAGGGTGATAGGATCCAGTGAGGGTTTTTCAAGAATCGGGGAGACCGAGGCATGCTTGTAAATTGTAAGAAATGTAAGTACATCAGAAACTGAAGCAAAGGAGTAATGGGCAATGATATCCAGAAGTTTGAGGATGTAGAATATGTTCCTAGCGGGTAGTTCCCCATTTTTCAGTATGATATGAGGAAAATTCCTCTGCTAAAGAGGGAAAATGTATGAGCATATTAAATGCTAATCTGATTTTTAAAAGTCATACAATATACCAAGTAGTAATGACTTTGGTTTTTTAATTAATTGGATTATTTTAATTCCCTGGTTTTATATAATATCTTTCTTCCTTAGCAGTTAAAAGCATAGTTTTTAAAATTTTTATTTTAATCTCCACATTGTATCTGTGAATAGAAGGACTGTTCATTAGCACTTACTCAAGTCCATTAAACCCGCTCCTTTCTCGTTCACTATTCTGTGTTGTTCCTGTACTATTATAGTTACTGACATTTTCTGCCTGTCTCTCCAACCTCCCACTCTCTCCTTCCCTTCCAACCCCTTACTCAGACATATTCTCTTTTCTCTTGGCATAAAAGGTAAAAAGTGTTTTAAATACAATGAAAACTTAATCAAGAATGGTTCAAAAACACTTAATGAGACATCCTTCTAAAATTACCTAGCTTTAATTTCTTGTGAGTGTTTAGGTTTAGCTTTTGTGTGTGTGTATATGTATGAATATATATATGCATATTCTTATACACACACATGCACACATATACATATATATCATATTTATCTTTCGTAGAGATGTGCTACTTTCTGAAGATTAATTACTAAATTACATGATAATGAGAAGTTGGACTGTTGCAACTCAGCATTTCCTCTTTTTAATAATTGGGTGGTTATAATAGGGAAGCTATGAATTAAAGCACTGTTACTAAGATAAATGTTTACTTTCTACAACAGATCTATAAAGGTCCTTTCAGGGGAAGACAAAATTATTCCCTCTTCAATATTTTTCACCTTTTTTTCCTTTTTTCATTTAAAGGTCAACCCTAAGGATTTGGATTCAAAGTATGCTTACATCCAAGTGACACATGTAATCCCATTCTTTGATGAAAAAGAATTGCAAGAAAGGAAAACTGACTTTGAAAGAACTCATAACATCCGCCGTTTCATGTTTGAAATGCCCTTTACTCAGAGTGGCAAGCGACAGGGTGGAGTAGAGGAACAGTGTAAACGACGTACGATATTGACAGGTATGGATTTTCCATTATTATCTGGGAACTATTTAATTTAGGTGGCAAGGGGGTAAAGACAATATTGTGCCTTTTTCTTAGTTTTTCATTGGAACCAGATTTTGACCATTGACACTTAGAAAAGGTGCTTTCTGAAACAAATGATTCATTAGGGTTTGAAGGAACCCTCGAACTATTTAGGATTATCGGTTTAGAGTCAAGAGGAATGTTACAAGTCATCAATTTATCTTCACTTTGAAGATGAAGAAGCTGAATGCTCAGAGAGAGTGAAATGACTTCTGTATACAGTAGGTGACCCTGAAGCTAAGGCCTTGGATTCCAAAATTGGAAGTTTCCATAATACCACCTGCCCAACCAGTACAGGAAACTCCTTCACCTCCCTGAGAGCATATACATACCATTGGATTTGTCAGATGTACCCAAAAGTTATTTACCTCTATTTGGAACCAGCAGCTAAGATCCAAGAGTGTTACAGATAGTGGATAGAGCTCTGGGCTTGGAGTCAAGAAGACCTGCGTTCAAATCTGGCCTCAGATACTTACTAACTATGTGATTCCGGACAAGTCACTGAACCTTGTTTGCCTCAGTTTCCTTATTTGTAAAATGTGTTGCAGAAGAAAACATCAAATCATTCCACTGTCATTGCCAAGACATGACTGAACTACCCCAAGAAGTATTTAAGATACTGCACTAGGCATAAATTCACATGTGCTCTGAATCCTTTGGCTAACTATAAAATAAATTTATTGGTTAGGCATTGACTGTTCTAATCATTTAAGATATAATGAAGAGAGAATCTACTGTGTGTGAGATCGAAACTAGGAGGCACATTACCGTGCTTCCTAAATGGTCTGTATAGTATAGTAAATCCCCTGGTTTAATCTAGACTTGTTCAGGTTTTTTTGTTTTTTTTTTAAACAAACAAATGAATTTTTCACCAAAGCTTGGCATTCTAGGTGAATCCTTATTCTCTCTTCATATATAGCACTTTAATTTCAGTTTTATAAAAGCTTTTTCGTTTTCCATCCTAATAACTCAGAAAACTCTTCTCTAGTAGAGCTTCTGTCTATAAATCATTCCTGGGCCATCAAGGGACTTGTTGAATAGAGTAGCAAATGAAAGAGTCTCTAGTAGAGCTTCTGTCTATCATTCCTGGGCCATCAAGGGACTTGTTGAGTAGAGTAGCAAATGAAAGAGTCTTGTTCATCTCTCACCTGGTTTGTTTTTAAACTAACCCCGCTCTGGGCAAAATGAAGTAGAATGTCTGAAGGTATATGAATTTGCACATTCAGAAGTTGGTCGAATCCATTCCGTTTGCCTTGTAAAATTTTCTTCTCCTGCGGAAAAAAGACTTTATGGAATTCTCGAGTGTGCATGGACAAAGGTCTGCAAGCAGTAATGAGAGAAAAGAAGAAAAAGAACTCTGAAGGGACGGAGAGACAAAGATCTCAAAGCTGGCAATGAGATATATTTATAGTCTTTTACCCTCGGTGGAAAGATGCTTAAAGGGATGAAAATCATTAGCCAGTTTTGTGAACGCTTTGACTCCCTGTTGAACAAATATAGCTGCAGTGATACCTAGAGTTTGTAGAATGATGGTTGTCTCCAAGGAGTCAGTGCAGAGTGATTTTTATTTTTGGTTTTCAGCTAATCTTTTAGCAGCTAATAATGAGGAAAACCAGTGAATTGATGAATGAATGAATCAGAAAAGTGCTTAAGGGTCTTCCATATGCCAGGCACTTATGACTCAAATAACACATACAAATTATACCAATAAAGTAAATGTAAAGTCTTCCATTCTAATAGGAGAAAATGGCACATATGGAGAAGTGGTAGTCAGGAAAGGTATTTTTTTTTGTCTGGGGAATCATTTGAATGGTGAGTAAAATCAGCATGTAGTAGATTACTGTGTCCTTTCTGGAAGCTATAATAATATTGATTTGATCATATTATTGATGTGATCAGTAATAATATTGATTATTAATATGATAATACTGATCACTCTAGCTTTGTTGGAAGGAGTGAGACATATATGGTGGCAAGAAAGCTAGGATTGGCTAAGTGGTGCAATGGATAGAGCACCAGGTCTGGGGTTAGGAAGACCTGAATTCAAATACAGCTTGAGGTACTTCATAGCTGTGTGACCCTTAGCATGTCACTTCATAGTTGTTTGCGTCAGTTTCCTCAACTGTAAAAAGAAGATAATAGTAGCATTCCAGGGTTGTTGGGAAGATCCAGTCAGAAAATATTTGTAAAGCATTTAGCATGGTGCCTTGCACATAATAAGCAGTTAAAAATGCTTATTTTGTTTTGATTATACAAAACATAGTCTGGGGATAGCTAAAAATAGTTATAGATGAGTTTACACTCTCTCACTCCCCATTCAAGACAACTTAGACCTGAGGCAAAGTTCCAAAATTCAGGGCATTGATTTATATGGTCTCTAGAATTCTGGTCCAGAGGTTCTGGGTAGGGAGAGAAGAGGACCACGGGAAGGCAGATGACAAGGTGTCTTAAGTCTGCATCTCCCCAGGAATGGGAGATATAGTCTCTCAAGGTCAAATGTAGAGGATGCTATTGCAGGTGAGGAAGTTGCATTCTAGTTCTAAATGTATTTTGAACTAAAATGGGATAAGAAAGAGAACTGTTGACATCAGGACAGGGTGTCAGAGAACAGGATAGAATCAGAAATGTAACCAAACCCATATAACCTCACTTTCTATGTTCAGTATATAGCAAGTAGAGTGCTGAACTTAGAGTCAAGAGACCTGGATTCAGATTCTGCCTCAGAGCCTTACTATAGTATGATCAGGAACAAATAACTTAATTTCCCTGAGCCCCAGTTTCTTCATTTGTAAAATGGAAGCGATAATACACTACCTACCTTACAAGGTTTTTCTGAAGAAAGCATTCTCTAAACCTTAAAGTACTGTAGAAATGCAGGTTATTGTTATCATTATTAACATTTATTTTTTAAAAAATTTATTGCTCACCTTTTATATATAGGAACACTCAGCTAAGACACTAGGGAAGATACCAAGTTCAAGTTAGTAACAATACCTGTCCTCATGAGACTTAACAGCCTTGTAAGGGGTACAAGGCACAAATAACCTTAGTACTTAGCTGTTCATTATGAGAATCAGATGAGATAAGGTATGCTAGGTGCTTTACAAACCTTAAAACAATCTAAACATCAGTTCTAGCTAGCCTTGTTAATTTCACTGTAGGTTGTCCTTTGTTCTCAAAGAGGACCATGATATCAGGGAGGGGATGCCATGACACTCAGGTGAATTGCATTTAAGTGAGGGAGGGCTACTCAGTCACCAGCCTCCCTTTCTCCTCCAGAGCCATCTGTGTCCGGTGGCCAGATATAGATCAGAACGACTGGAGATGGCCCTTCTTAATTTAAATAGAGTGATTTAGACCACCACAGCTTTGAGCGACACCATTTAAATTTTAAGTGTAATTCCAGCATAGTCTTTAGTCGGGGTTTAGGAAGAAGGTTACCAGGTTTATTATAAAATAGCTCATCTTTTCAAGATTAGTATTTGTACCTTATTTTAAATAACCATATAAGAATTGACTGTCTCAAGAACTGTCCCATTTCTCATAGGATAATGATGGCACACACACACCCCCCAAATTGAAATAATGAAAAATCTCTTTAAATTTTTTTTGTAATTAGAATATTTAATTCTATATGTAAATAGACTCTTCTTTTCTTCCAGGTTACTATGGCAACCACAGAAATGCATGTGTTGCCAGGAAATCTTTGTTAGACAGAATTACTACATTAGGAAAGGTCTTGGGGGAGGGGAGGTCTCCATGGAAATTATCAACTAACAGCATTTTTCAGCTACAGCTGCAACTGCTATAGCTGCTCAAGCATTTTTATTTCTCATTCTACAAGGAAACAGTTCACTGATGAGTCCAAGACAGAATTTTTGATTCTTCCATTAAAATGCACCATTCATGGATTTTGGCATGGGGAACATTATATAAAGGACTATAGTTTGTTCTGCTATAAAAGAAATACCTGATAGCCATCCAAGAGTTGGATTAGAAGTAATGACTGTTCATATCTTTCAGCCTGTACTAATGGGACACCAAAAGGAGGAATTTCTTCCTTCAATACAGAGAGACAAAGCATATAAGAGGGGAAAAAAAAAGTATGTGTTGAGTTATACAAGGGGTACAAGTCTACAAAGGGACTTCCTGATATGCTTCTGCCTGACTTGTGTTTTAGCCTTCTATGTTGGGAGAGGGAGGAGAATACTTCACAATGCCAGTCTTAACCTCAACGTTCACCATGTTCTTTTAATATTAATCAAATACCCATCCTGTGCTTGCCACTGCAAGTTTACAATCATGAATCTCCCCCTTGTCCACACACACTATAGTCCAAGACTATTTTCTGTCAACCATACATAGCATTCCATGCCTCATTTCCAATTATTTTACATATATTTTATACCATCCCTTGTCTTTTCTAACCTAATATATAGATACTTAGTAAACATTTAATAAATGGAATTGAACTGCTACCCATACTTTGTTATATAAAAGGCTATGTGATCCTTATCTATGTGTCATATATGTTATCTCATTTGATCCACACAACCACCTTCTGATGCTATTAATATTACCATTTTACATATGAGGAAACTGAGAGTGAAAAAGGTTGATTGGCTTGCCTAGGGTCACACAGCTAATAAGCTGGCTAAGATTAATCTCACAGCTAGCAAGGGTCTGAGGCAGGATTTGAATTCAGCTCGTCCTCATTCTAAATCTGGTATGCTATTACCTACCATGCCAACCACCTTCCTCACACTTACCAGATGGCAATTTTGGTTTTTTGTTTTCATCATTGGTTATTGTCAGACATTGACTCATTGATTTTTCTTAGGGACTTAATTAACATAAAATAACAATATTGGGGTAACCAGAAGAACCCCAAACCTCCTCAGCCAGAGGATATTTAGTTGCTTCTCAAGTAGAGACATTTCCCATGGAAAGTTTAAGCAGAATCACCTGACAAAGCAGAAATTTTTGGTGGAAGGAAAGATGAACCTACAAAAACTGAGAAATAAACCCTAACAAAATGAGATCCTGCCAAGAGATAAAATTTAAAAAAAAATAAAACAGAATGGATCTGTCAGTTTCTTTACAGTTTATCTTTTCAAACTTGGCATTTGTACCGGATTTTAAGTAACCATATCAGACTAATCTATTTCAAGAACCGTCCCAGTCCTCAAAGGATAATAATTCCTCATTGGATCTCTTCTCATTGATGATATAAGAACTACTACATTGGGAAATGAATTTGGGAATAGTGGCTGATTTTTATACTAAGATGCAATTTTAAAGGCACTCACAGATTTTCAAGATATTTAAAAGAAGCAAAGATTCCAAAGGAGAAAAAAATTGTGAATTGTATGAACAGTAATAACAAAAATAAAAATGACTCAAAAAAAGTCAGTAATTACTAAGCTACATGTTTTCTTCTTTCAGTGTCTAAAACATTCTTGTGAATAATCTCTGTATGAGTTGAAGGTAATTTCTGATGAAATCATGAAAAGGGAATGGGCCAAGCATAAAAGCAACTTAGTTCCCATGAACCCTATGAGCTGATTCAGATGGCCTTATTCCCATTTAATCAGCTAGGTGGTGCAGTGGATAGAGCACCAGTGTAGGAGGCAGGAGGACCTAAGTTCACATATCACCTCAGACACTTGACACTCACTAGCTGTGTGACCTTGGGCAAGTCACTTAGCCCCAATTGCCTCATCCTGGGTCATCTCCAGTCATCCTGATGAGTATCTGGTCACTGGATTCAGATGGCTCTGGAGGAGAAGTGAGGCTGGTGACCTGCACAGCCCTCCCTCACTCAAAACAAAGTCAAGTGCAAGTCATGTCGTCATTTCTCCAATGGGATGGTCTTCTTCTGCAATGAAGGATGAACACATTCCCATTTAATAGATGAAGAAAGCTAAAGAGAGACTGGGACTCTATCTAGTTACAGCAATTTAATGGTAGAGTTGGTGAGGGTAAGGAAAAGGTACTTTTGAAAGTTATTTAAGCTTTTAATGCCCTAATAATTTTGGGACAATTCTATACTATAAAAGTAATGGATGTGTTTTTGTAAGGTCAGGAAAACTCAGTAACTCTGTATGCTCTGTTTCCATGCCACCAGCAATCCACTGTTTCCCTTATGTGAAAAAGCGCATTCCTGTGATGTACCAGCATCATACAGATCTGAATCCCATCGAGGTTGCCATCGATGAGATGAGTAAGAAGGTAGCTGAGCTCAGGCAGCTGTGCGCCTCTGCAGAAGTAGACATGATCAAGCTTCAGCTAAAGCTGCAGGGCAGCGTCAGTGTTCAGGTGAGAATGCAGCTTGCCTTGTTTTAAATGTCTACAATCAAAGGGAAAAGGTGATTTGTCTTAATCTTTGCAAGATAAAAAGATACCGCTCTATGCATTCAAGTACACACCAATATGTGTACACACACACACACACACACACACACACACACACACAGAAGAGGACAGCATAAAACCTTGGGATCAGCTGGGGAAGGTAGATGGGCTGCCAGCTTTGGAGAATTTCCCATTTAAACCCTGTTCTAACAAAATAACATATATATGAAATGAATGAAGGAAAAGTCTTACTATGTTCAAAGCACCCTACTAAGTGTTTTAAATAGAAATTGTCAAGTACAGACACTTCCCAGGATGGAAAGTTATAAGCAAAATGACCTGACAAAGCAGAAGTTTTTGGTGAAGGGAAAGATGAACCTACCAAAAATGTGAAATAAGCCAAATAGAAAATTTGGAAATAATTTATTAAGAATAATTCAAATAGAAAAAGAGGAAATAGTTCCTTTAAGGGATCCTGAGACCCATTTAACTAAAAGAATCAAGGCTGTCATCTAATACAATGTAGCAAACTTGGTCTTGTTAGGGAGGAAAGCAAGAAAGTCACTGATACAGTAACTCTTTTTAAAAAGTTCCAGTGATGACACATTCACTTTCCATTACACCAGTCCCCTGCCATAGAATCCTTCCTTATAGTCAGGGAAAATGGTTAAGTTAAAACCAATTAATGTAGAAACCACATTGGACAACATTGCAGCAATCAACACCCATAGAGTCACACTTAGCTCTATCAAGTGGGAGAGTTCTCTTTCAAATGTATCCATGATCTTGTTCACTTGGACATCCCCTTTAGTGAGGTAGTTTGCAACCTACCTATGCCTGCCATCTTCTGAGACTTGTCCATATTCTGTCCACTATACATAAAGTCTCCCTGGTGTCTTGGAGACCTTCCTCACTTTCTTCTGACATCAGGAGGGTGGGTCAGTCAAAAAGTATTTGTAAGTCCTGCTATGGGCTAGTCACTGTGCCAAATATTAGAGATACAAATCCAAAGATGAAACAATTCCTACTCTCGAGAAATGCTCAGGCTATCCACCAGTCATCTCTCTTCCTCACCAGTGACCAGTCAATTTCTTCTTCCTGTTTTACCTTCCTACCTTGATAGCATCTTTTACTCCTGTTCTTTGTGGCTAAATTCTTTGAGAAAACCATTTAGTCATTGGTGCCTCTCAATCTCCTTTTTTTTTTTTAACTCTGCCTTCTAACTTCTGACATCATCATTCAATTAAAACTGCTCTCTCCAAAGTTGCCAATGATCTCTCTCTTTTTTTAAAAATTTAATTATTTCAAACTTAAAAACTAAAACTTAAATACAGAATAGAAAAAAGAAACTTAAAATACAAAATAAGAAAAGAAAAAAAGCATTACCATGTGCACAGCAGA
Organism: Bettongia penicillata ogilbyi; assembly: GCA_023548195.1. Classification (NCBI taxonomy): domain Eukaryota; kingdom Metazoa; phylum Chordata; class Mammalia; order Diprotodontia; family Potoroidae; genus Bettongia; species Bettongia penicillata. Next base: position 2,058,587 of record JAJHZJ010000121.1, on the reverse strand, counting down.
ACTTAAGAGAGTGTTTTACTGTATGCAATAATAAAATTCCATTTCAAGAAAGCCTATATAATAAATATTATACATTGTGTTCAGAGCTGTCCATCTTTGCTTCCTTGTAAATTTTCTTTTGTTCTCTGCTGTGCACTTTTTATTTTGTTCTTTTTTTCTCCTTCTTTCCCCCCTCCTCCAAAAAGGCTATAATTAAGCCTTCATATTCATAGATGTGTGTATAGATGTGTGTGTATGTATAGATGTATGTGTACATGTACATGCATATACATATATACATAATATTTATGCATATACATACAAAATATATATGCAGGCATATACACATACATACACTTACACATGCATATACTGAGATATCTATAATCATACTCATACAAAAAACATATACTTTCATATACATCTATGTAAGATTGTATTATACTTGTGCTCTGTTTCTCTGAGAGTGGATAACTTCTTTCTTCAAACATCCAAGTCTTTCCATGTTTTTTCTACCAATGATCTCTTGTTCACCTAATTTAATGGCCTTTTCGCAATCCTTACCTTTCTTGACTTTTCTGGAGACTTCAATGCTAAAGAACACCTTCTTCTTGATACTTTCTTCTCTGACTTTTTGTGATGTACTCTCTCCTATTTTTTCTTCTACTTGTCAGACCACTCCCTCTCAGTCTCCTTTCCTGGATCTTCATCTAGGACATATGTGTTGTAGGCACCCCAGGTCCTCTTCTCTTCTCCCTCCATAGTGTTTCATTTAGATGTGTGTATAGATGTGTGTGTATGTATAGATGTATGTGTACATGTACACGCATGTAGTAATCTAATCAGTGCTCATAGATTCCACTGTTAATCTGTCTATAGGTTCCCAAAGTGTGGACTCTGGACCAATCCAGGGAGGCAGTAGTAACCTCAGGTGCAATTGGGGGGTATTGAATAAAAATAAGGGGGCAGTGGAAGCATAAGGAAAGAAGAGAAAATAAGAAAATTTTGAAAAACCATTTGTACATGTTTCATCTGTTTTGTAACAGAGATAAAGTCTTACTGATCACATTATTTCCAAATAAACACAAGAAAATGCAAGTTATAACTAATCAGTGCTCAAGTTTGCTGATAGAGCTTAACAAGCAGGTGTTGGCAGGCAAGCAGGTCATACATTGTCAGGAAGTCCAACATGCATCAGCAGGAATATGTACATGGAATGACTTGTTCATAATATCAAAATTTCAATACAGGAAAAAAACACAAATTCACTATAAATTATTAAATTTAAGATCCATCATTTTTTTTAAAGTTGTATTTTTTGAAATGACACAAATTTCAAAAAAAATATTTAAGAGAAAGAAAATAGATTTCTGGGGGGAGTTGAGTAGTTTGTTGTTTTTGGTTTGTTTGTTTGTTTTTTTCAAAAAGGGGACAGTAGGCCAAATAAGTTTGGGAACCTCTAATCTAAGCTGGTAACTCTCAGTCTACTTATGTAACCACTCTCCTCACCTCCAGTTTCTCATTCCCAGATGCCTACTGAATTATCTTGAACTCTATTGCAATTCAACATGTTCAAAACTGAATTCATTATCTTTCTTCACAGGCAGTTCCCTCCTCTTAACTGCCCTGTTGCTTTGGGGGGCATGACTGTACTCCACATCTCCCAAACTTGCATCCTAGGAGACATCCTAAATTCCTTCTTCTCTCTCACCCTCCCATATGCTAGATGTCCTATCCTACTTTTAAAAAATCTCTAGTATTCTCTCCATGTTCTCCTCTGATGCTGCAATCCCCTTGCAGTGTTAGCCCTCACTTCATGCCTACTGGTTGGTCCTCCCTGCCTAAGGTGTCTCCAGTCCGTTCTCAACTCAGGTATCAAGTTGATTCTCAAATTCCTTAAGCATGGGTCTGACCATGTCACTCTCTAGTCAGTAAACTGCACTGGCTCCCCATTACCTCCAGTATCAAATGTAAAGTCTACCTTTGTCATTTAAAGCCTTTCACAACCAAGCTCCTTCTTACCTTCCTGTTCTTCTTACACCTTACCCTCATGTATACACTACCCTTATGTAGTGATACCGGCTTCCTTGCTCAAACAAAACACTGCATCTCACAACCTCAGGAATTTTCTCTGGCTGTTCCCCAAACCTGAGATATTCTCTCTCTTCTATTTCTCCCGCTTGGTTTCCCTGTTTTCCTTTACATTCCAGCTGAAATCCAACCTTTGACCAGACAGTTAATTGCTAACTTGTTTTGACCATAAATTTTTCATATTAGCAAGAGACATTGGAACGGCTTTTTTGGAAAGTGAAGATTCTTTTTTTGTCTTTTAAGCAATGATGTGATTCTTTTTTGAACCTATCAGGAATCTAAAGTTAAAGAAAACTTAGAGATAAAGAGAAGGAGTAGGTACTGTAGCCAAACAGATAATATGAAAAAAAGGGGAAGGGTATGAAAGAGATAAGGGGAGTGAGGCCCTGGGTTTCCTTCATGGTATTACTTCTCTGTACTGATCATTGCCAGCTTAACTCATATATTTGTTTGTAGTCAGTCACCTAGCATTTATTAAGTACCTACTATATGCCAGGTATTGTGCTAAATTCTGGTTATACAGAGAAAGGCAAAAAATATAGCTGTTTCTATGTTATTCACCATCTGACTACGAATTCCTTAACTGGGAACTACTTTGTTTTTTGGTTTGGGGTTTTTATTTTTTGCTTTTCTTTGCATCCATAGTAGGCACTTAATAAATGTTTGTTGACATGACTTGGAGTTCTTTGGTTACATAGCATTAAATCTGACGTCAGATATTACATGAATTCTTGGCCTCTAAGCAACTTGTGTTTAATCAAAAATTGTGACTATCTTAAATGTATTTCCCAGTGAGAAGAAAATGTTACTACCCCTTTTCAGTAGTAGCCATTTCCCCCCTCCTTTTCCTAATCATCAGTCAGTTGATCAATAAACATTTGTTAAATGCCTACTATGTGCCAAACATTGTGCTAAGCCTGGGGAGACAAAAAGAGGCAAAATTTGTATTTTGATAAAACGAAATGTATAAAACCCAGGGCCTCACTCCCCTTATCTCTTTCATACCCTTCCCTTTTTTTCCATATTATCTGTTTGGCTACAGTACCTACTCCTTCCCTTTATCTCTAAGCCAATCTTAGTTTTCCTTAACTTTAGATTCCTGATAGGTTAAAAAAAGAATCACGTCATTGCTTAACAGACAAAAAAAGAATCTTCACTTTCCAGAAAAGCCATTCCAATGTCTTTTGCGCATATGAAAAATTTATGTGTCAAAACAAGTTAGCAATTAACTGTGACAAATATCCCAGCCATATGTATGATTCTGAGATTATGGCATCTGGCCAGGGTATTTTATCTAGTGAAAAACAAAGCCAGTGATAACAAGAATGTACTAATTATGGTAATTGTAGCCTTGCAGCAGATAAGGCACATAAGGAAGGTCAGGGGTACAGTCTGGGAATCTGTAATAGAAATGCTACTGTCCAGCTGATGAACAGGGCAGAAGATACAGGGAAAGTATGAAGTGCTTCTCCATTTACTTGAAAGCTTCTTGAAATGCTTGACTTGACTTGAATCCTAAAGGAAGGATTAAGTGATGAAAATGGTGAAATCAAGTTTCTGGTGAGTCCACCAAAAGTCTAGGCTGGGACCATAGAAAGTAGATTATGCCCCTTGATCTCTTAAACTGGTGCCAACCTTTCACTGCAGGGCTTCCTGAGAAGTCTGTTTTCCAACACACAGCAGTTTATGGTATCATCTTGACCCTTCACTCCAAATTCCTCTGATACTATATCTTAAAATGATTATAGTTCACATGTAGGCAATACTTTACAAAATGACTGTACTGGGTGAACCTCTGTAGAACTGTCTCTGCATTTAGAAGCTTGACATGAAATCTAAACTGTGCAGCACTTTGTATAGTATCATGGGGAAAATGAGAAATTCTCATGGTAATTTGTCTTACTAATTTAGAATGCATTCTTTTTTTATATAGGTTAATGCTGGCCCTCTTGCATATGCCCGAGCTTTCTTAGATGATTCAAATACCAAAAGATATGCTGATAATAAAGTAAAGCTCTTGAAGGAAGTTTTCAGGTAAAAATCACAAAATTTTCAGGTTTAATGAAGGATTGTCTTGATGTTTTGTTTCATTTTGTAACAAGGAGAACAGTTAAGCAAAATCAACGAACCCACCCCCAGTCTGACAGATGGCGCCATTCCGTGCCTATACATTTCTACTGCCAGTAGCAGAAAGGTGGTGCAGTGGATAGGTTCTTGGATCTGGAGTTAGGAAGGGAAATAGAAGGAAATAAGCATTTATGGGGTGCCTACTTTGTGCTCGGCACTGTACTAAGAGCTTTACAGATATTATCTTATTTGCTCCTTTTAACATCCTTACAAAGTAATTGGCATTTTTATTCCCATTTTGCAATTGAGGAAACCGAGACTGGAGGACATTAAGTGACTTGTCTAGGGTCATACAATTAGTTAGTGTCTGAGTACACATTTGAAGTCAGGCTCAGTGAATAGAGCACTGGACCTGGAGTCAGGAAGACCTTAGTTCAAATCCTATCTTGACACTTATTAGCTGTGTGACCCTGGGTAAGTCACCTAACCTCTGTTTGCCTCTGGAGAAGGAGATGGCAGACCAGAAAATCCCATGGTCAGTATTGACGTGATATGGTCCATGGAGTTATTAGCTGTGTGACCCTGGGTAAGTCACCTAACCTCCGTTTGCCTCTGGAGAAGGAGATGGCATACCATTCCAGTGTCTTTGCCAAGAAAATCCCATGGCCAGTGTTGGCATGATATGGTCCATGGAGTCACAAAGAATAGGTCACAGCTGAACAACTGAATGATAACAAAGGAAGGAAATGGCCAACTGCTTCAGTATCTGCCAAGAACACCCCAGTGAGGTTGTAAAGAGTAGATCATGACTGAAAAACCACTGCATAGCAGCAGCTTCCTGATTCAGATACAAGTTCAGACAGTTCATAGCTCTGTCACCCTGGGCCATGTCACTTCAGATTCCTCCACTGCAGTTTCTTTCTAATGGGGATGATAGCAGCATCTCCCTCCGAGAGTTGTTGTGAGGGTAAAATGAGATAATACTTTTCCAGTACTTTGCAAATCTTTAAATGATACTTGTTATGGGTCCGGTAGAATCAAGATGGATTATTACTGATTTTTCATTAAATTTAATGTTTTTCTTCCCCGATCCCCAGGTGCTTCTCTTTTAAATTATCACTAAATTACTAGAAAGCCGTGTAGGGGTCAGATATTGACAATGAGAGAAAAGTATGCATCTGACCTCCCTCTCTGCTTCTAAGTCAACCCCTTTTCCAATTTCAGGCAATTTGTTGAAGCTTGTGGCCAAGCTCTGGCAGTAAATGAACGTCTTATTAAGGAAGACCAAATAGAATATCAAGAAGAAATGAAGGCTAACTACAGAGAAATGGCAAAAGAGCTTTCGGAAATCATGCATGAACAGGTAAGTGCCGAGTTCTAACTCCGGATGATCCTTCCGCTTCTGGGTCCACTCTGGTCTTGCCTACGCTTTCCACATTTTGTTTGGTGCTTTTCCTTCACATTTTTGCTCTCCTATCACCAAAGAATGTACTCCTTTTGAAGGCCCTCCTTGCTAAACGAGATCATAATCCAATTGCCCATTGGTTGTAATATCAAGTGGACCTGGAAGAGGAGGGCCCAGGTTTTCAATCTCTAAAATGCGCCTTCATCAAAAACCTCTATGCCCCCCATGGGAATTCTTTTAGGTCATTTTGCCACTGTAAATTTGGCCTGTAACACTTAGACATGCCTTCCGTATAAGCATCTTTATTCATCAGTTCTCCAGAATTTAAAACACTGACTAATTTGGGTTAAATAAACATAATATGCAATTGTCACGTACTTTTTCATATTCTGTGGATATGTAGATTTTTAAGTTTGTATTGGTTTAAAATTAATCTGGATGAATCTCTTACAACTTTATTCTTTGTGTGTATCCTAATCAATATCAGCATCATTTAGCATGTGATGCATTTCACATATTTCCAGTATTAATTTATATGTTAACTAATGTAACATCATCTTCAGAACATAAGCCAATATCTTTTGTGTACGAAGTTGTCATCTGTCATGGGATGGCTTTATTTAGAGATTTTTATAAATTGAAATTCTCAAACTTTAATTCTCTCACCTCTTTTCTCCCGCATGCAAACGTGATCAGCTGGGATGGTAACATTTCTTAGTTTTGCTTTTTTGTTGCTAACTTTGATTAAATTGTATTAAAATACGGAATACCATATTGATATTGATGAATCCATGTAGAAAGGAAATAAACTTTTCCCTGAAATTTTAAAGTATTGCTTTACAGAGTTATGAGGAGGCTCTTCTTTACAGCCATCCTGGGTTCATGCTGGAGTCCTAGAGCAATAACAGAAATGAAAACTGAAATAGGGAAATTTGGGTATGAGGAAGACAAATTGAGATGGAAGGAAGGAAGGAAGGAAGGAAGGAAGGAAGGAAGGAAGGAAGGAAGGAAGGAAGGAAGGAAGGAAGGAGGGAAGGAAGGAAGGAGGGAGGGAAGGAGGGAAGGAAGGAAGGATGGATATTGACTCAACATTGAGACACAGTGTGGTATGATAGAAGGAGTACTTAATCTGGAAACAAAGACTTGGTTTCAGACCAGTTCTGACACCTGTCTGTGTAACCTTAGGCAAGTGACTTAACCTCCTTGTACTAGATCGCCTGTAAGTGCCTTTCCAGCTCTGAGCCTAGGATCTGATCTGATTCCATAATATTAGAATCCTCCATGACAACTCACTCTCTCTCTCTCTCTCTCTCTCTCTCTCTCTCTCTCTCTCTCTCTCTCTCTCTCTCTCTCTCTCTCTCTCTCTCTCTCTCCCCTTTCTCCCTTTCTTTCTCTCTTCCTCTCTATTTCTTTCTCTTCCTTTCTCTTCTTCTCTCTCTTCCTCTCTTTTCCTCTCTTCCTTTCTCTTCTTCTCTCTTTCCCTCTCTCTTCTTCTCTTTCCCTCTCTATATAAATGTACATATTCTATATACATACATATATATAGTCACCCTTATCTTCATTCATATGACCACTGCCCTGATTCAAATCCTTATATATTCTACATAGACTGTTGTAAGAGTAGACTAGTCTTCTGTCATCAACCTAGTTCCCACGCAGCTGCCAAGTTAGTATTTCTAAGACATAGGTCTGATCGTGTCACTTCCCTGCTCAGAATCCAAACCCCACCCAGTAGAAGGTTGACCCCTTGAGGTCAGGATGTTCCATGTTTATCTTTATAACCCCAGCACGTACCCTTGCAGCTGGCACTTACTAAGTGCTTAGCGCTCAATAAATCCTTGTTAATTGATGGATCGACTAATTCATACACTCTGTTTTTCCGCCAAACCAGCAGACTGTTTTCCCTGAACATAACATTCTATTTCCCCTCTCCTTTCCAGTAATCCCTCCTTCCTGGAATACGCTCTCCTCTCTTAGTGTCTCTAGTTTACTTCAAGGCTCAGCTGAAATGCCGCCTGCCATGTAATACTTCTTTCCCATCCACAAATGGTTGTTCACCTTCTCTCCCTCAAGTTCTCTCATACTCTTGTGTCTCTATATATACACTAAAGTTAAATATGAACTTCTTCAAGATGGAGACCATTTTTACATTTATATCCCAAATGCATAATACAAAGTACAAACTAAATAAAGGTTTAAATTGAATTGTAAGATTCCAAAGGATCTATGATAAAAGATATTGCTGATGATCTTGAAATGCAAAACGAAAACATATTTTTTTACTTTGATTATATTTATTTTTTTATTTTGTTTGTGTTATCTTCTGAGACTTAACTAACATATGTTTTGCATGACTTTACATGTATAATCTATATCAAATTGTCTTCTCAACAAGGAGGGAGGGATAGGAGATGGAATGAATTTAGAACTCAAAAAAAATTTTTTATAATGAGTGTTAAAATGTTTTTGCATGTAATTGGGAAACATTTGGTGAAATAAATGAATTGATTTGTAAGAAACTGTAAGACAATTGTTAGCACTGTGTAATACAAAGATATATAATATATATTTGTGGCTGGTAGTCTAGTGGAGCCCACGTTTCCTGAACAGTAAAAAAAAAAAAGAAAAAACAAGGGGAGAGGGCAGCTTTGAGTTCCATTATCTCCAAAATCTCTTCTAGTTTTAAAAGTGGAGTTCTCAACTTTTCTTGTGACCTGGGCCCTTTTGGTGGTCTTGAAGACAATGGACTCCTTCTCAAAATAATGTTTTTAAATGTGTAAAATAAAATATATGGAAAAATATATTAAAATACAGTTATCAAAATATATTTTAAAAATAAAACAAGTTTGTGGGTTCTACGTTTAATGACCCTGTTTTAGAGAAAAAAACTTATAATATCTTATAAAGGAAAAGAAAAGGGGTATTTTTAAGCCTTTAGCTTTTAGGAGAATGTTGATCGGAGGATGATCCTTTTTTTGTATCCCCATAGTTTAGTATATTGCCCAGTACATAGTAGGTACTCAATAAAAGTTTGTTGACTAACTTACTACGTGAGATGAAAAATTTGGCTTTGTGAATTATCACAGCCAGGTACCAGATCACACCATTATACCCAATAACTGAAGAACCTCATGAGAAAATTAGTCTGTGTTGCCAGAAAATAGTCTATTTTGAGAAACATTTGTTCTTGGCTAATAGAACTCAGTTTTCTAATATTGCCTTTTTTCATTTTATTTTTTTAATCTACTTTTTCCCCTTTTTTTTGAGATTTGTCCCATGGAAGAGAAGGCAAATGTCTTACCTAACTCACTTCACATTTTCAACGCCATCAGTGGGACGCCAACAAGCACAACGGTTCATGGGATGCCTAGTTCTTCTTCACTTGCATGATTGTTCCTCATCGACATTTAGAAGATGTGTGGTTTCATTTTGTCATTTACAGACTCAGGAGGACTTCAGATCTAGAACACGGACAAGACAATGAGCATGAGAAGAGTTGGAACTATGCCGTGTTGTTTCATAGTAAACTTTCTATAGAAGTAATAAAGGGATGCACATTTTTTTTTTCAATTCCACTGGCACTACATACAGTTGCTGTTATTTTATTATGTCTCAGCAGAGGCATGTGTTGGAAATCCTGCAGCTAGAGCTAATATTCCTTATTCCTTACGCAGTAGTATTAAAATAAATGGCACATTTAAAGAAGTGTTGGTGAATGTATATAGCAGTGAGAATAACACTGTTTAGGGTTGGGTTAGCCTTATGCTTCTGGGCTAGGCTTGTGAATGTTGAAAATATTTAGGTATTCTCTATTTTTCTCCCATGGCACATTTGGATTGAGTACAAGCATAAGAACTATTTTTGTGCCTAGATAGACATTAATTTTTGATGCTGTAAGGGAACTGATAATTATAGTTTTTTGTACCAGTGAACAAGAAAGAAAAGGTCCTATTTTATACTTACTGGTATTTATGAAAAGTATGTGAGCTTAAAACTGGTCATGCCATTTAGAACCAAATACCTGTATTAATAAATACAGTTATGCTACAATTTAAAAAGCAGTACAAAAATTGACATGTACATAGAGTTTGTTAATACAGAATCGACATTCTGTACATACATGTATGGCATTTCTATACTTTTTTTTAATACTTATACCAGCTTCTGCGTTAAGTTCAATTGTAACTGATTTGTGGTATTCTTCGTATAGGCTCTATATTTGACTCGACAGTTTTATTCTTGTACATAAATAAGTGCAATATGAAGATGTATACAGTCTTTGCTCTGTTAGGTTTATACACTGTTTAAAAAATTCACCTTTTTGCCAAAATGATGGTTTAGGAATTGGTAATCATAAATCCTGTGGTCAGTGGTGGCATAATTTAAAGCTTTTACCATGTCGTTGTTCTTTTAAGACATTAATTTAGTAATTTTATATTTGGGAGAATAAAGGTTTTTAATTTTATTTAACTGGAATCACTGCCCTGCTGTAATTAAACATTCTGTACCACATCTGTATTAAAAACAAACAAAAAAAATTGGTGATTTCTCTGTATTATGTCTTGAGCATTACTGTCCATGACTCATTTATAAAGGGATGGGCTTTTCAAAGAGGTCCCTAAGAATAACGGAAAAGACTGTAGCAACTTGAAATACCTATTATCCTTTTTACCTGAATTCAGAAAATACAGATTCAGTGGCTTCATCCTTTAAGTAGACAATGGCATGCTTTCCTCCTTATATTCCATGCGTTTCTTTTCTTTTTAAAGGCATACTGTATTTAAATAGCCCATTCGTTCATTTATTCATCTCTTTTGTCCATACACATTCCTTGACTCACTTCCTTGTCTTGAACCTAGGACACAGTAGCCAGCCAGTGGGCATCATAAGAGACAGAGTTTTATAATAAACAGAGCCCTGAACTTGGAGCCAGGAAGACCTGGGTTCAGATTCTTGCTCTACTAGCTCGCTAGTTATGAGACCACCAAGTCTCTTAATCTCGAGATCCTTGCTTAGAGATATTAATTAGGAAAAGTCTGCACATTTTCAAAATTTAGTATAGACATCTTGTGAACCTCCAGTTCCACCTGCAGATCTCACAGCACTTGTCAAACATATCTATCAAGAACCGTTTCATCTCTTTATAAAGAAGAGCCGTAGTAACAATTAGCAAAAAGTACTCAGTGGAATTTGGTTGAGTTCTGTTGGCCTTTGCCAGTCATGTTGACTTATGTCTTGCCACTGGACGCTCATGACTGGGGGAGACAGTGAGGCTGATGACCTTGCACAGCTCTGCCTCACTTAAATCCAGTTCACTTGTAAGTCCAGACATCACCCTGGCCTCAATGGTCCTCTTCTTGGATGAAAAATGACTCACAAGTGAATTGTCCAAAGGTGCTTTTGGATAGAATGGATAAAATCACCAGCCCACTATAGTAAACAGCAAATATAAAATTAGCAGTTATACAGTGGTGGGTGGAAAAGTTGGCTCCTTTGAAACTAAGGAATTAGATATCCAAGGCAAATTCTAAGTTTTGAATTATAACCAACAGGTTATGAAAATCTGACAAAAGCTCCTTTGTTTATTCAGTCACTTTTCAGTCATGTCTGACTCTTCATTACTCATTGGGGTTTTCATGGCAACAATACTGGAATTGTTTGTCATTTCTTTTCCAACTCATTTTACCAATAAGGAAACTGAGGCAAATGGGGTTAAGTGATTTGCTTAGGGTCACACAGCTTGTAATTGTCTGAGACCAGATTTTAATTCACAAAGATGAGTCTTTCTAACTCCAGGTCTGGCACTCTGTTCCGAGCCCCCTAACTGCTCTCGGGCTACTTTATCTTCTAATTAAGCTTGTAATGCTTTTTGTATAGACAGGTAATTGATGCTTGCTGTGAATGAAGCCAACAGTCACAAAGAAAGGTAAGAAGTTGGTAGAAGTAATTTCCCCTCTGCCCAAAGGCAACAAAAAACATTTCATGGTATACTTGGTCATCTCTTGTTGCAAATCTAAACAAACGATACTGTGAAGATGATTCATTTATATGTAGTAATATTTGTTGCAGAGGACAAATAAGTTGAAAAATTCTATGAAGGATTCGGTAAAATATTCCTAACAAAAGCAACATTTCCTTGATACTTGGATTTCATTGTGAAAGGGGAGGACAGCAAAAAAGGATGGGGGGGATGAAGGGTAATTTCAGAACTTTGATCTAGGGATCAATGAGTGAAAAAAACACTGGCACATTACTCAGGAATTTCATACCTATATATCATGACTACATGTTTCAAGAAAAGACACAGTCAGCCCTGAATGTGTCAAGTACTGAATGACACTGTCTAAAAAAACCAAACCAAAACACAAAACAGACTTACTATATAATTTAAGAGAAAAAAAATTGTTAGAGACAGAGGAGTTATTTCAGAATAACCCTGTGTGCAGATCAGTCATCAAATGGTAAAAGCAGGAGTTAGCATATGCACTGAATTAGAAAAAAGGATAATTATATAAGTATCTCTGTGTGTGATTACAGCAGTTCCAGCCTCACCTGTTTAATAAGCTGTCAGTCCTGAAAAATGGGGACTGAATGCAGATGAGAAAATTCATTATCACTATTTCCCAGAGAAGTTGAACTAAATCAGAGAGTTGCCACAGTGGGAAGGTGTTTTAAAAAAAAACAAAACCAAAAAACTAAAAAACTTGTAGTAAAAGGCATTTCATAATTCAATCCCAATGATCCAACAAGCATTTAATAAATGTGTAATAAAGCACTGTTTTAGGCCCTGAGGAAGCAAAGACACTGATACAATACTAAGTGGAAGAGATGAGGGAAGGTTTCCTATAGAAGGTAGCACCTGAACTGACCCTTGAAGAAAGATGATATTGAATGGCAAAGATGAGAGAATGCCAACCAGGTATTGGAAAATGCTGAGTAAATATATGGACATAGGAAGTAGAATGAGATTAGGGAACAGTTAGTAATCTAGTTTGACTAGAATATGAGAGAAGAACATTGAAATAAGGTGGGAGCCAAACTGTGGAGTGCCTTACATGCTGATTTAAGAAATTTGATTCCCCATTGCTTATAGGATATATGAGCAGAAGTGGCTGTTATCTACAGTCCCCGCAGGGGTCTCCTTCCTTTCTGAATGGGTTCAATGCCTGGATCACAGTCTTTCTTTGCACCACAATTCCTGTTCACATATTAGGGGATAGACAAATGATAGAATTGATAGATGATGTATAGAGATGATAAATAGAAATAGAGATGATAGAAAGATAATAGAGAAAGATGATAGATAAATAGTTGATACAGATATACAGAGAGAGAGATAGGTAGAGATGAGAAATGAGAGAGATAATAGATGATAAATGATAAATAGATGATGGATAGAGATAGAGATGATAGAAAGATGATAGAGATGATAGATGGATAGATGTTCCCTCAAATACCCTGTTTTCCCAGCTCTTCAATCTCAATTTCCATGACCTACTCCTTTACTCCATCCTGGCTAAACATAAAAATGGTTATATTCATCACCAAAAAGTGTTCCACTGTCATGTTCATAAGCTCCAAAATTCCTTTAATATTTTATCATTCCATCTTTTTCTCTGCCTTATGAACCCTAACCCATTCTAAGTTCTCACTATGACCTTCAATCCCTCCAAATCAGTTCCTTCCCAGGCCATTGCCAATATACTACCTACATTTAATGCTCTCTCAACTTCCCTATCTCATTCCTCAGGTGCATCGTTTAAACTCCCCACCCCTGCTTTACACCATCCTCTATATGTGCATCCCTTGGCCTCTTACCCTACTGCTGATCATACCTTGCCAAGCCCCAACCCTACCCAGTTTACTCCCACCAGTTGCTTTTACTACTATTCACGTGCTATTGAACAGAGCTTAAATAAAAATGATTAAGGGGTACTGACAGAGCTCACCATAAATTTGTTATATAATGAAGGAGAATCAATATGTACATATACACATATACCTACATACATATTCAAACATATTTGTGTGTGTGTTGAAGTTCCCTAATTTAAGAATGTTTTCATCTCTCATGGCACCCCCTTTTTTCACCTTCTGAGAGCTGAGAATTTGACCTCATACTTCACTGAGAAAACACCATTTGCTGAAAGCTGACTGTCCTCATCTCACATCAATCAGATGCCTTCCCCTACTACCCCCTCCTTCACCCCTGTGTCACACAAAGAACTGGTCCTTCTCCTTGCCAAGGAAAACCCTTCCACAGATACTGCTGATACTATTGCATCTTATAGTGTCCAGAAGACTGTCCCATCCATCATCTTTACTCTCTCACTAATCTCCAGTCTCTATGTACTGGCTCCTTCCCTGAGGCACAAACACATCCACATCTTCATCCTTAAAATGTCCTTGCTTGATGCTATCATCACCACTAATTCTGTCATTATATAGCTCTCCTTTCATGACTCAATTCTTTAAGAAAGCCATTTAGAATCGATGTTTCCAGTTTTCTCACTGGCTTCTAAACCTTCCATAGTATGCCTTGCTACCTTGTCATTCAACTGAAATTGTTCTCTCCAAAGTTATCAGTGACCTCCTAATGAACAAAATGAATGACCTCTTCTTGATGCTCATCCTTTTTGGCCTTTCTGAGCTCTTCAATACTATCAATCACCCTCCTCTCTTCTTTAAATTTTCGTGACATTGCTTTCCCTCGGTTCCTCCTCTACCTGTCTGACTACTACTCAGTCTTCTTTGCTGGCTATCCATGCAGGTCACACTCACTTATTATGGCTGTCCCCCAAGATTGTCCTGGGACTGCTTCCCTTCTCCATATATACTGTCCTGCTTAATGATCTCATCAGTGCCATCTTAGGGGGCAGGTCTGACCATTTCTGTCTCTTTCTCTTTGTCTCTCTCTGTCTCTCTCTCTGTCACACACACACACACACACACACACACACACACACACACACACACACACTCCTCCAGTGACTTTTTATTATGTCTAGAGTAACAACCTTCTCAATCTTCTTTTACTTTACTTCCTTCTACTTGCAAGTCAAGACATCACCCTCCTTATGTCATTGACCCACATTCTCTATCATCCAGTGAAACCAGTTTTCCTGCTCTTCCTTACGATTCTCCATCTCCTGATTCTTTGCTCTTGCCCTGGCTGTCCCTTGTGACTGAAAAGCTCTCCTTTTTCATGTCTACTTCTAGCTTCCTTGGCTTCCTTCAAGATTCAACTAAAATCCTATCTTCTGCAAGAGGCCATTCCTGGCCCCATCCCACTTCCAGTGCCTTCCTTCTGAGATGATCTCCCTTTTATACTGCACATTTCTTATGTGCATGTAGTCTGCAAGTCTCCTCCCCCAACTCAAATGTGAATTTCTTGAGGACAAGGACTATGTTTTTTAATGTTTTTGTATCCCCAGTGCTTAGCCCAGTGCCTGGTACATTAAGAAATGATTGTTGACTGACTGAGGATTGACAGAGGCAGACCTGTGACTTAGAAATATTGTTTTTCCTGAAGTTTTGGTCAGCAAATTGTAGAGGTGAGAGACTAGAAACAGGAAGATTAGGAGGCTACTAGAAGAGTCCAGGTAAGGTCCTGAATTAGTGGCACATGTCCCTTTGTGAGGGAAAAAGGCATAAAGATGAAAGATATCATAGAGGTAGAACTGACAACACTTATCAATGCTATATAGGGTGAGAGAAAGGGAAGAGTCAAGGACGGCTCTGAAGTTACAATCTATATGGCAAAGATATCTTTGAAATAAGGAAATATGGAGGAACTTGGGTTTAGGGGAAAAAACAAATTCCCTTCATGTTATCTATTGTTTATTGAGGGTTTCTAAATTGACAATTGTTTTTAATATTGGCATCAAAATCATAAGATTTTCTGAGAATGAAATAATTTTAAAGAATAATAAAGAGAAAGAATAATGAGGTAATTTTCTTTACTTTTTCACTTAGAATTGAGAGGTAGCATGATGTAATCCTATTCCTGGTTCAGATCTCATTCTGACACTTCCTAGTTGTGTGACCCTTGACAAATCATCTAACCTACCTGGACCTTAGTTTTTTCATGCATAAAAAGAGGATAATAACACATGTGCAGGAACCAAGGGAAACACTCAAATATGAAAATCCAGCAACAGATTTTGGGAGAAGGGACAGAAGTTATTGTGAGGCTTAAACAAGATAATGTTTTAAAAGTTTTACAGTGCTACATAAGCATCATTATTGAAATAAAGTAAGAAAAATAGAGGTGCATAAACTCACCTAAGATAATAGCTAGTGTCAGGAAAGATGTCCCATGTAAATTTTAAATAAAAGAAGCATTCAAAGGGGTAAAATTCTTCTAGTACTCCTATCTACAAATGGACTTTATTAATTGTACGGAGTGTCCAAACACTAAAAATATTAATAAATGAATCCCCTCAGTTACTTCTACAATAGTGTTAAAAATATTGCTCTAACCATCCATGTTGCAAAAACAAAGTGGATGAAAAAATAAATATTGCCCAGATTATGGCATATACCTGGACAAAATGCTCTTTGAATTAATCCACCTAAATGTATAATTTGGGAGGCTCTACAAATGGACTATGAACTAGGGTCAAAATAGAGTAAGAGGAGATTGGGGAACCACAGTGGCTCCAATGACCCCAAACTTCTTATTGCTTCACAGGCCTATTTCTTTAATATCAGCATACTCTTCATGAAATTATATGGCTATGACTCATGAAACACTCCTACCTGGGAAGAATTATAGTTACAAATAGCACAGAAAGTAATGAAAAGGCCCACAGTGAGCCTCAATACATCATAGTACGTAGCATGGCATGTGTGTAGAAAGTATTTTAAAAGAGAGAATTGCAAATATGGATAATCAGAGAAGGACATGTAGGCAGAGAAAAATCAGGGGGACTGATGAAGAATCCAAGTGGTCATATGAGTACCCCTAAAATATTAAATCAAAACAAAATGAGATTCTCTTTATGGCATTGACAGTAAAACATAAGTAAGAGCCACAACATACACAAGGTAAAAAGGTTGCCAGTAATTTCCTTTAATGGGGGCAACACCCAAACAGCTCCACTTACAGTACTTCTACCACATTAGACAAAGGCCAGAGAATGGTCAAATCTGGGACTTTCAATGATCTAATGGTCGTAGGGAATATAATCATTTTGTAGAGGTTCATGAAGACACCGAAGTCACTGTATCCCAGGAAGAGACTCATTATTACAGACTCTAATAGAAAATAATTTTATGTGTACTTAAAAATCTGAATTAAATTTTGTTCACAACATTCACATCTTATGAGAAAGTGACTTCCTAAGATACCTGTTTCCAAAGTCTTCATGTGCTGTTGTGCTATTGCTAGGGCTTTTTTTGGTAAAGCTAGCCACTTCAGGGTAGCAATTAAAATATACATAGTTTGTAAATTAATTCAGTGGCCCAAGCTAATGGAAGCTAGTGAAAAAGGAGAAATTACAAATGGTAAGTTGGCAGCCATTAAAAAAAATGGGAGTGATTTGAAAGCTACCGCCTAATAATGATTAGTTTAGAACAGTCTTGGCAGCTATTTCTCAGCACCTACTTCTATGAAGAAAGTTGACAGCTGCTCTTAGAGGCTGAAAAAGAAAACAAAGAATTCTGGAAAAGCAAACAAATGCCCTTATCTGATGAGCTCAGAAGGAAATGTAATAAAAAGCATAATTAAAAGAGGTCTACATTTGGAGTCAGATGATGAGTTCTAATCAAAACTCTGATACTTCCTATCTTAAAGCAGCTAGGTGGCTCAGTGGTTAGAGGACTGGACTGGAATCAGGAAGACCTGAGTTCAAATCCTACCTCAGACATTTACATGCTGCTGTATGACCTTTGGCAAGTCAGTTAAACTCAGTTTCCCCAATTGTAAAATGGTGCTAACAACAGCACACATATCACAGGGTTGTTGTGTCACAGTTAAGACCTAGTTGGGGGTAGCTAGCTGGCTCAGTGGATAGAGCGTTGGGCCTGAATCAGAAGCCTTGGACATTTAACTATCTGTGTGACCCTGGGCAAAAGTCACTTAACCTCTATTTGCCTTAATCCATTTGAGAAGAAAACAGCAAACTCCCTACGACATCTCTGCCAAAAGAACCCCACGGACAGTAAGTATGCCCGTACCCCACTGCAACCCACCCCTCCCCCAGCCCCCATAAAGAATGAGCAAGACTTAGTTAGAAAAGCACTACATTGTCCCACAGGCAATAATTCTTTGTGCCGCTTTAAAAAAAAATTATCTGTTTTCACTGGTCAATACTGATAAAGTTCAATAGTTGTAACAAAGAGATTTACTTTTGCTAGTAAAAGGAAATCAGAAATGACGGTAGTCTAACCCTTTCAAAATTCCTTTGCATATATTTTGTATTTAATTTTCAATGTAGCTGCCACTCATAAGAGAATGCAACTTTCTTGAGAGCAGATTATTTTAAATCTTTGTCTGAAAGACAATTATGACTATTATCTATTATATTGTTTAATTTATCTATTACTCCGACTGGGTCTTTGAACAGCAATCCTGCTGCTAACATTTTTCACCTTTACATTCAGTTTTATCTTTTTGAAAAATTAAAAAAGAATGCAGTATCTGCATTTTCCCCAGCCATGTAAATGCTCAGAGCTATTTAAAAGGCATTGTGTTCTTGTAGCAGGATGGGGAAAAACATGGATTTACCAAATCATTTACCCTGTCTGGGTCTCAGTTTCTTCAATTTGAAACAAGGGAGTTCAACAAGATGGCCTCTAAAATCCTTCCCAGTTTAAATCCTGCCTCAGGATTTTGATTTTGTAATTTTGAAAGTAACTTGCCTTGTGCTTCCAAGTTAAGTGATGGGTGAGAGAACCCATTGCATATTTGGTGGGTGCTACGGTGATCAAGTCATCAGGGCAAGTGCCTATAAGATTCAAGAAAATTAAAGAGAGGGAGAGGGAAAGAGACAGAGAAACAGAGAGAGAAAGAGAGAGAGACAGAGAGACAGAGACAGACAGAGACAGAGAGACAGAGACAGACAGAGACAGAGAGACAGAGCTAGAGAGAGAGAGAGAGACAGAGATAGAGAGATAGAAATAGACAGAGAGAGACACGGTGAGAGACAGAGAAACAGAGAGAGAAAGAGAGAGAGACAGAGAGACAGAGACAGAGAGACAGAGCTAGAGAGAGAGAGAGAGACAGAGATAGAGAGATAGAAATAGACAGAGAGAGACACGGTGAGAGACAGAGACACAGAGAGAGAGAGAGAGAGACAGACAGAGACAGAGAGAATCTATACTGTTTTTAAAATAAACGCCAAACACCTAAATGAATATTGGTTGAATTAAGAGTTTCTGTGAAGATTCATGCAAGTTTTAGGTTGCTAATCTTGCCAACATTAGCAAAACTTTTAAAAAATGAAATAACCTTTTTCTATTTCAATTTCTTGCTCCTTCCTCCTCTTCCTCGCCCTACATGACACTTCCTGATCAGACTCTGCAATTGAGTTAATCAGTGATGAATAAGGAACCATGCCCAGCATTATGTACTAGTTTACTGACAGCATTGGTGTGAGGAAACATCCATCTTCCCTTAATGTGTGTGCACCGTCATTAATAATGTAGGTCATTCTCTGTTTCAAGACCCACGGCTAGTGTTTGTCAATGTCATTTAAACTCCTCTGTCTTGTGTAGACTTTGCCTCCTGAGGAATGTGGGAGGTAGTGTGGTGTGGTAGAAAGACTTTAATTGGAAGTCAACAACACCTGCTTCAAAATCCTTTCTTTGCTACTTCCTGTGTGACCTTGGACAATTCACTTTTCCTCACTTTATCATCTGTCAAATTGGACTAGATGATTTTAAAATTCCCTTGCAGCTCTTGAGACTATGGTCCTGTACCTATGGTGGAGTCATCACACAATTCTTTCATTAGTAATATTCAGAATCCTCTTTGACCACTGCTCCTAATTTTATTTTTGTCGCTGCTGCTGTTTAGTCGATTAATAGCATCTGGCTCTTCATGACCCCATTTGGGGTTTTCTTGGCAAAGATACTGGAGTATCCTTCTCCAGCTCATCTTACAGATGAGGAAACTGAGACAAACAGGGTTAAGTGACTTGCCCAGGATCACACAGCTAGTAAGTGTCTAAGACTGGCTTTGACCTCAGGTCTTCCTGACTTCGGGCCCAGCATTCTATCCACTGCTTCACCTAGCTGCCCCTTCGTTAGAAAATAGATTGCATTTTTTCATTAGAAAATAAATTGCATTAAAACTTGATCAGCATTCAAAGTCTTTCATACTCTGTCTACAGTTTACCTTTCTAGCCTTATCTCCTTACTTCCTTTCACATGGTTTATATTTCAGCCATACTCAAACGTTAGTTCTCATGCTTCCCATTCTGATCTTGTCCTCTCCATTTCGTTCACACTATCTTTCATTCCACACAGTGAAGTGGCTATTACTTTGTTGTAGCATCCCAGGGTCTCCACTGTTCATCCTCTTTACAGGCTCTCCCACCAAGCTTCCTGGGTTTGCAACAACCCTGACATCTGCCATTGGCCTCTTCAGTAGTGTCCTAGACTCTCTGTACCACACACATCGCCCTCTGATCAAGTGAAATGAAAATGCACTTTGGGTCAGCTTGCCTTGGTTGCAAAAATACCTAGTTACAGTTTTGCTCTTTCTTTCCACTCCTCATCTCTTCCTGTGAAAATCCTGCCCTCCTTAAAGGCCCAGTTCAAGTGATGCCTCCTTCATCACCCCATTTCCTCTCTCACCCACAGCCTCTCTCTCTCTCTCTCTTTCTCTCCTCCCTCAAATTTGCTATAGTATCTTGTTCAAGTCTTTTCATTGAGCTTATAGCATTCTGGGTTGTGTCATAGCCATTTGTGTATATTACTGTTTCTTTTTTAAATAATTAGTTTTTAGTTTTCAACATTCACTTCCATAAGATTTTGAGTTTTAAATTTTCTCCCTCAATGTCTCTTCCCCCTCCCCACTCCAAAACAACATGAAATCTGATATAGGCTCTACTTATACATTCATATTAAACATTTTCACATTAGTCATGACATAAAGAAGAATTAGAACTAATGGGAGGAACCATGAGAAAGAAGAAACAAAACAAAAAGAAAAAGGAGGGAGTCGGCTTCCATCCACACTCAGACTCCAAAGTTCTTTCTCTGGATGTGGATAGCATTTTCCATCATGCGTCTTTTGGAGTTTCTTAGATCCTTGCATTGTTGAGAAGAGTTAAGTCTATCAGAATCAGGCATCATACAATGTCACTGTTACTGTGTACAGTGTTCTCCTGGTCCTGCTCACTTCACTCAGCATCAGTTCAAGTAAGTTTTTCCAGATTTTTCTGAAGTCTGCTTGCTCATCATTTCTTTTTTTTATTATTATTACTTTTATTTAGTTTCAGTGTTCTACAATCACTACCATATAACTTAGATTTTCCCCCTCTCCCTCCTACCTCCCTCCCCAAGATGGCATACAATTTTATATAGGTTCTACACGTACATCCCTATTAAATACATTTTCATCATAGTCATGCTATTTAGAATTGCTCATCATTTCTTATAGCACAATAGTATTCCGTTACATTCATGTACTACAACTTGTTCAGCCATTCCTCAATTGAGGGACATCCCCTTAATTTCCAATTCTTTGCCACCACAAAAAGAGCTGCTATATATATTTTTGTACATGTGGGTCTTTTTTTCCCCCCATCTTTGTGATCTCTTGGAGATATAGACCTAGAAGTGGTATGGCTGGGTATGCACAGTTTGATAGCCCTTTAGGCATGGTTCCAAATTGCTCTCTAGAATGGTTGTTCACAAGTTCACAAGTCCACTAACAATGCATTAGTGTTCCAATTTTCCCACATCTTCTCCAACATTTTATATTACTGTATCTTCTCATCATTAGACTTTCACTTCCTAGAGGATCTGTGACATTTTTTGCCTTTGTATCCCCAGTGCATGCACATAGAAGGTGCTTAAAAATCTTAGTTGAACTGAATAATGATTCCATTTACCAGAATATTGGTCTTCTCTGGACTGCACTGTTGTTTGTATGTAATTCTGTCCACCAATCCCCATACAAATAATGCCTATGATGCTAGTGAAATATCTTCTAAGATGCTCTTTTTATAAGAGAGAGAATATTCTCTAATCTATGGAAATAGCTGAATATTTTTCATTCAATGACTAAAAGTGATGGTATTTGAGGGAAGGAACCACTCTGGGTTCATTCTCCCAATTTGCAAAAACACTGGCTGGCTAGGTCCAAGGCAATGACAAATTCTTTGCTGAGAGTCCTATGGGCAGCCTTGAAGAGTTAGGATTTCTAATTCTGCCACTCAAAAGCCCTTATTTGTTATACCTATCCAGGCTATAACCCCCAATCATGAGAGTCCCCCAAGACTCTTTTCTAGGCCATCTTCTCTTGTCTCTTCATTATTCCAGCACCTGTGGATTTAAGTATCACCGCTATGGGGCTAATTCTCAGATCTGTTGATCTAGCTTGACCCATAGTGTCACTCTCTAACCACCCACCAGACATCACTTGTGAAAAACCTGTTAAGTTGCCTCCCATGTGACAGACCTGATTCCTCATCTATAAAATGGAAATCAAACAAAAAAAAGTTCTTATGTCTTTTCTAATTCTGATAGTCTAGTTACTTATTACATTTTCTGATTTACAAAGGCATACAGTACAACCTTTGTTATCCTTATTTAACTGATGGCTTTAACTGAGGCTCAAAGAAGTAAGTGTTTTTGTCCAAGGTCATATGCTGGTGTTATATAGTAAATAGGAGATCTGGATGCAGTCTTAGGTCCAAATCCAGTGCCCTTCCCACTCTACCATAGTTCCCCTCTGAACCCCTAGGCATCTAGAAGATATGTGCCATGCTCACTTAATCTTGGCAAGACTTTAATCCTTTTCCCCTTCCTACATCACCAAACCCTTTCTGATTCTAGTCCTGAAATCAATGTCACATTTTAGTGGTAGAAAAATTACACTGTAATAATTCTAATATCATGAAAAAAGTCAACAATCTATAACTATTGAACACTCGGTCATTTTGTTATTCTAACAGGCTTTAAAAGACTCATGTTGCTCATTTTGCCAATGTTAATCAATGAAGTCTCAGACTATCATTTGATCCTTGTTCATGTTCTGACTATATATGAAGTTGTCGGAGAAGTGAGAATGTTCTCTGACCTCACTTCTACTTCTTGAAATTCCTTGCATCCTTCAAAACTTGTCTCAAGTACCAGCTCCTATGGGAGTCTTTCCTGGTTCGCTTCTTAGTCCTTCCCTCCAAATAAATTATTTTGTATTTACTTATATGTATACCTGTTATTTCCCTTCAGTAGAATATAAGGTCCTTGAGGTCAGGGCCTGTCTCATTTTTCCTCTTTGTGTTCCCTGAATCTAGCAGACTCCTAACAAATGCTTATTCAATTGAATTTAACCTTTTTCACTAACTGTGTAATGTTGGGCAAGTCATTTAATCTTTCTAGTTTTATTTCCTCATCTGTAATATTAAGAATTGGGATGAGATGACCTTCAAGGTCCCTTCAAGCACAAAATCCATGATCCTATGGGTTGTTGACTCTTAGGATCATGGAGGAGAGGACACGGTATTTGGATGTAACCTTCTGGCCTTCTAGACATCATCTTCGTTTCTTTGTGAGGAGTTGGGGGATGGGAGAGGAGATAGGAATGTACACTGATAACTATCCTGTCTTCTGCCTAACTCCTTCATAGAATGAATTAGTCTTGATTAACAGTAGGCAAAAGAAAGTAGAAGTTTGAGATGTGTGAGACTGAATCAACACACTGGACAAAACATCAAGGATTGCTTCATGCATGAGCGTAACTATTTAATGGCTTTCTCCCTAGCTGACTCATGTCTAAGACAGGTAGAACACAGATCTGCATCATAAGTACATATAAACTATAAATACCATTTACCCAGAGCGTGACTTTTGAAAAGGAGTGAAGGTCGCTGACCTGGAAGAAATAAAAATAGTCAACCCTCAGGGGTATATGGCTTTTAGAATATGACTGGAATGTAGTCCCACCCCTGGGATGGCATATCACTTATAGCCACAATAATAATCACGTGTTCCTAGTAACTGAAAGTTGGCCACGCCTTTTGGCTCCAGGGACAAAGGGCTGGGAGTTTGTTTGGTGTAAACTTTGCTTCTCTCCTGGGGCTTGTCCCAGTGAATTGCACATAACAGCAGAATCAGAGAGCTGAACGATCCATCCAACACTAATCCAATCCTGTACCTGGACAGAATTCCCCTCTTCAACATCTCCAACAAGTCATCATCCAGCTTTTGTTTAATGACTCAAGACAACCCATTCCCATTTGAGGGTAGCTGTATTTGTCTGAAAATTTCCCTCATCATGTTCTATGCACTCATACACTTTTGTTGAATTGAATTTAAAATATTTTCCTCATAATAACTCCATGGGTTAGTTATAATAAGTCATAGTACCTCCACTTTACAGATAAGGAAACTGAAGCTCAGAGAAATTAAACAATTTGTCTACGTAATCTGTCTTTGGGGTACAGCATCAATTTTTAGGTTTCTTAGGACCATTGATCTAGAATTGGAAGGGATCTCAGAGGTGTCTTGGTCATATAGTTAGTAAGTGGTTGGGATCTGAATTCAGGTTCATCTTCTTCCATTTTCTACCCACAATTCTTTTTGTTTCCAATGGTGAGTGGAAGGCAAGAATGGACATGAAGTTCTACCTACTCCGTCTAGCGATAGGGCTATTTCTCTAAATCTCTTCCCCCTAAAATTATACCCACAGCTACCCAGGACTTCTCTAGGTGTTTTCTGAACCTAATGAGAGGAAAAAAGCAAAATCTATGGGACTACTTGCCAGCTCCAGACAACTAGATTATACTTTGAGGGGAAAAGTGATGTCTAGTCCCATTCTAAGGCTATTAAAATGATATTATAAATGAGATTGACTGAGAAAGGGAAACTGGTCATTAGAATGAACTCTAAAAAACAAGGGCACAGCACTTTGGAAGAGGCACTAGGATCCTCTCCTGGGTTCAGGAATTTTGTCTATGTTCAGGAATGTGGCCAATCTATCTGGAAGTGCTGGCAAGTAACTAGCTCCTGGATTCTAGAATTATGTGCAATCATTTGCTGGTTCTCTCCTACATCACTCTGGTAAATAAATACCCAGGAAGAAATTCAGGACATCCTTCAGATGCCATAGGGCTGCTTGGGTGCACACCAGCCATTTCACCAGAGCAAGAGATGAATGGCAACACTCCGAACGGTCCAATCCAACTTTGCAAGCATTTAAGTGCTCATGGTAATTCAGAGAAGTGGCATGCAATGATAAAACATTCCTTGAGGAGATTACATTTTCCCCGAGCAAGGAGGAGGGGGAAAAGGAGGAAACTGGCATTTGCTGAGAATCTACTATGTGCAAAGCACTATGCTAAGCACAAGTATTGTCTTGTTTGATCCTTTGAACAACCAGGAGAAACAGGTGTTGTTGGTGCTATAATTATCCTCATTTTACAACTGAGGAAACTGAGGCAAATAGATTTTAAGTGACTTGCCTGGGGTTACATAGGTAGTATGTGGGGTTAGGAACTTGAAGCCAGGTCTATCCTGGCTCCAAGGGTCAGTGCTCTATCCATTGAGCAACCTAGCTGGCAAGGTACAACCCAAACAAATAATTTAACCAAAGATAAGAGGTCTATGAATCCTATATCAGGCATGTGGTGGCTCTACTGAGTTAGGTGAAATAACATAATTAGACAGGAATAGAGGAATAGACAGCAGGGTCCTGAAGAAACTGACAATCCTTTGGTAGCTGAGTGACATCGGGGAACATAAAACTGTAGTCCACTGGACTTTAGTGCCATCTCAGGAAACCTTACCTTGTTTGACTAGTTGCCAATAAATCTCTCCCAGTGTGAACACACACTTGTAAGTAGGAGAATTGACCTGCCCAGCTGTCTTTCCTGCGGAGGTGGGTGTGTGTGTGTGTGGATTGGAAGACATCTGGACTTAGAATCAGAATGATTGGGCTTGAATACCCATCCCTGTCACTTAACTACCACCTGTACAAACTTGGGCAAATCCCTTCCTTTCTATTCCCCTCAGTTTCCTAAACTGTAGAATGAGCTGGTTAGACCACATCATCTACCTGCAAAGTCCTTCCTATAATTCTGAAGAGCAGCCTGGTGTTGTGGGAAGGACCCTGGACTCCGTGTACTGTCATAGAAGCTAAGGAAGGATGTGTTCTTTTCTAGTTCCAGGAAAACTCATATCCTTGTTGTACCTGTCCTTCCCCTTCTCCTTCTCCCTCTCAATGACATCACCCAGTTGTCGAATTTAACTGAACTGTTTGGTCAAACAAGCATCCTATGTTTCTGGGTGGGAGCTCAAATTTGTAACTGATTGTTTGGCTTTTCTCCAAAGCTTGGTGCCAGGTTGTGCTGCTTCAGTTCAATCCCCAAAATAAGATGGGGATGGTTGGAATCAATGGATTTGGCAGTATTGGGTGCCTGGTGACCAGGGCTGCATTCACCTCAGGTGGAGTAGACATCGTGGCCATCCATGACCCCTTCATTGACCTCAACTATATGGTTTATATGTTTCAATATGACTCCATCTATGGCAAGTTCAAGGGTACTATCAAAGCTGAGAATGAGAAACTGGTGATAATGAAAATGTCATTACCATCTTTCAGGAGCAGGATCCCACTAATTTCAAATGGGGAGATTCTGGAACTGAGTATGTTGGAGAGTCCATTGGAGTCTTTATCATCATGGCAAAGGCTGGGGCTCATTGGAAGGGTGGAGCCAAGAGAGTCATAATCTCCACCCCTTCTGCTGATGCCCCAATGTTCGTGATGGGAGTGAACCATGAGGAATATGATAATTTCCTTAAGATTGTCAGTAATGCTTACTGCACTACCAACTGCTTGGCCCTCTTGAACAAGGTCATTCATGACAATTTGGCATTATGGAAGGACTCATGACTACAGCCAGAAGACAGTAGATGGCCCCTCTGGTAGCCTGGTGTGATAGGCATAGTGCCTCCCCAAAAGATTATTATTCCTGCTTACACTGGTGCTGCTAAGGCTGTTGGCAAGAGAAGCTCACAGGCATGGCCTTCTGCATTCCTATTCCCAACGTATCTGTGGTGGATCTGACCTGCCGCCTGGAGAAACCTGCCAAATATGATGATATCAAGAAAGTGGTGAAGGAACCCTTGAAGGGTATCTTGGGGTACACAGAGGACCTGATAGATTGTATCCTGTGACTAACAGCAACAGCCACTTTTCTACCTTTGATGCTGGAGCTGGTATTGCCCTCAATGACCAATATGCCAAGCTCATTTCTTAACATGACAATGAGTATGGTTATAGCAACTGTGCAGTAGACCTCCTGGTCTACCTAGCTTCTAAGAAGTAAAGAGGAAAGCCATGGCTCTTCATCCCCAGCCAAAAAAGGAGTTCCACTACTGGGGAGCTTACATTTCTAACCTATGTTCCTATGCTGGAGATCCCATGTCACATTCACAACCCTGTCCTGAAGCACCCCTGTAGTAGTGGGAAGAAGCCTAGAGTTCTGTATTGTGTACCATCAATAAAGTCTCCATGTTCACTGCAAAAAAAAAAATTGTAACTTATTGTTTTAGTTGAGATTCCTCTTATTATAGTCAGAAAGGTAAGATTCCACATCTTACATGCTCAAATAAAGCAACGGACAAATCTCAAGGATCATTAGCGTTTCCCTTAAAAATTTGCACAGTCACACATCTTCAGGAAAGCAGAGTCCAATCCCACCTGAGAACAAATTTACCAGAGGTCTAGAATCCAGCAACCTTTCAGCTCAGAATGTGCTGAGTATTTAATCTCTTCTTATTCAACTGGCATATTCCAAGTCAAGTCCAATAAAAATTCTTTCCTCTTTCTCCTTCTTCCCTTCCTTTTATTCCCTTCTCCCCTCCCCCTCCCTCTCCTCTCTCCTCCTTTCCCCTCCTTCCCTTCCCCTCCCCTCCCCTCCCCACTCCTCTCTCTCTCTCTCTCTCTCTCTCTCTCTCTCTCTCTCTCTCTCTTCTTTTCTCCCTCTCTTTCCCTCTCTCTTTCTTTTCTTTCTCTCTCCCTCCCTCCAGATTTTCTATAATTGTAGTTTGCTTTTCCTGCCCCATAAAGTATTTAAGAAGCACCTGGAATTACCAACTCTTCAGTCCACCTATTGAGAGACAGCCTGAAATCTGTTGAATCCAAGTGGAGCAACAAAATGTCCTAAATGTGTACATTTCAGGAACACTTCAGACTATAGTCATCACTGAACAACATCCAAACATCTCCCACATTAAAGGAAAAGTCATCAATAATCTGGCACAGGACCTACCGTAGGGACCAATTGTTAGGATTTCCTTAAGTCAACTTCTACTGAGAATTCTATGCACATCCAAATGAACCAATGGACCTAATTGGTTGTGATGCATTTTCTTGTCGTTCAGTTATTTCTCAGCTGTGTGCAACTCTTCCAACTCTTTTGGGGTTTTCTGGGTCAATATATTGGCGTGGTTTTCCATTTCCTTCTCCAGCTCATTTTACAGAGAAGGAAACTGAGGCAATCAGAGTTAAGTGACTTGTCAAGGGTGATATAGTAAGTGTTTGAGGTCAGATTTTTAACTCAAGAAGATGAATCTTCTTAACTCCAGATCTGGTACTCTATCCACTGTACCAAAGGGCTCACAGAAGTTCAACAATTCCTCTTTCAAATAAATAAAGAGAAAAAGTCCCTTCACAAATACTTCTGTCATTGGTGGAGTCTGAAATTCTAACAACATGAGTTTCATTTGAGTTTACAAGCAATTGTTCATACCATGGTGTGCACAGAAATGAGGTTTAGATGAGGCTAGGTTTAGATGTGATAGGCTCCTGAATCAACTCTCCTCATAAACGTGTCTTCCTTGTCAATTTCCCTACTTGGCCTGAGCCTCAAGGTCAACCACCAACATCCTCAGTGGACGAGCCATCATTCTCTTGATCACTTTATCTTCCACCCTATTGATATTCAAACTTGGGGAATCCCCTCTATGCATTTTTGTCCTTCCTACTCCAACATTGTAGAGGAAGTCAAGAAACCACTGATTTTATATTACAAATTACTTGCATAGCTTCAAGGAGGGCCCTTGTTGCCTCTCGTCAGTTCTTTCATATCACATCAATTCTTACAATATTCCTCACCAGGTCTATCCTAAATCTTCCTTTTTATCCTCAAAATCCAACTGCATTCTCAGCAAATGACATGACTCTCACTTTATTGAAAAGGTTAAGGTTAGCTAACTATTCTGACTTCTCATCTCAAAGCAAGTCATATAATCCTAAAATTGGGCACATGCCCATAATCTCTGCCACTGGGGAAGTCAAGACTGGTAGATTGCTTGAGTTCTAGAGTTCACAGCTACTTTAGGGCTAATGCTTATTAGTTGTCCACATTAATTCTGGCACTAATATGGTGAGCCCATTAGCCCCTACCCAAGAGTGGGAGGCCACCAGGCTGCCTAAGGAAGGGCAAACTGATCCAGGGCGGAAAAACAGGACAGGTTAAAGCTTCTATGCTGATCAGCAGTGCTTTTTACTTTACAGCAGTGCTGATCAGAATTAGGTCAATAAGTAGCCATTGCATTTCCTAAGTGAGAAAGGAAGGAAGGAAGGAAGGAAGGAAGGAAGGAAGGAAGGAAGGAAGGAAGGAAGGAAGGAAGGAAGGAGGAAGGAAGGAAGGAAGGAAGGAAGGAAGGAAGGAAGGAAGGAAGGAAGGAAGGAAGGAAGGAAGGAAAGAAAGGAGGAAGAAAGAAGGAAAGTAGGAAGGAAGGAAGGAAGGAAAGAAAGAAAGGAGGAAGAAAGAAGGAAAGTAGGAAGGAAGGAAATAAAGAAAGAAGGAATGAAAGAAGGAAAATACGAAGAACTCAAGAATTGGAAATGCCCTTAGTTGTCATCCATCTAAAACATGAAGCCTCTCTACAGTGTCACTGAGTGGTCATTCAGCCTCTGCTTGAAGATAGAAAAATAGGGACTTTTTCCTTTTCCTTTTTTTTTTAAAAAAGATATTATCAAAGGGAAAAAAATAAATTAGATTATTGCTGATTACTTGGGGACGGAGAGAAGTACAAAAAGTAAAAAATATACATTGCAAAGTAAAAATTTGCTAAGAGCATGTAGTTCTCTTTTGTTAGCAAACCTTTTCATCTTTCTTTTATAAAAGATGTACTCTAAAACTAGATAACCACATTCTTTAGCACTAGAGGGGTCCCTTGCCATCAGAGGATATAATGGGAGAACTGGCTACCGAGGGCCCAATTCTGACCAGTTACTGTTGATGATTTTCGCATAGTTTGTCGAATTGTGCTGAATGAAAGTAGAAGCCTAGGGGATAGAGAAGATTAAGGAAGAAACTAGTCAACAGCATCAAATGTCTCAGAGATGCTGAGGATGAGATTCCAAAAAGTCATTTAATTAGTTGGGAGTCTATTGAAAGAACAAATCAATACAAGGATGGAGATGGAAGCCAGATTGCAAAGGTTTGAGGGGTGTCAGTAGTAAGGAAACAGAATTGGCAGTGATTGTAGATTATTTGTTCAAAAAAAATTGAAAGGGAAAGGCAGAAAAGAGAGACATGTATAGACATAAAGCCAATATGTTGATTTGTTTTGCTTGATTATACTTACTAATTACATGAAAGGATTTTTATTTCAATGAGTTCAATTAGTGGTAAATAAGAGTGATACCTCCCCCCCCCCAAAAAAGGAAGATAAGAAATGATTGTTTTAAGAAAGCTGAATGGTACGGTGAAAAAAACACTGGCCCTGAAATTAGAGGATTTGGGTTCAAATCTCACCTTTGATACTTACACTTGGACCTCAGTTTCCTCATCTGTACAATGAGGAGGTTGGACCCATTACCTTCTTTGGTCCCTTCTATTTCTAAATCTGTGATCCTTTGATCTTGTTAAGACATTTAAAAAATTAGCAGAGAGAAGAGACCAGAAAAAACTTCAGAAGGGAGCACAACAGGCAGCATAGATTTGTTACTGTTGTAAAAAAAAAATTCAAATACTTTCAAAAGCTTTAATAAGAGAAGTTTGCAGCTCCATATGTGATCCTTTTTATGTTCCTTGTTCATTAGAATATGAGCATTTATGTTGGCTACATTCACAATAAAAATAATTTCTAAAAAGAAGGAAGATATAGCAAAGTGAGCTGAGGAAGAATGACATTTTTTTTTTCTTCAATGCCAATAACGGCAAGTTCATTAGAACTCCCCCAGGCGGTTCCTCCTTCTCATGATCTTAGGCTTTTTCTTCAACTGAGCCCACCCCTCTTAAAAGAGTCCCTGCTTCCAGACCCATGCGGTGCAAGGTGTCCTGTGGCTCCTCTCATAGGACACTGACTCCCCTGCTTTAGCCAATATAAGCAATGAGGTGGGGCAGGAGTCAGCTGTTATGACCCATGACCCAGGTACCCCTATCACATCTAGTCAAAACTATATTTGAACAGGAATCTTCTCTAAAACACCTCTAGCAAGCAGTCAACTGACCTTTCCTACAGATATCTGTTGTGCAACCCATTCTCTCCCGAGGCAGCCCATGGATAGCTCTAATAATTAGAAAAATGTGGAAAAACTTGTACAAAATAATTAACAATGAAATTAACAAAACCAAGGGAACACTGTATACAGTAACAGCAATGCTGTTTGAAGAATGACTTAGAGTGAATAAGATTTTTTTGTCTATCATAAATACCCAACTTAACTATAAAGGTCATGTGAAGAAAATTATGTGCATGTATATGTATACATACACACACGCATGCCTACCTGTGTCTAATGGTAATCATCTTTAGGACAGGGGGGAGGGGAAGAAAGGAAAAAAAGAAATTTACATGATAATTTTATTATATATTTAAAAGGAATAGGAAGTTGTCCATAATAGATTTGCCATTTTATGCGCAATCATCTTTTTTTAAATTATATTATGTTATGGAAATGCTTGTTTTATTCCACAAATAAAAACAAAATAATTGTACAAGAAAGTATTTCCTTATATCAATTAAAACATACCTCCATCACTTCCACTCATTGCTCCTAATAGCTGTCTAGGGTCAAGAAGGACATATAATAACTCTTCATATACCCTCCTTTCTGTTTAAAATAAAGGGAATCCCAAAAGTCACTTTTAAACTTGCTTTAAAGCATGTTTATAGCTGCACTGAGTCTTTTGGAACAACCAAAATATGTACATGTATGTTAGTTGGAACTTAAGAATTTTCTCTCCTTTTTGTTCAGAAATAGCAATTATCCATTTTTGGATGCAATCAACAACCCAGTAGGCTCTGCACAAAACGAAGTCATTTCACTTGACAGTGGGAGCAGGTTAAAAACACAAACGCAAGCTCAAAGAGTGGATTACGGATAGTACACCCAGCCAAGAGGAAGGTAAGGGCATTTCATCATTCCAGTGCCTATGGTTTTCCTGCACATATGATTTAGATGCCAAAACCTCTTTGAATCTGAAGATTTTTCTTTGTAAATCCTGGCAGCACAATAGTTGTTTGACTACAAGGAACATTTTCCCCCTTTCTTTTCATGATGGCAAAAGCAAATAATAAATCACTTTTAAAAATAGAATGGGCATAAATTCTGTTCCTTCCTTTGAATCTAGGATTTTTATTCTGATCTTGAACAAATACATCCCTTTGCTTTCTTTCTTTATGTTTTTAAACTTCAAAAAGATTCATTTTACCAAGTGTTAGGGACAAAAAAATGTGTCATGTCTTCAATCAGGGTGTTTAAATATATTCTAACCATATTGCTAGGACAGATAGAAAGAATGCTGGGCTTGGAGTCAGGAAGACCTGAGTTAAAATCTGATGTCAGACACTTATTAGCTATGTGATCCTGGGCAAGTCACTTAGCCCTGTTTGCCTCAGTTTCCCCATCTGTAAAATGAGTCGGAGAAGGAAATGGCAAGCCACTCCAGTGTCTTTGCCAAGAGAACCCCAAACGGGGTCACGAAGAGTCAAAATAACTAAACGACAACATCCATACAGATCGTCATCTGAGTTAAGACGTTTTTCTTTCTTACATCCTTTAACGGCAGAGCATTTACCAGATCTTTTAGATTCTAAAAACTGAAGCTCCACTGTCAAAGAAAAGCGATACTTGTACTTGTTTAGAGGTAAATTGCCTTGTTACTTTGGAGCTGTTCCTGAGGGGCTGGGGATGGGAGAACATGATCACAGAGCACAGAGTACACAATCAACTTGCTAATTCCTTTTCATCCCCATCCAAGTGTTCTTTCATATTAATGACACGTGATACTGATTTTGGACTTAAGATCTCTGGAATCTTACGTGGTAGAGGGCATTTCAAAAATGCTTGTTGTACTGGTTTGGTTTTTGGCATTTTAAAAAGTGTGTTTGTATTTGTTAAAATAGTTTATATCAGAACTTCTTACATGACACAGAAGTACTGAGTAGTACATCTCTACCCACCTCCCCCCAAAAGATTGAACTTTCAAATATACAGATTCGACCTAGTATATTTTCACTCACCCCTCATCTAAGTGCACGCTTCAGTCAACCAATCAGTGAGTCAACAAAAATGTATTAAGTACCTGTTACATCCTGGCACTGGGGATATGATGAAAGGCAAAACCTACCCTCGACAAGCTCACAGTCTCTCCAATCAGCAAGCTTAAAGAAGAAAAACGTTAATTTGTAGGTCAATTTATAGGACAAATTGAACTCATATGAGAACTCCTGAAAGCTATGAACACCTGCTAAAAAGATCTTTCTATATCTTCAGCCATTTGCAGTCACCCAGCAAGCAGGGCTCCCAATAGGTCCTACCTTTTTTATCATATGGCACCTACTACAACTTCCAGCAGATGGTGCCCATTGGGGGTGCTCTGCCCACTCCCAATTGTCTGAGAATTACAGCAACCATTTTATAAGCTAGCTTTTAGATCCCCAGCAATGTTCTCTGTTTATAGGGTCATACCTTGGTACAAACAGAGTTTGTGTTCCAGGTGAGCTTAAAGCATGTAGTGTAAGGATCATTGTCATGTTATTAGCATAAGAAGAAAACTTGGGCAGCTGAGGCATGGAGTAACGAGCTATGGGTGTCTATGACAGCATGGGTAACAATGAATGAACTATTCCAGCTCGGCACTGTTACTTTGCTATTCTCTACTGTTACCTGTTGTAGAAGGTGCCAAGTCTCACTATCTCCAGTGCCTTGGTTTCCCCAATCGCCATCCCACTCCATGTCTGTCTCTAGCATGTTCCCAGACCTGTGGATCATTTCTCTTAAACATCTCCTATGGGTCCTCAATGCCTAGACTCCTGGGCAATAATGTTGGCATCTCCTACATGACCTGACACTTGCAGGATGGGCTTAGCAGATGGACCAGGTAGGCCTTTGTTAAAGTTTTTGGAACCTAGAACCCTGATAGATCAGCTATGGCATGCAGTTCTGGGTCTGGGCTCTGGTCATTAATTATGGCAATAACTGCATCAAGTCCCCATACACCTTTATGAACTCTATGTCTCCCATCAGCTCATCTGAGGTAAGAGCAGTTAATCCAGCTAGAACAATCTGACTTAACTTATATCTGTATTTTCTATAGTGCTATCACTATCTCACACTTTTTTACTTGATTTATATATACTACAAAGTGGTCAACACTTAACATTAAACTGAAAAATATGATCTAGTCCTGGGCCAACAGAGTCATCAAAAGATTGTTGAGTGTTTTGATCATACCTTTTCAAACACTCTTTAAATTTTTTAAAATTTGGACTTTTCCACTTGCTTTTAAAAAATAAAGTATTTTTTAAAGTAAATAAAGTATTTTATAAAATGCATGCATTACTGCTCTCTGGAGGCATGCCATTACATTGACTTTCAAAATTGCTTTTTTTTTTTTTTACAGTTGTTGTTCATGTTTAAACTGTCCTGGTTCTGTTCATTTCACTCTGTATCAATTTATAATTCACAAAATTCTTTAAAAGTATCTCTCATCAACTATTTTTTAAAATTCTTATTATTTTATTGTCTTAAAAAATTCAATTAGCAAGCATTTAACTTATTTTCCTTCTACCCCTCTGCTTACTAGGAAAAAAACCTCTGGCAACAGATATTCATAGTCAAACAAGACAGAATCCCATGTTTACCACGTCCAAAGATGGTAAAATGTGGGTAGTATGAATCATCAATTGATCCCCTGGAACTGTGGTTAATTATTGCATCGATCAAAGTGAAGTCTTTCAAAGTTGTTTGTCCTTACAGTGTTGTTTTGTTTTCCTAGTTTTGTTCACTTCATTCAGCATCTGTTCAGAATTCTTGGGGAGAATTCCATTCTCTGAAGATCAGGAAGAAACTCTAAATCATAACCATTTCCTAAAGAAGTAAAGCTGGTATAGGTTTTACAATCAAAACTAATCTAGTCAACAGGCTTGTATGCCTGCCAAAAGCAGTGAATGACAGGTTCATGACAATGCCATTGTCACTTGCAGGAAAATGCCATGCCGTCATCATCACGCCTATGCTCTCATCATGACAAACCCTGATGAAAAGTTTTATGAAGCTCTGGAGACCCTTATCACCAATGTGCCAAGAGAGGATGAGCTTATAATGACAGATGACTTTTATGCTAGAGTAGGCTCAGACTACCAGACATGGCAGGGAGTCCTTGGGAGGAACACAGCTGGAAAAAGTAACAGCAATGGATACTACTGAAGACTTGTGCATCTCATGACCTTCTCACCACCAACACTGTCTTCCATTTTCCTAAACACAATAAAACTTCATGGATGCACCCCTGCAGCAAATATTGGTGTTTAATAGACTATGTGATTGTAAGGAGAAGAGACAGACAGGATGTCACAGTGACAAAGTCAATGTACGGTACAGAGTGTTGGACTGATCATAGATATCCTCTCCAAGCTAAATATTCTCAACCAACAAAAGCAGCAGCCCCAAGGCAAAATGACTACCAGAAGAATTAATGTCAACAGATTAGAGAGCTTCTCTGAGTGGGAACAGTTTGTGGCTAACATGGAGGGTTGAGCCAACACACAGTTGACAACAGTGGAGCAGAAAAAGAGTGGACAGTTTTCAGAGATTTGGTGTATAGCACTGCATTTACTCATCTGGGCCAGAACACTGGCAAACACTGACTGGCTTGATTAAAATGATGGGGAAATTCAGAAGCTGCTAAAAGAAAAACAAGAACTTCACAGGGTTTACCAGCAGGATAGTTCATCCACCTCTAAGAAGGCAGCATTTAAAATTACATCAAAAGTAAGAGATTATGAGGATTTGTGGCTCAGAAAGAAGGCAGATGAAATTCAGCTTTATGCTGATTGTAACAATCAAAAGGGCTTTTATGAAGCCCTGATGGCTATTTATGGGGCCAAAGACCTATCATAATACATCTCAACTACTCAGTGCTGACAGTGCCACATTGATTGGTGATAAGGATGTGAGTCTAGAGAGATGGGCTGAATACTTCCATAGTGTTCTCAACAGACCATCATTAATCAATGTTGAGGCCATTGACTTTTTATCTGAGGTTGAAGTCAATCCCTCCCTAGCTGAACTCCCAACTGAAGAAGGGGTTTTGAGAGCCATTAGTCTCTTTTTGTGTGGCAGAGCACCTGGTGCTGATCCTATTCCAGCTGAGATTTACAAGGGGGTGGGTGGTGGTGGGGTCCATTGCTCATATAAAAGCTGACTGAAATTTTCTGGGTTATATGGCAAGAGATTATCCCCCAGTTTCAAGGATGCCTCCATTGTCCATCTCTGTAAAGGTAAAGGAAATAGATTGTCCTGTGACAATCATAGTGGGATCTCTGTCTCTTAGTCATTGCTGGCAAAATTCTTGCCAGAGTCCTCCTTAATAGGCTGATACTTCACTTGGAAGAAGGTCATCTATCTGATAGCCAATGTGGCTTCAGAAAGGATTGAGGAACAGTCAATACAGTTTCCAGGAGAAATGCCAGGAATAGAACAGAGGTCTGCACACAATGTTTGTAGATCTGACCAAGGCCTTTGATACTCTTAGTAGTGAGGTCTTATGGAAAATTATGTCGAAATCTGGTTGCCTGGAGAAGTTCATTAGCATGGTATTTCAATTTCATGATGGCATGCTTGGCTGGGTTCTGGATAATGGACAATGCTTTCATGCTTTCCCAGTAACCAATGGAGTGAAACGAGGCTGTTTGCTTGCTCCCGTGCTTTTTAGTATGATGTTTTCAGTCATGCTGTCAAATACTTTCAATGAGGACGAACTCATTGGTTGATGGTTGATTGACTGATGGTGAATTCTTCAACTTGACAAGACTAAAGTGGAGGGAGTATTGGAGCATGATTTTTGTTTGCAGATAATTGTGCACTCAATGCAGCCTCTGAAGTTGAGATGCTTGTACTAATTTTGGCCTAATAATAAACACTAAGAAAACACAGGTACTCCACCAGCCATCCACATGAGGAATCATCAGTTACAGCAAATGGAAAAGTATTGAACGTTGTAGATAAATCCACTTACCTTGGTAGTGTACTTTCCAGGGATGTACACATTGACAATGAGGTGGACACATTTATTGTCAGAGTTAACTCAGTGTTTGGGACATTCCAAAGGAAAGTGTGGGAGAGAAGAGGTATTAGACTGTACCAAACTGAAGGTCTACAGAGCTCTTGTACTGACCTCATTGTTGTATGTCTTTGAAACCTGGACAGTATACAGGAAACTGAATCACCTTCCACTTGAATTGTCTTAGGAAAATTCTGAAGATCACTAGGCAGGATAAGATACCAGACTCTGAAGTCCTTTCTCAAACTACATTGCCAAGCATTCAAATTCTACTTCAGAGAGCACAACTCTGATGGGGTGGCCACACTCTTCAAATATGAAATGTATACTTGCCAAAACAACTATTTTATGGAAAACTCACACAGCACAAACACTCACATGGTGGTCAGAAAAAGGTATTCAAGAACTTTGGAATCGATTGTGTGACATGAGAGACACTGGCACAGGACTGCCCAGCATGACATACCCTCATTAGAAAAGTTACTGAGCTCTATGAGCAAAGCAGAATCAATGTAACTCAAAAGAACCATGAGATGTGCAGATTTAGAGAATTTGCCCCAAGTGTTCATATGGTCTCTAGGTGTCTGACCTGTGGTAGGGCATCTCAAGCTCACATTGGTCTGATCAGCCACAGTCAGACATATTGTGACTTAACTATAACACTGTGATGTCATTTTGGTCCTCTTCAAGAAAGAAGGATAACAACCAACTATTCAGATGGATGAATACATATAGAGTTCTTCCGTTAGTAAATTGAACTGATAATTGAATTGGAAGAGGATGGACTAGGTTTCATTTGAGAAATGGCTTATTACTCAAGCTTCTCCCTTAAAAAAAGACTTACCTTGAATAACAAGGTATATGATGATAATGTATATGCCAGTAAGTCATGGAATACCACTCTGAAAAACTGAAGTTCAAGATCCCCCAATGAGCAATGGAAAGATGAGTGGCAGCTATGAATAGACTGTAGCACATTATATATAAGAAATTATATGGAAGAAGCAATGTAACAGATGTCATCAGAGAAATGTATGATCAGAAAATAAGATAAGTTGGTCAAATAGTAAAAATGAGAGATAATGGATGATAGATAGCATGTGTTCCCCTGGCATAGGGATGACTAAAGAAAGATCTCCTATTCACCACACCATGTTGGGTGCACTCCTTATGTTAGATTCATGGGATATCATGGACAAGACACAGAGGTGGGGAACCTGCAGCCTCAAGGTCACATGTGACTCTCTAGGTCCTCAAATGCGCCCCTTTCACTGAATCCAAACTTCTCAGAAGAAATTCCCTTAATAAAAGGATTTGTTCTGTAAAACTCAGACTCAGTTAAAAGGCCACACCTAAGGACCTATAAGGCCACATGTGACCTCAAGGCCTCAGGTTCACCACCCCTAGACAAGAGCATCACAAGATAGGCTTGCATAGATAGACTACCATATTCACATATGCAGCAAGCAAATGTATATGTATTAAAGTTCAATGAATAATACCTTAGTGTATTTACACGCCCATGGGAAATTCTACTCTGGATTGCAGCTCCTACATTGGAAGGAAAATATAAGGAAAGAAGGAGATTTTTCGGTTGTTCCAGTCCCTTGGGATCCTTGCTCTAATGCCTCTCTATTGCCTTTTCAATCAAATACAAACTCCTCCTTTTGATATTTAAAACCCTTCAGGACTATGCTTGACCTACTTTTCTGACTTCATTCTACAAGGCACACATGTTATGTCTACTCAAACCGGTCTTTTCACTATTCCTTATCCATTACATCTCTATGCCTTTGCATATGTCCCATGTTTGCAATGAAATCCTTCCTCATCTTAAAATCCCTACTTTCCTTCCAGTCTCTGCCCAGATGTTACTTTCTACATTAAGGCTTTCCTTATCCTTCATCTCTCAAGCCTTTGTCCTTCATGTCTATACGTGTGTGTGTACACACATGAGATCTATACATATATGTGGATCTATACATATATGTGCATAGATGTGCAGGCATATTCTGTGTCTACATATGTGTACAGATCTTTATATATTTCTATCTATATGCACACACATATACATGTACACACATATAAACATATACACATACATATATAAAAATCATATATGTATATGAGAGAGAGTTATTCTAGTTCAGGAACTATCCCACGTTTGTACTTCTATTCCCTAGTAGCTATAGAGTGGATGCTTAATAAATGCTTTTTAATAGATAAATTGTATTGTTCTGGTGAATGATTTTCAATATATCCAGAATGAGGGAATAAGACAAAGACAAAACCTGCCATTCACACTTGCCCTGAAAAGATTCCACTCACGAGGTTCAAGTTGGGGTCAGAATATTCTCCACAATATGAATTGCCACAGCTAATAATTACAGCCTCCTCTGTGGGATGAGTCAGGAAAAGCCTTGGATTCTCTCAGGGAGATCTGGATGATAACAACTCTTATAAAATACAGTTGTGTAGTTAAGAATAACCTTTCCATCTGAGTGACTTTATACATGGTGCCCCGGAAGCTTTACGTACTCTTTAAAATGTCGTAATCCTACAGTGAAACTTGAACCAGTGTCCTGGCCCCAGGGTGACAGTTCTATTACCATTCAATTAATAGTGTTTTCTCAAGTCTTCTAAATGGAAACTCTAAACTGAAATCCCATCTGGTCACTGCCTGGTGCAACGCTGAAAAAAATACCTTATCTTGTACTTAAAAATGCTTATCTTATTATTTTTCACCAATTCACTGATGGCCACTAGGTGTAATAGAAAGTGGAAACGAAAAGGAATAAAGTTGTCAGTTCCAAAGTTGAGACTAAAGTCCTTAAACCTCTTTCTGTAAATCTTCTTTACATACTGTCCTAGGACCACATTGCTTCATGACTACTAGACTGGAGCGTCCTTTAGAGCGGAGTGTGAAGGAATTACTCAGGTGTTGTCTAAGGCAAACCTTGTTCCTGGTTTTTAGATAAGAATTTATTAGCAATTCAGCGCCAGGGTGTACTTGCAGCAACACTAGTCACTCAAGATTTCTCTGGGGACACATTCCTGATCAATGTATCTGAGATATATAGGGAAGAACACCTGCAGCCTAACAGTCCTCCATGAGGAGATATCCTTGCTCATTCTCTCTCTCTCTCTCTCTCTCTCCCCCCCCCCTCCCATTTTTCCCTCATCTCATAAGAGAAAAACCTCTTTTACAGGGTTTCTATATTTTTTGTGTCATGGACCCCTTTGACAGTTCTTTGAAACCTACAGACCCTTTCTCAGAATGATATTTTTAAATGTATAAAATAAAAATATAGTGTAAAACATCGCTAAGATTTGGGATGCACTGTACAAAGGACTGCAAAGAAAATCAATTATGTTGAAATGGTTATATCAAATTCTTTATGGACTATAGATTAAAAACATCTGATAGAGAGTGTAGTTAATAGAATGCTAGTCAGACAATAGCTGTGAGACCCTGAGCAAGTCACTCATCCACTATTTGCCTCAGTTTCCTCATCCATAAAATGGGGAAAATACTAGCAAATACCTCCCAGGGTTGTTGTGAGGATCAAATGAGATAATATGTAAATGCACAAAAAACTATGTTATTTTCAATTTTTTCTCTCTAGAACCTATGCCAATGCTTTGTGTTAATAATAATAAGTATTTATTTGACATTTTAAGATCTAAAAAACATGCCACATAGTTATAGTTTTTGGTCCTCACAACAACCCTGTGAGGAAGTGCTATTATTATTTTAATTTTATAGAAAAGGAAACTGAGACTGAAAGAGGTCAGGTGACTTACCCAAGGTCACACCTGTCTCAGGCAGGATTTAACTTGAGTCTAGTAAGCTCTTAATTTTAAAACTGAATTTTGCTTCACTAAACTTAAACACATACACACATACACACACATACATACATACATATATATGTGTGTATATATATATATATATATATATATATATATATATATATATATATATATATATAGTGCTTATTGTAGACCGATTGAGGAGCTAGGCAGCCTAGAAGATATAGCATATGACATAGTCATAGAATTTTTGATTTGGAAGGGATCTTTGAAGACCCGTAATCTAATCTCCTCATTTATAGACAATGAAACAAGATGTCAGTGTCAAGGTAATTTACCTAAGGTCACACAGGCTCCTTGTCTTATACTCAGGACAATAAAGAATCAAATGCTGCTGGAGTGTTTGAGGCTATGTTCGCATGTTAGAGATGTTTGGAAAACAATGTGGGCTGAAGATGGTATTTGCCACCTGAGAAAGATGACCTTTGAATGAGGTAATACCAGGATCCAAGGGAGGGGCAGGGCAAGAACCCAAAGAAAAAGATGATTAGGAAAAGGAGAAAACAGTAGTGATAAAAATGAGGGAGGAAATCTTGCTGATGCTTCGTCCTGCTACCAACATCATGTTTACCTCCCTTTGAAATATACTTATAATACCTCTCTATATTCTTGGTGGAATTTGAACCTCATTTATAGAAATATAGCACTTGACTGCTTTTTTTTCATCCCTTTAAGAATCATAAAACGCTTTCAGATTTTCTATCTCTATGGGATAGGCTTCCAAATTTATAGACATTTAAGAGCACTTTGAATAAAAGGGCAAAAAAATGGTTTTTTTTATTATTCCAGTAAAAGCTTTGTCATGATTGCTAAGAATCCCAGAAAAATAGGTAGAGTTTGCAAATGGAACAAAGATCCATAACATGGCAGCACTTCTACTGATTTTTTTAAAATTTTAGATTTTTTAAAATTTCATTTTTTTAATGAACAAATATTTTCTCTTTCTTCCACCTTCCCCTCAGCACCATTTGGAATAAAAAGGAAAAACAAAATAAAATCCTTTTGACAAATATGTAGTCAAGCGAGGCGAATTCTTTCAATGCCTATGTCTAAAAATATGTTTTATTCTTTCTTAAAAAAATGTATGTCATACTGAATTCAACACCTCTAGTAGGAGGTGCTGTTGCATCTCAGTTTTCTGGACTCAAGACTTATTACACTATAATCAGAGTTCTAAAGTCTTTTAAAGTTGTTTTTCTCTATAATGTTGTCAATGTATAAATTATTTTAGTTTTTGATCACTTCTCTCTGAATCAATTCATAGAGACCTCCACAATTATCTCTGATACTATCCATTTCATCATTACTTATGCCATAATGATACTCCATTACCATATACCATATTTTGTTTATATACCATATAAACCATATATCATATGCCATAATTTGTTTATCCACTCCAGAAAGAAAAAAATTGGTTTGCAGTTTACTTTTGGTTCAACCATTTCAGCTATGTCTGACTCTTGGCTATCCCATTCGGGGTTTTCTTGACAAAGATCCTGGAGTGATTTGCTATTTCTTCCTCCAACTCA
This sequence comes from Bettongia penicillata ogilbyi, assembly GCA_023548195.1. Classification (NCBI taxonomy): domain Eukaryota; kingdom Metazoa; phylum Chordata; class Mammalia; order Diprotodontia; family Potoroidae; genus Bettongia; species Bettongia penicillata. Next base: position 2,015,940 of record JAJHZJ010000121.1, on the reverse strand, counting down.
TTTTATAAGTGAGGAAACAGAGGTAAACTTGCCCAGGGTCACACAGCTAGTATCTGAGACTAGATTTGAACTCAGGTCTTCCTGACTGATTTTTTTTCTAGAGCCTCTATCTACTGTGCCACCTACCTGCCCCACATGTCGTTTAGTAACTATGATCACAGTTCCAAATTTAACTGGGCCAATTTACAGATCTACCAACAGTTCGTAAGCATTGTTTTCCCATAACCCCTTTGACATTTGCCATCTTTGCCATCTGGTGGGTGTGAAGTAGAACCTCAGAGTTGCTTTAATTGACATTTATCTAATTATTAATGTTCTGGAGCATTTTTTTCCCAATGGTTATCGATAGTTTAGATTTCTTCCTTTGAAACCTGCCTCTTCATATCCTTTGACCATTTATCATTTGGGGAATGGATCTTACTATTTGAATTAGTTTTTTATATAACAAGGTTGGCTCAATTTGGTGTTGTGTGGCTCACAGAAAGGCAAAAATAGGTACATTTCTAGTGTCTCCTCCCCTCCCAAACCGCACGCACACACACACACACACACACACACCTTTTCTGCAATGGACACTGGTTCTTACCAGGAAAAGGAAGAGGTTGGGGCCAGAGGCTACACTCTCTCCTCTTCTCAGATACCAGGATAGAATTTTATCTCCTCCTTTAAGTATTATTAGTCTAGAAGATGTAGTTTTCGAGTTTAAGCTAAACTCCTGATCACTGTTTCTTAATGGGGAAGGAAGCTTCCAAGCTTTTCTGTCCAACAAATATGGATTCCATAATGAACAGACATAGCATATAGCAAAGAAACCCATTTAGTCAAGTTGAGAGCAGAACAAATCAGGAAAAAAAAAATCTCTACATTAGAAGATAAACCAGACAATTCTTACTGAAGGAACTCTCCCATTGGGAGTAAAATGAACAACTCAGCTAAAAGGGAAAAGTCCCAGATCTCACAGGGGGAAATCCCACTAAGTCCCTAGTGCAACAAGCTGTGGATAGGGACATGATAAAGATCACCAACTCTTCTCATGCTGACTTCTTCCCAGAGTCTCCTCTCTTTATTGACCTAAAAAAAAGGTAGTATAGCATGGATCTTTTTTCTTCCAAAGTACTTGAAGAGACCAGATCTCTCTTTTCTGACTGCCCCTCATGCTGATATAGGGCACTGATCTCTAACCATGAAGAGAGAGTCCCATGCCAGTGGACTTTGGGGTTCAGGTTACATTCATATATATCTGGAAATGAAACTCTTATCAGGGAAACCTGCTGCAAAGATTTTCCTATTAAAAGTTTCCTTTCTAATATGGGTTTCATTGGATTTATTTTGCAAAATCTTTTAAATTTTATATAATCAAAATTGTCCATTTTACTTTCTATAATCTTTATTCATTGTTTGGTCATGAACTCTTGTCCCATCCGTAGATCTGATTTTTTCTTTGTCTCTCTAATTTGGTTATGATGTGAATTTTTATATCTGTCATCTACCTATTTGGAGATTATCTTGGAGTATGGTATGAGGAGTTGGGTCTAAACTCTAAACCTTATATTTGCTATTGAGTTTTCCTAGGAGTTTTTGCCAAATAGTGAGACCTCACCTTAGTAGCAACAGTTCTTTGGGTTTGTCAAATACTAGGCTGCCAGTTTTGTTTACTTCTGTTTACTGTGGAGTTCATCTATTCCACAGATTGGCTCTTCTATTTTTTTTAACCCATACCAATTTATTTTGATGATTATTGCTTTATAGAATAATTTGGGATGTGGTACTGCTATGCTTCCTTCCCACCTTTTTTCCCATTTTGCCCTAGAAGTGAATTGTTTAATTGAATTTTGTTCCTCCAGATGAATTTTGTTATTATTTTTTCTAGTTTTAAAAAAGTCATCTTTTACTACTTTGATCGGTGTGGCACCAAATTATTTTAAGCAGTTTATTGTTTTTATTATATTAGCTCAGCCTATCTATAAGCAATTGTCATTTCTCCAATTTTTAGGTCTATCTTTATTTTTATAAATAGGGATTTATTGTATTGTACATTTTCCTAAATGCACCTTGGTTAGTATTTTATACATTTGGTAGTTTTTTAAATGGGATTTTTCTTCCTATTGGTTTTCACTGGTGATGTGCACAGATGCTGATGATTTATATATTAATTTCATATCCTATTATTTTGCTGAAGTTTATTTCAATTAATTTTAGTTGGCTCTCTAGAATTCTCTAAGTAAACTATATTATCTGCAAAAAGTAATAAATCTATTTCATTTTTGCCTGCACTTACTCTCTGCATATCTTTTCTTGTCTTATTGCTATAACTAGCATTTCTAGAGCTAGTAGCAGTGATAATAGACATCCTTGCTTTTCCTCTGATCTTAATGGAAAATTTTCCCATTATTATATATTGTTGGCTATTGGTTTAGATAGATACTGCTTATCATACTAAGGAAAAATCAATGTGTTCCTTTTGTTTCTAGTGCTTTTGACAGGGATGAGTATTGTATCTTGTTAAAAAGCTTTTTCCTTATCCATTAATAGAATGATGTCATGTTTTATTGTTCTTGTTATTAATGTGGTTTAGCTTGTTCATAGCTATCTTTTTTAAAATTTATGGAATAAAATGAGCATTTCCATAACATAGTATAATAAAAAAATATGAGCATACATAAAATTTCAAATCTATTGCAGACAACTTCCTATTCCCTTTAAATACATAATAAATTGTATAAATTTTTTTCTTCCCTTCTCCCCTCCTCTGACTTACAGCTGACTATCTTTAGACACAAATAGGTATATGTGTGTAAAATTATTCTATACATATTTCTATTTGTCAGTTCTTTCTCTGGATGCAGATAGTGTCTTTATTCATATGTCCATTATAATTAATTTTGATATCTATGACTTATTTGCTCAAATGACTTATTTGCTCAAATCCATTTTTAAAATAATATAGTCGTTACTGCATACCATGTTCTTTTGGATCTGCACATTTCACTCTTTATTATTTTGTGCAAGTCTTTCCATGATTTTTTTTAAAGATAATTATCTTAATATTAAACGAGTCCTGCAATCCTGATATAAAGTCAATGTGGTCATAGTGTATGATCTTTCTGATACATTGACCTCTTTGCTAATATTTTATTTAAAATTTTGGTGTCAATATTTATTAGGGATATTGGTCTATAGTTGGGGTTTTTTTTAAACTCTTCCCGGATTAGGTATTAAGGCCAAATTTGTGCTACAGGATGAATTTTGTTTGCATCCTTACATTTCCAATTTTTGCAAACACTTTCTCTTATATTAGAATTAACTATTCTTTGTTTGATTCACTTGTAAGTCCATCTGATCACTTGATTTTTCTTTAGAAATTCACTTTTTGTCTAAAATGGCGTCATTAAAATTCTCTGTTTCTTGTTCTATTAATCTGGAAATTGTATAGATTTGTATATAATTGTTTCATTTAAGTTTTTATTTTTATATAACATATAGTTGGTAAAATAATTTCTAATAATTTTCTTTATCCTTTTTTGTTGTGAGTTCTTTTTCTTTTGCTAACAGTAATTATACTTCTTAAGAAAAAAATCAAAAATAGCTAGTGGTTTATCTATTTTAGTGTTCAGAAAATAACTCCTACTCATTTTATTTGTTAATTCTATGTTAGTTTTTTTCTATCAGTTTGGGCGATTTCTTTCTCAATTCTCTGTTTTTCTATTTTGAGTGTTTAATTTAAAAAAAAACAGGTGTTTTCTAGTTCATTTTAATTGTATTCTTAATTCATAGATATGTTCTTATTCTTTTTTGTTGGTGAAAATATTGATAGATTAAATTTCCTGCAAAGACTGCATATCCCAAATTTTGGTGTATTTCCATTTTTTTCATTATCTTTAATGAAATTATTTATTGCTTTTATGATTTGCTCTTTGTTTCTTCCTTTTTTGCTTTTTTCTCAGAAGAAAATATTGTGGCATTTTTATTATCTGGTACTACATTATGAATTATTTGTAAAATTATTTTTCTGTAGGGGCTGCAAAAAGTATTCTCAGAGGGACTTCAGACCTTATCTCAGTCTGACAGTAAAGACAACTAACCTTCAAGGAAGGGAGTCAATTGTTCTTTGCTATCTTTACCTGAAAGTGAACTTGTTGGGCATGTCTCCAAGGTAGATGACTACCAGAGCCAGTCAGGACACTCTGTTCCACTTCTTTTCCCTTCTCAGTTTAGAGGGAAATGTTTTATAATCACCATATTTTGTCTGATTTTACTGTCCTCCTGGCAGTCAGTCAACTAGCATTTATTAAGCACTATGTGCCAGGCTATATGCTAAATGCTGGAGATACAGGGATGCAAAGTAAGGCAAGTAAAATAAAAATTTAAGTTTAGGTTTAGGTAAAGAGCACTGAATTTGGAGTTGTAGATATTGTGGTGAATCTTGTCCATACTACTTAATATCTGTGTGACCTTCATTTTTCTGAATCTCACTTTCCTCATCTATGAAACGAGGGAGGTTACTTTAGAAAACTTTAAATGTCCCTTGTAGTTTTAAATATTGTTATCAAAGTGTTTTTCCCCCTACTCTTTCACTTCCTCAAGGAAGAGAAAAAGGAGAGAGAAATGGAATGTTTTGGGTGAAGAATGGGATGGATGGAGGCCAGTGTCACTGGATCATAGTATATTACTGCATTGGGAAGGAAGTTATATGAAGACTGGAAAGGTATGAAGAAGGTCTTTAAAGACCAAACAATGGATTTTATATTTGATCTTGGAGGTAATAGCAGTCACTGGAGTTGATTGAATAGGGAGGTGACATGGTCAAACGTGTTTTAAGAAGACAACTTTTATAGTTTAGTGGAGGATGGCCATGACTGTGGAGAGACTTGAGGCAGGGAGACCAAACAGTAGACTAGTCAATTAGTCCAGGCTAGAGGTAATGAAGGCTTGTACCAGGGTAGCAGCATGTCAAAAGACAGAAGGGGTAATATACAAGAAATGGTATGAAGGTAGAAGTTAGATTTGGCGACAAATCTGGTATAGGGGGAGTAAGAGAGGTTGGGGAGTGGGGAAAAGAATTGAGGATGACATCTAGCTTGCAAGCCTGATCAACTGGAAAGGTGATGGTACCTGGACAATAAGAGAGAAGTTTGGAACTGGGGAGGACTTAGTGCTTGATTGGAAGGGGAAGATATAAGGAATGTGATCTCCTTGGAAGCAAGGTCAGTCTTGCTTTTCTATTTGTTTCCATTGGCATTCAGCACATTCTTAATAAATGACTTTTTCATTCATTCCATCATTCATTACTGATGCCATTGCTATCCATTTCCTCAGGCTTGGCCACACCAAGATAACTAGTGAATGGAGCCACACTGAAGTCTACTATTTCAGAAGACCTCTGAAAATGATGAAGTAAAAAATGTACCTCAGCTGGATATGGTATTGAACACCTATAATCCTTACTACTGGAGAGGCTACTAGGGTGGATCACTTGAGCTTGGGAGTTCTGAGCAGCAGTAGGGATGAAGTCAATCAGGTGTGTCCATACAAAGTCCAACACCAATATGGCAAAACCCCAGGAGAAGAGGACCAGCAGACTGCCAATGGGGATAACTGGTCCAGGTTAGAAAAATAGCATGTCAGAGCTTCTGACACACCAGGGTGGATTGCACTTTCAGCCTGAACTAGCTAAGGAAATTCACTGTCCACCCTCTTCCCTCCCCCCTCAAAATATACCTCCAAAATTGTCTATGAGATATTTGGAAGGGGAAGCAGTATTCAGCTGCAGATAGCAAAAATGAAGCACTGAAGTATTGAAGCAACTAAGCCAGGCCAATTTGCCATGATAGAGTTTCAATTTAGACTGTCTCCTGATTCCTGTCCAAAACTGCCTTGAGCCATGACACGTAAATAGGTCTAGTTAGAAAAGAACTACCTGTCTCCAATGAAGACTATCTGTCTCTAACCCCAGCTATTAGGAACCAAAAACAAATCTAAAAATTGCAACTTGCTGAGCTTAAAAAGAAAAAGCAAAAATATATTTTATAACCTTATTCAAACAGGAAGTATGAATAATGAATAGTAAAGAATGATCAACTATTTTAATAATTTTTTCCCTCCAATTACATGTAAAAACAATTTTCAATATTCTTTTATTTAAATTTTGAGTTTCAAATTCCGTCTCCCCCCTCTGAGATGGTAAGCAATTTGATACAGCTTATATATGCACAATCATGTAAAACATTTCCATATTAATAATTTTATGGAAGAAAACTCAAACCAAAAAAGAAAGGAAAAAAAGTATCTTTCAGGATGCATTCCGACTCTATCAATTTCTTCTGGAGGCAATTTCATCATGAGTACTTTGAAATTGTCTTGGATTATTGTATTGCTGAAAATAACTAAGTCATTCACAGTTGTTCATCATAGAATACTGCTATTATTGTGTTCACTCTGCATCAGTTCATGTAAGTCCTCCTAGGTTTTTCTAAAACCATCCTGCTCATCATTTTTTGTAGCATTATAGTATGCCATTACCATCACACACAGCTTTAGTCATTCTCCAATTGAAAAAATCAACTATTTAGAAAATATATATTTGATGGTATTATAAAATGTAAATACTTGAAAGTGATCAGGGAAGGATTTCTAAATAGAAACCCTTCCCCTCCTTGATCAAGTTATTAAGAAATATCAGAGTAATAAGAGTTTCAAGATGTTGCCTCCCTCAGCTGTTAAAAATAACAGAGAAAGCAAAGTTCTCAAGGAAGTCAGTTTGCTATGTGGAGGATATCACAATCAAATTCCAAAGGACAATTAGCATTGCTCATCAGTCATTCAAGAAATATTTACCAGGATACCAAAATGATAATACTTGATAATACAATGCTAATGTATAGTAACAATTCTATCATGAAGGATTTATAGTCTAGCAGAAGGGGATAAGTCAAATGTGAAAATAGTATAGACTCATCTTGAATATGGTAAGTGTTCTAAAAGAGCTACAAAGTGCTATATCTAAGTCCAGAGGAAGAAGAGGTGACTTCTTGTTAGAGGAATCAGAAAAACCTTCATGGAAAAAAGTTGCATTTGATCTGGGCTTTTTACAGCCGGATAAGATTTCAAAGGTGGGAAATGGCAGGGATGGAGGAGGGCAATGAAGAAAGGCATTCCAGTAAGAGGGAATAGCATAAGAAAAGGTATAAAAATAGAAATGTAAGCATATTCAGGGAATATCTATTAAAATAGTGTAACCCTAGGCAAGTCACTTAACCCTGTTTGCCTCAGTTTCCTCATCTGTAAAATGAGCTGGAAAAGTAAATGACAAACCACTCCAGTATCTTTGCCAAGAAAACCCCAAAAGGGGTCTTGAAGAGTTGGACACAGCTGAAGTGAATAAACGACAAAATAGAATATATTATACTTAATAAAACAGAAAGTCCTTCAGAGCAGAGACTGTTTCATTTTTGTCTTTGTACCTCTAGTGCCTAGAATGGTGCATAACAGGCAAACAATAAACGTCTATTGATTGATTGATTGACTGTGTTCACTAGTGGTGATATTTTTCTTTCTGGAAAAGTAGAGAAATGGGGAAACCAATTCCTAATTTTCAGACCTGTAAGTTAAGACCATTCATTAGGGCATAAAACAAGTACTAAAGAAAATTATACATACATACATGCATACATATATCAGCAAGGGTAGTGATTAAAATAATCCTCTTCATCTTTTGGTGGAATAAATATGCATTCACAAGAAGGAACCCATAGATAAACAGGTTTCTATATTGAGATAGACTATCCATTAATATGAGAGAGAGCAAGGTAAGGCAGATTAAAGCTTGATGTCAGATTCAGAATCACGTAGGTACTAGTCCTTCCTCTGACACCTATAAACTGTTATCACCTTGGCCATGTATCTTAGCCTCTCAGTGTCCCAGGCAATTCAAATTACAAATGAGTTTCTGATCTGGGAGAAGCGGGGCAAGGTGGGGAAGAAGGAAATTTCCATAATGAGAGTTCCCTAGGCAGATGAAATCCTAAATCAAGAGCAAATGAAAAAATCAGTTAACTGTACAATGAATAAATAAGTTCAGTTGTATAAGTGTTGTCCAAGCAGTCCCTGACATACAGAAGGTCTCTGGAAGAGACAGTAATTACCGAGCTGTCCATCACTCTAATTTGTTGGGAGCTTGCTAGGCCAGAGTGCTAGACAGTAAGGGGACAGGGAGGAAGTAATTACAAAAGAGGGGATAGATACTGTCCCTGTCCTGGATGTCCTTAGCATCCAATGATCCAGAACAAAGCCGAAAGCATACATGTAAGAACACAACACCATGTCCTACAGTGGTTAGCTGCAATGTCACTTACAACTATATACACCCAGATCAGCTCAAAGTTCACCTTCAGAAAAGTGATAATAAGAAGAAATTCACTAAGGTAGCAATCCAAGTTCTCCCAATTGTGCTTGGGTTACGTTAAACACCTTTAGAAATCACCTTTCACTCCTTCAAACAATTAAGGGTAATGTAAATTTGGATCCTTCCCAAATTTTAGCCAAGGTTTTATGTAAAATTTTTCTATACCAAAGAGAGCTTAATTCTCCTCATCTCTATCTTGGTTAATGTGGAAGTCATGTCATGCATGTGTGTATATGTATATGTATGTATGCATACACATATACGTATGTATATATACACATACCCACATATATACGACTACTTGACAACTACTTGAAACCAATTATATACAGGCAGTTCTACTGTGACACATGAATTCACCAAAAGCCCCTCAATTTGCAAAATTGTTCAATAAGAACCAGTGTTTATGGGGAAAATGGATTTGTAGCACAATGATCAAAAACTTTGTAACACACAAAAACATGCATGCTAAATGGGTATTACATAAATACTAGTACAGAGTCATGATGAAAAATGCTACACACATCCAGGGAAATAACTAATGGAATCTGAATACAAATTGAAGCAGCCTTTTAAAATATTTTTTCATGGTTTATTCCTTTTTTTTGTTCTGTTTCCTCTTTTGCAACATGATTAATTTGGAAATGTTTTACATGATTGTGTATATATAACCTATATCAAATTGCTTACTGTCTTTGGGAAGGGAAAGGTGGGGGGAAAGGGAGAAAACATTTGGAACTCAAAATTTTTTTTTTTTAAAATGTTAAAAATTGTCTTTGCATGGAATTGGGAAAAAATAAAATACTGTTTGAAAAATTACTACTGTCGAGAGTTTGTCTCCAGGCTTGGGCAGCTGTTTGACTTGTGTACATGACTGTATCAACAAGGTGGGCAGGGGAAAACTGGCAGGATGGTGGTGCCTCATGCCCCTACTACACCAGAAGAAATATAATACATATGGCACTTTACCTTGACAAAGACCTACTTTGCTTGTGGAAGTGGACATCGGAAGGGTTGCAACTTGTGAGTTATTGTGAAGTGGTACGGTATTCTACATTTTTTATGTTTCTCATAGAAGTCATCTCAAAGGAGCAAACTGAAAATTTGACTTATGCTTGAAATGTTCCCTCATATATCAAGCACATTGGAACAAATTTGTTTTCGAAACATGTTACAAAAGAACTGATTATACATTATTTCTCTTTAAATATTTCTTGGTGGCATATTTCATATATCTTTAAGAAAGTCTCTGAGGTTATATTTATTTTATTTTTGCTTTTTTCAACAAACAATTTTTGCTTCTTTTAATTTCCTATAACCTGTCCACCAAGCTTGCTACCTTTTGTGTTACTTTGTGAAAAATCAACCTTTTCCCTGAAGGGGATTCTTCTCTCATCTACTCTCATTTAACTCTCATTTGCATTAGTGAGCCAGGTACCTAGAAGGTAGCTGACTACTACAATCCTCAGGAGTCTAGGGATAACTGAAGGGCTGCAATTTGTAACCCTGTATCTCCCGAACCTTCATCTGCTTTGGTCTCTATAATCAACCAATCAGTAGGATTCTATTAGCTTTTTAAAAAGGTTATTTTAAAAAGTAGTATAGTAAGAAAAATAATTTCAAAAATATTCTCCCTAGAGTTGGAACACTAATTCATTATTGGTGGAGCTGTGAGCTCATCCAACCATTCTGGAGAATGGTTTGGAACTATGCCCAAAGGGCTACAAAAATGGGCATACCCTTTGACCCAGCAATATCACTACTAGGACTATATCCTCAAGAGAGCATAAAAACGGGAAAGGGTCCCACATGTACAAAAATATTTATAGCAGCACTCTTTGTAGTTGCCAAAAACTGGAAATCAAGGGGAGGCCCATCAATTGGGGAATGGCTGAATGAATTATGGTATATGAATGTAATGGAATACTATTGCGCCATAAGAAATGATGAACAAGAAGACTTCAGGGAGGCCTGGAAGGACTTATATGATCTGATGCTGAGCGAAAGGAGCAGAACCAGGAGAACTTTGTGCACAGCAACGACCATAGTGTGCGAGAGTTTTTTCCGATAGACTTGGAACTTCGTAATAATGCAAGAACTTATTTTAAAAAAAATCCCAATAGTGGTTTTCTAAGGCAAAATGCCTTCCACACTCAGAGAAAGAACTATGGAATTCATTCGCAGAATGTAGCAGATCATGTTTGTGTATGTGTGTGTTTTAGTGTATTATGTTTTGATTTGTTATATGATTTCTTCCATTTATTTTGGTTCCACTACATAGCATGACTATAGTGAAAACGTACTCAGGAGGAAAGTATATGTAGAACCTACACAGAATTGTATACTGTCATGCGGAGGGAGGGAAGTAGTGGGGGGGGTAGGTGTGAGGGGGATAAAATCTTAATTTTAAGGTAGTGATTGTGGAACATTAAAAAAAATAATAATAAAATTAAATAAAAAAATATTCTCCCTAAATTCTGATGTGCACTCTCCCCTTGTACACACAAGGTACTTGGGAAGAGTGGGTACAAACTTAAAATACAATGGTAGTGAGGCACATGTGCAGAGAATAAATGTGACCAAGGAGTACCTCTCAGTTCTGGTCCCAGAAGTACTTTTCTACCTTTGTGGAGTTCTCATGAGTTTCCCTTTAGGTATGATTCTCTGTTGGGCTCTGAGGATCCGTAGTTTTCTGATCCATTGCCAACAATTCTCTCTTTCATAGGGGATCAGGATTACTGAAGCTGTCTCCATCCTCAGGTGACTTTCTTTCCGTTTCTATCTTAAGGTACTTCCTCTTTTGTCAGACTACTATTCTTGTGGACTCTGCTATTAATTACAGTTGCTATTGGGACCATTGATGGCTTTGAGCATTGATTGCTACCTGTATACAGTAGCCCTTCAGAATTTTCATTCCAGAGGAGGGAAGAACAAACACAAAAGAAAAAAGGTGTTATGTCTATGGACACATGGTGAGTACATGAGAGATAAGACTGTTACTCTCCCTCTTTTTTCACATACTCTATAGCAATGCTTGCCATAGTCGGTAATTAGGAAGGAAAAGAGACTGAGAAATCATTGTGTTTCCTTTTGTGTGTGAATTCAGTCCTGGCTCAGCACCTCTTTAGTCGTTGGCATTTCTGGTTCTATAGCTAATTAAAAGATTTTGTCATCACACTATACCAGCCCCACTTAGTAACTAATGGCTGGAAACTGGCTCCCCAAAATTCCACATATTGGATGAAAACCAGATAAAGAATATCTTCCCATGCTCCACATAACTCATGAGGAAGGGGCAATCTGAGCCTGCTGGAAGGACTGAGCCTTCATTGTACAGTCCTATTATATAAAAATAAAGTTTTAGAACCATTCATTTAATGTTGGTGGGTTGAAGATTTTTCTTTATATTATCATTTGGAGTTATAAAAATAGCTACAAAGTGCTTCCTGGTTTACAAGACACACTCCTGTGAGTTATGAGCACAATATTACCCCCTTGTGCAGAGGAGGGAAGTGAGGTTCCATTGACTTGCCAGTGAGGGTAGAGATGGGACTGAAACCCAGGTCTCTTGATCCCAAGATGATTTATTCTTTCATAACCTATTCCAATTTCTTTCAAATTGATCATCCTAGCCAAATAAACTAAACTCACCTCTTGGTTAATGGAGCTTTGAATTTGGCATTGTTAAAGGATTCTTGAAATAACATGTGGGACATTTGTGAGTATATGTATATGTGTGTATAAAAAAAACTGGTTTATATAACTGTGGGATGTTTGAATGCCAAATGTACACTTACCTAAAAGACTGTTTTATGAAGAACTCACATAGGGTAAGGGCTCAAGTGGTCAGAAGAAGAGATACAAGGACACTCTCAAGGCCTCTCTTAAGAACTTTGGAAATCATTGTGTGACATGGGAGACCCTGGCACAGGACCGCTCAGCATGATGTGCCCTCATCAGAGAAGGTGCTGTGCTCTAAGTAGCTTGAAAGAAAGGTGAGATGGGCAAATTTAGAGACTCCACCCCAAATGTTAACATAGTGATGTCATTTTGGTCCTCGTCAAGAACAAAGGACAACCACCCAACCAACTGTGTTTGTGTGTGTGTGTGTGTGTGTGTATGCATCTAAAAAACTGGATTATATAACTGTGGGATGTTAGCTATGGGCTACAGAGCTGAGTCAGTAGGTGGGGTACACTTTAGGAGAAAACAATTTAATATCCATTCTTAACTTTCTTTTTGGATGGAGTACAGGAATGTATTAAGTGCATTAAAGATATTTATAAATCTGAGTTTTTACTGAAACCAGCTTATCAAAACATTCCTTTCCTCTGTATTATTTTACTTCCTTATAATCCAGAGAGATCTCCCTCTTCCTATAATTTGTTCATGGGGCAAGAGCACTGGATCTGAAATCAGAAAACCTATATTTTGGTCCCAGGTATGCCTCTTAGTAACTAGACGACCTTAGGAAACAGAACTTCAATTTCTTCTTCTGTAAAATGAAAGATAATGATCTTTTGCCCTATCTAACTCGCAAGGTTATTGGGAGTGTCCAATGAGAGGATTCATGTAAAGTGCTTTGTAATCTGAAAAGAAATTGTGGTTATTATTACTATTGCAGTTAAAATTGTATTCTACAGGACTTTATTCAATTCACCTTCCTGTACGGTAATGTAATAGATTAATGGACTTGGAATCATGAAGAGCTGAATTCAAATTCTGCCTTTAATGATTATTAGCTGTGTAAAACTGGGCAACTGACTTAACCTTTTTGAGTATTGGTTTCTCCATCTGTCAAATGGGGATAAGAAAACCTATAGTTTATGCCTCATAGAGTTGTTGTAAACCCTAAATTACAGAATGTTTGTAAAGAGTCATATTATTAGATTGGCAAGAGTCATTTATAAATTATCCATTACATTATAACCCTGATTCTTTTGTCTTGGACAAATTCTAACCTCTATTGTCTTAGCCACTGTGCCAAAAGTGTTTGTGTATTTCAAATGTGATCTATGCTACAAAAGATGAGATGGAATTGGATGCAAGATTTGGTCACCTTTCTACCTTTATCATTGGTGTTTTTGTTCAGTTAGTCACATCTGACTCTTTGGGACCCTATTTTTTTGTTGCAAAGATACTGGATTGGTTTGCCATTTCCTTCTCCAGCTCATTTTACAGATGAGGAAACTGAGGCAAACAGGGTTAAGGGACTCACCCAGGGTCATACAGCTCATAAATGTCCGAGGCCAGATTTGAATTCAGAAAGATGAGTCTTTCTAATTCCAGGCCTGGCACTCTATCCACTGTGCCACATAGCTGCCCCTTCTACCTTTACATATAATGTTAGAGTCTTCCCTCACTCAAAACAAAGTCAAGTGCAAGTCACATCATCATTTCTCTGATGGCATGGTCTTCTTTGGCAACGAAGGATGAACACAAAAACAGGGTTAGAAAATTGTTTCAAATGCTAAGAGATTGAGTGGTTTCCCTAGGGTAAACACAATATATGTCAGAGTCAATATCAGAATTAAGAATTTCCTTATTTTGAGGGCAGTTCTTTCTATTACTCCAGGTTCCCTCCTAGCCACAAAGGATAAAATTTCCCAGGGCTTTCTAGCAGGGATATGAAATAGCCTTTAAGAATATGAATACTTAGTTTAGTCCTATTAGGAAAATTATTTTCTTACTTGATAATCAAGTGGAAATTAGGATAGTATTCACACTGTTTGGCACAATCATGTAGCCTTGCATACAGAATGGTGAAAGAAATATGTTTGGAGAAATTGAAGCAATTCCCATCCTTCCCCCCTCCAAAAAAATTTGTTTTTCCCACTCAGCATTTGACATCAGTAAAAATTTTATCAGTGTCAGAATGGAAACAAACAAATCACTATAATGCTTTATAAGTTTATATCAAAATACAGGTAAAAATATTTGGACTATAGAAAAGGATACATATGAGAAAAAATTGTTAAAGTCATTCATTAATATTCCAGCTATTTGCAAGTACATGAAAAAGTAGGGCAGCTAAGTGATACAGTGGATAGAGCCCCGACCTTGGAGACAAGATGACCTGACTTCAAATCTGGCCTCAGATGCTTACTAGTTGTGTGACCCTGGGCAAGTGACTTAGCCCTGTTTGCCTCAGCTCCTCACCTGTAAAAAGAGATGGAGAAGGAAATGGCAAACCACTCCAGTATCTTTACCAAGAAAACCCCAAATCCGGGTCATAGAGAGTCAGACACAACTAAAACAAGTAGAAGGCTAAATTATAAAAGGATTTCTGGGATATGGATGTAATAAAATGAGAGTCATTTTTATAAACAGTCTAATTTTGTCAATATATTTCATTTGCACCCAATGCAACTAAAATTCGGAGGGATGAAGTAAATTGGGAAAAAATTTTTATGGCTAAGCTCGGGGATAAAGGCCTCATTTCTAGAATATATAGAGAACTGACTCAAATATATAACCATAAAAGTCATTCCCCAATTGATAAATGGTCAAAGGATATGAACAAGCAATTTTCAGGGGAAGAAATCAAAGACATCTATAACCATATGAAAAAGTGCTCTAAATCACTGTTGATTAGAGAGATGCAAATCAAAACAACTCTGAGGTACCACATCACACCTGTAAGATTGGCAAACATGACAGAACAAGAAAATGATAAATGCTGGAGAGGATGTGGGAGAGTTGGAACACTAATTCATTGTTGGTGGAGCTGTGAGATCATCCAACCATTCTGGAGAACGGTTTGGAACTATGCCCAAAGGGCTACAAAAATGTGCATACCCTTTGACCCAGAAATATCGCTACTAGGACTGTATCCCCAAGAGATTATAAAAACGGGAAAGGGTCCCACGTGTACAAAAATATTTATAGCAGCACTCTTTGTGGTAGCCAAAAACTGGAAGTCAAGGGGATGCCCATGAATTGGGGAATGGCTGAATAAATTATGGTATATGAATGTAATGGAATACTATTGTGCCATAAGAAATGATGAACAAGAAGACTTCAGGGAGGCCTGGAAGGACTTATATGATCTGATGCTGAGTGAAAGGAGCAGAACCAGGAGAACTTTGTGCACAGCAACGACCACAGTGTGCGAGAGTTTTTCTGGTAGACTTGGAACTTTGTAATAACGCAAGAACTTACTGAGAAAAAAAAAAATCCTAATGTCTGTCTTCTAAGGCAAAATGCCTTCCACACTCAGAGAAAGAAATGTGGAAGTCATTTGCAGAATGTAGCAGATCATGTTTGTGTGTGGGTGGGTTTCAGTGTATTATGTGTTGATTTGTTATATGATTTCTTCCATTTATTTTAGTTCGACTACATAGCGTGACTATAGTGAAAATGTGCTCAATAGGAAAGTATATGTAGAACCTATACAGAATTGTATGCTGTCATGGGGAGGGAGGGGGGTAGTGGGGGAAGGGTGGAGGGGACAGAATCTTAACTTTAAGGAAATGATTGTAAAACATTAAAAAAACAAAAAATCAATAAATAAAAAACTCAAAAAAACATATATTTCATTTGCAACTAGCTTACCCTGGACAAATTTTAAATGATGGAAATCTGACCATGTAACTATCAGAGAAGAAACGTGTTAAGTGAACCTTGTAACCAGAAATAATATTGCCTATCAGTGTTACTCATTTACAACCCTGTTTATGCTAAACTTGCTTCTTTAGTTTTTATATGTTTTCCTTTACTGGATTTGCAGATATGTACCATAAAGGAGCTGATACATTCTGCTAGTTCACCTGTGCTTTGCAGTCTTTTTCTTTCTTTTTTTTATTGCAGTGCCTAACACATCAATATATCAAGTGTCTGTGATTTTGTAGATAGGTGAATTTCCTCCACCAATTCAAGGACAACCAGCTATAATGTAATAGGATGAGGAGAGGGACTAGACATGTGATTTTATTGGTACTGTAGGGAATTCCTGGGTGGAACAATTACCCTCTATTAAATGCAAATTTCTATCTGAGATTATATGGTTATCTAGCGCAGAGATATCAGACTCAAAGCATATCAGAAAAAAAAGGAAATTTAGAAGGAAGCACAGAATAGCAGAGTAGCTTTGGAAACTCTTTATAGTACTGACCCCATAGTTAAAAAAAAAAAGTAAACCGTGTTAGATGGTAATTTACAGTTCTATATTGAGTCCTCTTTTTACATACATGGAAAGGTTCTCTTTTTTTGTCTTTGTGTATTTAAATTCAAAATGAATAATTTTTTTTAAAAGGCATATAATGCCCTAGTTCTGTCTCTCTTCCTCCACCTTATTTCTATCTTCATCTGGCACCTTGTGTACGTTTAGAAAAAAATATATATTACTGGTTTCTCTGTTCTCACTCTGTTGCTAACCTTGGCTGCTACATGTCTGTTGTCTTGTGTTTTCAAGAAGCAAGTAATTTCTTCAGGACTGATTTTCTTTCTAAGAATGTTTTGAACATATTATTTTGATTCTCTTTTTTTCATTTATGGTTAGAGCCCCACAAAACTCCTCAATGTTATAGAGTCAGATTAAAATGTAATTGGAAAATGTTTAACAAATTATATAAAAAATGACAACATAGATAATGTTTGCTGTGATTTTCTAAATCAATATATAGCCAGCAGGGTCTGTTTCTATTTGAACTTGATAGTCCTGTCTAGAACACTGAGATATTAAGTGGATTGCTCAAGGTTCCACAGCTAATATGTGTCATAGGTCTTTCTGACTCAGGACAGATCATGCTCCTTCTCTTGCCTAGCACATAGTAAGTATTTAATAATTAATAGCTGAATTTGAATTTCATTCAAAAAATAAATATATTTGATAATATATTGTAAGTTGAGCAACAGTGCTAAAGGTAATAGATCACTTAGAGTATTTTCTGAGTGGAATAATTTGGAATCTTTTAGTCACAAATGTCAGAACCTTATATTTGAAAGGGAATACAGAAGCCCCATAGTCTAAACTAAACCTGAAGAAGAAACCCCTTGGAGAATGATAAAATTGGGACTTTTTATAGAAGGAAAAAAAAAGTCAGCTCATCTTCCAAGTAGCACTTTGACATGGCAGAGACTTGTTTCACTTTCATAAAGCTCTCTTATGTTGGTTGTGGACATTTTAAAGTGGAGAACAATTAAATGCTTTTTGGGTGTCAAAGGCTCCAGAGAAATCAAGAAGGATGAGGACTGAGAAAAGGCATTTGGGTATGGGATTAAGAGATCACTAGAAACATTGCTGAGAACAGTTTTGGTTGAATAATGACGTCACAAGTCTAACCTTAGAGAGTTAAGAAGACAGTGAGGGTAGTGGAAGTGGAAACATCTATTGTAAATGGTCTTCTCAAGAAGTTGAGGAGTAACATGGTTAGAAATGTACTGGCATTAGCTTCAAATCCCCGGTTTTCTTGTAGTCATAAGAATTTAGGCATAAGTTTGGATCTCTGCTCTAATTTGAATTTACATTTATTTTTAGCTAACCCCTCACCTCTTTATAGTTGAGGCAAGGATTCAAGTTAGAAGGTAAAGAAAAAATTAGGGCACATTAAAGTGCCTATTAATGGACAGGCACCAGCAAGGCAATTTGAGGTAAGAGCTGACCTATTCATTTTAACTTCCCTCAGTCCTTGAGAAGTTGGGTATAAACTGGTGCCTTCAGTCCAAGTCTTTTGCTCTGAGATGCCTGTGGAGGTCAATGACCTTGCTTTGCTCTGTCTTTTCTTTTTTCTCATATCCGTTTATTTTTTTTTTCTTTTGGCATATTGACCTTGTGTTGAGGATTAGGACTCTTGAGATCCAGGTTCCTTTGTTTCTCTCAATCTCTTTCTTGAAGATTGGGTTTCTTTTAGAGCTATGGTGTATGACTCAGTTCCTATGGCTGGCTTTTAAATCACTCTCAAGACTGAGAGACTATATGTGACTACATGGGAAAGAGGTTTTTGACTTGAATGCTAGAAAGCTGCCTTATTGACAACCTCAAGCTATATTTCTTCCAAGGGGAAGTTGATAGGCTATTTGAACACCTTACATGTTTCTGTATCTGTCTCCTGTGAATCCTCTGAGCTTGTGGTGAAATAAATGCCATCTGTACCCTATAGTCATTCTGTAGTTTAAGTACTTGTGTGGGAGCTGGGGACCCTATTATCTACATTTGGAAAGACCTAGACAATAACTCTGAGTACAAATTGTGCAACAATTTTAAATATATTAGGGAAATGTAGGACCACTTGTCCTCTTGCCCATTTCAGTTTTAGAAAGCTCCTTCCTTGTATTAAACCTAGTCAAGAGAGAGAACAACCCTCTTGGGGATCCATGTGAACCCAGAGTCTTTTGACAAGGGGTAAAGAGGGAATGTTGGATCACAGGTTACATATAGTTTTATAAAAATTAAGGCAACCATTGCTAAGATGATAATCTGAGGTGAAAGCTTTTGTGATTTAAAAAATGACAACAGCATTATTACTCTGTGTAACAGCTAAAGATTTTCCTTAGAGATATGAGGAATTTTAAAAACTCTGTCTCTTATTCTGTCAGATAAGTCAATGAATTAAAAATACATACTGTGCTTACCTCTACATATTGTAGGCCTTCTCAAGTTACCACTAAGTTACAGAAAAAAAGAAGTATACTGTGGTGTGAGAGGTAGAATCTGAAATAACTGGGGAAACAAAGTTTTGAGTTTCAGAGCATACCAATTTATTAAGCAATGCACACCAATTGCATAACAAATCAGGACCAGACCTCCTTAGCTTGGAACTGACTCTGAATACAGGGGGAGACAGAATTTTATGCATTAAAAGAAAACAAGTAGTTAGATATAAATCAGAATGCAAGATTATACAATCTGATTTCTAATTGAAGGAAAGATTTAAAAAATCAAAAAAAAAGGCTCTTTAATTTGGGAAGGTGACGGGTGATTTTTTTGAGATCTGGGAGTGGGTAGGGAGGAAACACGTGATTCCCTGAAATCAAAAAAAGGTGTTCTACTCCTCTCTAGTATCTGTATTCAATCAAAGGAACAAGGAAACAATAACTGATTGACCTGTGTAGGGCCAGTTTTTAGATAAGACATAGAGATTGCTTCATATCTATAATTGTGAGAAAACCTGCATCAGTCTTTGGATATAACTGGGTTTCTGGTCAGTATAACCTCTGTCCTTAGTTAAGGGTCTCTGAGCAACAGGTAGAGGTGGTCCAGCTTCCCAGTGATGTAAGGCTAGGTTCAAATAATGCAATAAGGTTTTCTCCCAATTCTTATAATTGAATGACATTTTTTCACAAGACCCAAGTTGGAGTAAATCTATAACTGAATCTAAAGGGAATTGAGCTAGATCTAGAATTGAGTCACAAAATGGAGTCAATGTGGTTCAATCAATTCCCAGTTTCCTCAGTTTCTATCTATGATTTGCTCTCTATGAATAAATATACTTCCAGTTCCAGAAATGCCCTTCAAAAGGAAAGGAACTTTGGCTTTGTTTTTTTTCTCTCCTTTCTCCTTGGGTCTTTCAGTTGTGTTTATTCAATCATGAAGATGAATTATCTTATTTTTTCCTGAAAGCATGTTATTTTTTAACATCTCATCTATGTAGCTCAATTTATAGACTCATAGATTTAGATCTAAAAGGGACATTGGAAGTCATCTATTCTAACCCTTTTATTTTATAGCTCAGGGAGCAGACAGATGAAACTACTTGCCCAAGGTCACATAAGTAGTAAATGACAGAGCCCAAATTAGAATTCATGTCTTCTGGCTCCAAATACAGCATTATTCATGTCATCTTAGATTTTGGATACTTTTTTCCTCACAAAAATCTTATTACAACTATAAATCTAGTACAGATTTGTTAATGTATACTTATATTCATTGAGTTCTTAGAAAGTTTTTAAATTTTATATCAAACTTTCAACATTTCAATTGGTAATAGGGGACAGAAAAAGCATAATCCTATTATTAATCATTAACAAATACATAGATATGTGTTTCTAGTATGAAAAAAATCACTGTCCTACAAAGAAACAGAAAACAAACACTAAGAATAATTCTTTTCAATTTTCAAAAAAAAGATTACTGTTAATAATAAAAAGGAATTAGCTTGACATAGAGAAAATTAAAAATGAAAGCAAAATGTTATTGTTCTAATGAATGTGGGGGTTGTTTCTTCCTTCTATAGTCTATCCTCCACACTAAACATATTATTTTTTTAAAAACACAGATCTATGTTACTTAGTTACTTATACATCTTCAAAGGTTCCTTATTGCTTGTAGGATCAAAGATGAATTCTTCAATCTGGCACTTAAAACTTTCCCACAATATGACTGTCACCATTAGACTGAGGATTTTTTTTAAACTTTTCTTTGTAGCTCCTGTGCCTGGCACACAGTAGGTGCTTAATAAATGCTTACTGACTTAGTAGTCTTACTTAATATTACTATCCTTCATGAACTTTTTTCTCTTACATGACATTACATCTCTTGCTTCCGTGCCTTAACACAAATGTCCCCCCTCTGTTGGCAGAATTTTTCCTCACCTCCATCTCACAAAATCCCTAGAACTTCTTTCAAAGCACAGTTCATTTCTGCTTCCTGTACAAAACTTTTCCTTATCCTTCAAGAAGGATAGTAAACTCTCTTTCTTAAAAATATATGTATTACTTTGCATTTATTTACTTGTATGCATGTCTTATTCCTTCAATGGAGGAATGGGTAAGGGCTAATAAGGGCAGAAATTGGTTCTTTTAAAAAAAAAATTCCTTTCAAGTGCCTAAAATAGTGCCCTGCATATAATTGGTTTTTAATAAATGTCTGTTGAATTAAATGGAATAATTTCATTGAATTTTCTTCAGATGAATGCACTCCCCCCACCAAAAAAAGTTAATACAAGTTGGAAGAATAATTGTACTGAAAGAACTCAGTGAGTTTCTGATAAAATTCTGATATGCAAGATGTACAGGAAAGTTATAAAAATATATAAGAATATGATCCATTGACCAATAGATAATCGATCAAAGGATATTGAAAGGCAGTTCTCAAAAAGAAAAATGTAAGCTATCAGCAACTGTATTAAAGAATGTTCCAAATGTCTAATGACAAGAGAAATGTGAATGACAACAAATGCGAATTTGTACCTCACCATCATCAGATTGGCAAAGATAACAGAAAAGAAAAATGAAAATCGTTGGAGGGGCCGTTAGAAAATAGGCAACATAGATATGTGAATTAATCCAAGCATTCTGGAAAACAATTTGGAACTACATAAAAAAAATTACTGAACTGAGTTCTTCCTTTGACCCAGTAATTACCATTACTAGGCATGTAACCCAAAACATACCAAAGAATGAGAGAAAGGACCAGTATGCACAAATATATTTATAGTAGCACATTTTGCTATAGAAAGAACTTTTTTTTTGTAAAACTGAGTATCCACTAATTGGGAAATGGTTGAATGAAATACAATATGTGAATGAAATGGAACATTATTGTCCTGTAAGAAATAATAAAAGGGACATAGAGAAATGTGGGAACACTTACATGCACTGATGCAGATTAAAGTAAGCAGAACCAGCTATGTGACATAATGGTGACCACCGCAACAGGAGTCAGAAAAAACAAATTCAAATTTTGCCTCCGATGTTTACTAGCTGTGAGACTGTTGGGCAAGTGACAACTTCATTTATCTCAGTTTCCTCATCTGTAAAATGGGGGGGGTAGCAATAGCACCTACCTCTCAAGATTGTTGTGAAATCAAATGAAATAATAATTGTAAAGCACTTAGCACAGTGCCTGGCACATAATAAAGCTATTACTATCACACATAATAGTAATATTACTATTACACAACCAGGGTATGTACCTGACAATGATGATGGACTGGAGGCACAGAATGACATATTTCTTAGACACAAGTAATATGTAAATTTTCATTGCTCTACTATATTTGTTTCAAGGAGAAGCTTTTTGTATGTATGCAATACTTATAGAGGGAGAGAGGGAGTGAGAGAAGAAGAAGAAGGAGGAGGAGGAGGAGGAAGGGGAGATTGTGATATTGATGACAAAAAATGAAAAGAAAGGCAAACATTAATGAAACATTTTTAAGAAACACAGGAAAGAAAAAGAGAATTTGGAACTGAAAATAATTTTTCTTAATTGAAATATACAGAAAAAAGTAGAAGAAAGTTAAGGAGACAAGCAGGACAGTACTGGAACTCTTTTATTACATTTAATATACATAGTTAGAAGTAAGTTTTACATACAAATTTATAGTTTTAAATATAATAAATATAAGTGATTGAAGAAGTTGTTCAGTGAGTCCTTAGAAAAAGAATCTCAATCAGAAGTACAGGTTCCATAAGTGATAATCCATCCCATTTTAACTTCATTTCCTTTTTTCAATAGGATTAAAAGGCTAACAGGAAAAGGATCTCTACATAGAATTCCTAACTTCAGCAAGGCATTTGGCAATGTATCTCATGATACTTTGGGAAAACAGATTTGTGGGTTGGAAGATAGTACAATTAGATAGAGTTGGAACTGATTAAATGATTAGACCCAAAGATTAATGATTACTAGATATGAATCATCTCAGAAGAGAGTTGCCAGGAGGGTGCCATAAGATTCTGTCCTTCTTTATGTTTTGTTCATAGTGTTTAATAATTACTTAGATCTTAAAGTGTGGTCTAAGGACCCCTAGAATTCACCCAAATCCTTTCAAGGTCAAAAGCTAGTTTCATAATCCTATTAAGATGTTTTAATTTCCAATACAGTAAATAGAAACAGAGAGATATAATAGATATAATCCAAACAAACAAAACTCCAGGGGTCTTTACTTTCATATTTTAGTTATTTATTTATTTATTTGATTTTTTTTTTTAATGTTCTACAATCACTTCCTTAAAATTAAGATTTTATCCCCCCCACACCTTCCCTCCCCACCCCCTTCCCTCCCCATGACAGCATACAATTCTGTATAGGTTCTACATATACTTTCCTATTGAGCACATTTTCACTATAGTCATGCTATGTAGTCCAACTAAAATAAATGGAAGAAGTTATATAACAAATCAAAACATAATACACTGAAACCCACACACACACAAACATGATCTGCTACATTCTGCAAATGACTTCCATATTTCTTTCTCTGAGTGTGGAAGGCATTTTGCCTTAGAAGACCAACATTGGGATTTTTTTTTTCTCAGTAAGTTCTTGTGTTATTACAAAGTTCCAAGTCTACCAGAAAAAACTCTCACACACTGTGATCGTTGCTGTGCACAAAGTTCTCCTGGTTCTGCTCCTTTCGCTCAGCATCAGATCATATAAGTCCTTTCAGGCCTCTCTGAAGTCTTCTTGTTCATCATTTCTTATGGTGCAATAGTACTCCATTACATTCATATACCATAATTTATTCAGCCATTCCCCAATTGATGGGCCTCCCCTTGATTTCCAGTTTTTGGCTACCACAAAGAGTGCTGCTATAAATATTTTTGTACACGTGGGACCCTTTCCCATTTTTACTTTCATATTCTAAACATATCTTTTAAAAACTTAAGTGGGATTAAGAAGTTCCAGTGTATCTACTTAGATAATTCTCCCCCTTTTATCTTCATCAGAATAGTTACCCTTAGTTTTTTGAGAATTTCATTTTTAAGAAAAGTAGAGTCACTGCCCGGAGCCTCAATTTCCTTATCTATGTATGGGAGGAGGGATTGGTTAAGATCTCACTGATCAATTAACCTCTCTTGGTCCAACCGAAATCACAAAAAGGTCAAAGGATTATTTTCTTGATCAAAATACTAAGCAAAGTTTTCATTCTTGACGAGTTAGTGAACAAATTCTTCATTGATGGAATTTGGAACATATCTTGTTATGGCCTGGCAAAAAAAGTTAGCTTGTAAACCATATGAACAGTTAGGGTAGGAGAGTTTTGTGGAGTGTGATCCCTGGCAGCAGAGAGAGTCAGTTATAGAGGAAGAATATAGCTCCGGAGATGGAATCACTCTTTATCGTTCCTTTTGCCCCTTTAACAGAGGACAGCAGAGATGAGGAGGCATATTATTTTGGAGCTAATTATCTAGTGGAAGAACATAACAAGCAGATAGTCAATAAGTCAGTCCAAGGATGTACTGCTGGCAGTAAAAAGGAGCCAGCCACATCTGACTCCCGGTAGTTAGGAGGATAGTTATAAAGGAAGGCTGGTTCAGAAAGTCCCACTGAGGAAACTACCCAGCAAAAATACAACTCCATGTGAGATGCAAAGTGAGATCACCGCAAGAAGACAAAGGCCATTGGAGCTCTGCATTCCCAGGGAAAATGACTTTCCTTGGCCACATGTGATCTCTACAAGTATGTTTCACTATGTATGTAACCTATATGTCTGCCCATTCTTCCGAGTGCCATTGTGTATATTTGTGGGATAGAATACCACAGGTTTGTTAGGGGGATGCTTTGTAGTTACTTACTATACCATCTTAGTAAATAACTTTGCTTTGAGCTAATTTTTTCTACTGGCCATCTATCAAAGGTAAGGACACTAGTTGGGGCTCATGAACTATATCTTTCGGAAGTGTATCCGAAAGTGTATCTCTGTGGAAGTGTATCCACAGAGTATCTTTAAGTCTGGTAAGTAATCACCCTCTGAGGGACACAATCTATGAATAAGAGTGGGAAAGTTGAGGGACAGCTACTGAGGCAGGGATCCTACTTATAAAATAACAGCTATGGTACCTACCTCACAAAACTAGTGAGAGGATCAAATATGACATGCTTGTACTTTGTAAATGTATATGATACACTTTGTATAATTTATAACATTGTATAAATGGCCATTGTTGCTGTTAATGAGAAATGTAAAGCAATATGCTTGAGTTTAAAGAGAATCAGCTGTAGTAATACAAAACGAAAAGGGCAGAGATGAACAACAGTTCATGTGAAAAAAAGACTTGGGGGTTGTAAACCCCCACTATTTAACTGTGGATTGTTTTTTAGCATGTGACAGTGTGACATGGCAATCAAAAATGTGAATGTGGTTTTAGGCTAAATTTTGTTGCTATTCATTTGTTTCGGTTGTGTCCAACTCTTTGTGTGACCCCATTTGGGGTTTTCTCCACAAAGATACTGGAGCAGTTGGCCATTTCCTTCTCTAGCTCATTTTTCTAGGTAAGGTAATTGAGGCAAATGGTTAAGTGACTTGCCCAAGGTGACCCAACTAGTAAGTGTCTAAAGCCAGATTTGAACTCAGGAAGATGAGTCTTCTTGACTCCAGTTACTCTATCCACTGCTACCTAAAGTCCTCTTAGGCTAAATTATCAAAAACATTATCTAGATCAAGACATATTATAACTTTGCTGTAATCTATCTGGTCAAACTGCAGCTGGAGTATTATGTTCAGTTCCGGGCACCATGTTTTAGGGAAGACACTGACAAACTGGAGCATATCTAGATCTATAGAATAATCTGGTAATTTAACTGGTATGGCATTGAACAAATAAATTAATTTAGGTAATATTGTCACTTTATTATATTGGCTTAGCCCTACCCATAAGCAAGTAATATTTCCCCAATTAATTAGATATTTATTCATTTAAAGAATATCTTGTAATTTTATTCGTGTAAGTAAGTATATCTAAAGAGGACAAAGTGAATAGATCAAATTAATTCACACCAACTGATGCTGAGTGAAGTGAGCATAACCAAGAGAACACTGTACACAGCAACAGCAACATTGTTTGATGACTGACGTTGTTGGATGTACCTGTCTGAGCAATGCAATGGTTTACGATAATTCCAAAGATTCATGATGGAAAATGCTATCCGCATCCAGAGGAAAAACTGTGGAATCTGAGTGCAGATCAAAGCATACGATTCTCCCTTTCTTTTGTTGTTTTCTGTTTTTTCTTTCTCATGATTTTTCCCTTTGGTTCTGACGCTTCTTTCACAACATGACTAATGTGGAAATATGTTTAATTGGATCATACATATATAACCTATATCAGATTGCAGGTTGTCTTGGGAAGGGGATAGGGGAAGGAAGAGGGAAAACAGAACTCAAAATGTTATAAAAGGGAATGTTGAAAACAAATTAATTGAAATTTTTTTGGAAATTGGAATATTTGAAAAAAAATTTTTAAAGTTAACTCATACCTTGTGAGATTTGGTTAAAGTGACTGGAAAAGTCTAGTTCAAAGAAGAAAAGACAAAGGGAAAGTTGATATTTGTCTTCAAGTATTGGTGTAGAACTATTATTATCATTATTTTTTTGTTTTGTCTGGGCCTAGATAGCAAAATTAGGTCCAAAGGACAGAAATTTCAGAGAGGCAGATTTCAACGTGTTATAAAGGGAGGGGTGCAGGGAGGGAAATACATACCAAGGTTGTCAAAAAGTGAAATGAGCTGCTTAAAAAGGTAGGGATTTCCCCATTACTTTCTTTCAGTACAGGAGCACATATCCAAGAAGTTGTAAATGGCAAGCTGGGTCTAGATAGCTTCTGAGGTCCCTTCCAATTAGGCGTCTATGAATTCACAGTCTTCTCACACATACCCTTAGCAGATGCGTATCTACATGGGTTTCAAAGCAATTGTCTTCACACAAGAAGGACAAAGAATAAAGCTGGGAACAAAAGAATACTTTAAAAAAAGGCTCCAATTATAAAAAAAGAATACTTAAGAACAAATGCTGTACATTTGAAGGCAAAGTTTGCCAATTAGCAACACAAACCAGTCTAAGGTTTCTTGTTCTTCCTCTCCATAATATACCCCAACTAACTTCTGTCATGTCATCACCTTGATTTCAGTTGCTCAATTTGTAAACGGCTTTTTTTTTTTTTTTGCCATACCAGCTCTTAGTCCAAAGGTAACTTTGAAAAGACTTAAATTGGTCTGGTTGTGGTTGCGCTTTGTCCTTCAGTCTCGAAGAGGGCCATGACAACAAAGAGATGATGAAATAACTTGCAATTGATTTTGATTTACTATGCAAAGTCACCAGCCTCACTTTCTCCTCTAGAGCCATCTGAGTCCAGTGGCCATCTATCTATCAGGTCAACAGGTTTGACCTTTCTGTGATCATTTCTTTTCTGAATGACAATGTGTTTGGTGAGCAAGTCTCCAAATTAGGTTTTCCAAAAGGCTTCTTGATTCTCAAACTGGTTGCTGCAGGATTCACTTCTAAACTATTAGCATTTCTATAGCAACTACAGTTACTTTGTTTTCAAATTCTCCTTCATCTCCCGGCTTGAAAAAACTCATTTTTTAAACCTCATTTTACCTTAGGAGAGGTAGGCAAAGAGATGAGGGGAAAGCGTACTTGTTTAAGACTTTTGTGGGTAACTTGCTCCAGGAGTTTTTGGTTTTTGTTTAGAATACCTCGTTAACTTCTTAATACAAAGTAACTGAGACAGTTGCAGCTTCTCCACATTTTCACTGACTTTCCTCCAGGCCTGGAATTCTTTCCCTCCTTATCTCTACCTCCCAGTTTCCTTCCATCCTTAGCTAAAGTCCTACCTTTTGCAAGTCTGTCTCATCCCTCTTACTACTATTCCGTTCCATCTGAGATTACCTCCAGTTTATCTTGTGTGTGTGTATGCATGTATGTATATTTGTATATATATATAATGCACACATACATGTATATGTATATATACACATATATATCCACACATATACATTATATACACATATACATATATAATGTGTATATATATATACATACAGTACATAATTGTTTTCAGTGTTATTTCTGCCATTATACTATAAGCTCTTCAAATGCAAGGACTATTTTTGTCTTTATTTTTACCTGCAACCTGGCATATAGTAAACATTTAAAATGCTTATTGACTTGACTTAGAGAGGTTCTTCACAAGTCACTGTTTCAAGTAAACACTGTATTCATCACTAACCATTAGCAATTATGTATTATTATTTTGCTTATGATGTGTATTTACAGAGGTTCATGTGTAATCTGTATAATTTCCCAGGACTACAAATCTTTACCTGGGGGCGGAGCGGGGAAGACTACAGAGAAACAGTTAAAGTTTTCCCCCTGCCAAATACTGTACTGCTTCTGACAAATATGGTAAATAAAGTCAGAAATGCATGTGAGTAGAGAACAAAGTTTTTGCCTCCTTAGCTTACCTTTGGTTGTGACACCAACTTATTTGCATGCCAAACTATAAAGGAATTTGTAATGTCTAACCCTAAGTTAGATAATTATCTGGAAAGGAATACTAATGTTCTCAGATTTAGGGGTTGAAAAGAAAACAATCTTAGCCTAGGGACAATATGCCTAGCCTTTATGAGATAATATAGTAGCCACTACTAAAGATCTACAAGATTGTCCTTATCATGGAGAGATTTTAGTCACTGAACCTTAGTTAATGAGATGATATGGACAGTGAGTGACCCTGAATATATGGTTCAAGAACCTGGTGGCAAGAAATAATGCCTGGCTAAAACTGTGCACCCAGTAGCTACCACAAGACCCAGAAATCACCATGAGATCAGGGGAGATAACATCCCCAGGGGGAGGAGCTTGATGACATTATCAGAAGATCAGCATCGTAGGAATAGATTGCTTTTTGTGCACATGTACCTGCCACGTGTTTTCTTCATGCCCCTTCCCCCCCACCTCTTATGCATTCACCCTCTCCCCACTAATAGGGTACTTATTTGTGATAGTGTGCCCTAGGTCTATGGGGAGGAATATTCTACTGAAATTTTCTTCTTATATTTTTCATCAAATTAACTTTGCAATAAATTGTACCCTCTGTTTATTAGTGAAAAGGGGGCAGCTAGGTGGCCCAATGGATAGAGAACAGGGTTTGGAATCAGGAAGAGTCATCTTTATGCATTCAAATCCTCAGATACTAGCTGTGTGACCCTAGGCAAGTCATTTGACCCTGTTTGCCTCAGTTCCTCAGTAAAATGAGATGGAGAAGGAAATGGCAAACCACTCCAGTATCTTTGTCAAGAAAACCACCAAAATGGGGTCACAAAGAGTCAGGCAGGACTGAAATGACTGAAAAATAACATTGCTAGTGAAAAAGTGATTGCAAACTATGATTTCAAGTGGATGTAGACCCACAAAATACCTTAATCTGCGTTGGCTATTCCAGGAACCCGAAATAAGGAGAAATGCCTCAGGGATGCGAAAATGACATGAAAAGTGCCTTTGAGAGGTGCTATGTGAGGCCCAGGAGAAATCAGGGGAGACCTCCTAGAGGAGGTAGCATTTGAATGGGATTTTAAAGAATAGCTAGGCATTCAGCTGGGAGACAGAAGACAATACAGAAAGTTTCTTAATAGTAGACTTTCCTTTGTACCCGCCAGCATATAACACAGTACTAGAGACGCTTAATAGATGATTAATGTTCTGTGGACAGAATACTACATGAATAAGGTTTACAAAGTAATTGTGTCTCTCCTACTTCAAGGGCAGGAAAGTCACAGTCAAGTTTTCCAACTTTACCAGCTATGCCAAGATAGTTCCTGACATTCCCAAAGAAAAATGCCTGTGACTGGGGATCAGGAGTATCTCAGGAGACCCTGGGAATCCAGGGGTTTCCAAAACCATTTAGTGTCCCCTGGAATCTTGTTTTATTCTCTCCCCCCATTTCTCTTTTTTTTGTCTTCTCAGTACTCCACCTTGGGAAAGCTTATTTTTTCCCTTAAAACAATGATAGACAAGACTGAAATATCAAATGCAAAACAGAACTGTCATTCACTTCTGACAGATTTGATTCTTGTCTGAATCTGATGAAAACTCCATTCCTTGTGGAAGCAAGAGAGCAGTGTTTCCAATGACATGGAAGTCAAAGGTGCATGAGAAGGGCAAAAAGAGAAATTCCAAATAGAGAAAACATTGCTTAAAATAAAACATCATAAACTGACCTTTCTACTTGTGCGTTCTGCTTAAGTTTAAGGTAATAACTAAGACATATTCTTCTTTCCTTTCCTGAAGTTAATTTTGGTTATCCCTCCATAGATCCTAAGCGTTACTTTTGCATAAGTCCTCCGGCCCTTAGCTAAAATGAGCAGCTTCCATTTAAGAATGTAAGCTTTGACTTCACGTGATCACCACACCCCAGAAGATGAATCCAGGTGGAGACAGCAGGCTCTTCTGTCCCAGATTTACATTGCCTAATCAGGGCTGGGAATCTTTGTGACCAGACAGCCCTTCAGAACCCTAACAAGTTTCTGGTGTAGGCGAGAGAGGCATCTAAAGTGGAGGTGCAGGAGGTGCAGGAGGTGCAGGAGGCCAAGATTCCCAGGAGAATGTGACACATCTCCACTCTCCTTGCCACCTGTGTTGAGTATGACAAAGGAAACTAGCTCGATTTCCCAACCTGTCCTTTCAAATGTTCTAATTCATTCTCCACTTGACTGTCAAGGAAGAACTCCCAAGGCTGTGCCAACGTTCCTTAATATGAGCTTGCTCACAGATGCTACAGCTGCCCTCCTATTATTAGGAAATTTGGCACGTGGGCTCTTCGGGATCCCCACCCCCCACTCCCCGCATACTTACAGCTTCAAACCTTGGGGCTTCCCTCCCCTTCCTCCACCTGGAGGGTGGAGCCCGGGTCCGTCCCAGCCTCCTACAATTCCAGCTGGCCAGGTAGGTGGGCTGGGCTTGGAGCAACACCTTTATTGGAGGAAGAAAAATAAAACCAACCAGAGATAAAAAATCTTCACATTTCCTCTGTCTTGGCAGTCCCGTAGAGGCGCTTCAACCTGCCACCATGGGTAAGTGAGAGGGAATGGAAACTTAGCGGTTCAGAATCAAAAGTTTTGCCCAACTCCTTGAACTCTCCCTTCTTTACTGCAGAATGCCTGCTATCCAAAGACCTCGGGACCTAGCAGGTGGGCTAAGGGAGACGCGCTCAAACTGGAGCTCTTAGACTTCCAGAGGCTGAAGAGCGCAGCGTAGTAGGAGATGGGGGTAGAAGCGGAACCCAAGTAGCAGCAAGCTCGCGCTCCCTCCAGCAGTAGCAAGCTGCCCCTTCCCTCCATAGCACCTACGATCTCCTTGAATAGCAACAAGCCTTCTAGTAGCATGGAGCTCCCCACCCCGCCTCCTCCGCCGAGACCCCCCCAAGTGGCCAGGAGCCCGCTCCCCCCACCCCCAGCACCAAACTTCCGCCTGAATAGCAGCGAGCCCATTACTCTGAGCTCACAGAGTAGGAGCGAGTCCACCCCCTCCTCCGCTCAGGTGCCACAAGCTCACTACTCAGACCTCATTCCGAGTAGCGGCGACCCTCCCCACCCCCAGGCACAGCGAATGCTCTCGGACGTGTGAAGCTGAAACGGAGGTCTCAGCTGAGTGCCAGGTCAGAGCTCAGCCACGGAGTAGCGGGCACATTATCTACCAGAGCCGGCCAGTCCCAGAATCCCCAACGTCCACTTCTGTGGCGGGGACTGGGGGTGGCGGTGGGCTAGGGAGGTGGGATGGAAAAAACAGACGCCAGAGCACACGCAATAGGAGGTAGGGAAAAGAATGAGTGCCAAGAGGCCACGGAGATTGGTGAGGCTGGGGCCCTAAAGTCTAAGTCCCTTCCCTCAAGTGCTGAAACAATGTCAGAGGGTTACGTCGGCTGAGCGGACGCTACGTGAGCGATACCAAAAGCTGCCTACTTGGGCGGGCCTAGTCTTTGGCCACCTCCAGGGAGTCTTTAGGGAAATGGAGTGAGGGCACAGCCTTTCCTGTGTATTCTGCGCGGAGGGGATGCTTCCGGACTCCTTTTGTGATGGAGATAGGAGGTTGGGGAGGAAGGAGAGGAAGAGACCTCAAGCTGGTAGGAAAAGGATATGTGTGTGTGTGTGTGTGTGTGTGTGTGTGTGTGTGTGTGTGTGTGTGTGTGTGTGTGTGTGTGTGTGTGTGTGTGTGTGTGTGTGTGTGTGTCTAAAGGAGGAAGAAACGGAACATTGCCTATCTATGAGTCCTCCCCTAACTGGCCAACTGGCCATCCTTTCTACATCCTGCAAGCGACCATGCACCCTTGCTGTCTGTAGGCCATGCTCACTATCTTGGGAGGCACTCCACTTTCTAAACAGCTAGCTGTCTGCAAATGTCTTCTTTTGCCAGATTGAAGTAATAGCAATTGAACATCAGTTGGCCCTTGTTCTGACTCCCTCTTGGAGAGGAGGCTGATGCAAAACTTTGGAGACAGCTGTGTTACCCCCTCCCCCTCCTCCGTTGTCCTAGTTCACAAGGTTTTTTCTAATGTGTGGCATGATTTTCTTACTAATTGGTACCTTTCACAGTTCTGGGTAGATTCCATTTTGTCAGTATTTTTCATAAAAATTGGCACCCCCACACTCAATGTGTTTAACTTGGTAAAAAATTTTGGCAGTGGTTTTGGTTTTGGTGGAGATAGGGGAGGAATATAAATTTGTTCTGCCTAGACCATGGGAAGGAAGAAATGGGAGTGGAAATGGGCAGAAAAATGAAACTTCAAGTTTCTTAAATATAGTTCTTAGAAATGATTAAATCTAATTGTCACCTCGGGTTGAATGAACACTATCAAGTTGTGGGCTTGTTTGGCAGGAGTTTAAAGAAGTGGTAATCTCTAGCAGCTAGGTTGTGTTTGTATGGTCTTCCCTCTTTACTGCTTTTGCGAAATGGGCCCTTGATAGCAACTACTCTGCCAGAGAAAAATGATCAGTGCCTTTTGGGGGTTCTTCAGTGTTCTGGAGCTAATTCATATATTTTTTATGCTAAAGGTTAAAGCTTGAATAATTCTGCATCTACAAAGCATAAGTGGCCCCTTCTCATACCACATATTGCACTCAGTTTATAGAAAAACAGCAAATCAGCTAGTTGGGTTAAAACATGAAGTGAGTGAGAAACAATGCAAAGTATGTCTGGAAAAGTGCATTGAAACCAAATTTTGAAAAATTTGAAGTCCAAACCAAGGAATTTATATTTTGTCCTAGAGGCAATAGGGAGCCACTAGGATGTCTTGAATAGGGATGCTGTGCTCCAGGAATATCATTGGATAGCTGTGTGAAGGATGGATTGGAGAAGGAAAAGACTAGAAGCACTGAGATCAATTAGGAAGGAAGCATTTATTAAGTACCTACTGTGTGCCCAACACTGTGGTAAGCCTGTTGCTAATATCTCATTGGAGCCTCACTGTGGGTAGTAGGTGCTATTATTATTCCTAGTTTAGAGGACTGAGGAAACTGAGGCAAACGGGTTAAGTGACTTGCCCAGGGTGTCATGGCTAGTAAGTATTTAAGGGCAGATTTGAACTCGAGTCTTCCTAATTCCACACCCTGTGCTCCATCCACTGGGCAGGCAGGAGACTATTGTAGTAGTTTTGGTGAGAAATGATGGACTGAAAGAGGCTGAATGGAGAGAAAATGATGGTTGTGAGATATTGTGGAGGTAGGGTAAAGAAGCCTTGGCAACTTACTGAATATAAAGGATGAGGAAGACTGAAGACAGGAGGCTGACAAAGGTTTTTGAACCCCAAACACTAAAAAGATGCTAATGACTTCAACAGAAATAAGTGAAGGGAACAGGAGGGCAGATTTAGGAAGAGAGGTGAGTTCTGTTTTGAGATGTTTTAATTTTGAGGAAACACAAGGCACATCCACGTGGCAATGTCCAGTAGGCAGAAAAGAAACTCAGATGTGAGGGCTGGATGTATAGATACAGGGGCTGGATATATGGATATGGGAGTCACCCACAGAGAAACAATCAATGAGATTACCGATTTTACGTGGCAAGAGAAGAAGAGAACTTAGGGAGATAACCTGGAGATAGCAGGAAGAACTTGGTGATCTCAAATAACTCTGGACAACTTCATCTAGACCAGTGATGTCAAACTCAAATAGAAATCTGAGTTGGAGAAATTTGAGATTAATAGGAGCTACTCATCCATACATGAGGGTGACTCTGGGCTGCATATTGACTTAGTTTTAAAATGTGATGTTCTATGCTTTATTGTATTTTAACTTACTTTAACTTAATTTTTCCCAATTACATTTCAATATGTTTCTGGCTTCATTAAGGAGTCATATGTCCCAGGACTTTGTGCATTACATTTCTCCTCTAGACTATTTTAGGTGTGGTCAAAGACCTGTCCCTTAGCTAGCTACAAGAAACGTTAATGAAATGTTGTCTAAGTCCTTGCCTTGCATTGTACAAATTATGTGGAAGTTGCAGATGTACTAGAAGACTACATGGTCTTAGATCTTAAACCTATAATGACTATCTCAGTTGAACACTTGAAACTCAGAATACGTAGGGGAAAACTGTTATCCAAGTGATAGGTGACTGTATCCAGAGGGTTGCCATTTGAAGTGTTCCAAGTGCAATACTATGTTAGAAAAGACTGATTTTTAGATGCTCTAGGGTTAGACTGAATGATGTTTGAGGTCTCTTCCACTTCTGAATGTATGTTCCTATATCCTTTAAGTCTGAGAAGGGGGCAAGATGATGAAGTATTGGAAGAGAATCTTTGGCTTTAAGACTCAGCTTGACAAGCTCTGCATTATAGATATTTCCACTTTCAAGTACAATTCACCATTCTACAGCGTCTATAGAAATGCTCATTTATTTTGTGTTTTAAGTTGAGAATAAGAAAAAAGGAAAAATGACAGCTCTAGGGCTACTGGCTCTAGGAAGCATTCTTCTGTTTCCCTGACTGTTAGTACCATCTTGTCTAAAGCTACATACCCTTTATATACTCAATTAATCTTGAAGGTGATGACTTTTATGTGTGTGAGAGCGTTGTCTCCTCCATTAGCCTGCAAGTTCCCTGATAACAGTAACTGTTTTTGCCTCTTCTTTATCTCCCGAATACTTAACAGTGCCTGAAGTCAACAGTTAAAAAATGCTTATTGACTGAATTTGGCATGGATTAGACGAAGAATTCTGGGACTCAAATGTAGTATCTATCCCTAGCGTCGTTATTCATAGGGAGGGGCAGTCAGATTTTCGAGGCAGAATAGGAAAATGTGGGATATGAAGAATGTTTACTTCAAAATTTTGACAAATTGTATTAGATTTAAATGTAAACAATGAAAAATTATTTGCAAAAGTAATTTGGTATGGAAATAATAGTATTAATTTAGTTACTTAATTAAATCAATTAGATATTAGTATAGGAATATATAATAAAAATTTTATGCAGTTATTATTATTTACAGTAGGTTGTGGTTTGTCCTTTATTCACGAAGAAGAACATGACATCAGGGAGAAGATGACATGACTTGGAAATGAATTGGATTTGAGTGTGGGAGGGCTGTGCAAAGTCATCAGCCTCACTTTCTCCTCCAGAGCCATCTGGGTCCAGTGGTCAGATATATATCAGGATGCAGTGGGGGACCTTGGCATTTTTAAGCTAAGATTTTTTCAAGTTCTCACTTTGATTGAGGTCAGGAATTGGGACAGACAGAATTAAGGCTTAAGGTTAACTTTGGTTCATAGTTTTACTGGGGTCAGTGGAGGTGGAAGGGCCCTGAATTTCATCCAGTTATTGAGTAGGGTGACTACAGTGGTATGGAGAAATTACCTCTTGAGAATTTGGTCTATAAATAACACTGTTAAAGGGAGTTCAGCCAAAGGTAGGCACAGAAAGCCTGAAGGAAATGGTCAGTAGGATGGGGGAGAGAACATTACTGGGAGACAAGCCAGGATTCAAGGAACTGGGTTAGTGTACCAAATCCAGAGTCAACGGACCCAGACAGAATAGTCATGAGGACAATATTAAACAGCAGATTTGCTATTTTCTGACAGGCATTGAGGGCACATGATTGAGGTTAGTTGGATGTGGATGAGGTCTTCACAAGGAAGTTCCTGTTGGTTGACTGGAATAATCTGGTAGCCATTTTCCATCGTAAATTCCTAGTCATTGTTTCATTAGCCGTAGAACCTATGGTTCTTTCCCAATTTGCCCTGATACCCTTTAGTTGATTAGGTGTTTAGTGGTTTTCTTGGCCAAGATAACTAGAGTGGCTTTGCCATTTCCTTCTCCAGCTCATTTTACAGATGAGGAAACTGAGGCTAACAGGGTTGAATGAATTGCGCAGGGTCATACAGCTAGTAAGTGTCTGAGGTCAGATTTGAACTCAGGAAGATGAGCTCCCCTGACTCCAGGCCTGGCACTCTATCATTTTTACCACTTAACTGTGCTTACAACTTTCTTGATCACAGTTATTCTTTCCTTGTCTTATTCATCCTTTGAGCAATCTGTTGAAGTCTATCTACGTGGACCTCTGATCCTAGTCCATCTGTTTCTCCAGCAGATTGCCTCCTTTATCATCTTTACTTTGTCATTAATCTTTGATTTTCCTATTTATAGGCTGCTATAGTCCCTGCCGCCTGCAAGTATGCCCTGTCTCCCCTATCTTTTTAAAAAAAATCCTCATTTGATCCTACCATCCCTATTAGGAGTTGTCTTACTGTCTTGGCTAAATTAATTGAAAAAAATCTATCTATACCTGGTGCATCCACTTCCTCTCACGTATCAAAACATGGGTTTGAATTCTACCTCTCCCATATCAAGTCAATAAGGTTTTACTATGTACCTACTATGTGCCAGGCACTATGTGAAACATTAGGCATATAAAGGCAAAAACAGTCTTTGGTCTCAAGGAGCTCACAGTCTAATAGGGGAGACAGCTTACAAACAAGATGTGTGTGCATGTGTGCATGTGTATGCAGATACACACAAACATATGATAAACCTGGAGTTAGTCTTAGAGGAAAGGCACTGAATTAGAGTTATCTCTGGGGAAGGCACTGGCCAGGGAAAGCCTTCTTGGAAAAGATAGGGCTTTAGCTAAGATTAGAAGGAAACCCAGGAGGTCAGGAGGTAAAAATGAGAATGGGGAGAATTCCAGGTATGAAAGCCAGTCATAGTACATGGAGCTGAGAGGAGTTATAGTAAGGAGGACAGAATCACTATACTATAGAGTAGGTGGAGAGAAAGATGGGAGAACACTGGAAAAGTAGGAAGAGGACAGATTATAAAGAGCTTTCAAAACCAAACAGGAGTTTATATTTGATCCTGGAGGCACGAAGGAGCTTGTTTATTGAACAGAAGTAGTTTATTAATAATATAATAATATTAATTAATATTATTTATTAAGAAGTAGTTTAT
The DNA here is from genome assembly GCA_023548195.1 of Bettongia penicillata ogilbyi. Taxonomy (NCBI): domain Eukaryota; kingdom Metazoa; phylum Chordata; class Mammalia; order Diprotodontia; family Potoroidae; genus Bettongia; species Bettongia penicillata. The sequence continues at coordinate 1,978,439 of JAJHZJ010000121.1, read as the reverse complement.
TGAACACAAACGAGATATGGCCAGACCTGCACTTTAGCAAGATAACTTTGATAGTTGAGTAAAGAATGGACTAGAATAGGAAAATTCTTATTAGCAATGGAACCTAGAGAAAGTCATTTCAAACCTTAGTTTCCTTGTTACGTGTACTGTTTAGCTTAGAGGGTGAGATTAAAGTAGCTGAAAAATGATGTACAAATGTGAACTATTATTCTTCCAGCCCAAACCCAGAAGGCAAAAAACCCTAGCCTTTACTAGCTGTGGACATTGCAGGTGTGGGGATGTGGGAAGGAGTAAGAATGATTAATAAAATAAAAAAATGGATGGATCTATTGCTTGGAAAGTTTAAGACATAGCATAGAACTACTCTATTTTGCTTCTGTATTCTCTAGTAAAGACAAAAATCTCTAGGCTAAGACATAAAATTTAAATTAGTGAGAAGTGAGAGAAAACGTATGATAAGTGAGATGACTTAGTGACAGTATTTACCTCCATTTCATGTAGTCAAGTTAGGAGATTTGATTAAAAAAAATAACAGTAAATCAAATAATTTAGAAATAATGGTCATGCCAAAGTTTTAGCACAGAAAAAAGAGTAATGGAAAATGGGAGAGTTGCCACAGAGCAAAAGAATCAAAAGTCTCTCTCCCTCTTCCTCTCTCCCCCTCTCCTTCTACCACACCCCGCCCCCACATGTCTGTCTGCCTCTCTCTGTCTTTCTCTCTGTGTCTCTCTCTTTCTCTCTGTCCCTCTCTCTCTTTAAATGGGAAACTGTTTGTAGGTTTTCTGAAATGTGCCAAGCTTCACTTGGTTTCACATTTTAGAATATTGTAAGGAATTGGTTTATGAGTACTTGGAAGGGAAAGTAATGATGATGTTATATTAGTTTGTGGACATCTGAAGAGACGAACCTTATTTCCCTTTGGCAGAGGTGCTAGATGGGAATGCTATGCAAATTGTACTGAGATATTGGCAAGGTTTCTAGGATCAAGGTATCATGAACTGATATTTAGACTTGTAGCAGACCTTCAATATGGTCTAGTCCACTCTGTAGAGTTGTAGCAGACCTTCAATGTGGTCTAGTCCACTCTGTAGAGTTGTAGCAGACCTTCAGTGTGGTCTAGTCCACTCTGTAGAGTTGTAGCAGACCTTCAGTGTGGTCTAGTCCACTCTGTAGAGTTGTAGCAGACCTTCAGTGTGGTCTAGTCCACTCTGTAGACTTGTAGCAGACCTTCAGTGTGGTCTAGTCCACTCTGTAGACTTGTAGCAGACCTTCAGTGTGGTCTAGTCCACTCTGTAGAGTTGTAGCAGACCTTCAATGTGGTCTAGTCCATTCTGTTTCGAAGATGAACCACTGAAGACTTAGAAATACTTAATCCACACTAATCTACACAGGTAGTAAATGACAGAACCAGGATTTGAACTTAAAGTCTTCTGGTTCTAAATCCAGCACTTTTTCCAATGTATTACATTAAATTTTTTACATCTTCTGTCTGTCTTTTGATGGCAGCTGTGGCCTAGATGAAAGTAATTATATGGAATCAAAACTGATTGAACAATTGGACCTAAAGAGTTACGAATGGATTGAATAAGATCACATATGAAATGCACTCTGCAAACCTTAAAGTGTTATATATATTATTATTTTCATTATTACAAATTAGTATATATCACTCTGACATGGAAAGGTTTGTAATAATGTCACATATCTATTCTTAGTCCTTTTCAACATTTTGATCAGTGATTAGATGGTCCCTTTCATCAGATTTGTGGATGACAAACCAAGACATCCACCATATTGGACAACAGAATTGGACCCCACAGAGATTGACTAGGTAAGAACCTAGGGATGAAGAAGATGAAATCAAACAAGTATTAGTGTAGGGAACTGGACTTAGGTTAAAACAAACATCCACAGACATAAGCACAGTGTGGGTACATAGTTCATACAGAAAGAGATGGAGAGGTGGGTCTTAATGAACTACAAAATTAACCACTTCACATTTACCTAAGATTTCTGCCCCCCCCATATGAAACAGATGTATCTATGTTTTAATTTGTATCATAGTTATCCATGTATGTAACCTTTTGTTGCTAGGACTTAAGACAGCAACAAGTCTACATTCCCAGTGAATTGCCAACATCACCCATGTTGCAATCAAATAGTGTTGTGCAAATTATCTGGGAAAAGTAAAATAATTAATCTGTTGACTAAGAAGCTTTAAAAGATTTTTTTTTTGCTTCAATCACTTGTTTTATGTGATTTGATGTTGAGTTCATACATTTTTAAATTCACTAGGAAACCATACTTGTATTACATCGAATATAAAGCATCCTTTTGACAAACTCGTTTTTCTATTGTAGCCTTGGTTATAGCTCATAGGTTTTCAGCAGGGTTTAAATCAGGCAAACTCCCAGGCCACTAAAGCATGTTTAGCTCTACCTCATTGATAAATTTCATAGTCTTTTGTGATATGTGACTGATCTGCTTTTGTAGGAGTTTCTTTACTTAGTAGTTTTCTATACCTATGAAATCACAGGTCAGGTCCCTGTATCTAGCAGTAGAATATGCTGCTTCAGGAAGAAACAATAACTAGTTTTCAGTATTTATGATTTGGTCAGGACTAATAATTGATCATCAGAAGGAATAAATACCCTAGTCCTGGGCTATTTTTAAAGGCTTTATACTGTAACTTACAGTGTGTCCCTGAGAAAAGTCACTCTTTTAATAGCTAGTCATTCTAAATTGTCTACTTTGGGCATTATTCACGCTGTTTCTCTTTGCTGACCATTCATTTTACTGTTTGTGATTGGTTTCATTCTTTAAAAAAAGTAGTCAAGGGAAATGAAAGATCTGCTTCAAAATTAGTTATGTCTTGTTAACAATCGGACTTTTTGGAGGAGAATTACATTTAATTTTTCTTTTTTTCCTCAATTACATGTAAATACAAATTTTTGATGTTCATTTCTTAAAATTTTGAGTTCCAAATTCTCTCTTCCACCTTCTCCTCTTCCCTCCTTGAGAAAACAAGCAATTTGATGTAGAATGTATTTGTGCAAAAGTTCAAAAGAGTGCTTCAATCTGCATTCAGACTCCATCTGTTCTTTCTCTGGAGGTGGATATCATTTTTCATCATAAATCCTTCAGAATTGTCGTGGATCATTGTATTTCTGAAAATAGCTAAATCATTCACAGTTCATCATTGTACAATATTGCTGTCACTATGTACAATATTCTCCTCATTCTGTTCATTTCACTTTACTTAAACCTGTTTTCCTCATTTCCTCATCAGTAAAATGTTCTGGAGAAGGAAATGGCAAACTACTCCAGTATCTTTGCCAAGAAAACCCCAAATGGGGTCACAGAGAGTTGGACATGTCAGAAACAACTCAACCACAACATTCCATCATAAGCATGTACCTAACTGACTGGTTCAGCCATTCCCCTGTGGATGAGCATCCTCTCAATTTCTAATTCATGCTAGCCCAAAAAGAGCTGCTATAAATATTTTTGTAGATATAGGTCCTTTTCCTTTTTTTTCCACTATTGATTTTAAAATGGGAGATGGGAACTTAAAAGAAGAGACACTACTAAACAAAAGAATTTGTGATGACTGTGTGTCGGTGAGAGGCAGCATGGCAGATAGAAATACCTAATGTATGACCCCTGGTGCATATGCCTAGTTGAGTCACTTAACCCCCTCACTGCTTTAGGTAACTCTAAGACCCATCAGTTCCTGAGAAGGTGCTGACATGCTCTGGTAGAAAGAATTTCCTCACCTGGGAGTAGCCTCTATCAACACTTTCACAGGTCCAAACATATCCCTATTAGTGTTTGTAATATTGAGGCATTTAGTGTTCCACTTCCTGCTGCTATTATGTGACAAGCACTATGCAAGGTGTAGGGGATACAAACACAAAGGAACTGTCCCTATCCCCATCAAGGAGTATGAATTCTAATGGGAGAATTAATACATGTATCAGCATTGAGATAATAGCAGTTAGGAAGGTAAATAGGGTGCTAGGGCACTATCAGTTGACAGAGGAGCTTAGTCAGGAACTAATGTTTGAACTGCACCTTGAACGAAGAGAGAAGATTCTATCGGGAGGAAATGGATAAACTGCTTAGTAAGTGAAGAGAGCTTAAAAGATAAAAACCTTACCTAAAACAAAAACAAAAACAAAAAACAACAGCCTGCCTAAAGTCATACCAAATTGGGGCTGCGTAAAATAGTATGGCCGTAAAATTATTAAGTGCCTATTGTATGCAAGGCACTGTAGTAGGTTCTTAGCATATGAAAATAAAGAAGTCTCTGCTCATCTTCTCCACGGAATGTTGGGATTGACTATTTTTCTAAGAACCTTTCAGTCATGACATAAGATTCAATTGTATCATAGATCCAATCCACATACTCTAGATGTTTGAAACATCCTTTTTTCCATGAGATTCCTCACCTACTAGCTTTAGAATGTTACACTTAGCAGTTGACCCTCAACAAGAGGAGATTAACTGTTCTTGGAAAGAGCCATGCCAAGATTCCCAACACCTTTCATTTTGATAGACTGCCTTGGAGAGGGAGTAAGGGGAAGAAGAAAGTATACTGAAGGGAAATAGGACGTTGATCATTTACCATTGTCTGAAAAGTAGAGAGTGGGGAAGCCCTACACCCCCTAGTGCTTCCTACTGGTAGTGACTTTTCAAAATGTCAAAGGGTTTATGGGTTCAGCAAACCAGTTGTTTCAGATCTCTGTCGAAAATCTAAGTGATTAGAACCTCTAATCAGAGGCTGATTCATAGTTTCAGTTCTACCTCCATGTTGCTATGCTACCTACTCCTATCTGTTCACTTGTAAAAGACAATAATTTTAATATTCCCAAGGAAAGTACTAAAAATCAAACTCACTACTAACTCCTAGAAATTCAGTGCCTTCCTGTTATTACTCTCCGTCTGAAAACACCGACAGAGATTTAGTTTCACCTGATATTCTAAGAATCCACTTGCCCCACCTACTCTTGGAACAACATCACATTTTCCTTATGCCTTGTGTTAGGTCAAACTAACCTAAGAACTGGGTTTATCATTGCTATTTCAAGTATTTCATGTTAAATCATGTATTGTTTTATGTTACCTAAGAAGATATTTGCACTGACCCTACTATTATTTCAGGAAGTTTAAAAAAAATCAGCTTCCTAAAAGCTTTTCTTTCTGGAAAACTTAACTAGGATGTGTATAGTCTGGTTGTCTGAAGTATTTTCAAGGGTATAAACTTAGCCCTTGAGTTATACATGTCTTCTATTTCTCAAGTCCCCCTCTTTTAGATATCTTATTACTGAAGTTATACTGCCCTACTCCTTTCATTATGTCTTTTCATCACCCTTGGGATACTAGTATTTTAGATTCGGGTTGTGATATTTTATGATTTGCCACCATGGAGCATTGATTGGATAAAATGGGCATTTGAGGGTTATTTTTCACAGCAATGAATAGCTTTGGATTACTGAAAATACTGAGCACCTTGCCAGATGATAAATTCACCTGATGTCTTACCTATAAATTTTGGGTCCAGCTCGTTGGCCAACTGTCTAGGCAAAATCTTTTTTCCCTGAACATGCACCTGTCAGTCTATTTGCACCACCTTCCCACAGAGAAAGTTATGTTTAAGTTTGAAAATTATGAACAAACCATGTTACCAAAGAAAAAAATATGACCTAGCACATAAGCTTAAAAACTTAAATATCAAAGTACACACTTGAGCTTTCTGTCCCTGATAAATCTGTTTACCTTTAGTATATTAAGATAAGAAATGCTGACCATAATTATAGGTAATAGGTACCCTGAGGTTCTCTTAAACGTAGAGTCCAATAATCTCTGATCTCTCTTATGAAGAATGTTCCCCTTCAGGAGGGCTATAAAGGTGACTATTTGAAGTACTTGTTATAGGTGGAGCCTCCCTTCAATGCCAGAGGTCAAGTATTGAATCCCAGATTTTACTTGAAGTTTCTTATATTTTAGAGCTGGAAGAGACCTTGAGGATGACCTATTACAATAATTTTCATTTTATACACAAGGAAACTGATTCTCAGATTATCCAAATCTTATCAGTGCCTTATTCAAAACAATATAGCCATTAAAATCCAAGCCCTCCAGATGCCAAATTCAGGGGTCTTTTCATGATAGAATATGGACATGTTTAGTAACTTGACTTTCTTTAGTATTGGTTATGATGACTGATTGAAACATACCTGTATCAATGAGGTCACAGGTCCAATCATGTATGAAAACTGTGATAAGGGGGTTCAACTCTGTATTGAAACTGCTCCCTTAAAGGAAACCACTCTTCTCTTTATTGTTCAATGGCATTTTTTCATTCTTCATCTACCACAACCTTTCTGCAGATTTCAGTACCAAAAATCTTCCCTTGACTTCTCTAACACTTTTCTCCTGGCTGTGTTCCTTTCTCATAGCAACTTGTCATTCTCTCTGGCCTCTTTATCTCTTGTTTCTATATGTTAGACTGCCTTATTGAACCCATCTGTTTCCATATCACATCTATGCAGATGCCTCCTCAAGTTATATCTCCAGCCCAAACTTCTCATGTATCTCTAGTCCTCTATCTCCAACTTCTTATTAGACATAGTCCGTAGTCATCAATAACAATTCAGGTCAGACGCTAAACTTTTTCTTTCCTCTCCTTGAATCTGTTTTTCCCTCAGTCTATCAGGAAGCAATGGTACCACAATCTCCCTAGCGACCCAGGGTTGCAACCTCAGTTCCCAGCTCCCAGTCTTTCCAGTCTTCACACTGAGAGGACAGGGATGGACAAAAAACCAAAAAACGCTATCTACGTAGCACCTAGTCTGTATCCGACACTGTGCTAAGCACTTTTTTACAAATACCTTTTTTTTTTTTGTTCCTCACATCAGCCTTTTTACAACATTTTTTAAATTTCAAACTCATCTCTCTATCCACTGAGCTACATAGTACTTAATTTAAATATGAAAGTGAATGATATGATTCTATGAGTTTCTTCTAAAGTAGCTAGGAGGCCATCACTCATTTCCCACCCCATCCCTCCTGTGGTAGCCAGAGCACCCTCTTCCAAGTGGAAAAACAATTCAGTTCTCTTCCAGATAATCTAGTGGTTAAGTTTCCTGATGAGCCTCTCAGTATACCACTTAAACCAGGGCATAATTAGGTTCTATAAACCTACAAAAGGATTATGGGACAAGGAGTATGACTCTTTAGAAATCTGGGAATCTCACTTGTATCTTACACTAAGTAAATCAAGGGTCACCAAGACAGAATGTTGCTTTGGTCTTTTTTAAGGTAAAAACAATCATATCATAGGTATAATGCGCTCTTCCTTTTTCAAGAAAAAAAATGGAACCCAGAATATTTCACAGTTTGATTTGTATGTTTGTAAGTGGGACAAACATGGTTAAATTTTGAGTTTTTCTTTCATTAATTCCCTTGTGACTAGGTTTTGAAATTGAAACTTATTGAAACTACCCTAATCAGTGACACAAATCAAAGATCTTTATTTCTGTTTTTCATTTGGAAAATGAGCCTAAAGTGCATTAAAGTAAAACTGTAGCACAATTGTTTATTGTGTTCTAGAAAGAATTATTTCATAACTGAAACATCATACACATTGTTTTCACAGTAACCCAAGTTACCCAGTCACTGAACAATACATTTGAATTTATGTTTCAGTATTTAGGAGATTAATATATAAAATATTTAGAAATCTTTTATTTGACTTCCTGGTCTTAACTGAATATTTTTTCTCTCATTTTAGGGACCACCAAATCATTGGTGAGTATGTCATTTCAGTTATTGCTTAATGTCTTCCTTTTTTAAGACTTTCATATATGTAAATAATTCTGTTATATTCTTGAATTTTAAAAATTGAATTAATTTATTTGTTTTCAGTTTTCAACAATCACTTCCATAAGTTTTAAATTTTCTCCCTCTCCCTTTTCCCTCCCTCCCTGAGATAGCATGAAATCTTGTAAGAGTTCTACACTTACATTCTAATTAAACACATTTTCTCATTAGTCATGTTGCATAGAAGGTATCCTTAAATTTTTATTGATAATTATCAAGTAGTCTTCAATACCTATTCCTTTTTAATTATGAAGAGATTATATTGACTAGTTAATTTATATCAAATATTTTATTCATAAACTCGGTGAATAAACTTTTTTCCTAGACCAGTTTATAGTAAGTGTGAAATGATTTGACAAAGAATTTGAATTTTTAAACTCTGGATTGTTGCAAAACTTTGGAGCTTTGAATAAGTAACTATAGCTGTCTCTTCTCTGAGAACGCTAATGTGAGATATTCTATGGTCCATGATACACATTTCAGTTGTGTAAGTTGAATATTGTCTCCCCTTCCTCTTCAGAGTTGCCTCGGTTACCCTGTAAGCATCTTTTTCATTATTGCCAATGAATTCTGTGAAAGATTTTCCTACTATGGAATGAGAGGTAACTATTTGAATTCACACTCTTCTGTTAGCTTCAACAAATGCTTGTCTTGAATATTTGAACATTTCCTTTTTCCACTCCTTGCCCCCTCCATGTACAGCAATTCTAGTTCTGTATTTCCAACGTTTCTTTCAATGGGAAGATAACCTGTCTACTGCCATCTATCACACATTTGTTGCTCTATGCTATCTAACACCAATCCTTGGAGCTCTTATTGCTGACTCATGGCTGGGAAAATTCAAGTGAGTAGTTTCTATTTTTTATTTAAGGAGATTCTTTATCAATTCAGATAGTATCCTTTTTAGGCTATGGGAGATATGGACTTAGCAAAGTATATGTACTTTTTCTTTTTTGTATAGAGAGTTAAGCTTTAACATTCTTTAAGTAATGAAACAACATTTAAGCATATGTTATGTGTAGGGCACCATGTTCAAGGGCAGTAAGGATGGATACATAGGACATCTTTCCTCATAGGTCTTATAATTTCACTGGAGTTGTAAACATTGAAACACAAAAACAGAATGTATTAACTTTTATTAAATGAGACTATGCTATAGGCAGCCAAAGAAAGTGGGAGGGCTTGAGTTGGGAAATGAAGGAAGTGTAGGAAGGCATTCTTAGAAGAATTACTTGAGCAAAGGTGCAGAGGCTGGAATGTTTGATTTTAATCACACTGAAATAAAAAGTATGCTTTGCTAATGCTCTGTTCAATTCAAGAGGCATGTTCCATATACTTGCCATCATATGAGGCAGATAGTTATAAAAGATCTCAAAAGAACTTACAGTTTCATGAGCAATTGATGTTTATGAAATGGGTCTTTTTGGACTAGGGAAAAGTTTGCAAGTATAGGTAGATCTTCTTATCCCAACTTTTTCTTTGTTTTAAAGAACAATCATCTCATTGTCCATTGTTTATACTTTGGGACAAGTGGTCCTTGCCATAAGTTCCATTAATGACCTCTCGGATTCTAACCATGATGGAAACCCTGATAACATTTCATTGCATGTGTAAGTTGAAACTTATTTTCCTATATATGTTTTCCAGCTTTATCCATTTAACTTACTTCACTCTTCCCAGCTAAAAATGTGCCTGTTCTTTCACAGTTAACTTACAGAAATAAAAGAGACCATGCCTCTCAATCATAAGTTGAACCTTGAATATATCATCATTTTGATGTCAGATGGTATTTTCTGTCCTCTGGTTTTGATGTTCCACCTAACTCCATGTCTTAGTCATAAACAAGCAATTTGTATTGTGATCATGCTGTCCTTGAGGCAATTGAAAGATTCCTAGTAATAAGCAGCTTGGCAAACACAGGGATCTTTTGCAATGTTTATGTGGCACCTTCTTGCTTACTTCAATGTTTATGTCAAATGCTAACTTTTTCTAGACTCAATTAATTTTCTCTTCACTGGGGTGTGGCCTAATGACCAAGGGCCTAATAGTGTCCTTTGTTGTATATTGTTTTCATAAATCCATAGAAAGCAGCTGAGAACTAATCTGCTTTGCAGTCTAGACAAGCCAAGCTGGAAAAAAATTGTTCCTTCAAAAATATTAGATACCTTAATTTACTTTCCACGGTGATCATTCGAGTAATAGCAGTTTTTTTATGCTAATACTAATAACACTTAACATCACTTCCAAAGGAAATGTAACATTTAAAAGCCTCTATTGCCAGTAAGCCAGAAAAACAAAAAATTTTAGAAATTTTTACTTTCGGATAATAACTTCTTGGCTTTCCTCCAGGTTTTTCCTGGCTTACAAGGTGCTTGGTGAATATCTTTAATATAAAACAAATAATTTAGCCTCAGTTTTCATTTATATATAGCTGAATGTCCTGACTAAAACTTGCTGGTTTGTTGGCATTAACTTGTTTTGAACTCTAGTTAAAAAAAAAAACTTTTTTATTAAGAAAAAGCATTGAGAGAGAATGTGAGGTACTTCATCTCGGCCATCTCTAGAGTTTAACATAAGTTATTTAACCTATTAGGATTTTTGAGAACTCTCGGACAGTCATAGATGAAATGTCAGTCTGTATCAGCGGAAGGAATCTTTTCACTGAGAATCCCTACACTCATGAAATTGCATCTGGACCCCAAAATAATACTGCCCTAACCTCTGCCATTGTATGACAATGTGATTGCTATTCTGTACTCCACCCTACAATTGGGATTCCCTATCCCAAGAATCTTTAACCAATCCACAGAGACTATCCCAGTCTATCCATCATATTTTGATGTGAGGACCTGTTTTGTAATGATGTCAGTTACTTTACGTAAGCTGTCCGTATTTAGGGACTATTTTTTTTGTCAGTAATAATAATATTAATATTAGCTAGTATTTCATAGCATTCTAAGGTTTACAAATGTTAGCTCATTTGATCCTTACAGCAACCTGGTGAACAGGTGCCATTATCCCCAGAGATAGAGTTAATTGACTTTCCCAGAGTAACACAGCTAATAAATCTAAGGCAGAATTCAAACTGAGGTTTTCTGACTCAAAGTTCAGCCCTTTATCCGTTATGCTACCTCGTTACCTAATTCGTGACAAGTTGTTAAGTTGTGGCTATTTGGATATGATCAAGAAAGCAAAAAGAAAAGTCACATACATTTAAAAAGCTTTTAGGCTGTATTCCATAATTTTAGGTCACTGTCCCATCAGTTTACCCAGCATCTACAGTATCTTACATAAGGGGAGTCAGGGATATTTGACTTCCTAATCCCCAAGTTCCAGCTTTGGTCTACCTACCCCCATACAACTTGTTAGATTAATACTTAGGACTTTCTCGGTTCTTGTGGGAATCATTGTCAGATCCCTAGAAATAATCAATAGATTTTCTTCCTAAGAAGTCAGTCTAAACTCATTTGAGTTACAGTCTTTACTTGAGAAGATCTGGTGATTACTAGGAAAAAAGTGAGTCACTTTTCCCATTCTACTTCAAGAAAGCTACTTAAAAATTCATCTCCTGTCTTTGAATCAACCATCTCTTAGCACTTCAGCATTCTACCTGTAAACCTCAGGTGTTCCTCTGGTAACTTTCTATATAGATCTCAACATTTTGTATCTGTTAATATAGCCAAATAGACCCACCTACCACCCCAGCACTATTAATTCTAATGGCTCCCCAATGGCTGATTTTAAGCTGATTTTGTCCAAGTGTTAGCTATTCAAGTATACCCCTTTCAAATAAATGTTGTAGCTATGGAATTTAACTATCTCTTATAATGTCACCTTGCTTAGTCCCATTTTCATGGAACCATTCAGAGGCATTAGGTACAGTATGCTTATGTCATTTCTCTAGATAGGCTGTTTCCTGGGAGTAGAGAAAATTTATTATATGCTACTAAGATATTGTAGACAAAATTTGTAGGAATCAGAATATCACTTTCTTCAATAAGTATTTGAGCCTCTTCTGTGTCACCATATCAAATATTTCAGAAAGAGAGGATTGTTAAGAGCAAAAAAGAGACCCTCTACCTTTAAGGAATGGATGTTTTTAAAAGTTAATTCCTTTTCTTAGATCTTTGTCAATGGTGGGACTTATCCTGATTGCTTTTGGTACCGGTGGAATAAAACCTTGTGTGTCAGCATTTGGTGGAGATCAGTTTGAAGAAAATCAGGTATGGGTCCTTTGTTGAAAATGGATGATTGTATCAATATGTCTAGGAATAAAATTCCATTGACACAAGTTCCATCAGCCACTTGTGTTTTTCAAGTATGCCTTGAGTAACGTATACAGTGATAGAAGATGAGCTAATGTCAGACAACCAATTGGTTTTTGTCCTTAACAGTTGCTATCAATTTGTGCTCATGTTTTTTTCAATATCCTTTACAATACAGGAAAAACAAAGAAACAGATTTTTTTCCATCTTTTATCTGGCCATCAATGCTGGAAGTCTGATTTCTACAATCATAACACCCCTACTCAGAGGTAAAAAATCTTGACCCATAGGGTTCCTACTTCTTCTTGAATGGCAAAATCACATTATTGCACATTAAACTGGGAGTCAGAGCTTGAATTGGAATGCCAGCTCTGCTAACTAGAAAATATGTCAATTTAGACCAAGTCTCTTAATCTCTGTTGTCCTCAGTTTCCTCGACTGTAAAATGAGGGGGCTTGACTAGATGACTTCAGTGCTTTCTTTCTTTTCAGTGCTACCTCTGAGTTCATGAACCTTTCCTTTTCCCCCTTGCTATTTATCTTACAGTAATAAAAAGTGCTTTCCCCTTCTTGCAGCTCAGGCTAGGAAGAGAAATCTGGACTCAATTTCTACTCAATTTTATCTCTACATTCTAGTCCCTTAATAGTTATATAACAAATCTCAGAGAAACTTATAAAAAAAAAATTATTCATTAGTTTTTAATCCACAATGCAACTTATTTAAAACAAAGGAGGTTAGTTGACATTCCAATCTCCCTGCTCCCATACACCATATGAACCAGAAGTTTTTCCTTGAAAATTTAAGAAAAGAATATGATCATTCAGAAAATAGTACAAGTATTTCCTGGGGGAAAAATAGAAAAGACAATTTGAAAATCAACAGAATTCATAGGACACCAATAAGAGTAAACTTCCAGTGCAGTTCATCTGGATATTGTTGTGCTTGAAGACAACAAGGTTGGTTTCATAATAGCTAAGTAGAAAGTGATCACATGAAAAATTCCTCATTGAGCCAACACAGTTTTTGTACCAAAAAAAAAAAACATACAAGAAAAACAATATAATATTCTGATAGGTAATTTCCAAACCAGCTCCTCAGAAAAACCATTTTTTTTTAATAAATAAAATTGTATTAGTATTTTTTACTTTTACATCACCTAAATTTTTCCCCATATCCCTTCTGTCCCACACAACCATCCATGTAAGAAATAATATTTTTGAGGAAAAAATGAGAAGAAAAATATTTTTAAAATCAGCAAAACTGATCAATACATTGAAAAAGTCTGAAAAAAATATAAAAATGGAGCAAAGATTAGATGGGTAGATCCCTAAACAACATTCCCCAGTCAAGCAGAAGTAGAGGTTATATTGGGGGAGAAAAGAAGAAAGGACTGGAAAATCTCGATTTCAAATGAAATCTAGAGTGAATAGTCTAAAATAGAACTATATTGAGTTGTATATACTTGTATGTATAGAATTAATACTGATGAAGTGAAAGTTCCTATTGCTTTCTGATGAAATGATTTTATCAAAATATGATAAAAGATAAATAGAGTTTAATTATTATAATAAAATTTAATGTAAATAAATTGAGTTGTCCTATTTAGAAGAAAAGATATTTAAGGGCATTCAACACAATCCAACAATGTGGCCTCCAAGCAGCAATGTTAGAGCACAAATACTTATTGCTCTAGCACGATAAACTAAAATTTACTATGCTTGAGCCAGTTTTGGGAGATCAAGAGTAGCCATAATATTAGACTCCAGTAGAAATAGGAAACATTGGGATAAGGGAATTTTATAACATGCTTAAGTGTTTCATTAACAGAACATCAATATTAAACATATAGGTACCTAATTGAATAGCAACTACATTTATAAAGGAAGCATTAATAGAGTTCTAAAAAATTAGAAAATCAATAAGTTTTAACACCAATGGGATATGATAAAATAAAGCAAAGATCAGAAATCATGCTATAGATAGAATGATGTAGAAATTGGATTATTGTGGAGAGAACTTAATGAAAAATATAGAGAATGTGTACTATTTTTTAAAATAAGAAACATTCCAAAATGCATATAGGACATCAATAAAAAAATTTCAAGCACATTTTAAAAAGTGTTATATTGTCTATATGATCCCAGACAAGTTTCCTTATCTCAGTGCTCTAGTTAATGCTCTAACACTGTCAGTAGCAGAACTGTAGCTCTTCTGTATTAGAAGAGGCAATTTCCTCACTGGGAGTTCTCTGCATTGATCATCACAATTCTACCCTAAAAAAAAATTCAGAAACAACTGACAAGAAAATAATATCAGAAGGCATGTATAGGCTTACAAATTATGTGGAGAAAATGAGGTGTATACCAATTTTTTCATTAAATTACAGATTTAATAGCATAATGATATTATAAACATAGCATATAAAAATCTGAGATTGAAACAAATTATATCAGTTAACTAGAACTAGCAACTTGAATTTGTGGCTGGAGAACTAATACATATGAAAAAAAGCAAAGAAAATACATAAAGAATTATCAAATTAATAAAAAATAGATCTGATTTTTATGAAGACAAACTTAATAAACCAGTAGTGAATTGAATCCAGAATGAAGAAACGGATCAAGTAATCAAAAATGAGAGATCTCAATCAATGGAGAAATCCAAAAAAATATATTATGGTTTTATGTTACAGACTTATATGACTATATTACGTTACATTATTTTAAAAGACTAAGCATAAATAAGTGCATTAATAGCTAGAAAAAATCTAACCCAAACTGAAAAAATAAGAATGCAAAAATCTATTAATTGTGGAAAAAGACATTCAAATAGGTTGATGAAAAGCTGATATGTTAAAAACTCAGACAGATTCACAGTCAATTAACGAGGAATATGTCGTCATGATAAATTAACTTTCTTAAAAAATAGGCAGTTCCATGAGGTAAATACAGTAGACATGATCCCCAAATCTGTTAAGAATGAGGTAGAGAACTACAGACATCACTGAGGATCAGTGTTAAAGGAGTAAATAAAATTAACATGTCAAAATGATTACGATGATTGACTAGGACATGTGGAATTGGCTGCAAGAAGGAGTCAGTATCAGGAAGTCAGTTGTATAATTGCTTCTATTAAAGTTCTGCTTTGTGGTTTAGTGTTTTTCAGTCATGTCTGACTTTTTGTGAACCTATTTGGAGTTCTCTCCACAAAGATACTGGAGTGATTTGCCATTTTCTTCTCCAGCTCATTTTACAGATGAGGAAAGGGAGGCAAGCAGGGTTAAGTGACTTACCCAGGGGTCATACACTTCATAAGGGTCTGAGGCCCAATTTTGAAGAGCAATCTGCCTGACTCCAGGTCCAGCACTCTATCTATGTTCCACTTAACTGTCCAACACTCTACTACAGTGCCTTAACCTTCTTTGTATCAGAGACCCCTTTGGCAATCTGATGAAGCCTATGGACCTCCTTCTCAGAATAATTTTTTTAGTGAATAAAACACATAGAATTACAAAGGAAACCAATAATATTGAAATAAAAATGTATTTTTTTTCAATCAAAGTTTACATATCTGTGAATAATGATAAGGGGTATGGGTAGGAAGAAATAGATGTTTACAGAAACATTTCTTCTGGCTGAGAGGAGAAAGTACAGACATCCAAGAAGCCAAAGAAGTGAGTCTGCAAGAGAGAGAGACCTTGAGGACTGCAGAGAAACTCAGTGGGATGCACTGGAGAAAAGTGGTTTAAGGACTGCAACTTCACCACTAGATATTTGCTGTTCCCTCCTCCATGTGGTCTTGAAGAAATTGAAAGGGGTCCCTTGGGAAATATCCTAGGAACTGGTCCCAGAAGGCAGACCTGGGACCAAAGGATACCTCTTCTAGGGAGGCCAGAGACATTCCTATTGGATCAAGCTTCTTGGGGAAGTAATAAGCATCTTGTCACTGTGAGTACTCAAGAAAACACTGAATGACCTGGTGCAGATCATTGTTGTTGTGTTTGAAAGGATCATGGCATCAAGATGATGACATGACTTGCAACTGACTTTGATTTGAGTGAGGGAGGGCTGTGCAAGGTCACCAACCTCACCTTCTCCTCCAGAGCCATCTGGGTCCAGTGGCTCGATACTCATCAGCATGACTGGAGATGGTGCAGGATGCAATGTGAGATCCTGGCCATTTTAGGCTAAGGTCTTTTCATATTCTCACTTTGAGTGAGATATACCCATTCAATGAATAGGCCTCTTCAAGTATTTACTCAAGGCATGGCCCCTTTTAATCATAGACCCAGGATCATAGAGATGGAAAAGACCTTAGGGACCAGAATCTAATCCAGGGGTCCTTAACCTTTTTTGTATTATGGATCCCTTTGGCTGTCTGGTGAAGCCTGTAGACTCCCTTCTCAGAATGATGGAAAGTCAATTATAGCGAAATGAAGAATTTTTTCCCCCAAGTTCATGGATCATGGAAATCTATCCATGGACCTCAGGTTAAGAGCCACTGCCCTATATCATTGAAATAGCTCTGGGATCTCCAACACTGTGAATTAAGCACAAGCTCTGGTTGGTCCTACTAAGATAGAAAATGACTTTTATTGTTGGAGAACCAACCTAGCAAAGTTTGGAGGAGCTCTTGAGGACAACTGCAGGTTTATCCCAGTTGCAGTAATTCTCAAAGACCATTTATTAAGTTATAGTTGGGTTGTTCATTGATCAGTTCTTAAGCTCAGTATATTGAAAAGGAACCATTGAATTTAATATATTTTTTTACTTAAAGGAGTCTATGTATCAAGTTTTGGGTTCTTTGTTTTAGATGGCTTTTTATCTCAACTGGGAAGGGAAAGATTTACTAACATGAAGTATTTATTTGGAGCTGTCATAGAGACATTTTTTCAAATTTGTTAATTAATATATTCTTTTAAAATTTATTTTCTTTTTAATTTATGGAATAAAATAAGCATTTCCATAATAGAATACAATAAAAAAGATGATTACACATGAAACTGCAAATCTACTATGCACAACTGGCTAGTTCTTTCAAGTATACAAGAAAATTATCGGGTAAATTTCTTTTTTGTTCCTCTTTCTCTTTCCCACTTTAGAGATTGCTACCATTAGACACAAAGAGGTGCATGTATATGTATATGTGTGTGTATACATATATACATATATATTTATGTATATGTATAGACACATGCATACATGTAAAATTATTAAATATTTTCTTACCTATACCTCCCTCCCTTTTTTGCTCAGTGTGAAGAATATGTTGTAAGGAAGGAGAAAAAAAAGTGTGAGGGGAGTGGACAAATCAAGTTAACCAGTATTTCCACTCTGTGTGGCAGCATATGCAATATTTCTCGCCTGTAGTCCCCCCTGCAAAAAAGGGATCATAGACTCCTAAGTTTAGAGTTAGAAGGCACTGAGAGCACTGATTCCAACGCCTTCATTTTGCAGATAAGGTCAAGTACTCACAAAGAAGGTGGCAGAGAGAATATTTGAACTGAGGTTCTCTGACTACAAATCCTTTGTTCTTTCACATTGTACCACCAGGGGAGGGTGATGGATAAAGAAATTCATTTTAAAACAGAGATTCCTACACTTACTGAATTTTCTCGTGTGCATATCCCAGTCTTATAGCATGCGATTCTTAGCACAGTAGGAGATTTTTTTAAAAATTCAGTTTTATTTTCAACACCAAATTCTCTTCCTCCTCCCTCACCTTTCCCCACTCATTGAGAAAACAAGATTGACAAAACACAGTTGAATGTGTTGTGGATAGAGTTCTGGACCTGGAATCAAGAAGACCTGAGTTTAAATCCAGCCTCAGACACTTAGGACCTGTGTGACTTTGGACTAATCTCTTAGAGTCTTGTACTATATAATAAGTGGGGAAGAAATGAAAACTTCAAAAAACTATAAGAAGACTTATAAAGTAATGCAGAGTCAATATCCAAACCAACTATAGTCACACAGTTTATAGTTATGTTGATGATGGGAAGATAATCTGGAAAAGAAAATGTTTAGAAAGAGACATGAGGCTAATTTTGTCATTCTTTTATCAGTTATATGTATTTGAAATGAAAATACTATCATAATGAAATCTTACAATTCATAGTTTAAAAATTCATTATGTATTCAAACCTGTTAAAAACATTTTACTCTTTCTCATATGTAATCCAGTCTTCTTTTTTCCTTTTGCTGGATTTTGATTCCAATTCATTGCCCATTTGAACTACCTTTCCCTAATATGTATGTATGTATGTTTATGTATATATGTATATAATTCAATAGACTTGCTATCCAACTGCATGACATAATTTGGATTACATGCAATTTACTTCTGTACTTTTCTACAATATAAGACTAATTTTTTAATTGCAAGATGCTCTTCAGGACAAAAGTCCTTTTTGTTAACTCAAATTTTCTTCTGGTGAGGTTATAGGGTTGGCAAATCTTCACCTTCCAATATTCAAAGAACTATAGTAGTATAGGAACTGAGAAGCATGCTAATAGGCTACAATATATCTGTAATCATCACATACTGCAAAGATTGTGAAATGAAGAATAACTAGGAAATGAGTGATGAGAAAAGCAACAGATGGATAACTAGATTGATATACTGATAGTAACAAAATGTAAAAATGCCTGGAAATAGATCTTTAGAATACACACTGAGAAGATCTCCTATGGAGGACCCATGGGATGACATGATCAAATATTTCACAGCATAAGAAGGCATAGATGGGCTGTTGATGGTATCCAAGTCAATGAAGTCACAAATATATTTAAATATAATGGATGTAAATGTATCTGTGGATAAAGATTATCTGTAAATTTTTTGAGGAGGCAAAAAGAGAAAGATTAGAATCATCAATTTGAATTTTTTTTGTTTAATTTCCAGGACAGATTCTGTTAGAGAATCTTTTTGTGACTCAAATACTTCATGATATCCAGGTTTATGTTAAAAAGGAAACTGATCTAAAACATTATGTGTCAGAATCACCATGTGATTACATTTCATGATAACTTCTCTTTTTTCTCTAGAAATACTACAGAACTGAGTCATAGATTTTTCTTTTTGGTTAAGGGCTGGTTGCTTTCATGTATGTCAACTCACTTTTTTTTCCCTATGAGGAAACAGGCCTAGAGAGCTATCTTGCCTAAAGTTGTGGGTCAAGTTGGAATAAGAAACTAGGTTTCCAGTCCTTAAGGTCATTATCTTTCCCTATTCCTTTTTCTCTCTTCATTATAACATAGCCTACTGAAAGAGGAACTTTTGAGGTCAGAGGTAAAAGGGAAAGTTCAGGTAGTTGAGTAAAGATAAAACGTATTTAAGTCAACTGTAAATTCTTTGAGGAAATCTTCAAAATTTGTTTCCTCTAGCATGATGCTTTTTATGTGGTAGGTAGTTCATGAGCATTTTATCTTTATATTTGTAACTAATCTAGCTTTTATTAAAGTGTGTATTTCTGTAACAAACTGTGGTCTATTTTAATTTTTCTACAGTTCAAGAATGTGGCATTCATAGCAAACAAGCATGTTATCCATTGGCATTTGGAGTTCCTGCTGCTCTGATGGCTGTCGCTCTATGTAAGTCTCTCCAGTTTGCTAATGTAATAAACTTACTGAGTCTACCATCATACACAGCATTGTAGATAGCTTTGTTTTACATATTTACAATTTTTGAAAATCCAGCTAGAAAGATTATATTCCTCTTTCTAGAATGTAAGTATGGATGAGTTCATTTTTTTGCCTTTGTTTCCCCAACACCTAACGTATTGTCTTGTACATCAAGCTGGTTCATTCCTCCTTGCTGCCTCAGTGAGTTCAGCAACTTAGTGATGGGCTTTCTCTTCTCCCAAACTACTTCTCTAATACTAGGATGTTTCAGCCTCTATGTTGCTATTCCCTCAAACACCTTAACTTTGAAGTTCCTCAATTTACTCCTCTTCTATGACCTATTCCTCCACTCTAACTCTGTCTAAATATACCTTTGATGTTGCCATCACTTACAAATGTTCCACTTCCATGTTTTTAAACTGATTCCTTTATCTGATCATAATCAATCCTTCCTTTCTTTCTGCTTTGCAATGCTGAACCCTATCTTCACTGTGAAGTCTACCCTTTAGTTCTTTCTTAGGACGTAATCCCTACACCAGTCTTCTCCCTTCTCTGTCTTGAGTCATCCCTTGGTGACTCTTCTCAATAATCAAGACCCTTGTCCTCCTAACTAATCATACTTTGCTAAGCTTGAACCTAATATTAACCTATCATCTTCCTCCTTTCTCCTCCTATTCTGTATGAATATATAGAATATTATATATTTATATAGAATATCTTTAGAAGATGGTATTTGTACAGCACTCAGCACAATATCTGGCTCAGAGTTTGTTCACTGGTTGTTGTCCTTTGTTCTCTAAGAGGACCAAAATGGCATCGCTATGTTAGAGTCAAGTTATAGTGGGTCCAACTGTGGCTGATCAGACCAGTGTAAGCTCAGAATGCACAGGTTAGTCACAAATAGTCCATGTGAACATTTGGGGTGGAGTCCCTAGCTTTGTGCATCTCATGTTTCTTTTTGAGCTACTTCAATTCTGCTTTGCTTATAGAGCACAGTACCTACTCTGAAGAGGGCACACTATGCTGGGCAGTCCTGTGTCAGTGTCTCCCATATCATGCAATCAATTCCAAAGTTCTTAAGAGAGACCTTGAGAAAACATACTAGGTGCCATCTAAATGTTTATTCCTTTTCTTTCCTCTACCCTTATCCATATGCTACTGAGAAGAGCTAAAGAAAATTATGAAATTGTATTGACTAGGTCTACTATAAAGTTATGTTACATAATCTCAACTGGACTGTCATTCATTACAGCAAGGTAATCCTGTTATATCTGGCTAATTGATTATTATTCAATCAACACAATGACTTTTCCAAACATTTTCATCCTTCCTCAAACCTCCCATGGCAACCTCCTACCCTTTCAGTTGAGAATCTTGCTTCATACTTTGCTGGGAAAAAAATGAGGCCATTTCCTGAGAACTCTCACTTCCCTCTTACTTATCTTACGTCACTCAGTTATCTTCCCCATTATCTCATAGGAAGTAGCCCTTTTCCTTGCCAAAGCAAACCCTTCTACATATACACATGATCTCATTCCATCTCATGTTTTCCAGAAAAATTACTCCTTTTGTCATCTCTTCTCTCTCACTAATCTTTAATCCTTCCCTATCTACAGGCTGCTTATTTGTTGCCTACAAAATTATACCTGTGTCTCCTACATCCTTAAAAACCCTCACTTAAACCTTCCATCTCAACAAGTTATATACATATTCCTTTTCCGAGTTAAGTTCCTTGATCACTGCCTCTACTTCACATCCTCTTATTCTCCTCTAACTCTTTCTCAGTCTGATTTCCCAGCTCATCATTTAACTGAAGCTCTTTTTTCCAAAGTTACCAATAATATTTTATTGCCAAATCTTTCACATAATTATTGTTTCTTCGGTTTTTTTCTTTGATTCACTCGTTACTTAAGATTTCATCATTAAGTCTCCATTTGGGTCTGTGTTTTGTGTGTATATGTTTGTGTGTGGCTATGTTCCCTATACTGATTCTATTTTGATTGTGTTATTTGATTTGTGTTATTTGATTGTGTTCATATTTGTTTGCACTATTTATGTGCCTTAATATCTGGATAGTTTTTATAAAAGTTCCACATTGTGTCAAGACATATATATGTTCTTTAGTAATTTCATTTAGAAGATACTATAAGTCTTTTATCTCTAGTCTCTATCAATTTGTTGAAATCCAGATTTTCCCTTTTATTTATCATTTTGTTAGACTTGTTATAAAAACTAAGAGAGAGAGAGAGAGAGAGAGAGAGTGAGAGTGAGAGTGAAATCTCCCTGTAACTATTGTGTTACTATGTCTTCTTACAGTTCAGCTAATTTTTCTCTTTTGAATTTAGATTTAAGGCATTTGAAGCATGTAAGTTTTATATTGATATTTGTCATCTATGATTTCTTTTAGCATAATATAGTTTGCTTCCTTATCCCTTTTTATATTGTGAATTTTTTTGATAACATGAATATAATTCTTATTTATGCGTAGTTTTATTCTGTGTATATCTTTGTTTTTAAATGTGTTTCTTATACTTAGAACTTGATTTTCTTATCCAATCTATTGTTCTTTTCATTTTATTGGACTATTTAATTCTATCGTATTTAAAGTTGTGAGAATTACTTTCCTCCACTTGCCTCTAATGTTTTTTTTTTTAAGAGAGCAACATGGTCAGACTGGAGTTTTAGGGAGATTACCTTGGCAGCAGCAAAGGATGAGATAGAATGGGATGAGACTTAAAATAGGGAGACCAACCAAAAAGCCATTTGCAATGTTGGCGACTATGAGGAGAGAAGGGGAAATATATGAGAGATGTTACAAAGGTAAAATTGACAAAACAGGCAATAGAATGGATATGAGAGGGTGAGAGCAAGTGAGTAATTAAAGATGATATCTAGGTTTAAAGCCTGAGTGAAGAAGAGTATTGTAGTGCCCTCAGCAATAACAGGAAAATTCAGAAGGCAGGGGGGTTTAGGAATAAAGATGATTTGTTCAGTTTGGAACATGTTAAGTTTAAGATGGAGAAAAGGCCATACAGTTGAAATATTAAATAAGCAGTTGAATACAGGAGACTGGAGAAGAGGTGAGGGTTAGACAAATAGATCTAAGAATATGCACATAGAGATGATAATAGATTTCATAAGGACTGTTAAGATCACCAAAGAACATAATATAGAGTAAGAAATGGAGAGGGTCCAGGACAGAGGCTTGGAGGATACTCATAATTTGAGTTGTCTACATGATCTAGATCATGTAGACAAAGGTAATCCTCAATTTTCAATGTGCTCACTCAGCACTCTCTACCCCATTGCAGTCCGTGCTCTGGCAAGACTACACAACCTATCACAGAACAAAACTCAACTCTACCCTCTTTCTTCCTTCCAGTATCTTGTAAAACCAAAAACATAGAGGTTTTCTCTGGTTGAAATTGTAACGTGAAAATTTTTCTGTACTGCAAAAGAGCTCAGCCAGAGAACTGAGGAATGAAGGGAACTAGGATAGGATGACAGGATGTAAGGCTATGTGACACAAGAGTCTGGCATCCAGTTAAAACCAATGCTGTCCCCCTAGAAGAGATAGGATAGAAACTGAGGTTGGTAAAACATAAATTGTCCAGCATGGGAGGAAGGTGAAATGGCATTGAGGTCTCGCCTCCAAGGAAATCCCTATCAAAGGGGAAAGAGTCCAAAAGTGAGCAATAGGGAAATATAAAGGAAAAAAAAAAGACATTCTGAAATTACCAAAGATCTCAGGACAAAGAAAAGTCAACTAAAGATATTCAATATAAGCAGAAAAGCCAACAAGTAAAGCATTAATAATAAAAGGGCATATGACCTCCAGATGAGAAAAATGAGCCCAGATATCTATGAATAAATATTTTAAGATAAAAGAGAATGAATTGACACCTGATAAGGGACAGTACCTTGTGGATTTCCAAGAGACCATGGAACCAGAGCAGAATGTTTTTGAAGAGTTTAAAAGGAAAATAAGAATTGTAAAAGCAAAATTTATGGTTTGCACAGCAAAAAAAAAAAAAAAAAAAAAGAATCCACAGTGGCAAATCTCACCAAAGAAACAAAAATGAGAATAATTGATTGGGAATGCAAAGACACAGAAGTGAATGACAATATGAAAGGAAGGAAGCAAAAAGCAATATTATAAGAAAAGATGATCCTAACAGCAAAACATTTTGATCTTGAATATAGGATATGTAGAGACAAGTTAAGGAGCATAGGTCCCCCAGAAGAACACAATCCTGTGTATATTTAGAAAGAAACTTTGATCTAATACTTGAAGAAATTAACTTAGAACATTTAATGAATTATTGAATTATCTAATGGGAGTCCTGTTTTCCAATTTATTTATTTGCATTTGAATCATCAGAAAGCAAACTAAACAAGACTTAGTAAAAAGTACATCCATTAAGTTGTGGGGTTTTTGTCCTCCATGTTTCTATAAAAGTAGATATGAAAACAGTCTGTGTGAAGAGTACTTCAGTGTCTTTTATAAAACTGTTACAGCTTTCATTCATGATGTCCTTGATATGGAAAGAATGGCATGAGAAATTCTTCCCTTCACTTTAGTTATAAGGGGTAAAGTGTTCCTAATAGATGTGATTATATGTGTATTTCTCTTAATCATAGCAGTTAGGAAATTTGGAGCCAGGTTTGCTGCTTTTAAAAATCCATTGTATCTCGATAAGTGTATAACACGTGATTTGAGAGTGGAAACAAAGCAGTCACATTTAGGGGAGGGTGGATATAAGAAAGACTTCCTCCAGGAAATGCTTTGAAGAAAGGTAAGGAATTCAAGACAGAAGGGCAATTTATATTTTTTAAATATTCATCCTTTTCATTTAGATTGTCAAATTTATGGGCATACAGTTGGGCAAAGTAATTTCTAATTATTGTTTCAATTTCCTCCTCATGAGAAGTGAGTTCACCCTTTTCATTTTTGATATTGGTAATGTGGTTTAGTTCTTTTTTTTTAAAAGAACGACCAACTTTATTGTTTTTTTCATAAAACCAACTCTTAGTTTTATTTATTAGTTCATTTTCTTAATTTCAATTTTATTAATCTCTCCTTTGGATGTAAGGCAGAAGGAAGGGAATAAATTACCAAATACTTTCAAAGGCATAGAGGGTGGCAAAATATAGAATGACATATTAGGGGAATTGAGAGGCCAGTTTAGCTCTAATAGAGTGCTGTGAAATCCAGCTTGAAAGATAGTTTGGAGTTCAGTGGAAAAAATATTTACTACAAGACAGTGTACTTTATCTGGAATATATAAGGAGTTACTAGAACTTCTTGAGTTGGAATAATATAGTCATATATACTCTACAGGAATACTCAAGTTACCATTAGAGGATGAATTAGAGGGGAGAAAAATTGGAGGCAGGCACAACAGTTGGAAGGCTTATCTAATCATCCAGGTGAAGAATCATAGGAGAATGAGCTGAGTGGTAGCCATGTGATCAGAGAGAAGGAGATAGATGAGATGCTGATTTTTTTTTTAATCTTCAGAGAAGTGCTGACTGAATGGACATGGGAAGTGAGAGTGAAGGAAAAGAAGATAACTCTGTGGTTGAAAAAATTGAAGTCTAGAAGGCTAACGGCATTATCAACCAAAGTAGGAAAGTTATGGGAGGGCAGTTTAAGCAAGAAGAAAATAAATTCTTTTGGGAGTATGTAGTATTTGAAATGCTGACGGGACATTCAAGACAAAGTATCTAGCAGGGAGATATTGTTATAAGATGATTGGTGTTCAAAGAATATACAAGTACTCTTGTATGGAAGTTGAGGAAATCAATGAAAGCTGACATGGTGAAATGTCATAATAGCTAATTAGTGATTTAGCTATGGCATGTTTCAAACCAGGTAGACATACACGTTAAAGATCACAAGGTCTTTTTGATACATCCCAATATAATGTAAGCACCTTGACAGCGAAAATGGAGCTTTGTCTTTTAATCTTAACACAACACATGAAACATAGGAGTTTAATAAAGCCTTGCTGCCTGATTCTCCGATCTGTTCCTCTCTAGTTGTGTTCATCGTGGGCAGTACCATGTACAAGAAGGTTCAACCTCAAGGCAATATCATGTCTAAAGTTGCCCATTGCATTGGTGTAAGTATGATAAACTATTCTATGTTTATATTTAATTTAATCATCTTAGAAAAATCTTTGTTTCCCATTGAGGAAAAAAATTTCTCTGTTACATTCATAGTCTTTCTTACCATTTCACTTTTTTTAATGCCATGTAATTTACACTGAAAGACCTTTTTGAAAACATCAAGCAGTTATAAAATAATCTGGATCTCTTCTAGTTTGAATTGGGCTAACTTATACGCTTAGCTTTACAGCTTTAAAAAGCTCTGCAAATGTACTTTTCTCACAAAAGATATAGATATATATATTCCTTAAAAATTGCCTGCAAGAATAGATCCACTTCAAACAGTCTTCTTCTCCTTGGCTTCCATTTTAAAAATGGAAGATTCTCCCACGAAAAAGAGCTTTAACATTTAAATGAGGAACCTGCCACTAGCTAGCTGTGTACCTTGGAACAAGTCACTTAAGGCATACTGGACCTCAGACCTGGGATGTCTAATCCAGGTATTCTGACGCTTTACCCAGCGCTCCTTCCATTGTACCACTCTGATTCTAAATAAGAAGATTCATCATCCCTTAAGTGAGACATTTGACTTTTAGAGGGTGTGACTCCTTGAATACTCTTAAGTGAAGAGTTAAGTTGTTCATAACTTAAAAATCGTGAATGATCTAAGGATCATTTCTTATGCCATTTGGCTCAGTCATTTTCAATGTGAAACCGAAGCCTGGAGAAACTTACTGTGTTGTCCAAGATATTTAATAATTGAAAGGGGAGTAGAATTTTGATCTTCTTCTAGTCTAGTATTCATTCAACAATATCATTACCTTGATATCTGTTGTTCAGTCATTACAGTCATGTCTGACTCTTTGTGACCCCATTTGGGGTTTTCTTAGCAAAGATACTGGAGTTGTTTGCCTTTCCTTCTCCAACTCAATTACAGATGAAGAAACTGAGGCAAGCAGGGTTAAGTGACTTGCCCAGGGTCACACAGCTAGTAAGTGTCTGTAGCCATATTTGAACTCAAGACTTCCTGACTCTAGGTCCAGTACTGTATCCACTTCACTACCTAGCTGCACAACCTTGAAACACCTTTCTTTTATCTTACATAACTAGCAACCCCCCAAAACCCCAAGCACTTATGTTTAATTAACTCTGATTGTCATTGCTCATCATCAATTCTCTTCTGTCTTTTAAGATCAAGACATACCCTCACCTTTTTATTGCTGTCATCTCCCCAGATTTAATTTCTATCTTTTATAGTGATACCTGTTATTGTTTTGTTTTTCCAGTTTGCAATTAAGAATAGATTTAATCACTGGAGTAAAGAATTCCCAAAGAGGCAGCACTGGCTGGATTGGGCTAAAGAAAAATATGATGTAAGTGCTTTATCCGTCTTAGATTGGACTCAATCAATTTCCCCTAGAAAGAGTTTGAATAAGGCATTCCATGTGGTAGTCACCGTTTGAGTTCAATTTAATTCATCATCAGTGTTATAATATGAAACCACCCTGTTTGTTCCTGAAATACTTAGCAGGCATATTGCTGTTGAAGTTTCTGAATATATTCCTTTGACTGCTTCACTATATTCTACCATGAGTCTTTGTCCCTCATGCAATCTCATCTTTCAAGATGTTGCTCAAGCACTGACTTGTGAATTAAGGTTTCTTAACACTTTTTGTGACAAGGAGACTTTTGTCAGTCTCAAACTTATGGACCCCTTCAAAGAAAAATGTTTTTAAATCCATTAAGTTACATACGTGTGGAGGGGGAGGGTACAAAGGAAGTCAATTGTATTAAAAAAAAATTGTTATCTAAATAAATTTGATTAACAAAGACCTTAAGAAAGTATCTGTGGACCCTAACTTTAAAATCCCTCTTCTACAAGAAAAATTTCCCAATTTTACCTTTCCCTAACTACTAGTTTTCTGCTTCCCTAGGTCACCTTGTATTTAATTACTTTTTATATACTTGTCTTTATTCTGTACACACTTATTCTATATTCACCTACATCTGTGCTTTTTGTCTTCCTCATTTGAACCTGAGCTCCTTGTGAAGGAAGAATTTTCATTCTTTGTATTTACATCCCTAGTGTCTAACACAGGGACTGGCATATGGTAGGTACTCAATAAATTTCTTCTTCATAGTTTGATGTCACTTTCATATATGCTAATATTTATCATTTCAAAGGCAAATCTTGATTTTTATGCACTTGGTATAGTCCTGAAATAAATATAAATTTGGGATCACTTTTTGAACAATTGTTAGATTCTTCCATAACATTTAGGCTTTTTAATCATGTGAATTTCCAATTATTTGTACATTTTTTGGACACACATAACAAACAGAGGTACACTGGAGCTGGCAGATGAGAGACGAAGGCAATACTTTCATGAGGTGTCTTGTTTCTCCCTCTTTTAGGAGCAGCTTATTACCCAAGTAAAGATGGTCCTAAAGGTGTTGTTCCTGTATATTCCTCTCCCAATGTTTTGGGCTCTGTTTGATCAACAGGTAATAAAGCTATTGTCGGGTGTGCATTTTAAATATTTAAATTCCCTGGAGACATACATTTAGAAGGATGGCAGAGCATTCTGGGTCCCTGTCCTATTATTAGCCACACTGCTGGCTATACTTCTGACTCAGATATTAAGTGAGAAAGTTAGATTTGTGAATCCTGTGAAAGCTTGGCCATTTAAAAAAATACTTCAGTATCTGAGGTAGAAGGATAGCCGGCAGAACAGCCTAGAACAGTCATTGCTTGCTAAGAATTCAGATAATTTCATTCTTACTATATCATTGGGTATTTATAATCATATTATTTTCAAGGGCTCAAGATGGACACTACAAGCAGCAACCATGGATGGAGACTTTGTAAGTGTATAAAATATATGCCCCAACCTTAGACATTCATTGCTTATTTGGGCTGACTGATCAATGAAGCCTCCTTTCTCTCTTGTAGGGAGCGATTGAAATTCAGCCTGATCACATGCAGGTACGGCCGAGGACTTGGGAGACTTTCATTCTTGAAGATGACTGGAAACTTTAAAAGTGGCTAAATTAATTGTGTGTACTTTGTTACTGACTTACTTTCAACAGACTGTGAATGCCATCCTGATTGTTATCATGGTACCTATTGTAGATGCCGTGGTTTATCCTTTAATTGCCAAGTGTGGGTTAAATTTCACGTAAGTATAAGTTACTTCATACATCATTATATGTATATGTGTGTATACATGGATATATTTGTACATAAATGTGAAATATATTTTATTTATATAGAGAGATTTGTATATAATATATATCCATACATATAAATGTATATAAATTTATAATGAAATAGGTAAATACATAATATAATAAAATATATAAATATATACTATAAATTTATAAATATATATGATATACAATAAATGTAATATGAATAATGTAATATAATAAAATATATAAACATCCATATACATCCATATGTAAATATAAATTTATAACATATAAATATAATAAATGTAATGTAAATAATGTAATAAAATATATAAACATCCATATACATACATATATGAATATAAATTTGTAATAAAGTATGTAAATATGTAAGAAATGTAATGTAATATAATAAAATATATAAATATACACACATAAATGTATATAAATATGAATTTGTTATAAAATATATATTGTAATATAAATAATGTAATATAATAAAACATAAATGTATATAGATATAAATTTATAACAAATATATAGATATACTATATCATTATAATAAATATAATATATGAATGTAACAAATATAATAAAATATATGCATGTACATATATTAATATGCCTTTATAATAAATTATAGAAATCCATAATAATATAATGTAACATAAATAATATAATGTAACAAAATATATACATATATATGTAAATGCACACACATATGACTTATGCTGTCATAAGTTTATGACTTATGACTGCCTCAAGTAGACTGAGTTTCTGGAAGGACATGACTTTTTTACCTATTTCCTCTCACCTCCTAACTTAATGCCTATTAGGACTTTGCAACCAAGAGCCCAATAAATAAATACCTTAGGTTGGTCAAGTGTATGTTCATGGGCCTCTCAGAATTTGCCCTTTAAAATTAAGCACCCTTGAAAGAAGTCATGAATGTATGTGATCTCTAGTTAGGAAAGGTGAAGGTTGATTAGACAATTCTGGATATCTTCCTTATGGAATAATAGATTTGCAACTATTAGGAGATCATTAGAACTATGTTGTAGACCATTAATAACAACTTGTTCCTTTTATAGGCAAGAAAACTGAGACTAAGATAGATTATAACTGGCCTATGATCACACGATTCCTAAGTGTTGGAGGCAAGATTTGAACTTAGGTCTCTTTGACTACAGGTCCAGTGGTGTATCCACTGGGCCACCCAACTGCCTCAAGAAACAGCCTTTGACTCAGATGAGGTCTGAGATTTTTTTTCTTTTATCAAAACTGTTTTTTCACCTAATGTAGTCACCTCCAGTAGACCAGCAGTGAATAAGGAGATATTGTCAATTAAAGCCTCCTAGTAATTATGAACTGCAATTAAACCTGAATGTAATTAATTACAGCCTGTAGAGACCTGAATTCCTAATGTGGTCCACTGGGGAAAACTTAAGACACCCCTGATTTTATTTCTGGAGGGTTTTTTGAATGGTTTGACTGGTCTTTTCAGACTGCCGGATCCTTCTTCAGTCCAGACCTGCAGCTTCAGGAGTTCTCAATGTAGAAATTCTATCCATTAGGTTTGCAACTGAATCACTTCACCTGTAGTGGAGAAGTACCTGCCTTACATATTCCTCTAAGAAACAGGACTCCGACCTAGATCTTCTAACTCCAAGGCAAGCCTTCTGTCCATTGTACAGTGTTGCCTCTGGTTGTAAATTAGTGTTTCAAAGGCCATTGCACAAATGCTTTAAGATCAGTTTGTCTTACTAATTTTTTTGAGTTAGGATTGCCTTCTCCCACTTCTTCCCTGCCTTCTCCTAATCTGTCTCTGCCTCCATCTTGTTCTCATATTGACCATTCAAATGTAGTGGAATTTAGTCCTAGGCTATGTTTATTTCATTCGTATAAAGCAAGAGGTGAGGAATTTATATTGGGTAGTAGTGTAAATGTTCCACATCTTTCCTCTGCAGGGCCCTGAAGAAGATGACAGTGGGCATGTTCTTAGCTTCGATGGCTTTTGTTGTGGCTGCCATTGTGCAATTGGAAATTGATGTAAGTTGCCCTTTGTAATTAGGTAGCATTGGAAGGGATTTCTCCCAGTTGCTCTAGGGAGGTGGGGTTCCTTGGACAATGAATGAAAGGGAGTCCAGGTTCTTTCCTCCCTTGAAAGCCCCAAAAGTCTGAGTCAGGGGTGGGGAACCTGCAACCTCAAGGCCACATGTGGCCCTCTAGGTCTTCAAGAGCGAGCCTTTGACAGAATCCAAACTTCACAGAACAAAACTCCTTAATAAAAGGATTCCTTTGGAAAATTTGGATTCAGTCAAAAGGCCACACTCAATGTGGCCTCAAAGTCTTGGGTTCCCCACCCCTGAAAGGAATGAACCTTGCCAAAACAGTGAAATAACACATCACTAAACAATAGAGCTAGGTAAGCTGTTAGACCTTCCCCTAGTCAAAGAGATAAAAAGCAAAAAGATTGTGAAAAACTTTGGGGAATTTCTGAGAAGTTTGTTTGAGTAGGAGGAAAGAAATATTACTTATCAAATGCCATTTGTAAGAGGAGAAACAAGTTATTGGGGCAGAGCCTAACAGTTTTCAAATAGGTTCCCTTCTGTTTTGGCAACCTCTTCCTCCCTTCATTTTTCCGTATTTGTTTCCCTAGGTGCAGCCCATCCTTCCCCACCCCTCCTCAAGGAGCTTAAAACTAATTACAGGGAGTGTTTGTTTTCCTTTAGTGCAGTGAATCCCGAATCTACAGGCTTGTTCCAGCTTACTTCTCTATTCATTGTTCTAGATTGCTTGTTCTATCTTGCTTTTCTGTCCATTGTTCCAGCTACTGCTCTAGTCCTTGTTCTATGTTCTGGTCCTGGTTTTATGTTCATTGTTCTAGCTTTCTTGGTTTTCACTCCCCACACCCAGACTTGATGTATAACCTCCCTGTCTTTGAACAAGTTGTTTCTCTGCTCCGGTATTTCATCACACACTACCTTCCCTTGTCCTAGCTATTAGTGTCCTCTCCCTCAGTCCTTTCAAATTACCTTTTATTTACTTCTCTGGGTACAGTTGGTATTCCATCCAACCAAACAAAGGTAAACTCCCTGAGGAAAGTTACTCTTTTACTGTTTTTATGTTGACTTTGCTCAGAGTAAATCTAAATGTTTAGGTTAAATTTTAGTGCAAGGAAATAGAAAAAAGTATATGGCATATACCCTAACATGCAATTTTGGGCCCACATCTCCTAGAATTTGCCACAACATGGCGATGCCAAACAGAACTATTAGCAAATAGTACAACTAACAATGAAGAAATGTGTAAGTGTGAGTGTGTGTGTGAACGTGTGTTCAAGACCTTTGTATTAGGTGATGGATACGAAATGGTGTTCTGGTAAATGTTTAACAATCAGATCTGGAGAGGGGAAAGGGAATAAATATGTCTAATCTATTTTCAGGTTTAATTTTCATAATTAACATTTTTTCCATCAGTTACTGAAGTCTAGACAACCAACAATTGCTCATGCTGAAATTGTAACATTCAGCTCTTATGGGCCAGTCTGAGTTGGTGCCAGCACATGCCTGTGTATAAGCCAATTTAGAGATTTTCCCCTATGATTAAGGCTACTTTTATGCGTTTTCATTTAGATAAAATTCCACTGATTGTAATTACTGCACTAAACATATTCCCCTCCCTACTTTTTTTTTTCCATTTTGCCCAGAAAACTCTTCCAGTCTTTCCTACAGGGAATCAAATCCAAGTTCAGGTACTGAATGTAGGCAATGAACCCTTACATGTATCTTTTCCTGGACATGGTATGAACTTACTGGTGAACGAGGTAAGTAGGATTGAATAGTTTTTTGTATTTTTGACTTCTTGCTTGCTTTCGCTTTGATTTGGAGAAGCTATTTTCCAGTAAACCGATTAGACGAAGAATGCCTACTGCCTAGACTATGGTCAATATTTGGATGGACAATTTACAGAGCTTGTCCATGAGTATATGTGTGTGTGCATGTTCATGTTTATGGGTATATATACGTATATACACACATATATATATGAACATAAACATATGTCAGAAGTCCTAAAGCATGTATAGAGTTATCAATATGGAACAATTTTGAATGACATGACTTGATTTTGCTTTTAGCAGATGAGCTTTATTCAGTCATTCTGACTAGTTGCTTTGCTTGAGGCTTGAAATCCTGAAACTATTTTTATAGGAAGAATTACTTTTGCTGCTTCCTGATGTTTGAAACAACATATTTGATTATCTAGCATAATATCAATAGTTACTTTTAAGATCTCAAACTATTTTGAATAAGATCAATAGTGAGTAAGGAAGCTAGTTCTACCTCAATCAATAACTACCTTTGTGAACTTTAGAAGCAAATGTGTCTTCTTGTGACTTGAATTTCTTTACAAAGCTGGAGCATTTGGACCTCTAGAGTCCCTACTAGCTCTAAAATGAATGTATTAAAATCAAATATTCTCTGGGTTATTAAAGACTTATGGTTGGGAGGTGGGGTAGTATTCTCAAGTCTACTCTGCCATTGATTTGTGTGACACCATACAGATTATTTTCTCAATAGATTGATCAAATTCTTGTTACATTGCTTCTCATATTCTCTATTTATTCAATCAATCATGAGTGATCCCTAGTCATAGATTCTCAGGAACTGGAAGAGGCATCGCACATCATCTAGCAGAAATCTTCAAGTCGTGCATCTTGCTTCAACCATCCTACAAAAGTATTTATTAAGCCTTTGCTGAAACACTTCCATTGACAGGGAGATTGTGCCATCTCCCAAGAAAGCTCCTCTGTGTTTTGGATTGCTATAGCTATTTTTCCGAAAATATGCTTCCCTATAACATTTTTCTCTGGTAGAACTCCTAGCTCTGCTTTCTGGAGCCAAGCCAAACTGGTCAAATCCATCTTCGGTACAATAATTTTCAAATACTTGAAGACATCATATTCTTTCCTTTATTATCTCAAATGCCTCTTTTCTCTAGCCTAAACATTTTCATTTCCTTCTACAAATTTCATATTTTTGACTCCTTCACCACCCTCTTCCACCTCTTTTTATGCTATAGGAATTGCCTGGCAAAGTAATCACATGGAATTGAACTTTGTTTGACCTTTTGATCATTGCTTGATATTAGGTGAGACATGAAACAGAGAGAAGATGTCACTGTCATGGAGGAGGTGGAGCCCAGAGTCCAAGTTAGAGGATTTCTGATAATGACAATAAGTCTTCTAGATTATCCTGTTTGCTTGAATTAAGCCCTGGAACATTTCAGGTCCTACTGGATAAGATAAAGCTCATCAGTTTGGTCTCATTATCCAAAAAGAAAAAAACAATTAGATGAAGAGTGTATATTATTTAGTCTGTGATAGGCATCTGAATGGATAGTCTATAGGGCTCATCCACAATTATATTTGATTATCTAAGGCAATAAATTGAAACTGAAGATTGCCTAGAGAGTAGTGAAGAAGTAAGCATATGATGAGTGTGAAGATGGGGGAACATATTATCAATAAAAAATTATGAAGAAAAACTGGAGTTAGGGATGGTATTAAAGCAATGTATTTGTGAGAAATATGATCACTTTATAGTAAAACTGAGGGATGAGTGATAAGCTCTTGTGTTCCATTCTCAACCTAGCAAGGAAAAGAGAAAGAAAGAAATATCCTCCACCTGTTAGGTAGACCTTCTGTGTCAAATTTAGGAGAGAAAATAGACAAGTCACACAAGTTGAACTGGCATTGTTGACAAGTGAGCTGCATCATTGCAGGGAATACCCTTGATGAAAATATAGATCCATTTTGGATGAGTTTAGTATCTCACAGAATTAGACTTCCTATGTGATCTGACTTTCCTTTTTCTACTCTCTGTATTTATATTAATGAAATTTTAAGACTTTCTTAGTTCTTTGAACAGCTACTGACTCTTTAAGCTTACAGTTCACTAAAACTCCTAGGTCTCTCACATATAAACAGCTATTGAATCATGGCTCCATTGACCTGAATATGTATAACTGTGGTGGTAGGTTTTTTTTTCTTTTTTAAACTCAGGCAGAGGATGTAAACAAAATTAAGTAGAGAATAAACATAAGTTTGAGCCCACCATTCCAGTCAGCCGCTTTGGTGATCTTAAATATAAATATGCCATGCTATGTATTGGCAATTCATATCTGTCATACACTAATTTGATAAGCATACTATCAGGGCAGCTAGGTGGTGCCATAGATAGAGCACCAGCCCTGTAGTCAGGAAGACCTGAATTCAAATCCAGCCTCAGACCCTTACTAGCTGTGTGACCCGGGACAAATCATTTAACCCTGATTGCTTCCAAAGGGGGAAAAGAACTGGTGTAGTTAATAAGCATGCTATCTATATTTTAAGCCCAAAACTTTCTTTCTATTTATCTATCTATTTATCTATCTATCTATAGAATAGGACAAAAGAAAGACTCCCCCGTGCCACTTGACTAGTCAACCTAGCAGGACCATTCATTAATTCTTTTGTACTAATCACTCTTCCAAAACTATCCATGAAAGGATTGTCACAATTCAAATAACTCTACCTGAAGGGGGAAATGATATCAGTTGAAATGACCTATAATCTTCATGAACCCATTTTGGTTCTTGGTAATCACTTGCTAAACACTATTAAAGCCTGTATTCAATCTAGAATTTTGTTAGGTATTGAAGATAAACTAAGCCAGTGAAATATCCATTCTTTTCCCTTTTTAAAAATTGTGACAATGCTTTGAGTATCCACCTCCAGTTCTAAGCACTTTCTCTTTCTTCATAACTTTTCCAAGAGCAAACATAATTGCTTAGGTTGGTTGTTTTTATTTCTGTGTTGTTATTACTATTTTTAGTACATTGGGATATGGTTACTCTAGAGAACTAACTTGAACCCATTAAGGAACGCAAAGCTCTCTTACTATCTCTGAATTTATTTCTTGTCTTTTTTTGCTGTCAACTCCAATCTTCTCATCTATTAAAAGCAAGAGTCCAGTAACTTCCTGATATTGTTTTCCTTATCCTTAACATAAGGAGGGGAAAGTTTTTGTTTTTAGCACTTAGTACAAGCCTCAATACCTACTGAAATTTATTCTTCCTGATAGGACTCATACAGATCTTCACCATTATTTTTTTTCTATTTGTCCCCAACTGCCACATCATCAGTATCTTGCACATTTAAAATCTTTGATCTTCCTAGACATTCTCCTTGGCTATACCCCCTCCCCCTTTTCTCCTCATTCTAATCAAGTGTGGCTTTGAGCTAACTTCACTCTCTAAAAATCTTTATTTAGGTCATAATATCAATCCTATATCCGAATTCTCAAATCCACCCTCTTAAAGTCTGAGGTTGTAAAACTGACTCACTTTCTCTCTTTATTATAGACTCTAACATTGCTTTTTATGTGATAAGACTTTTTATCCTTAATTTTCATGTTAAACTGACATTAGTTCTTACCTTTCAAACTATGACTAGATATATATTTGATAAAGTAACTTCTTTACTGGAACACACTCTGATGTCAGGATGATTAAAATAATGAGCTAACATCATGGAAAATTCTCCAGGGTTAAGTCATCTTTGGCTTGAGTTATTAGTTAAAATTATCACCAAATAAGTGGACATTTGACACTTGAGCTGTCTTATTCCAAAAGAATAGAGGAATTTACTGCAAGTGATGTGACTTAAGTCACTTGGTAAAGCTGCTTGACAAGAGTAGGAAACTGACTCTGTTTCAAACTAGACAGAGTGTGACAAAATTGCAATTGTGATCAAATAGACTTGGGCTTGAATTCCACTTCTAACAGCAGTTTCATGACAGTCATCAAATCACTTAACCTTTCAAGGCTTAGATTACTCATCTATAAAATGAGAGAGTTGGACTGGACCCTTAAAGTCTTTTCTAGTTGTAAAATTGATCCAGTGATGATAGCTAATATTTACGTGGCAGGTTAAGGTTTATAAAGCACTTTATGTATCTAATTTGATCCACACAATAATTCTGAAATAGGTGCAACATGTATTATCCCTGTCTTACAGGTGAAGAAATTGAGACTCCAATTAAGTGATTGCCCTTGGTCATTTGGCTAATAAGAATCAGACGCAGGACTTGAATCTAGCTTCCTTGTTCTTTCCATTATATTATATAGTCATTATATCATACTTAGTAGAAAGCTCAAAATGGTTGACATCCAGTCTGAACTGAGAGTTCTGAGAAATTCTAGCACACCCCTTTGTACAGTGAAAAGGATGATTTTCCCCTCTTTTAATTGTTGGGCATGAGATATTAAGGGAGGTGTAAGACTCTTGATTACTGTGGCTAGAAAGATAACAGATAATGAGAAAATTACTCACAATTTTTCTTCCATTTACTTTGCCAAAAAGAATCTCCAGACTGGGAAAGACAAAATAAAAGTTAATAACAAGCAACCAAAACTCATATAAGTGAGAATGAGGTAAAGTCACAGAAGCTACCACCATCTGAAGCTTCTTTAGGCTCTCGACATAACCCAGACTGCATAACTAGATCCCTAGTTATATTTTACCCATTGGTAGCAATTTCTGGCTTACGTTCTTTGACCTTCATAGGATATAATAAAGACAGATAGGACAGACCTTGCGGAAACTTACGTAAGCCTTCTGTAATCCTAAGATATCTTGAGGCAAAGGTTGTTGCATGGAAAGTCTGGGCAAAAAAAAGCAAATATAAAAAAGCCTGTTTGTTTGGACATGCATGAATATGATTGAGGGGTGATGGGGAGTGTCCACAAGCAACTGAATTCCAAAATCTTGGAGTTTCCAATTTGGCATGATAGAATAGATGAGATTTATGATTATGACCATTTTTTTCTTCTACAGTCCAGTGGCTTCCACACTTTGGAAGCCAGTATCCCGCCAAATATAAACATTACTTATGGGCAAAACCTTTACACAATTCCAAATAACTTTGAAAGGGGCTATCGCCACACTGTTCTAGCATGGGATATCGACAACATTGTTGTGGTAAGTCTTTCTATGAAAGTACTAGCTCTGTATTGGTGGGGCATATAGTTGATATCATTGGCTTATTATTGTGGTTATTGATGTTTGCCATCTCTGGAGATTATTGTGGGTCTTTTTTTTTAAAAGAATTGCCGCTGTTTTTGTTGCTCACAAACGTAAGTTATTTTGCCTCCTTCCCATATAAGTTAGTAGGCGAAGCTGAGAAGACAATGTTTGGTCTCGGTTACCAGGGTGTTAGTTATGGTAAGTCCATCTGATTTCCTTGAGAAGAAAAAAATTAGAGATCAGTCAAGCATTTATTATGTGCCAGAAACTATGTTAGGCACTGAAGATACAAATATAAAGTTAAGAATTCTCATTCTGAAAGACATTAGTTATCTTTCCCACATTACAACTTCTCCCATAGTACTTTTGATATTGTGGGTCAGCATAAGAAATCAAATGGGAATTTTTTGGGAGTTTTCAGAAGCTGCAGATGACCCACAAAGGCCAGAAGATGATACAGAAAAAGTTTATAAATTTAGAAATGCATAAAACATTTGTATAGTATTGTAAAATAGCAACATTTTATCTTTTAATACCATAATAATTTACACTTCTCTGGTACAAAGAGAGGACCAAAAAATTTTACGGAGTTATCAGAATGCAGGGACGTGATGTCTCTAACCCCCATGATGTGGAAGGTTATAATATATTCACATAGTATATAATTAATATATTAATATAATTATATCTTAATTCTGTCTAACAATGAACACTGAAAGCATCAGTGTTCTTTCCAATGAATCAGAAAACCAGCAACAACCTGTTTTTAGTGCCTGAGAAGCTAGATTTTCCAATGAAATTAATTTGGTGACACTAAACACTTTTAAACAGCAAGGGAATACAGATATATACAAGGTTTTCTATTGACACACCTCAACAAGAAAGAGGCTGGAGAAATTAATTGCTCTGCCCATTACACCATCTAACCCTTGAATTATGAATCCCTCTACCTTAAAGATACTTATGGTTAATACTTAATCTGACCTTTATTCTCTGAGAAATACATACTTAAATAATCTTGATTATAAACATTTTTTTTTCTCTCTCTCAGCTACAAGACAGCCTTAAAAGAAAGTCAGAAAAAGGACTAAATGGAATCAGGTATCTTTTTTTTTTTTTTTTTTTTTAACAAATCTACATTTTTCTCTTCAGCAATCTAGATTTCACTGAGGATTTGATATTTTCAGTATAATTTTTACTATTTTCCCCAATCACTTTACTGAATCAACTTACAGTTTATGTTCATTTGAAGGAAAGTATTAGCAATAGCTTTCAAAAGCCATGATCTGTCACTTCTGAGGGGGTTTTTGATTATGAAGCTTAGGAAAAATATCAACTATTTTTGGCCAAAGGTTGACTTCATATAATGATATGATGAGGTCGAAAAGCGAAGTTTGTATGAGCTAGCCTTAAATTAAACTAAGTCTTAATCTCCAAACTTGGATCTTGTAAAAGGCATTTCTGCTTCTTATTTAAGTTTGGTATTTTCTCATCTTTCTCTATTGCAGCCCTAACATAAGTGCCTTCGATTTCTATATATTCCCCTTTGGAATGTGTTGACTTAATCAACTTAACATTATGTCAAGATCCTATTTTATCACACATTCACACATCTTTAATAATGAGCTCATACCATTGAATGCTTTTCTTGAGGCTCAAAAACAGAAAGTGACTGTACCAAGATCATACATCTATTAAACATCAGTATCATGACTCAACCTTGGTCCAGATCTCTCAAAGATTACAACTTGTTGTCTCTCTAAAACTCTATGCTTCAGTCCTCCTTGAAAAGTGGGTCTTATGTGTTTTGTTTTGCTTGATTGTACTTGTTTGTTAATGGGAGTTCTCCCATTGGATGGAGAATCAATGAGAAGTAAGAGGTTTTTATTTGTTTTTTTTTTAGAACGTGAATAAAATACTTTAAGAGAGACTTCCCCTAAAATCTATTCTTTTGTGTTTATATTGCTGCTTGTGTTATAGTCTGTCATAGAGATATCATTGTAATAGAGATTTGAGAATTTGCTACAGCTAAGCTCTCTCATGCTATCCCTATTCCCCATCACCTCCTTAGCAGTTCACTCCATTAGGTGGGGCTAATACTGTTATATGAGTGCTGTTCCACTCATGAAGACCTATTTCTTTTCTGTCCACGTGCCCTCTTGGAGATTCATGTCTTTTTAAATGTTAGACAAGACTCAAGTTCACCTCCAAGTTCAAAGATCAATATCATTCATGGGTTAGGAGGGAGCACTTCTCCCTCTGAATTCCAAATTACAGCCAAACCCTATTACTTTATGTTACACAATTAAGTTTCTGTCTATCACTTTCCCATGTAGCATTTTGCTTAATCACCCTTTCAGTGGGGGTGGGCTGGGAAGATTTTTCCATTTTTAGATAAATATAAGATAAAGTTCAATAAAATAAATGGTGGCTCTTGGATTATAACTTCTGATCCCTAACTAATTAATTGCTCTTCTTAATATGATACTATTACTATTCAGTCAATGAAATAAATTCTAATAATCTATTTAGAAACTTGGCATAGCAGATATTTAGACTATATAGACTGACTCCAGCATACATTCTAAAAATACTTATAAAAAATTGAATACCTTTATTTTGAGTCTTTCTCCTATATGTGGTGCCCAGAAAATTCTGGTAATTTTAGTATGGTGGAATAATTGTATATTTAATGTATGTTGAATTTTTATAGGTGCTTTAGAATCTCAGACATGGATTGTTTTATAATGCATAGGTTACTTTTTATTAATTATTTAAACTCTTATAATTTTATAGTACTTTAAGACTTTCAAAGTACTTATTTTCCTTGTTAACATATCCTAATTTTTAGGAAAAAAAAAAGACCCCAAAGCTTTCAACCTCACTTTTCTTGCCCAAAATCAAATGGTCTCTGGGTAGAAAAGTCAGTATTAGAACCCAAGTTTTTTAACCCATAGTCCAGTGTTCTTTCTGATATGTCATTATGGTCATTTTTTTTTAGCACCTTTAGAATTTTATACCTTATTTACAATGGTTTTCTTTTTATAGTTGAAACTTTTCTTTTTCTTTAATGGATTTATTTTTATAATGCCATAATGCATAAAGAAATTTCTTTAGATTTGGCACTAAACAAAGCAGCCTATAGAGTTAATGCTGTAGTAGATGTACTTAACTATTGGGGGACCTCTTCTTTTTTTTTAATATAAATTTATTTATTTAACTTTTTACATTCATTTTCTCAAAATTTTGGGTTCCAAATTTTCTCCCCTTTTCTCCCCTCCCCCCACCCCAATACACCGAGCAATCTAATTTTCCCTATCTCCAATCTGCCCTCTCTTCAATCCTCCCTCCCTTCTCTTGTCTCCATCTTCTCTTTTGTCCTGTAGGGCCAGATGACTTTCTATTCCTCATTAACTGTATGACTTCTTTCCTAATAGCAACAACAATACTAAACAGTTGTTCCTAAAACTTGGAGTTCCAAATTCTCCCCATTCCTCCCTCCCCACCCATTCCCTTTGGGAAGGCAGGCAATTCAATAGAGGCCATATCTGTGTAGTTTTGCAAATGACTTCGATAATAGTCGTGTTGTAATGTAGTAATGTAAGTCATGTAAGTAATGTGTAATGTAATGTAAGTAATGTGTAGTAATGTAAGTAATGTGTAATGTAATGTAGTCGTGTAAGACTAACTGTATTTCCCTCCATCCTATCCTGCCCCCCATTGTTTCTATTCTGTCTTATGATCCTGTCCCTCCCTGAGTGTTGACTTCAAATTGCTCCCTTCTTCCATTGCCCTCCCTTCCATCATCCCCCCCACCCTGCTTATCTCCTTCTCCCCCACTTTCCTGTACTGTAAGATAGGTTTTCATACCAAAATGAGTGTGCATTTTACTCCTTCATTTAGTCGAATGTGATGAGGGTAAACTTCTTGGTTTTTTTTTTCTCAGCTCTCCTCTTTTTCCCTCCACTAAAAAGTCTCCTGCTTGCCTCTTGAATGAGATATAATTTACCCCATTCCATTTCACCCTCTCTCCTCCCACTACATTTCTCTCTCCCCATTTACCTTAATTTCTTTTAAGATATGGTCCCATCCTACTCAATTCACTCTGTGCTCTCTGTCTCTGTGTGTGCATGCATGTGTGTATATGTGTGTGTGTGCGCACACATGTACGTGTGTGTGTGTGTGTGTGTGTGTGTACGTCTGTGTGTGGTCCCACTAACTACCCAGATACTGAAACGTTTTAAGAGTTACAAATATTGTCTTTCCATGTAGGAATGTAAACAGTTCCCCTTTGGTAAGTCCCTTATGACTTCTCTTTGCTGTTTACTTTTTCATGCTTCTTCTCATTCTTCTGTTTGAAAGTCAAATTTTCTTTTCAGCTCTGGTCTTTTCATCAAGAATGATTGAAAGTCCTCTGTTTCATTGAAAGACCATATTTTCCCCTGAAGTATTCTACTCAGTTTTGCTGGGTAGGTGATTCTTGGTTTGAGTCCTAGTTCCTTTGACTTCTGGAATATCCTATTCCACGCCCTTCGATCCCTTAATGTAGAAGCTGCTAGATCTTGTGTTATCCTGATTGTATTTCCACAATACTGGAATTGTTTCTTTCTAGCTGCTTGCAATATTTTCTCCTTGACCTGGGAACTCTGGAATTTGGCCACAATGTTCCTAGGAGTTTCTCTTTTTGGATCTCTTTCAGACGGTGATCGATGGATTCCTTCTATACTTATTTGGCCCTCTGGTTCTAGAATATCAGGGAAGTTTTCCTTGATCATTTCATGAAAAATGATATCTAGGCTCTTTTTTTGATCATGGCTTTCAGGTAGTCCCATAATTTTTAAATTGTATGTCCTGGATCTATTTTCCAGGTCAGTTGTTTTCCAATGAGATAGTTCACATTCTCTTCCCTTTTTTCATTCTTTTGGTTTTGTTTTATGATTTCTTGGTTTCTCAGAAAGTCGTTAGACTCCATCTGTTTCATTCTAATCTTGAGAGAACTGTTTTCTTCAGTGAGCTTTTGAACCTCTTTTTCCATTTGGCTAATTTTGCTTTTGAAAGCATTCTTCTCCTCATTGGCTTTTTGAACCTCTTTTGCCAATTGAGTGAGCCTATTTTTCAAGGTGTTATTTTCTTCAGCATTTTTTTTGGGTCTCCTTTACCAAGGTATTGACCCATTTTCATGCTTTTCTTGCATCTCTCTCATTTCTCTTCCCAGTTTTTCCTCCACCTGTCTAACTTGATTTTCAAAGTCTTTTTTGAGCTCTTCCATGGCCTGAGCCCACTGGACATCCACCTCGGATGTCTGGGATAGAGAGGCCCTGACCTCCACGTCTTTCCCTGATGGCAAGCATTGTACTTCCTCATCAGAAATGAAAGCAGGAAGGAATATCTCTTCCCCAAGAAAGTAGCTCCCTATGGTCTTATTTTGCTTCCTTTTTCTGGGCATTTTCCCAGCCAGTTACTTGACTTCTGAGATTCCTCTGCACCCCCTCCTAGATCTGCCCAGCTAGTGCTTGGGGTCTGAGATTCAAATGTTGCTTCCCAGCCTCAGGGCTTTCAGGGGCTGGAGCGGCTGCTATTCAATGTGAGCTTAAGTTCTGGTGCTCGGGTAGGGGCAGGGCTGCCTCCCAGGCTCAGTTCCCTCAGGGGGTTTATGCAGAGACCTTTGGTAATGGAACTCCTACCTGCTGCTCCGGGAGTCCCGGGCTGCCTCTGTCACTGCCTCCCCAGGGGGCCCGAGCCACAGAGATACCCCACTCCCCTCTTGGCCAGCCCACACGTCTCACTGACCTGTAGCTCCTGTGGGTGGAGGGACCTTCGTGGCTGCTGGAGATTCCATCCCTGAAGCCTGCTCTGATCTGCTCCTCTGGGGCCGTGCGCCCAGGGCAGCGCAGGGGTGGGCTCCACTGTCCGCAGTGTGACGGACCCCTGGGGACGGCTTTCCAGGGCTCTCCGGAATGGAAATCTCTTCCACTGTGTTTCTGCGCAGCTTGTATTGCTTCAGAATTTGTGGGGGAGTTCTTTTTACAGGAAATTTATGGGCTGTGGATTCAGA
This sequence comes from Bettongia penicillata ogilbyi, assembly GCA_023548195.1. NCBI lineage: Eukaryota > Metazoa > Chordata > Mammalia > Diprotodontia > Potoroidae > Bettongia > Bettongia penicillata. Next base: position 1,934,243 of record JAJHZJ010000121.1, on the reverse strand, counting down.
GCTAGTTTATGTGAGTCTTTCTACTCCGCCATCTTGGCTCCTCCCCTGACCTCTTCTTTTAAAAAAAAAATTAATTGATTTTATTGTGGGGAAGGCAATCAGGGTTAAGTGACTCAGGTCCTTCTGACTCCAGGAAAGGTGGTATATCCACTGTGCCACCTAGCTGCTCTGAAGTTATTCTCTTCTAAGTATCATAGACAAATATTTTGAACAGAAATTCCATCAAAGGGTGTACGTGTTCGTCCATTCATCCTTCATTGCCAAAGAAGACTATGCCATTAGAGAAATAATGACATGACTTACACTTGACTTTGTTTGGAGTGAGGGAGGGCTGTGCAGGTCACCAGCCTCACTTCTCCTTCAGAGCCATCTGAATCCAGTGACCAGATGTTCATCAGGATGACTGGAGATGACCCAGGATGAGGCAATTGGGGTTAAGTGACTTGCCCAAGGTCACACAGTTAGTGAGTGTCAAGTGTCTGAGGTGAGGTTTGAACTCTGGTCCTCCTGACTCCAGAGCTGGTGCTCTATCTAGTGCACCACCTAGCTGCCTCCCATCAAAAAGTAGATAAAGTAGATCTTAGAAAAGACAGTAAAATATAAAGGCTCTATTAGAGAACTAGTGATGACATGTTAAATGCCCAAGATGTGTACTTTATTGCATTTTAAAAGGCACCTAAATCATTGTCAAATCTTTCAGGTTTGTCAATGCCTTGGATAAAACCATCACTGTCAAAATGGCTAAAACATTGTATGAGAATATCACCAGCTACAATGCCAGTGATTATAAGTTTTTTCCTTCTGGCACGTAAGTACATTCAAAAAATTTCAAGTGGGAACTTTTAGCTCTATTTTCTTTAAAAATAATAGATTCAAGGCAAAGACCAGTAAAGATGGTGAAACAGAAGGAAATGGTACAGCACAACTCCACCCTACAATTATTCCAGCAAAGCCCTAGAACATCAGATTACCACAACTCAGATGTGCAGTTAGAAGATTATACAAATAACGATGAGGAGATTGAGGGATCAGACTACACTTGAACCTTATTTTCATCTAAACTAGTCAAAGGAAAGTAGAATAAATCCACATTCACTCACTGACACATGCAAAGAATTGGGTCCAGAAGCACACTTCAGTCAACAAAGAAACAGAAGAGAATAGCGGGTCAAGAGGGGAGAAATAAGATAACAAGAGGGGAGGCAAATTCAGGAAAAGATTAATTAGAAGCAAAATGAACTCTAACCAAGAAGAATGGATTTCAAAGAAAGATTTTAAGGAAAAAGAGAAGGAGCAAGATTACGATTGCAGTCTGAGCTGAGGAAGGAGGAAAGTCACTGAGGGAGGCAGAAGCAGAATGCATCAAGCACATAATACTGATATTGAACACATTCATCTCTCACCTCCCTCTTCTTCCTTAAAAAGTGGTGGGGAGCAAAAAGATGAAAAATGTATAGGAGACTGGATAGAGGGGAATTCACAGTTAATGATCACAACTCTCAATGTAAATGGAATGAACTCACCTATATGCAAAAAATGGAAAAGTATAGCAGATGGATTAGAAAGCAGAATCCAACAATAAGTTCCTAATAAAAGGCACACTTGAAAAAAGGTTTACACAGAATGAAAAAGGGTCTGATAATCAAAATCTATTCTGTTTCAGCTAGAGTCAGAGGCAGAACATAGTGACCATAATCTCAGAAAAGGCAACTTTGAAAATACCTTTAATGAAAGAAATATCAGGGAGATTATATTATACCGAAGATATAATAGAAAATGAGTTAATATGGATATTTAAAATATATGTACCAAGTAGCATAGTACATACATACTTAAAGAAAAGGCTAAATAAGGTAAAAGAAGATATAGACTTAATAGTGGGGATTTTCAATGTACCCATTTCAGAGCAGTTAGCTAATCTAATGAAAATATAAATAAGTAGTTAATTACTTAATAGAATTATAGAAACTATAATAGACATCTGATGATTATTAGACGGAAGTGTACATTTATCTTACTTGCACATGATACCTTTACAAAAATTGATCATGTATTAGCGTATAAAAAATGCACAAAAATTAAAGATTTATATTTTATGATCATAATATAAGAAAAATTGCATTTAATAAAGGGCCACTGAAGAAATAATTAGAAACTAAATAACTTTATCTTAAAGAATTGGTGGGTCAAAGAACAAGTTACAGAAACAATAGTTAATTTCATTAATGATAATGACAGCAACTAGACAATAGGACAAAATTTGTGAGATATAATCAAAATAATTCTTCAGGGAAAATGTATTTCTTTAAACATGTTTATGAACAAAAGAAAAAAGGGTCAATGAAATGGGCATGCAAAGAACTAAGAAAGACATAGAAAACCAAGAACTTTGAAAACCTCAAGTAAACACACAAAGTAGAAATTCAGAAAGTCAAAGAAGAGATTAACAATACTGAAAGCAAAAAAAAAAAGAACCAAAACCAAACAACCTACTGAGTTAATAAAAAAAGAAAAAGTCATTATCTGCTTTGATTTTTTTAAAAGCAAACCAAATTACCATTATCAAAAAAGGAACATTCACAACAAATGAAGAAACAAGGAATTTTGAATGATAATTTATAAAAATATAAATTGTCCAGATTAGCAGAATATTAAACAGAAATTTAAATAACCCCTTCTCATACAAAGACTCTGAACATACCATAAATATTTTCCAAAGGAAAAAAAAAGCCTTGAGACCATTTGGATTTACAAGCAAATTCTGTTGAAATTCAAGGAACAATTCCAATATTATATTAACTGTTTGAAAAAGTAGGAAAATAATGAGTACTACCAAATTCCTTTTGTAATATAAATATACCTTTGATACCTACACTGGGAAGAACCAAAACAGAAAGAAAACTATAAAACAATGTTCTATAACCATAAAACAATTTTTAATTAAACATTTAAGTAAAATATTAGTAAGGAGACTAGCGTAACCTACCACAAAGATACATGCTATGGCCAGGTTGGATTTATATTAGGAAGGCCAGGTTGGTTCAGTATTAGAAAAATTATCGACAGAATAAATTAGAGTGGCAATAAGAACACCAAAAAACACATGATTTCTATCCAATAAATGCAGGAAAAGTTTTTGAAAATGTACATATTTTTACCATTAATGTTTGATATAGTCCTAGAAATGCTAGCTATAGAATTAAGACTAGAAGAAGAAATTGAGGAAATAAATATAAACAAACAGAAAACAAAATTACTTTTTGCACATAACATCATGGTTTATTTAGTGAACTTTAGAGAGGAAAATAAAAATTACCTAAAATAATGTCAGCAAACTTATAGACTGTAAAAGAAATCTACATAAATCATCAATATCTTTACATATTAGCAATAAAACCTTTCAGCTCTATGGATTAGGGAACACTTCAAGAGCAAAGGAAGGTTGGAGAAAATCACAGGAGATACAGCAATTTTTATTACATAAAATCTAAAACTTTTATATGAACAAAATCGATTAAGGTAGGGAAAAAAATTTTTCAGTAAGTTTTTCTATGTCTGTCATTTCCAAAATATATAAGGAACCAATTCAAATTTATAATGACAAGAACCATTCCCCAACCGACTCAAGCACTAGAAATAGGCAATCTTCAGAGAAAAAAAAAATCCCTGTTATTAATAGCATATGAAATAAGCTTTAAATTACTAATAATTAGAGAAATACAAATTAAAGTAATTCAGAAGTCCCACCTCACACACCCACCACTCATCAAATTGGCAAAAAAGACAAATATTGAAAGGGTTGTGGAAAAAGAGGTATACTAGTACACTATTTGGAGTTGTGAATTGGGGCAGCTGTTCAGGAAAGCAAGTTAGAAATACTGCCCAAAACTTACTAAATGATGCAGACAGTGTAAACTCAGTGTATCACTAGTAGGCTTCTATTCCAAAGAGATCAAAGAAAGAGGAAAAGAATTCATATGTACAAAATATTTATGACATCTTTTTATGGTGATAAAAAACTAGAAAGGCATGTCTATCAGTTGGGGAATGGCTGAACACATTATGTATATGAATGTAATGGAATATTCTTTTACTATGAGAAATTATGAAAAGGTTGGTTTCAGAGAAATTGTATGAAGAGCTATATGAACTGATGCAGAATAAAATGAGCTTAATTAGAATAATTTGTAATTATTGTAATTATCAACATTGTAAGGACAACTTTGAAAGCAATGCTAATCAAAGCAACACCTACAATACTAGGAGTCCCATTGATAAAACATGCTACCCAACTCCTGACAAAGAGATGATAAGACTCAGGATGCAGAATAAAACATTTTTTGGACACAATCAGTGTGGGATTTCATTTGTATATCTATGTGTGTTTGTTAAAAGGGGGTTCCCCCCCAGTGATAGTGGTAAAGAAATATATATTTATTAATTGAGCATTTTTCAATTAAAAATAGTATATGAAAGCCTCTGCCTATGAAAAAAATGACTATTAAATGAGAAATTCTTTTTCCCCTTCAATAGAAAAACTATCCACATTTTAGGAGGCTGCGAAAGTCATTCTCCAAAACTTGGATTTGGCAGTGCATATACTTATGTGATAACAAAGGTAAGTTACCAATTCCATTGTAGCAGATTTCTTACAGATTTCTGTGCTGTTTGTGTCCACCCCCTCATATCACTATAGTTAATATTTCTAGTGTTTCAAAAATTGAGTATGTAATTAATTTAATTTGAGATTTATCTTATTAAACATTCTTTCTTTAATTCTAATTTGTTAAAACCAGAGAATATTTAAACAATCTTCTTGATTTTTTTTTTGTTCTAAAATTTAAAAATCAAGCCCTGTCTCCTTGAGATATTAGTGATAGATTTTGAGCCAGATTTTTATCCTGTTAAGATGCCTTAAGCAAACTGTATCTTTGCTCAAATTTTATTCTCACCCTTTGAAAGAAGTATTGGTAGCAAATACTTTTATAGTCTACTAAGATATAGTTCCATAATTCTTTCATGTGAATTAGGGTACTTCCTTAAACTTCATTAGAAATGCTCATTGTGTGTCTTGGTTAAACGAAAACAAAACTCATGACTGTCCTCTAACCTTTAAAATCCCATTACTATTCTTTTTTTAGGAAGAAAAAATGTATTAATCTCTCTTTACCCTTTATCTCTTTTCTTACTACATTAGTGTGATGCCGATGGCCTAGAATTCAAGAGTTTTGTAGATATTGAACCCAATACAGTCAATATGGCTCTACAGATCCCACAATATTTCCTTCTGACCTGTGGTGAAGTTGTCTTCTCTGTAACTGGCTTGGAGTTCTCATATTCACAGGTTCTGTATTCTCTTTTTCTCTCCCCAAAAACATTCGTATCTGTACCCTTGTTATTTAGATTGTAGATCTAGCAATATCATAATTACTCCATACCCATTGAATATGTTTCTCTTTGGAACAGTATTAGAACAATTTTGTTCTTAATATCATTTAAGGTTCATATGAAAATTTATTCATACTATTTCTTGATGCTGTAATGAGAGCCAATAAAAGATTTTGGAGGCATCAAACTACATTATCAGTTCAGAATGAAGCTCAGAATAAGTGAGATACTGTTTGATTTCCCACCTAGCCAAACTTTGTAATAATTAGCAAGGTACTCCAGTTACAGTTGTATGGGTTAAGCAATTGGAGTAGTTTAATAGATCCAGTTCATTAGAATTGTTACTTTAATCAAATATCTACTAAACAAAATTTTAATGAAAAAAATTTATATATATATATATATATACATATATATGTGTGTGTGTCTGTATATATGTATATGTATATATATATATTGCTTATCCTGTACTAGGTAAGTGACTATTGTAAGGATATTTTAACTTAGTTAATTATTCTTTTTTCTCTTCTATATGTTAGTCAGAATGATTGACCTAATGATAAAATTTTAGTGCCAACCAAGCAGGCAATCAAGTCTTCCTGTTGTTGAATTTGCATCTTTTTGTGAATGTCTTATTTCTACAGGCTCCTTCCAACATGAAGTCAGTACTTCAAGCAGGCTGGCTGCTCACTGTGGCTGTGGGGAACATCATTGTTCTTATTGTAGCTGGAGCAGGCAAGTTCAGTGAACAGGTAAGCAGATGCTTGAAAGAGCCCTGGTTATGTTCAGCCCCTTGGACTTCCACTTGGGCAGAAAGAATTCGCTCCATGGTTTAGCTCATCAGTATTGTTAGTCCCAATGACCCAGCTGTCTTTGTTGCAATAGCAAAGTCTGTATGGCTTTCCCTGTACTTTCTACATTATGGCCACTGGTAACTGTTAGACACAGGAGAATTTCCCTGAAGTATGCATATATTAACAATTTTTCCCCTCCCTTTTTTTCTCTACTACTTCTGCACCTTTAAAGTGGGCTGAGTACATTCTCTTTGCCGGACTGCTGTTAGTTGTTTGCATTATATTTGCCATCATGGCGTATTACTACACCTATGTCAATCCAGCAGAGATTGAAGCCCAGTTTGGCGACGATGAGAAAAAGAAGAAACTTGAAAAAACTGGGGATGTACATGATCCATATGAAAAACCTGAATCATTTTCCCAGACAATGCTGTGAATGTTAAGAACAAATGTTGGGAACAGTAGAGTTCACATCAGGACTATTGTAATATAAGCAGAGCATGACTGGATTGGACTGTGTCTGATGAGGAAGAACTTAATTTGTCAGTACCTGTGGTGGGCAACCATACCAGGCTAACTCTTCTCAGCTGTAGTGAATGGCAATCTCTGGAAGCATTTATAAGACAGTTGCTTTTAAAAAGAGCACAAATTTAATTTTTATAACACAAATTCAGTTTTGTTGAGGACTGTCCTTATCTCCACCATAAAAAGAACTAGCCATTTTTTGTATTTTTCTTTATCATGAAAAAGCATCTTTCCAAATATACCCTACTGTCTACACTTCAGTACACTTCTAACAAGAGAGATGATGTTAGAAAATGTAACTAAAATCCATGCTAGAAATCAACCAACCAACCAATATTTCAGTATATGAATTTCTAATTACCTGTTAGTATTACTTCACTTTCCGCTTTCACCAACTTCTACGTCTTTTTAAGCTGTGTGTGTAACTCAGAAAACCACTTGGAAGAAGGCCAGTTATGGTACTGGGTGAATAAATGATTTATTCAATAAATTCCTGTTCCTAAAAATAAATGCTTAGAATTTTTGCTTTGGAGGAAGTAAAGAGTTTTACTTGTTGGATCTTGGATATTTGACAGATAATCGTTTCAATGGTTGGACATTGTAAACGTACTTCTTGGGCCGTTCATGTCCCATGAACTCAGGTTTCCATATTTTCCTAATTTCTGCCCTCAGTTTGTGTACTTCTTGAGCCAGTCAATCTAGAATGTCAATGAGATCGGTTCCTTTGAAATATTTAGTGTGGATATTAACTCTGTCAACCTAATCAGAATACTTATGTGCCTTAGATGATATTTACAACCAAAAATTTCATCTACTGATTGCTCAGCCCTCTGTGTCCTCTGAACTCAATGAATTCAGAAGTGAGTGAGTGATGGGAATGGCTCTTGGTAGAGTCTCTTTTAGATACCATGGGGTTTTTTTCCCTTCTCTTCCTTTTTGACCAGGTTAGACTGAATCCCTGGTAACCCATCACACAACGGAGAGAGTCTTAATCCTCTGAGGCCAAAGAGTTAGGATATGTTGTTCTTAATCTTTGATACTCAGCTACTTCTGCCTCAATTAAAATGCTGAATGCTGAAGAAATTCAGGCTAAAAGGATGAGGCTTCTATTGATAACTATATTTGCATTGCTATATTAGTCATATACTAAAGGATGTAAAATCCCCATTCTCTTTTCTCTCAATAAATCCTTTGGGTATTACTATTCCTATTCTGCACTTGAAGAAACTGAGGATCAAGGTTAAATTACTTGCTCAGGATCATACATCTAATATACGTGTGAGGCAGAGTCCAAACCTAGGTGCCTTATGATTTCAAGTTCAGGAATCTTGCTACTACCCTATCTGATTTCATCAATGTAACATTCCCTTCATTGATGCAGGTCAACACTCCTCTCTCATAATTATGAATTTGCTGTTGCAAATAAAATAAAATTTAAAAAAAATCATTACTTGACAGTATGGTAAGACCATACTTCAAAACCTAGCTCTGCTTCTTCCTATGTAAACTTGTACAAGTCACTAATTTTCATTGGGTGTCCACTTCTATATCTTGCCACTAGACCCAGATGGCTCGGGAGGAGAAAATGGGGCTGGTGACTTTGCACAGCCCTGCCTCACTTAAATCCAATTCACTTGCATATCATGGTATCACCTTCTTGATGTCATGGTCCTTTTAGAGAATAAAGGACAAACAACGACAACAAAATCAATATTGTAAAAGACTTGAGAGGGTAGAGCCAAGATGGCGGAGTAGAAAGACACAGATACGGAGGCTCTCCCCACACAGCCCATAAAACACCTGTAGAGAGGGACTCTCAACAAATTTTGGAGCAGCAGAAGTGGAGAACAGTGGAGGAGGTTGCCAGCCCAGGGTGACCTGAAAAGGCCACAGGAAATGTCTGTTGCACCGGATGCAGAGCAGAGTCCAGTCCAGCCTGTGGCCACGGTGCACAGCTCAGGGAGCAGCCCTTGGGGGTGGAATCTCCAGTCACGGAATCCCCAGTCAGCAGCAGCGGGTTTGCAGATCCCTCAACCCACAGGTGCCAAATGTCAGTGATGGGGTTTTTCAGCTGTCCAGGAAGGGAGAAAGGCCTTCCCATAGCTTCTGCCTTACGCAGCCGCTGCAGAGGCCACATCAGCAAGCAGGCGCAGCAGCCAGATGCATTGTTGGACTGTAAAACCCCTGGGGGCACTGAGGAGCTGATGTTGCCTAGGACCTGTGTAGAGGCCCTGGGGGAGCTGCTCTTTGTCTCACACTGAATGGCGGCCCTGCCCATCCAGCTTATCTGAAAATCAGCCCCCAGTGCTGACTTGACAGAACTGGAAGCCAGGTAACTGTTGAGAGATAACTGCTAAGATTCTGGGCACAAAAATCCTTTCCTGCACCCAGACCAGCACACACTTGATTGTGCCACCTTGAAGGAACTGAGGTTTTACAAATTCCCAGAGTATACCCTACTCTTGAAAAAGGACCCAAAAGTCAAGTAACTGGTTGGGAAAAATGCCCGAAAAAGGGAAAAAAATAAGACTATGGAAGGTTATTTTCTTGGTGAACAGATATCTTCTCCCATCCTTTTGGATGAGGAATAACAATGCTTGACATCAGGGAAAGAAGTAAAAGTCAAGGCTTCTGTCTACCAAACATCCAGAATAAATATTCAATGGGATCAGACCATGGAAGAGTTCAAAAAGGATTTTGAAAATCAAGTAAGAGAGGTGGAGGAAAAATTGGGAAGAGAAATGAGAGAGATGCAAGAAAAGCATGAAAAGTGGGTAAACACCTTGCTAAAGGAGACCCAAAAAAATGCTGAGGAACTGTAACACCTTTAAAAACAGGCTAACTCAATTGGCAAAAGAGGTTCAAAAAGCCAATGAGGAGAAGAATGCCTTCAAAAGCAGAATTAGCCAAATGCAAAAGGAGGTTCAAAAGCCCACTGAAGAAAATAGTTCTTTAAAAATTAGAATAGAACAGATGGAGGCTAATGACTTTATGAGAAACCAAGAAATCACAAAACAAAGCCAAAGGAATGACAAAATGGAAGATAATGTGAAATAACTCATTGGAAAAACAACTGACCTGGAAAATAGATCCAGGAGAGACAATTTAAAAATTATGGGACTACCTGAAAGCCTTGATCAAAGAAAGAGCCTAGGCATCATCTTTCATGAAATTATCAAGGAAAACTGCTCTGGTCTTCTAGAACCAGGGGGAAAAATAAATATTGAAAGAATCCACCGATCCCCTCCTGAAAGAGATCCTAAAAGATAAGCATTGTGGCCAAATTCCAGAGTTCCCAGGTCAAGGAGAAAATATTGGAAGTAGCTAGAAAGAAACAATTCAAGTATTGTGGAAATACAATCAGGATAACACAAGAGCTAGTAGCTTCTACATTAAGGGATTGAAGGGCATGGAATATGATGTTCCAGAAGTCAAAGGAATTAGGACTAAAACCAAGAATCACCTACCCAGCAAAACTGAGTATAATACTTCAGGGGAAAAAATGGTCTTTCAATGAAATAGAGAACTTTCAAGCATTCTTGATGAAAAGACCAGAGTTGAAAAGAAAATTTTAAACACAAGAAAGAAGAGAAGCATGAAAAAGTAAACAGCAAAGAGAAGTCATAAGGGACTTACTAAAGTTGAACTATTTACATTCCTACAGGAAAAGACAGTATTTGTAACTCTTGAAACTTTTTTTCAGTATCTGGGTAGTTGGTGGGATTACACATACAGAGAGAGAGAGAGAGAGAGAGAGAGAGAGAGAGAGAGCGAGCGCACAGTGTGAATTGAATAGGATGGGATCATATCTTAAAATAATGAAATTAAGAGGTGAGAGAGAAACATATTGGCAGTAGAAATGGAATGGGGCAAATGATCTCATAAAAGAGTCAAGTAAAAGACTTTTCAGTGGAGGGAAAACGGGGAGAGGTGAGAGAAAAAACATTAAGCTTATCATCACATTCGACTAATTTTGGTATGAAAACCTATCTTACAATACAGGATAGTGAGGGAGAAGGGGATAAGCAGAGTGGGGGGGGGATAATGGAAGAGAGGGCAGTGGGAGGAGGGAGCACTCTTGGGGAGGGATAGGATCAAAAGAGGGAATAGAAGAAATGAGGCAGGTAGGATGGAGGGAAATATAGTTAGTCTTACACAACACAACTATTATGGAAGTCATTTGCAAAACTACACAGATAATGGCCCATGTTGAATTGCTTGCCTTCTCAAAGGGAATGGGTGGGGAGGGAGGGATGAAGAGAAGTTGGAAATAAAGTTTTAGGAACCACTGTTGAATACTGTTCTTGCAACTAGGAAATAAGAAATATAGGTAATGGGGTATAGAAATTTATCTTGCCCTTCAGGACAAAAGAGAAGATGGGGATAAGGGAAGGGAGGAATGTTAGAAGGAGGGCATATTGGTGATAGGGATAATTAGAATGCTTGGTGTTTTGGGGTGGAGAGAGGGAGAAATGGGGAGAAAATTTGTAACTCAAAATTTTGTGGAAATGAATGTTGAAAACAAAAAAATTTAAATACAAAAAAATAAAAAATAAGACTTGAGAATGCATTTCATTCTGATGATCAACCATGATTCCAGAAAACTGTTGAAGAGCGCTGTCTACCTCAAGAATGAAACACAATGTCCAAATATGCATTATGAGAAACATATTTTTGGATGTGGCAAAGTAGAAAGTGTTTTGGTTGACTATGCTTCTATGACATGAGGCTATTTTTTTGTTAATCTTTCTTTGTGGCTAGATGGAACAACGAATATCATTGAATATGGAGTTAGGAAAACCTGAGTTCAATGTAGTTTCTGACATGTATAAGCTGTGTGACCCTGGGGCCTCTGTCTGACTCAGTTTTCTCATCTATAAACTGGAAATAATAGTAGAATCTATTTCTCAAGATTATTGTGAAGATCAAATAATGTTTCTAAATCGCATAGCAAACTTTAAAGCACTATATAAATGCTAATTATATGTTCCAAATTTCTGTATTTCTTCCTTCCTATCGTTTCTTTATGGTGAGGGCAGAGGAGATTTAAAGGGACAAATACTTGATAATTTGAGAAAATTATTTTAAAAAATAAATTAGAAATAGAACAGATGTTTCTAAAGAAAATTCCTTCTTTCACAGAATCATGGTGTTATTAAATATTGGATTATTTATGCACAGGAAGAAGAAAGAAAACTGAAAAACAAAATATTTAGAACTTGTATATTTAAAATTAAGTCCATAGTGAAATTTGATCATTTATACTGGGTACATACTACAAAAAAAGTAGAGTATGAATGGTAATATTGGTTCCTATAACAAACTCAGCCACTGTAGTCTGGGGGTGATGGGAGAGGATAAAAATTAGTAGCTAATATTTTCAACTTTTTTTAAAAAAAGAAAAGGAAAAAAATCTTGAAGGCATTTAGTGACATCTCCATTTGTTTAATGACACCTTACTTCTGCCTAGTTAATTGAGATGGGTGTCAATTTTCAACCAATTTATAGTAACTTAAAATAATACTTCATGTAATTTTAAAAGAAATTTCAATGTTCACCTGACAATTTTTTCTTGACCACTTCATTCTTTCTACCTGTCAATACTATGACATTTCTAGAAAGAATAGTTTGTATTTGTTGGTTCTATCTTCCCACTCCAACTCCCTGCCATTTGGTTTCTTCTTCCATTACTCTCCGGAAGTCATCTGCTTCAAAAATGATCAGTGACCTAATTGCTTAATGCAATGACATCTTAGTTCTCAATCTTCTTGACTTTGCTGCAGTATTTGTTACTGACCACTCCCTTTTCTCTAATGTTCTCTCTGTTTTACTGTCTTCCATGACCCTTGTCTCCTCACTTCCCCCCCCTAACTTTCTGAAAGTCTGTGCTAGTCTTCTTTGTCCTTCCTCCGCTTGCCCCTTAAATACAGCCGTCCCCAAGTCTCTGCTCTTAGATTTCTTCATTTCTTTGGTGATGGGTAATTTTCCAACTACTTTGGCTTCAATAATAACTTCTAAAGACGGACAGGCCATAAGTGTACTTTCTGAGTAGCTGAGAAACCTACACAGAGATCATGTAGCTCAACCCTTAACCATGGAGTAATGTATGTAGAGTAATATGTGGGTGGTGCAACCTTGGGCACCTACATGGCATAGTGGATAGAGTGCCAACCTGGAGTCAGGAATACTCATCTTCTTGAGTTCAAATCTGGCCTCAGACAACTTACTAGTTGTGTGACCCTGGGCAAGTCACTTAACTCTGCTTCACTCAGTTTCCTCATCTGTAAAATGAGCTGGAGAAGGAAATGGAAAATATTCCAGTATCTTTGCCAAGACAACCCCAAATAGGGTCATGAAGAATTGGACATGACAAACAACTCAACAAACAATTATGACACTGACAACAAGATCTAACCTTTGCTTGAAAAAACCGTTAGACGGGAATTCACCGCCACTAAATGTCCAATTTTGAATAGCTCTAATTGTCCGACTTTGAGCAGCTCTAATTGTTGGGAAGATTTTCTTTAGATGCAGCTGAAATCTTTGTAATTTTCAATCAATCTTAGTTTTGTCCTTGAGGGCCAACCAAAATAAATCCAATTCCTCTTCCCTATACTATATCAGACCAAGGCTACAAAGTGAGACCCTCACTACCTTCATTCTCCTCACCACAGTCCTATTGATGTGGCTTAAGATCCCATTAGTCACAGAATCATACTTTTAGAGTTAGATGAGATCTCAGTGGTCATCTGTTCTATCCCACACATTTAAAAAATCATTCTCTTTACAAACACAGCAGAGAAGTGGTTATCCAACCTTTCCTTGAAGATCTTCAATGAGGTGCTCCCCCGGCAACCCTTTCCATGATTGTCTAGCTCTACTTTAGGATATTTTTACTTCTATCAACTGTTTGCCTCTCTGAAGCTTTCATCCATTGCTTCTAGTTCAAGCCTCTGGAAAGCAAAACCCATATGTCATAGATTATACACTTCACCTGTCACTTATTTTCTGTGACTGGCTAGCTTTTTTCCCCCTTTTTCACTTAGCAATTTAATTTCCTTCACTAAAGTCCTCTGAAACCTCATCTTGTAGGAGGCATCATCGTGTAGTGTAGAGGTTTCAAACATACAGGTCCATAAAACTCCCCAGTGCTGTCGAACCACATTAAATGTATTGGGGAGGTATTTAACAAAAGTAAATATAAGATAGATGCTATTAAAATTTAGTTTTCTAAGTCAACATGTGGCACACAGGGATCCTTACGTATAGTGGCACCTGTTTCCACTTGAATTTGACACTTTTGGTGTAGCAGAAGGAACACTGGCTCCAGCTTCCAATCCTGGCTCTACCACTTACCTCTTGTGTGACCTTGAACCTTCTGGCCCTCAGTTTTCTCATCTATAAGACGAAGATGCTAGACTAACTCTGAGATCCCTTCGAACTACAGATCCGTGAGCCTATGATCACCATGGCATGACTGTAATTCCAGTTATCCAAATACTGTGCCAAGTGAAACATAAACCCTAGCAGGTCTTACCAAGTTGGAAGGTTTCAAGTATTGATCTGGAAATTATGTATATTTTTCATCCAGAAACCAACCTAGATAAATCTGGAGAAACTCATCACCAGGTTGACCACAGAGTGAACAAATTTTTAGCCATGCCACCTAATAAATAGCAATATTTATATATAAATATTAATAATTATATTCATTATATATTTAATATATTTTATTTATATATTATAATAATATAAATATTCATCTAAATAAATAGTAACTCATAGGGAAGTTTTCACTGGTTTTGGTCAAGTACTCATACCAACAACACCACAGATCCTTGGACGTCTGAAATACCTTTAACTTAGATAGAAGGAAATAATTACTGGACTTGGAGATCGTAGATACACATTAGTTCCTCCTTTGTATGTATCTGCTAGGGTGGGCCAAGTGTGAGTGTAAAGGGAGAAAACAGGAAGAATTGGCTATTCCAGACTACAAGATACAGTGCAACAACAGTGTAATGAAAGATTAAACAGAACTTACCTCTAGGTATTCTGTCTTCCTTGTTGTATACTCTGAAAATGACCACAAAGAAAATTTTGTCATAGATGCTTTTGAAGACAGCAAGCTATGATAGAAATACCATTGAAATTGCAAGTGAGGTTAAATCTGAGAATAATTAGGTTGTGTCTATAGGAGATTCACATCCTTTCTTAGCCTTAGTTTTTCTTCTTTATACTACTGTACTGGGTTGCTAAAAGAAAAGCATATAGGAAAACATTACTTAAATGTGGGTTGTTATTGTTGCTATAAATTATACACACACACACACATATACTTTTTTTTTTTTTACTATTCCTATGATTTTGTTGGTCGAGGGAATTTCTGGTGAAGAGCTCCTTCTACCAGAGGAGAACTGCAACTTAGGTTCCTTAAAGTACTGAATGATTTGAGGCCACTGAGAGTATAAGTGAATTTCTTGGGTCATACAGTCATTATTTGTCATAGGCAGTACTTAAACACAAGTCTTCCTCACGTGAAGCCCAGATCTCTAGCTACTATACTACACTGCCTCTACATAAATGTTGTTATTAAACACAGAGCAGAACCAAACCAAAGCAGAATTTAAGGATCCCTGAAATTTCATGGTAGTCTTATAGCATCATCAATTCAATTCAATAGACATTTTAAGTTTCCACCATGTGTAAGGCACTTTGCTAAGTGTCAGGGATGAAAAAGAGGTGAAAGATAAAGGAGTTTACAATTTAATGGGAGACAACATACAAACATATTTGAAGCAAACTATATACAGGATAAACAAGGTCTGTGTTATAGAGATACACAGATATCTCTATAGATCATTTATCTATCTATCTATCTATCTATCTATCTATCTATCTATCTATCTATCTATCTATCTATCTATCTATCTATCTCCACATGAGTTATCCGAAATGGAGCTCATGAGATATGAACTGAGATCTGGACTAACTCTGAGAAGATTTCAATCTCTGCCTTGAGGGGAGGAGAAAAGCCACTCACTTCTAAGACTGAACTAAAATTGTATTTGTCTTTACCCCAAGTTTACCCACTGGCTTAGCTCCTTTCTACCAAATATTAGTTTCACAAAATGCCATAAGAAATAGTGAATAGGGAGTAAGTGCATTTATCCAACATACAGAAATTGGAGAAGTTACATACAGATTACAATATATCAGAAAATGTATAAGTCTTCTAGAGAAAAGTGAGATGAGAATTTAGATTAGCCAAAAAGGAGGTCCCAGTTTCATGCTAGGGGAAAATCTCTCAAGATTCTAACAAGACAGGTTGGATATCAGGATCATGTTGAGGGACCAGCTTTCCCCCACATATCTATCACTTCCATATGACTTTCCTCAAAGAGCTTGGAGCTATGCATCTCTGCCTATCCTTCCGCCCACCACACCCTCAAAATAACTTTGATACAAACTCCCCTTCTCACTCTTACAACATGTGGCATCATCATTCTGTCCATCAATTAGATGAGTCATACAGAAGGACCTAGGCTTAGCTAGAACCCCAAGTTAAAATAAATTGGAACTTTTCTCCTCCTTTAAAGAGGAAACTTTTCCCCTTTTAGGTAGTGAACCATTATCCTGAACTTGATGCCTAAAGTATATACTAGATAATTTTTTGTCATACTATGCTATGCCTTCAGTACCTTTATTATCCCTTGTATGATTTTTTTAATCAATTCTAGACCACAGACTCTTCTCAAAATTAGAATATCATATTACCACATTGAATTCTGAGTCAGATCTTACCATAGCTCCCTGTTAAGAGATATGACTGTAAGAAAATAGGCACATTAATGTATTCTTAGTGAAGCTGTGAATTGGTCCAGGTATCTAGAAAGCAATTTAGCCTATGCCCCCAAATTTGCTGAACTGTGCATAATCTTTTATCCCCTCAGTGATAAAGGAGGGAAAAGATCTATTTGTCATAAATAACTTGGGAGATGCTCCTCAATTGGAGAGTAGCTGAACAAATTATGGTATATGAATGTAATGAAATACTATCGTGAGATAAGAAATTATTAAAAGTGATGGTTTAAGAGAAACCTGGGAAGACTCTATGAATTGACACAGAATGAAGTGAACACAACCAATTACACAATTTATACAATAAAGAAGACAGACAACTTTGAAAGACTTAAGAACTGACCAGAACAAGAACCAACTGTGATCCTGGAGGATCTGTGATGAAACATGCAATCTGTTTCTTGACAGAGGTGTAGAATAAGACATATATTTTTTGGATGTAACCAATGCAGGAATTTATTTTGCTTGTCTATGGATATTTTTTACAAGGTTTTGTTCCCAACCCCTCCATGGGATAGTGGGAAAGGGAAGAAAAGATTTTTCTTCATTAAAAAAATAATTTAAAAATAGACCAGCCCAATGATACTACTGCTAAGGACCTCAGATAAAATTGTAGAGTAGACTCATGTCAATTTCTGAGGAACTGCTTTTAAAGAATTCTGGTTTATGCAAATTAAGAGACAAGGCAAGGCAAGTCAACAAGCATTTATCTGGCCCCTACATGTGCTGAGTAGTACATCAAGTGCTGAGGATACAAAGAAAGGCAAGAGGACCTCACAGTCTGAGGGAGATAACATGCAAAGAACTAAGTTCAAATGAGATATATACATATACATGTATACACACATATATAATATATAGGATGAATTAGAGATAATCAATAGAAGGCAATAGCATTAAAAGGAATCAGAGAAGGCTTCCCACGGAAGGTGGGGTTTTAACTGGGATTTAAAGAAAGCCAAGAAAGCAGTAATGAGGAGGGATAGCATTCCCAGTATGGGGTACAGGCAGTGAAAATTCCTGGAGTCAGGAGATGGAGTGTCTTCTTCAAAGAATAGAAAGGAGGCCAGTGTCATTGGGTTGCAGAATATGTTAAGGGTAAGAAGACTGGAAAGATTGGAGGAAGAGCAAATGGAACTTTCCTTAAAAGAAAAAGTAGTTATCTTTCTAAAACCATCAGCAAGCATTATCTGTAATGGAGATAAGCTTGTAACTTTCCCAATAAGAGCAGAGGTAAAGTAAGGATGCCCATTATTACCACTATTATTCAATATTGTACTAGAAATGCAATTGTAGCAATAAGAGAAGACAAAGAAATGGAAGGAATTAGAATGAGCAATGAAGAAACAAAACTATAACTCTTTGCAGATAATATGATGGCATACTGGGAGAGATGTAAAAAATCAACTAAAAACTGCTTGAAATAATTAACAACCTTAGCAAAGTTGCAGAATAGAAAATAAACCCTCATTAATCATCAGCATTTCCATATATTACCAACAAAGTCCAGCAAAAAGAGAAAGAAAATTCTATTTTTTAATGAAGAATAATGTTTTATTTATTTTTAATGTTCTACAATTACTACCATAAAACTTAGATTTTTACCCTCCCACACACCTACCCCCCGCCACCCCCCTTCCTTCCCAAGATGGCATACAATTCTATATAGGATCTACATATACTTTCCTATTGAGCACATTTTCACTATAGTCATGCTATGTAGTCGCACTGAAATAAATGGAAGAAATCATATAACAAATCAAAACATAATACACACACACACAAACATGATCTGCTACATTCTGCGAATGAATTCCATAGTTCTTTCTCTGAGTGTGGAAGGCATTTTGCCTTAGAAAACCACTGGAAATATTATTTTAAGTTCTTGGGTTATTACGAAGTTCCAAGTCTACCAGAAAAAACTCTCGCACACTGTGGTCGTTGCTGTGTACAAAGTTCTCCTGGTTCTGCTCCTTTTGCTCAGCATCAGATCATATAAGTCCTTCCAGGCCTCCCTGAAGTCTTCTTGTTCATTTCTTATGGTGCAATAGTATTCCATTACATTCATATACCATAATTTATTCAGCCATTCCCCAATTGATGGGCATCCCCTTGATGAGAATTCTATTTTAAGTAGCTGAAGACAATATAAAATTCTTCAGAGTCTACCAGCTAAGACAAATCCAGGAACTCTGCAAACACAATTACAAGACACTTTTCATACAAATAAAATCAGATCTAAACAATTGGAAAAATATTAATTGCTCATGAGTAGGTAAAGCCAATATAACAAAAATGACAATTCTAACTAAATTAGTTTACTTGTTCGATACCATACCAATCCAACTTCAAACAACTATTGTGTAGAGCTAGAAAAATTATAAGAAAATTCATATGAAAGTACAAAAAGTAAGGAATATCAAGAGCATTCATTTAAAAAATTGTGGAGGAAGATGGTTTCAAACTGTACTTCAAAGCAGTGATCATCAAAACAATCTGATTCTGGGTAAAAAACAAAGTAGTGGATCAGTGGAATAGATTAGGTACACAATACACAGCAGTAAATATCCATGGTAATCTAATTTGATAAGCCCAAAGACCCAAGATTTGGGGACAAAAAAAATCATTATTTTACTAACAGTGCTGGGAAAATTGGAAAGCAATTTTGGTAGAAACATCTCACACTGTATACCAAGATAACATCAAAATAGGTATATGATGTAGATGTAAAGAGTGATAGCATAAGCAAATTAAGGGAGCATGGAATAGTTTATCTGTCAGGTCCATGGATAAGGGAAGAATTTGTGACAAAATAAGAGATAAAGAGAATTAGGGGATATAAAATAGATAATTTTGGTTATATAAAATTAAAAGGTTTTGCACAAACAAAACCAATGTGGCCAAGATTAGAAGTAAAGCAGAAAAGAAGGAGAAATTTTTATAGCAAGTTTCTCTAATAAAGGTCGCATTTCCCATATTTATAGAGAACTACATCAAATTTACAAGAATATGTCATTCTCCAATTGATAAGTGGTCAAAGGCATGAATAGGTGGTTTTCAGATGAAGAAATCAATCTATAGACATATGAAAAAATTCTCTAAAACACAATTGATTAGAGAAATGCAAATTAAAACAATCCTGAGGCACCACATCACATTCATCAAATTTACTAACGTGACAAAAAAAGAAAAGTGATAAATGTTGGAGGGGATGTTGGGAAACTGGGATACTAATGTAGTATCGGTTGAGTTGTGAACTGATCCAACCATTCTAGGGAGCAATTTGGAACTATACCCAAGGGAGTATAAAACTGTGCATGCCCTTTCATCCAGCAATACCACCACAAGGTCTGTATCCCAAAGAGATTATTTTTAAAAAGGAAAAATAACCCATTTGTGTAAAAATATGTATAGCAACTCTTTTTGTGGTGACTAACAGTTGGAAATTGAGGGAATATCCATCAATTGAAGAATGACTGAACAAATTCTGGTATATGAATATAATGGAATACTATTGTACATGATTGTGATCAAATATGAATTGATGAGCAGGATGCTTTCAGAAAAACTTGAAAGGATTTATATGAGTTGATTCAAAGTAAAGTGAGCAGCCAAGAGAACATTGTACATATTATCAACAATATTATATGATAATCAACTGTAAGTGACTTAACTATTCTCAGTTCCAACACATGCAATGTGTTGCAATGTTCCAACACAATTCTGAAGGACTCATGATGAAAAATGCAATCCACCTCCAGAGAAAGAACTGATGGGGTCTGAATGCAGATACATCATACTTTAAAAAATTTTTCTTTCCTATTCTTTGTTTGAGTTTATGGTTTGGTTTTTTTTTTTTGGTTTGTCTTTTATTCACATGATTAATATGAAAATATGTTTTATATAGCTATACATATATAACTTATGCCAAATTGCTTGCCTTCTCAATGAGGAGGGAGAAAATTTAGAACTCAAAGTTTAAGAAAAACTAAACTTAAAAGTTGTTTTATATATAATTGGAAAAAATAAAAAAAGAATGAAGTGAACTGGGAGAAAGATTTATTCAGTAACAGTACTGACACACATTTTTAAAAAAATTACCAATGAGGGGATTTGTTTTGCTCAGTTATACATGTTTGTAATGGGGACTTTGTTTTTTTCTTTCTCAACGTGGGGTATAGAAGGGAGGAATGGTGCATTTCAAAATTCAAAGATGTCATAAAAATAACCGTATAATCATAGAGATTTTGGTAGTTATGTTCTAATAAGGCCTTTTGGAAATAAGGAATAGAATTTGGTGATTGATGCTAATTCAATAAACTATAAGTTTAAATTCTTTTATTTTTAGAATTGTATTTTCCCACTAGGAAGAAATGAAACAGTGTTACGTGGTATTTGTCCTGATAACTGCCAGTAACAATCTTTCTAGGAAATATTATTGCACCATAAGAAATTATATCCAATAAAATTGATGAAAGGTTGGCCTCATATAGACCATGAGCTTTCAAGTCCAATGTCTTACACATACTGACTGTGTGATCCCGGGCAAATTATTGAACCTCTGAGTGCCCTAAGCAATGCCATTAAACTATAAATTGCAAGAGAGTTTCTGATCTGCATTGGGAAGAGGAGTTTCCTCAGGGGAAGCTCTCTTTACCAAAAATATTTCCCCATCATCTAGCACAGTGCTTGGCACTTCATAAATGCTCCTTGAACGAACAAATGGTTACATGCATCTGCATTCACTTACTCTAAGCAAGAGTGTGTTCTGTCTCTCAGTACAAGTGAGTGCAATTCAACACAAAGGTAGATAACATCATCAATCATTTTTACAGTTTCAGTAGTAATTTTAAATGGCCCAATAATATAGATATAATCAGGTCATTTTTGGTTGTCAAGATGTCCATAATGACTGAACTGGATATTGCCCAAGAGTTACACGATGGAGAAAGCACTGTTCTTGGAGACAAGAAGCCCTAGGTTTAAAGTCTACATCTGATAGACACTTAGCTTTATGACTCTGAACAAGTGACCTAACCTGTTCCAGTCTGTTTCTTTGTCTGAAAGATGGGGATAATATTACCTGTAGCCCATGTCTTCTAGAGTTGTGAGAGTTGAAATGAAATATAGGATGTAAAATTGCCATGCAAATTATAAAGTGCTATGTCATAGGATCCCAGAGACAGAATGGACTTTAGAGGCTATCTGATGTAACTCCTTCATTTTACAGTTGAGGAAACTGAGATCCAGAGAAATTAAAGGATTTGCCCCAAATTACATTTGTGACAAATACAAAAGGGAAGACTTGAACCGAGGGACTTTGAGTCTAAATCAAATGTTCTACCCCACCATGTAAATTTTCCTTGCTATGGTTGTTATAAGAAGAGGTAACTATATGAATGCAGTCTATAACTGAAAACTAGTATGACATGAAATTATAAGAAATGGAGAAGGGGGAAAAATTGTAATTCCAAGCTAACTGCCTATAGCTATCCTGGGTGGTTCAATGGATAGAGCGAGGAAAGTCTAACTTCAAATCCTATCTCATTAGCTGTATGACCTTGGGCAAGTCACTTAACTTATGTCTGCCTCAGTTTTCCCAACTGATAAGAGATATAATAATAGCACCTACCTCCCAGGGTTGTTGTGATTATCAGATGAAGTTCTTAGAACAGCGACTGGCCCATAGTAGGTGCTTTACAAGTTCTTGTTTCCTCTCTCCTTTCTTCCCAACACACTACTAGATTGCTTCTTCAATTTGTCAATTGAGAATGTGCTTAGAGAAACTAATTAATTTTCAGATTAACTTAAAGAATAATAAAAGTAGCAAGATAAGTCGTGGTGAGGGAGCAGTCAAATTGCATCATAAAATAAAAAGTGAATTACTTTTGAATTATCCTCATGACTATTTCTTGATAGAAACAAATAGTATTGAAAGTGTTTGAAAGCATCCATCACGGTATTCTCTCATTCTACCCTCTCCAGATAGATCCAGTGGCAGGTAGAATTGTTGCTTCGAGGTCTTTCTAGGACTTTTAGTAGCAAAGGAACTTTGGATAGGGTTTGAACCTCATGTCTTACACTGAAGACTGAGTCTTTGCTTGGAGGAGGGAATTACAATTTTGTTTTGCAGCTCTGTCATATTTTTGCTTGAGAGCATCCAGACATTCTCTTATTTTCCAACATTTTAAGCCTAATTTTTTTAAAAGAGATCTAACTCTCATTAAGAAAAGACTTCCAGGGGGGCTTCCACCTAGACTGTGTCTTGACAAAATCAAGTGCTTTCTACACTCTCCAAGCCTTAAAAAGAAAATGTTCCTCTTGCACATTCACTTCTTTCCACCATTTCAGGGACATAAAGTGAGGTTTAAATTTATTATCTAGACTCCTATATGATGGATTCCTATTTTATTTTTCTAGAGACAAATTCTATTATGGGTACATCACATTCTTTGTCAACAACTCAACACACATTTAAGTGAGCAAGTTAGATCGAAAGCACAAACAAGGAGAGGTCAATACCTTGTGATGTCTTTTCTGGGTATCAATGATGGTGACCCTCACTGCATGCCTCCCCCACCCCAAGGGAACAGAGATGTGTGTTTAAACATCTTCCTATCCATCTTGAATCTCAATCTTGAAATCCCTTTGGCTTTTATTTTTCTATAACAGCTGGCTTGTTCTAATGAGGACCCCTGGCTCTATAAAGTCCTTGGGGATCTGAATGGAGTAGATGGCTAACTAGGTAGACCTGAAGTTATTCCTTTGTATCTATTATCCTTGAGTCTCCTCTACCTGCTGGTAGAGACAGATCCATTTTTTTTCTGTTCTGAGATTAAAAGAACTATTCCCTTTGAGATACATTTTCTGAAGGAATCTTTGGGATTTTAAGATCCTTTCAGTTCTGTGGGAATCAAAGGACTCCTCCCCAGTGTGGGACTGGGTCTTTGGCCTTGGTTGCTTTCTCCACTTGTAGTGCTATACAAAGATAGATATATAGATATAGTTTTATGTAACAGTTTCCATTTCATAAGTGACTTTTGGAAACTTAAAGCGCATCCCATCCCTGCCAAGAAAAACAGAAGAAAAGGAATCGGCACCACCAAGTAAGTGCTCATATCTATGTAAGTTTGACAGGCTTTCCCTAAACTCATTATTATGGGCAAATAGTACTGATATGGGAGTTAGAAAATTTGGATACTAGTCTTGATTCTGTCACTACGTACATGTGCAGCTTCGAGGAATTCACTCTCTGGTCTCAGTTTCCTTATGTGTCAAATGAGACTGTCACTCTAGGTAACATCTGAGTGAACTTGAGCAAGTCATTTGAGACACGGTAGCATGAAATAGTCGTTGGAGAAGAAAATGACAAATTAATCCAGTATCTTTGCCATGAAAATCTCATAGACAGCGTGATCCATGGGATCCCATAGAGTCAGACACCACTAAATGACTGAACAATGACAACGAAAAAGGATGAAATAGTAGAAAGAATACCAAATTTAGAGAAGTCAATGGACCAGAATTCTAATCTATAGCTCTGTGGCATTGAGTGAGTCACTTGTCTGGTCTTCAGTTTCGTTCTCTGAAAAATATGGAAGTTAGAGTCTTGACTACAAAGATCTTTCCAGATCTACATCTAGGATTTATTCATTATTTAACCTCAGTTTCCCCATCTGTAAAATGAGTAAGTTAAATGAAATGATCTTTAAAGTGGCATCCAGTTTTAAATCTATGACTGATTCTTTTCAGCTCAAATTATCAGAGTCCAATGTACTATCTAATGATTACTATCTCATCTCTAACGTGTTTATGATCCTTGCACCAAATAGAAACCCAAGAAGCATCTTTATGCAGAGATTATAATTTCCAGCTGCCCCCTGCTGTTCAGATGACATCTTATTTATCTTTCTTTGGCTACTGGGTTCAAACACCAAGAGGGATTCTCAGGATGTATCCATCTATCTATCACCTTGCTCTAACTAATCAACACATATTTGTTATGCTACTATTCTGTGCCAGGTTCCAGGAGTACAAAGACAAAAATCAAATAATACTTGCTCTCCAGGGATATATGTTCTATTATGTCATAGACTCAAAAGTTTCTACAGTTTTAGAATTAGAAAGGAATGCAGAATCCCCTTGTTTTACAGAAGAGGAAATGGAAACCCACTAAGATTAAGGGACTTGTTGAAGACGTGGCATTCCTATAAATGTCAAGGCGCATTCGAATTTTATAAGTAATTTATCATGTAATTTATCATATATGAACTGTATTATATATGGATTATAAATGACATTCAAATGTAATTTATTACATATGGACTGTATGTCCTATGTTCAACATGATAGGGAATACACAAGTAGAAACCATAGTTCTTTTCTTAAAGGAGTTATAATATGACTGGAGAGACAAGATAAACGTGAAGAAAAAACAATCTAATCTAGTACATCAGGTAATTGAGAATTCTCTCTTTTTCTTGAGCCAAAAGGTCTCAAACCTTTATTAATGTTTGCTTTCTATATGATAGAAATATACTATATGCCTTAAGTTTCAATTTTATGCTTATGTATCTCTCCTAGCTCCTTTTTCACCTGCTTCTTTTTAAAAATTATATGTATTTTATTCTGAACTTAAGAAATTGAGCAAGCTTTCCATAACATAGTAGAACAGAAAAAAAGAAAAAGATGATGGATTTCTCATTTCATCGTTTGATTCATCTTGATCTGGGGAACAGAAGTCTTGGTAGGCTCTTTCAATTATTCTGGGTCTAACTGGGGGAGGTGAGTAGGGGTTAGGCTGCTAGGTAATGTAAAGCCTAAATGGGATGATGGGGAGAAGACACGGAATCTTTGCAAAAGTATTCGTTTTGACCTGTCATGTGTTGATGTTTTAAGTGATTTTTTAAGGTTCTGTCCTCAAATCATAAGACTACTTGTTAATCCAGTGAGAAAAGGGAAAAGTATCCATGGATCAGAGATGGTTGAATTTCTTTAATGATATTGTGACAGTGCTGTCAAAACTAGCACTGCTGTAATGTTTTCCTTTCATAATGTATATGAGGCATCTAGGTGGTGAAATGACTAGCATGTTGATGTGGAGTCAGAAAGAACTGAATTCAAATCCTGTCTCACACATTTACTAATAGCAACCCAGGGCAAGCTCTTTTAGCCTCAGCTTTCTCATCTGTAAAATGGAAATAATAACAGCATCTGCTTATTGTGAGATGTTGAATGAGGTAATGTATGTAAAAATGTTTTGTAAACCTTAAAGCCTTATATAAATGCTAGCTATCATTGTATAAGTATTTTGTTCTGGACATGTGATTTCTTTGGTGTAGGAAATTCCCAGGTGAGGAAAGTTGTTGAGCAATTCAAATCAATACCTGCTTTGCATTTAATAGTCTTAGAGAGAGAAATTAAGTGATTTGCCCAGGGTCACAAAGACAGTAAGTGGTCAGAAGTAGATCTTGAACCATCTGCCTATTTCTGAGGCTAGCTCTCTATTCTCTATGTAATGCTACCTTTCAGAGGTTTGTTATTTAATATTATTATAACTACAAATACTTCCTTTCCTTTTATGAATGAATTGACTTTGCTTGCTAAGGAAAGCTAAAATCTCCTTAAGGAAAGAGGCTATTGTCTTTTCACCAAAGAATATGCCTCAAGGTCATTTCCCTTGGCTATGGTCAAATCATTTGGAGATAAAACTACTCCTTATCTAACTGTATTTTCCTGCTTACTGATATAGTTTGCCTCTTTAGAGTTTGGGTTGTTTATTCTCCTGCTGAACTATGCAATTTTTTGCTTTCCATTATTTGACTTTCTATTCCTAAACTGCTGAGATCTTTCCCTGTTTCAAAAAATTACTGCTGCATTTCATAGATAATGCTCATCTCAGCCCAAACATAACCATTTTTTAAGGTTCCCTACTTTCCGTAGATCACATTTCTGTATCCTAAGTAGATAAGAGAAACTTTCTTTTTTTCCCCTTTTCTCTTATTATGTCCTTCCCCTTACTGCACCTACCGCCGTCATTGAGCAATATTTTCAAATGAAAGTAAGGCCGTCAATACATAAATGCATAGACCAGAAAAAAATCCCATATTGGCGATGTCTGGATATGTATATCTCATATATATTTGCCTTCCCATCTTGCCAGTTACTGTCTTCAGATCTCTGGGAACTGGAAAACTGAAATAAAGATGATATGCATCAGCGATGGGACTTTTTCTGTTAAAAAAGGGTAAGATAATGAGTCCTTTTCGGTGTTGCAAACCCAAGGGTCATCTCCCACCCCCTAGTGAGTTGAACTGAGATCATAGGCCCCTGTGTCTGCTCAGAGAACTGGTCGAAACTCAAGTTAAGGTGAAGACTTGAGGGGGGTCATACAACCTCTGTTTCCATTCTTCATAAGAATTTCACTATCTATGGCTATAAAGCATATCCTTCTGGCTATAAAGAATATCCTTCAATATGTGTGTGTGTGTGTGTGTATCTATCTATATATCTATATCTATATAAATATAAAAATTTTTTTCTTTTCTTTCTAGTGTGATAGTTTTCCACAAAATCACTCATTTAGGGAGTGATGTTGCTAAATGTAGAAAATAAAATGGACAAGAGAATTTGATCAATTTCAATTATTCCTATGAATCTCAAAAATAATACTAGATATGTCTAGTGCAAAATATTAGCATTCTAAATATAAAGAAAATGCACAAATTGACTTTTCACTGCTTAAGGCAGATGGAAGTAGAAATCATCAATGAACCCTGAAAATGTAAAATCTATTTTGATACACCAAAGCAATTACTCAGTCTTGACAAGAGAGTTTGGAAAATAAAATTAAGAATAAATAATTAATGAACAAGTATAGTTTTTCAAACAGTTATGAGTAGGACTATAAATTCCAATAGGACATACATGATGAAAATTATAATATAGCTGTTGTATTAATTTTTGGTTGAAGTTTGTATTTCTTTTCATGTAATTCATGACAATTTGCCACCATGGTGGAAGATATCCAGAAGAGAGAGAGTCTCTATAGATAGTGAAATTCTACACATAGCCTTGTTTGCAGTTTACATTATACTGATTACATTAAGCAGAATATAATCAGCAACAATCACTAGTAATTCATTCAATAAACATTTATGAAGTGCCTACTGTGTGCCAGGCACTATGATAAGAGTTTGCCCTAATTCTCTGTGCAGGAATAATAATATGGATAAGAATGCATGTTATTAAGACTATTATGGTCAGCCTGTATAAGCTATAAAGATCTCTGTTTCTGTGTGTGCATGTGTTTCTGTGTGTCCCTCTGTCTCTGTCTCTGTCTCTCCAT
This sequence comes from Bettongia penicillata ogilbyi, assembly GCA_023548195.1. NCBI lineage: Eukaryota > Metazoa > Chordata > Mammalia > Diprotodontia > Potoroidae > Bettongia > Bettongia penicillata. The sequence continues at coordinate 1,906,328 of JAJHZJ010000121.1, read as the reverse complement.
ATAAACATATATCTTGATAATAATATATCTATATCTCACTATGCATCATAGTGAGATGTAGACATATAGTTAGATAATTATCAAGATGTGTGTATAATAAATATGTACACACATATACACACAGATATATATATATACACATATGTGTATATATATATATATGTACATATATATATATAATGATAAAAATTATTTCACCTCTGGCACTCTCTGGTGCTATGATTCTCTTAAATGGAGGGATGATTCTTCCATCTATATTTTCCTGTTTTTGTTTACAGGTCACTTCCATGGACCCAGTGCAAAGCATCAGGGAACCTAAGAAGCCCCTTTGAAAATTATCAATTTAATAAGACACTGAAAAAAATACAAAATAAAAGAGCATTGTCTTTTGAGTCAGAGGACTTGGGTACATATCCTGCCTCTGACACTTAATATTTACAAGAACAAATTACTTGAGGATCATTTTTCTCAAGTATAAAAAAGTAAAGTGGACTAAGTGATCTCTGAGATCCTTTTCAGCTCTAAATCTGTGATGCTATGACATATAAACCAAAGAAAAATTATTATTATTATATTATTATTATATTATTTTCCTACCCTAGATCTGTCTGAAGAAGGATTTTAATTTTGATCTGAGTTGCTGGCAGACTATATATTGCTATATATTTTATGAGCAGCAGAGATACTGGTCCAGTCGAGGTGATTTGACTTCACCCCATGCTCCAAGAGTTAGTAAATTGGAAAACAACTGGAGTGCCTAGTCAACCCTTAGGCCATTAAGGAGCAGTCCTTTAGTCCTTAAATGGAAACATTCAGAAAGACATCAAAATTGAGCTAAGCTTTCAGTCACCCTACCTACAAAAGGAGGCAGTTCAGCTGACTTTCACGTACTGCACAACAATCTTCCATAGTGAATCGCCGTTGTTCTAGTTCTGCTATTTACCAGCTGTGTGACCTTGGGTAGGTCACTTCTGCAGCAGTTGCAAAGGAATGAGTAGCATCTTTTCCTTGCACAGGAATAGGGGATGGTATTGAAGGAGTTTGTAATACACAGTTAGACTTCAGCCAGGTCACCACCAGGAGCAACCAGCTATCCAAAGAGGCTGCAGATTAAAAAGCTAAGCCAGGAGCCTTGAGAACCTCAGACCAAAAGAGAGTTGGGGTGCCCTGCAAAAGGACAGTAACAATATATAACAAAAATAATCATTGCTACAGTATTTTAGGGTTTACAAAATGCTTTGCAAATATTATCTTGTTTTATCCTCACGATAATCTCTGCAAGGTTAAGTAACTATTATTATCCCCATTTTACAGATAAAACAACTGAGACAGACAGAAATTTAGTGACTTACCCAGAAATAACACAGGTAGTAAGCGTCTCAGGCTGGATTTGAATTCAGTCCTTTCTGCTTTCAGGTAGGTTTCTCCATCCCCTGAAACACCTAGCTTGCCTAACAATGGTGAGGACGCAATAGCAGTGGGGGGTGGGGAGGAGTGAGCCACCCCAAGAAGAGACAGTCAAGGGCTAAAGGATAATACTGTGCCTTCCTCAAATCTATTCACTAAGTACCCCTTGAGTTTTCAGAGATGGCAATCAAACCTCTTTAGAAGAAAGGGGAGCTCATGGAAGGGGGTCATTTATTTTGCCTTTGTGTTAACTAATAAACCTCTTCTTTGTTTGATATTTTGTTAGCCTCAGTGCCTGAAGTGAGTTTGGTCACTTAAGGAGACATAAGCCAAATTCTGATGCTCATAGAGCCTACCCTGTCTGTAGGCTGAACCATACAGATGAAGAGAAGGAAACTCTAAAGACTGAGCAGGATGTATCATACCTGACTGACTGAGCAACAGGTTATATATCATTTTTCTGGGTCTCCATTTCCTCATCTACAAAATGAGGTATTTTTTTTTCTTAAACAAATTTTCCCAAAATTCCCTATAAGCTCTAAATACAGAGACAGTTGAATTATTATTGAATTTGAAATTATTATTGAATATGAAATATTACTGATTATTAGTCAAATTGACATGCCTTAATGAAAAGAAGCCTTTGGTCTAGCACCTCATTGCTAGAGCTGTGAATTCTGTGTGGGAGAGTAGGAACCATCTGGTCAAATTGAGGAATAAACTCTCAGACTCTCCTTAAAGACCTATTTTAGAATCTTAACTGGAAAGAAGCTTAGAGGTTATCTAGTCTGAACCTTAACTGAACAGCAATCTCCTCTACATTGACAAATGGTCCCCATTCTCTCCAAATGGGAAACAGATTCCTTCTGAAGGCATCCCATTCCTCTTTTGAATAGTTTTAGTTGTTAGGAATCTTTCTTTCCTTACACTGAACTGAAATCTGCTTCCTTGCATCAATTTCTCCTAATTCTCTTGTTTAGGGTCTAGTCGAACATGAAATTCCTCTTCCACTTGGCCACCTTTCCAATATTTGAAGATAGCTATTATGTCTTCCCCAAGTCTTCTGCAGGTTATACCTCTTTAGTTCCTTCAGACCAGTCTTGCCTATCTGTCTTCTGCTGAGCACAGGAACGGGGTCATAGTAAATACTTAATAAATGCTTGTTAACTGACAAAAAGTCTTCAGCATAATTTATAGTCCCTTTGGATTCATTCATTCTCCCTCATATGTGTTCCGATTTGTCAGTGTACTTACTAGCTAGAGTAGCAGTACTTAATGTGTGGTCCATGGGCCCCTGCAGGTCCCCAAGACCTCTTCAGTGGTTTCCTCAAAGTCAAAACAACTTTCACAGTCATACCAAAATGTTACTGACCTGTTAAAATACTCCCTCCTTTTCCAACTACATATATTTATGCGGCTAGATTTTCTTCTTATACTTTTACCAAAATGTTGTTTGTCCTTCATTTTTGAAGAGCACCATGCACCAGGAAGGTGATGCCATGACTTGCAAGTGAATTGGATTTAAGTAAGGGAGGGCTGTGCAAAGTCACCAGCCTCAATTTCAACCAAATTAGATGCAGTGTAAAAGAAAATATGAGAATTTAATTACCTTTTATTAGACCAGATGTTGAATAGATTTGCAAAAATATATAAAACAATGCTAGTTTTCTCAAAATTTTTTATTTTGTAAAACATAGCTATTTTTGTAGAACCATGTTATTTATGTTAATATGTAATGGCTTATTATTAATATCTAAATTAATAAATATTTAAAAATTTTATCTAATATGGCAAATAAATATGACATATTTTAAAAAAAGATTTTGGGGGTATTCAGTAATTTTTAAAATTTAAAAAAATTTTTAAAAGGGAGTCCTGAGACCAAAAAGTTTGAGAACCACTGAGTTAGAATATTCATAATAAGTAGTGCCCACCCCTCAATGACCTACAGAGCACACTGATCAAGAAAAGAATGTCAGTTTCTTTTCTCACCTTAAACTTATTCAGATGCATCCTTTTGGAAGCAGCATTCATGGAAACAGTGCATATAGCATGATGGTGGGAAAGTAAATGACCCAAGGAAATACTGAATATAAGATCTTGTGGGATTTGATCTACGATTTTCATTACAGGATACATAATATTTGTTGATTATTTCTTTATTTTTTTTTATTTTTTCATTTTTTATTTTTATTTATTTATTTATTTAACTTTTTACATTCATTTTCACAAAATTTTGGGTTCCCAATTTTTTTTCCCCTTTTAACCCCTACCCCTACCCCAATACCCCAAGCAATCTAATTTTCCCTATCTCCAATCTGCCCTCTCTTCTGTCATCCCTCCCTTCTCTTGTCTCCATCTTCTCTTTTCTCCTGTAGGGCCAGATGACTTTCTATTCCTCATTAACTGTATGTCTTCTTTCCTAGTAGCAACAACAATACTAAACAGTTGTTTCTAAAACTTTGAGTTCCAAATTCTCCCCATCCCTCCCTCCCCACCCATTCCCTTTGGGAAGGCAGGCAATTCAATATAGGCCATATCTGTGTAGTTTTACAAATGACTTCCCTGATAGTCGTGTTGTGTAAGACTAACTGAATTACCATCCCTCCTAAACTGCCCCTCATTGTTTTTCTTCTGTCTTTTGATCCTGTTCCTCCCCAAGTGTTGACTCCAAATTGCTCCCTCCTCCCCTTGCCCTCCCCCCATCATCCCCCCCTTGCTTATCTCCTTCTCCCCCACTTTCTTATACTGTAAGATAGGTTTTCATACCAAAATGAGTGTGCATTTCATTCCTTCCCCTAGTCAAATGTGATGAGGGCAAACTTCCTGCCTTTTTTTTTCTCAGCTCTCCTCTTTTTCCCTCCACTAAAAAGTCTCCTACTTGCCTCTTAAATGACATATAGTTACCCCCTTCCATTTCACCCTCTTCCTTCCCACTACATTTCTCTCTCACCATTTACCTTAATTTCTTTTAAGGTATGGTCCCATCCTATTCAGTTCAATCTGTGCTCTCTGTCTCTGTATATCTGTGCATGTGTGTATGTGTGTGCGCGTGCATGCGTGTACGTGTGTGTATGGACCCACCTACTACCCAGATACTGAAAAGTTTTAAGAGTTACAAATATTGTCTTTCTATGGAGGAATGTAAACAGTTCACTTCTGGTAAGTCCCTTAAGACTTCTCTTTGCTGTTTCCTTTTTCATGCTTCTTCTCATTCTTGTGTTTGAAAGTCAAATTTTCTTTTCAGCTCTGGTCTTTTCATCAAGAATGATTGAGAGTCCTCTGTTTCATTGAAAGACCATATTTTCCCCTGAAGTATTATACTCAGTTTAGCTGGGTAGATGATTCTTGGTTTGAGTCCTAGTTCCTTTGACTTTTGGAATATCCTATTCCACGCCCTTCGATCCCTTACTGTAGAAGCTGCTAGATCTTGTGTTATTCTGATTGTATTTCCACAGTACCGGAATTGTTTCTTTCTAGCTGCTTGCAAGATTTTCTCCTTGACCTGGGAACTCTGGAATTTGGCCACAATGTTCCTAGGAGTTTCTCTTTTTGGATCTCTTTCAGGTGGTGATCGATGGATTCTTTCAATACATATTTTGCCCTCTGGTTCTAGAATGTCAGGGCAGTTTTCCTTGATAATTTCATGGAAGATGATGTCGAGGCTCTTTTTTTGATCATGAGTTTCAGGTAGTCACATAATTTTTAAATTGTCTCTCCTGGATCTATTTTCCAGGTCAGTTGTTTTTCCCATGAGATATTTCACATTCTCTTCCATTTTTTCATTCTTTTGGTTTTGTTTTGTGATTTCTTGGTTTCTCATAAAGTCATTAGACTCCATCTGTTCCATTCTAATTTTGAGAGAACTGTTAAATTCAGTGAGCTTTTGAGCCTCTTTTTCCATTTGGCTCATTCTGCTTTTGAAAGCATTCTTCTCCTCATTGGCTTTTTGGACCTCTTTTGCCAATTGAGTGAGCCTATTTTTCAAGGTGTTAATTTCCTCAGCATTTTTTTGGGTCTCCTTTACCAAGATATTGACCCATTTTTCATGCTTTTCTTGCATCTCTCTCATTTGTCTTTCCAGTTTTTCCTCCACCTGTCTAACTTGCTTTTCAAAATCCTTTTTGAGCTCTTCCAAGGCCTGAGCCCACCCGACATCCCCCTGGGATGTCTGGGGTACTGAGGCCCCGCCCTCCACGTCTTTCCCTGATGGCAAGAATATGTCCTCCTCCTCAGATCCGAAGGTCGGGATCATTTGCATTTGTTGGAAAAAACTCTCTATAGTCTTATTTTTCTTCCCTTTTCTAGGCATTTTCCCAGCCAGTTACTTGACTTCTGAGATTCCTGTCCACCCCCGCCTAGATCCGCCCAGCTAGTGCTTGAGGGTCTGAGATTCAAATGTGCTTTCTGCGCTGCCCAGCTGCTAATTGATGTGACCTTTAGTTCTGGTGCTGGGGTTGGGGGGGGCCGCCTCCCAGGCTCAGTTCCCTCAGGGGCTTTATGCAGAGGCCCTCAGTAATAGAGCGGGGTGGGGCAGGGCCAGCTCCCAGGCTCAGCTCCCTCAGGTTGTTTATGCAGAGACCTTCAGTAATGAAGATCTTGCCTGCTGCTGGGGGAGTCCCGGCCGCCGCCCCCCGCAGCTGCCTCCGCTGCCACCCACGTCTCTGCCGCCGCTGCTTTCTCCCAAGGGGGCCCGAGTCATGGAGACACCCCGCTGCTACCCTCTTCCAGCCCAGGCGTCTCTCCCACTGACCTGCAGCCTCTGTGGGCAGAGGGACTCTCCTGGCCGCCGGAGCTTCCATCCCTGAAACCTGCTCGGGTCAGCTTCTCTGGGACAGCAGCCAGGGCAGCGCTGGGGTGGGGTCCACTTTCCAGGGGCGACAGACCCTGGGGACGGCTCTCCAGGGCTCTCTGGAACGGAAATCTCTTCCACTCTGTTTCTGTACACCTTTCAGTGGTCCAGAAATTATGGGGGTCTCTTTTTACATTAATTCTATGGGCTGTGGTTTCAGAGCTCATAAATGTGCATCCTTCTACTCTGCCATCTTGGCTCCGCCCCCCTGATTTTTATTTCCAGCTAATAATATTTTATTTTGCTCCCTCACACCAGTCTACATGTAAGTGAGAGCTGGTGCCAGCTTCCAAGGGTGGGCTATCTAATAGGAAGATTGTCCTGTTTCTCAGTGGGAAAAAAAGGGATGTTCGATCTGGAAGAGACTTTAAGTGTCATCTGATCCATCCCCTTCATTTTACATGTGGGGAAACTGAATTTCAGACATTAAAAATCATAGGATTTAGAGCTGGATGGGATATTAGACAGATATTATGTAATCCAACTCCTTTATTTTGTGGATGAGAAAAGCTAGAAAGTAGCAGAGCTAGCACTTTTAATCTCTGGACTCTAAGTCTAGTCCAAAGACTTGGTGACTTACTGGAATCTGAATTCATATTTTCAAATTTTAATTTAATTGCACTCATGCCACTAGTAGGTCTATGTCTCAAAGAGATAAAGGAAAGGAAAAAGGAGATATTTGTACAAAAATATTTTTATGGTTGTAAAGAACTGAAAATCAAGAGAATGCACATTAAGTGGGGAATGGCTTAACAAGTTGTGGTATAAGATTGTAACGGAATACTATTGTTCTATAAGAAATGACTAGCGGGATGGTTTTAGAAAAAAACTAGAATAACTTCTATGAACTGATACAAAGTGAAGTGAATAGAAGTAGAAGAACGTTGTACACAATAATAGCAATTTTGTAACAATGATCCACCCTGAAAGACTTAGCTACTCTGATCAAGATAATGATCCAAGATAATTCCCAAGGTCCCATGGTGGAAAATGCTATCCATCTTCAGAGAGAGAGAGAGTTGATGAACTCTTAAGTGTCAACTGAAATATTCCTTTTTTCATTTTCTTTATTTTTCTTGTTTGTGTGTCTGAATGTGTTTTTCTATTACAACAGGGCAAAAATGAAAATATGCTTTGTATGACTTCACATGTGTAATTGATGCCATATTGCTTGCCTTTTCAAGGTTGAAAGGGAGAGAGAGAATTTGGAACTCAAAATTTGAAAAAATGAACGTTAAAAAATGTTAAATGAATGTTGAAAATATTTAATGAAATAAAAAATATAAAAAAAGAATTGGATCATCTTCAATGACACTTTCCTGTAGTGTGACATCTCCCCCAAAGAAATATGAGCCCTTTGTGCCATAAGTATGAGTCAGTCAATAAATATTTGTTAAATGATGCTATGAGCCAGACACTGTGCCAAGCAGTAGGGATGCAAATAGAAATGAAAGAAAATTAATCTCTTCCCTCAAGGAAGCATATAATCTAATGGGGGAAGACAATATACAAAAAGACATTAAAAAGGGGGACCCTACAGGGCCATGATGTTCATGGAGTCAAAACCAAGCAGATCCGTTGGTGGAAAATGTTATTTTAACTGGAAAATTCTGAGCTCTATAAAAAGGAAGGCTTTGGGAGGGTTTGTTGTTTGGATTCACAGCCCTCCAATTAGAGGGAAGAGGTAATTAAGGGGGCTAGAAGGTGTTGAATACCAAATATGAGTCAGTCTGCATCTCTGATCCAAGGATTACATTTTTATGAGCTATTCCATTAGCAATAATAAGTTGTCATTCATTGGCATAATGGCAAAGTCCAAATTGATAGTTTCTAGTTAGAATTAGAATAGCAAATAAGGAAAATAGTTATTTATAGACACTTACTAGTTGTGTGAATATGGGCAAGTCACTTAACCTTCAGTTTCCTCATTTGTAAAATGAGCTGGAGAAGGAAATGGCAAACCAGTGCACTATCTTTGCCAAGAAAACCCCAAATGAAGCCATGAGGAGTCAGTCATGACTGAAAACAACTGAACAATAAGTTAAGAATAGCAAACAAACAAAATTGTCACTCATAGACCCTAAATGATCTGCTGTGGTTATGATGTCATCTCACTGACGTGGTAGAAAATAACGTTGGATGGAATGAGAATATCTTGATTTTAATCTTGGCTCTGTTACTAGAATGACAAAATGGGAAAGGGATCCTCTCTGACTTTTAAAACCCACCATAACTTCTTCTAAGAAGTACCTTCTTATCTTTTAAAACCTTCGGCCAACTCTTCAATCCAGTGACACTGACCTCCTATTTCTTTTTTTAACCAGACACTCCATCTTTCAGCTCTAAGTATTTTCACTTGCTATTTCTCACACTGAGAATTCTCTTCTCTTCTCTTCCTCTTTATCTTCACCTTCCTTGAAGTTCCAGCTAAAATCTCACCACCTCCTAGAAACATTCCTGACCACTTAATGCTAGTACCTTCCCTTTGTTGACTATTTCCACTGTACTCTGTATATATCTTGTTTATACATGGTTATTTGCATTTTTCTCCCCTAGACTATAAGTTGCATGAAAACAGGGACTGTTTTGTTTGTTTGTTTTTCATTTTTATTTGTTTTATTTTTAAATTATGAAATAAAACAAGTATTCCCATATAATAAATAAAAAGAGGATTATACATGAAACTGCAAATCTATTATGTACAACTTGCTATTTCTTTTAAATATACAATATCATGTAAATTTCTTTTTCTTTCTTCCCTCTCTCCACTCTGTCCTAGAGATGGTTGCCATTAGACACAAATGTGTGTGTATGTGAAATCATTCTATACATTTATTTATCAGTTTTATTTTTCTCCAGAAGCATTCATACATCCTTTGTATATTTGGGTATTTATACTAGTCAAAATGACTTAGTCAAAGTTGTTCTTAAAATAATATTACTGTTATTGTATACAACATTCCTTTATTTCTGCTCATTTTGTGCAAGTCTATCCATGTTTTTCTAAGATCATCAAGGTCATGATTTCTTATACTATCGTAATAATCTATCACAATCATACACCATAGTTTATGCAGCCATTTCCCAATTGATGAGTCTCCCCACAATTTCCAGTTCTTTGCCACCACAAAGAGAGCCATTTTAAATAACTTAAAACATGTAAGTTTTTTTCCTTTTTCCCTAATCATCTGGGAAACAGACTTAAGAGTGGTATTATTGGGTCAAAAGATATGGGCAGTCTAATAATTCTGTGGGATAATTCCAAATGGCTCTCCAAAATGGTTGGATCAGCTCTATCAACAATAAATTAAGGTCCCAATTCTTCCACATTCTCTCCCACATTTATCACTGTTCCTTCTATCACTTTAAGTCAATCTATGTAAATGGTATAAAATGGTATCTCAAGGTTGTTTTAGTTTTCATTTCTCTAATCAATCATTATTTAGGTCATTTTTATATGACTATTAATTGTTTTGATTCCTTCATTGGAAAATCACCTGTTCATATCCTTTGATCATTTATCAGTTGGGGAATGATTCATATTCTTTATAGATTTGACAAAGTTCTTTATATATTTGAGCTATGAGACCTTTATGTGAGAAACTGCCTATAAATTTTTTCTCCAATTTTTTGCTTTTCTTCTGATCTTGGCTGCATTATTTTTTTATTTATACAAAAAATTTTAAATTTAATATAATTGAATTTATTCATTTTACACCTCGTGGTGCTCTCTATCTCTTGTTTCTTCATATATTGCTTGCCTATCCCTAAGTCTGTAATATGTTCCATATTCTTCAAATTTTCTTGTAATATCTCTTTATATCTAGGTCATGTATCCATTTTGACTTTATGCCTAGTTTCTGTTATACTGCTTTCCAGTTTTCCCAATAATAAATATTACCAAATAATGAATTCTTATCCCAAAATCTTATCTTTACACTTGTCAAATACAAGGCTACTATATAAACATATATATATATATATGTAGTATGTATATATATATACCACATATACATATGTATGTGTGTATGTATATATGTGTGTGACTATATATGTGTATGTCTATATATACATATATATATATTTGCTGCTGTAAATTGCATGTCAACTCTCTTCCATTGATTTACCTTTCTCTTTCTTAGCCAGTGCCAGATAATTTTGATAATTATTACCTTATAATATAGTTTAATATCTGATACTGCTCATCTTTTTGTGTGTGTATTATGTTTTGGTTTGTCATATGATTTCTCCCATTTATTTTAGTTCTTCTATACAGCATGACTATAGTGAAAATGTATTCAATAGGAACATATGTGTAGAACCTACATAAAACTGTATGCCATCTCAGGGAGGGAGGGAGGTGATGGGGGGTAGGCAGGGGGAAAAAAATCTAAGTTTTATGGTAGCGATTGTAGAACACTAAAAATAAATAAAATTAATATATATTAAAAAACATCTGATGCTGATAAACTTCTTTCCTTTATATTTTTTCATTAGTTCCTTTGATATTCTTTTCTTTTTGTTCTTCCAAATGAATTTTGTTATTATTTTTCTAATTCAGTAAAAGAATTTTTTGGTAATTTAATTGGGATGGTATTGAATATATAAATTAGTTTAGGTACATTGTCATTTTTATTATGTTAACCCTGTCTACCCTTGAATATTAACATTTCTCCAATTATATGTATAAAAAGTTTTTATAATTTTTCTTATTTGTAATTTTATAACTTTTATAATTTACATATTTCCCGGGATTGTTTTGGCTGATGTACTCCCAGTATTTTATGCTGTCTACAGTTATTTTAAGCGGGGTATCTCTTATTATCTCTTCTTGCAGGTTTTTGTTTGTGAGATATAAGAATGCTGCTGATTTATATGGATTTACTTCAAATTCTGCTACTTTGCTAAGTTTCAACTAACTTTTTAGTTGAGTCTTTGATGTTTGTCCTTCGTTGCCGAAGAAGACCACACCATCAGAGAAATAATGACAAGACTTGCACTTGACTTTGTTTTGAGTGAGGGAGGGCTGGGCAGGTCACCAGCCTCACTTCTCCTCCTGAGCCATCTGAATCCAGTGACCTGATATTCATCAGGATGACTGGAGATGACCCAGGATGAGGCAACTGGGGGTAAATGACTTGCCCAAGGTCACACAAGTGTCAAGTATCTGAGGTGAGATTTGAACTCAGATCCTCCTGACTCCTGCACTGGTGCTCTATCCACTGCACCACCTAGCTGCCCCTGAGTCTTTGATATTTTCCAAGTAAATCATCATATCATCTGTAAAAGAGATAGTTTTATTACCTCATTCCCTATTCTGATTCCTTCCATTTCCTTTTCTTCTCTTATTGCTAGGATTTCTAATACAATGCTGAATAATTGTTTGTTTTTAAACTTCCTTTGTATCTCTAATGTTTAGCACAGTGCCAGGCATATAATTGTTGTTTGGTCATTTTCCAGTCATGTCCAACTCTGCATGACCCCATTTGGGGCTCTCTTGGCAAAGATACTGAAATACTTTGCCATTTCCTTCTCCAGTTCATTTTACAGATGAGGAAAGTGAGGCAAACAGGATTAATTAACTTGTGTAGGATCACACAGCTACTAAGTGTCTAAGGCCAGATTTGAACTTAGGAAGTCTTCCTGACTCCAGGCCTGTAGCTCTATCCAGTCTATCACCTAGCTGCCCTAGGTACATAGGCATTGTGGTATAATAGGTACCTAATAATTCTTTTTGACTGATTGATTGTATTCTACTACCATGCTTCCTCAATCAGATATATTACTTAGGATAAGGAACAAACTCTCTGGACTTCAGGTTCCTCATCTGTAAAATGAAGGGGTTCGATCAAGCCACATTTACTCTACACTTGTGACTTCATTCCATTTAGGTAGATCTGGCCAAACCATTTATAACTACTAACATCTAAGAAGCATAGAGTTTTTAAGCCAGAAAGACCTTACACATTATCTAACCTAACATAATTTTTTATGGATGAGGAAACTGAGGCAAGTAAAAGTGATTAAGTTACTTAACCCATGTTGTATCCCATGTCATAGGCAGAGTAGAATACTACAGCCAATGTCTCCTGATTCCTAGTATAATACTCATTTCACTACCACACTGTTTGGGAACTTGACTACATATAGTGAGTGCCAGGATATATTCTCCATCCTCCCCTCCTTTTGTCTGAGTGGGAGGCAATGGAAAGGAACAGCCCTCCAATTTCACTGATGCAAGAAATTTCCCATGAGAAAACTTGGAAGGGAACTTGTTCTGCAATGTCTACTCTCAGAAAGTTGCCCAATTTGAGTAACTAGGAAAAAGAAAGTATATCCAGCACCGTAGAAGTCATCCAGTCACTGCAACTGAAGAGAAGAAAAGAAAATGGAAGATTTGGCAGAAGCAACTAGGAGAGAAGATAGGATTTTGTCCTCATGTTGTACAAGGGAGATGGCACAGAAAAACAAATCTTATTTCTGTTCAGTATTATCACAGGGAAACCGGTGGGACCAGAGAATCATCCTACAGAGAAACAATTGGAATTTAAGTAGAGAAAGGAGAAACAAACACTATATCTAGTCCTTTCTTATTAACTTACCTGGAGCAGTGGGGCACTTAGGTAGTGTGGTGGATAGAGCACCAGTACAGGAGTCAGGAGGACCTGAGTTCAAATCTCACCTCAGACACTTGACACTCACTAGCTGTGTGACCTTGAGCAACTCGTTTAACCCCAATTGCCTCATCCTGGACCATCTCCAGTCATCTTGATGAATATCTGGTCACTGAATTCAGATGGCTCTGGAGGAGAAGTGAGGCTGGTGACCTGCACAGCCCTCCCTCACTCAAAACAAAGTCAAGTGCAAATCTTGCCATTATTTCTCTGATGGGGTGCTAGAGGGAATTCAAGATGGTGACCCCAGGGGCACATATATCTATGGATATATAAGGATAGGTATAGATATGTATAAATGGAAGAGCTAGGTGGCACAGTGGATAAAGCGCCAGGTCTAGAATCAAGAAGATTCATTCTCCTGAGTTCAAATCTGGTCTCAGACACTTACTAGTTGTGTGATGCTGGCCAAGTCACCCTGTTTGCCTCAGTTTCCTCATCTGTAAAATGAGCTGGAGATGGAAATGGCAAACCACTCCAGTATCTTTACCAAGAAAACCCTAAACAGGGTCATGAAGAGTCAGACATGACTGTAAAAAGCTAAACAACAAATATGTGTAAGGTAACTTTGGTACTAACAGTTGCTCATTTGAGGATCCTTATTTTGTTTTCCTCCTTCCTTAAATAAAACGTTCTTCTTTTGTAATTCTGGGAACTATGTCTTTCCAAGTGAGGAGATGGTCTGAGGATGCTGGGGAGCAGTAGCAGCATTGTTACAACTCCCTCATTTTATAGCCCAGAAAAAGCCATGCAGACATTTCCCCAGGTCTCTGATTGGGCTTTATAAACCAAGAGAGTGCACCTGAAGTGTCCCTTAGTGCTAAGAGAGTCTCTGACAGGATTATGTTTTTTTAAAAATACATGTCTTCTGAAGAAAAATTTTGTTATGGAAACCCTGCTTCCAAAAAGAAAAACGTTTATTATACTTTGAATAAAATACTCGAATTCTAACTCATTGTTCTAGATTTTTATTGGAAAAATAAAAAGGCCTGTTAAATATTAGAGAAGTCCACCTTCTAAATAATGCCTGAAAACTCCTAACAGCTGGGAACATAGTGTGTGAGCTATACCTACAACATTGTGAGAACAATACCTTGGATTTATGTGTTCTAATTTTTCATTCTGAGGCTTGAGTCACTTGATGTAACATGTACTTTCATTTATGTTCACAGCAAGAATAACTAGAACTCCTGGAGATCAGGCACTATGGTTTATGTATCTTTATATTGTGTCTCATAAGGGCCTCACACACAGAAGGCTGTGCTCAATCAACATCTATTGATTTGCTTTCTGAGGTTTCTAAACAATGGGGGAACTTGAGAAGCTGGATAGCATCAGAGCTTGGTCAAAAAGTGACAACAGGCTTATGGCCTCCTGCCTTCTGTAAATCCAACCCTGCCTTCATACAAGGGAGTCTATTGTAAATGATCAATGTGGAATGTGGATGCTTAGCCACTAGATGGCAGAAATGTATATGGCTCAAGAGCTGTCCAGGAGACAAAGGAATTTCATCCAGAAGATAAAAGCTACATAGAATCTTAATAATTTAGAAATTTCTAGTTCACTGCTACAACAAGACCTGGCATCTAGACTTGGATGTATTTCTTAGATGAAAATAAAGGAGTCTCACTGATATGGGTATGTGGAGGAAATAGAAATTGCACAATGAATTAGGTTTGCTTCTGGTTTCCAGGTTGAAATTATGGCAGGAGTAAGTAGGCCATCACAATGCCAGAGGACAACTGAAGGAAGAATTTGCTTCCAAACTGGTTTTCTGAAGCTCCCTAAATCATTTCCATGTGAGTGAAAATGGATATCATTACATCACCCTCACTCACTCTGTGGCCCACAATGTTCCCAAGCAAAACCAAAATTCAAAACAACAAACCAGATGGTCATTTACAGTGTGGTGGTCTTGGGGAGATGTATTTGAAACCTGAAAAGAGAGGTATATTGTTCAGTCATTTTCCAGTTGTGTCTAACACTTTCTGACCCCATTTGGGTTTTGGGGCGTTTTTGCAAAGATACTGGAGTGGTTTGCCATTTCCTTCTCCAGTTCATTTTAAAGATGTAGAAACTGAGGCAAACAGGATTAAGTGACTTGCTCAGGGTCATGTAGCTAATAAGTGTCTGAGGCCAGATTTGAACTCAGAGTGAGTATTCCTGACTCCAGGTCCAGCACTCTATCCACTGTGCCAAAGTCTGAATGTTCTTATCAGCTGAGTGGTGAAGGCTTCCTCTTGTACAAATGAATATATTCTTAGTTATTTCTATAAACACTGAGATATAAGCACCTTGGAGGCAGGGAGTTTTTCACTTTGTCTTTGTATGATGGTTTAGGGTGGTATAACAGAGTACTTGTGAAGTGGTCCTCCACCAACCCTCCCCCTACCTCTCCCACCAAAAAGGACCACACTGCTTCAGTCCAGGGCAGCTCCTCACTTGAACTCCAGAGACAGAAGCTGTGGGAATACATACAGTAGGTGCTCATTATATGATCGCTTGATTGAATTGGCCCAAATGGATCCCATTGGTCTCATCATTGGGCAAAATGGTTTGGGTCAAGACAAGGATATTTCCTAAGGGAAAAGGCATGTTTGTCCTTGGTTGTCAAAGAAGACCATGCCATCAGAGAAATAATGACATGACTTGCCGTTGACTTTGTTTTGAGTGAGGGAGGGCTGTGCAGGTCACCAGCCTCACTTCTCCTCCAGAGCCATCTGAATCCAGTGACCACATACTCATCAGGATGACTGGAGATGACCCAGGATGAGGCAGTTGGGGTTAAGTGACTTGCCCAAGATCACACAGCTAGTGAGTGTCAAGTGTCTGAGGTGAGATTTAGAACTCAGGTCCTCCTGACTCTTGCACTGGTGCTCTATCCACTGCACCACCTATCTGCCAAGGGAAAAGGAATGAGTTCTTAAGCCAAGGTAGATTTAGAAAAAAATAAATTGAAGATGAAGTTCTGACAATATTGTGCTTACTAGTTTTCCTTTATTTTTTATCTTTACTTTGTATGTTGTAGTTTTTTTAAATATAAATTTATTTATTTAACCTTTTACATTCATTTTCACACAATTTTGGGTTCCAAATTTTCTCCCCTTTTATCCCCTCCCCCCACCCCAATACACTGAGCATTCTAATTTTCCCTATCACCAATCTGCCCTCTCTTCTATCATCCTTCCCTTCTCTTGTCCCCATCTTCTCTTTTGTCCTGTAGGACCAGATGACTTCCTATTCCCCATTAACTGTATTTCTTATTTCCTAGTAGCAACAACAATACTAAACAGTTGTTCCTAAAACTTGGAGTTCCAAATTCTCCCCATCCCTCCCTCCCCACCCATTCCCTTTGGGAAGGCAGGCAATTCAATATAGGCCCTATCTGTGTAGTTTTGCAAATGACTTCGATAATAGTCATGTTGTGTTAGACTAACTGTATTTCCCTACATCCTATCCTGCCCCCCATTGTTTCTATTCTGTCTTTTGATCCTGTCCCTCCCCAAGTGTTGACTTCAAATTGCTCCCTCCTCCCATTGCCCTCCCTTCCATCATCCCCCTCACCCTGCTTATCTCCTTCTCCCCCACTTTCCTGTATTGTAAGATAGGTTTTCATACCAAAATGAGTGTACATTTTACTCCTTCCTTTAGTCGAATGTGATGAGGGAAAACTTCATGTTTTTTTCTCAGCTCTCCTCTTTTTCCCTCCACTAAAAAATCTCCTGCTTGCCTCTTGAATGAGAGATAATTTACCCCATTCCATATCACCCTCTCTCCTCCCACTACATTTCTATTCAATTCACTCTGTGCTCTGTCTCTGTGTGTGCATGCATGTGTGTATGTGTGTGTGCATGCACACGTGTACATGTGTGTGTGCATGTGTGTGTGTATATGTGTGAATGGTCCCACCAACTACCCAGATACTGAAAAGTTTTAAGAGTTACAAATATTGTCTTTCCATGTAGGAATGTAAACAGTTCACTTTTGGTAAGTCCTTTATGACTTCTCTTGGCTATTTACTTTTTCATGCTTCTTCTCATTCTTGTGTTTGAAAGTCAAATTTTCTTTTCAGCTCTGGTCTTTTCATCAAGAATGCTTGAAAGTCCTCTGTTTCATTGAAAGACCATATTTTCCCCTGAAGTATTATACTCAGTTTTGCTGGGTAGGTGATTCTTGGTTTTAGTCCTAGTTCCTTTGACTTCTGGAATAGCCTATTCCACGCCCTTCGATCCCTTAATGTAGAAGCTGCTAGATCTTGTGTTATCCTGATTGTATTTCCACAATATTGGAATTGTTTCTTTCTAGCTGCTTGCAATATTTTCTCCTTGACCTGGGAACTCTGGAATTTGGTCACAATGTTCCTAGGAGTTTCTCTTTTTGGATCTCTTTCAGGCGGTGATTGATGGTTTCCTTCAATACTTATTTTGCCCTCTGGTTCTAGAATCTCAGGGCAATTTTCCTTGATCATTTCATGAAAGATGATGTCTAGGCTCTTTTTTTGATCATGGCTTTCAGGTAGTCCCATAATTTTTAAATTGTCTCTCCTGGATCTATTTTCCAGGTCAGTTGTTTTTCCAATGAGATATTTCACATTCTCTTCCATTTCTTCATTCTTTTGGTTTTGTTTTGTGATTTCTTCATTTCTCAGAAAGTCATTGGCCTCCATCTGTTCCATTCTAATTTTGAGAGAACTATTTTCTTCAGTGAGCTTTTGAACCTCTTTTTCCATTTGGCTAATTCTGCTTTTGAAATTCTTCTCCTCATTGGCTTTTTGAACCTCTTTTTCCAATTGAGTGAGCCTATTTTTCAAGGTGTTATTTTCTTCAGTGTTTTTTTGGGTCTCCTTTCCCAAGGTATTGACCCATTTTTCATGCTTTTTTGCATCTCTCTCATTTCTCTTCCCAGTTTTTCCTCCACCTGTCTAACTTGATTTTCAAAATCCTTTTTGAGCTCTTCCATGGCCTGAGCCCACCAGACATCCACCTTGGATGTCTGGGATACAGAGGCCCAGACCTCCATATCTTTCCCTGATGGCAAGCATTGTACTTCCTCATCAGAAATGAAAGGAGGAAGGAACATCTCTTCCCCAAGAAAGTAACTTTCTATGGTCTTATTTTTCTTCCCTTTTCTGGGCATTTTCCCAGCCAGTTACTTGACTTCTGAGATTCCTCTCCAACCCCACCTAGATCTGCCCAGCTAGTGATTGGGGTCAGAGATTCAAATGCTGCTCCCCAGCCTCAGGACTTTCAGCGGGGGGCGGGGCTGCTATTCAATGTGAGCTTAAGTTCTGGTGCTTGGGTGGGGGCAGGGCCGCCTCCCAGGCTCAGTTCCCTCAGGGGTTTTATGCAGAGACCTTCGGTAATGGCCCTGAGCTCCTGTCTGCTCTGGGAGTTCCCGTCCACCACTGTCTCTGCCACCACCTCTGCTGCCGCCTCTGCTGCTGCCTCCCAAGGGGGCCCGAGTCACGGAGACATCCCGCTCCCCTCTCGGCCAGCCCAGAAGTCTCTCTCACTGACCTGTAGCACCTGTGGGCGGAGGGACCTTCCCTGCCGCCAGAGATTCCATCCCTGAAGCCTGCTCGGATATGCTCCTCTGGGGCCACGTGGCCAGGGCAGTGCAGGGGTGGGCTCCACTGTCCGGTGTGTGACAGACCCCTGGGGACGGCTTTCCAGGGCTCTCTGAAACGGAAATCTCTTCCACTGTTTCTGCGCAGCTTGCTCTGCTCCAGAATTTGTGGGGAGTTCTTTTTACAGGAAATTTATGGGCTGTGGGTTCGGAGCTAGCATACGTGAGTCTTTCTACTCTGCCATCTTGGCTCCTCACCTTATGTTGTAGTTTTTTAAAGCAAATAATAATTTGTAGCTCATGAGAAGATTGGATTTCAGGTGTTGAATTTTTTGTTCACTTCCTCTAAAAAGTGTTTCTTGATTCCCCTTGTTAAAGTTTTCCCTACCAAAAAAAAATACTTTTTACATGTTTTGTATATTTTTATTTCCTTATTTTAATATATGCCATTTCTCACAATAGAATGCTTCTTTAGGGGGGCATTTTTTTCCTTTTTGTTGCTAGATCCCCATAGGTTCCTAATACAGTAATTGGTACATAGTAGGCTGTTGAATTGAATTGGCCATGGCAAATCCTAAGGACCTGCCTACTCCTGAGCTGTATCCAGAGTTGGATTCCTTCTGCACAGCTGAAAAGAGTAAGGTACACTGGTAAAGATCACAGGGCTTTATTAGGTATTGAAAAGATATTTCTTGTGGCAAATCATTTGTATTTTTTGTTGGTTTTGTATTCAAAGCTCTGGAAATGAAGAAACTCCTCTCAGAAGCCCAGGCATGCTCCTTCAGCTTCGTTATTGACCTTTCCTCTTCTTAACTTTGCTTCTCGGAAGGGCAGATTATAAGTTTTCCTGGTACCATCCCTGACAGATTTCATAATAACATTATTAATACATTATCATTATTATCATGTTATTAATACATTATACATGTACAATCATGTTATTAATATATTATAATGTCATAATATTCACCATTAACATCATTTGGCCAATCATCCATTGCTCACGTTTACAACACAGTTCCTATATATAGCTACTTTCCCAGGTGGACTTGGTAGTCCCCCGAAAGACAGTATACCTATAGGCAGACATCAGTCCTGATTGGTGTGTAAGGGAGACATGACTCCAAACTGACTGAGAAGTTTTGAAGGGTGATGGAAGTAGAGAAGATAGACTCAGAGCTTGAGAGGATAAGATGTTCCTCATCTTGTGAAACAACCTGTGGAGGTTTTTGTTTCCTCCTCAGCTCCTGCATCCAGAGAGACAGAGAACCGATGACCACAGAAACACTGCCAGGTTTAGTGAGAAAACCCAAGTGATGCTTTCCCTTCTGAAGGTTCCTGTTAAGAGATGGTGAAGGTTGTGATTGGCTACTCACCTCTCCTGTAGCTAAGCAACAAGCCCCTTCCCTTGTCTGTAGTCATAAAATTACTGCTACCCCGTGTCAAAGGTCTGCATCTAAATACCTCTGTCCTCATCCCTTAAAGCAATACCACCTTGACACCTGATTTTGTTTCCATCACTTTTCTTTGATTTCTTTTACTAATTATATAAATTTAGCCTTAATATGTTGCTCACATTATTTTAATTTGAGCTCATCACTTCACAAGATACGTTTCTCTTTCTGGGAGTCCAGGTTGCTTGGAGCTTAGGCATGGACATGATTGTAACTGTGCTTCCAGCAGGACAGAATCTTATAGCCATTCTCTTAGTTTTTCTTAGTCTCATGTCCTTTGCTAGGGTTATTTTGCTTCAGAAAAGGATTCATATTTTGTTTGGCATTTTCCCCTAAGCAGATTTTTTGAGACAATTTTGTTTCATTTACTGGTTATATGCTGGAATTATTTTCCTGGGTGATTATTCTAGAAAAGATGTATTATTTACTATTTATTTATTTTTGTAGGGATATCTAGCAGTTATTCCAGACCAGTTTGGTTTCTCATATTCTATCTGATACTAACATGAAAATATTGCTATGAAATATATCCTGCTGAGTTTTATAAGAAATGTTTATAAGAAAGTTTTGAATGCCAGCTGTATGCATACTTATTTGCTATATGTTAGTACATAAAAAATTTATTGATACTGTTTTCATTAGTTTCAATTTATGCCTGGAGCTTTGACATTTTTTGCATAGTAGTTTATGAACAGAATATTAATTGCATAGAGCTTAGCTTGCTGTAATGGTTACAATTTTATTGCTTGAAATAACTTTTTTTGGTATTTATGATGCCACACATTATGCAGCCCCTTTAAAAAATGGTAGTTGAAACATTTGAATTGTATTATCACATGTTTGGTGTGGAAAATCATAGTCTTCATAATAAGTATAGACCTGATTTTAAGGATAGATATATTTAAATAATTTTACATAGGAATGTGAAGGGTTTAGAGGACTGTACAAAGGAGGTTACTAGCTTAAAAGCAGGTAAGATCATTCAGAAAATATTTGTGATTTTTTTTACACCTTCTGGATGCCTTCTATCCTCTGGTTTCCAGAGGGACTGACATTAAGAAATAATACCTGGAAACTTTGAAGCAGTTCACCATCTGAGAATGAAGAGTTATTAAAAAGTAAGATGCATACGAATGAAAAGGTTTTTCCATAGAGAAAATGAATGTCACTTCTATTGTGGCCTTGAGGACACATGTGGCCTTCTAGATCCTTAAGTGTGACCTTTTGGCTGAATCCAGTTAAAACCACACTTAAGGATGGAGAAGGTTCTACTTCTACCATCATCACTTAGTAACCTCCTCCTTTGATGTTCAGTAAATCCGTACATACTATCCAACCAAAATTCTGGTAGATGTTGTCTACTGATCTCCCAGAACACTCTTCTTTTCTTTTTTTTCTTTTAATGTTTATTTGTTTATTTTTAGTTTCCAATATTCATTTCCACAACATTTTGAGTTCCAAATTTTCTCCCCATCTCCCCACCTGCCTCCCCCCAAACACCATGCATTCTGATTACCCCTTCCCTCAATCTGCCCTTCCTTCTATCACACCTCTCCTTTCCCTTATCCCCATCTTGTCTCTGTCCTTGTAGGGCAAGATAGATTTCTATATCCCATTACCTGTATTTCTTATTTCCCAGTTGTGTGCAAAAACAAGTCTCTATATTCGTTTCTAAAACTTTGAGTTCCAATTTCTCTCCCTTCCTCCCTCCCCACCCATCCCCACTAAGGCAAATAATTAAATATAGACTATACATTTGTAGTTTTGCAAAATATTTCCATAATAGCCATGTTGTGTAAGACTAGCTGTATTTCCCTCCATCATATACTGCCCCCCATTTATTCTATTCTCTCTTTTGACCTTGTCTCTCCCCAAAAGTGTTTACTTCTAATTATTCCCTCATCCCATTTGCCCTCCCTTCTATCATACCCCCCACCCAGCTTATTCCCTTCTCCTCTACTTTCCTGTAGTATAAGGTAGATTTTCATATCAAATTGAGTGTGCATGTTGTTCCCTCCTTAAGCCAAATGTGATGAGAATAAGCTTCATACCTTTCTTCTCACCTCCCTCCCTTTTCCCCTCCATTGAAAAAGCTTTCTCTTTCCTCTTCTATAAGAAATAATTTGCCCCATTCCATTTCTCCCTTTCTCCTCCCAATATATTCTTCTCTCACACCTTAATTTTATTTTTTAGATATCATCCCATCCTCTTCAACTCACCCTGTGCTCTCTGTCTATATGTGTGTGTGTGTGTGTGTGTGTGTGTGTGCATATAATCCCCCAAACTACTCAAATACTCAGAAAAGTTTCAAGAATTACAAATATTATCTTTCCATGTGGGAATGTACACAGTTCAACTTTAGTAAATTGCTTATCATTTCTCTTTCCTGTTTAGCTTTTCATACTTCTCTTGATTCTTGTGTTTGAAAGTCAAATTTTCTATTCAGCTCTAGTCTCTTCATCAAGAATGCTTGAAAGTCCTCTATTTTACTGAATGACCATTTTTTCCCCTGAAGTATTACACTCAGTTTTGCTGGATAAGTGATTCTTGGTTTTAATCCTAGTTCCTTTGACTTCTGAAATATCATATTCCAAGCCATTTGATCCCTTAATGTAGAAGCTGCTAGATCTTGTGTTATCCTGATTGTATTTCCACAATACTCAAATTGTTTCTTTCTGGCTGCTTGCAATATTTTCTCCTTAGCCTGGGAACTCTGGAATTTGGCTATAATGTTCCTAGGAGTTTTTCTTTTCAGATCCCTTTCAGGAAGGGATTGCTGGAGTCTTTCAATATTTATTTTATCCTCTGGTTCTAGAATCTCAGGGCAGTTTTCCTTGATAATTTCATGAAAAATGATATCTAGGCTCTTTTTTTTGATCATGGCTTTCAGGTAGTCCCATAATTTTTAAAATTATCTCTCCTGGATCTATTTTCCAGGTCAGTTGTTTTTCCAATGAGATATTTTACATTGTCTTCTGTTTTTTCATTCTTTTGGTTTTGCTTTGTAATTTCTTGGTTTCTCACAAAGTCATTAGCTTGCATCTGCTCCATTCTAATTTTTAAAGAACAATTTTCTTCAGTGAGCTTTTGAACCTCCTTTTCCATTTGGCTAATTCTGCTTTTTAAAGCATTCTTCTCCTCATTGGCTTTTTGTACCTCTTTTGTCAATTGAGTTAACCTATTTTAAAGGTATTATTTTCTTCAGCATTTTTTTGAGTCTCCTTTAGCAAGCTGTTGACTTGCTTTTCATGATTTTC
Organism: Bettongia penicillata ogilbyi; assembly: GCA_023548195.1. NCBI lineage: Eukaryota > Metazoa > Chordata > Mammalia > Diprotodontia > Potoroidae > Bettongia > Bettongia penicillata. The sequence goes on along the minus strand of JAJHZJ010000121.1, from coordinate 1,883,119 downwards.
TTGCATAACTCTCATTTTTTCCCTAATTTTTCCTCTACTTCTCTTACTTGATTTTCAAAATCCTTTTTGAGCTCTTCCATGGCTTGAGATCATTGCATATTTATTTTAGAGGTTTTGGATGCAGAAGCCTTGACTTTTAGGTCTTCCTCTGATGGTATGCATTGTTCTTCCTCATCCAAAGGAATGGAAAAAAATACCTGTTCGCCAAGAGAGTAACCTTATGTTGTCTTATTCTTTTTCCCTTTTGGGGGCATTTTCCCAGCCAGTTACTTGACTTTTGAGTCCTTTGTCAAGAGGAAGGCATACTCTGGAGACCTCTAAGTTGTCAGTCCCTCCAAGGTGGTACAGTCAAGGGAGAGTAGTTTACACCTCTCCTGGACTGTGCTCTGGTCTGGTAGCAACCACAAACACTCTGTTCTGCCCAGCATCTGCCAGTGTGGTTCTCTCTCCAGAGTCACCCCCAGCTCCACCGCCAGCACTCTTCCTCAACCCAGGACTGCTACTCAGGCCTGAGACCCAGATCAGTGGCTCAATTCCCCCAAGGGCATTAAACAAAGGGCTCCAAAAATGGATGCTGCCACTGCAATGGCTGCTGCTTGTGGGGCCAGACTGTGTTCCCTTCTCCCCCAGGTGAATGAGCTTTCTCACTGACTTTTGAAGCTGCCTTTGGTATTTGTGCGTTGAGCAATCTAGGAGTCGCAGCTGCTCCTGGGGATTCACTCCTCTTCTTTCCAATCAAAATTCTGGTAGCTGTTGACTACTGACCTCCCAGAACACTCTCCTTTCCTCAATGAATTCAGTGCCTGGCTCACAGTATTTCTTCCTTAATACCTACTCTCATGCTAGATCTCAATATCCATTGTGATGCCCTCTCTAAACTCTCATTTCACAGTTCTTCAACATCTCAAACTGAATGTCTTTACTGTCAACATGTCCAAAACAAAACTCACTATTTTTCCCCTATAACCTGCCTCTCTCCCTAATTTGCCTATTATTGTTGATGGTACTGCCATCCTCCCTGTCACCCTGGCTTATGATCTAGGTGTTACCCACAACTCCTCAGTCCTCCCCTTTCTGTTGCCAGTGCCAGTCAATTTTGCCTTTGTAATACCTTTCACATATGTGCCCTTCTATCCTCTGACACTTCTACTACTCTGGAACAGGTTCTCATCACATCACTCATAGACTATCACAATAGCCTTCTAGTAGGTCTACCTGCCAAAAGCTATTCCCACTGATACCTACTCCTTTATTTAGGTACCTATTTAGGCACCTAAGCATGTCTTAGGGGATAACTAGGGGGCATAATGGAGAAAATCCCAGGAGTCAGGAGACCTGAGTTCAAATCCAGCCTTAGACATTTACTGGTCTGTGACTTAACCCTGATTGCCTTGGGGGGGAAAAAAGCATGAGTCTTACTATGTCATGTCCCTACTCAATAAACTTCAGAGGCTCCTTATTACCTTCAAGATCAAATATAAAATCTTCTATTTGGCATTCAAAGCCCTTAATAACCTGTCCCCCTTGCCTTTTACATCCTCCCCCATCTTCCATTTAGTGACTTTGTGATTCATTGACACTGGCTTCCTTGCTGTTCCACAAACAAGACCCTCTATCTCTTAGCTTCAGACATTTTCTTTGGCTGTCCCCAGTACCTGTAATGTTCTTCCTCTTCATCTGTACCTTCAGGATTCCCTAGCTTCCTTCAAGTCCAAGTTAAAATCTCACCTTCTATAGGAAATCTTTCCTGTTCTCTTGGAATGCTAGCATTTCCTTTTGTCAGATTATCTCCAATTTATCTTGTATGTAGCTTATTGGTACATAGCTATTTGCATGTTGCCTCTTGTGTCAGAACATAAGTGCCTAGAGGTGAGGGACTGTCTGTTACCTTTCTTTGGGTCTTCAGAGTTTAGTATATTGCCTAGCAAGTAGTGGACAATGAATGTTTATTGTCTGACTAATGTTTAGAAATATTACTTCAGTTATGGGTAAGGCCAGAGGTGGGGAATCTGTGACCTTGAGGCCATATGTGGCCTTCTAAATCCCTAAGTGTGGTCTTAATTGGATTCAGCCAAAAGATTGCACTTAAGGATCTAGAAGGGCATAAGTGGACTCAAAGCCACAGATTTCCCCATCCCTGGGCAAAACTGAGGTCATGCTACCTGCTGTAGATACATATTGTTTTTCAATCATGTTCAACACTCTGTGACCCCATGGACCATAACATCCATAGAGTTTTCTTGACATTTGCCATTTCTTTCTTCAATGGATTAAGGCAAACAGAGGTTAAGTGACTTTCCCAGGATCACACAACTAGTAAGTGTCTGAGACTGTATTTGAAGTTGGGTCTTCCTGACTCTAGGCCTGGCACTCTATCCATTAACACACCTAGCTGTCTCCTGTAAATAGATACTATAGTCCAAAATATAGAGTCTTCTTTGGACAGGAACTATGCCCCTGCAAAAGAACAGCAGGTTTGGATTCAATAGTTTGTTTTGTTTTGACAAGTTAGAGACTCAGTATGGTGGAGGCAAGACATTATGAGAAGCATATTATCATTTTATACAGAAAAGCAAACAAAAGAAGATATAATTAGTTGACCTTGATTTTTCAAGATAATTTCTCTTAGGTAGACACAAGCTCCTGACAATACTACCTAAAATGAGGGATGTTCTCCTGAACATGGACCATGAGGCTGCTAGGCAAAGGTCAGCATTGGCTGGCCCAGGATCTCCTTCTTGAAAGTGTACCACAAACGTGTAACAAAGGATGTACTATGAATGAGGAGCTACAAGCCCAGGCCCAAAAGTGATGAGAGAGGGAGCAAGCAGAGTTTAAAACCACTGTTCTAGGGCAGACAGAGGATCAACAAATGGGAAGAAAGGCCCAAAGCCCTGACACGTGATTTCTTCCATCAGACAAGATCCAGAATAACTAGAGCAGTGGTGTCAAACTCACATAGAAGCAGGGGCCACTGAACCTTGTAGGCTACATGTTGACTTTTAAAAATTGTACTTTTTTATATGTGTATGTATGTATACACTGTAGATACACACATATATACAAATTTATTAATATATCAACACATTAAAATCAGATAGGAAGTGCATTTTGATCTGATTCAGGCTACATGGGGGGTATAGGGGGGAGCGGTGTTCTGGGTCACATGTGGCCTATCTGTGGGCCATGTTTTTGACTCCTTTGCATTAGGACATGGGAATGAAGAGTTGATTGCACAAAAGCTGATATCTTCTTTTTCCAACTTGAGGCAGGGCCAGGGAAAGAGGTCTTCCTGACCCCAAGATGATGACCTCACTGTCTCACTGACCTCATCATCTGTTGCATTTCATGTAAGATTTGGTGTAGGATGATGGTAAAGATTGAGGATGTGAACTGCAGTGCCCTTCTGGGTAGCGGGGCTCAAGTTGACATTTCTCAATCTTTTTTAGTATGCTAGAGAAAAATACCTATAAAACCTATCGTGGGAGGTGAGGATCGGGGGGAACTTGGGTTTGTTGGATTGAGTGATCAATGCTGCATCAAGGTCATATCAAGGTGGGTTTGACATTCCCTGAGAAAGTTGTTTGTTATCCACAAAAAAGGAGACACTGTGACCCTGCTTTGTTCATATCCTAAGGGGCAGCTAGGTGGTGCAGTGGAGAGAGTGCTAGACCAGGATGACCTGAGTTCAGACCATTACAGATATGTGACCCTGGGCAAGTCACTTCACCCCTGTTTGCCTTGCTTTCCTCATTTGTAAAATAGGGATAATGATAGCATTTATCTCCCAGAGTTATTGTAAGGCTCAAATGAGATAAAAACTGGAAAGTTCTTAGCACAGTGCCTGACATATAATAAGTACTATATAAATCTCATCTATTTTTGTTATGATGAATTATTATTATCGTGGATGAGAAAAATTCCAGCCTTTCCAGAATTCTGGTGGGATACTGTAAGCAGCAAGTTGCCTTACCCACGAACTAATGTTTACTTATTGAGAGCCAAACGAAACTTTTATTGTCCACACAGATACAGGAAGTTTTGGAATCTGTCCTATACCAAGAGAATAATTGTCACTGAAGACCAATTAGAGTAGAGGCTTGACTTATGCCTTTTCCCCAAGCTTGAATTATTTTTTTAAATAATATTTTATTTTTTCCAATTAAATGCAAAAACAATTTTTGACATTCTTTTTTTCCTATCCCTCCCTCCCTTTCCTGTTCCCTTCCTGAGACACTAAGCAATGTGATAAAGGTTATATATGTGCAATCATGTAAAACATTTCCATATTAGTTATTTTGTGCAAGAAAACTCAAACAATGAAGAATGGAAGGAAGAAAAGGAAGGAAGGAAGGAAGGAAGGAAGGAAGGAAGGAAGGAAGGAAGGAAGGAAGGAAGGAAGGAAGGAAGGAGGGAAGGAGGGAGGGAGGGAAGGAAGGGAGGGAAAAATGGTATGCTTCAGTCTGTATTCAGATAACATCAGCTATTTCTCTGGAGGTGGATAGCATTTTTCATCATGAGTCCTTCAGAGTTGTCTTGCATCACTGTATAGCTGAGAATAGCTAAATCATTCACAGTTGTTTATCATACAATATTGCTGTCACTAGGTACAATATTCTCCTGGTTTTTCTCACTTCACTTTGTATCAGTTCATGTAAGTCTTTCCAGGTTTTTCTGAAATCATCCTGCTTTTCATTTCTTATAGTACAATAATATTCCATCACAATCACATACCACAGTTTGTTCAGCCTTTCCCCAATTGATGGGCGTTCCCTCAATTTCCAATTCTTAGCCACCGCAAAAAGAGCTGCTATAAATAGTTTTGTATGAATAGGTTCCTTTCCCTTTTTAAAAAAATTCTTTGGGATACAGACTTTGTAATAATATTGCTGGATCAAAGGGTATGTAGTTTTATACTCCTTTGGGTATAGTTCCAAATTACTCTCCAGATTCACTGAATCAGTTCACAACTCCATCAACAATGCATTAATGTCCCAGTTTCCCCACATTCCCTCCAAAATTTATCATTTTTATTTTTGTCATATTAGTCAATCTAATGAGTGTGATGGTACCTCAGAGTTGTTTTAATTTGCATTTTTCTAATGAATAGTGATTTAGAGCATTTTTTTTTCATATGACTACAGGGAGCTTTGATTTCTTCACCTGAAAACTGCCTATTCATATCCTTTAAGCATTTATCAGTTTGGGAATAGTTTTCATTCTTATAAATGTGACTCAGTTTTCTGTAAATTTGAGAATGAGGCCTTTATCAGAGACACTTGCTGTAAAACATTTTCCCCAGTTTTCTGTTCTTCTAATCTGGATTGCACTGGTTTTGTTCATGCACTAATTTTATATAATCAAAATTATCCATTTTACATTTTGTAATGCTCTCTATATCTTATTTTGTCCTTAATTCTTTTTTTATCCATAGATCTGAGAGGTAAATTATTCCAAGCTCTCCTAATTTGCTTGTTGTATCACTCTTTATGTATAAATCATGTGCTCATTTTGACCTTACCTTGATTATATGGTGTGAGTTGTTGGCATATACTTAGTTTCTACTTTTTGGCATATACTTAGTTTTAGGTTTCCCAGAAATTTTTGTCAAATAATGACAAGCTTTTGTCTCAAAAGCTGAGATATTTGCATTTATCAAACACAAGATTACTATGGTCATTTTCTGCTGTTTATGGTGTACCTAATCTATTTTACGGATCCAGTACTTTATTTCTTAGACAGTACCAGATTGTTTTGGTGCTTTAAAATACAGTTTGAGATCTGGTACAGCTAGACCAACTCCTTCACATTTTTTTCATTGATTCCCTTAATATTCTTGACCTTTTTTCCTTCTGGATGAATTTTATTTTTTTTCTAGCTCTATCAAGGAATTTTTGTAGAATTGTAATTTTTATTATATTGGTTCAGCCTAGCAACTATGAGCCATTAATATTTTTCTAGTTGCTTAGATCTGACTTTATTTGTGTGAAAAGTATTTTGTAATTGTGTCGTATAGTTCCTGGATTTGTTGTGGCAGGTTGACTCTCAAGTATTTTATATTGTCTACAATTATTTAAATTGTAGAATTTCTATTTTTATCTCTCGCTGTTGAACTTTGTTGGTAATATATAGAAATGGTGATGATTTGTGAGGGCTTATCTTATATCCTGCAACTTTGCTACAGTTGTTAATAATTAAATATTACATTATATCATCTGCACAGAGTGATAGTTTTGTTTCCGCATTGCCTATTCTAATTCCTTCAATTTCTTTTTCTTCTCTTATTGCTATAACTAGCATTTCTAGTATGCAGCTGAATAATATTGGTGATGATGGGGATTCTTATTTTATTACTAATCTTATTGTGAAGGCTTTTTGCTAATCCCCATTGCAGATAGTACTTGCTGGTGGTTTTATTATTTGCTGGTGGTGATATTATTTATCGTTATAAGGAGAGCTCCATTTATTCCTATGCTCTCTAGTGTTTTTAATAGGAATGGTATGATGCTTTGTCAAAGGTTTTTCTCCTCCATCTATTGAGATAATGATATTATTTCTGTTGGTTTTGTTATTGATCTAGTTAATTATACTGATAGTTTTCCTGATATTGAACCAAACTTGCATTCCTGGTATAAATTCAACCAGGTCATAGTTTATGATCTTTGTGATATATTGCTGTAATCTCCTTTCTAGCATTTTATTTAAAATATTTGCTTTCATTAGGGAAATTGGTCTACAGTTTTGCCTGTTTTCTCTCTTCCTGGTTTAGGTGTCAGCATCATACTTGCATAAAAGAAATTTGGTAGGACTCTTTGCCTATTTTTCCAAATAGTTTATGTAGTATTAGAATTAGTTGTTCTTTAAATGTTAAAAGTTAGCTAAACTTCTTGGCATTAAAATTAGCTATCACTAAGAAATTAGAAGACTAGATATGTGAAGCAAGACCCAAAATATAGATGGATAAATTCCATTGATATATTTTGACCAGTGCAAAGTTGGGGATAGCTTACCAAAGATAGGTAGCAACCCTGGTCTCCGTTGATTTGAGCATAAACTACAGACTTCATAAGACCAATGTGGAGGAAGATACCCTCTACAGAAACCATGTGACATTGCACTATATTACAATCAGAACAAAGTGTGAAAGCAATATGTGACACCCCCAAAATTGGACTACAGCCAAGTAGAAATATAGCTGAGAGCTTGGAACTGCCACTAGATAGCATGCCAAATTAATAGATAAATCTTGTTTTATTGAACCAATTTTCCTTGCCTTGGTTGTCTGTGATTGACAGTGAGAACAGATGGCTAATGAAGGACTAAAAGAAGAGATACAAGCCAAAAAGCAAAGAAGTGCTTCTAAAAACTTTACATCAAGGTCAAGAAAGATGAGGCATGAGAAAAAACCATGAGATTTCCTTTTTTCACAGAGCAGAGTCTGAGCAAGGTACACATAAAGCAAGGCAACATGTTATCAGCCACCATTTTGATATTTGGCAGGAAGTCTGAAAAGGGTTATCTAGAGCTGAAGGCTCAGTATAAAAATATCTTTCTCTGTGTGTGTATATGTGTGTATGTAATTGCACATGACATAGATCTCAATGTTGTATGCATCCATTAGTATGAATTAGTGTAAATCTATCATTTCAATGTCATGGAAAGAAAGACAGAAAGAGGCAAGGAAGGATGATGTTTTCTATGTACCAAGCATTTTTTCAGGTGCTTATGTTTGATGAAATTCACCTCTTAAGTTCATCTGGTTAAAGATTCCCATGCCCCATCCCTACCCCCAAGTTCCTTTATAACTAGTTCAACATTTTTCCCCTAAAATTGAGTTGGTGTTCTGTTCATTTGGATCTTTTACATTTTTGTAAATAATTCTCTGTTTCTTTCAAATTCTCAGTTTTGCTGATATGCAACGGAAACAAAAAGAAACTTTGAAAAAAGAAAAAAAAACCTTCCCTCAAGGAACTTACATTCTAGTGCATGTGTGTATGAGGATGGGGTATCACATATGAAAAGAGAGCTAAAGGGGGCTGGTTTTAAGGTCTAAAAGAGATAAGGAGCAGGGCCATGAGGGGAATAAAGGCTAGCTAGCCTGGGCCTCTCCTCCAAATGGATGTTCCAGGAAGAACTTACCAATGGTAGAAGGAGGACAAACTTTGCAGAGGGATAATCTCTGTTGAATGTTTTGATGGGGATGGGGATGGGATACTACTACTTTGCTGTGACAAATGATGAGCTGGTTCATTTTAGAATAACATGGAAATACTTATATGAAATAATGGCAAGTGAAGAGAGCAGAACCAAGAAAGCATTGTTATACAGTCTGAGAACTATTGTTAAAGAATAATTGTGAGCAACCAAATTATTCTGAGAACAATGCATACTCAAATCAACAATGAAGGAAGATGCTAGCCACCTCTAGAGTAAGAACTGATAAATAGAAGTATCCATAGTTTGGTTTTACAAATATTTATAAATATGAGTCAAAATGGTGACCTTCTCTAGTGTATGGTGGGGAGGGAAGAAGAGAAGGAGGGAGATAGTTCAGAACTTAAAATGTAACAAAAAATATGTAATTTATTTTTTTAAAAAAGAAAGAAAACGTACCAGAGTTACTGGGAGCCAACTAAAAAAGTCCTCAGGGAAAAAGTCATATGCTCAAGAACATATGCTAACAACTAGAAAGAGAAAAAATTAATGAACTGAATAAGAAATTCAAAAATTATACAATGAACACAAAATAGGGAGTCATAAAATTACAGAAGAAACAGGAAAGTTGGAATAACACAAACACTATAGAACTGATTTTAAAAATCTTTTAAATGCTAAAAAAATAGATAAATCTTTAGATAATCTGATTTAAAGAAAGGGAGGGGAGTCAAATTAATTTAAAAATGAGTAAAATGAATTCATAACAGAGAAGAAATAAGAATTATCAGACCCTTCTATACAATTATATGACAATGAAACTTAGAATTTAAAAGAAATAGAGGATTACCTACAAAAATAGAAACTATCCAAATTAACAGAATAACAACTGGAGAGCTTAATTCAATTTTAGAAAAATAATTTGAACAAGTGTCATGGGAGTTAAAAATCTTCCCTACTCATTTATAGGCCTCAGGTGGGGCTATTGAGGGAGGCTTGATTAGGGGAGGCTTGTTTTGTATGGAGGCCCACACCTTTTGCTGATTGCTGGTGAGGCAAGAGTATATGTACTCTGAGATGAGGTTTTGCTTTGGGACTTAGTTTTTAGAAGAAGGTTCTTGTGCCAGATGAGACTCTGGGCAGGTGTTTTAAGAAGCCCCTCCCAGCTTTGAAAACCCAGGTGTTGGTGCTTCTCTCTCTGGCAATGATGTATATATTGCCTATAGTCAGACAGTTGAAAGCCCTGTCTGTTAGTCCTGCTTGTATTTTTTTTTGTTGGTATGTGTGTTTGATTAAAGTGATTGTTGACCCCTCAAAAGTTTCTTTCCTTTAAGAAAAGCAGATCTAAGAACCTTTGCAACAGGCCCTTCTGTGTATACCAGGGTCCTTGCTACTACAACAAGCTATAAAGGAATGGAGTGGAAGGGTGAGGATTCTGATCCAGATGAATTTAGAGGTAAATTTTTTCAGTCATAAAAAAATTACTATCTATATTGTACAAATTATTCTCAAAAATTGAGAAAGAAAACATTCAAAATCCTTTTATAATCTAAATACAATCCCAATATCTAAATCAGGGAAGTAGAAGGTAAAAAAAGAGAACTATAGACCAGTCACTAATTAATAAATATTCTAAATTTTTCAACATAACACAGACAAAAAAGACTAGAGTAATACATGAAAAATATTATCAAATTTAATTTATACCAAGGATGAAAGGAAACTTCAATGATAAGAAAACAATTAACATAATTACATACAATATTTTAAACATTATTATATCTACACGTGGAGAAAATATTTGAGAAGGTAAAACATTAATCTACAATGAAAAATGTAAAAAACATAAGCACAAAAGAATTGTTTTAAATATGAAAAAATATATAAACCAAAAGCTAGCATTATATGTAAATAGGGAAACACTAGAAGTTTTTTCGACAAATACAAGAATAAAGCACAGATACCCCTTTTCACTACCCCTGTTATTTGATATTGTTCTGACAACAATAGCTAATAACAGGCCTGATAGCAATACAGTAAAAGAAAGAAGTCAAAGATATAAACATTGGTAAGGGAAAGATAAAATACCTCCATCTATACATGATTGTTTCTTAGGCCAATAAAGATTTGGTAATGAAATTGAGATAAGAGTTTCAGTAAATTAGCATGATATAAAATAACCCCCCCCAAAATCAATACCATTTCTACATAACAATCAAAAATCCAAGGAGAAATTACAGAAATGGAAGTCCCATTCAAAATAACTATAAATAGTGGTCAATAACTGGATACATATTCAATCCTCATGGGTGAATCATGCTAATATAATGAAATGATATCACTGAAATAATTATACATATTTAATGCTATACTAATCAAGCTGCCAAGATTATAATTTATAGAGCTACCTTTAAAAAATACATTGGACAAATAAAGGATCTATATAATATCTAGAGGGAATGGGGGGGAAAGTAGTTAAGAGAAAGAACAAGCACCTCCAGATCCCAAATTATCCTACAAAGCAATAACAATTTAAATATTTTTGGTGCTGATTAGAAAATTAGATTGGTGGGGGCAGAGCCAAGATGGTGGAGTAGAAAGATGCACCTATCTAGCTGTGCCCCCACAGCCCATAAAATATTTGCAAAAAATGACTCTGAATAAATTCTAGAGAAGCAGAAGCTACAAAATGACAGAGTGAAAGAGATTTCTATCCAAGGGCAACCTGGAAGTCCAACAGGAAAGGTCTATCATATGGGTCACAGAGTTGAGAGCAGTGCAGCCTTGGCCACGTGGCACCAACAGGAACAGGATGGGAGTAGGCCTCGGGTGCAGAATCCCTGGCACCAGCTGAGTTCCCAGATCCCTCAACCCACAAATGCCAAAGACAGTTTCAAAGGTCAGTGAGAAAATGCTTTCACCTGGTTGAGAAGGGAGCAGGGTCCTCCCCTAGCCCTGGCAACAGCAGCAGCAGCAGTGTCCATTTTGGGAACCCTCAGCCTAAAGCCCCTGAGGGAATTGAGCTATTGATCTGGGTCTCAGGCCTGAGTGGTGGTTCTGGGGTGAGGAAGAGTGCTGGTGTGATGAACCTGGTGGAGGCTCTGGAAAGGGAATTGTACTTACAAATCCTGAGAGGAAAAGCTTTGGTAGCTCCCAGACCAGAGTGCAGGCCAGGAAAGGAATAAACTCCTCTCCCTTGATTGTGCTACCTTAGAGGAATTGAGAATATGCAGGTCCCCAGAGTATACCTTCCTCTTTACAAAGAACACAAATGCCCAAAAAAGGGGGGAAAATAAGACTATAAAAGATTACTTTCTTGGTGAACAAGTATTTTCTTCCATCCTTTTGGATGGGGAGGAACAATGCATACCATCAGAGGAAGACCTAAAAGTCAAGGCTTCTGCATCCAAAACCTCTAAAATAAATATGCAATGATCTCAAGCCATGGAAGAGCTCAAAAAGGATTTTGAAAATCAAGTAAGAGAAGTAGAGGAAAAATTAGGGAAAAAATGAGAGTTATGCAAGAAAATCATGAAAAGCAAGTCAACAGCTTGCTAAAGGAGACTCAAAACAATGCTGAAGAAAATAATACCTTTAAAATAGGTTAACTCAGTTGACAAAAGAGGTACAAAAAGCCAATGAGGAGAAGAATGCTTTAAAAAGCAGAATTAGCCAAATGGTAAAGGAGGTTCAAAAGATCACTGAAGAAAATAGTTCTTTAAAAATTAGAATGGAACAGATGCAAGCTAATGACTTTGTGAGAAACCAAGAAATTACAAAGCAAAACCAAAAGAATGAAAAAACAGAAGACAATGTAAAATATCTCATTGGAAAAACAATTGACCTGGAAAATAGATCCAGGAGAGACAATTTAAAAATTATGGGACGACCTGAAAGCCATGATCAAAAAAAAGAACCTAGACATCATCTTTCATGAAATTATCAAGGAAAACTGCCCTGAGATTCTAGAACCAGAGGGTAAAATAAATATTGAAAGACTCCAGCGATCACCTCCTGAAAGGGATCTGAAAAGAAAAACTCCTAGGAACATTATAGCCAAATTCCAGAGTTCCCAGGCTAAGGAGAAAATATTGCAAGCAGTCAGAAAGAAACAATTTGAGTATTGTGGAAATACAATCAGGATAACACAAGATTTAGCAGTTTCTACATTAAGGGATCAAAGGGCTTGGAATATGATATTCCAGAAGTCAAAGGAACTAGGATTAAAACCAAGGAATCACCCAGCAAAACTGAGTGTAATACTTCAGGGTAAAAAATGGTCTTTCAATGAAATAGAGGGCTTTCAAGCATTCACCAGAGCTGAATAGAAAATTTGACTTTCAAACACAAGAATCAAGAGAAGCATGAAAAGGTAAACAGGAAAGAGAAATCATGAGGAACTTATTAAAATTGAACTGTTTACACTCCTATATAGAAAGGTAATATCTGTAACTCTTGAAACTTTTCTCAGTATTTGGGCAGTTGGAGGGATTGTGTGTGTGTGTGTGTGTGTGTGTGTGTGTGTGTGTGTGTGTGTGTGTATATATATATATATAGAGAGAGAGAGAGAGAGAAGAGAGAAAGAGAGAGAGAGAGAGATATGACAGAGGGCACAGGGTAAGTTGAATAGGAAGGGATGATATCTAAAAAAATAAAATTAAGATATGAGAGAGGAATATATTGGGAGGAGAAAGGGAAAAATAGAATGAGGCAAATTATCTCTCAAAAGAGGCAAGAAAAAGCTTTTTCAATGGAGGGAAAAGGGGAGAGGTGAGAGGGAAAAAAATGAAACTTCACATTTGGCTTAAGGAGAGAATAACATGCACACTCAATATGGTATGAGAATCTATCTTACATTTCAGGAAAGTAGGGAAGAAGGGGATAAATGGGGTGGGAGGATGATAGAAGGGAAGGCAAATGGGAGGAGGGAGTAATAAGAAGTAATCACTTTAGGGGAGAGACAAGGTCTAAAGAGAGAATAGAATAAATAGGAGGCAAGATAGAATGGAGGGAAATATAATTAGTCTTTCACAACATGATTATTATGAAAGTCTTTAGCAAAACTGCACATTTATAACCTATATTGAATTGCTTGCCTTCTCAGTGTTGATGGGTGGAGAGAGAGGAAAGAAGAGAAGTTGGAACTCAAAGTTTAAGGAATGAGTGTTGAGAATTGTTTTTCCATGCAACTGGGAAATAAGAAATACAAGTAATGGTGTACAGAAATCTATTTTGCCCTACAAGAAAAGAGAGAAGATGGGGATAAGGGAAGGGAGGGGTATGATAGAAGGGAGAGCAGATTGGGGGAAGGGGTAATCAGAATGCACCGTGTTTCAGGGTGAGGCAGGGAGAGATGGGGAGAAAATTTGGAACTCAAAATCTTGTGGAAATCAATGTTGAAAACTAAAAATAAATAAATAATAAAAAAAGAATTAGATCAGTAAACAACTAGATAAAGAAGAAAAAATTTATTAAATTTAGTGATCTAGACTTCAGTAAAGTCAAGTGTATAAAATACTTGGGGAAAAACTCCCTGTTAGACATAAAAGAACTAGAAAAACTAAAAGACAGTTTGACAGAAATCAGGTTTAGATCAACATCTTAGGCCATATACTACAATAAGATCAGAATGGATGTGCAACCTGAATACTCAAGGTCATACAATAAGCAAATCAAAAAAATAAGCACCAGATCAGGTATCTTTCACAGTTAAATCTAGGGGGAAAATTATTAACCAAACAAGGAACAGAAGAAATAAAAACATTTTTTTAAAAAATTGACAGATAATTTTAGTTGTACCAAACTGAAAGACTATTGCATGAATAAAATCAATGCAATTAGCATAAGAAAGGAAACAGTCAACTATGGGGGAGAATCTTTGCACCAATTATCTTCAATAAAGATTTTATATTTAAGATCTGTAGAGAGCTAATATCAATATGTGACTAAAAGTCATTTCCCCATGGATAAGTGGTCAAAGAATATGAACAAATAGTTTTCCAAAAAAAATAAAAATACAAACTCAACCATATGAAAGACTGCACCAGATCAAAATTGTGCCAAATATTTAGGGAAATGCAAATAAACACAGCTCTGAGGTTTCATCCCATGCTTGGTGAATTAGCAAAAATGACAAAAGATGGAGAGAAAATGGAAAGAAAAGTGAATGAATACACTATTGGTGGAGTTGTGAATTGATTAAATCATTTCAGAAAGCAATTTGGAATTATGCTACTAATTAAGTGAACATATCTTTTGATCTAGAGAAAACACCAATATCCCACTGAGAGGTAAAAGGTGGAGAAGTCCCATATACCACAAGATATATAGAGCAACACTTTTTGTAGTAATAAAGAGCTAGAAACAAAGGGGATGCCTGTTAACTGGGAAATGGCTAAAAAATTGTAATGGAACATTATTATTGTGTTCCATAAGAGACAGTAAAAATGAAGAATACAGAAAAATATTATTGGTGAAAATGAAGTAGAACCAGCAAAACAATGTGATCAATGAATACTGTGTAAATATAAATTTAAAAATTCAAAGTTGAATGATACATAATGATAATGACTAAATTTATTTCTGAAGAAGTACGATAATGCACCTCCTCTTCTTTGTACAGGTATAGAACTCTGCATATGATGCCAAACTTATTGATATGTTGATTAGTTTTGCTAAACTACTTTTTCTTTTCTCTTTTTTATTCCTTGTTAAAAGACTTGGGGGGAGGAGCCAAGATGGCAGAGTAGAAAGATTCATATATGCTAGCTCTGAACCCACAGCCCATAAATTACCTATAAAAAGAACTCCCAACGGGTTCTGGAGCAGTGGAAGCCATGCAGCAACAGAGTGGAGGAGATTTCTGTTCCAGAGAGCCCTGAAAAACCGTCACCAAAGGTCCACTGCACACTGGACCTAGAATGGAGCCCAGCCCTGCCTTGGCTGCATGGCCAAGTATAAATAAGTATTCAAGGAATCCACCAATCCCCTCCTGAAAGAGATCCAAAAAGAGAAACTCCTAGGAACATTGTGACCAAATTCCAGAATTCCCAGGTCAAGGAGAAAATATTACAAGCAGCTAGAAAGAAACAATTCCAGTATTGTGGAAATACAATCAGGATAACCCAAGATCTAGCAGCTTCTACATGAAGGGATCGAAGGGCATGGAATAGGCTATTCCAGAAGTCAAAGGAACTAGGACTCAAACCAAGAATCACCTACCCAGCAAAACTGAGTATAATACTTCAGGGGAAAATATGGTCTTTCAATGAAACAGAGGACTTTCAAACATTCTTGATGAAAAAGACAAGAGCTGAAAAGAAAATTTGACCTTCAAACACAAGAATGAGAAGAAGCATGAAAAAAGTAAACAGCAAAGGGAAGTCATAAGGGACTTACCAAAGGGGGAACTGTTTACATTCCTACATGGAAAGACAATATTTGTAACTCTTAAAACTTTTCAGTATCTGGGTAGTTGGTGGGATTACACACACACACACATACACACACACACACACATGCACACACACACAGAGACAGAGAGCACAGAGTGAATTGAATAGGATGGGATCATATCTTTAGAAAAATTAAGGCAAACCGTGAGAGAGAAAGATATATTAGGGAGTGAGAGAGGGTGAAATGGAATGGGGCAAATTATCTCTCATAGAAGAGGCAAGCAGGAGACTTTTTAGTGGAGGGAAAAAGAGGAGAACTGAGAGAAAAACATGAAGTTTACTCTCATCACATCCAACTAAAGGAAGGAATAAAATGCACACTCATTTTGGTATGAAAACCTATCTTACAATACAGGAAAGTGGGGGGAGAAGGGGGATAAAGCAAGGGGGGGGGGGGATGATGGAAGGGAGGGGCAATGGGAGGAGGGAGCAATTTGAAGTCAACACTTGGGGAGGGACAGGATCAAAAGAGAAATTAAGAAACAATGTGGGGCAGGATAGGATAGAGGAAAATACAGTTAGTCTTACACAACACGACTATTATCGAAGGTCATTTGCAAAACTACACAGATATGGCCTATATTGAATTGCCTGCCTCTTCCCAAAGGGAATGGGTGGGGGGAGGGAGGGATGGGGAGAATTTGGAACTCTAAAGTTTTAGGAACAACTGTTTAGTATTGCTGTTGCTACTAGGAAATAAGAAATACAGTTAATGGGGAATAGAAAGTCATCTGGCCCTACAGGACAAAAGAGAAGATGGGGACAAGAGAAGGGAGGGATGATAGAAGAGAGGGCAGATTGGTGACAGGGGAAAAGTAGAAATGCTCAGTGTATTGGGGTGGTGGGAGGGGACAAATAGGGAGAAAATTTGGAACCCAAAATTTTGTGAAAATGAATGTAAAAAGTTAAATAAATAAATTTATAAAAAGTAAATAAATAAAAATAAAAGACTTGGCCCTTTTGGGTAGGGAAGGCTGAGGAATATATTGGGAAATGACAATGATACAAAGACACAAAAAAAACTTATGTAAATATATGTCATACACACATGCACACACACCCACACACACACACACACACACACACGGGACAACTAGATAGTGCAGTAGCTTGAGTGTTGAAACTGGAGTCAAGGAGACTTGACTTTATGAGTTCAAATCCAACCTCAGACACTTACTAGCAGCATGACCCTGGGCAGATTACTTAACAATTTCCTCATCTATAAAATGGGCAGGCGAAGGAAAGGTAAAACATTCTAGTGTCTTTGCCAAAAAACCTAAAATTGAATCACAAAGAGTTAGACACAACTGATAGTAACAACAGTAACAATAAATATAAATATTTTATGTGTGGTATATACATTACATATTATGTATATATATACATACATGCACACAGACACACGTGTGTTTGTATAAGTGTATGTATATAATTTTGTGTGTAAAATGGAAAGAAGTTAGTTCAGAACTGATTAACTGCCCCAGTGTAAAAAGTAGTTATTAATCAATTCATGCCAATCTAATGGGAGGTCGTGGTGCCATTGCCCTTTTGTTCTCGACATTGTTTTAATGGCTTGGATGGAGCTATGGGTAGTATGCTTATTCAATATTCAGATCACACAAAACTGGAAGAGATTTATTAGATGACAGAATTAGTATTCAGGAAAGATCTTTAAAGGCTGAATCTAATAAGTTAAATCTGAATAGGGATCATAGATCTAGAATGGACAGGGACCTCAGAAGTCTTCTAGTTCAACCCTCTCACTTTATAAAAGATAAATGTAAAGTCATAATCTAGATAGAAAGAAAATCTACCTAACCTAGCTAAAAATTAGTTCACGTGAAAAAAGACCTAGTGTTTAGGGACTGCCAACTTAATCTGGGTCATCAGTGCAAAAGGAAACCAAAAAGTAAATGCCTTCTTTGGGTAAATTAGTAAAAGTAGAATGTCCAGAGTAAGGGAAGGAATAGTCCTACTATATATAATTTGCCCCTATTGCATCATATTAGGATGGTTGTATCCAGTTCTGGGTGACACATTTTAGAAAGGACATTGACAAACTGGAGCTCAGTCAGAGCAGGGAGATGAGGTGAGAGAATTTTAAATGATGCCATACAATAGCAATTGAAGGAACTATGATGGCATAGTAGATAAATTGCAGGAGGTAGAGTCAGGAAGTCCTTGAGCAGGAATCTTGTTTCAGATACTCAATAGTTTTGTGAACCTGGGTTAGTTGCTTAACTTCTCAGATTCAGTTTCCCCCATTTATAAAGAGGGAATAGTTATAGCACCTAACTTGTAGGGTTGTTGTGAAAATCATGTGAGTTAATACATGCAAGGAGCTTTGCAAACCTTGTGCTATGTTCATGTTTGTGATTATTTGAATTATAATTAGTCTCACTAAAGAGAGAAGACTGAGAAGATACATAATATCTATTTCCATATATTTGTATGTTTGTCAAAGAAAGGAGAGAATAAACTTGTTCTGCTTGTCTCTGGAGCATAGAACTTAGAATACAAACTTGTTCAGAATTGGGCACGGATTATATTGGTGTACCTCTAAATCTCTTCCAGCTTTGAGGAGTCTAGGATTTGGGGGGCAGGTAGGTGGCGCTAGCATACCAGACCTGGAGTCAGGGAGAATGTTCTCCCTGAGTTCAAATCTGCCCTCAGACACTTATTCATTGTATGTCCCTGGGCATGTCACTTAGCCCCATTTGCCTCAGTTTCCTCATCTGTAAAATGAACTGGAGAAAAAAATGGCAAACAACTCCAGTATCGTTGTCAAGAAAACCCCCAGTGAAGTCACAAAGAGTCAGACACAACTGAAACATCTGAACAAGAACTTTTGTCATGTAGAACGACCCTTCAAATGATCATGAAATCATTTTGATACGTTTCTTTTTACGTTGTAAAGTGCTAGGACACTTTTCACAACAAAATTAAATTTGATAATCATTAAGGATACTTAAAATCATTAAACCAAAGTCCCAGGAAAAACACTAGTAGCTAGGGCTCTCAGCATCTACTTTATAAAAAGTGCAGAGAAATGGAAAAAGCACTGATTTTGAGGCAGAAGATCTGAGTTCCAGTCCAAACTTCCACTCTAATTACCATGATTACTTATGTGGGAGATAGTACAGTGTAATGATAAAATATTGGAGTGGGAATCAGGAAAGATATGGATTAAAACTTTGACTTCAGATTATTTTTAGCTGTGTGACCTTAGGAAAGTCACTTAGCCTTGGTTCAACTAAAAAAAAAAGTTTTGTAAAGAATGCTGCTACATTAAAATGAATTAGTATTATCATGCAATCTTGAACAAGTTGTTCATGTCTGTGAGTATCAATTTCCTGATCTGTAAGATGAAGATAAGGATCCTTGTCACATACCTCACAGGGTTTTTGTGAAAAAAAATTATTCCATAAATTAAAAAGCAATATATAGATATGAGCTGTCATTATTATTTGAGAAGACTTGAGGTATAGTGCAAAGAGTCCTGGATTTGAGGTCAGGGGATCTTCTTGTCTCTAATATTTATTATCCCTATTTTGCAATTGAGGAAACTGAGGCAAACAGTTCAACGACTTGCCCAAGGTCACCCAGCTAGTAAGGGTTTGAGGCCTCATCTGGACTCATCTTCCTTATTTCAGGCCCAATGTTCTATTTGTATGACCTTGGGGAAGTCTTTTAAAGTCTCTGAGCCTCATATGTAAAATAAGAGAGTTGGACCAGAGGTCCTCAAAGGTCCTTTCCATCTCAATCTATGATCCTACAACCAAATGGGCAGCTAGGTGGCACAGTGGATAGAGCATTGGGCCTGAAGTTAGGAAGACCTGAATTCAGGTTTGGCCTCAGAAACCTACTGTGTAACACCAGGCAAGTCACTTAACTCTGCCTCGCTTTCCTCATCTGTCAACTGAGCTAGAGAAGGAAATGTCATACCACCCCACATATCTTTGCCATGAAAATCCCAAATAGGGTCACAAAGAGTCAGACATGATGGAAACAACTGAACAAAAAACACAACCAAACACTTCTGAGGACCCTAAATTTTGATTGTTTACATTAGAATAATAACATCCATTACTATCTCCTGAGTAAGCAGGGCTTTCGCTCTAATTATACAATTAATTCATTAGTAGCCTCTGTGAGAAATGTAAAATGTTTTCTAATAACATAATAAATTTGAAGGAGAATAGTATCCAGGAATATTATTTATGGATGATGAGAATATTATTAGTCAAATTAATGGGACCATGTTCCCCAGATGTCCAATAAATCACACTTGCAGATTATGTTTTTTTTTCCCTTTAGAGCTCCACCACATAGATTTGAATATGAAACAACTACGAAGACAGAGTTATTTGTAATCAATTTGAAATGGAAACTCAAAATTATTTGAATAAAATATGTATGATTCTAAAATATTTTTAAATGCAATTATACTTCTAAGAGGCAAAGTTTTATCTTCTTTTCTGTTTATCATTTGGATTTCAAAAAGATGAAGATATGTAGAAGGGAAAGGAAGGGCATTTGTTGTTTAGGTGTTTTAGTCATGTATGCCTCTTTGTGACCCCATTTGGGTTATCTTGGTAAAGAGACTGGAGCGGTTTTCCATTTCTTTTTCCAGCTCATTTTACAGATGAGGAAACTGAGGCCAACAGGGTTAAGTGACTTGCCCCAAGTCACACAGTTAGTAAGAGTGTGAGGTCAGATTTGAACTCAGACCTTTCTAAACTCTATCCGCTGTGCCATCCAGCTGCCTGATCAGCGCATCAAATGTGTCTGTGCTTTGGGCAAATACACTGATGATTAGTCATTGTATAGAATAACTCAGGTCTTAAGTTAAAGTAGAGCTATATTTATTAGCATCATGGGATCATAGATTTATAGCTGAAAGGGACTTTCAGTCCATCCTTGTCATTTTACATTTGAGGCAACTCAGGCCCAGAAATGTTAAGTGACTTTTCCAGGGTCATCCAGTTAGTTAATGTCTGAGGTAAGAACTGAACCCAGGTCTTCCTGATTCCAATTCTATATCCTATCTACTATGCCATGCTGACTATGCCTAATACATAGTAAGACTTAATAACTACTTATTAACTTCTTTTTCATCCCCCTTATCTTTTTTTACTGGATTATACAGGTAGAAAGAGCTAGAAGAGACTGTAGAGGTCATCTAGTAGAAGCCACCTTAGGTATATAACTGTAGAAAATGGGATATACAGGAGAGATGTTTTATGAAGGTAGCAGCCCCAAGACTTGGCAACAGATTAAATATGTAGGTGAGCACAAGTAAGGAATCAAATATGACACCAAGGTTTCTAGGAAGATGGTACCTTTGAAAGTAACATGGGTGATGGCCCAGGAAAGAACTAAGGAGTCAAGGAATTGGGGATCACAGTAAGAACCAAGAATAGGATTGGGGTTACAGATAAAGAGATGGAGTGACAACAGATCATGAGCAGATAAGGAAACTTCAGAATTTGTGAATATGAAAGAATAAATAAGGCGTATTTAGGGGTGATGGCAAGATCAAAGATATAGCCATCTCAATGTCTATGTATAGTTGAATTGGGGTGGAAGAATATGTCATGCGAAATGAGTAATTTGAGGAACTGGAAGGTAGGATGTTTGAGGGTGTATCAATCTGAACATTGAAGTCTCCTAGTTTGAGGGCAAGAGTTGAAGAGGAGAGAGACTTTGAACTAGCCACTGAATTTCTTGAGAGGAGAGAGTCCTAGAGGTCTGTAGATAACAGCTCCCAGAATCTTAATTGGGTGATAAATACGCATTGAATGAACCTCAAATGAGGATAGCTTCGTTATCTATGGAGCAAGCATTCCAGAGAGCATGGTAGAAGGAGTAGGTAGCCTCAGACTGGGACATTGGGGCTTGGGGTGGGGGATGGATCTTTCATCAGGGATGGAGAATGGCATTTGAACAATGATAGTTGAAAGTTCAGAGTCACTGGTACAGGGTAAGGGTTTGATGGGGTGAGAGTTTGCCAATCACTGAGGAATAAGTTCAGATAGACTATCACCATCCTTATGGGCCAAAATCTTTTTGGATGCTTAACCTACAACCTAATGAATTAGCTATACCTCCCAGCTCTGTGTCATCCAAACAAATGAAAATCACATCCAAACTTTCATCTAAGTCACTGATTAATGTTGATCAGAAAGTGGCAGGGTGGGAGGGGAGGAGGGGGAGCAGCCAAGGAAAGACCCTTGAGGTATTACATTAGCAACTTCCTCTAAGTTGACATCAAATAGTACTCTTTGAATTCAACCATTCCACCATTTTGGAATCTACCTAAGTATACAATATTCCTGCTCAGATCTCTCTTTTTCTCTTTTCTTCTCTATGTGTCTGTCTATTATCCACAGAATAGCACGAAAGACTCAGTCACATGCTTTGGTCATTTCCAGGCATACTGTATTTATGGCATCTCCCTGATTTTTCAGCCTTGCATGCTTTGAAACCAGTTGATCCATGATTTTTATGGATCTATAGCTACTCTCTCTACCAATCCCTTTACATTTTATATTGTGTAATTCTTACTCATAGTTTTTAATAGGTGACTCAGTGGATAGAGACTGAGGCTTGATTTAGGAAGAGTTCACATCCAGCCTCAGATACTAGTCCTGTTCCCTTGGACAAATCACTTTAATTTCAATTTCATCTGCCAAGTGAAAATAGTAATAATAGCAACTATCTCCCATAGTTATTGTGAGGATAAAAAAATGAGGTAATATTTATAAAGCACATGGCAAATCTTAAAGCACCATCTAAATGCTGATTAGTATTATTATTTACATGATGCACAGGTTCTTTTAGTATTTCATAGCTATCAGGTCAGGACTTGAACTATTATCTCTTTTCCTTGCAAGCTAACAAGCCCACCTCCTTTCCCAGAAATAAATGTCTTTGATGTCTCTTACATCACTGATAGCACGCAAATTGAAACTGACATTATCCTGCTACTCTCTACGCGCAACCACCGTGTGTCTTTCCATTGTCCTTTGGTTCACTTGCAATCATTTTTCTTCCTAGACCATGATGTTCTATGATTTGCAGTTAGCATCACTGAAAGAATACTAGTACTTCTTTAAAAGTTGGACTTCCATAGCAGGGAGCACAGTGGGATCAGTGAAAGTGCTCATTGGTCTCTGATATTCAGGCCAGCCTGAGCCACTAAGTCCTTTGACTCTAGCATAGTTCATTGTCTATCTACAGTGTGTGTCCAAGATATATGAACTAATAGACTGGTTAAAGGGTCATACTGTTTAATTGCCTATCATAGTCTGGGCAATATGCATTCTTTATTCACTTGATTTTTCCCATGCAGATTATTAGATCGATCTTTTTTTGAATGACTCTTGAAGAGGACCATGACATCAAGATGATGACATGATTTGCAGTTGACTTTGATTTGAGTGAGGGAGGGCTGTGCAAGGTCACCAGCCTCACTTTCTTCTCCTGAGCCATCTGGGTCCAGTGGCCTGATATTCATCAGGACTGCTAGAGATGGCCCAGAATGCAATGGCTAAGGTCTTAAAGCATTCTCACTTTCAGTGAGATCCACTATGCATCTCATCAAGGAGGGGAGACAGCATGATGTTATCTGCAAATAAGAGTGTTGAGAGCGCTTCACTATCTCTAGGCAATACATCCTTCTCCCAAGGCTATCTTTGTTCCATTGACACTAGAAAACACATTTGGCATTCAAGCAGATGGCTCTATGTTTATGCCTCTCTTGATATTGACACTAACAAGAAAGTTGAAAATATTATCTTGGCTACTGTACTTATCATGAAATCTCATATTCCATAATAGAAATGGAAGTTGTTATTATATAATCATAATATATTCATGAGAAACACCTTGTTAGAAAAGAGACTTTGCAGTTACATTTTGTTGTAATAAAGTATTTATATAGTGCTTCAAGGTTTACAAAGTGCTTTATAAATATTATCCCATTTTATCTTTACTATAACCTTGGGAATTGTGCTATTATCACCATTTTACAGATAAAATAAACTGAGACAGGCAGAGGTTAAATGATTTGCACAAGATAACACAGTTAATAAGTGTCTAAGGCTGGATTTGAACTCAGTTTTTTTTCAAACTCCAGGTCTAATGTTCTATTATAAAGCACATTACAAAACTTAAAGCACTCTCTAAATGCTAATTATTATTATGTAAACAATGCGCAGGTTATTTTAATATTTCATGGGCACCAGATCAGGACTCAGGATTACTACTGTTCTATCCACTGCACCACTCAGCTGCCTTTCGTGAGTCAGTTGTTTGCTGGGAATTTTTTTTTTTGGTAATCAACAAACAATAACCGAAGTAGAATTTTATATTTTCTACATGTCTCAGTCATGACATGAAGCAGTGGTCTCTTGTAAAAACAAATCATCTTCAAAAGCTTATTTATGTCTTCCTCTAGGAGTATATCCCTTTATAGATTTTATAGAGGTAACCAAGTAGACATGTGTGTTCTTGGTTCTGGCTATTTTCTTGATTATTTATTTGTAAAAATTCTAATCATATCATTTTCATTCTTTTGAACTCAGCCTCACTTAAATGCTAGCTGTAATTATTATTATTGATATCGTTATTCTAACTATGTTGTCCTTTCCATGGAGAACCCCCCTTTTTTTTATTTAGGGACCCAATTACAGATGTAGGTATATTTCAATATCACCTACTTTCTAATTTGGTGTGAGGGCTATTGTTTAAAAAAGCACACACACACTCTAAAAAAAAACCTGACTAAATTTCTTTTTTTTCTTTCTTCCCTCATCATCCTATTTGTCGCTCCATAAAACAGACCTATGCGCCTGTTTCCTATGAATATTTTAATGATCTAGTCTTTCTCTTTTTTCCCATAGTGGCTCCTTGATAATTTGATAAAGTAAAGAAATACAGCAAAGGCTGGAAAATATGATCTCTAAACCAGAATTGTCAACTTCAAGGCTTACAGGCTGCCCCCAAACCCCCAAGTGCTGTTGAAACCAGGCTATAATGTAACTGGGAAATGTTGAGTAGAATACATAAAAATCTAATACAATACAGATGATGTTAATGTGTGATTTTCTCAGTCAATATATAGCCTGCAGAATTTTTATTTAAGTTAATATCACTGCTTTACACCAGTGATTTTCAAGCCTTAGAGACTGGGCTACATTTTTGGTTTTACTTAACATGTGACAGAGCAAGGCAGATCTACTGCTGGACATCAGAGTAGATAGATGATAGAGCAGACACACCAATTGGAAGGTCTACCATGGCCCTAACACAGCTGCCTCTATAGCAAAAGAATGAGGAAGCTGGCCAGCAAGTAGACACACCCTACTGTGATGACCCTTCAAGGAGATCAGGAATATAAAGCCAGCCTGCAGCCAATCCCCACTCTACCAGCATTAACTATTGCTGGTAGACGTTGACCTACCTTACTTCCTGTCTTGCTGCTCTCCTGCTATGGTCTAGGACTCTGATTTTCGTAGAAGGTCAGAACCAGAAGGGACCACAGTGATTATCTAATCAAATCTCTTCATTTTCCATTTAAAAAAACAGAAATCTACAGAGAGGAAGTGACTCACCTAAGGTCACTTAGGTAGTAAGAGGCAAAGTCAAGATTTCTGTCACCAGGTCAAAGACTTTCCCCACTAAACCATGCCTCCCCAACTTTCATTATTTTTCCTGGATCCCATTGAGGACCTACTTTGCTAAATTATGAAGATACAATTTTTGCCTCTAGATCTTTGGAACTTTCTTTTGGCTGACCCCTTAGCAAATTGTTCATTGCAGATAAGCCCCAATACCTACCTGTTCCCCAATCAGTCATTGATGGAACTAATCCCACACTCTTAATTTCATTCCTCCCCATGTTGCATTCCTAATTCTCCATAGTTTTTCTATCAAACCACAAAAATTTCTTCATTCTGCAATTTCATTCTTTCCATCAATTTCTCACACTGGAAGTACCCTCCAACCTGCAGCCTCTTCCTCTATGGTTTGCTGGTTCCTTCCAGAATCTCCATTTTAAGGAGGATATTCAGGTGAGCCATGTCTTCATTCCTCTCCGGGTTGCACTCTGTTCCCCTATATAGTCAGAGAATTTTAGTTCTGATTTTTAAAAGACAGGTATTTTTTGAATGTTAATTTATGAAGGCCATCATTTATTCATTAAAGACAGACACAGATAACATTCAAAACAGGAAACAGTTTCAAGAAATGAAACCTCTGGCAGCATAGAAAAGAGCTGCTTATGGATTTAAGACAAAACTATCTTTTAAGAGCTGATCTGCAGAGAAGAATAGACTCCAGGGAATCTAGGTTAGCCACCTGCTCAGGGTCTCTTGTAAAACTTCATGAAAAGATAAAGAACATTTAAACTCAACTGTAATGAATCATATTGGTCACGTGTATTCTTTACAGGTACACCTCATCATTATTGTAGTTTGTGCCCATTTTTCTCATGGATAGTTTGTATATTTTTGGGAGAGTGTACCACAGGCTAGGGCAAGAAGATGGAGGGAGGGGTGTTTTGTAACTACTCTTTTTATCATGCCATCTTAGCAAAATGCCTTTGTTTTGATCTGATTGTGTTTTCTGCTTGACTAAAAAAAGTAAGCTCACTCATTGGGGATAATGACCTGTAGTTTTAGGAGTATGGATTTATAGGGTTACCTCTAGAACAGGGATTCTTAACATTTCTTGATATGGACCCCTTTGGCAGAATGGTAAAAGCAATGGACCCCTTCTCAAGAACATTTTCAAGTATTGAAGGAAATACTAAACTTCTGTTAGAAAGTCATGAAAATAAAGACGTTAGGGTTTTTTTTCATCCAAGTTCCAAGTTGAAATCTGTTCACAGATCAAGAAATCCTTGGATTCCAGTTGAATGATCCTGCTCCAGAACCTATAAGAATAGCTGCCCTACTGAGGACACAGTCCATGAGTGAGTTAGGCAGGTAGTTTCTGTAGGGACCATTAATAATAATTACTAACATTTATATAGTATTTACTATATGCCAAGCACTGTTATCTCATTTGATCCTTATAACAACATTAGGAAGTAGGTGCTGTATTATCTCTGTTTTACAAGTGAGAAAACTGAGGCAGTCAGACCTCAAGTGACTTGCCCAGGGTTACAAGTATCTAAGGTCAAATTTGAACTCAGGTCTTCTTGATTCCAGACTCAGCACTCTATCCATTGTGTCGTTATAACCCTTCTTAGCATTTAACACAGTGCCTTGAACATACTAGACCTTTGGTAAAAAATATTTCTGAATTTAAAAATATAGTTTAGGATTTAAAACATACAGTGTTTCTTACACAGATCAACAAGGTTTATTACTGGGGCATATTAATATTCTCTCCCCTTGTTCTACCTCCCCCCCAATCTAGGATGCTTTCACAAACAGCTTCCCCCGTCCCTGATTCTAATGTGTTTATTTTAGCCCTGACTCACAAGATAGTTTTACTAATAGGAAACAAGGGGAAAAGTAAATGTAAGTTGGTGAATCAGCTCCATTCCTCAAGCAATTTAGTGAGTTCTTTTCTAAAGAACTCTCCAGTGACTCACATAAGCTGGAGTATATTAAGCAAAAGGGAACATAGACCTGCTAAAATGTCACAGTCCTCACACACAGATGTTTTCTTTTTTTCCCTTAAGGAAAAAAAATCTATTCCTGATCTAGTCTTTTCTGGCAATCTCAGCCCTGAACTTGCAGAATTTTCTTACGGGGCTAGTTTGGAATATAGAATGACAAGTAAACTAATGTCTACCACTACAACACTGACAACTATAATTACAGATGTGTCCAGGGGTTTCTAATAGGAGACTTAGAAGTTCTGGCCAACCACTTTATAACTGGAGCCTAGAATTGTAAAGTTGTAGATCCTTAGAGACCTGTGATTTCATTTCTGGCAGGAATGCAGGATAAAAGTAGCCAGCCTCACCCAACAAATTCCAGGTTTCCTAAATGTCTTTGATGAGGTTTGAAAGGAATACTCCTATCCTAACTCAGACATTAGGTTGTATTCAAGTAGTGGCAGCTGAGGTGGAAGTAAAACAGCCATAAGGTCAGAAAATGCCATCGGCTCCTCTGGCTGGCTGTGGGTCTGAATCACAAAGAGTTAAAATAAACCCTGGGAGTATGAGCTAAAAGAGTTGAGTCTTCTCCCCCATGGGGAAAAGTTTATTTAGCAGCTACTATTCAGAAGAAAGCCAGCAGGTGGCAGCATCAGAGAGTCAGCAGAAACATTAATAGATGGCAGACAAAGAAGACCAAGTAGACTGGTAGAGGACTCTAGCCATTTGTAGAAGGAGTGCTATTGCCATATGGCATCACCAGTGCAGCAGATGAAAGAAGCAGCTCTGGGAGGAAACAGACCACAGCAACAGAGTTGAAAGGGGATTCCAGGGGAGATGTAGCCCTAGGATTGTGGATTATTAATGAATCAACCAGCCAATACAAGCTGTGTACCATGCAGGGAGCAGGAACAGAAGCCAGCTGGCACCTGTGTCATTATGACCCTGAACTCCAATGGGGACCTCGAACAGATTGCAGCTCAGACCTGAGGTTGTGTAGCAGGAAAGAGCATTTAGGCATCCAGCTCAAACTTGACTACAGACTGGAGAAACTAGAGAAAGGGAAACCAGTTAGACAGTTGGCAGTAGATAATAAGAGTAATGATGGTGGAAAAGGAGAGGCGAAAATGGATACAAGGCATATTTCACTAAGGCTTCATCTGAAAAAAGGGGAAATAATTCTGAGGTTTTGCACCTTGGTATGTACCTGGGAGGATGACTGTTTCATGGAGAAGAATGGAATTATCCGCAGGTTTAGTTGGGGAAAACAGAGGATGATGGAGTCAGGGGATGATATTTCATTTTGGACAGAATATAAATTGATTTAAGAGAGAGGAAGTTTTTTCGTTTGTGAAATATCAATACCATGCTCTGGAGAGAGTCCCTTTGAACCAGTTGCTGCATTCTTGAAATCATTGTATCTTTAGCCCATAACCTGGCTGAGTATTAGTGATGTACTCTTTGCCTCCTGAAGCATAGGGAGCAATGTGAAGAACATCGATTCCACCAACATGTTCAATATCATTAGAAGGATACCTACAATGAACCAATTCTCATTGTGTGTTATTCCTCTCCTTGTTTAGCATCTTCTTGCACCAGACAATGAGTCACCTACCAGCCTAAGGTATGCATCAGGAATGGAGGAGAATAAATGCTGTCCAAGAACTCTCCAGGAGGGAGTATAGTCATTCCTCCTAAAGAATCTATGGTCCTGGGGACAATCCCATGTATTTAATTACCCATAGTAATATATGCTTAATATATGCTTGTTGAATGACTTATAGAGTATACGAATGAATAGATAGATAGCCCACTTCATAGCCAGGAAGATGTGAGGTCAAGATCAGCCTCTGGCACACACTTGCTACATGACCCTGGACCTTTAACTTCTCTAAATGGTAACTTTAAATGGTACAACCCTCCCTCACTCAAAACAAAGTCAAGTGCAAGTCATGTCATCATTTCTCTGATGGCGTGGTCTTTTTCGGCAACGAAGGACGAACATACAACTTTAAATGGTTACCTAGAAGAGAGGTTGAAAGTGATGCACTGGAATTTGGAAAAGAAAGTATTTCAGTGGAATTACAAGGCAGGGCAGGGGCCCAGCATGAAGGCCCTAAAATCCATGCAAAATGGTGGCCAGTAATAAAACTCAGTTCCTTAGGCTCTTGCTCTGCAGGTTGAACCATGGTTTACATTTCCACTGTGGTACCAGCCCAGCAATGCAAGCAGGAACAGTCCTGGAAGGAAAGGTTACACTACAGAACAGAGAACTAGGAATTCCTATGTGAAGAAAGTAAGTCTACCAGAGGCAAGGACAGATAGATGCACCAGCTGAAGCCAACACAATGTCAATGATGGTAGCTAGAAATAGGTATCTGTTGGACCTGAATCAAAGAGCCTGTTGCTGAAAATTTATAGAAAGATTAGATGAACATGCTGATACCAATAGGTACCCTTTATTGGCATGCTCAAAGCCACATGGATAATTGAGGATGCCTTAAGAAGACCACAGATGGGGTGGGAGAAACAGACAGGAGCATTAAGATTTAAGTAGTAAAGGGGGCAGAGTCAAGATGGCGGAGTAGAAAGACGCACGTATGCGAGCTCCGAACCCACAGCCCATAGATTTAATGTAAGAAGAGTTCCCTATATGTTCTGGATCACTGCAGGGTGTGCAGAAACATAGTGGAAGAGATTTCCATTCCAGAGAGCCGTGGAGAGTCATCCCCAGGGTCCGTCATGCCCCAGAAAGCGGACCCCACCCCAGCGCTGCCCTGGCTGCAGCCCCAGAGAAGCTGATCCGAGCAGGCTTCAGGGACGGAAGCTCCGGCAGCTGGGAAGGTCCCTCCGCCCACAGAAGCTACAGGTCAGTGAGAGAGATGGCTGGGCTGGCAGAGAGGGGAGTGGGGTATCTCCGTGGCTCGGGCCCCCTCGGGAGGAAGCGGCGGAGGCAGAGGCAGGGGCAGGAAGTGGCGGAGGCAGAAGCGGGGGTGGGACTCCCCCAGCAGCAGGCAGGATCTTCATTACTGAAAGTCTCTGCATAAACCACCTGAAGGAGCTGAGCGTGGGAGACGGCCCTGCCCCACCCGCTCCATTACTGAAGGTCTCTGCATAAACCCCCTAAAGGAGCTGAGCCTGGGAGACGGCCCTGCCCCACCCTGCTCCATTACTGAAGGTCTCTGCATAAAGCCCCTGAGGGAACTGAGCCTGGGAGGTGGCCCTGCCCCCACCCCAGCACCAGAACTAAAGCTCACATTGAATAGCAGCCACACCTGCTGCGGAAAGCCCATTTGAATCTCAGACCCCAAGCACTAGCTGGGCGGATCTAGGCAGGGGAAGAGAGGAATCTCAGAATTCAAGTAACTGGCTGGGAAAATGCCTAGAAAAGGGAATAAAAATAAGACTATAGAGAGTTTTTTTGAACAGATGAAAATGATCCCAACTTTTGGATCTGATGATGACGAGGACATATTCTTGCCATCAGGGAAAGACGTGGAGGGCGGGGCCTCGGTACCCCAGACATCCCAGGGGGATGTCAGGTGGGCTCAGGCCTTGGAAGAGCTCAAAAAGGATTTTGAAAAGCAAGTTAGACAGGTGGAGGAAAAACTGGGAAGAGAAATGAAAGAGATGCAAGAAAATTATGAAAAACGGGTCAATACCTTGGTAAAGGAGACCCAAAAAAATGCTGAAGAAAATAACACCTTGAAATATAGGCTCACTCAATTGGAAAAAGAGGTTCAAAAAGCCAATGAGGAGAAGAATGCTTTCAAAAGCAAAATTAGCCAAATGGAAAAGGAGGTTCAAAAGCTCACTGAAGATAATAGTTCTCTCAAAATTAGAATGGAACAGATGGAGTCTAGTGACTTTACGAGAAACCAAGAAATCACCAAACAAAACCAAAAGAATGAAAAAATGGAAGAGAATGTGAAATATCTCATGGGAAAAACAACTGACCTGGAAAATAGATCCAGGAGAGACAATTTAAAAATTATGGGACTACCTGAAAGCCATGATCAAAAAAAGAGCCTAGATATCATCTTCCATGAAATTATCAAGGAAAACTGCCCTGACATTCTAGAACCAGAGGGCAAAATAAGTATTGAAAGAATCCATCGATCACCACCTGAAAGAGATCCAAAAAGAGAAACTCCTAGGAACATTGTGGCCAAATTCCAGAACTCCCAGCTCAAGGAGAAAATCTTACAAGCAGCTAGAAAGAAACAATTCCAGTATTGTGGAAATAAAATCAGAATAACTCAAGATCTAGCAGCTTCTACATGAAGGGATCGAAGGGCGTGGAATAGGAAGTCAAAGGAACTAGGACTCAAACCAAGACTCACCTACCCAGCAAAACTGAGTATAATACTTCAGGGGAAAATATGGTCTTTCAATGAAACAGAGGACTCTCAAACATTCTTGATGAAAAGACCAGAGCTGAAAAGAAAATTTGACTTTCAAACACAAGAATGAGAAGAAGCATGAAAAAGTAAACGGCAAAGAGAAGTCATAAGGGACTTACCAGAAGTGAACTGTTTACATTCATACATGGAAAGACAATATTTGTAACTCTTAAAACTTTTCAGTATCTGGGTAGTTGGTGGGACCACACACACACATGTACACGCATGCACGAACACACACATACACACATGCACATACATACAGAGACAGAGAGCACAGAGTGAATTGAATAGGATGGGACCATATCTTTTTTTTTTTTTTAATTTTTTTTATTTCTTTTTATTTTTTTTATAATTTTATTTTTTTTAATGTTTTACAATCATTTCCTTAAAGTTAAGATTTTATTCCCCCCACCCTTCCCTCAATACCCCCCTCCCTCCCCATGACAGCATACAATTCTGTTTAGGTTCTACATATACTTTCCTATTGAGCACATTTTCACTATATTCATGCTATGTAGTCGAACTAAAATAAATGGAAGAAATCATATAACAAATCAACACATATTACACTGAAACCCCCCACACACAAACATGATCTGCTACATTCTGCAAGTGGCTTCCACATTTCTTTCTCTGAGTGTGGAAGGCATTTTGCCTTTGAAGACCGACATTAGGATTTTTTTTTTTCCTCAGTAAGTTCTTGTGTTATTACAAAGTTCCAAGTCTACCAGAAGAAACTCTTGCACACTGTGGTCGTTGCTGTGCACAAAGTTCTCCTGGCTCTGCTCCTTTCACTGAGCATCAGGTCATATAAGTCCTTCCAGGCCTCGATGGGACCATATCTTAAAAGAAATTAAGGTAAATGGTGAGAGAGAAATGTAGTGGGAGGAAAGAGGGTGAAATGGAATGGGGTAATTATATGTCATTTAAGAGGCAAGCAGGAGACTTTTTAGTGGAGGGAAAAAGAGGAGAGTTGAGGAAAAAAAAAACCAAGAAGTTTACCCTCATCACATTTGAATAAAGGAAGGAATAAAATGCACACTCATTTTGGTATGAAAACCTATCTTACAGTATAGGAAAGTGGGGGAGAAGGAGATAAGCAAGGGGGGAGATGATGGAAGGGAGGGCAAAGGGAGGAGGGAGCAATTTGAAGTCAACACTTGGGGAGGGACAGGATCAAAAGACAGAAGAGAAACAATGAGGGGCAGGTTAGGAGGGATGGTAATCCAGTTAGTCTTACACAACATGACTATTATTGAAGTCATTTGCAAAACTACACAGATATGGCCTATATTGAATTGCCTGCCTTCCCAAAGGGAATGGGTGGGGAGGGAGGGATGGGGAGAATTTGGAACTCAAAGTTTTAGGAACAACTGTTTAGTATTGTTGTTGCTACTAGAAAAGAAGACATACAGTTAATGAGGAATAGAAAGTCATCTGGCCCTACAGAAGAAAAGAGAAGATGGAGACAAGAAAAGGGAGGGATGACAGAAGAGAGTGCAGATTGGAGATAGGGAAAATTAGATTGCTTGGTGTATTGGGGTGGGGGGAGGGGATAAAAGGAGAGAAAATTTGGAACCCAAAATTTTGTGAAAATGAATGTAAAAAGTTAAATAAATAAATAAATATTTAAAAAAAAAAAAAAAGATTTAAGTAGTAAGCCTGACATTGGAGCCAGGCCTATTGCCTCTGAAAGACAGAGAAGATCATAGGGATTCCAAAAAGAATGTGGTCAGGGTATTTTGGACACAAGAGTTCTTCAGCTATAAAGATCTTGAGAGAGGTTACTCCAAGGGCAGTTAGGTGGCACAATGGCTAGTGTACTGGCCCTGGAGTCAGGAGAAACTGAGTTCAAATCCAACCTCAAAGACTTGACACTTACTAGCTGTGTGATCCTGGGCAAGTCACTTAACCCCAATTGCCTCACCAAAAAAAAATGAAAGAAAGAAAGAAAGAGGCTACTCCCAGGAACTGGTACATAGTTACTCAAGAAAGCTCTAGCCTCAAGACAGCTGGGGATCTGGGCAGTTCAGGCATTTTATAAGGAAGAGGTAGGCCCTGCTCAGGCCTGTCTATTTAGTTTTTCACCTCTGAGGTTACAACCTGGGAGTGGCAAAGCAATGAGGGTTTCAGAGTGAGGACAGGGCAGAAGAAAAGGGTAAATCACAAAGTGAAGGAAAGGGCACAGCTGAGGCACAGACAGTTTGTTGGGCTAAAAAATATTTGGCCTGAAAAACCAAAGATTATTCTAAAGTTAATGGGACCAAGCATTAGTTTATTCTAGAGCCTTGGGAAGCTGTGTTGCCTAAAGCCAGACAATAAAACGGAGAGTGAAGGAATGTGAGGAGATGCCACTCTGATAGAAATGCATCCTAGAATGGATAGTTAGGATGTGGCATAGAACCCTGATAGGGAGTCTACTTTGGAAGAGTCCATATCATTGACTTGTTGGGCAATCAAGATCCACTCAGCGGGTAATCTTAGAGATAGTAAACATGGCTATGGTGAAGGTGGCTTTTGACCTGCAATGGTTACAACGAGACATTCCCCTTGGACTGAACTATGTTGACCATGTTGCATATGAACTTTTCTGACAGTACAAGTCACTGGACCTCCCCAAGAATGCTCTATAAAAGTTATTGTTAATTTTAAAAGATTTAAGAACTCTAATCAATATAATCATCAACCAAATACATGTACATATATGTTTGGACCCAGACGGCCCTGGAAGAGAAAGTGAGGCACAGCCCTCCCTCACTTCAATTCACTTGCATGGCAATTCTCTTCAAGAATGAAGGACAGACAACAACATTGGCACAATATTCACACAGCATATATGAATGAACAGCCCTCCCTCACTCAAAACAAAGTCAAGTGCAAGTCATGTCATTATTTCTCTGATAGCATGGTCTTCTTTGGCAATGAAGGATGAACACACACGAATGCATGCACATATACTCATATACTTATGTATACATGTACATACATAGTACACATATACATGTATATACATAATACATGTACATACTCATACACCTATATATATACATGGACATACATAGATACTACATGGACATACATAGATACATACACATGTATATGTATGTATGTGCATATATGTACGTATGTATGAGGTAGTCAAGAGGACTAGCACCTCTTGTGTTGAGGGCTTGCTCAGCACTTTTCAGATGCTTCTCATCCATCTTTGCTGTCTTCCTGATTCACCCAATTCTCATCCGTGACTATAGGAAGCTGAAGTGAAAAAAGTCTTGGCAGACAGGCTAAAATAAGTTGAGACCTCAAAACCTGTCAGTGAGTTACCGGGATGCCTATCCCAAGCAGGTGAAGACTTTCCCTAGTGCAGTGAGTAGATGAGAACATTTCGCTCCACACACCATGAAGGCAGTTGAAGCAAGCACTGTGGAGCACTTAGAGCTTAATCAGACACCAAAGACACTGTGGTCATCCACTGCATCCCAGGCCAGCGACAGCCATCTTGATTTTTGTCCTGCCACTAGACTTCTAACATTCAGGAAGACAGAATGAAGCTGATGACTTTCTGCGACTCTGCCTCACTTAAATCCAATTCACACACAAGTCAGGACATCACCCCATGATGTCATTAATCCTCTTTGAAAATAAAGAACAAACAACATATATACACACACATAAATGTATATATGTACACATACATATATATGCATGCATATACACACATACAGAAATATACACAGTATATACACACATATATGTGGACTTTTATGTGTGTGTGTGAATGTGTGTGTATACCTAAATATGGATAAGTATGATGTACCTACTTAGGTCTGAGCATATCTTTTTAAAAATTTTATTTATTTTTAGTTTTCAAAATTCATTTCCACACGATTTTGAGTTTCAAATTTTCTCCCCATCTCTCTCCTTCCCCCAACCCCAAGATGGCATGCATTCTGATTACCCTTTCCTCCAATCTGCCCTCCCTTTTATCATCCCCCCCTTTTATCCCTTTCCCCTTTACTTTCTTGAAGGGCAAGACAGATTTCTATCCCCATTGACTATATCTTATTTCCCAGTAACATGTAAAAAATAATTTTTTAACATTTATTTTTAAAACTTTAAGTCACAAATTCTCTCCCTTCTTCCCTCCCCACCCACCCTCATTGAGAAGGCAAGCAATTCAACATAGGTTATACATATGTAGTTATGCAAAACACTTCCATAATAGTCATGTTGTGACTATCCTATCCTGCCACCCAATTATTCTATTTCCTCCTTCAACTTTGTCCCTTTTCTAGAGTGTTTGCTTCTGCCTACCATCTCCTCCAATCTATCATTCCTCCCTCTTATCCCCTTCCCCCCTGCTTTCCTGTAGGGTAAGATACCCAATTGAGTGTGTATGTTATTCCTTCCTTAAGCCAAATCAGATGAGAGTAAGGTTCATTTATTCCTTCTCACTTCCCCTCCATTGTGAAACCTTTTTCTTGCCTCTTTTATGTGAGATAATTTACCCCATTCTATATATCCCTTTCTCCTCCCAATATATTCCTCCCTCACCCCCTAATTTTATTTTTTAGATGTCATTCCTTCATATTCAACTCACCCTGTACCCTCTATCTATCATCTATCTATCAATCATCTAGATATTGGTATATGGTACCCCAATTGATAGATATTGATATATGGTACTCCAATATTGAGAAAGGTCTCACAAGTTACAAATATCATTTTTCCATGTAAGGATGTAAACAGTTCAACTTTGATAAGTGTCTTATGATTTCTTTCCTGTTTACCTTTTCATGCTTCTCTTGATTCTTGTATTTGAACGTCAAATTTTCTATTCAGCTCTGCTTTTTTCATCAAGAATGTTTGAAAGTCCTCTACACTTTTTTCCCTGAAGGATTATACTCAGTTTTGCTCAATAGTTAATCCTTGGTTTTAATCCTAGCTCCTGTGATCTCCAGAATATAATATTCCAAGTCCTTCAATCCCTTAATGTAGAAGCTACTAGATACTGTGTTATCCTGATTATATTTCCATAATACTCGAATAGTTTCTTTTTGGCTGCTCGCAATATTTTCTCCTTGACCTGGGAACTCTGGAATTTGGCTACAATATTCCTAGGGGTTTTCCTTTTAGTCTCTTTCCAGAGGCAATCAGTGGATTCTTTCAATTTCTTTTACCCTCTGGTTCTATAATATCAGGGTAGTTTCCTTGATAACTTCTTGAAAGATGATGTCTAAGCTCCTTTTTTTCAATCATGACTTTCAGGTAGTCCAATAATTTTTAAATTTTCTCCCCTGGATCTACTTTCAAGGTCAGTGGTTTTTCCAATGAGATATTTCACAATGTCTTCTATTTTTTCATTCTTTTGATTCTATTTTATAATTTTTTGATTTCTTATAAAAATCATTAGCTTCCATTTGCTCCATTGTAATTTTGAAGGAATTATTTTCTTCTGTGAGTTTTTGGACCTCCTTTTCCATTTGGCCAATTCTGCTTTTTAAGGCACTCTTCTCCTCATTGGCTTTTTGGACTTCTTTTGCCATTTGGATTAGTCTATTTTTAAGGTGTTATTTTCTTCAGTATTTTGGGGGGGTCTCCTTTAGCAAGATGTTGATCTGATTTTCATGATTTTCTTACATCACTCTCATTTCTCTTCCCAATTTTTTCTCTGCTTCTCTTTTTTAAAATTTTTTGGTTTTTTAATAATTATTTTATTTGTTTTCAGTGTTCTATATTCTTATATAGGTTCTACACGTACATTCCTATTAAATACAATTTCACCATAGTCATGTTGAATAGAAGAGTTAAAATGAATGGAAGAAACCACAAAACAAAACATAACATAACATAACACAAAAGAAAATGGTCTGCTTCATTTTGTGATCCAATTCCATAGTTCTTTCTCTGAATGTGGAAGGTGTTTTGCCTCAAAAGTTGATTGGGAATTTTTTAGGTCCTTGCTTTGCTATGAAGGACTAAGTCTACCAGGAAAATTCCTCAAACACTGTGGTTGTTGCTATGTATAAAGTTCTCCTGGTTCTGCTCCTTTCACTCAGCATTGGTTCATAAAAGTCTTTCCAGGCCTCTCTGAAGTCTTACAGTTCATTTCTTATAGCACAATAGTATTCCATTACATTCATATACCACAACCTGTTCAGCCATTCCCCAATTGATGGGTATCCCCTTGATTTCCAGTTTTTGGCAACTACAGAGTGCTGCTATAAATATTTTTGTACGTGTGGGACCCTTTCCCATTTTTATGTTCTCTTGGGGATACAGTCCTACAAGTGATATTGCTGAGTCAAAGGGTTTGCACAATTTTGTAGTCCTTTGGGCGTCATTCTAAATTGCTCTCCAGAATGTCTGGATCAGCTCACAGCTCCACTAACAATGAATTAGTGCTCCAACTCTCCCACTTCTTCTCCAACATTTATCATCTTCCTGTTCTGTCATGTTAGTCAGTCTGGTAGGTGTGATGTGGTACCTCAGAGTTGTTTTGATTTGTATCTCTCTAATCAAGAGTGATTTAGAGCATTTTTTCATATGACTATAGATAGTTTTGATTTCTTCCTCTGAAAACTGCCTGTTCATATTCTCTGACCGTATTTCAATTGGAGAATGACTTGTATTCTCATACATTTGACCCAGTTCTCTATATACTTTAGAAATAAGGCGTTTACCACAGACATTAGTTGCAAAAATTCTTTCCCAGTTCCCTGCTTCCCTCTTAATCTTGGTTGCACTGAGTTTGTTTGTGCAAAAACTTTTCAGTTTAATCTAATCAAAATTATCTATTTTGCACTTCATGACGTTTTCTATTTCTTGTTTAGTCAAGGATTTCTACATTCTCTATAAATCTGACAAATACACTACTCCTTGCTCCACTAATTTGTTTATAGTATCTATCTTTATACCTAGATCATGTACCCATTTGGACTTTATTCTTTTGTACAGTGTCAACTATTGATCTATGCCCAGTTTCTGCCACACTGCTATCCAGTTTTCCCAGCAATTTTTGTCAAACAGTGAGTTCTTATCCCAGAAGCTGGGGTCCCTGGGTTTATCAACAGTAGATTGCTATGTTCATTGACTGCTGTGTCTTGAGTACATAACATGTTCCACTGGTCTACCCCTCTGTTTCTTAGCCAGTACCAACTGGTTTTGATAATTGCTGCTTTATAACACAATTTGAGTTCTGGTAGAGCTAGGACACCTTCCCTAGCATTTCTTTTCATTAGTTCCCTTGTTATTCTGGACCTTTTGTTCTTCCAGATGAATTTTGATATTATTTTTTTCTAGTTCTAGAAAATAATAATATGATAGTTTGGTTGCTATGGCACTGAGTAAGTAAATTAATTTAGGTAGAATTGTCATTTTTATGATATTGGCTTGGGCCAACAGTTGCACAAGCAGCTGATGTTTTTCCACTTACTTAGATCTGACTTTATGTGTGCCAAAAAGTGTTTTGCAATTGTATTCATATAGTCCCTGGGTCTGTTTAGAGTGTCTTCTGTAGCTTTAAATGGGATTTCTCTTTCTATCTCTTGCTGTTGGGTTTTGTGAGTAATATATAGAAATGTAGATGATTTGTGTGGGTTTATTTTGTAATCTGCAACTTCCTCTACTTCTCTTACTTGATTTCCAAAATCCTTTTTGAGCCCTTCCAAAGCCTATGACCAATTCATATTTTTGTTGGAGACTTTTGATATGGGGGCTTTGACTTTTCTTCTGATTGAATGTTTTGATCCTCTTTTTGTCACCAAAGTAAGATTCTATAGTCTGAGTTCTTTTACGATGTTTACTCATCTTCCCAGCCAAATATTTTACTTTCTAACTCTTTGTCAAGGCAGGACTTTGCTTCCAGTGGGGGTAGGCATGGGGATGGGTTGGGTATACTGTCCCAGGTTTCAGGGATTTTGTATCAACCACTTGATCCCCCACCATCTGTGGGCCCAGAACTCTGGAAATGGCCTCTGTCACTGCTACTGCTGTTGCAGCCACACTGCTGCCACCACCCCCACACCCCCTGGGCCTGGGGCCAGACCATGCCAGACAGCATGCTCCTCTTTCACCCATGTCCACCAGATTTTTCCCACTGACCATTTTGGCATTCGTTGGTTGAGAAGTCTGGAAACTACCACAGCTGCCAATGATTCTGTTCCCTGAGGTCTGCTCTGGCAGGTCTGTGCCAGTCCTGGCCATGCTGGACTGCAATCCACAACCTGCCTGGTGTGATAGACCCTTCCCTTCAACTTTCCAGGTTGTCTTGCTGGGGATTTATTTAACTCTCTTATTTTCTTTGTTCTATAGCTCTAGAATTTGTTTAGTCATTCTTACAGATATTTAGAGGTCTTTGGGGGAGAGCTCAGGGAAGTCCCTGATTTTACTCCTCCATCTTGTCTCTGCCCCTGAACATATCTTTTTAATACCTGTGTCCCACAACTTAGGAATGGAGGATCTAACAGGAAGAAATGGGAATGAAGCCACGGTTCATATTTGGGATGTGTACATTTGTGATGGATCAACCAAGAATGCTTCAACTATATAGCCACCAAGAGTGCTTGATCATGTCAATGCAGAGAATAAGTCTCAAGGTTATATCTGAGAATCTTACCAAGATCAAGAATTTTACCTACTGGCGTTAGAGATGAAAGACTGGATTTGCAAGATCCAGCTTAGGACCATGGATGCAATTGGTACCAGTTGACAACATCTCCCACAAAGGAGAATGGGAGGGGAAATTCCTGGGGGTAAGCTATAACCAGCTTAAACCAGCTTGCAAGAGCCAATTATGAAATTTTTTGTGTGAGCATTTATACCTAATAAATAGCCAAACACTATAAATCATGAATTGAATTATTGTTTTGTTGATTGTATAGATTTAGGAAAGTGATGGAGAAAATATTAATTATGCAGATTAAACCTAAAAGTGTGTCATAAATGTATTTCCTCCCCCACCCTACAGAGAGCTTGGATCTAGTGACCAGATATTCATCAGGATGACTGGAGATGGCCCAGGATGCAATGGGAGACCTTGACCTTTTAGGGTAAGATCTTTCCAGGTACTCACTGAAAATGAGGTAATGCCCATTCACATAAATGGATGATGCAATGTTGGAGCAGAACTTTTAAAGCTGAATTTTATTCTTCTTGGTCATATACTGTTTTATAGTCCACAAACCATAAATATAGCAGGATTTTGTATTGTCTGCACCTGTTAGGCAATAATGTATTGTAAAGATGAAATTGTAGTCTACTGTAAAAGTTTTCTAGGGAGGGATAATAGTACAGTGGAAGAAAATCTGGATTCAAATCCTGATTCTGACACTACTTGTGTATCCATGGAAAAGGCACTTAACATGGGCATTACCTGTGATATGATGGGATTAGGCTAGATGGTCTCCGAAGTTGATTCCAGCTCTAGATGCCTATTACCCCTATTCTCTTTCCATATTCCTCATCAAAGATACTCTGAATAAGTGTGTAAGTTGCTCATTTTCATGAAGAGTTTAGAAAGATAAGAAAATAGTCAAATGCTTTCTTAATACTGTATCAAAAACTTTGGGGGGAGAATAATTCCTATCTTCTAATAGGGGACTGATTTTGACTTTTTCTCTTTTCAGCATTTTTTACCTTGAAATTTACTTCCAAAATAACTCCCATGGTAGTAATCAGTGATTTATTGTTGTTCAAGATGTAGTCAATTTCATTTTTTTCTTAGGTTGTGAAGTGAGCCCTACGACTAGTTCCTTCCCAGAGTATATTCTCAGTGAGAGTCATAGTAACTCAAATGAAATCAGCCTAACCCTACATACAGGAAAAACTAAATGAAAGAAGAAGTCAGATTCTCAAAGTTAAGACACACTATAAGAAGGGCAGCCCATTGATTCAGTCCATCAAACAGATCTTAACAGCAACTACAGGTGGACCATGAGCTAGGCCCAAAATTGGATAGGAAAAAGACGAGTTGCATTACATTTGAGGGAATTGTATCATATCTTCAAAAATTTTAAGGAGCTGCTGGATACACAGAAAACCATTTCTAAATACCACTATTCTCTATATGATGCTAAGGGTCATGAATTATAGAATACCAGTTTATGAATAAATAAAAGCATGGGTGACCCAAAGAGCAATGATGAAATGCAAAGTCTAGATAATTGCCTACAGCAGGCTACTAATGACTTCCACAAAAGAATGAGCACAAAAGATACTGCATAAAAAACATCATCAAGGGAATTTACGACCAGAAAAGAAGATAATAATTTTGGTTGTGTTGTTTCGGTCATGCCCAACTCTCCATAGTCTCATTTGGGGCTTTCTTGGCAAGGGTACTGGAGTGATTTGTCATTTCCTTCTCCAGCCCATGTTACAGAAGAGGAAACTGAGGCAAATAGAGTTAAGTGACTTGCCCAGGGTCCCATAGCTAGTAAGCATCTGAAGCCAGGTTTGAACTCAGGAGGATGAGTCTTCCTGATTCCAAGACTTCTTGATTCTCTCTCCATTATGCCACCTAGCTGTCCTAGCAACAATAGTTGGCATTTATATAGCTTTTTAAGGTTTGCAAAGCACTTTACAAATATTATCTCATTTTTATCTTCACAATGATCCTGGGAGGTAGGTGTTATTATTATCTATAATTTATGAACAAGGGAATTGAGGCAGATATAGGTTAAATGATTTACCCAAGATCATACAGGTTATTGTTTGAGGCAAGATTTGAATTCATGTCTTCTGACTTCGAGTTTAATGCTCTATCTATTCTACCATCTAGTTAGCTCTAGATGGGCAAGGTATATACCAAGATCATGGGTCACAGATAACCTGAATGTTGCACTGAAACTCACAAAATATTAAAAGGCCAGCACACATTGTTTAGAACCTCCATGGAGATACAGTGAGATGGTGTGTGAAGCACTCTGCCTCACTGGAGGGAGTTCTAGGAGGAATCAAAGTAGGAAGAGAAAATACAATTATAGAATATACAAGCATGAGCTTCCATTACATGTCATCATGATTCTCCTGGAAGCAGTTGCCTAGCATTCTCCATGTGGAGATACCATCTGAGCAGGCACATGTGCCAGACCTCCATTAAATTAGTTTTTATTTTATCACCAAGCTTCATGTAGGCGCACAGTTGAAAAAGGCAATGAATTTTTCATTGTCTTTTTGTGAGGAGCTAAACATTTTCTCTTTGTTCTTGTCTCAGACTGAGTCATATTTATAAAATTATTGACTGTAATCTAAAATCTGAAGATAATTCTCTAAATTTTCCTTACTTTATGTCCAGAAGGTTGTTATTTTGGTAATTCAGCACTGGATTTTAAAGATTCATGCAAGTATTTCCCCAAGAGTTTATAACTAATTCTTGAACTTCTTCTTATATTTAACCTTGAAAATTCAGAGAATGAAGGAAAAGTTTCACGATTATTCTCTTCGGCATGCTTCAGCCAAACTGTTCACTTTTTAAAAAAATTAAACATGGGGGTTCCATTATACAAATTGAAGGTGGTAGCTTTAGTATCTTGGAGATTCAAAGTTAAGTCATTCATGAATGAAAAGAGATCAAATAAATAAGCACACTTTGCAATTTATCATGAAAGCATTTAACCAAATTTAAATTCTTTTGATTTTGCAGCAGTTAATTTTTTTTTCAAATCTTACCCTCTCAGTGGGTCTATACATCCATTTTATGACAGCCAATGGGCTTGAACAGTAATTTGTAAATGCTTGTGTTCAGATCCCATATTTATAATCCAAATTGCAAACATTTGTTCATTCAATGCTCTGCTTCTAATACACTTTACAAATTCAACTGATTGTGTAAGCACTTCAATTGAGCGTTTGTTTTTTGCTTCTAAATATACATGGTTAATTTTTAAAATGTACAAATGTAATTTTATCTGTCAAACTTCTTTAATTTTCACTCTTACACCAGAATGGCTGCCAATTGTATTTGTTGCCCCATCTGTACATAGTCTAACACATTACCAATCAAGAAATATATTGCCAACATATTAATATATTAACTTAATTAGTTAACTAATTAATTACAAACTAGTTGCTCTAAAAGATATTTCAGTAGAACACAATAATTCTTTCATTATTAGCAGTTCTTATCATTATCATAATAATAAAATAACTACAGAATAAAAAAAGGCTTCCATTTGTGTCTTTATATTTCTTCAGTATGACTGCTTAGCTGGCTTTTTTTCCAAGCTTTCTTTAAAAAGGTTTTACCCTCCTATGTTTACTGTCACATCCACTGTCTTGCTATGCTTTCATCTTTCCCTGGTCACTGACTCATTCCCTGCTGACTGTCCCCCAAGTCCATAAAAGCCCTCATTTGATCCAACTATCCACCCTAGTTATTACTCTTTAACTTTCCTTCTTTTTATAGTGAAACTCCTTGAGAAAGCCATCTACATTAGATTACTATACTTCCTTTTCTCTCACTTGCTTTTAAGTCATCTTGAAATTCAAACCACATCATTCAACTGAAACTAATCTTTCAGAGTTCCCATTGATCTTTTAGTTGCCAAATTCAACATCCTTCTCTCAGCCTTCAGATCTCTCTGATTTCTCCTTCTGAAAACTTTCTCTTGCATAGTTTTCATGAGACTGCTCTCTCCTCTATGTCTAACTGCTCCTCAGTCTTCTTTGCTGTATCTCCATCTAGATACTACCCACTAATTTGTGGGCTTCTCCCATGGCTGTGTCTCTTCTTTTCTTCCCATATATCATCTTGCTTGATGATTTCATCAGTTCTCTTGAGTTAACTATTATCTTATGCAGATATTTCTCAGATTCATATATTTAGCCCTACTCTCTCTGCTAAACCCCTGTTCCACATCATTAATTTCCTTTTGGACATCTTGAATTGGATTGCTTATAGTTCAAACTCAACACATCCAAACAGAACCCCCCATAACCTTCTCTTCCAAATTTCCCCATTACTGTTTAGGTTGCCACCATCTTCCGTGTCACCAAGCCTTACAGAACTTGATGTCATCTTTAATTATTTACTCTTACTCCCTCCATCCATATCCAATCTATTATGAAATGTTATCATTTTTACCTTCATAGGGCAGTTAAGGGGCACAATGGAAAGAGTGCTAAGCCTGGAGGCAGGAAGACTTATCTTCATGAATTCAAATGTGGTTTCAGACACTTATTAACTGTATGACCCTGGTCAAGTCACTTCACCCCTATTTGTCTCAGTTCCTTATCTGTAAAATGGGGACACATTGGAGGATGAAATAGCAAACCATTCCAGGATCTTTGCCAAGAACACTCCATGAACGAGT
Source organism: Bettongia penicillata ogilbyi (assembly GCA_023548195.1). Lineage (NCBI taxonomy): Eukaryota > Metazoa > Chordata > Mammalia > Diprotodontia > Potoroidae > Bettongia > Bettongia penicillata. The sequence goes on along the minus strand of JAJHZJ010000121.1, from coordinate 1,838,184 downwards.
ACATGTACTCATGAAGAGTTGGATACGACTGCACAAAAACAATAGCAAAAACAACAGTGTGTCAGACACCACGCCAAGTGAATGTATTGTAGAACAATAAAATATTATTGGATAATAATTCCAGTCCGTAGACCCACAGTGGGGAATTTTGATCTATAAGGAAATGGAATAATAAATATGTACAAAATCACATGTCAATTCACAAGTAAAAAAATAATAATAATAACACATTTATATGACACTTCATAATTGCAAAGCATTAGCTCATTTGAAAATCCTAAGTAAATAGTTTGTTTGCAATTGTATTGTCCAGATCTAACCATAAAATGAACGTGACTATATAAGATGGATAGTGACATGCAATATTACCAGCTTGTTCTGGAAATATTTTTAAAATGGTACCTATATGAATACTAAACCCTGTGAAAGTTCTGTGTTTTGTTTTTATGTAACATTATGTAACTTTGAGGTATAATGAAAAAGTGCTTGGAAAAATACCACTGTGTGAATAGGGAAAACTTCATAATCAGATATAGGATAAAGAAGAATATGAAAGACAAAACAATTTCTGTAGAATAAAATTGTAAAAGTTTTTGAATGAATAAAACCAATGCAGTTAAATTTACAGGAATGATATATTGAGAAGAATCTTGGTATCAAACATCTGTTTGATAAAGTATGATATACCAACTCTACAGGAAATTGACATATCTAGAAGATTAAGAACAATTACCCAATAGACAAGTGACCAAAAGATATAAGTAAATTATTTTCTTCAAAATATGTGTATATATACATACATACATATATATATATATATATTTGACTTTTGTTTTTACATGACAGATAGTTCCTAATAAATACCTAAACACCTTTTACAAAGAAAATACACTTAGAAAACATTTTAATTATTGATTACTAACAGAAAAGAGGGCTGTGTCCTTTGGCAGTATGTATTAAAATTGAGAATCTTATTTTTTCCAAGTTTTTTTGCCTTTCCAGGTTGACTTTGTTTACAAGGTTATAATCTTATTGTTCTCTTTGTTCTTCTTCCCTCCTTCTGGATTAAATCCAGTCTAACCTACTCCAATAACTCCATACAAGTGTTTCCATATTTTACTGAATTTTTCATATTTGTCATTCTGTATGTTACAGTAATATTCCATCTATTCATCTATAATTTGTTCAAAGTCATTGCTCATATGTTTTCCAACCTTCTATAACCCTCTAGTTTATTTTGTGGAATTTTTATTATTTTTTACTGCCAAGTGGAAAATGTTTTATTTTATAATTATTGTGATTTCTTTTTAAAATTACCTTTTTAAAAATATCACTAATAGCTAGCATGAATATTTTTGTCCATGAGAGTCTTTTATTGCTATGAACAAAATCCTTGGGATAGTGTTCTAGTAGTAGTAAGATCTTTGGTTAAAGGGATCTAGACAATTTAGTAACTTTTCTTTCATAATATACCAATTTTTCTTTTGAAATAGTTGGAAGTAACCCACAATTCCATGAGGAATGGAATGGCATGCATTTTTTTTCTTTTATTCCAACAGCTCTTTCAACAATGAATTTTCCCTATCTTTTAGTATCTTTGCGATCTTTACGTCTAAAAGGAGATATTTCAGGGTTCTCTTAATCTTGGCATTTTTCAAATCTAGAAATTAAAAGTATTCAACAGTCATATTTTTGTTAAAAATTGTTCAAAATCTGCTGGAGGAATTCAAATTAAACCTACTCTGAGACATCACCTCAAACCCTTGGAATTGGCAAAAATGATAAAAGATGGAAAAATTCAATGTTGAAGGAGCTTTAGGAAACCAAGTACATTAATTCACCACTGGGAGGTTAACCACTCTGGAAAATAATTTATAATTACTTGAGACAAGCTACTAAATTGTTCACGAATCCTTCTCCTGGATTTATGCCTCACTGACAGAAAGAACCAAATTACCTAAGAATTTATATACCTAAATGATCATGTTACCCGTTTTTGTAACAGCAAGAAACTAGCCACACACCCAGAATTGGGGAGTCAGTAAAGAAATGGTGTTATGTGAACATAATAAGATAGTATTTTGTAAAAGATGTTAAGAACGATGTAAAGAATTTTCAGTATGATTAATGTAAATAATGATAAGGAGAGACTTGTTCAAACTGATATAGAATAAATAAAGCAGAGTCAAAGAACAACAGAGACAGCATTGAAAAAAATTATTCAGGACTATGCTTCTGCTTAGTCAATTTTTTTTTTTGTATGGACAAGGAAGAACCAAACCATGGATACATTACTAGGTTCCTTAGACATAGTCTTCCCTGACCTGAAAGCAGAGTATTCAATTCTTAGGGATTACCAAGTCAAAAGATAGGTACTGCACAGTTGAAAGACAAATGGGGAGGAGGGGAAGTAACCCATAGCATTCTGGGAATAAGTAACATACTGACAGAAAAATTGATTACAACATGCTGGGCAAGTGCTTTCTGTTGTTCCGCCTAGAGGCAGCCAAGTTTTTAGGGGAAAGATAATTTCTCATGATTCCTCTGGGTAGCAATGCTGGTCTCTTTGCAGTAATGTCAACCAACTCTAGAGGTACAGTAAAGAAGGAAAGACAGGTCTTGAATCTTGTTTCCACAATGGTGACTATAATTGTGTAACTAAAGACAACACCAAGAGGCCATATAATTCAAGTCACATGCAATGGACAATGTTGATTTCAAAATCCTTTCTGTTGAAAACAACAAAAGAGAAAGTCATGTTTACCATTTCTCAAAATCAGTTTGTAAATTTTATTTTTAGGTTATGAACTTAACAAACATCAGCAAACATGAATATTTCCATACACAAAGAACACAAAAGAGGATTTTATATAAAACCAAATCTATAGTATATACAGCTTATTTTCTAGGTCTAAATTAAATTATACCTATTAGTACCAACATTACCTGGCTTGTCTGTGTTCCCTTCTGAACTTCCCTTCCTCCCTCAAGTCACTCTTAACTCCAATGACTCCCTATCGTATCCAAGATTAAGTATAAAATTCTCTGTTTGATATTCCAAACTCCTACAGCCTCCCCCAATTCCAGCTTTCCAGTCTTATACTTCTCTGGTCATGTAATCTTTGATCCAGTGACATTGGCCCCATCTTGTTATTCCTTGGATAAGCTATTCCATCTTCCAACTCTGGAAATTTAGAGTGCCAATTCACCATGCTTGGGATGTTCTTCCTCCTCATCTCCGCCACCTATCTTCGCTTTAATGTCCCCCCCCATTCCTCCAATCTTCATAATTCTAGTGCCTTACCTCTGTTGATTATTTCCTATTTTTCCTTTATATAGCTTTTCTTGTTATTTGTACCTTTTCTCTTTTTGGATATTCTTTTTATCTTCAGCATTTAACACACTTCCCGGCATATAGAAGATGTCTGATAAATGTTTATTTTTTGACTGACTTCTATGTATTTTTAAAAAATGTTTCATCAGTACTATTTTCTTTCTTTTCTTCCATCCCTTCAATCCTCTCCCTTCTTCCCACAACTCTTATCTACAAAATATAAAAGCTTTTCATTGTAACAAGTAAATGTAGTCAACCAAGACAAATTCTCACATTGCTTGTGTCTGAAAACGTACGTTTCGTTCTGTTCCGTCAGTCCATTATGTCTCTGCCAAGAAGTGGGAAGCATGTTTCCTTATTAGCCTTCCGGTGTCATGATTGGTCACTGAACTGGAGAGTTCTCAAGTCTTTCAAAGTTGCTTTCTTTTACATTATTGTCGTCATTGTAAAGGTTGTTCTTCTGGTCCTGCTCACTACACTTTTCATTAGTTCTTGAAATTGTGCTTAGACTTGTCTGAATCTGACTCATTGTTTCTTGAAGCATAATAATATTATGTTACACACATATATCATAATTTATTTAACTCTTCCCCAGTTTGTGGATATCCCTTCAGTTTCTAACTCTTTACTATCATAAAAAGAGCTGCTACAATTATCATTGTAGCTTTGGGTCTTTTCCCTTTCTTTTTCCTCTTTGGAGTATATGACTAGGAGAAATATGTTTGAGACCAAAGGTTATCCACAGTTTAGTGACTTTGGGGGTATAGTTTTAAATTGCTTTTCAGAATGGTTAGACTATTTCATAGCTTCACCAAGAGTGCATTACTATATCTCCAACAATTTTAATTGTCATCTTTGTTAATCTCATAAGGATGAGGTAGAACCACAGAGTTGTATTAATTATATATATATAATATATATAAAGTAATGTATTGTAAAGTAATGTAATGTAGTGTAGTGAAGTGTATTGTAGTATGATATGATATGATATGATATATGATATAAGTAAGTTATAATTGAATAATTTTCAACTTTATTCAATTTTTCAATAATTCAACAATATATTGTTAACTAATAATTAATAATAATTAATATAATATAATAACATTTTCATATCATTAATATGTTAGTAGTTTGCTTTTCTTCTTTTTATCAATCTGATCATAAGGGAAGTAGCTAATACAGTGAATAGAGTGCTACACTTGGAGCCAAGAAGATCTGACTTTGAATTCGACCTCAGATGCTTTATAGCTGTGTGACCCTAGTTTTGTGGGCAAGTCACTTAACCCCTGTTTGCTTCAGTTTTCCTCGTCTGCAAAATGGAGATAACAATAAACTCTACCCCAGTCTTTTTGTGAGAATAAAATGAGATGATATATGCTTTTCAAACCTTAAAATACTATATATATATATATATATATATATATATATATATGTATATATATATATATGCTAGCTTTTATTAGTTAGCTATTTGGGAATGGATATTTGTTGGGAAGTGATGGATATGTCAAGATCAAGACACCATATAGTAAACACCTATTTTGTGTCAGGCCCTGTGCTAACTGCTGGGATAAAAAAGACAAAAATTGAATAGTCCCTTGCCCTGGTCCTTGAAGGAACTTATATTGTATAAACAGAATGTATCAGTTTTTGAAAATCCCACTGAAGAGTTGCTAAGAATTCTTTTTTAAAAAGCTTTAATATTTCTACTTTTCCAAGTTCCCATTTAATTATAATTTCCTAATCTCTATCCCCACTTGGAAATAATTATCATGTATAACCCCTGATGAATAGGGAGCCTTTCCCAGCATGTTCAAGTTGAATGTTCTTCTACTTCAGTGCTTCCTCGTGCTGATGCTTTCTCTTAGTGAACCATATTTAATCACTGAGATTCCCAGGGAAATGAAAATGCAATAAAAATAAGAACAGGAAAAAGACAAAGATAAAACATGCTTCCAGAAGGAATGCTCTGTTAAAACATTTTGAAAACGTAACCCCTTTTTATTAGTAATTCAGAGTAAAGGAAATTATTCTAATAATAGACCCTAGGCACCAGTGAGCTGAAAGGACCTATGTTGGCATGAAGTCAATATTAGCACGCTTGATTAAGAACAATTTATGGGTTGAAGGATAAGCTTTTCTTAGTAACATTTTTTTGGAGGAAGATATTATAACTAAGCAGTTTAAATTTTGTCCTCCCTCCTCACTTCCCTCCCCCAATATTCTCCTCCCTATTTCCCTTTCCACAGAGCCTATGCTTTCCCATTTAAAGAAATGTATTCTCATACAATGGTCTAAGACAATTTCAAAGGACTTAATATTTAAAAATGCTATTCACCTCCAGAGAAAGAACTGATGGAGTCTAAATGCATATCAAAGCATGCTATATTTCACTTTCTGTATTTTTCATGATTTTTTTTCTTTGGGTTTGTGTCTTTTCTCAAAACATGACTAATATGGAAATGTGTTTTGCATGATTGAACACGTATAACCTAGATCAAATTTCTTACTGTCTCAGGGAGAGGGGAAGTGAAGGAGGGAGAGAGAAAATTTGGAACTCAAATTTTTTTTTAAAAATGAATGTTAAAAATTATTTTTACATGTACATGGGGAAAATAAAATATCTTTTTTTTTAAAAAATAAAGAACTGCTTTCTCATGGAGTTTCAAAACTTCAAATAGAGATGGAAGAAAGTGTGGAGAGACCAAAAGTTTGTTATAATTTTCCTTTTACTTACTCCTATTTTGGAAGAGATAAAACATTTGCCATTTTAGATTTTAATTTTCCTTTGCTGCTTGCATGTAATCATTTTATAGAATAAGATTATAAGATTTTAGAATTGCAAGGTCCAACATGGAATTCTCAGATTTAAATCTGTAAGAGAACTCAGAGGCTACCCACCTAGACAAAGTTTGTAGATGAGGAAACTGGAGTCCAAGAAGCTAAGGGATTTGCTTAATGCAATTTGGTTGGTTGGCTGGTTGTTGTCCTTGGTTCTCAAAGAGGACCAAAATGACGTCACTATGATAGAGTCAAGTTTCAATGTGTCCAACTGTGACTGATCAGACCAACACAAGCTCAGAATACTGTACCACAAATAGTCCATGTGAACATTTGGGATAGATACTATAGATCTGTGCATCCTGCATTTCCTTTGACCTGTTTCAATTCTGATTTGCTCATAGAGCACAGCACCTTCTCCAATGTGGGCACGTCAAGCTGAGTGTCTTGTGCCAGTGTCTCCCATGTCACATCATCAATTCCAAAGTTCTTGAGAGCGTCCTTATATCTGTTCTTCTGACCACCATATGATTGCTTGCCCTGTGTGAGTTCTCCATAAAATAGTCTTTTTGGCAAGTGTGTGTTTTGCATTCAAACAACAGGGCCAGTCCATCAGAGTTGTGCTCTCTTAAGCAGAGTTTGAATGTTTGGCAGTTTAGTTTGAGTAAGGACCTTAGTGTCTGATATGTTATTCTGCCAGATGATCTTCAGAATCTTCCTAAGACAATTCAAATGGAAGCAATTCAGTTTCCTAGCATGGCGCTGGTAGACTGTCCAGGTTTCACAGGCATCCAACAATGAGGTCAGCACAATGGCTCTGTAGACCTTCCATTTGATAGTCAATCTAATACCTCTTTTCTCCCATATTTTCCTTTGGAGTCTCCCAAACACTCAGCTAGCTCTGGCAATGTGTGTATCAACATCATTATCAATGTATACATCCCTGGAAAGGGCACTACCAAGGTAAGTAAACTTATCCATAGGATTCAAAACTTCTCCATTTGTTGTAACCAATGTTTCCACATATGGATGGTGTGGTGGTGGCTGATGGAGCATCTGTGTTTTCTTGGTGCTAATTGTTAGGCCAAAATTAGCACAAGCAGCAGAGAACTGATCCATATTTTGTTGCATCTGAGCTTCAGAGTCTGCACTGAGTGCACAGTCATCTGCAAACAGAAAATCATGCACCAATGTCCCCTTCCCTTTGGTCTTGGCTTGTAGCCTTTTCAAATTAAAGAAATACCATTGGTGTGGTAGCTAACTTTGATGCTGTGTTCATCCTCATTGAAAGCATTTGACAACATGGCTGAAAACATCAAGCTAAAAAGAATGAGAGGGAGCACACAGCCTTGTTTCATTCCTTTGGTGACTGGGAAGGCATGAAAGTATTGCCCATTATTTAGAACCTATGCTAGCATGCTGTCATGAAATTGATAGACAATACTGATGAACTTCTCTGGGCAACCAAATTTTGACATAATTTTCCATAAGCCCTCATGACCAGCAGTGTCAAAGGCCTTGGTCAGATCTACAAACATTGTGTACAGACCTCTGTTCTGCTCCTGACATTTTTCCTGGAGTTGTCGGGCAGCAAACTCCATACTGACCATTCCTCAGCCCTTTCTGAAGCATTTTAACATGTAAGCGACAAAATCAGAATTCAAACCCATATCCCCTGACTTCAAATCTAGCCCTCTTCCCACTGTACCATATTACCTTATTTTAAAGATCATCTGGTCCAACTCTATACATTTTACAGTTTTGCACATTATGATTTCAATAAACTAAATGGGCAATGTGCTTACATGTATATGACAGAACCAGGGTTTGAAAACCCAGATTCACTGTCTCCAGGTCAGTTCTCTTCCTACAACATCAGATAAATTCCCTATTTCCTTACAGTTTTATAACAGATGAAGGTACACTTCCTAGGGCAGCTAGGTGGTACAGTGGTTAGAATGCTGGGCCTGGAGTCAGGAAGACTCATCTTCCTGAGTTCAAATCTAGCCTCAGACATGTGCTAGCTGTGTGACCCTGGGCAAGTCACTTAATCCTGTTTACCTCCATTTCCTCATTTGTAAAATGAACTGGAAAAGGAAATGGCAAACCATTGTACTATCTTAGCCAAGAAAATCCCAAATGGGGCTATGAAGACTCAGACACAACTGAAAGGACTGAACAACAGAGGACACATCCAGGATCAGGAAAATTAGCAAAAGATGGAAAAAGTGGTTCAATCTAAATCAGCAAGATGAAATACTGAGGTTTAGTGAGTGACAAGTGAGCCGGACGAGAGATAGCTGGGATCTGTGGACTAGAAGGAATCACCGAGGAAGGGAACCTCCGGCGTAGGGTAGTTGGAGGAAGCAGGGACATGTGCATGGCCTGTCAGAGGAGTCAGCAGGTAACAGGCAGAGAAACAGGCTGCTTGTGTAAGGGAGGTCTAGTGATGGGAAGCACATAGGCTCCCTGCAAGGTGGATGAAACATGACCTCAGGCGTCATGGGTTTGGTTGATATATCATATATGAAGTTCTAGGCAGGCAGCCAGGACCAGAGAAAGACAGAAGGAGGTAGCAGGAATCCAGCCATAAGGACAGTGACTTAGGAAAAGGGCAAGTGGATATGAGCAGGAATGTGCTGGTGAATGTTTAAAAACTAGCTCTTTCTAAAAAAAGTCCTTTCTGACATGCTTTTACGTTCAACCTGCAGTACTAACATTTTTTCCATTGCTTTCTGGTTGATGTTGTAGTTGAGTTGTATCAGTCATATCTGACTCTCTCAGACTCCATTTTGGGGCTTTCTTGGCAGAGATACTAGAGTGGCTCGCCATTTCCTTCTCCGGTTCATTTTACAAATGAGGAAACAGACTAACAGCATTACGTGACTTTCCCAGGGTCACATACCTTTGAACTCACAGAAACAAATCTTTCTGATTCCAAGTTCAGCGCTCTATCAACTGTACCACCTCACTACTCCTTTGCTTTCTTGACTCTCGACCATCCACAGAACAATAAATCAGTCCTGGATTTAGCCTTTGATCATTTTGGTGTAAATGCTTACAAAGAATATTCAGTATTTGGCTCTTGAGCCTGTTCAAGCTGCCTACAGTGCTACCCTTGGACATGAGATTTGCCGCCAAAGTTTCGGTCGTAGGCATAAAAGACCAAACAGATGCCAGTCTGCTGAGAGAGTGGAGTAAAAGGAAGCTTCTTGGCCATACTGAAGCAAGCCAGAGTGAGAGTGAGAAAAGCCATGAAAGTACTCATTCTCTTTGACTCAGTGATCTCACTCACTGTCAAGCATATACCTCAATGAGATCAGTGACAGAAAGTATACCAAAGCATTCATATCATATGGGAGGAGAAACGCAAAACAAAACCTACTGTGAATTCCCATCAACTAGAGAATGACTGACTAAACTGGGGTCTAATAAACATATTTGAAGAAATATATTGCCTGGCCTATAATTGGCACTCAATAAATGTTTATAGATTAATTGCTATTGTAGCATAAGAAATAAGTTAAAAGAACGTGAGACTTGCATGAAATGAGCATTCCTTTTCTATGTCATAATATATATCTTGTTTCCCCTCCCTCAATGCTCTGCCCTTTGCTCTCTTTTCCCTCTCCCTACAGTCCTACTCTCTTATCAACTCCCTTGACTTCAATTATCATTCCTCTGTAATGAACCACAGATGTATTTATCCAGCTCTAGTCTCTCTCCTGAGCTGGACTTCAGTAATGTATTACCAACTGCCTGTTTATTAGACACTTAGAACTGCATGTCTCACAGGCATCTCAAACTTAATATGTCCAGAAATAAACTCACTGTCTTTCTCCTGAGAATACACCCCTCTTTTGAGTTTCCCTATTTTTCTGAAGGATATCATCAGCACTTTAGGGTCATCCTTGACCCTGCTCATCTCATTTATTCAGTTAGTTACTTGGTGGTGCAGTGGCTAGAGCACTGGACCTGGAGTCAAGAAGATCTGAGTTCAGATTATGTGAGCATGGGAAAGTCACATTACCTTGTTTGCCTCCATTTCCTCATTTGTAAAATAAGCTGGAGAAGGGAATGGCAAACCACTCCAGCATCTTCGCCAAGAAAACCCCAGATGGGGTCACAGAGTTGGGCATGACTGAACAACAGTGCCAGAAGTTGTAGATTCTAGCTCCTCAACTACCCTCTCACATCTGCTCTTTTTCCTCACTCCCACCCTAGTTACGGCCCTCCTCACCACTTGCCTGGATTGTTGCAATAACTCCCCAACTGTACTTCCTCCCTCAACTTTCTCCCTCTCTCCTTTCTACTTCATCTCACTTTTAGGAAAAAAGTGGTTTTCCTAAAGCATGACCATGTCACTCCCCTCCTCAATAAACTCTAGTGGCTTACTATTACCCCTAGGAATAAATACAAACTCCTCTATTTGGTATATAAATCCCTTCACACCTTGGATCTAACATTCCTTTTCAATTATATAGTCCTTTATTTGCTTTGCATACTCTAAAGTCCAGCCAACCTGACCTTGTCACTCTTCATATATAAATACTTTATCTCTGGTCTTTATACATTTGTACTGGCTTTTATTCCTTCCTGGAATGTATTTCCCCTTTATTGTTGCCTCTTAAAATCCCTAGTTACTTTCAAAACTCAGTCCAGGTGCTCCCTTCTGCATGAGGTCTTTGTTAGCATCTCCCTCCAGAAAAATTTCCTTATATTTTTTGTATAAACTTATGTACTTGTTTTTCTCCCCGATAGAATATACACTCTTTGAGGGCAGGGATTTGCATTGTCTCTGTGCTTCTGGTGCCTTGCACAGTAGCTGGTACTTAATAAATGTTTGGTTCACTGATTGATTGAAATAATGCAGAACAAATAGAAAAGAAATAATGTAGAACAAAGAAAAGACCTAGAGAAAAATATACAAAACAACTACGATAACGCAAATGAAAAATAATACTAATAGGCAGCTGGGTTAATTACAATGAAAAACCTTGACTTTAGAAGACAGAGAATGAAATGCTCCTAACTTTTTCCTTAGAAGAACGGGGACCATGTGCACGGAAAGGTATTTATGGTGTCATATGAGGTTGTTTTGTCAGTCGGTTTAATTGTTTATCTTTATTATAGGAGAGGATTGAATGAGTGGGGTTAGCATGTCAGGTAATATTTGTAATATGAAAACAAAGTATCAATTAAAAATAAAGGAAATGAGAGGTGGAGGCAAGAGCCCAGTTATACAGGGTCCAAGAGGGACCAGAGGTAAGGAGGCTTTGAGAGGTAAGGACCTACGGATCTTTATATATCTCAGCTTTTGGAGTCTAGATTCATTCCACAGCCTGGTGTGGGGAAAATTTACTACAAGTCAAGGGTCTCTAATTGCAGATACAATTAGCAAGATGAGGACTGGGGAACGAAGCTAACCATTACCTTTACTGAATGAGCAATCAGTCTGTTGTCAATGACTTGAACTGCAAGACTTTCTTTTTTTTTCATACCTAAATCATTTATCAAAATCACTTTATTGTCTCAACAAACTTCATGCATACACAATGTCTTAAGCTCATCAGCATCACACAGACGTAGAGTCCACCAACTTTCACATCCTTCTGATAGGATGATCTACCATCACTATGTTCCTGGCATTGACTATTTCTTTGGCTTGAACTATGAGATAAAGCTCACCTACACCCAGAAGGAAATATAACAAGGACCAGAGAGTAAACAGTCCCAAGGTCATTCTAGTGTTCACTACTCAATTCTGTGACTTCTGTGAACTCTCCAATCTTCTGGAGCATGTACCTTGCCTCCCTTCCTGTCTATATTCTCTAGACTTGTCCAATTCAAGCTATTACTCACTCCATCTAACCTTACAGCCTTGCATATTCCAACACCAGTTCTAAGCTTAGATATCTTCCTGATACAGTAAGTCAAGTCTCATTTCCTGCCCCATCCCCACTCAATGACCTATACCTTGCTTCTATCCACCTCTTTTCCTTATTCCCTTCAATGTGGCAAGAGAATAAGAGATCTCTTCATTTATTAATTCACTGAATTAATTCTACAGACATTAATTGAGTGCCTGCTAGGATGGGGGAGATGATGAACTGGTGTTGCCAAGTTTAGACAAGAAATGGTCCCTGCCCTCTTGGAGCTTATTTTTTAAAAATTAAATTTGAGTTTTTCAAAGAAGAAAAATCTATTTTTTTTCTCCCTCTTAATCCACCTCTTCCACTAAAAAAGGGAACAAGAAAACCTTTGTAACAGATATGTGTAGCCAAGCAAAAAACAAATTTCTGCCCAGGCCAAGTCCAAAAAAATATATTTTTCATTGTACATTTTGAGTCCATCACCTCTTATCAATAAGTGGGTAGCATGATTCATCCATCTTTGGTCCTCTGAAATCCTACTGGTCATCACATCGATTAGAATTCAAAGTCTTTTGTTTGCTTCTTGTTTACTTACAATGTTATTGTCCAAATAGTTCTTGGAGCTTATAGTCTTAAAGAATCTGTGAAACTCTATGGAATTATACCTAGTGAGCTTTGTTAGTGAGACTGAGAATACAAGGTAGTATTTATACTGTGCTTGAAGGTTTGCAAAGTGCTTTACAAATATTATTTCATTTTACACTCCTGGGAGGTAGGTGCTATCATTATTCCCATTTTATAGATGAGAAGAAAGAGGCTTAGAAAGATTGACTTGTCCAGGGTCACAGCTAATAAGTGTCTGAAGCCAAATTTTATCTCAGGTCTTACTGATTTCAGCTCTAGCATTTTATCTGCTGCTATTACTATATAAGGGTCATGGGCAAATATTCATAGCCCATAATCTGAATAGTTTAAGATAGTGGCTGGGAAATCCCAACGGGAAATTCGAATGGAGTCAGAAGGGTTATGACAGCAGTCATATACGCATGTAACAGTAAAGAGTGGCTATGGGCAGCCTTGGCTCTGGAGGAACTTCTACCTTTTCATGATGAAGTGGATCAGTTTCATTTACCTACCCTGGATAGCCAACTCTTTTAATTGGAAATGACCCTTGCTAAATTATGGCTAGACATCTTTACTAAGTCACCTACACAAAGAGAGCTATATCCTTGGTAAGGACTGGGGAGGCTGAGTGAAGGTGAGGTCCAATTTCTGGGGACTTGAGAGATAGACCCCACATTTTCTCTTTGTCAATACTATCTCAGAACAAGCACACTCTTCCAGCTGGTACCATATGGGCCCTGGAACAACCAAATGTATCAGGCTAGTGGTTGATTATGCTCAAAAAAATTCCTGCTCTTCTTCTGCTCCTAAATGAGAGGTGCCAGATTTAAGTGGAACTGGGTCTGGGAAAAGTTATTGGAGTTGGTCAGGAGGGTTTTTCAATTGCATAAGAAACAGAAGGCTGTTTGTCAAGTGAATTAACTCTACTTATATAAAGAATCATAGCTTTGTTCTATGTGATTAGAACATACTTGTCCAGCCACACTGGCATTTTGTTTGTTTGAATTTTACATGTCTTTGCAAAACCAATACTCCGTTAACAAATTCTGTTTTTTTGGTAACATTAAGATACACAACGTTGAATAGAGAGCATTGTTCAAGGAATTTGGCGGAGTTTTTATTATTCAAATATATTTGACATAAGAGTAAAATAATTTTTAATTTGATTTGAATAAATGTTAAAATGAAAAAAATAAGAATCATAGCTTTGGAGACAGGTTATTTGCCTCCTACTTTTGGATATTCAGTAAGTTTTGAGCCTGAAAATCAAGTATTGAGAAGAAAAGGGCTGCCACTGATTCAATTTTCAAGTGGTCTGGAGACATTATTTATTTATCTATTGGTTGGCTGATTGGGTGATTGCTTGCTTGGTTTACTTCAATACTTAAACAATCAGAGATTTCATCAGTGTGGAATATATCTATCATAATTCTCAATGACTTAGTGGAAAATCTTCAAGAGCTACTAGGGGTAAAGAATTTCTCATCCCAAGACCAAGCTGGAAAAGAAACTCAGTGAAGTGAATCCAAAATAACAAGTGTTCAAAGCCCTTCCAGCTACCAGGGCTTGTGTTCACTGGCATAGCCATGGAAGACCCAAGTGCATCTTCACACCATGATGAGATGTTAAGGTAGATTTGTAGGACTTTGATTGTTCACTTTTAATAATGATGAAGTTGAGCAACTTATAAGAGGGAAAATGACCTACAGAAAAGAGTTCACATCTCTTAGTTCTTTACCTATCTTTGTTAATGGACAGTGCATCTTTACATATATGTGTACCTATTATTTTGTGCTTTGCTTTTTTCATGTAATGTTATTTCCTAGACACAGTCCTACATACTGATGAGTGGAATAGGTTTAGTGAAGACTTCTCAGATTGTAATTCTTCTCCCAGTGGTGAGGTAAGACTGAGAGGCTCAAGGTTACAATATTTTTAGAGTGGAATAATTCCATGTAAGGATATAAAACTGTGTAGTACATTAGGGTCTCAATGATTGGATGAAACTTACATAATTCTTCGATGTCTTCATTTCAAAAGGGATTGGCTAGATTTCACGCCTAGAATGTAAGATCATATTCTCAGCTAATGAGGATAATGGTCAGTGGGGAGGGAGGGACTTGTGTTAGAGTCTATATATATATCACTGCTTTTCCTTTGTCTTTGGCTTTTCCTGCCTCCAGACTACCTGGTGGAGGAATTGTCCCACTTCTCAAGAATCGAATAAATAAACTTTCTGTCATCACTTTGAGAGCCTCTGAGTAATTAATTTAAGTAGGGAATCTTGTCATCCCACACACTGACCATTGAAAATAATTACATCCTATTACATTACATTATGACACCACATTTTGTTTAGCTGTTTCCATGTTTTTGAACATTTGGGTTATTCCCAGTTGGTTTTGTTGTTCTTTGGGGATTGTCGATTGAAGGTCTGTTTCTTAACAGTATTTTAAATAGCTGTTGGACCTATGATTTCATTGGTAATAAGGGATTCCTGGTGAGAAAACTCCCTTTGAAGTGTATTCTCTCTGAATGGAATATATACACACATATGCATACACACATGTATGTGTATATAATGGAACATATATAGATAATGTATATGTAATGTACAGTAATAGTAATATTGCTTTAAAGACAACTCTGAGCAACTAAGTCATTTTGACTATTATAAATACCCAAATTAATTACAAAGGACCTATGAAGAAAGATATTACCAACATCTAGAGAAATAACTGATAAATAGAAGTATGTATGGAATGATTTTACATATATATATAGCCATATACATATTTGTGGCTAATGGTAGCCATCTCTAGGGTTGGGGGAGAAGGAAGAAAAAATAAAGGAAAAAAGTTACATGATAACTATTATATATTTAAAAGAAATAGCAAGTTGTACATAATAGATTTGTAGTTGCATGTGTCATCGTTTTTTATTCTATTATGTTATGGAAAGTTTTTGTTATTTCATATATTAAAAATAGCAAACATATAAAATGTAATACATACAGTAGATTATATATACTTGTAAGCATATATAATGGAATGTGTGTGTGTATGTGTATGCACACACATATATTCCATTCTGGAACTTTGGGGGCAGCTAGGTGGCACACAGAGCACTGGGCTTGGAATCAGGAGGACTCATCTTCATGAGTTCAAATCCAACCTCCAACACTTACTAGCTGTGGCAAGGCACTTAACCCTGTATGCCTTAGTTCCTCATCTGTAAAATGAACTGGAGAAGGAAATGGCAAACTACTTTAGTGTCTTTGACAAGAAAATCCCAAAATGGGGTCAGAGGAGTCAGGCATAACTGAAACAACAGAATAACCACAAAATGTATGTATATATACATATGTACATATATGTATACACACAAAACATATGTATACATACATGTGTATATACACAAATATGTATATAGATACGTATGTGTATATGTGTATACACACATACCTGTATCTATATCTATGTCTAGATATGTTGTTGTTGTCCAATAGTTTCAGTTGTGTCTGACTCATTTGACTACAGTTGGGTTTTTCTTGGCAAAGATACTGGTGGTTTGCCATTTCCTTCTCCAGCTCATTTTACTGATGAGGAAACTTAGGCAACAAAGGGTTAAGTGATTTACCTACGGTCACCTAGGTAGGAAGTGTCTGAGGTCAAATTTGAATTCATGAATATGAGTCTTCCTATTCCAAACTCAATACTCTACCACCTAGCTGCCCCATGTCTAGATATGTAAATAGAGATCAATTTGTGTCTCTAAACATACAGACAGATCAAATGTAGTCCAGTTGTTTTTGCATCTCTTTTTTCTGCAATTCCATTTCTACTTCTTCAGGAAGCATATTCAGAACTGTGATGTCAGAATCTCAATTGAGTGACAGCTCCTCAAGAATAAGGACCATCTTACTTTTGGTTTTGTGCTTCCCCTGTTTAGCATAGTATCCATCACACAGTAGGTGCTTAGTAAATGTCTGTTGATTGTTCAATTGACATTGAAAGGAGTTGGCTATGAAAATCTTTACTGATCTTTTCCATCTCTAGTCACTGTTGTCCTCCCAAATGCAGCCAAAAATGCCCTCAGAAGAACTTTATTTAAATAGGCACCTTGCCAGGCTTTCTTGACTCTTATTTTCTAAATCTCAGACAGATGCTACAATGGGCATCTGGACAGATGTTACAGTTATGATTGAAACTGTGTAGGATGAGAAAAGCAAACTGACCTGCCTTTGGGAAATTACACAATGCTTTTAATGAATTCAAGTTTCTCCTTGAAACAAAAGCTCATCTTTTTAACACCAGTATTGTTTTATAGCTATGAGTCATTGAATACTATGGCCTCCAAAGAATTAAAGTTGGGGATCACCCAAAGTACAATGCAGAAGCATATGGTGGGTGTTAGCAAGCTGGAACACACTGTCAATAAGAATTAATTTAGGAGAAGTGATATAAAGCATATCACTAAAGACACAGAAGATGGGCAAGTCACATGCATCCTCACCAGTATCTTCACAATGTTCATGGAGGCTCTTAACATTTTGTGAAGGCTTCCAAATTCATCTGTGATAAACTTATAGGAACACATGAACAAAAGCCACACAAGCACAGAGTAGGCAACTACTGCCATGGGAATTTTCTCTGAACTAACTATCTTTACACACTCAGATCACCAACTTGGTAGTATCAAAATAAAGTTTCAAAACTAGAAGAAAAAGGAGAATAAAATGCAGTATGTAAATAAAACAACTCCAATCTGATTTGTACCAAAAACAGGAAATGCGTAGAGAAAAAAGCATCAATACCAAGTATCACAATTACCTTAAAGATAATGACAAAAGATCCCAGAAACCTCCTCTGTCAGTGTGAACATTTTTTTATCTCCTTGCTAAACAAATAGAAAAAGCAGCCTAAAGTAGCACTGCTTTAGAAACATAAACTTATTTGTAAGGTATAATAGGAGATAACAGAAGACTGTGAATAGGATCACTTCATAAAACAATGAGAAGGGGGCTATAGTCAAGATGGCAGAGTAAAGGCAGGGACTCACCCAAGCTCTCCCTCAAACCACTCTAAATACCTTTAAAAGAATGACTCTAAACAAATTCTAGAGCAGCAGACCTCACAAAAAGACAGAGTGAAACAAATTTCCAACCCAAAGCAACCTGGAAGGTTGACAGGAAAGGTCTGTTGCACCAGGCTGAGAGAGGAGCACAGTCCAGCCCAGGCTGGGCCAGTGCAAACTGGGCTCCAGCAAATTTGGAGCAGGCCTCAGGTGACTGAATCAGTGGCAGCAGGGATGGTTTCCAGATTTTGCAGTCCACAGATACCAAAGACAATTTAGAAGGTCAGCTGAAAAGGTCTGTTAGACCTAGGTGATAGAGGAGCACAGTACAGTGTGGGATGCTCCAGCACAGTCTCCACTTCATCAAACTAGGAGGAGGCCTTGGAAGTGACTGAATCAACAGTGGCAGTGGCAGTGGCAATGACTGCTTCTTGAGCTCTCAGGCAATAGACAGTAAGGGGATTGAAGAAATGGTCAGAAGGAGATTACAGGAGCCTCTTTGCTAGCACTGAGGCAGGACTCTGCTGCTTGGCTCATACTGGGATCTGAGTTGCAGTCCTGGGTAGCAGTGTGGAAGAGAGAAGGAGCAGAGCAGAGGCATAACAGAGCCCATGGACACAGTTTAGTGTAGATCCTCCTTACAGTTCCATGGCCTAAAAGAGTGCTCTGATAACTCACAGACCAGATACAGGCCAAGAAAGGAGTAACACCTCTCCTTAGATTGTACCAACTTGGAAAAACTGAAAATCTACAGGTGCCTAGAAGTATCTCTGAAAACAGCTGCACAAAACCCTTGAAGTTTGGGATAGTTCACCCTCCACACTGGAAGGAGAGTCTTACCTTAAAAAAGAATTAAAAAGTCAAGTAACTGGCTGAAAAAATGAGCAAACAACAGAAAAAAAAAAAACCCAAACGTCTGACTATAGAAACTTACTTTGGTGACAAGGAAGATCAAAACACACACTCAGAAGAAGGCAACAAGTGCAAAGCTCCCACAGCCAAAGCCTCCAAGAAAAATATGAATTGGTCTCAGGCCATGGAAGAGCTCAAAAAGGATTTTGAAAATCAAGTAAAAGAAGTAGAGAAAAAACTGGGAAGAGAAATAAAAGTTATGTAATAAACTCACAAAAGATGAGTCAACTGCTTGCTAAAGGGGACCCAAAAAAATACTGAAGAAAATAACACCATTAAAAATAGACTAGCCCAAATGGCAAAAGAGGTTCAAAAAGTCAATGAGGAAAAAAAGTGCCTTAAAAAGCAGAATTAGCCAAATGGAAAAGGAAGTCCAAAAGCTCACTGAAGAAGACAATTACTTAAAAAGAAGGAGCAAATGTAAGCTGACGATTTTATGAGAAATCAAAAAACAGCAAAACAAAATCAAAAGAATGAAAAAATAGCAGACAATGTGAAATGTCTCATTGGAAAAACAACCAACCTGGAAAATAGATCCAGGAGAGAAAATTTAAAAATTATTGGACTATCTGAGAGCCATAATCAAAAAAAAAAGAGCCTAAACATAATCTTTCAAGAAGTTATCAAGGAAAACTGCCCTGAAATTCTAGAACCAGAGGGTAAAATAGAAATTGGAAGAAGCCACTGATTGCCTCTGGAAAGAGATCCTAAAAGGAATACTTCTAGGAATATTGTAGCCAAATTCCAGAGCTCCCAGGGCAAAGAGAAAATATTGCAAGCAGTCAGAAAGAAACAATTCGAGTATTGTGGAAACTCAATCAGGAAAACACAAGATCTAACAGCTTCTACATTAAGGGATTAAAGGGCTTGGAATATGATATTCTGGAGAAAAGAGGAGCTAGGATTAAAACCAAGAATCACCTACCTAACAAAACTGAGTTCCCTTCAGGGGAAAAAGTGGATATTCAATGAAATAGAGGACCTTTAAGCATTCTTAATGAAAAGTGCAGAGCTGAATAGAAAATTTGACTTTCAAAAAAGGAATCAAGAGAAGTATGAAAAGGTAAACAAAAAAGAGAAATCTTAAGAGGCTTATTAAGGTTGAACTGTTTGCATTCCTATATGGAAAGATATTTACAACTTATAAGTCCTTTCTCATTATTAGGGTAGTTAGAAGGAGTATATATAGATAGAGGGTGTAGGTGTGAATTGAATATGAAGGGATAATATCTAAAAAATAAAATGGATGAAAAAGAGGAATGTACCAGGAGAAAGAGAAATGGAGGGGTAGAACAGGGTCAATTATCTCACATAAAAGAGGCAAGAAAAAGCTTTTATAGTGGAGGGCAAGAGGGAGGAGGAGAGAGGGATTGAGTGAACCTTACCCTCATTGGAACTGGCTCAGTGGGAATAACATAAACATTCAATTGGGTATCCATTTTACCCTACAGGAAAATAGAGGGGAAGGGAATAAGGGAGGAGCGAATGACAGAAGGGAGAGTAGATTGGGGAAAGGGATAGTTAGAAGCAAAACACTTTTGAGGATGGAAAAGATGAAAGGAGAGAGAGAATAGAATAAATGGGGGGACAGAATAAGATGGAAGGAGATATAATCTCTCACAACATGATTCATGGAAATATTTGGCATGACCACACATGTATAACCTATATTGAATTGCTTGCTGTCTCAGTGAGATGGGGTGGGGAGGGAGGAAAGGAGAGAATTTGGAACTCAAAGTTTTAAAAAATGAATGTTAAAATTGTTTTTACATGTAACTAGGGAAAAATTAAATACTAAATAAAAATTTTTTAAAAACACTCCTAGGTTGGGAGGGATAGAGACATAAGAATTATAAAAATTCTAAAAACCGGAGGAGCCAAGATGGCAGAGTAGAAAGACTCACATATGCTAGCTCCGAACCCACAGCCCATATATTTCCTGCAAGAAGAACTCCCCACAAATTCTGGATCACTGCAAGGTGCACAGAAACACAGTGGGAAAGATTTCTGTTCCAGAGAGTCCTGGAGAGCCGTCCCCAGGGTCCATCGCGCCCCGGAAAGCGGAGCCCACCCCAGCGCTGCCCTGGCCGCAGCCCCAGAGGAGCAGATCCGAGCAGGCTTCAGGGACAGAACCTCTGGCAGCCGGGAAGGTCCCTCCACCCACAGACGCTACAGGTCAGTGAGAGAGATGGCTGAGCTGGCCGAGAGGGGAGCGGGGTGTCTCCGTGGCTCGGGCCCCCTCGGGAGGCAGCACTGGAGGGAGCAGCAGAGGAAGCGGCAGAGGCAGCAGCAGAGGCAGCAGCGGCGGCCCAGGACTCCCAGAGCAGCAGGCAGAAGTTCAGGTCTCTACATAAATCCCCTGAGAGAGCTGAGCCTAGGAACTCTAAGTTTTAGGAACAACTGTTGAGTATTGTTCTTGCTACTAGGAAATAAGAAATACAATTAATGGGGAATAGAAAGTCATCTGGCCCTACAGGACAAAAGAGAAGATGGGGACAAGAGAAGGGAGGGATGATAGAAGAGAGGGCAGATTGGTGATAGGGAAAATTACAATGCTTGGTGTATTGGGGAGGTGGGAGGGGATAAATGGTGAGAAAATTTGGAACCCAAAATTTTGTGAAAATGAATGTAAAAAGTTAAATAAATAAATAAATTTAAAAAAAATTCTAAAAACCTAAACAAGTAGTAAACAAATCCATGGCATAAGGGGAAAAAAACCCATAATGACTCAGAGGTAACCAAATACAAATAAAATGTATTTTCTCTCAACAAATAAATAAAAACTATGAGAAACAGTGGGAGAAAAGATGAATTTAAAAGAAAACAATTCTGGTGATAAAACCACCCAAGCAAAGTCATCTTGAGGGCATTTAAGGATGAAACTTGACAAAGCACAGTAAAGAGATAAAAAATGGAAAAATTCCATTAAGATTTTTATAACAATTTTTTTCCCATCAAAGATCCTCCACATTTGGATTTTAACATTCCAAGTGTATACTGATGAAAAGAAAGGGAGGAAAAATGGAGGAACTAGACCTAGTAGACATAAAAGAGGTTCATGCTAGAGAATACAATTCTGAGGTACTTAGGGATTGACTCTCAAGGTTACATGAAAGAGGAGAAGGCTTCTAAACGCAATGGAAAAATCTTAGATTTTGTTATTGCCAAAAAGTGAAACCAAGAGGATTGTAAATAATTAATGGCCAATATTTAAGTTGGGCCCAGAATCAAATGGGAGGAAGACAAAAACGGGTTCCATTTCTCTTGAGAGAATATATAGTGCTTTTAATGAACCCACGTACTCTTTGGTATCAAAGTCCATCTTTTTAACACAAATGTTATCTCAGTGATGCTGTGTGGCTACAAATCTAAGAAAACCAAAATTTAAGAATCAAAATGGTAGCTAACTCAAATGGCCATGAAGAAATGCATAGCAGATGAAGGTAGGCTGCAATATTATTTCCAAAAATGGACTAACTGCAATGCATGACATAAAGGATATAATTCATGTTCTAAATTAATGAGTATCTTCGTTTATGGACAAGTCTCCTATGCAACTGGTTAGTACCAATCAGTTCACCAAGATATTGAGCTTTAGAATCTGCCAAACTTGAAGACCCTGGAGCAGAGGGAAGTATATTAGGGCATAGAACAGATCATGAGCTTCCCTAATAACCCATAAAGCCTCCAAGAAAGCAACAAAAGAGCTATTTTTTTGTGTTGGTGGAAGTGTGAAAATTCCTAATATGCAAAATCTTTTCATATAGAAAATAATTTCTCAGAAAACTAGTTTCTTAGCTGTGACATGTTCAATAAGTCAATTTGTCATAGTTTTCTGAGACCATTGTAAGAAATTACTTCCTGTCAGAACACATTTATGTTTACCGCATATCTTGAGAATCCCTGCAAGCCAGAGCCAACTCAATGTCAGGAGAACCTCAAAACTGTTCATTTTCTCCTCTACCTAAGTATGCTTTAGTAACTATCTCTAGTCTTTTAAAACTGCCATGTAAGTCTCCATGCCCTTGTAATTCCAAACTGGCCCCAATGAACTGATCTGTCAGGTTAACATAACCCCATCATTATCATCCCTTGGAGCAGAAAAAGGTAATTAATCCTGAGCAAAATCCATCACCACCATCACCTTCGCTTCAGGAAGACAGTCATGCCTTTTATTTAGCCTCAAATGTTCACTGGTCTTTCTTCCCCTCCTTCCTTCTCCTATGTCACATTCTACTATTCTCAGACCTCCTGACAACTTAGGATTCTTCCATGTCACTTGATGCCATTTCTTTTTTCTTCTTCTTTTTTTTTAATATCTAAGTACTTTTAGGATTACAGATGAAGTTAAGTGACTTTCACATAGGTATCATCAGAGGGGTTGATTTGAACCCAGATTCTCTGACTTTAGAGAAAGCATGTCTGTTCTTTCCAGGAACATTTCATTGTCCTTAATAATAGGACATGTAGAGAGGTATTTCTCAAACTTCATTTGATTGCTTGGCTTTTTGTTTGTTTGCTATTAGGTTTGGGTTTTTTTGGGTGGGAGGTGGCAAGATTTTAGTTTTTAGAGGCAGTGTGGTATAGCAGATAGAGAACTGACCTGAGAGTCTGGAAAACTTGAGTTTCAGTCCAACTCACACATAGAGGCTGTGTGACCTTAGACAAGTTACTTGATGTGTAAGTCCTAGGCAACTCTGAGTTTCAGAGATGGTGCTGGTCTATGATGGGAGGTAGAATCTATCCATTTTAGGGGCATGAGAAAACAAAATCACATATGCAGTCCCTATATTTTAGTTTTTGATTTTTAAAGATGGTGGGATGGCACCCAATACTGGTAGTTATACTGGTATAAAGAATTCCTAAAGTGAAAAATCCTTTCATCACTCAAGATCCACAATTGTTCAGTAGCATATGGGGTCACACAGCTAGCATTTGTCAGCATGAACCCAGGCCACCCTGATTTGGCGATCTCTCTCTCTATCCAGTATTCGCTAATCTCTTAAATAAACGCATGCACGCGTGCGCACACATACACACACACACACACAAGCATGAATGTTCACATATTTAAGGTTGCCTGACAGCAACAAAATGAAACAAAGGGAAAAGGGGTGGCCAAATGGGAGATTTTTCACCATGAGTGACCAGGCCAGATACTTGTCAGATAATTGTGCTATTAGGGTCCAGGAAAATTCTTCTCGCTCAGCTCTCTTCTCTGATGAAAGCTAACACTCCAAATTTATGAAAACAATATTCCATCGTTATCCTTTGGGTGGAGTGTTTATTCTAGTTTCTAGTTCTACTTCCTAATTAGCTCTTGCCTGGCCTCTGGGCTTCTGCCCTACTGCCCCACTGCCTGTTTCCCCTTCACCCAGTTCCTCTGTCCAGTTGCCTAAAAAAGGCCTCTTTGTGCACCGAAAATTACTATAGTGGGAGGGACATGGAGAGGACTAGCCATGTACAAACATAGTTTCTCATGGCAAACTGGAGAAACTAGTTTTTCAGGAAGCCTGCTGAAGCAAGAACTGGTTTTTTTTTAGGAATGCGTTGGCACACAGAAGGCCTAGCGAGCTCAGGTTTGCATTTCATAGGCTCCAACGCCAGACAAGGTTCAACCAGCTCTGATCCTATCAGGCTCAAAAGCAGAGGGTGCAAGAGTTTGCAAGAGTTTGCTGTAAGAATATGTAGGAGTGGAGCTTCCAGCCGTTGGGGAGCTGGGTGGTACGCCAGAGAGAGCTGGGCCTGGAGCCGGGAAGACCTTATTTCAAACCTGGCCTCAGAAACTTACTAGCTATGTGAACCTGGGCAAGTCACTTAACCCTCTGTTTGCCTCAGTTTCCTCAACTATAAAATGGGGATAATAAAATCACCCACCCCACCCCTATGGCTGTTGTGAGGATCAAATGAAATATTTGTAAATCATCTGGCACAATGTTAGACACAGATTAGGTACTTAATAAATGTTCAGTCCCTTCCCTTCCCCCAAACAGCAGAGCTCGATTAGAAAAAAGCCTGAGGTCTGGGTGATTGGTCATCACCCATCTCCTTCATTTTCCCAGCAGAAAGGTAGGGCTACTTGACAGATCACCAAGCAAATGCTCCAAGCCAGTTCCTGGCATGTAGGACAGAGAGCAAACAATGTAGAATGAAGAACTTAGCCTAAAGCTGCCTTCCAGCAGGTGATCAGTCATGGGTGAAAGAAATGATAGCACTTGGCCTCTAACACATGGCCTTATCTGAAGCAAGCCTAGTAAGGTACGCATCAAAGAGGCACTGAAAGAATTTTTTTAAAGAGCTGAAAGTGGTCTGTAAAAAGCTGGCATAACTAACTCCATTTTTGTTATGTAGTTGTGTTTTTTTTAGGTTATATCATGTTTCAGCACATACAGCAAAATGTTTCTCCCCTTCAAAAGCTCTCTTCCTCCTAATCACTTTACAAAAGAAGATTGCAGAGGACTTTGACAGGTCAAGGGACTTGTCACCTTCTCCTTATCCTGTCTAATAATGTCCTTATTGGCAAAAGTCCCATGAGACCTAATCTGTAGTATTGCGTTCGGTTCTGGGTATTCCTGTTTAAGGAAATGAGTCCTCAGGTGGTTGGGGCTTAACAAATGCTGATTGACTGACAAAGTCAATGAATCCACTATAGATCAGACTGATTAGTCAAAAAGAATTATAAAACTGTTTGGTGTAATATAAATAGCTGAGCTAACAAGAACAGATTCTTTCCTTTGTAACAAGTGGTAACTATCCCCTATTATTGCAATAAGTACCTTTCCTGCCTATATGTTGTACCCACTCTAACTGAAACTACTTTGTCAGAAGCAATTGTGATGACGATGATAGAGAACGTTTATTCCAGGCACTGTACTAAGTGCCTCACAATGGTCATCTCATTTGGTTTTCACAACAACCCTGGGAGGCAGATGCTGTTATTATTCCCATTTACAGATGAGGAAACTGAGGCAAATAGAGGTTGACTTGCCCAAAGTCACACAGCTAGTGTCTAAAGCCAGATTCAAACTAGGATCTTTCTGACACCAGTACTCTATCCAATCACTTAGATGCCTGTTTTTTTGTTTTGGGTTTTTTTTTTGTACTACATCTTTTTTTGGTTACTCTGGTTCATGTGACTTAGTGTAACAGTGAGGACCCCAGCACACACAGCCTGCTGTACAGATTACTAGATCTGCTTTTCTAAAAGGAAAGCAATTTTTGAGGGGTCAGCAATCTACTTTCATCAAGCATATATTCATCCACTTAGTTCAGGGGAAAAAGTCAGCACCTTGAACTTCAGAGAAAATACAAACAGAAATTACAAGTGGAAATTACAAAGAGAAAGACCAATTTACTTTTACTAAATTCATCTGGATCAGAATCCTCACCCTTCCACTCAGTTCCTTTATAGCTTGTTGTAGTAGCAACAACCCTGGCATACACAGGAGGGACTATTGCAAAGGTTCTTAGATATGCTTTTCTTAAAGGAAAGCAATTTTTGAGGGGTCAGCAATCACTTTAATCAAACACCCATACCAACAGAGAAAATACAAGCCAAGAAATAAAGACCAACAGACAGGGCTTCCAACTGTCTGACCATAGACAATACATACATCATTGCCAGAGACAGAAGCACCAACGTCTGGGTGTTCAAAGCTGGGGGGCTTCTTAAAGTGGCTGCTCAGAGTTTCATCTGGTACATGAACCTCCTTCCAAAAAACAAGCCCCAAAGCAAAGCCTCACCTCAGAGTATATATACTCTTTTCAGGGCTGGAGGGCAGGACCCTCTTGACCCAGTGCCTCATTAGAAACTAACGAAAGGTATCTGAGGCTTATTAATGGGTGGGGAAGATCTTTAATTCTTCCCCCCACTCACCATTAACCTTACATTAATGTTACACTTAGGAAGGAAGAACACACATACACACACACACACACACACACACAAGCACCTAGGTAGTACAGTGGATAGAGTGATGAACCTGGAATCAGGAAGACCTGAGTTCAAATCTGACCTCAAACACTTACTAACTGTGTGATGCTGGGCAAGTCACTTAATCCTATTTGCCTCAGTTTCCTCATCTATAAAATGAGTTGGAGAAGGAAATGGCAAACCACTTTAATGTTTCTGCCCAAAAAAATAACCCTACCCAAATGGGGTCATAAGGACTCAGACATGACTGAAAAATGAATGAACAACATATACACACATATATACACATATACACATATATGTCATCTGCTGAGTTATCAGACACCTACTGATGGTAGATGTCACAGTACTGAGTGAATAAACAACATGCAGTTTACTTGTCTGTATCCTATGCAAGTTTATTTATTAGCAGTTGCTGAGAAGGACTCTGAAGAGTCTTTCAGTAGGGGGAAAACGAAGTTTGGCAGTGACTCCCAGCCAGAAACTATGTTAATATTCTATCAATCAATCCACAAGTTCCTGTGTATACTGTGTAGGGTACACACTGCAGATTTTGTCTGACTCTCTGTGACTGCATTTGGGGTTTACATGGCAAGGATACTAGAGTGGCTTGCCATTTCCTTCTGCAGCTCATTTTACAGATGAGAAAACTGAGTCAAACAAGGTTAAATGACTTTCCCTGGGGGCACACAGCTAGTAAGTGTCTGAAGCCAGATTTGAACTCAGGAAGATGAGTCTTCCTGATTCCATGCTCAGTGCTCTATCCATTTGCCACCTAAAACAAAAATAAAGTCACCCCTATCCTCATGGAACTCACATTCTAACCAGGGAGACCACATGTCCGTACAAAAATATATGAAATACTTACATGTAAGTGCTTGCTGAGCAGTCATTTTACACTCCACTCCTCACACCACTCCCACCTGGTTGTGAGCAAAGCTATCCTAGGATTTATTCCATCATTCCATCTTTGAGTGGGACATACATAAACCAAAAAAGCTCATGCAATCTTGAGTTACATTAAGAAAGGAACAGCTTCCAGGAACAGATTGGTGATAATTCTCATTAGACTTAATCTGGAAAATTGTTTTCAATTCTACGTATCACAGTTTAAGGATGTTGAAAAGATGATGAAGGGCCTTGAGTCCATGGCATAGCTGCTGTTCGTCCTTTCTTCTTAAGAAGACTATCAGGGAAGTGATGCCATGACATGCAAGTGAATTGGATTTAAGTGATAGAAGGCGGTGCTCAATCATCAGCCTCACTGTCTTCTCTGCAACCATCTGGGTCCAATGGCCAGATACAGATCAGGACAACTGGACATGGCCCAAGGTGCAATGGGGGACTTTGGCCTTTTCAAGCTAAGATCTTCAACAGGTTTCAGTTTGACTGAGGCAACACCCATTCGGTGATTAAGGTTTAATAAGAAATGAGGCTAAGAATACCCTCTTTACCTCATTCAAAAAATCAGTCAGAGGCTAGGGGGTGGGAAAGGCCCTACATAAGAGGATTGGTTAAAGTGACTGGGTGTATTTAGATTGCAGTGAAGAAGACTCAGGAGAGGACATGATGGCTGTCTTCAAGTATTTGAAAAATTACAATGTAGAGAAGGGATGGGTTTTATTTTTTACCCCAGAGGGTAGAAAGGGAAGCACTAGGTAAAGTTACAAAGAGGCAAACTTAAATTTAATGTCAAGAAAAAAGTTCCTGGTAATTAGAGGTGTCCTAGACTGGAAAGCGCTGCCTCCATAGGTGGACAGCCTTCCTTCCTTGGGAGTTCTCAAGCAGACTGGATGCCATTTGTTTGCTATGTTATAATAGAGATTCCTCTTATATTTGGGTTGGCCTGGATATCTATAGGAGTCCTTCATAACTTGCAGACTCTATGATTTTGTGATTACCTATGTGTAAAGACCACAGTGCTAGGTATCAGGGAAGATTCAAAGTTTGGGTAAGATAACATTTCTGCTCTTAAAGAGTTTAAGAATATGCAATATGTATGTGTAATTGCTTGCTAGGTAGTCATTTTTCTGGGGATAAGACACCAACAAAGATAACTTTAACTGCAAGAATTTAATTGCAGAACCTGTATCACTGCAGAGAGCAAAGGTATCTCTATATGAAGCAGATGGAAATTTGATATACAGATGGTACAGCTTGGACTGCCTCTATTGGCAGTTAGCTTGAGCCTATAAATCAACAAGTCAAGTTAAATAAACAAGAATTTCTTAAGCTCTAGCTCTGTGCCTGCCTACCACCATGTTACACGTTAGGGATACAAAGAAAAGTAAAGCAAACAAAAACAGACTCTGCTCCCAAGGAGCTCACTTTCTAATGGGGAAAATAACATACAAACAACCCTGACCAAACAAGGTAAATATACGTACAGAATAAATGGAGATAATCTCAGAGGGAAGGCAGGAAGATTAGGGAGGATTGAGAAAGATTTCTTGCAGAGGGTAGGCCTTCCACTGAGACAAGTACTAATATCGGAGGTATCTCCAAGGCTGGAAATCTGCTCTGGTTTCCTTTATCAGTCTGGATGTGAGAAGCTGCTAAACAACAGAATGAAAGAAGGAAGGAAGGAAGCAAGCTTTTATTAAGTGCCTCCAGTCTGCCAGGCACAATGTGAAGCCCCTACACAGAAGCTCTGGGTAGTTTCACATATGGGATGCTTAAATAGGATAGCATCAGATGGTGTAGAGCTACAGGTCATACAGTCCTGACAGTCTAAGTCTAAGGTCTAGCATACTTGACCCCGTTGCTCCTGTAAACCTAGGGAACCTAAAGGAAGGGATATGGAAGCAAGTCGCTTGAACTCTGCTTGTTTTAGCTTCCTCATTTGTGAAATGGAAATAATAATAGCACTTACTTCCCAGGGTTGTTGTAAGGATCCAATAAGTAAAGTACTTAGCACATAGTAAGTGCTATATAACTGTTAGCTATCATCATCATCATCATCATCATCATCATCATCGCGGTAAGTACTGTATCGACTTAGCTTTATGTGGCATAGCACAAGTACTTTACAACTAACCATGTCCGCCATCTACAAGGGCATGCTACTTTCTGCATCAACCATTATTTCCCCACCCATGATGCAGGATCTACAACAACAAACACTGATCTTCCTAGGCTATCTCATGGTGAGAGGGGTCACTCATGAGAATAACCTTTATTGTTGGCAAGAGAGTATGAGGGCAGGGTACAGAAACTGCTCTGGGCAAGGAAATTCTTCTACTAAAGAAAGGAAATCTATAGATGTGACCCTATCAGGCAGTTCCTAGGCGAGTTTCTCCATTCCAAGTAGGAAACAACTCCTGACCGTGCTAGGTACCCAACAGGGATGACACATTCTAATAGGAGATATAGTCATAGACATAGAAAATGTTTGTAAAGATGATATAGATATAAATGATATGAAATAGATATAGCACATATGATAAAGAATATAGGATATAGCTATAGACACAGATATAGACATAAATAAATTCTACCAATTGGGGAGCCACCTTGTTCTGGGAGGATGTGGAACTAAGAGAAGGCTTGAATGAATACACCACTTGATAGTCTTTCCCTGGGGACCTGACAGATTAAGTGACATTAAATTGACATGACAGTAAATAATACAACAGTTCAGTTGAATGCTCACCTAGAAAATAGGAAAAGGGAATAAGTTTGGGCTCAGAAAAACTAAGCAGAGTCATAGGATCAGGAGGAGAGACTGAATCCAAGGAACGAGAGGTCAGCAAGGGATGGCAATATTGAGTTCACTGTGACTTATACTTCTAGTTAAGGAGATCTTCATTTTTTTGGGTGTGTCATAGACTCCTTTGGCAGTCTAGGGAAGCCTATGGATTCATTTTTGGAACAATGTTTTAAAATGCATAAATTAAAATACACAGAATTACAAAGAAAACCAATTATATATTGAGATAATTACCAGAATATTTTAAAAAACAAATTCACAGACCCCAGTTGAAGAACCCCTGCTATCTACTATGACCTCTGATCATCCAGCTAAGGAATACTACAGTGTCCAGGAGTGGCCTCATAGAACAGAGTCCTTAGAAAGTCAGTGGAGACAGAAAAGTGGGCAAGTAGAGACCCAACAAAGGCCTATCTAGGTTCATATTATTTCCTTTCAATAGAACATAAGCTCCTTGAGGGCAGGAATTATTTCATTTTGGGCCTTTATATCCCAACTGTTTAGTGCCTGTCACATAGTAGAGGCTTAATAAATTATTATTAGATGAATAGATGGTGCAATCTACCCCTCCTTGAAGAATTCCAAAGGTACAAAGAAGAAACAAAACAACTGGAATAGTTTTGAGTGCAACCTAGTCCTTTGAAAAAATAGCAAGAAAGAAGACTGATTGAAAGAAAAACGAACATCAGTAGATAGCAACACATTGAGCCAGGTATGCAAAGCGTCTACATGTTAGATCTGAGGTTTTATCAGCTGTGAGCAGAACTGCCCATAGCTTTTGTGATTAACCTCATCCCCCTCCCAGGACCATAGGAGAAGCATCAAAGTCTTGCCCGAGCTTGGCACTCCATGGAAAAAACAGACCCTCCTGTTGGCTGAACAGAGTTGTAGTGAATACATTTAAGGATGCTCAAAGCTTAGTTCCACGAGTGGAGTTTAAGAAGCAAATGTGTCTTTGATATAATCCAACTTAATGTGCTTGTAAGAATGAGCTACATGTTAGCGTCCACGTTAAAAAGTATAAATCTACACGAATGGATTAGAGCCTATCTATATAAATGTGCCTATATGAGGACACCTGGACAAGTGAGAGGAAGCATTATTTACCCTCTTGAGAGGTAGAGAGGGATCACAATGTGTGTGTGTGTGTGTGTGTGTGTGTGTGTGTGTGTGTGTGTGAGAGAGAGAGAGAGAGAGAGAGAGAGAGAGAGAGAGAGAGAGAGAGAGAGAGAGAAGTTTTGTGAGGGGTCAAGTAGCGAGGAAGTCCCTAGAGCTAGGCACTGATGCTCTCTTGTCATAAGCATGGAGATGACTGCAGCTCTGAAAATACAAGGTCCTAGTATGTACCTACTAAAGTGTTTGAAAATCCTGTGTCTCTAGCTAATCCCCACAGTAACAAGCTGTCATCAAGAATGGGAAATGGGGCCATTATAAGATTATAGCTGTGGAATCACAGAGTCAGGAGATGGTTATGGAGATTTGTTGGAGTCATGAGCCCTTCTCTTGACTCGAACCTTTCTTCTCAATGTCCCCAAAGCTGTAATACTTTGTTCCTGACCAGCACAGACTTTGGGTGAGTTGAGAGGGAGAAGGGGAAGAGGGGCAGAGGCTGGGACAAAACAATACTAATGTAGTTGTGCTGGACCCAGTCAGAGAAATCAAAAAGCCTTTTAGAGAGATGTCTAAAGCATCTCACCAAACCTAACTATCTAGGTTAATATGATTCACACCGCTGGTACAGCAGCTGAACAGTCACACCCTCAGTGTCTGTTCTACCTTGTGTACAGAAATGCGTGTTTTTACTTGGTGTTTGCCAAGTTCAAAAACAAAAAATTTTTTAAAAAGCAAAGCAATAGCCCTTAGCTGTGGATCAGGAGAAAGAAAATCTTCCCTAGGAGAGAATGGGTGCCTGTTTCTTTTTTTTCATTATGAAGCCACTTGTCTTGTTCCTTCAGCATCAAGACTAGAAAGCTTTCCATCTCCAGCAGTGGCTTAGACCTGCACAGCCCTTCCTCACTCAAAACAAAGTCACATGCAAGTCATGTCATTATTTCTCTGATGGTATGGTCTTTTTCGGCAAAGAAGGACAAACACACAAATCAGGTATTAAGCTCTTTAGGAAATAGGGCAGATACTCTCCCAGCTAAATAACCAGGTTCTCAGATTTATTATTTTATTTAAACTAAATTTCCTGATCCTGGGCTTGGGTCTCTAAGAGATTTCAACTCAGCGTTTAGTCTACTTCAGGGTTTGACCACACTTAATCATTGTCCAGGTAGAGATGGTTTTTTCAACAAACTACCAGGGGCTTTAGCGTTTCGTGTTCACCAGTTTCCTAATTCCCAACCCACATCTGCTCTCTCACACGAATTGCTATTGCTACTGTCCTTTGTTTTTGAAGAGTACCAGTGACATGACAGGGTGACTGTCTTGTCTTGTGCATGAATTGGATTTAAGTGAGGCAGAGTTGCATGGAGTCATCAGCCTCACTCTCTCTTCCAGAGCCATCAAGGCAATGGCAAGATAAAAGTCAAATGACTGGTGATGGCCCAGGATGCAATGAATGACATCTTAGATGTCTGGTCAAGTTCTAAGTGTTCCACAGCATCTACTTCAGCCACCTTCATGGCTGTTGGGAAAAAAAAAAATTGTTCTCATCTGCCTATTCTGCCAAGGGAAATCTTCACATGCTTGGGGTGGACAAAATTAGTAGAGAGTTGGCAGAAGTGAGAAAGTCCCAGACACAAAGTTAAGCCCAGAGGCTAAAGTCATTGTCTAGTCACATTCCTGGCCTATCATCTATATACACAGCAGTCAAAGGTTTCAGACTTTGAGTCTATCCTTATACCAACACTTTGGTACAATGATACTGAATATTGTCAGATCAAAAACCTTTGTTGTTCAACCAAAGGATTTATCTGCAAATAGGAGCATCTGGAGGGAATCCACCATCTCTAGGGAATCAGTCTGTCATTTGGGCTCTGGGTTAGACATCTCTGTACAACAGCAAATATTTTTGGCAAGCATGTCTACTTATTTTATCCATCACTGATAATAATAATAAGAGGAACATTGAACAATATTATCTTTTTGTTACATGTCATATGTTATGTCTTTAGAGGAATCCTATATAATTTTGACAAATGCATGGGAAATACCTTGTTGGAAGAAAGCTTTTAAGGTCTTTTGCTTTTCAAATTAAACAAAATCATCTCCATTGTTTTATCTCTCAAGGAAGCTTTTAAGGTTTTAAATATGTATGTGAGATACCCTGAAGGAGAGCCTTTGAAGGGGCATTTTGCTCTGTAAATTAAATTTTTTTTTTCAATAGTCAAAGAAGAAGCACTTTGAGTCCTTGTATTCTCTACACTAGTCAAGTGTGTAATTGTAAAGCTGCAACCTACTGTAGAGTATCAAAAAGTCTGCTTTTCCCCTTCTCATCATTCCTCAAGAAATCCTCCAATACACATGTATACTGTTCTAATAGATATTCTGCAGAAGTGGAATACAGATTAATAGGTCAGTAATTATCATTTTCTCTACTGCTCTTCTTTTGGTAATAAGAGTCAGGATTATTCAAAGCTTTTGGTCTCCCTTTTTCACGTCAATCAATAAGCATTTATTATATACCTACTACATGCCCATAACTATATGTTATGCATTGGTGATATAAAAACAAAAATAAGGACAGATGCTGGCCTCAAGGGTAATATCCTTTGCTGAGAGAGACAACTGTAATGTTAATTATATTAATGAGAGTTAAAGGTCCTGACCCATTAATGGACCTGTCCATTAAGGGAAGTTTGATTAGGGGAGATCTGTTTTGTAGGAAGGCCCACATCTTTTGTTAATTTCTAATGAGACACTAGTTCTCAAGGGTTGTGATGCCCTCTGGCTCTGAAAAATGTATATATACTCTGAGGTGAGGTTTTGTTTTGGGGCTTACTCACTGGAAGTGTTTGACCAGAAGAGACTCTGAGTAGCCACTAAGGAGGCCTCCCTCACCTTTGAAAACCCAGATGTTGGTGGTTCTATCTCTGGTAACTATGTATGTATGTAATGGTCAGACAATTGGATGTCTGTTGATCTGTGATGTATGTATTGCTTATGGTCAGACAGTTGGAAGCCCAGTCTGTTGGTCTTTATTTCTCTGCTTGTATTTTCTCTGAAGTTCAGGGTGCCAACTTTTCCCTCTTGAACTAAATGAATAATATATGTACTTGATTAAAGTAGATTGTTGACCCCTCAAAAGTTACTTTCTTTTTAGAAAAACAGATTTAAGAACCTATACAGCAGGCCCTCCTACATATGCTGGGGTCCTTGCTGTTACAACAACATATAACTAAGTATATTACACATAATATATATCATAAAATGAGAGAGAGAGAGAGAGAGGGAGAGACAGAGAGAGAGAAAGAGAGAGAGAGAGAGAGAGAGAGAGAGAGAGAGAAAGAGTGTGTGTGTGTGTGTGTGTTTGGGTGTGTGTAGTATAAGAGATAGTGGGTAAATCTGGAATATAGTATATATAAACTTAGGACCCAGGAAAAATCCAGACAAATTTTATATAATTTCAAGGCAAGAGATGGACATATGGAAAGCAATGAGACTTTGAATTACTGCAGAAAGATATAGATCTACTGAAAGGAAGCTTAATAATGGTCAAGTTTCCAAGACAAAAAGATAAGTACTGAAGACAATTTACACTTCTCAAATCAAAATAAACCAGTTTCTAGCAATGCAAGAATGCTTAGATTATCAGGTTGACTAAGTTACTAAATGTTTCTAAAGGGCATGTCCAAGAGAGAAAAAAGTGTATCCAGAAGGGGAATCCAAAAAGGAGAGAAGTATTATAAAAGTCATGTTTTAGGGAAGGGAATCTTTAAGTAAAAGAAATATATCTTGTCATTAGAATAATACAGGAGAATTTTGCATAGAGTAACTTTGTTGATTTTAGGATAATAATAGAAATAATAAGAGTAAGAAAGTAGATATTTTAGTAGGATTTAATAAAAGACAAATGTAACAGCTGTGAAACTAAAAGAAAATGTATTGAACTCTCTAATAAAAATACTAAAAGAGAAAGGAATGTTTTATTCCAATTATAGAGAGGATGAACATTTTTTATCCATCAAGCAAATTAAATAGATTGAGACAAAAATCAATGAATTTGATAACAATACAGATAAAAGGATTTCAGTAAACAAAAAATAATACCACAGAAATTTTTAAAAAATAGATTGAGGAAAAATTGTTGTTACTTAGTTTTCAGTCACATCTGACTCTTCCTGACCCCACTTGGGGGTTTTCTTGGCAAAGATACTGGCATGGTTTGCCATTTCCTTCTCCATCTCATTTTATAGATGAGGAAACTGAGGTAAACAGGGTTAAGTGACTTGCCCTGGGTCACATTGCTAATAAGTGTCTAAAGTCAGATTTGAACTCATAAAGAGTAGTCTTTCTGACTCCAGGTCCAACACTCTATCCACTGTGCTCCCTAGTTACATCTTGCTGAGGGAAAATATTGTCTGTAAAATGTATCTGGTCTCATATCCAGAATCTATAAAGAATCAACACAGATCTATAAAACTGGTATATAGTTCCCAGGGGAACAGTGTAAAAGCACCAACTTTCAGAGAAGAAAATTATACTGTTGAATAATTCCCAATTCCCTAATTGTCAGAGAAAAGCAAATCAACACACCACCATTCACCCACTAGAATTGTAAAAATAAGAAAAAAGCATTCAATGTTAATGCTGACATTTCTACAGAGGTTATAGAACTCTGCTACCTTGTTGTTGGAACTGGAGATTAGAGTAAATGTAACTTGGCAATATACACCAAGAGTAACAAAGTTTTATAATGATAATTGACATTTATATAGTGCTTTTTAAAGCATGCATAACATTCTTACATACACTATCTCATTGTGTCCTACAACACCTGTGAGGTAAATCCTCTAAACATTATTATCTACTTTACTGATGATGAAATAAACTCAGAAATATTAAATGACATGTCTATGGTCCCAGTTAGTGTCAGAGGTAGTACTGGAATATAAGTCTTCCTGTCTCTCAAGTACTGTGCTTTTTCCACTACACTTTCTGAACTAATCATTCCTTTTCTACAATTCTTTCCCCCAAATTAAAAAAAATATAAAAGAAAAATTACCACTAGCACAAATGTTTTTACAGATCTACAAAAATATTCATTCATAGTATTTATTTTTAATGATAAAAACCTAGAAACAAAATAGATGCCCAAACTATTAGAGAATAGTGTGGTATGACTCACAACTTACAACACATTAGTGTAACAGAATAAAATAATACTATTGAAAATACACACACATATTTATTTATACATAAACTGAGACAGTCTGAGTTTAAGTGACTTGTCAAAAGCCATATAGCAAGCTGATGGACTACAACTCATTTCTCCAGAGCACTAATCTGTTTCTTCTTTAATTATATCATGTTTTCTCTTCTTAAATACTTATAGAGGCATCTAGGTGGTGCATTGGAGGACCTGGAGTCAGAAAAGACCTGAGTTTATCCAGCTGCAAACACTTACAAGGTATAAGACCCTGGATGTCAAAATTTTCATTAAATTTTGGTCTTTTCATCCAGGCTGATTGAAAATCCCCTATTTCTTTAAATATTTATTTCTTCTCCCCAATAGGATTATACTTTGTTTCACCAGGTATGTTATTTTTGGTATAATCTTAGTTCCTTTGCCTTCTGGAATATCATATTCCAAGCCTTCTACTCCTTTATTGTGGTAGCTGCTAAATCTTGTGTGATCCTGAATGTGGCTCCACAGTATTTGAGGTATTTCTTTATGGCTACTTTTAGTACTTTCAACATGACCTGGGAACTCTGGAACTTGGCTACACTATTACTAGGAATTTTTATTTTGGGATCTCTTTCAGGAGATTAACCACAGATTTTTTTCCATTTCTACTTTGCTCTCTGGTTCTAAGATATCTAGGCAATTGTTCTTGATAATTTCTTGAAATAAGATGTCCAGGATCTTTTTCTGATCATAAATTTTAGGCAGTCTAATTAAATTTATCTTTCCTTGATTTATTTTCCAGGTTAATTGTTTTTACAGTGAGATATTACACATTTTCTTCTATTTTTTTCAGTCTTTTCACTGTGTTCTATGTATATCTCATGGAGTTCTTAGCTTAGTTTCCATCTGAATAGTTCTCATTTTTTTAGGAGTGATTTTCTCCTAGGAGGTTTTTGTACCTTTGCCAAGCTGTTAATTCTCCTTTCATAATTTTCTTGCAGAATTTTTGACTAAAGAAGAGACAGAAAGCATTATGAAGTACAAGATGGATAATTTTGATTACTTTAAACTGAAAAGTTTTTGCACAACCAAACCCAATGCAACCAAAATTTGGAGGGACGTAGAAAACTGGGAAAGAATTTTTACAACTAATGTCAGTGATAAAGGCTTTATTTCTAGAATATATAGAGAACTGAGTCAAATGTACAAAAACACAAGTCATTCCCCAATTGATAAATGGTCAAAGGATATGAACAGGCAATTTTCAGAGGAAGAAATTAAAGATATCTATAGTCATATGAAAAAATGCTCGAAATCACTTTTGATCAGAAAGATGCAAATCAAAACACTCTGAGGTACCACATCACACCTATCAGATTGGCTAACATGACAGAACAGGAAGATGATAAATGTTGGAAAGGATGTGGGAGAGTTGTAACACTAATTCATTGCTGGTGGAACTGTGAACTGATCCAACCATTCTGGAGAGCAATTTGGAACTATGCCCAAAGGGCTACAAAAATATGCATACCCTTTGATCCCATGATACTGCTTCTAGGACTATGTCCCCAAGAGATCATAATTTTCTTGCATCACCCACCTTTCTTTTCTCAATTTTTCTTCTATTGCTCATATTTGATTTTTAAAAGTCATTTTTGCTCTTCCTATAAGATATCTTTATTTCCTTTTGGAATCTTTATTGGGTTTGTGTATGACCTATATTTGTCTTTAAGGCTTTGCTTATAGATATTTTCGAATGATTGCCTTCTTCCAAGTTTGTATCTTGAGTTTTGTTATCACAGAAACTTTTTGTGATCAGGTGCTTTCTTTGCTGTTTGCTTATTTTTCCAGCCTTAGTTCTTGGCTTTGGGCTTTACGTTAGATTTGAGTCTGTCACTTTTAAGGAGGGATAATCAGCCTGACGTTCTGTAACTTGATCTGGGGACCTGTAGGTTTCTGGTGCTTCTTAGGTGGTGTCACTTGTAGAGTAGTTTGATTACTGCCCACCTGCTCTGTGCTCTGATCCTTGCCCAGATAGGACCCTGCCCCCTTTTGACTATGGCTGTTTTTTTCTACCCTGGAATTGTAACCTAGAACTGGTTAGTAGTCTACAAAGTTGCCTAGTGCTAAAAAAGCTATCCCTAGAATTTCTTATTGATCAGAGGTTTAATCTCCTTACCACCTAACTATGGATTGGGCATGCCTGGTGCTCCTGCTGCTATAGCTGCCTCCAAGGCTCGCCTCAACCTGTGCACTGAGCTCCCAGGCAGCCTCTTTCCCAGTGTCTAAAGATCTTCTTCTGTCTATCTAAGCTGCTCTGGGTTGGAATAACAATTCACTCTGATTTTTTGTAACTAGTAAGTGTGTGAGGCCAGATTTGAACTCAAGGAGATGAGTCTTCCTGACTCCAAGACAGGCATTCTATCCACTGCGCCATCTAGTTACCCTGTAATACTACAATACTACAATACTAGAAATCACTAGTCATTAGACAGATTTTGTTGATTTAAATATTTGATATCCTTGATATTAATTTCATTCTTTAAATAAAATTACTTATACAGCAGCAATAACAAAACCCCAAACCAGTATTCTTGGAATCAATCAATCTAAATGCATTTATTAATATTTACTATGCCGATGCCAGGTACTAGCACCAGATATTGTGCTAGATTCAAGGGATGTAAAGTCAAGAATTAAACAAGTTGATGCAATGAGACCACCAAGTGAGGAGGTAGAAAAATCACTCCATTTGATATAAACAGCATATCAAACAGAGATTTCTCCTGTTTCTTATGACATTAGAATTATGGAGTAATGTGTAAGGTAAGCAGAATAAATAACTGAAAAACAGATCCAAGAGACTTTGAGATTTGAAAGTTCTTAATAGTATAAGAAATAATTATTCAAGTGCTAATAAAGGTGATGTGCAAGGAAAAGTCTTAATAAATTAATAGTTAATATTCTTAATCTCTCTTTAATCTCTGGATTAAAATTAAGAGTTAATATTCTTCCTATTCATCAAATTAGTTACCTCCATGAATTAACACTTCCCCTCAGCTTGCACTGAATGTATCCCTCATTTTTGTTTTTCTCAATTTCTCAACAGATAAGAGAAGGGTGGAGGGAAGGAGATAAATTGAAACTTAAAAGAAAATAAAATTGAGTTAAAATTTATATTTATCCATGGTTAAAGTGACCATTAGCACATACTCAATTCTTTTTCTGATTGAAATAAGAGCATCAAATTCTGACTCTCTACCTTTGTTATCTTCTGAAATCCCTTGGGGGAGGAGCCAAGATGGCGGAGTAGAAAGACTCACGTATGCTAGCTCCGAATCCACAGCCCATAAATTTCCTGTAAAAAGAACTCCCCACAAATTCTGAAGTAGTACAAGCTGTGCAGGACCGCAGTGGAGGAGATTTCCGTTCCAGAGAGCCCTGAAAAACCGACCCCAAAAGTCCATCGTGCACCGGATGCGGAGCCCAGCCCTGCCCTGCCCTGGCCATGCGGCACCAGAGGAGCAGATCCGAGCAGGCTTCAGGGACAGAATCTCCGGCGGCTGCAAAGGTCCCTCCACCCACAGGCGCTACAGGTCTGTGAGAGAGACGTCTGAGCTGGCTGAGAGGGGAGCGGGTGTCTCTGTGACTTGGGCCCCCTCGGGAGGCAGTGGCAGAGGGAGCAGCAGAGGCAGTGGTGGCCCAGGACTCCCCAAGCAGGCAGGAGCTCAGGGCTATTACCAAAGGTCTCTGCATAAACCCCCTAAGGGAACTGAGCCTGGGAGGCGGCCCTGCCCCTACCCGAACACCAGAACTTAAGCTCACATTGAATAGCAGCCCCGCCCCCCCCCCTGCTGAAAGCCCTGAGGCTGGGGAGCAGCATTTGAATCTCAGACCCCAAGCACTAGCTGGGCAGATCTGGGCAGAGGTGGACAGGAATCTCAGAAGTCAAGTGACTGGCTGGGAAAGTGCCCAGAAAAGGGAAGAAAAATAAGACCATAGAAAGCTACTTTCTTGGGGAACAGATGTTTCTTCCTCTTTTCATTTCTGATAAGGAAGTACAATGCTTGCCATCAGGGAAAGACATGGAGGTCGGGGCCTCTGTATCCCAGACATCCCAGGTGGATGTCCAGTGGGCTCAGGCCATGGAAGAGCTCAAAAAGGACTTTGAAAATCAAGTTAGAAAGGTGGAGGAAAAACTGGGAAGAGAAATGAGAGAGATGCAAGAAAAGCATGAAAAATGAGTCAATACCTTGGGAAAGGAGACCCAAAAAAACGCTGAAGAAAATAACACCTTGAAAAATAGGCTCACTCAATTGGCAAAAGAGGTTCAAAAAGCCAATGAGGAGAAGAATGCTTTCAAAAGCAGAATTAGCCAAATGGAAAAAGAGGTTCAAAAGCTCACTGAAGAAAATAGTTCTCTCAAAATTAGAATGGAACAGATGGAGGACAATGACTTTCTGAGAAACCAAGAAATCACAGACCAAAACCAAAAGAATGAAAAAATGGAAGAGAATGTGAAATATCTCATGGGAAAAACAACTGACCTGGAAAATAGATCCAGGAGAGACAATTTAAAAAATTATGGGACTACCTGAAAGCCATGATCAAAAAAAGAGCCTAGACATCATCTTTCATGAAATGATCAAGGAAAAGTGCCCTGAGATTCTAGAACCAGAGGGCAAAATAAGCATTGAAGGAATCCATTGATCACCGCCTGAAAGAGATCCAAAAAGAGAAACTCCTAGGAACATTGTGGCCAAATTCCAGAGTTCCCAGGTGAAGGAGAAAATATTACAAGAAGCTAGAAAGAAACAATTCCAGTATTGTGGAAATAAAATCAGGATAACACAAGATCTAGCAGCTTCTACTTTAAGGGATTGAAGGGCGTGGAATAGGCTATTCCAGAAGTCAAAGGAACTAGGACTGAAACCAAGACTCACCTACCCAGCAAAACTGAGTATAATACTTCAGGGGAAAATATAGTCTTTCAATGAAACAGAGGACTTTCAAGCCTTCTTGATGAAAAGACCAGAGCTGAAAAGAAAATTTGACTTTCCAACACAAGAATGAGAAGAAGCATGAAAAAGTAAACAGCAAAGAGAAGTCATAAGGGACTTACCAAAGGTGAACTGTTTACATTCCTACATGGAAAGACAATATTTGTAACTCTTGAAACTTTTCAGTATCTGGGTAGTTGCTGGGACTATGCACACACATACACACACACACGTACATGCGTGCGCACACACACACATGCACAAACACACAGAGACAGAGAGCACAGAGTGAATTGAATAGGATGGGATCATATCTTAAAAGAAATTAAGGTAAATGGGGAGAGAGAAATGTAGTGGGAGGAGAGAAAGTGAAATGGAATGGGGTAAATTATCTCTCATTCAAGAGGCAGGCAGGAGACTTTTTAGTGGAGGGAAAAAGAGAAGAGGTGAGAAAAAAACATGAAGTTTACTTTCATCACATTCGACTAAAGGAAGGAATAAAATGCACACTCATTTTGGGATGAAAACCTATCTTACAATACAGGAAAGTGGAGGAGAAGGAGATAAGCAGGGTGGGGGATGATGGAAGGGAGGGCAATGGGAGGAGGGAGCAATTTGAAGTCAACACTTGGGGAGGGACAGGATCAAAAGACAGAATAGAAACAATGGGGGGCAGGATAGGATGGAGGGAAATATAGTTAGTCTTACACAACACGACTATTATGGAAGTCATTTGCAAAACTACACAGATAGGGCCTATATTGAATTGCCTGCCTTCCCAAAGGGAATGGGTGGGGAGGGAGAGATGGGGAGAATTTGGAACTCAAAGTTTTAGGAACAACTGTTGAGAATTGTTCTTGCTACTAGGAAATAAGAAATACAGTTAATGGGGAATAGCAAGTCATCTGGCCCTACAGGACAAAAGAGAAGATGGGGACAAGAGAAGGGAGGGAGGATAGAAGAGAGGGCAGATTGGTGATAGGGAAAATTAGATTGCTCGGTGTATTGGGGTGGGGGAGGGGATAAATGGAGAGAAAATGTGGAACCCAAAATTTTGTGAAAATGAATGTAAAAAGTTAAA
Organism: Bettongia penicillata ogilbyi; assembly: GCA_023548195.1. NCBI lineage: Eukaryota > Metazoa > Chordata > Mammalia > Diprotodontia > Potoroidae > Bettongia > Bettongia penicillata. The sequence continues at coordinate 1,795,566 of JAJHZJ010000121.1, read as the reverse complement.
TAAATAAATTCATATTTAAAAAAATCTTCTGAATCCCTTTCTTTAAGTTAATAAGAGCTATCAAATATATTACAGCTAAAACAGGTATTTATAACCATTTCATCTTCTAAGTTACAGACTGTATGGTTTTTTCTTAGTACTGTATGATTCTTTAATTTTAGTATACAAAGGTTAGATATCTCTAGGTGAGTCCCTTGGCTTCTCAGTGCTCTCCAGGTGACTTGGTAAGACTATAAATTGCTGAGAAGGTACCTCATATCTATGAAATTAAAAATCTGGGATTCCTTATATCTATGAAATTATAGATCTAATCCCAATCTCCTATTTCCTACTATGAACACAGGATCTTTTTTCCCTTCTATTTTCTAAATAGTTACATGCAAAATAAAAGTTTCTAGATGATTAATTCTCCTTGGCATTGGAAAAATACAATTTCTCCAAGGGTACATATACTAATCATTTTTCTTAATATCTCTGGAGGATGAGACAGGGAAAGAATGGGTGTAAAAGAAAGGACAGCTATAACCATGAGCACCTCAAAATTCTGCTTACATTAATTTTTTCCTTCCCCAAGAAAGTTTGGAGCATTTAGGTGATTCCAACGGATGAATGAGGAGATTGGCCATCCAAGTTACCACTCTCAAAGGGCACCAAGTCAGGGATCAAAGGGCCTCCTGCTGCTACTTGGTTTCTGCCCTGTTATTTTTACCCTCTTCCCACTTTGTCCAATCACCTACTGATCTGGAAATAAGACTGTAGGACTGTCTTAGGGCTCTCTGAGATTCCTTTTCTCTTCAGTGCTCAGAGTTTTGGAAAACAGCTCTGCTCTGAAGTAACTGTCCAACCATAATTACAATGTGTCCAGAGAGGCTGTTTCCTTCTTCCTATTTAAGTATGTTCCCATCAAGAGTAGGTTGATGGTTAGACCCTAAGGTTTGAATTTATAAATGGACTTAGAAGGAGAGAAAGTGTGAGTAATAAATTATTGAATAAGTAGAATACTTTTTTTGTGGGTTCTACCTCCACCTCCCCAAACTCCCCTAAGCAGAATATAGGTTCCTTGAGGGCAAAAGCTGAATTTAATTTTTTGTCCGTGTGTTCTCCAGTGTCTAATATAGTGCATTGCACATATAGGCCCTTTAAGAAAAGTTGGTTCAATTTTATCTTTTTGGTTCACTGAAGCAGATTTAATTAAAATCATTCCTAACATATTTTTCTCTTCAGGCTATTTGTTCCTGTTGTTATTGCTTGCTTAATTAATGAATGCCAAAAGTACACTGACAGATTAGACCTTTGTGTTATTCTCCCTAGAGTTATGGAGGTCTACATTTTGCAAAATAGAGTTCAAGTTGCTATGAAGGTATCAGATAATTTATGTGAAGTTCTAAAGACCAGAAAACAAATCCTTATGTAACCCATGAGCCAGAACCCCATATTCTAGGCTTACACAGGATAAGTTTAATCTTGGGAGACTCTCATAAAACATTCTTTGGCTCACGTTCCCCTGGGAACCTCAAATTTTGGCTTGTCTTTCTCCTCGGACCTTCTCCTGGAACTATCAGCATATAGCTTGTGTTTCAGACTCCACAAATGTGGACAAAAGGGGCCAAGCATGTTATATCAAACTCCAGAGAATAATTTCACACAGAGTTGTAAACAAAGAATGTCTCCAGAGGAAGTCTTTGAACAAGCCAAGAAATGCAGACAAGTATCAGAGACACTTTAATCTGTTTCCGAGGGGATATACTGAGAAGCAAAGTTGTTGTGCTGTTTCAGTTATGTCCAACTCTTCATGACCCCATTTTGGGGTTTTCTTGGCAAAGATACTGGAGTGGCTTGGAGTCAAAGTTAAAATAAATCAAAATAGAACAAATATATTAGGCTCAATTACTTTTTCCCATCCCAAAATTTCTTTTTTAGATTTTTAAAATTAATCTTTGTATTTAAAAATGTCATTGAGACATTCTTAAATGTCTCACTAAGAAGTGAGAAATCATTTTCTTGCAAACGTAACACGTGAAGTCTATTTTAATGATATGGTCTCAATTCAGTTTTAAATACTCAGAACAATGCATTAAATCTACCTTCACAGATTAAAGGGATATTTGGTCACGATGGTCAGGGCCAATAATCTTCCTGTGTCTCAAAGTACCACCACATTAAAATGTTCAGGATGTAAAATAAAGAACTTTTTTGGGGGGTAATTAAAGGGTTTAGATTTTCTAGATTCATACTGATGGTATAGTAGCAGTAATTTGTTTTATTATGCCTTTGCCAAAATATCATAAACCCATTTTATAAATCTGGCTTCTTGGAAACAGCTCTACTAGAAAAAGGAGTCTCCAGGAACTAGCTTCATGGACTCCTGAGATGTGCAGTTTGCTCTCTCAAATAGCCCTCTTCTCAGCCTAGAAAGAGACAGGATCCTTGGGCTGGGCTGAGAGAGGTTATGTCAGTGTAAAAAATTAAAATGTCTGTGATGAGGATGAAGAGGGAGATGTAATAGGAACAATGGAGGATGTTGTGCATGGGGTTTGGCAGTAAGATTTGAGCAGCTAGAAGCTTTTTTCTTTGTTTTTGGCTCTACTTTTTGAGAGAATCCAGGTAGGGATTACCCGGAAAGACTTAGAATAACTGCAAAATTGCTCCACTCATGGCTTCTCCATCTGTTTTATTGCCACCTGAAAAACAGCCAGAATTGTTTACTCCTAAGCATTTCCCCAATTAAAAAAAATTTCTTAGTTGCTATATTGAGAGTATATGTTGCTTTGAAATGACAATGTTTTTCTCTACATGAAGACATGATAATCTGAATTGTGCCTTTGTATATAGAATTGATATGGAGAGAGGAAACTATTGGTTATTTGAAAACACAGAATTTAACAGATCAGTGATAGTTCTCTCTGTCCTGATGACTAAAGGTTACTCTAGTTCAGGAGTGCTGGGTTTTTATGGATTTTATTAATAAAAGTGGGTTTTACATCTGTGCAAAATATTCCCCAAGTCAAAATTCCCCATAGCTAATCTTACGTTATGTAGGTTGAGCTGCTTTAACTACACGGACAGGGCAATCTCCAGTTCTATCCCACAAGCCCTCACAAGAGAAAGGAGTGTGGTACTACCAGGTCTATATCGCAAAAGAGATTGAAAAAAAATAAAAAGGAAAAGGATGTATACGTAACAAAATATTTATAGTGGCTCTTTTCTGGTGGCAAAGAATTGGAAATTGAGGGGATACTCATCAATTGGGGAATGGCTGAACAAGTTGTGGTATGTGATTGTGAGGGTATACTATTGTGTTATGGGAAATGATGAGCTCTCAGAAAAGTCTGGAGACTTGTATGAGCCGATGCAAAGTGGAATGTACTGTCTACAAAGTTACAGCAATATTGTAAGATGATCACCCATGAATGGTATAGCTTTTCTCAGCAATGCAACAGTCCAAGACAACTTTGAAGGACTTATGATAAAAATTGTTATCTGTCCCCAGAGAAAGAACTGATGGCATCTGAATACAGATTGAAACACACTTTTTTGAACTTCCTTTTTTTTCTTGGTCTATGTTTTCTTTCGTAACATGACAAGTATGGAAATGTTTTACATGACAACATAGTATATAACATATCAAATTGCCTGTCTTCTCAATGAGGCAGGGGTGGGGAAGGAGGGAGAGAATTTGGAACTCAAAGTTTTAAAAATAAATGTTAAAAATTGTTTTTATATGTAGCTGGAGAAAATAAAGCGCTAAATAAAAACTTAAAAAGGGGGGAGTGTGGTGAGAGAGGGAGTAGGAATGTGGCCAGAGGGAAGGTAATAGCCCAAAGCAAAACTCCATGATTGGAGACAAGTGTGATCTCGAAGGCATCCTCTGTTGTGACTTTGCTCCAATACCCTTTCATCTTCCCTGGAGATTGCCCTTTCAGTTATTCCCTATTTCTCCTTAATTTTTAACCTTGCCTTACCTAATAACCCCTACTCCCTTACTTACAAACATGCACAGATCTTTCCCATCCCTAAAAATGTCCTTGACTTGATCCTTTCATCCCTTCAACTTTTCTCTCTGTCTGTCTGTCTCTGTCTCTGTCTCTGTCTCTGTCTCTGTCTCTGTCTCTCTCTCTCTCTCTCTCTGTCTCTCTCTCTCTCTCTCTCTCTCTCACACACACACACACACACACACACACACACACACACCCCATACCTGGAGTAATTCTCATCTTCAGCTCACAGAATCCATTACTTTCTCCAAGCTCAGATAGAGCACTAGCTTCTGGAGGAAGCCTCTTCTAATTGCCACAGTTGGTAATGATCTCCCACAAAAAATTATTTTGCATGCATTCTGTATGTCAAGTTTCACATATATATTTATTCCCTCACCTACCTACCTTCCCTGCCCCCCCTTCCCAGAATGTAAACATCTTTTATTGTTTTTGCTTTTAATTAATTTGTTTGTTTTCAGTTTTCAACAATCACTTCCATAAATTTTAAATTTTCTCCCCCTCTTTTCTCCCTCCCTCTCTGAGATGGCATGCAGTCTTACATGGGTTCTACACATACACAGAATGTGAACATCTTAAGGGTAGGGATTGTTCCATTTTTTGTCTCTGCATCCTAGGACCTAGCATAGTACCTGGTAGTAGTAGTTGCTTTTAAAAAATGCTTATTAAAGGGAACTAAACAGCCTGATGAGAATATTGACACATATAATGCAAGTTGCACCATCTGAACCAAGGCTAAAATGTGGTGGGTTTCTTAAATGGCATGTTTTTGGCCTGTTTTGCATGAGGCATTCATGAAGAAGTCTTTTAATGACACTTTTTGAGAAATGGATAAGTCAGAGTTCTTTGCTGGCTTTTTGAAATTCTGAGATTTCCAACAGAATCCATTTTGGACAATGGGTATGTATTTACTTCACTAGAACTTCAGGAATTTGTAGATTTCTTAACAGGACTGTTCTCTGAGTTGCTACCATGGTACCAAATTATTTTGAATTAAATAGTCAAGCTGAAAAGAGATACAAAGCAAGGATACCCTGAAGTAGATTTTTGGATAAAATTGGCTACTAAGTTCTGTCCTTTTCCCATCATTCAACATATTAACCTATTTTCAACAATTTGAGACAGTACCACTAGATTACTAATGGAATAATGATTTAAAAGTTTTCATCCAGATGTATTTGAGAATTTACAATGCAAATAAGAACATACATTAGTTTACGAGTTCCTTGAGAGCAAGGCATGTCTTTCGTCTGTTTTTGTAACCCTGGCACAGAGTATGCACTTAATAAATGTTTATTGATTGCTATTCAGTGACTGACCTATTGATCTGTATTCATCTATTTTTTTTTTTTGAGGCAGTGGGTTAAGTGACTTCCCTTGGTCACACAGCTAGTAAGTGTCAAGTGTCTGAGGCTGGATTTGAAATCAGGTCCTCCTGGCTCCAGGGATAGTGCTGTATTCATTGCACCACCCACCTGCCCTTGTATTCATCTATTCTTGGTTAACTTTTGCCATAAAAGTTAGTCTTGGCTAGAAACTATGGAATTCAACCAAAGTGTATTCCTGATGCTATACTCAAAAAAATGCAACTTTGGTTATTCAAGTTCCAGAATACAAATGATGAGAAATGGGCAGATCTTTATAGTCAATTTCTTCTTCAAGAAGAAGACCAATCCTTGGTCTAGATTTCTTTTCAACCAGAAAAATTATATGGGAAAGAGGGAACAGAGGTGATAATATTCCATTGAGTGTTCTTATCTTTAAAGATAGCTTTTTATCTGCAAAGCAGTTACCAGTGGCATAATCTTTCCAGTATTTCAAGCCCAAATCTAAGACTTCTTTCTCATAACTTAACCACCCTACCTAAACCTGTCCAAAGCATCCTTAGTCCAGCTTCTCAATCAGCAGAGATAGAATTCTCAGTTTCCCTCAGTTTTCTGTATCTTGTCTATGTTTCTGACCCCATAAATACAGTTTGAGCCTTAAAGAAGCCCAGTGAAGAAAGAGCCTCTGCTCTTTTTACCATCAAAAAACTTTAGAACAAGGTTCATCCCTTTGAATGCCTTAGCAGCCCTTGCTATAATGGTCCTGTTCTGAAAAGCCATGAATTTTTTACAAATATCCTTTAATCCATTTATTGTCCCCTTAATCTACTGAAATAAATTTTGTCTGTGAAATGGCAAACATCCAAGAAGTTGTTCAACATGAAATGGAAAAGTTCAATTACTTATGTGGATTATAAATTCTTACCAGCAGTCACTATAAGGTTTTATGGGAGAAGCACTGTAATGTTTTATAGGAAAGGCATTGCAAAGTAATTTAGCAACCTTAATTACTATTGGAATCACTTAAAAAAAACAAATCCTGATTTGAATAAAGGGGATAAAGGCAGTTGTCAAGTGATATTAGATTTTCATCACTTGCTTCAAGTATATTTTTTATTTATTTTATTTTAATTATTTTTATTAACTAGTGAGCAAATTTTTTAACAGGAAAAGGAGATGAAATCATGCCTATGATGTACTTTATTAAGCATCTATTTTGTGCTATGAACTGCGAGTGATACAGATTTTAGACAAAGCACAGTCCTTATTCTCATAAAGGGATAGGACTAGGACTAGGTGACTCCCTGGTGAGGAAACTGCCGTTATAAAATCAAGTCAGCACCTTTTCTGCAACTTACAGAAATGCCTAGATCGTTCAGAAGTTAAGCAACCTGCCCAGAGTCACATAACCAGCATTTGTCAGAGGTAAGAACTGAACCTAGGTCTTCCAAGGTCATGATTGTTTCCACTATACTATGCTACTTCCTCTCCTCTTCACATCATTATCCTTGACACTTTATTGTTCAGCCATTTTCAGTCATGTCCAACTCTTCATGACCCCAGCTGGGATTTTCTTGGCAAAGACACTGGAGTGGTATGCCATTTCATTCTCCAGCTCATTTTACAGATGAGAAAACTAAGGGTTAAGTGACTTGCCTAGGGTCACACAGCTAGAGTCTGAGGCCAGATTTGAACTCCAGAAAATGAATTTTTCTGACTTCAGGATTGGTATTCTATCCACTGAGTCACCTGGCTGCCCTTCCTTGACATTTATATAGCTCTTTAATGTTTGTAAAACATTTTATTTGCCCTGTCTCATTAATCCCCAACACAACTCTGTGAGGTACTAATAAAGGCACTATTAATCTCATTTTACAGGCGAAGAAATTGGGATCCATAAGAGTAATTAGATTTGCCCATGGTCCCGTGGATAGTTATTACTGAAGTCAAGATTTGAATTCAAGACTTCTTGATTTAAAATAATTCACGTAAAATAAAACGTAATAAATGTAATAAAATATAATTAAATAAAGTAATATAATAAAATTCATGTAAAATAATTACATGAATAAGTAAATTAGAGTAAGTAAATTAGAGAATTATAAAAGGAGGGGGTAGACTGTGTGAGGTTCTAGAGGGAAGGAGGATGAAGGAAGATTTTTGCATTCTTTACAGTACCAAGCTCAATACCTTGTACATAGGAAATTAATAAATATTTGTTGAATTGATGAATGAATCCCACAGAATGCCACAGTCGATAGAGTGCTATGTCTAAAGTTAGGGAGATTCATCCTCCTGAATTCAAATCCAGCCTCAAATACTTGCTAGCTGTGTGACCCTAGGCAAGTCACTTAGCCGTTTGTCTCAGTTTCTTTATCTGTAAAATGAGGTGCAGATGGAAATGGCAATCTGTTTCAGGGTCTTTGTCAAGAAAACTCCAGAAGGGGTCAAGAAGAGTTAGATATGACTGAAAAATGACTGAACTGAACTTTCCCAAATATAGCCATTTTTACAGGTCTTTTCCCTCACTTCAAAATCCTTCTAGGATGCAATGATTACATCAGATCTCCGACTGAATTCCAGGATGCAAAGGAGCTAAGATTATGTCAGAAAGGGATACACAGTAGAAACAACTAAATTTGTTTATGGAATGCTCTTTCGCTCTTACTCTTTCTTACTTTTTCAGACTCTTTCTGTACCTTCCGCAGTGGTACTGACTCAAACTGGGATTACGGTTGATGACAGGAAGTGTTTAGAAAGGACAGATAGCAGTAGTAGAGAGAAGTGGTCCTATGCTCAAGGAGAAGGTAGTATAAGAACAGCAGCGGCATTGCCACTTGCTAGGTTGCCTATGGACTCCACCACATATGGCTTGTGACGGGTTTACCACTTCCAAACATGCATAGAAGACCCCTCTGGAGACCAGATAAACCAACAACCCACCCTGAGTTTTTATTTGTACCAGATCCTGGTTTTTGGCTCCTATGCTACGTGTGAGCTGAGTTTCTGACTTCAGAATTTCTCATTTTTACCTGATAACAAGTCCTATGGGATCTGTATGTTTGTGTGTGTGTATGTGAGAGAGAAAGAGAGAGAGAGACAGAGAGAGACAGAGAGAGAGAGAGAGAGAGAGAGAGAGAGAGAGAGAGAGAGAGAGAGAGAGAGAGAGAAGCATCCCTAAGGAACTGTTGCTGTACTTTTTTTGACTACTCAGGGAGGGCTCACACAGTGCATATCCTGATCCCAATCAATCTTATGTTAAAGGAAGAAACCTCTTATAAACTCATAGAGACCCTCTAGAAAAGTGGCAAGCAAATATCTCTAGATATTTGTATGCTTTATAATGCATGATGTTTTAGTAATTATATACTGAGTATTTACTTATTGGCTGTAAGGTAAGAGAAAAAGCAGTAGTGCCTGGTCATCTTATTATGTGCAGGCCATATAAATAGGGTTAACAAGAATATATAGCACATTCACAGAGAGGTAGGAGTTAATACAATGAAATGGGGGCTCACAGCTAATTTTAATTAGGTAGATACTCAAGTTCACATCCCTCTGGACGGTGAGTAACTGCCTCATAGAAAGAAGAAAAACTGATTACATAAAGGACGTAACAAGAATTTATATCATGAATTCTACATAAAGTACATGACAATAATTTTGCCCCAGTAGGGTATTTATAAAATACCAGGGTGAGCGTGGGACTCTCCCATGAGGAATAGTTTCATCTAATGGTGAAACACTGAAAAGGATAAAGGGATTATATAACTCAAACTTTCTGGGTCTCATTTTCCTCTCTGGGGGTGGGACTATATCTAAGATCTGAAATTCAATGATTTTAGATGTTAGTCCAATCATACAATGTGTGTGGATACCAGGATACTATTAGGAGTCATTTGTAAACCAGTTGTCTAACTCTGCAAAGTAAACTTTCTAGAATGAAATTTATGATACAGGAACAAACTGGATATATTAGAAAGGTCAAACCTTCTAGTCTTTTTCCATTTTTGGATCAATATGTCTATATTTGACCCAGAATAAAATAGATTCCCAGGAACAGGAAGCACCTCAGACCACCTATTGTTACCTCCAAAACCAAAAGCAAGTTAGTTAGCAAATAGCTTCCAGATTTGCTAAACTGATAAGAATTCCATGTACTCTGCTAGTACTCCACAAAATCCTACTCCAAATTTCCTTTATCATGGTGTAGAGGTGATGTTTGATTCTTAAACTCTTTGCCAATGGAGTATAAACACTGAAAGGTTGTATTATGCCAGAAAGGTTTCTGAGGTCCATCTAACTAAAGGATGGAGAGGCTCATCTACAATAGAGTAGTCATTTAATGATGAATTTGTTGGTCAAAACAAAGAGAAACACAAAGTAACCCTTGCTTCTGTGGAATCTCCTTCAGCATTTGTCGTGATAGTAACAGTGAGTGGGGGATGCTAAAAATTACAACAAATAAAATAATAATTTTAACTTGACTGTTAATACTTTTGAAAAGATGTCAGAAAAAAATCATCTGGGATGTAAAATCATTACTCACTGTATCACTAGAAGGAATATTCAAATGGATGAGATCACAAATTCATGTGAGGGTTTTTTTTATTATTATATTCATCATGATAGGTATAGCTAGGCTACAATCTACTTCCAATGTAGAATTACATGGTATAAATAGTGTAAAGGATGGCATTAAAGAACTGCCTTCTGGGAAGGGAGGAGCACTGGTCATATCCATGCAAATGATGGATATTCCTTGGTATCCAAACAATACCAAGAGATCTACAAGGTCTCTAGTGAGGTGGGCAGCCCTACTGTAAACTATTTACAGGGACAGATAGCGTAGAAGTATACTCAACAATAATATCCAGTTCCCAGCCATACCATTGCCACTTTCTATAAGACTCTTCCTACCCTTCCTATGTTGAAGAATATTAAATCTGAAAATAAATAACCTTGGAAGGTCTTCTGATTCATGTCCTCCTTCTTCAGGCATGAATACACAAACCATTCCAGACAGGGGAAAGAAAATCTATCCTATTTTTAAAAGGCCTTCAGGGAAAGAGATTCTACAGTGTTTCCCGTTTTTAACAGTTCTCACCATCAGGAAATTCTTTTTCAAGTCTAGTCGAGAGCTAAGCCCTTTCCCCTTTTATTTTGGACTGAGTAGGAATAGAAAACAAGTGGTTAGCATTTTCTAGGTTATACTGTAGCTTTTTAAATATTTGGAAACTACTCCTCAAACTTTTCTTCTCCGATCCATCAATGTAGTATTTACTAATGCAATCCTTATGTCAGAGCCTCATGACAAGAAAAGGGCCCAGGCAAACTTTTAGAAGTTTTCCTACTTCTTGCCTAAGTCCTTACTCAGGAAATCTGAGAATCTCTGTATAAGATCCTCTCTACCTGCACACACCCTCCCTCCAACATACTGTGATCAACTTGTAACCTGCAAGTGCAGTTCCCAGTACTACAGAGGCAAGGGGTGGGGTGGGTTTTGTTTTAAGTCATTCCTTTTATTTTTACAACATAGCCATTTCCTAGTATGTTTCTCCCACCTCCCCTACACAGTAAGTTTTCTTTTGTAAATGAAGAAAACCAGTTATTCAAAAACAGCGAAAACATCTAGCACAGCTGAGAGAATTTGTAACATCCGTTATCTATAGTCCCTTACCTATCCAAAAAGGAGTGAGATGCATTTGCTTATCTCTTCTCTTCTGTGGAGATAGGTCCTTAAAATTATTCATCATTCAGTCTCTGCTAAGTGACTTTATCCTGAGTCCCTTATCACCAACTGCCTACCGCTCATTCCAAATGGGGTATTTCGTAGACATTTCAGATTTACTATATCCAAAACTCATTATCTTCCTCATCAAACCATCCCCTCTTTTGAATTTCCTTATCTAGGTTGGCACTATCCTTCTAGTCACTGAGGTGTTTTACCTTAGAGTCTCATTAATATGTCCTGTCAATGCTACTTCCATACTTTATCTTATATTCATCACCTCTCTTCTCTAGGTCATTACTTGTCATCACCTCAGATCAGATACTTCTTGCCTGGATAATCTTAATACCCTCTCAATTATATTTCCTGCCTCAATTATCTTTCCTTTTCAAACCATCCTCATCACACCTGTGAAAGTGATTTTCAGATAATCATGACACTATCCTATCCAATAAATTCCACTGACTCCCTATTGTCTCTAGGATCAAATGAAAGCTCCTCAGTTTGGCATTTTAAATCCTTCGCAACAATGAACATTTTAGTCACCTTTCATTTTAGCATAAATCCAAACTATTTTTCCATGATTAGATCAAATATCTCCAACAACGGTACATTTGTGTGTCTTTTGTCTTGTACTTCATCCAAGATTGAAAATTCCCATCTTTTGAGTATTGAGTATGAGGTGAAACCTCAGAGTTCTTTTAATTTATATTTCTCTTATTGTTAATGATTTGGAGCAATCTCTCGTATGTTTCTTCATATCTTTTGATCATTTACGAATTGGGGAATCTTTTGTATTTGTGTTAATACATATCATGGATAGCAGACCTTTATCACATGCAAAGAGTTTTCCTTGTTATCCTAACTTTATTGTCTTTGTGCAAAAGTTTTTCAATTTCATTTAAGTGGAATTGTTCATTTTATTGTCCTTGATCTCTTCTGTCCCTGTTTGGTTAAGAATTCTTCCTCTTAACTATAGTTGTCTGAGACACCTACTTCCAATTACATGCAATAAAGTTTTACCAAAAGTAGAAAGAAAACAGACTATTGAGTGAATATCTATTAATTCCTAAGATTTGTTTAGATCCTCAGTTTCACTTATAATTTCAGATAGGAAGGCTCTTCTTGTACAGTCTCCCCACCCCCCAACACACACACACACACACACACACACACACACACACACACAAGTCTTGACATCAAGGACTTATCTCAACTTTTATCACTATCCAGGAGTACGGAATGGAAGATGTTTTGACTTCTAGCTTCCAGTCTATGGACTTCTCAGGAAAAGGTGAGACTTTAAGACTTTCCATCATTTCCATGCCCCCAAGATCAGTGGATAAAAATCTCCAGAGTTCCCTTCTTTTTCCTTTTTTCAGTGCTTTCCTTTTCTGCTCTTGCCTTTTTTCCCACCTCTGTCTTCATTCTACCAGGATGCATCTCCTTTCCTAAAAGGTTTTTTTCTAACTCTTTATTCACTATATCTCTGAACCTCTCCCAAATTTTTTACTTCTGTGATTGATTGTGTAGCACAGAATGAGGTTCCATTCCCTGCTAAAGATCCCACAAGTTTTGAATTTGGAATTAAGACAATTACTTCATGACTCTCCATGCTCTGCCACTTCAATGCACTCTGGGATCATGTTTCCCTGTTTTTTAACTATATTACTATACTCCAGACTGATTTAAATATATTCTGGGATCATGCTTCCTTCTTTCTTTTAACAACAATATTATTACACAGAAGACTTATTTAGATGCAGTCTGAGATAATGCAGACTTACTTAGACTCTATGGGCCAGTAGCTGGTCTTGGTATTTTCTATTATATCTGTTATATAACTGCAGTTAGTTCAGGTGATATCCTGAACTCATTCTATTTCATTCCCACTCTACTGATATATGAATACTCATCCAAATTACTAGGTGCCTCAGTGGCTTTTACACTGGACTTGGAATCAGGAAGACATCTTCCTGAGTTCAAATCTGGCATCAGCTGGATGACCCCTGGCAAATTACTTAACCCTGTTTACCTCAGTTCCTCATCTGTAAAATGAGCTGGAAAAGGAAATGGCAAACCACTCCAGTATCTATGCCAAGAAAACCCCAGTTGGGGTCACAAACAGTTGGACATGACTGAAACAATTGACCGAGTACCAAGGGTACTTGAATTTTAATCTGATTTTCTAATGTCTCTTCAGAAGGTGCTCCTCCTGAGCTAAAAGGACTAAAAGGACCCATATAGTTTTTACATATAATAAAAGCATTTAGCGGGCCCTGTTGGTATAAATTCTCATGGAAACCAAACCACCAAGGATGAGAAAGAGGAAGCAGAACATAAATTGTTTCTACTAGGATAGGCCTGGATAGTATGTAAAATTTACTTTGATGGTCATTGTGAAAAAGATCTCATCATGTACCATGTTTAATGACATCATTTGGAAAAGACATTACAGGTCATCTAGCAAAACTCGTTCATATTAAAGGGCTAAAGATAGGGGTTTGCTGGTAAATGTGTAACAATTAGCTCTGAAAAAAAATACACTCATAATATACTTTAATCATTAATATTTTCTCCATCATTTTCCCAAGTCTAAATAATTAGCAAAACAATAAATCAAGCCTTGGTTTTTGGCTTTCTCCAGCTTCTAAAGTGTAATTGCTCACGTTGAAAACTTAACAATTGGAGCCAACACAAACTAACTCTAGCACATTCCTGTAGAGAGGGATTACATAAATCGCCAATATCATCACATTTTGGCCTAATATATTGCCTATCTTAAATACACTGCCCAGCTCTATATAAAGCTAAATACATAGCCCAGGTCTATATAAAGTGAAGAAATATCATTCCCCAAACTACCACTTCTTGTCTGAAAACAGACCTAATGGCTGCTAAGGTTTAGTTCTTGCAGTTGTATGACTGTTATCTGGGATACTGCCTTCTTTGTAAGTAGAGCTTCATTTTGGCCTTTCAGAAATAGTCTCATATCAAAAACAAATCCCAGCCTGGAGAGTGTTGGAAATCTTCACACAGTCACAAGTCACAGGGCTTGAGCCCTTGCACGCTTGGGGCTTTCCCATTTGAGCTGAGGTCAAATGGTGATGGTTCAATAGGTGACCAGCAGCCCTGTTAATTGGCTCTCTGCCAAGCAGGACTGCTAATGAGGATTTCAGTTGTAAACATGCTCCAATGAGTCTTTTGAGCATCTTAAGATGATTCACTATTGTGAGCCCCAAGAACTGCTGATCAAAAATTGCAAAGCTTATAAAAAAAAAAAAGTCTGGTCTTTTGGAGTGCTCAGCAGACTGGTGCTGACTAAATGGGAGTCTAGAGTCCCAATCAGAGAAATGCAGAATATTAGCCTTGGAAATGTCTCTTAGAGATCCTTTAGAACAAACCTCTCATCGTACATGTGAGGAAACTGAGGCCCAGAGTGATGCAATACTTTTACCAAAATTAGAGTGTCTGGAGTTAAAAATGACATGTCCTTCAAGTATAATAAAGTTTGAGGATGAAAGGTCTGGAGAGGGGATGGCATTGAATGGTACCTTAGAAACGGTCAGACCTTTTTCCAACAGAGGAAATGTTTTCAGCCTTTCGGCTGAAAGGAGTATTTATTAAAATCGAAAGACAGCCTCCCTACAAACCACAAACTTATTTCTGACAAATTTTGCCATGGACTCTGGGTGTTTTCTCTTAGTCAGAAACATGTTATCAGGAAACCACCCAGTTGTGCCTGGCCTTTACTATCAGTTGTCTCTGGATTCCTGCACAAGAGGCCTGTGTTCTGGTTACATATTGTAGGAGATAAGGTTTAAGAACTACACGCCCAAGGAAGTGAACAAAGGTTTCCTGCTCCTACCAGACAGGACTCAGTCAAGAAAAACTTCCTCATTCACGACTGAAACCCAGAATCTTTGTGCCCCAGAGGCCCTGAATAACAGGACCGCTCAGGCATGGCTGAAGAGTCAATGGGGTAGAGCTCATCTGACCCACAATTGGCAAGCCTGCCAACAAGTGCTCTCTGTGCCTCAGAACCACAGACTGCAACTTTCTTCAGATGCTATAAGGCATTGATCATTCTTCTGTGTATTAGGGGGGTTTTCCTAGATTTTTCTGCCCACATATTTTTCCCCTTACATCACCTCATTTTTTCTAGTTGTGTTATTTTATATGAAAGTAAATTACTTATCCTTCTTTTATGACTGTATCTTTTAAGCATATGTAGATATTTGTTAGGCCTTCTGTTAATTACTTGGTCAACTTATCCATCCCCAGCTTCCCACTTCCAACACCAGAAGAATCCTCTCTTGTCATCTCTTTAATCTGGGAATCTCAATTGCTAATGCTCCGCTTGTTTAACTCTTGCTTATGACATGGCATTTGGAGTGTTTACCTTTTGAAATAAGAAGGTAAAGAGGATCCTCTTAGCACTCCTGAGACAGTACAGCTGTTTAAATGGAAGAGTTCAGGTCAGGAAGTGGGAGTCTATACTCAAAGGTACTCATTCTAGGGAAATAACTATTACTCCCATTTATAGCACCATCCCCAAAGAAAGAAATACAGGAATTATTACCTTCATTTTGTAAGATGAAGTAACTGAATTTCAGAGACGATGAGACTCGACCATGGTAATACAGATAGAAACTGGTGAACTCCCCATTTTCTGATCTCAAGGCTAAGTCTCTTTCCATTATAGCACTGCCTCCCTACTTATGGGGATGCTTTGTGGAGTTCAGAAGATTGCATTTAGAAGACAGAGACAGAACTCTTGCCATTTGGTGAACATTTTAATTTAGCCCTTGGGATAGAGTCTATAAAGCAAAACCATTTGAAGGGCAGTTGTGTCACCATGGCGACAAGGAAATGAGTCATCCTTATAGAGACCCTCAAAATCCTTCCTTCTGGCTTTATGTTGATATAGGAGCTTTTGTAATTATATCTTTGAGAGAGCAATAAGAGCAGTACCAACGTTCACCATGAACAATGAAAATAGCATTTTATTTTCCTATATCATTTTTTCCTCGGGGAGATTGAAGCGCATCTATGTCTCAAATATCCTTCCACTCTTAATACGAGGTAGAGGATAGATGCTTTTTACATCTGATTGATTGAGAATATGAGAAGCAGACTGGTTCATTTACTTGCCCAAAATCACACAGCAAGGCAGCAGTAGAATCAAGGATAAACAAAATTCTAAACTGGATGATCAAAATAGATGATTGGTGAGCACATAGAGAAAATAAGAGGTAATCATTAAGAACCAGCATAGATTCACTAAGAACAACTCATTCCAAGTTATCCTTATTGCCTTTTTTATTTTTTGTAGTTTCCAGATTGGTAGATCAGGAGAATGCCAAAAACATAGTGCATCTTGATTTTTAGCAGGGCATTGACAATCTTTCATGATATTTTTGTGGATATGCTGAAGAAGGATTCTTGGCTGGTTGAAGGATATTGGTTAGTCCAAAGATATTAGTCTGAAGGGAGGTCTCTTAATGGTGTACTGCAGTGCTCTTTACTTGATCATATCACATGCAACTTTTTAATCAGTAATTTGTAGATGTAGAATTTGTGCTACTTATTTAAGCTGCACATAGTGAAAAGCAAGATTGGATGTGGTGGTGGTAGTGGTGGTGGTGCCTAAAACTTTGAAGACAAAATTCAAAGCTCTCAACTAGCTGAAATGGCTGGTTGAAACCACCAAAATGAAATTTATTTATGTACTTCAATGAATCCACGATCTTATCAATGTGGGTATTCCTTTCCCTTGTGCAGACTGCAACTCATCTACACCTCACCCAGTGTGATTATCTCCCATGTTTCTAAATAATCCTTAGAAGATCTAACTGGGGATCTTTTTAATATTCTAGGGCATTAAGGCAGCATTCAGATTGTGTTCTCTATTTCCTCCTCCTCAGAAAATGACTATCTCCTTTCCTTTTCTGGTCATACTTGTCCTGAATGATGGCTTTTATACTAATTCTCTCATATAAATCATTGCTGATAATAGGCTTACTCACAACTCACCAAGAATTTTTCCATTGCCTTTTGGGTCATCTGGATTTTCAGTATTCTGTGTTGATAATGCTATGTGAATGTGGCTTTTTTGGCAGAGACCAGTCTGGACTCTAAAAGTGATATACCATTTACAACCCCAAAGGTTCGTTCCAACTCTGAAATTTTGGAAACAATGAGTCAATGTGCTCTTAAGACTGTGATACTTCTATCTCTCTTTTTCCAGTTTAGTTCTAGACTCAGTTCATTATCCATCTGAAGTGGTCATCCAAGGTATATGTATGGATGAAATAACTCAATGAACTACCCTTCCAACTGGATGGATATTGTAATTTGGGCAAATTGTGCTTTTCATCCAATTTGATATTCTAGCCCAGGGGTTAAACCATTCTCCTACAAATGCTTATGGATTTCATTAGGTTTTTGATGCAATTGTTGTTGGGTTTGTCCTTAGTTCTTGAAGAGGACCATGACATCAAGATGATGACATAACTTGCAGTTGACTTTGATTTGAGTGAGGGCTGGATACAATTAGTACATTTGTCTTTGGTGAGTAATAGCATTTGGAATTAAATTTCATAAGGAAAAATATAAAGTCCTGCGCCTGGGTTCAAAGAAATCAATTATACAGTATCCCATATGTGGACATAACTTGGCTTAAATGCAGTTGACGTGAAAAAAAAAAGACCTAGAGATTTTATTTTACTGAAAATTCAATACCAATCAGTAATGTGACCTGGCTGTCCAATAAGCTGAAGCAATTTCCCGTAGCATTTATAGAAATATAATATCCAGAACAAGGGATGTAATAGCCTCATCTTACACTGTCAGACTATACCTAGAATATTATGTTCAGTTCTAAGCATTAGTTTTAAAATGGATGAAAAGTACCAAGATGCTGAATGGTCTGGAAAACATCATATAGAGAATGTTGGTAGGAACAAGGATAATGAGCTAGCATAAAGGGAATCCTTAAGGGAGACATAATAGCTGATATCACCTTTTGGAAAGACTATTCTGTGGAAGAAGGTTTAGACCAGGCAGTTCCAGAGTTAGGACTGTTTTGGAGTATATCTTAGGAAATACTTTCTAACAATTAGAGACGGGTTTACAAATGGAATGTATGAGGCAGTGAGGTTTCCGTTTCAGGCAACACCCCCAATAGAAGCTGGGTGATTAGATCATGTCAGGGATGTCAAAGAGATCCCAGCATAGTTTGGTTGTTGTCTGACTCTTCATGATGTCATTTGGGGTTTTCTTGGCAAAGATGCTAGAGTGGCTTGCCATTTCCTTTTCCAGTTTACTTTAAAGATGAGGAAACTGAGGCAGACTTTAATGACTTGCATTACACAGGGTCACATAGCTAGTAAGTGCCTGAAGCCAGACTAGATCTCAGCAAGATGAGTCTTCCTGATTCCAGCCCTGTACTCTATCCACTGTACTACCTAGCTGCCCCTGCATAGGATGGATAGTTAAAACTATATAACCTTCCAGACCATTTACATTCCATATTCACATTCACATCCTCATTTTTTACATAATGAAACATTTCTTTCTTATTTCTGGATAGGGACTGAATCTTTCATTTTATTTGTATGAGGAATTCCAAGGTTATTACTCCCTTGGCCAATGCAAGCCAGCACATTCTCTGCAACTTGTAGGGTTGGAGAATTGCCTAGAACACCATGAGATTAGGTAACCAGAAGGTTTTAGGGGTGAGGCTTGAATCCAAATCTTCTGTTCTTCAAGGCCAATTCTCTACCCATTATGTATTGTTGCCTCTCCTTGTTTTCAGATGAATGTTAAATGTGGGTCACTGCTATGATCAACTAAATCTGAAAGAAGAGAAACCCCCAAATTGACCAGTTCATGATCTCTTTTCCACAGAAATCCTGCTCTGGTCAGATGATAAAATGTATTCATTAACTAATAGGATTCTAAGAGGTAGAAGGAACCTTAAAGATCCTCTTGTCTTTCATTTTGTGGATGAGGATGTCCTGAGGTCTAGAGTGAAGAAATGACTTATTCAAGATGGCACAGTTCATGAGTTTATGATAGAACTAAAACTGTAGCCAGAGCCAAGTTCCTTTGACTCTCAGGCCAGTGAAAGTCCTTCCCATGCTACCCCACATTGCTAAAGTGTTGCAAGGTGTTATAAAGCATTTCTGTAAGAGGGAAGAACATCTTTACTGGAAGCTGAACTTACCAGGCTGGGGCTTTCTACCCACCCATGATCTTGAAACCTTTGGAATAGACTCTTGGTTCCAGTTACTTTTATCTTCTTCAGCACCTTGAACACTTGCCTATATTCACCTATGTCATGACTTGGAGTGTTTTAGAAACTGAGAGACAGGTGTGTGGACATATTTTTACCATGCCTCTTCTTAAAATGTCATTGACTCATTTCAGTTGGGTCTGACTCTTGGTGACCCCATTTGGGGTTTTCTTGGCAAAGATACTGAAGTGATTGGCCATTTCCTTTTCCAGCTCATTTCATAAATGAGGAATGGAGGCAAATAGGCTTAAGTGACTTGTCCAGGGTCACACAGCTAATAAATGTCTGAGTTCAGGATTTGAACTAAGATTCTCCAGGCTGTCCTGAAACAGTTGTAATTTGGGCTTTAATACAAGTAACTAAGGAAAATTACCATCATTTTTTTCAACCACACCAAACAAGTTTCTGCCTTTGTTGTAGCTGTTACTTCTTGTTGATATAGGTGCTTTGATGACCTCCTTAATAAGTATTTGTTGAATTGAATCAAATCATTTCAAGCTTTCTACACACTTGGCAGTCTTCTACAAAGAGAAATTGGCATTGTAGTCATAAAACACTAATCAGGCGTTCACAGTATACTGTTGTGTCCTTTTTGGCTCACTGATGGGGAAGCAGTGACCAAAAATTGTTAACACAATTCATTTGGCACTTGGCATATGATATTTCATATTGTTATTTATGTTTTTGTGCATGCGTACTGGCTCCCCAAATGAATGTCAATCCCTTGAAGGCAGAAATCATGTTTTTGTATAATATCTTTTCTTCCTATCAAGGATATAACATAGTTCAAAGAATGTGCGCACTATGGGTGAAGTTACGGGGGGAAGGAGATGGGGGTAAAGATATGCTTAGTAAATATTTGATCATGGCCAATATGATATCTTTGAGAGTCTTAGAAAAAACAAACAAAAGGCAACTATTACGTCCAGGAAAAAGTCAGTGAATTTACTCCTAAAGTCCCTTAAATTCCCCCATTTCTTTTTTACCCTTTCTCTTAGCTGGATAATAGGATGTATTGGAAAAAATGACTTTCAAATTAGAAGACTTGGTTTGTAGTTTCCAACCAGATAGCTGTGCAACCTTAAGAACGGCAATTAGGAAACATTTAGAAAAATAATGATACAATACAACAGATAAAGCTAATGAGTGGTTTTAATATGGCACCCACAGGGATCATCATATACCCACTCTGTTTGAGTTTGACATCACTGGACTAGATGACTGAGAAACTTCCTTACAATACTAAAATTCTATGATCTACTCGAGTTTAAATAATGAATAGCTATTATCTATTTTTTCATCTGTCCAGGTCAGAAAAATGTTCAGCTATTTTTAGAGCGTAGAATAGTAGCTACAGAAGGGATTTCAGAGGTCATCTAATACAATATTTGTGTATCTATTCATCTACCTTCTTAGGACTTTCATAAGGAACAAATGAGATAATCACTTGAGAAAATAGCTCATCAAGTAAGACAGGTATTTAACTCGGTTCATGGGACAAAGTAGGTGCTTAAAAATGCTTTTTCCTTTATCATCTATCCATCCATCCATCTATCTGATAGGTCAGCATACCGATAGAATGTAAGCTTCTTGAGAACAGGCATGGTTCTATTTTTGTCTTTGATATTCCAGTTCCTAATACAGTGACTGGAGCTTAAGATGCACTTAAAAAGATATGTGTTGAATAACTGATTGGTTTTGATGTCTAGCCTACTGCACTTTCCACTGCTTAAGAAGGTTGAGTCTTTGTGACTTATACTTCTGGCAGCATTGGGAGGGGGTATCACCTCTGGCCTTAGAGAGCACATATATATTGACATAGAAGCACATTAGGCAGGAAAAGTTATCTGGTCCTAGGTTGTAAATTGCTATTCAGAAGCAGATATCCTATGACACAAAGCTGGGGCATATTCTTACCTCCAGCTAATAATGTAATTTGTGAATATCACTTCAGTGATTTCCTCTGCCCTACCCAATGAAGCTCAACTCCTAAACCTGGAATTCCATGCCCTTTTTCAATCTGGCAGCAACTTTCATTTTTAAGCTTCATTTCACCTAGTTCCATTCTCATGGTCTACATTGTAGCTAGAGTGTACAACCCTCCACTTCCTGTTCTAGCCCTGTTCTTTTCCATCTCTGTTCATTTGTATTTACGCCATTCATTGAACCTGGAATATATACTATAATTTCCCCAGCCCCCAATTCTCAATTTCTTAAAACTCCCTCCCATCTCCCAGGGTCCAAATCAGGTACTGCCTTTCTTCATGCCAATCCTGATCCACCCAACTAGAAATGGTTTCTTTCTCATCAGATTTTTGATGGTACTTTGTGGGAACCTTTACATTTTCATATTCTGCCTAGTATGGTTAAATTAATGTCATGTCTCATGTAAGACTCAAAGCAGATAATGTGTTCCCAAGACCTAGTCTAACTTTTTTTATTTCCAGAGCCTCACACAGTGCCTGGCACTATTTTATAAATACTAGTTAATCAAAGCAAAGGGACTTTTTTTCCTCACAAAAATGACAGCATTACCAATTCAACTTATGGCTCCATTTGTGAATCTGATGTCATAATTTCACACTGAACTCCCAAACCCTTTGGCTTTTATTCTTGAAAGATAACAGATCAGGAAAAAAACAAGATTAGGTGATGACTTTAATATTATTCGTGGGATTAACCAAGTAGTTTGATATAGTGGAAAGAGCACTGAATTTAGAATCAGGAGAGTTTGCCATTAACTAGGTTGAGTGAGTAATTTAACCTTTCTGGGCTTCAGTTGTCTTGCTGGCAAAATGAAGGTGTTAGATTAGATGGACCCTGAGGTCTTTTCCATCTCTAATTCTACGATCTTGTTTCTTCAGAGAAAGTGGAATCTAATCTACAGAAGAATTAAGGCCTTCAACCTGAATCTGAGCTAGAAAAGACCCTAGAGATCACTCAAGTCTAATTTCCTCATTTTACAACTGAAAACACTGAGGTCCAGAAAAGTTGTGACTTTTTCAAGGTTACGTAGAGCATTAGAGAAGCCACTTCTCATTTCCCTTTGCGCAGCACTCTAAGGGAGATATTATAGCAGGAGCTGATGGAGAAATTGGCAAGGACTTTGCCCCTGATTGAATAGTAAGGATCCCAAAACTTTTGTGTTGCTTCAACCAAAGTGAGACCAAAGAGAAGCTTCAGGACCTACTGGTTATTCCACTTTTGAAAGGAAGGGAGGGAGGGAGGAAGGAGGAAAGAAATGGAAGAAGGGAGGGAGAAAGGAAAAAAGTTCTTTTGACTTATTTTCCTGTTGGCTGCTGGATGGCTAAATGGCTCAGGGCCGTGGGACTGAGAGTAAGAACGGATCATAGTTAGAGGTGGAAAGGATTTTAGATTCCCTCTTTTTACAGATTCAAGACCCAGGATCCCACAGGTAGTATATCCCCAAGCTGGGATTCCAGCCAAGGTGCTATGATGCCATATTCAGCACGTACCACCTTCTTTCTTCCTCAGAAACTCCTGAACGTGGGTTACATTAGGAATGAGATTACATAGGATCAAAAGCAGAGTATTAGTGGACAGTGTGGTGTAGAGGACAGAAATGGCTTGGCGTCAGAAGTTCTGGCGTCCACTGCTACTGAGACCAAGGAAAGTTACCGAAAGATCTTTGTATGACGGGGAAGGAATAACATATTTGCGTTACCACCCTGGCAGGGCTGCCCAGGGTGAAGTGTTTTAGACTTTGCTAAGCAGCTCCATACGCAAGAGCTTACTATTTCTTTCTTGGCTCTATGGTTCCCCTCCCCTCCCCATTTACTTCCCTTCCCACGCCCGTGGGGTGGACTCAGAGCTCGGAGATGAAGGAATCCAGCAAGGTCACTCGTTATTTGTCAGTAGCTGTGTGCCTGCTGGATGCAATGCTCCCGAGCTGTGGTCATCGAGCTTCCAGCACTAAAGTCCCTGGAGGTCCCTCCTCCATTCCTCTTGTCCGTCCTGGCTGGGAAGTCCACGGGACCGTGGGAGCACCCACTGGCCACTCTCCCCATTGTGTTTCCGTCTCTCTCCCCTCCCCCGCTCTGCATCTAGCACTAGTCCGGGGTGGCCGGGGAAGGACTATTTATTTCCACGCGAGTGTTTCTTTTCCCCAAGTAGTAACAATGTGACAGCGGAGGAGCGGGAGGGGAAGGGGAGGACCCCGGGGAATTCTAAGAGTGGGCGGAAAGGCTAATTGCTTCCTCCCCTGGCCGGCTCTGGTTACTGCCCCTTGGGTACGCCGGCCAGGGGAGGACTGTGCACCGGATGCCCAGTCCTCGCGGCCTCCCCTAGCTCCCGGTGCCCCAGACCGCGGACATCGCTCCCCTCCACCCCATTTCCTTGCCCTCCCCCCGCCCCAGCCTTGGGGGAGGGGGAGCTGACCCCGCCGCCGCCGCGTCGCCCCTTCCCCGCCCTCTCCGTCCGCTCCCGGAGCCCAATCAGCGTCGGCGGCGGCCGCGAGGACTCCGCCCCTCCCAGGAGCCCGCCCCCGCCCCCGCCCGAGGCCCCGGAAGGTGCGGAGCTCTCGCGGCTGCGGACTCGGGTTTGCCGGGGCCGGCTGTCTGTCGGAGGCCGCCTCCTTCTCCCGGAAGCACCGGGCGGGGGGGATCCCACACCCCGGGGCCGGCCGGGGGGAGGGGGGAGGAGGAGGGGGCGGAGGCTGGGGCGGGGGCGGGGGCTGCTGCTGCCCTGGGCGGGGCGGACACGGCTCCTGGCTGGGTGTGCGTGGGGAGTCGCCGAGCGTCCCGCGGCCGCCCCGGAGAGCCCGGAAGGAGCCGCCGCCGCCGCCGCCGCCTCTGCCAGCCCAGGAGGAGGAGGAGGCGCTGCCGCTCGGCCGTCGTGCATGGAGACTGCGCGGCCCAACAGCAGCCGCTGATCCCCGAGCCCCCGGCGCCCCGGCCGGGACGAGCGTGGGGGTGCCGGGCTGGGCAGGCCGCCGCCGCCCGCCCGTCCTGCTCCTCGTCCGATCCGCCCGCCGCCGCCGCGGGGAAGGGGCCCGGCCCGGCCGGTCCGGAGCGGCGGCGCAGCCATGGCTCACTCGCCCGTGCAGCCGGGCCTGCCCGGGATGCAGGTGAGAGCGGCGGGGAGCGAGCGGGCGAGCGTGTGTGCTAGCGGGAGTCGTGCGGGAAGGAGCGGGTGTAAGTGTGTGCCCGAGTTTGTGCGAGTGCCAGGGTGTGATTGTGTGGTTGTGTGAGTTTGTGTGAATGTAAGAACTTCTCCCGGTAAACAGACCCCCCCCCAGCCGCCTGCTCCGCTCGCCCTTCCGGGAGGGGTGCGCCGGCCCGGGGAGGGCGAGGTCTCGGAGGCTCCGTGCACCCGGACACGCCGCCTGCTCTAGGAGGGAGGGAGGAGGAAGTGGAGGAGGAGGGGAAGAGGGTCCTCCCGACCTTCCCTGCCGCGGGTGGGGGGCTGTGGAAGTGAACGTGGCCCTGGCCGGGTGGAGAGGCCGCCTCGGCCTCCAGGAGGGACTGTCTTTCCTCCTCCCTCCAAGCCCCGGGCTCCGGGGAGGCGTGATGCCCCCCTTTACTGTGGGTCTCGAGGTGCCCCTAGGCTGAAGGGGGAATGCGGGTAGAGGTTGGAGAAGCCCCCTTGGGGCAGCCCCTGGGCAGAGGGCGGAGGGGGAGGAAGGGAGCCGAGCAGAGCAGGTCCGGACTGGTGCTGCCTGCGGCGGCCCCGGCCTGGAGCCCGGGAAGGCGGAGTGCCGGGGGGCGGGGGGGTGCTTCTTAAAACCAGCTTTGCAGGCAGAGCTGCTAGGAGAGCTTTTCAAGTATCCAACTTGGAGGAGCTCGTTCTGGAGCCGGCGGGGGGAGGGAAGCCCAGGGGGGAACCTCTGGAAGAAATCCCCTTCCAAAAGACCCCAGAGAGGAGGCGATTCCTGCGGTGGATACAATGTTACTTGCACTCTCCTCCTAGCCTCGGACGCCCAACAACAAATTCCAGGATACCATATTTTTTTTTTTTTTTTGAGTTTGACTTCCTGTTTTCATGGGGTATAGTTTAGCTACCCCTGTGAACTTATGTTGATACTTTTCAGCATCGGGACCAAAAAGTACGTTTTTTGGAACAGTTTTTGTCCAGTTGTGAACATTTTTTGGCCATTTGACATACAGGGTTTTCCAAAGACTTAACTGCTGTTTCAAACTATACCAAGACTTTTGGGACGCCCTTTATAGTGTCCATATACCTCCATAAGTTTATCCTATTTTAAAGTGAATAAATAGCTTCAGAATTATCAGGATGTAAAATCTTCATCACCACCCTCCACATAGAGACACAAAATATGTTTGTTTTCATATTTGTTTTTTTTACTATATCAAAATAATATGTACATGGTGTAATTTTTTCTTAATAATTAACCAACATGGCTTTACAGATTTACATAAATAATCTTGGTGACCAGTCTTTAGGGATTCATCCCTGTTCCTAAGCAATTTGAAGACTTCTAGTCAGTAATCTTTCTTCTGGCTAGAGAACAACCCCATGGCACTTTGTACCTTTCTTATGGGCTTAACATTTTCCCTTATGCTTTAGGTTATTTGTGTAATGAACTTAATCTTTCTTATTACATTGTGAGTTTGTTGTGGGAAGGCCTAGGCCTTAGGTCAGGAGGATGTCAACTTGTTATAAAAAATATTTTGACAACAATTTTAATATAATTTATTTCCTTTGTAATTCTATGCTGTTGGGTTTTGTTTTTTTTTTTCATTTTTCTGACAAGGCTTCTTTAGGTTTCACCAGACTTCCAAATGGCAAAAAACCCCCCCAAAACCCCAAAACTCCTCTTGGTAGAGGAAAGAGACCTGATTTTGTGAATGGTAAATCTGAGTTTAAACCTTAGTTTTAATACTTAATAGCTGAGTAAGTCATTTAAATTCTCTGGGTCTCAGTTTCCTTATCTGTCAAATCAGAATAAAAATGATGTTAGCTGTTTATTTCTCTTGGTACTTGTGAGAAAAACACTTTGAGAACATTAAGGTGTATAACAGTCACTTATTTCTGTCACCATTTCTAAGAACTGTACCTTGCCTATTAAGGTGCACAGTAAATTTTTGTTTGAGTAAATGGCATTCTTCAAAGTTTTTGTTTTAAAAGGAAATTAAAAGCCTCATTTGTGTTCATAAGAGATGCTTTCATTTTAGGAATTTCAGATTTTTACAAACTTGTACGTGCAATGAGGATGGCAGCTGTATTTTCAGTTATGTTTTAGCTATGTGCTCTTAGAAATATTAGTGAAGTGGATGTTGTGAAATGGGCTTTGAAACTCATGATTCAATGAAAGAAAGTAATTATTCTTTTGCAACTAAATAAATAATTAAAAGTGACTTTTTAAAACCGTTGGTAAAACTCTGTAGTAAAAAAAAGAAATCAGTATCTTGTATGTTTGATTTAATTTTGAAAGGTGGCATTGAATGTTACCTAACCAGTGAAACAAGAATGGCATCTTGTAATAAAATTAATCAGGAGGCATTTCATGTTGACTCCTTTCTCTGGGGCAGTGTCAGATACCAGGCCATCTCTGAACCAATTTTTTCAGATACTTAGGAATTAGATAAGTGGTAAAAGTGGCCCATTTATGTACTAAGTGCTAGATACTAGGGTTTTGTTTGCACAAAGTGGATTGTAATAGGAAATAACTTCTTAGAGACTTGTATACATCGGGGCTTCTAAGTAAGTAAAAAATTGTGGGAATCATTTGGGTATCCAGTGTCAGCAACTGCTTAAGAGGGATACATCGGTTAAATATTTTTTTAAAGTGGAAAAAAAATTTCTTGCCTTGTGCCTTAAGAGCAAACAAGTATACTTTTCTTGGTAACTGTATAGTGAAAACATTTGTTTTGGGGTTTTGGAAAAAAAAAAAGACTTGAAAAAATGTCTTGACAGGAAAGTTATCCCAATTTTGACATGTTCCTAGTAAGTTTAGGGTTGCCAGTGTGACATGAAGGCATCATCTGTGTACCTTAGAATTTGTTGATACTTCTTATTCTATTTTGGGAAGAAAATAGTAAAATGTTTTCCCTTTCATAGTTGGCCCCTCTAGTTTCCCATCATCATCTTTTTCCCCCAATTGAATCAGCAACTCCTTAGAAGCTTCGTTAAGGAGAGCTAATTTTTTTTTAATAGTCTGAGTAAGTAGATGGTTAAATTAAAGGAGTAGCTGGCAACTTGCCATTACCCAGGCTAGTCTACGATCCTCTATACTACCTATGAGGACTCTCTTCTTCCCCCCATCTCTATCCTCTGACTGGACTTTGGGTGTGAGGTTTTGGTATAAACTATAGGTAGAAGGAAGAGGAGTAGGTTATTCTTATATTAATTTATTTTGGTCCAGAATTACCCATGGTCTAAACCTGAAATTTGAAGAGTGTGCAATACTAAACACTCACTTCAATTTATTTGCAACACATCTCTCTGCAATATTTCTTTTAAAAATGCAATTAAAATATTAAGTGTCTACTATGATCATTGTACTGTGGGATACAGTGATAGGGGAAAAGGGACATAACTTTCTTTTAGATTGTAAACTCTTTGAGGGTTAGAGCCAAATACACAAAGAACTAAGCATAGCTGTACTATACTATATCACAGCTATGAGCTGTACTTTATTAGCGTTATATAGGCTGTGATAAATGCATTGGAGAGGTCAGAAGATTCTGGTAATTGCTACTTTCTGAGGAAATCAGTAAGATTTTTTTGAAGGAAGTGCCATCTGAGCTAGATCTTAAGGAGAAAAGAAAGGCAGACATATGCAAATAAACCACTGTAGGAATAGGGGATAAATGCAGGTTCTATTCCGTTAAGCCAGCCCCTTTGTTAACTATGAAGGTTGTAGAGTTCAAGAATGCTATTGGAGAACAGCCAGTAATCCAGTTTGGCCGGAACATAGAGTACATTAAGGTCAATAATGTGAAATAAATGTAGGGTAGTGGAAAGAGTCCCGAAATTGGAAGCAGAAAAACCTGTGTCACTTGGACGTTAAGGAGCTTTGTAGCCATGAAAAAAATCACTTAGCCTCTCTCAGCTTCAGTTTTCTCATTGTAAAGTGGAGTGATAGTCATATTTCCTACTTAACAAGCTTGTTAGTATCCAGTGAGCAACTGTAGAGAAAGCATTGTAAACCTTAAATCTCTCTATAAATGGATGCTGTCATTATTAAGTAATGCCAAAGAGTTAGGTTGCACATTAGTATGAGGAGTTTGGGTATGTTTAACGAGACATGGAAGTCTTTGAATCAGGGGAGTGGGGAGGATGATTCTGACCTTGGAATTGTGAAGATTATTTTGACAGCAGAAGATGGGATTTGGATTGGGAAGATTCCCTACAGGGAGACAGAGCAGTTGAAAGGCTGCTCCATTAGTTTAGGTGAGAAGTATTGAGTATCTGAATCATGGTGGTGTTCAGAGTGAATAGGAAGTGGACGTTAAAAAAAAGTTCCCGAAGTAGAATCAGATAAAACTGAGCAATTTAGTTCAACCATATTTATTTAGTACCTACTGTGATTCAAAGACAAAAATGAAGCAGTTCCTGCCCTTAAAGAACTTAGGTTCTATGACAGTACAACATGTACATGGTTAAGTAAGTACCCCCAAAATGAAGTAATACAGAGCAGTTACACGAGATTGAAAACACTAATACTTGGGGGCTGGATGTGTGGAGGGAGCACCAGTAAAATCCTTGAATGGAAAGTGGCACCTGAATTATGCTTTTTAGGAAGCTAGGGATTCGAAGAGATGCAGTCCAGTCCAGATATGGAGGACAGACAGTTGGAAAGTTGCAGAGGTCCAGGAGGGATTATAGATGGGAAACAGATCAGTTGGAGTGGAATGGAGAACAAGAGAAGGCAGATAACATGAAAGAAGAGGGGAAAGTTGGATTAAAAACTATATTGTGGAATATTTTAAATTCTAAAATGAGGGTTTTGTATTTTATCCTAAATCCTAAAACAGGGGTTCTTAACCTTTTTTGTGTCATGGACATCTTTGGTAGTTTGGAGCAGCTTACAGACCCCTTCACGGAATAATGTTTTAAAATGCATAATACAAAATACTTAGGACTACAAAGGACGCCAAAAATTGGTGAAAATAAAGATGCAAGCTTTTTTTCCATTCAAATGAACAGATCCCCTGGAATCTATCTATGGACCCTGGGTTGAAAACCCTCATACTACAGACAAAGAAGGTTGATACATGAAGATTCTTGTGTGGAGGAGTAATGTGTTGAGATTTGTGTTTTAGGGGTGTCATTCAGCAAGCATTAAGTATCTGCTGTATGCCAGACTCTGTACTAGGCAGTGGTGATATGAATACAAAAGTAAGACAGTCCTTGCTTTCAGTAAATTTACATTCTGTTAGGAGGTCATTTTGGTTGTTAATTGGATATGGAAATGAAGGTACAGAACTCCCGGAACTCCACCTGTGTGATAGGGTAGATTGTTAATAGCAAGTGTAAGTTTAGAGGAGGAAGATGATAAAGTTAAGTTTTGGGCTAATTAAGTTAACTTGAGAGCTGTGGTATAATTGGAAGAGTAGCAGATTTGGAAGCATAGAATCTGGGTTTGCATCCAGACTGCCAGTTACCACCTATGTAATCTTGAGCAAAGCAGAATTGAAGTAGCTCAGAAGAAATGAGAGATGTGCAGCTTGAGAGAACCGACTACAAATGTTTACATGGACTATTTGTGCTCTCCCTGTGGTAGAGCATTGGTCTAATCAGCTCCAGTTGGACACACTGTAACTTGGCTCTAACCTAGTGATTTCATGTTGGTCTTTGAGAATCAAGGACAATAACCAGGCAACCATGTAATAATCTTGGTCAAGTCACATCGCTTCCTCTTTTTCATTATCTGTAAAATGAGAAGGTTGGACTAGGTTCCTTTCAGCTCTAAATCCAGAAGTGCCTGGAGAACATAGAAAGTAGGCAGGTGGAGATGCTTAACTGGAACTAAGGGGAAAAGTTTCAGGTTGAGGTAAAGAGTTGGAAATCTGGGTATAGTTATAAAGTGGACATTATTTCTCCCTGGGCCCCTAGGCCAAGAGATATCTGTTAGGTTACTGGGCAGAGTTGAATAACTTGCCTAGTAACAGTTTCCTTCTGTTGTTAAGCCCCTGTCAAAATGTTATTCCCCTTTGGTTTAATATCTGATAAATTGTTAACAGTCACTTCTTGTTTAGTCCATTTGCATGGTAACCACCTGTGCCCCCCCATGTTAGCCCCCATTACCAGGTAACCACCTTCTGCTGAGCTCCTTCCCCCCCCTTTCCTGATTGGTTACTTCTACTGGCACCTGTTTTCTGTTAGGGGTCCTGTGCCTAGTAACTCCCTGACAACCCCTTCTGTTTTGGGGGTTCTTGCCTAGTAGTCAGCCCCCCCCCCCCACACCCTTACTCTGTCAGAACCCTGTTTGTTGTGGAAACCGCAAGGCTGTACTGAGTAGTGCCAAAATGCTTAAAGTGCACTCACCCACCTCAGTTCGGGGCTGTCTCCTCTGGGTCTCTACATGAGGCAGCCGCCAGCCTGGCTAATAAATGACACTCTCGAAATTTTCAGTTAATTTTTCCTGCGACTTATTAATTTGGTCCATTTCAGTTACTATTGAAAGCAACAATGGCGATAGCTTAGGGTAGCCTTTTAAGGAATGGGAAATAGCATAAGAACCAGTGATAGGAGACTGAAAAGGATAGTTAAGAGCAGAGTTATGGAAACCAGAGGAATAACGATTATCAAGGAAGGAGGTGGTCAACAAGGTCAATGCAGCAGAAAAGTTAGGGAGGACTAAGGCCATTGGATTTGTCAGTTCAAAAATAAGTAATTAGTGAAGTTGCAAAGATAGTTTCACAGGAGTGGTGAGGAGGTCCGATTGCATGGGACTGAGGAGTAGATTCAGGCATTACAGGTATAGGACTAAAGATAAGTATCCTTAAGGTGCCAGTAGATTTGGAGATGTGGGAAAGAAAGGGTCAATGGAAGTTATGTTTAAATTTTATTTTTTGGATCTTCTGTTGATTTGCTGTTCATCCAGATCTTTTTTGCTACTTCTTTCCCTCTCACCCCTACGTATTTTAGACGTTTCATTGTTTTTATTATGGGTGTAGTGGGGAGAAAATTGGACTGAGAGTTAGATCAGGTGTCTGGGCCTCCGTATCTTTAACTATGAAATAGGGAGATTGGACTAGATCAGAGGTACTTAACCTTTTCTTGTTTCATGGATCCCTTTGGCAGTCTAGTGAAATCTGCAAACCCCCTCTCAGGATGTTTTTAATGCATAAAATAAAACACATAGGATTAAAGAGGAAGCCAGATATTTTAAAATATAGTTATCTTAATATTTTAAGAAACAGTTTGGGGACCATTGGTTTAGAACCACTGGATTAGATGATTTCTAAACTGTGACTTTGGTGTGAGTCTCTTAACCTCACAGACCTCCAATTTCCTAATTTGTTAAATAAAGAAACATGGATAGGATTGGTGATTTCATTGGCTTTGCAAATCTTAGATGAGGGGACACTCTACCAATTAAGTTCAGCACTTTCCTTGCAAGTTATGGTCTTTGAAAGCTGGTTAGGATGCTGAGAGGCTAAGTTACTTCCCTAGAGTTGTATAGTGGGTTTGCCTTGGAGACTGAACTTGAATGGTTTCCAGGCTAGCTACTATATAGTGCTGCCTCTACATCAGGAATAATACTTATAGTACTGAATTTGCTGGATTGTTGGGGTTGTTGTAAGGAAGTGCTTTGTAAACCTTAAGCTACTGTATAAATACAATGCAATGAAAATATTTGTATAAATACAAATGCAGTGAAGAGTTTTTTAATGGAAGATTACTAGAAACATCTCAAGAATTGGTAGGAACCCTAGAAAACAGAAGACTGTTTTCATTTGGGAGTTACATATGTAAACTTGAATTTTCCATGGTCTCCCTGACACTCTAGAACTGTATGTAGAAAGTTAATGTGACAGGCTTTGAAGTTGTTTCTGAGTAAAAATTGACACTAGGGGTGCTAAGGTTGGTTTCTTGCCGGCTTCCTAAGTTACTTTATGACAATCTGTGAATAGCAGCTAATGATGTGAAGCTGCTGTATCAAGAGTAGGTATTGTTTTGATACTGGGCCTCAGGTTGGAGCAGCCTTGCCTTCAATATTGCAAGTGTTTATTACTGTCTATTCAAGTACTGTATTGGACATTGGGGCAGTGAAAAAATAAGAATCCAAAAGAGGACAGCATGTTAATGACTCTCTTTTTCCTCATTCTTGGGGGGAAAATACTATTTCATCTATTTATTTCAGGTATTCCTTGAAGGAAGGCTAAAGTCCCAGGGGAGAGATGAAGTTTTCTGAAAGATGTCATTCTTCATTTAGAAAGTTTCTCCAGCACTAGAGTTCTGTGCTTGATAAGCTTGCCTGTGCCTTTTTATCTACAAGGGGCAGAGCATTCCTGACTTCTCTTTTTTAAAATTTTTTAGAAATTTATTTATTTTTAGTTTTCAACATTCATTTTGAGTTCCACATTTTTTCCTAATCTCTCCCCTCCCCCACCTCAAGACACTATGCATTCAGATTACCCCTTCCCCCAATCTGTCCTCCCTTCTGTCACACCCCTCCCTTCCTTAATCCCTATCTCCTCTATTTTCTTGTAGGACAAGATAGATTTCTATACCCCATTACCTGTACTTCTTATTTCCCAGTTGTATGTAAAAATGATTTTTAACATTTGTTTTTAAAACTTTGAGCTCCAACTTCTCTCTCTTCCTCCCTCCCCACTCATCCCCACGAGGAAGGCAAGCAATTCAATGTAGGTTATACATAAGTGTAGTTATGCAAAAGACTTCCATAAAAGTCATGTTTTGAAAGACTATATTTCCCTCCATCCTATCCTGCCCCTCGTTATTCTATTCTCTCTTTTGAACTTGTCTCTCCCCTAACAGTGTTTGCTTCTAATTACCCCCTCCTCTCATTTGCCCTCCCTTCTATCATCCCCCCCCATACCCCACTTATCCCCTTCTCCCCTACTTTCCTGTAGTATAACACAGATTTTCATACCAAATTGAGTGTGCATGTTATTCCCTCCTTAAGCCAAATGTGAAGATGGTAAGCTTCAGTTTTTCCCCTCTCACCTCCCTCCTTTTCCCCTCTATTGAAAAACTTTTTTCTTGCCTCTTTTATGAGAGATGATTTGCCCCATTCTGTTTTTCTCCTTTTCTCTTCCCAATATATTCCTCTCACCCTTTAATTTTATGTTTTTAGATATCCTCCCTTCCTATTCAATTCACCCTATGCCCTCTGTTTATATGTATGTAATCCCACCAGCTACCCAAATATTGAGAAAAGTCTTAAGAGTTACAAATATTATCTTTCATGTAGGAATGCAAACAATTCTACTGTAGTAAGTCCCTTATGATTTCTCTTTCCTGTTTACCTTTTCATACTTCTCTTGATTCTTGTGTTTGAAAGTCAGATTTTCTATTTAGCTCTGGTCTTTTCATCAAGAATACTTGAAAGTCCTCTATTTCACTGAATGACCATTTTTTTCCCCTTAAGTATTATACTCAGTTTTGCTGGGTAGGTGATTCTTGGTTTTAATCCTTGCTAATTTGACTTCTGGAATATCATATTCCAAGCCCTTTGATCCCTTAATGTAGAAGCTGCTAGATCTTGTATTATCCTGATTGCATTTTCACAGTACTCGGATTGTTTCTTTCTGGCTGCTTGCAATATTTTCTTCTTGACCTGGGAACTCTGAAATTTTGCTGCAGTATTCCTAGGAGGTTTTTTTTTGGGGGGGATCTCTTTCAGGAGGTGATCAGTGAATTCTTTCAATATTTATTTTACCCTCTGGTTCTCGAATATCAGGGCAGTTTTCCTTGATAATTTCATGAAAGATGATGTCTACGCTCTTTTTTTTGATCATGACTTTTAGGTAGTCCAATAACTTTAAAATTCTCTCTCCTGGATCTATTTTCCGGGTCAGTTGTTTTTCCAGTGAGATATTTCACACTATTTTTTTCATTCCTTTGGTTTTGTTTTATAATTTCTTGATTTTTCATAAAGTCATTAACTTCTATCTTCTCTGTTCTAATCTGTAAGGAATTATTTTCCTCAGTGAACTTTTGGATCTCCTTTTCCATCTGTTCAATTATACTTTTTAGGGCATTTTTCTCCTCATTGGCTTTTCTTTTGTCATTTGGGTTAGTCTACTTAAGTGTTATTTTCTTCAGCATTTTTTTGGTCTCCTTTAGCAAGCAGTTGACTCATTTTTCATGATTTTCTTGCATCAGTCTCATTTCTCTTCCCAATTTTTGCTCTACTTCTCTTACTTGATTTTCAAAATCCTTTTTGAGCTCTTCCATGGCCTCAGATCAATTCATATTTTTCTTTGAGGCTTTGGATGGAGGCGCTTTGCCTTTGTTTTCTTCTGTTTGTGTATTTTGGTCTTGTCACCACAGTAATAAGATTCTGTAGTCTGATTCTTTTTTTGGTTTTTGCTTATTTCCCCAGTCATTTATTTGAGTTTTGAGCTCTTTGTCAAAGTAGATCTCTGCTTCCAGTGGGGGTGAGGGGTGTACCATCAACTGCTCTAATATCCCACAATCTTTGGGCCTAGAACTCCAGAAACAGTGGCTGCAGCTGCCCCTGTTGCTGCTGTGGCTGCGAAGGTTCCTCTGTCCCCTCAGCTGTCCTAGGGCTGTACTACTCCACCCACTCCCCTAGAGGCTTTTTCCACTGACCTTCCAATTTATCCTCAGGGATTTGGGGTCCTGAAGTGTGGAAACTGCCACAGATGTGAGAGATTACTGCCACAGATGTGAGAGATTCAGTCTCCCCAAGGCCTGCTCAGGTTCCCTTTGTGCACTAGTGACCCACACTGGACTGTGCTCTGCTCCCAGCTTGGCGTGATAGATGTTTCCTGGCAACCTTCTATGCTGTCATGGGCTGGAGATTTGCTTCATTCTGTCATTCTGTGGGTTCTGCAGCTGCAGAGTTTGTTTAGAGCTATTTTTTACAGATATTTGGCTGGGCTTGGTAAGAGTGCTATAGAAGGTCTATGCTGTTACTTTGCCATCTTGGCTCCCCCCCCCCCCCCATTCTTAACATGAGCTTTTGCATGCTTGAATATAAAATTATTGTCATAAAAGGGCACACATCCATTAAGTGGATATAACTTTTGAACTGTGTTACTCCATTCAGTATTATCACTTAGATTTACTATTATTGAGCAATCTATGCTTGCTCCATCTAAGCTGTGCCATGGAATTTGTATGCAGATCTGAATATTGTATTTGTTAAAGAAGGAAGAAAACTCGTAGTATCTGATCAGTGAGACTGAATGAGGTTGGCTTTCCTATCTTAACCTTATATTTCTCTCTTGTTTCCATGGGGATAGGTTACAAACAAGATAGGCCTTTGCTTTCTTGCTTGAAAAAATAAGATAATTCCAGGTCTGTGGATTTGGAAAGTGCTTGATATAAACATCCTATCCAAGGTAATGAAAGGGACCGCCCCTGTGATTTCTTTGACTTGGGAATCTACCAATGCAGATCTTAGAGTTGCCTGGGAGCACCAAGAGGATAAGTGATTTTCTGAGGTAGAACTTGAACCTAGACCTTCCTCTATATCCAGTATGCCATGTTGCCTTTCGTTAATAAGAGTACTGAGAAAAAAAAAGACACTTAAAACTCTTGCTTCAGTGCTTCAGTGGGCTTCAGTGATTGAAAAGGGTAAAGTGGAAATAAGAAGCTCTCAGGTCCAGCCTTAGAGTATATTGTTACTCTACAGCCATGTAGCTATCATATTGTATTTGGTTTATGGTTCTAAATGTCTACTAGTTCATTTAAGTATATAAAATATTACCTGAAATCCTGAGGAAGGGAGCTGTTATAATTTGAGTATTGCCATGCCTCGTCACAACTTCAGTTTCCTGGGACTTAAGGAAAAAAAGCCATCCAAGAGGGAAGGACTAATTCATTTATTAGTGTGTACCTTTAGGCATTTTTTTAATGTCTGAAGTTACCGGTCTCATATGTCCTTGTGTTAAATGTACTAATTGGTGGGGAAAGTGGCTTAAATTGTGATCTTGCCATTAAACTGTTCTAAATGTCACTGAAAATGTTACTCTTTTTTCTCCCCCAAATCTTTGCTTTATTGTATTGAGAGAGCACTTATATTTCTGTTTGCCAGACCTCATGCTATTTTTGTTCAAAGATCCATTCATGGTATGATCTCAGCAGCAACCACCACATACCACATAGGGTAGGCCCTATTTCCTTCAGGATCAGTTTGTACTCAGGTGGGAATCTCAAGAAAAAGAGATTGAGATCGTTAGTATTCATTGAGATAGGTTATTTTCAAGGTTGTCATTTTGCAGTCTTTTTTTGATTTTTTCTCTTGGTATTGTTGACCTTGTTATATAGTTAACCTGCTCCATGGCTTTTCAGATCCTGATGGTATGCCTGAGTGAATTTTGCCGTATTGGCTCACCCAGATCTATTGCTTTTTACTCAAAAAGTCTTGTGAATTTGTCACTTTCTCCATTTCTGCCATCCTTCCTAACATAAGTCAACTGCTTCTGAATTGGTCTTCTTTATTCCAGTCTATCCTTCATAAAATGTCCGAAGAGTCTTTCATAACCACCATGGTGGTTACCACATTTCCTCTGCTCAAAAGACCATGGTGGTTTCCTGCTACCTCTTCAAGTCAAATCTAAACTCCAGCATTGAGCCTTCCTAAGTCTGTTCTTGAACCTCATCTTGCTTCTTTTAAGCTCCACTATTCCCTTGCCCAAAGGAAGGCCAGTTTTGAAGATAGAATTTAAAGCTGGAAAAGGATCTTAGAGATCCTCTGATCCAACTTCTTTATTTTACAAACGAGGAGGAAAGTGAGGCCCAGACAGGGCTATTGACTTACCCAGGGTCATCTCTGCAACTTCTCTGTATCTAGAACTCTCTTGGACTTTAGGTATGCAAATTCACTTTCATTTTTCCACCTCAAAATGTCTTACAGATGACCCATCCTACTTTGTCTACTCCTTTAGGACATATTTTGTGCTGTAATATCACTTGCATTTGTTTTTTCTAGTTCCATCAATATGCATTTTACCAATTAGTTTGAAAACTCCAGGGCAGATTTTTCTCTTGTAGTTTTACGCTACAAGAAAAAAAAATCTCTACATTAGCAATGCTGTAGAGGGCATCCTTCAACTTAAATATGCCTTTTATTTACTTAGGATCGTAGATAATAGAGGTGGAAGGAATCTCAGAGGTAATCCTGTCTAGGTCCCTTGTTTTATAGATGAGGAAACTGAGGTTTAGAGAAACTAAGAAACTTGCCCAAGGTTATATATGAGGTTTTAGTAAGTATCGCAGTTGGGGTTGAATGTGTACATGGTGTGGTTCTCTTCCTCTCTCTACTTTCCTGTATAAGCTTCTTGAGGGAAGAGACTTTTCTATTTTTGTCTTTTTTTCCCCCAGTGCATAATACAGCTCTTGGCACACAGAAGATTGTACTTAACACATGTTAACTGATTTGATAATTTTATCTATAACCCTTAGAAGCACAATAGTACTCTTCCCCTCCTTTATGAATGAATGGTTGTATTGAGTTTTTTCCTTTGTAATCTTTGTTTAGAAATTTTATCTTTTTCCTCTTACTGAAGTTTCAAAAGGATATATAAATTCTTGATTTTGGGGGAAAAATGTTTCCATTCAATAGGTCAAAGGCCTTCAGTACTATACATGATAATTTTTACTTTTAGCCCAGAGAGTGTTTGTATTGAATACTTCATACTACACAAGGTTTTGTTGATTGATTCCATTACTGGACTTTAGCTCTAGCTATCTGTCAGTCTTCGTTCTAATGTTGTGCAGCTTTAATCTCATTTATTATACATGTTTTTCATTGGTTTTCTGGTAAATGTAACCTTATAGGTGTTAGGTGATTGTCACCATAGTTCATCACCAGTGAAGACAGAAATTTTTTTTTTTGGTTGCTTTTTAAATTCACCAGAAACCAAGATTCTCTCTTTATTTAATAGATCTTGGAGGGGTGGGATGAGTGAAGTTGAGGGGCTAAATGGATCAGAAAAACCAGTTATAAGGGATTTCATTTGTCCTGTTTTTTTCCCCTCATTGATGAAAATTTTTGAATCTTTGTTTTAGAGTAAGTCAGATTGTTTCCTTTAAAAAAAAGCAATATATAGCATACATGAAGTACAGTCAAACTTCATGGCCTACTTCTAAGACCATCTGTAATCTCTGAAATTGTAGCTCAGCTCTAATTAAAGTCTGTGAAATCATACTGGCAGTCTTAGTACAGCTACAACAGAATAGCTACATTGACCTACAACCTTTAGCTTCCTGCTGGTGTATGACTTTGGATAATAGTAGATGGTGTTTAGTTCTCTGGGAGACATGAAGTGGAATTGTATTTTAAAATTAGAGGGGAACTTTTAAAAAATCTTGAGAATTTGGAGTATGTAGTGGCACTGAGCTGAAAGTGAAGAAACCTGGATTCTCATGTGGTCCCTGACACAAGTTAGCCGAGTAACCTTGGGCAAGTCATTGAGACACTGTTTCCTTATCATTTAAAGAAGTCGAGTTGGACTGGGTGGTTGCTCTGTTCGCTTCTTCCCTTAAACTCTAACATCTTGTCATCCTGTAAGTTAATTTTACTTGCCAAGTTTTTCATTGACAAGAATAATGTGCAGGACAGCCTGAAGTAGTGTATCCTGAAGAACCTTTTTCTCATTTAGCAATTTTGAATCCTGGCACAATGCTTGGGGCACAATCCCTGTACTCCATCCCTAGCTGTTGTAAATATATCATGATCTTTATTTTACTGTGTATATACTTATATGCATATGCACATATTATTTTCTCTCCTAGAAAGTAAACTCCTTGGGAGTAGGAATTTTAACTTTTTCCTTTGTATTCCTAGGCTGTAGCCCAGACCCTTACACGTAGTAAACATTTAATAAATGTTTATTGATTGATCTGCAGTTGTTATTAGGATAAAAATGAATTAATATATGTAAAACCTTTGCTAACCTTAAAGTGCTATAAACATGTTAGCTCTTCTTTTTCTCCCCCATTAATCCCCCTCTTACATCATTCAGTTTTTTTCTCTCTTTCCTCTTTTCCTCCCTCTCTCCCAACGTAGATATCTCTATGTTTGCAAATAAAGAAACTGAGGCTGGGAGGGGTTAATTTCTTATGTTTATGCAGCTCGTGTCATCAGTCTGGTGCTCTTAACACCATGCCAAGCTACCTCAAGTAGAAGCAACACTGAGCTTGGAATGAGAGATTTGAGGCTTACTTCTGAGTCCTAATTGTACAGTCCAAAGGAAAGACCTTGGCTGTCACTCACTCCAGCTCCCTTGGTGAGGAAACTAAGGCATACTAGCTTCATGACCTTTGGCCAAGTCACTTCATCTCTGGATGTATGTTTCCTTTCATGAAAAAATGGAATGTGCCACCTACTTCAAGAGGTTATTTTGATGGAAGTACTTTTGTACCCTTAAGACTGCTATATACATGTGAACTTAACATTTATTAAGCTGATATTATATGCCAAGTACTGTTTTAGATGCTGGGGATAGGAAGACAAAAATGAAAACAGTCTATTCCCTCAAGGAACTCACGTTGCAATGTAATTATTGGAATTGAGTCATAGTGTCACTGCCATTCTTTTATAGACAGAAAATTTGGGGAGAAGAGAAATTAATTTTCAGAAGGCAACAGAGTGAATGGATTTTTGTACATTGTTGCTCCTGTGGTAAGTTCAACTTGAGAGTGGGACTGGGGGGCTTGATTTGGTTAAGTATTCTTCAGAGAGTGAAGAGGAAGAAAATGGCTTATTGGAAACCCTTTGATATCTTCAGATGAAAGTTACCATGTAAATGTAGGGTACTGGTTTGTTATATTATCTGGTATGTTTATGTATACTTGGGAATATTAATATTTTGTGCTTTATTTCTTGAGTATTAGTGTTTTAATTTGATGGACAACTATCCAAAAGGAAGCAAAGCTCATTCACGTGACAGCTTACTCACAGGTATTTTATAATTCAAAGTTCATTCTTTGGAACTTGGAACAGTACTGTTCCATAGAAACAATACTACAAATGGAGGTTAGGGTATAAGTTTTTGTTAAATTTTTAAGTGTTATATAAATGAAAGTCATTCTCCTTACTAATATTTGGCTCATGATGTAGCTGGATTTCTCTACTCAAGCCCTGCTTTGATGTCTTCCATGAAGATGGCCTTGGGTTTTTTAAAAGCTATGCCAGTGGATTGAAAGCTCTAACAGTCCCTGAGAAGCTTGAATGGCTTCAAAGTTGAGCATCTTGATGAATCGTGCTGTTTGAGAACTAGAACTCTCAGAGGCTCATCAACATGTAGGCCACAGCTATTTTTGAAGAATGTCTGTTAGGTCTTGGAGGAGTGGCATTTATGTTGATGAGCTTACGGCCCTGAAGTTCCAAATGTAAAGTGCTAAATTATTGCACCAAATTTGGGGTCCTAGGAGTAGGAATATGCAAAAAAGCGAAAGCAGCTTTCTTTCTGGTAAAAGTCCTGCTCTGGACAGAATTTCAAAGGATGCAGACTTTGTCTTTGGTTTTCTCTTCCCTCTTCCTTCTTGTACCTTTGTCTCATCTCCCAGGATGTTGTTTTTCCTAGCTTACAATTTTCTTGTGTGCTTTACTGCTGCACCTTGATTTTGGGAGGTGGTTTTGATTGGTGATAGGCACAAGAAGTGGAGTATAGAGCAAAACTGAGTCAGAGTAGACTTGCCCTTTTCTTTCCTAAAATGGCTACTGTAGGGGCTTTAATCTAGGGCTGGGCCCTTTGAGAGCAGGCAAGGGAAATGCTAAGACTTGGCATGCGTAAGAGTGACGCACCCTGATGTGGGCATTCCACAGCTTGGGTGATGCAACCCGGAACACTTTTAATGAACTCTGGGTGTCCTGGCACTCACCAAATGGAATAGTGGAAATTTGGATCAGGCCTTCAAATACAGTAGTATTAGAGTCAATGCCAAAGAAATACTTGAAGGAAGACAAATGCCTACAGAAGAGTCAGAGTGGGTTTTTTGAATCTAAGATTTTA
Source organism: Bettongia penicillata ogilbyi (assembly GCA_023548195.1). Classification (NCBI taxonomy): domain Eukaryota; kingdom Metazoa; phylum Chordata; class Mammalia; order Diprotodontia; family Potoroidae; genus Bettongia; species Bettongia penicillata. Next base: position 1,754,110 of record JAJHZJ010000121.1, on the reverse strand, counting down.
AATTTATAGGATATTTCTTAAGATTTTTTTTCTTTAAAATGCTAGTTTTGTGGGGAGAAGGGAATTTTGAATTTGCATGTAGTCGTGGGTTTTTATTCTATTAGAGGCATTGGTATGCAGTTGTCAACATTTGGAGTCCAAACATCAGGAATTTTATAGCGTTTCTATTTACAACGTGAATAATATCTTCTCCGTAATACTAGCTTGGCATAAAGAATTACTTAGTAATTAGACTGGAAAGACCTATTTGGAAACAGCCTTTTCCATGTACAGAACAGTAAGTGTTAAAAAAAAAATCTTGGGGATGTTGAGTCAGTGAAGATAGTAATGGATATGGAGAGTTTTGTTAGCTCGGATACTTTCTGTGTGGCCCCCAACTAGATGTCTTCACTTCTTGGGGCATCAGTTTTAATCACCTATAAAGTAGGGTAAGATAATTACTACCTGCCTCACCAAGGTTGGTGTGAGCAAAGTACTTCGAAAACTTCAGTGTGTTATTTAAATGTGAATTATTACTGCTAAAGAAGTGGCTACTTCTGGCAGCCCACCATGAAAAGGCAACAACTGGACAATTTTGCTCAAGTCTTTTTTCTTCTCTTGTCTGGAGTAGGTTTTTGAGCCTGATAGATTATAAAACTTCTGAGATCTTGGAGAGCACTTTCTTGAGCCTTCAACATTTTCTTCATTTCTTTAAAAAACATTTTTAATATCTGTTTTATTTAACCTACATTATCCAATTTCCTTACTCCCCAGAAAACTGTTCCTTTATATAACAAATAATGGAGGGAAAACTAGAAAAACTAATCAGCACATATCATCAAATCTGATGTTATATGCTTAATGTTTTGCTCATTTCTCTGTTCCCAAAAGAAGAGAGGGAGGTACATTTTCGTGTGTTTTCCTTGGGGCCTATAATGGTGATAATTTTGGAGCTCCTACTTCCATTTACATTATCGTTCTTCCAGTTTACGTTATTGTCACCTTTGTATACATTGTTTCCCTGTTTCTACTTCATTTTGTATCAATTTTCCATACTTCTATATTCATCATTTCTTACAGTCCACTAATATTCCCTTTTATTATGTTACCTCAAATATTTATTCAGCAACTTAAAGGAGCCATTCTCCAGTTGCTAAAATGGTCAAAGGATATGAACTAGCAGTTTGCAGATGAACTGTGCTCTAAATCACTAATTGGAGAAATGTGGGTTATAAACTCACTTGGTCTTCCTAAATCTTATTCATCTGTTCAGATGGAATTTGTAAGACTATGAGATTCCCTCCAGCTTTACAAGTCTGTGCTTCTTCAAATTTGATATTTGATCTTCTTATGACCTTGGATCTGGTATGTGATGAAATTCAGATTATAAATTCCTTATTTTATAAATAATAGGAGATGATTAAGTAGAAATCAAAGACACCAAATAAAAGGATAAAGTTGTGGTAGGTCCTTCAAGGGATCAGCGATTGATCTTTTCACTTGGATGATAAACTGTTACTCACTTTTCAGCGATCACTTGAAAAGTATCTTTGAGGTTTCTCTTTGTCACGTTGCTGGTTATTACAAAACACAACCCTGGGACCTGAGGCCCTGACCATTGAACTAGAAAAAGTGACTTACATGGAGTTCTCTCTGCAGTGAAGAAGAAGATGGTTGTTACCCAATATAGAAGCCTTTGTAATGGGGAAAAGAGAGGACCTTGATTTTTATGCTTATGAGAGAGAGAGAGAGAGGGAGAGAGACAGAGAGAGAACACTAAGTGGGGAGGGGTACAGAGATGCTGGTACTGTTTGTCCTGGAGAAGAAACAAGTCCCCACTGACTATCATCTGTACTTTGGCCAAGGAGTAGGTGACTTCAGCTCCAGGAAGAATCAGAATGATGTAATCCACGTGAACTGAAGATTTATTACTTCAACCAAACACCTCTAAAATTTCTAATGAGTGAATGGAGAAATACTTGCTTTGACATTTTGTTGAAACATAAAAGTTGGTGTTCCACTTTGTGGTATGTCTGAATTAGGTAACTTAGTTGATAAGAAAGTAGGGCTAATGAAATCAGTTTTGGTCTTGATTCTTGTATAAGATAGCCGTTTTTTTTTTTTTAAATTTTAAACCTTCATTGGTAGTTTTTGTTTTTACAATCACATTATGAACAGTTTGTCTTGAATAAAGATATTTTTGTGTACAGGATGCCTTCTGAATCCCCTAATTCAAACTAGTTACCTCATATATTATTGGTCATAAGGAGACGGCAATTTGTGCTTTATGAGCAAGGAAAAAACAGCTTGGTACTTGTGTCCTGCATAATTATTTACTAATCATGTGGATTGGAAAGAATGGGAAAACCTTTATTAAGCACTTAGGTGCCAAGGACTGGACTGAGCTCTAAGGATAAAAAGGCAAGAAAGTCCAGACAGTCCTTGTCCTTAAAGAGCTCACATTCTAATATGGGAAGACAGTTTATGTAGGGAGCAGTGGTCAGAGAGGAGCCCTTTGGTACTGGGGGATTGATTTTTGTTCTTAGAGCTATAGAAGGAAAGAGAAGGGGGAGGGGATAGGTGTGGTTGCCAGGAATGAAGTTAACTATGACTAAGGAGATGACAGATCTGAATCTAAACAACATAGAGCCAGTTTGGATTCCTGGGTTGGAGGTGGAGGCTGGAGTGCAAAGTATTGTCGCAGAAAGATGACTGGTGAATAGAATGCTACTATATTTAGAGAACTGCATTTGAGAATTTTGCTATGAGTGTAAAGGAGGTGAGTGTGCTGGACAATCTCAAATCAAGGAATGATTTTAGCTACAAAGGTTGCAGGACAGGGAACGTGTGTGTGTGTGTATTTTTATATATATATATACATGCGTAAGAGAGATAGTGTCCCTACAGGGAGGAGGAGAAAGAAGGAGAGAAACAGAATATGCATGTGTGTGATATGGAAGTTTTTAGTGGAGAAAAACAAGCTTATCTCTTTTGAGCCTGTTTCAAAGGTTCAGAATGGAAGATGAAATGGAAATGAAAGAGAAAAATAAGTTTGAATTTGAGGCTGGAGATCATCCCTTCTGCATTTGTAGAATTGAAGATAGAAGGGCTATTATTGTCCATTGTTTTGTAATATTTAGAGTCTGGCAGCTGGAGTGCTTATCTTGGGTTTAGCTGACCAAAGAAAGGGGAGGACCGTCCTGGGTAGTGGTGGTCATGTTTGCTGTTGATAGTGCTCTCTCATTTATTGTCTAGTAGTAAGCACATAAACACTGAAGAAGAAAAAGCCTCGTTCTGTCCTTTGCTCTGTAGCTCTGAGTAGGTCACAACACAATGCCGGCAACTCTCTCCAGAGTCACCAGTGACCTTATTTCTGTCCTCTGACTTCTTGAATTGACTCCAGCATTTTATACTGTGTAATCAATCTCCTTCTTCTTCTTTATTCTTTTCTGTTGGCTTCCATGATACTCTTGGTTTCCTGCTTTTCTCTAAGATTCTGTTGTCATTGGTTCTTCAGCCTCCTGCCCCTTAGATGGCAATGTTCTTGGCCCACTATTTTTTTCTTGCCATGTATTCTTCCTTTGCTAATCTAGTCCACTCCCATTCTCTCAGTTACCACATCTATGAAGATGAATCCCAAATCTTTGTCTCTGGCATTGACTTCTCTCCGGAATTTAAGTCATTTCCAACTGCCTTTGTTAATGTTTTTACTTGACTGGTAGGTTTCTCAATTGACAAGTCTCAAATTGGCTCCTCAAACATATGTCTGTGTTTTCAGCCCAGTTATTGTTATTGGCCACGCGCCTTTGGAGCTGGCTGGAAGATAACTGTTACACTCGAATCCTGATTACAAGGGGTTAAACAGTGAGAGGGAGGAGAGGAGGTAGAAGCAAACAATTTGGTTCTGAGAAGGAGAAGAGATTTAAAATGATAATAGTTTGAGAGAATGTCAGAGTTAAGTAAGAACTTATAACACCTGGGACTATCTGGGTATATTTTTAGTTTGAGGAAGGAATCAGCAGATAAAGAGATTGAAGATGGGGTTGGTGAAAAAAAGGAGAGGGAGGGCAAGGGAGAGTAGTGGTTAAGGCTACTAGTGGAGGAGGGAAGGAACTCTGCGTATGGTCTCTATTTTTCTCATCAAGGTCTTCTGAGAAGGAAGTGTGTAGGTAGCTTGAGAAAAAGAAAACTTGTAAATGAATAAACAACCATGTATACATATATGTGTGTGTGTGTGTATTTATAACATTTAGTAGAAAAAAGGTTTAGGCTCTTTAGTTGTGGGGTTGAGGTCTCTGCATTCATGCTGCCATAAATACGAATAACAGAGATGACTCAGGCTAAAGGACATTGCTGGGGAAAAGGTACTTTTGCTGGTAAGTCCATTCTGAATGAGTTCAACATCTGAAATGTGAATCATAGTTTGTTATCTTGAGCTCTGGCAACACTAACTGAACTGTTTAAAAGCCTTGAGTTCATCAGTTTTCTTTGCAGTAATTATCTTGCCACATCTTGTTTTTTCATTCCTGAAAGGGAACACATGTAATTAAACATGCTATCTTTTCATGCAGTCAGAGCTGCTTAATTCTTAGAACTATTTCACATGTCATGTGTTATTTCTTTCCCCTTATTTCTTGTTCCCTTTAAGAAGACAAAGCTTTGGAAATGCAGCTGAATAGAATTAAAATAGTAATCTGAGAAACTCCTTTTCATTTTGTTAAATGCCTTTCATCTCTTCAGGTACCTTTTTTTTTTTTTTTTTTAATTCTTCAGGAATGCTTAAAAATATTACTGATGTAAATGTAAGGAGAAATTAATTTTTCTTAATATTTCAAATTTACATGATGCTTTTTAGGATTTATCCATGTCCTTCCTGTCTATCTTATCTTACACAATAGTCAGGGGTGAGTCAATCTGATGTTATTCAGGTTGTGTAATCTAGCATATCAGAACACTTGCTCTTTTTGTTTTTTTATACTGTCCAGATTTCTTAGAGTTACAAATTAAAAGCCAGTTGATAGAAACTTCATTGTGATATTTCTAGACTTACAGGTCATTGACACAAAAGCTTCCTTCGTTGGTCAGATCTTATTTATTTGAATCTTAAGTCTGTTTGCCAATGTGTTTATGGTTTGAGAAGGCTTGGTGATAACTATGGTGATCTTTCCATTAGTAGATCTTTCCATAGAATTCTAGAATCTTAAAATTAGATAGGAACATGGAAGTCACCTAGTCCAAGCTGTACCTGTATGGAAGTCCCCTCTGTTGTCTTCATGGTTTACGTGGACTAAAGCTATGGTCTCTGTGCCTTGGCATAGCTCAGGCTGTGGCCCATGCCTGGAATGCTCTCCTCCTCATCTCTGCCTCTTGGAACCCCTACCTCTCTTTAAGAGACCATTCTCAATGTCTGCTGGTTGTTAACTGCAAGCAACCCCCCTGTCTCACCTCTCCCCACTTTGCATAAATCTGTATATATCATAATAATTTATCTGTGAACATGAGCTTTTGTTTTTTGTATCCCCAGCACATAGGACAGTACCTGGCACAGAATTGGCCCTTGTTAACTGTAGGTGGAAGGAGAATGATTAATTGAAGTTGGGGAGAGGTGACTATCAGCTGCAGAGGTGTGGCCTCAATAGTATCCTGTGTTGGGTATGGTAGAGTAAGATGTTCATTCTGAACCCTTATGCCGAAGTGGTTATAGTATTTATCATCCCCAGAGACTATCTGGAACAGATTAATGAAGCTCAGCTGCTACAATGGTTGATTCATAATTGAATTTTGAAGTAGGTGTGATCTTTTTTATATTTGTGGTTATTGTCTCTTCAAGTATGTTAGGTACTAGTAAGTTGCTTTGAACAAGATACATCGAGATACATTGCTTTGTTAAATGTAAGGAAATATAAGTTACTTGTTCTCATAAGTTCATTTCAGCAAACTTAGAGCACTATGTCAAATGGTGTGTGTGTGGGAGGAAATAAAATAATAAAGCTCAATCCCTGCCTATAAGGAGCTTGTGATGTGTGTAGGTGGGCGAGAGAGGGGAAATGAAGCAATTGTAAAAAGCAGATATAGTAGAAAAGAGGCAGTGTGATTTTAGTGGATAGAGAGCTGACCTCAAAGTCAGAAAGACCTTCCTTTCAAGGCCTTCCTCTGACCTATTCTGTGATCCTGGGCAAGTCACTTAATCTCTAACTGACCTAGGCTAGTGGTATTAAACTAATCTGTAATCCACTAATCCATACATAAGGATCCCTGGAGGCCACATATTGACTTAATTTTAAAATGTAATATTATCTATGTTTTATTGTACTTGTATTTATTTTGTTAAATATTACCCAGGTATGTTTTAATCTGATTTGAATGCTGCAGGTCTCATGGGGTGTTTCTAAGCAACTCAGTCTGTGAATTGGAAAGGAAGGTGCTACCCTGCATTGGCAGAATGGTTTCTTCACCTGGAAATTATTTTTAACTTTTTTGTTTGTTCGTTTCAGTAGATTCTGTACACTTGAACTTTCAATTTAATGAGGAATCAAATGTAAAAATTAGTCATTATGATGACATTGTGTTCTTGTTCTGCAGAGTTGGTATCCACAAAGCTAGTGACTGCTTTCCCCCAATCTGACACTTTAGCATATAACCTTTCATTGTGTTTTCAAACTGGTTTTGAATCTTAGACCCACAGATATTGATCTTTGAGTTTGAGATATCAGCAGGGGATTGGCAGTGTTTAATCCGTATCTGAAGATGTCCTTCAGAACCTTCTGAGGAGTGGTCATTTAATCTCATGAGAAACCTCCATAGACAGGGAACTCATTACTTATGTAAGGCATTCCTTTTTACTTTTGTATGATTCTGGTTATTAGTCTGCAAATATTTAAGTGCTTACTTACCATGTGCTGGGCACTAACCTTAGTCGAAAGTGTCCTTATCCTGAAGAAACATAGAGTGTAATGTGGGAGACAATGTGTGAGTAGCCATGTATGTAAAAGATACATACAAAACATGAAAAGTGGGCAAGAAAGAGACAGGATTGTACCTACAGAAGGTAGGCTTTTGAGCAGTTTAATTTTTCATTATGTCAAGCCGAGAGCTTCCTCTTCGTTATTTTTTCTTGTTTGGTTTAATTTTCCTCTCTGGTGCCAAAATTAATAAATGTAATCCATATTTTATATGACAGCTTTTTGAATCTTTGATGTTTGCCATTATGTCTCTTCTAGGTCTCGTCTCTAGGTTCTTCAAGCAGTCTTTGAAGCAAAGGCATATTTACAAGTTCCATACCTTTGGATTCTCTCACCATGCTTTTATGACCATGTTTTAGCTTGTCAGTGTCTTTCTTTCCTAAAATGTGGCTGAACCAAGTAATCCAGATGTGATCTGCGAGGCCCCTATTAACACTAGGATGTTAATGTCCTTCATTCTAAAGGTGGTGCTTACATTCATGCAGCCCAAGATCACAATACCTGTTTTATTCTTGCTGCATTATTCTCTTGACTCATACTAAGCTGTAGGAAATTAGCACCTCTCAGGGCCTTTCCCATATAAACTATTGTAGTTCTTCTATTATATACTTGTTTTATTTTAACCTAAGCATATGACTTTATATTTGACCCCACTCTCATCTTGTTATTGGATTTAGCCTAATGTTCTCGCCTGTTGAGATTTTTTGGAGCAGCATTTCCCCATTTTCTACATTTCCCATTCTCCACAGGTTTTTGAAGGCCACTGACATTGGTTTAGCAGTCACATCAATAGTTCTTTCAATACCCAGGAGTGTAGTTTATTCAAATGTAGTTGGTCATCCAGTGACTTGAATTTATTGAATATAGTTAGAGAGGTAAGAGAGTGCTTTCAGTACCCATTTATTTCTCCTGGGCTTCAGTTTCCCATTAATTATTTTTGTTACATCTTTCTAAGGGTGAAGATCATTCTCTTTAGTAGAGAAAACAGAAGCAGGCTGGGAATCTCCACTGTCCCTTATCATGGTACTTTACTATATACCTCATAGAGTAGTCCTATTTCATTAATATAATTCTTTTTCTTCTTCCTGATAGGGCTTTTTTTTTTTTTAAGAAAAATGTTTTTATTCTGTTTAGTATTCATTGAAAGCCTCAGCTCACTCTAGGCTCCAGTTTTTCTGATATTCTTATAGAATTGTACCTCTTTTATATTCACCTTTGATACGTCAATTCTCATGTTTTAGGGGTGTGAATGTGTGTGTGTGTGGGGTAATTGGCATTGAACTTCAACAAAATATGCCTTATAATGTGTATTTTGTTGATGTTCAGTGACACTTAGTGCCTTTTCAATGATCTACTCCTTTTGATTTACTTTTTAGTGTCTTTGGCATTCTTAAGGATCCTACTCGTATTTAAAGGAAGTTGCAAATCACTTAAAACCATGTTCACCTTCTAAACTATGTTTTACTACTTCCACCTTATCTTGTGAACTTGACTAAATACTGCTGCACTTCCTCTTAAATTCAGTACCTGTGTTATTCCATCTGTTAGTTTTACAAAGGATCTTATGACATTCATGAAGAAACTTGCCGCTGCAGCTCGAAAATTGTTAAATAGATTTGTTAAAATCACTAAGATTAGGCTATTTTAAAATTCTGATGAAGAAAGTTTTTAATTGTATATAGTAGTGAAGATACTGATTTACATTTGTCTTATCAGGAATGTAAACAAGGATTATCTCATTTTTGTGTTTGCAGTACCTGGCACATGGTAGGTTTTAAATTAATCCTTGCTGATGGACTGATTCATCTGAGTCACTCTTTCCTGGTATGTTATCCCAGGATATATAGAGGACCCTTTATTGTCTGTTTTACCTAAAGAGTAGGATGTAGGAAACTTGTATGGACCTGTCCTGTCCAGGATCAACTGTCCTGAGTTCAAGGTCTGGTTCTCTCATTTATTGGTCTATGATGCCGAGCAGCTTGCTGAATCTTTAAGTCTCAGCTTCCTTATCTGTCAAACATGACTAATGTAGTGTTGGCAAAGCTGGTTCAGAATCAGGAAGAACTAGGTTAAAGTCCTACTTGTGACATCTATTGACTCTGTGACCCTGAATATGTCACTTAAGCTTGTTGTTCCTCCTTCATTTTTGAAGACAGCCGGTGTCATTGTGGGTGATAGCTTGAGTTGCATGTGAATTGGATTGAAGTGAGCCTGTGTCAGCTACCTTCATGGCCATTGGAACAAGTTATTCTCATCTACCCATTCTTAGGATTGGCGGGGAAAGGTTGGAGGCCTGTTACCCTTAACCTAGTTGAACGTAATCTGTCTGGGGTGTGGCCACTGCCTATGCTGCAGCATCTTGAAGGCACCGGTAAGAATTGTGTGGCAGGTGGATGGGTGAACAGCCCTGAAAAGGGCTCAGCGATTTCTCACACCAGAAGTGCTAGTCCTCCCTGAATACCCCACGTGCTAGGGACTAGGTAGTGGATAGAGTGCTGACCTGAAGTCAGGAAGACCCGAGTTCAAACATGGCCTGACACTAGCTATGTGACCCTGGTAAAATCACTTAACTGTGCCTCAGTTTCCTCACCTAACTAGTAGCAGAGCAAGTGAAGCTCTACATTGGAAGAGAAATTGTACACTAATGAAATCACAGTTTCAGTAAAAAAACAAAAACAATTCTTGGTCTGTTTAGTAAGGGTTGTTGCCAGAATCCATTGTGATGGTGTGTGTAGAATTTTGCAAACCTTAAAGTGAGATATAAATATGAATTATTATCTTTAGCTCTTTCAGAATCTCAGCTGTGATTTGTTAGCAACTGGCAAGCTTCTTTTGTCCTGGAAGAGCTTGTACATAATAAGACAAAGACCCCAGTTTTCAAAGTCATTTTAACTATGTTAACTAATTTTAGATTAGAAAGTTTATTCAGAAAAACTTGTCTTCTCATTATGTGTTCTTATGATAAGTAACCATAGAACCCAAAAGCTTTCAGGAGCAAGGAGTGTATAGGGAAGGAGTCTGTAAGACTATAGGTTATCTAGTGTTATTGGTAGAGGAAGTGGGGTAGATGAGTAAAATATTCAGATTTGGTTCAGTCAGATAAATAGTCCTTGAGTATTGTAAAATGTACAGCATTGTGCATGTGTTTTGACCTGACTAGGCCATCCCAACAGGTCTTCCTTGCTTCTATGCTCTCAAAAATATATACAACTGTAGTTGGAGAGGTTGAGAGGAAATGGTGGTAACTGTGATACTCATGTTTGTATCAGAATTTCAGAACTCTCTAGATAATACCCAAACAAGAAACAAGTGTTCTTTCTTCCCCTTCCTCCCCCTTGCAGTGTATTCAGTAAGAATTTATTTATGTGATTTGTCCTTCAAATGTTTGCTTTTGCCTTTGTGTGTGTTTCTTAAATCTTCTTAAATAAATTTTTTAAGATAAATCTTCACTACAGAGTATTTGGAGAGAAAAGAATTATTACCCTCAAATGCTAACTTTCACATGATATTAGCAGTGGCTTTTTTTTTCTAGTCCAAAAATAAAAAGTCAGTTCTTATGTCTTCTTCCCTTTCCCATTAGTAGATCTATAAAGGCCAGTGTAGCTTCAGTTGAGACATTCTATCACACATTGATGCAAGTTATTGCCTTCAAAGGAATTGAGTTTCAAGTATTAATTTGCTGAATGAAAAAACAAATTCCTCTCTATCATATTCCTCACAGTGACTGTTTAGATCCTTTCCCTGTCCCCTGTCCTGCAACCATCCCAGTCCCTATTCTTAGATAAATTGCCCTCCTGTTGCATTCTGAAGATGAAGGCTAGCAATTGTGAGCAACTTAATCTTTTTCCTTATCCTTGTCCCTCATGCCTCAAAACTTCTCAGTGTTATCACCGACTCATTCGTCCCTCCTTGCGCCTTCCCAAGGCTAGTTCTTCTCCTTCTTCTTTCTTTTGAGATTGTTTTGTTGCCTTTCACATTTTGTTCTTTTGCTTTTTCATTTAATTTTTTGTTGTTCTGAACTTAAACACCAGTAAACATGAATATTTATATGTAGAAAGAACAGAAAAACAAAATGTATATGAAATTGTGTGAACAGTTTATATTTTAAAGTATGTAGTAAATTCAGTATGTTTCACAGCTAGCTATACCACTTATTTGTGTCTTCTGAATTTTCTTCCATTCTCTTGTGCGTTAAGAAAAATGCTTAAGTGACTCTATTTTCTTATTTTTTGGCATTATTACCTTTCTGCTGTTTAACCTAATTTAATCACTACTAACCCTCATTCTTGAACGCTTCCGAACCAGTTGCTTCATGTGTGAAATAGTGGCAATGTGGCTGTGGGGGCTACTCAAACTATATGATGTTTAGGGCTATTTGCGTGTCTGACAATCCTGGGTTTTTTGGCAGTTTGTTACTATGGATGGTAGAGCTGGAGAGTGCTATCCATGATTTGCAATGCTTTGTGCAGTTCATACCCCCATATGTATTTTGTGTAAGCACCCTTTTGTAATTGGTTATACAATTGATGTTCTCAGTAAGCACTGAGCAATCAGTAGAATGATGCATCCAGAAAACAATACCATATCATCAGATGGGCCTGTCACATGAGGAAAATAATTAAGACTTGTGAGGGCCCTCAGTTTTCCAGCTGTTTATTAAAAAAAAAAACAAAAAAAAAAAACCAAACCTCCCATTCCCCTTTACAAAATAGAGTTATAAATAGTTTAAGGTTAAAGTCATTAAGCAGTTTTTAGAACAGGAGAAAACTAAGCGCCAAATATCTGAAGCCCTTTGCTTCCAAATCCAGAGTTGTGTGCATGTGGCCTGTTTGGTGTCTTTCCAGAGGTCAGTGATGGATTTGTTGGAGCTCTTTCATGTATGTGAGTCCTCTTTGGTTGATAAGTGGGTGCCCTCACATCCAGACTAATGATCTCTCTCCTGGATGATGCTTAGCTGAGAGTTTTGCATTGTGGTCAAGGATTATAGTGCGTTTGACTCTGGGATGCAACCAGTTTTGGATTAGTGGAGATACAAGGCCAGGCCTCACTTAGTCTGGTGACTGTTGATTGAACGGTTTCAGTTAGTGGCAGTGATTTCAGATTCAAGTGGAGTACCTTAATGGGGATAGTGCTATCTTCCTCTCTTTACAGATGAAGTGATCCATTTTCTAATTAGTTTCAACAAACTCTGGAAGTAGAGGTGTTTTCACCACTCCAGCTATTGTTATCCCTTGAACATCCACACTTTTTTTCATTTAGTCTTTGTCCTATTGTGTAGGCCGCTACTTGGAATGTCTTCCCTTCTTACCTTAATTCCATCCACTCTTAAAGGGCCAATTCAAGTTTGCCTCCTCTGTGAAGCCTTCCCTGACCATTTTAGCCCATGGTAACTATATAGCTTGGTAAAACGATAGATAGAACACTGTATTTGGATTTAGGAAGACCTGAGTTCAAATGTGGACTCTTACTTATAGGTTGTAGGCACAGAACTTGGGCAAGTCACTTAACTGCTGCCTGCCTCAGTTTCCTTATCTGTACACTAGGAATGATAATACCTACCTCAGTTGTTGTGAAAATAAAAATGAGGCAATATTTGTAAAGCTTTTGCAAACCTTAAAGCACTCTAAAAGTTATGAGAATGACAGTGATAGTGTCCTCTTGATGTACTCTAGTGTCTTTCCCCATAGTACTTAGATATTTACCGTACCACTCCTGGCACTTATCTACTGCTTCGTGAAATATGTCTGTGTTATGTGGTGATTGGACTGTAAGATCTTGAGGACAGGAACTTTATCTTATATCCCACAGTATGCTAGCTCAGCACACAGTAATTCTTCGGTAAATACTGATTAACTTTTAAAGTAATCACCAAGGATCTCTTGGAGAATCTTTAAGTTGTACGAAATAGGATTTTTAACAAATACTGAAATGTAGTTCATTGTATAACCAAATCTGACCTTTAACCGCAGGTGTTCTGTGATGAGAACATTAGAGTAGGAGCCGTGAAGCTAGATTCTTGTAGTTTCCACTGCCATTTGCTACCTGTGTGATTGTGGCTCAGTCATTTAATTTCAGTTTTTCTCATCTGTGAAATGAGAAATTTTTTAAGGTCTCAAGAAACTTTTAAAACTATAACCCTATATCACTCACCATTCCTTCCTTTAGACTTAGATATTTGAAGTTCTGTATTAAATGCAAATTCTCAGCAATGGACACCCACGTTAGTTCTGTTACATGGTGTAATACTCTTTCAGGGAAGTGGGGGAGGTCAGCCCCACTCCTTTTTAGGGGTGGGGTGGGGAGGGACTAGAGCTTTTCCTTGATAGTATAATTTCTGATTGGAAGTTTGTATAAAGTTGAAAATATCCATGTTTATTAAATTCAGTAAGGACTTACTAAGAGCATTATTAAGAGTACCTCTATTCCAGGTAATATATTTGGTGCTGAGGATATAAAAACAAAATGAAGCATTACTTGTCTTCAAGGAACTTATATTCTGTTATCAGAAACTTGAGACTTATTTATCTCCCTTGCATTATGTAACACTGAGCAAATGAATAATTCAAAGATGGCTCATTTATATTGAGTGAATTGTAAAGTGATATTGACAAAAAAGTTATCCCCAAATACTCTACCACAGGCCTGTACAATATTTGGCCTGTGTGCCTCTTGTGGCCTGTGAAAGGATTTTGGGCAGACCGTGAAAAATGTAGAGGATGCAAAACAGGCCTGTACAATATGCCACCTGTGAGTCGCATGCTGTGCAGCCCTGTTCTACCAGAATAATATGTTAATGGCAAGTTTGATACATCTCTTAAAAAGTTTCTGAATTGAAGTAAGCACTTCTTTGGTCAGAGGATAGGAAGCAAAATGAAAATGATCTGAAGCTTGTGAACCTCTTGGTTCTCTTGTAGTGTAAGCCTTCACTGAGGAAAGATTCACATTTTCAATGTGGGAACCTGAAGTTCAGGGCCTTTGTAGTAATCAAGAAGCTAACCCAGCAGCTGTGGCATCAATTCAAACCACTTCCTTTACAGAGATAGTCACATGAGGTACATTGTATTGGAGATATGCAAACCATAATGAGTGAATATCACATATCAGTTTACTGTAATACTGCAAAAGATTCATGAACTCTTCTGTGGGTTCTCCGTCAACCAATTCTTCCATTCCTTAGTAGACTGTTTCATGAGTTGCTGTGGCCAAAAATTTTTTTATTATCTCATGACCAACCCTTCTGATAGTGTATGTCTTTGGACTTGGCTAGGTTGTTTTTTGAGTTGAGGCTTGGGCAGTCCAAGGCCTCCTACTCAAAGCTTTTCCAACTCTGTAGAGCTGCTAGAGCTCTATCTTAAGTAAACCAGATCTTACTGTCTTCTGAGAAGACTTTGGAGAACCTAGGATCACCTTGAGGCATAAGAATAGTGAAGGTATATATTATTAGTATATTTAAAATGTTAAGTTTTAAAACCAGGTGGTCCAGACTCCAGAATTATACCCAAAGTTTTTTTTCTTTTTTTAAGGCAAGAGTTAGGCTACGTAACTGATCCGGGGTACACTGGAGAGAACGCTGACTCAGGAATTGGGATTCCTGTTTTCCAGTCTGGGCTCTATCCACTCACCATCTATGTGCCCTTCACTTTATCTCTCTGTGCCAAAGTTGACTCATTTATTTGTTAAATCAAAGGATTGGATTAGATTAGGGGTTCTTAATCTGGGGATGGGAGGTGGGGAGAATTATGAGAATTATTCTGAGCAAGGACACATAGATTTTGTTGGATTCTCAAAAGGGTCCATGATATGAAAAAGATTAAGAATCCTTTAAGACCACTTCCAGCTCCAACTTTTTATGACTGTGACTAATCCAGTTCTGACATGCTTCCCAGCGTTGGATTCAGATCCTGAAGTGCCACTCCTACTGAAGTCAGAGCAATTAATTGTGGACCATGGCTGCAGGAATTGGCAACAGGAAAGAACAGAACTAGATAACACCAACACATTGCATGCAAGTACCATAATGAGGAAATTTTGTCATAATGGCTTTAACTTGGTAAATGAATGTAACTGAATATTTTTTTTTAATTTCCCAAAGTTGCCTTGATTGTTATCATTCTTTGTGGTAAAAATAAGAGGACAACAGTATTTTAATGGAGACTCAGATTATATGACTTTTTTTCTTTAAAATCCTGGAAAACTTTCTTGAATAGAATTGACATGGCCTATAATTCTTCTCAGCCTCAAGAAGTTCCTTGTCTTTAGTAGCTTATGTCTGGATCCATAACTGATCTTCAGTTGCAGCCCAGTGATTGAAAGTCATTTCGATTCATTTCTTTAATGGGAAATAAAGCTGAGCTCAGTGTGCTGGATAAGCTTATGAAGCATTTTGAAGTTGCAGTTAGCATAATCTAGCCCTGGATAGACCATGTTTAGAGGCTAAAAAAAAAAATGAAAGTACATGGAATGGTATCAGGTATCATCTTGGATAGAGTTTATCAAGTCACCTTTTTATAAATTTTATACAGTCACCGGATCTTTTGTGGTATCTTTCTGTGAATTCTTTGAGGGGCAGGACTACCTTTTACTTTTTTGTATCTTCGGCACTTAGCGCAATATTTGGCACATGGTAGGCACGTAATGAGTGCTTATTGACCGATTTTTCACAGGAATGATGCTACCTTTACTTATATGGCATAACCTTAAATTATATTTATGAAGAATCTTTCTTAAAACAACCCTGTGAAATTGACAAGGCAGCATGATTCAGGGGATGGAGCACTGGACTTGGAGTCAGGCTACCCTGAGTTCAAATCCTACTTCACACTTGGTCAGGTTACTTAACCTCTGTGAACCTCAGTTTCCTCATTTGTAAAATAAGGGAGTTGGATCTATAAAGTCCCTTCCAGGTCAAAAAGGTTATCTAGGCCAGCTCCCTTGATTTACAAGTGAGGAAACTGACATTGAGTAGAGCTGCACAAAAATCTTACTGCTGTGGTGGAGCCAGTATTTGAACCCAGTTCTCTTGACACCAAATCTTCCGTTATTTTTACTATCACACCACAATTCCAAGTGCTGATGGAAAATAAGCACTTGACTACAAAGGGAAGCAGGCAGTTCTGATATAATGGAATAAAAGTAGCACTGACACTTTGTCATCTTTGAAATATCCCCTTAGGAATCATGACTCTAGCATAAGAAATATTGTTACAGTCAAAGTGGTTGCCTTTTTTTCGTAAAGCCTTGGGATACCTGGAGCAAAGAAGAGGTGTCAGAGATACGGAAGCAATTAAAACAAGGCAAGGCTTATTAAAACCTTAGGTATAAAATTTTTTACTAGATTAATAATTTACTTTTTGAAAGTCCTCAACTTTTTCCCCCTCCATTTGTGCCCAGGGTCAGTTCAAGGTGGAAACTAAGAGACTAAATGCAAAAAGGATTGTAAGTAGAAAGCTTGTCTTCTTTCCTTTCTTGCTAGAGCCTGAAGTTCAGAGTAGTTGGCATCTGAGAGAAGTTTTAGGCCATGGCAGAGAGACTTTTAAAAGAATTAGTGGGTATTTTTGATGAGTGTGGTGTATAACAAATAACCAATTGTAGGAAGTCAGGAGGTAGGCTGGTTGCTGACTGCTCTGGCCAGATGCCCTTCTGTGAACATAAATGAACTTGATCTTAACTCCTCAGCAGATTCGGGGCTTCAATGAAGGACAAATACGTCATGCCCAGTTGAAGGCTAGAAATAAGAGGAATCCTTACTGGTATCATAGGTACTTTTTACAGTGAAAAATATCAGGGAACTCCCCTCCCCACTCCCTTACCTCCCCCTGACCTCCCCCAAAGAACCTCTTAAGCAAGTTCTTCTCCATTCCTCCCTCTCAAACCTCTTGATCCATGACCAAGTGGCAAAAGAAACTAACGAAAAGAAAAAAGCTTAAGTGTGACAGTATGATTCTTTGGCCAAGGTTAAGGGAGTGAATGTATTGATGCAGCATTTTGATCAGGTCCCTGGAACAGGCTGTTTTTAATGTAGAAGCACAAAAAGAAGGGAATGGTAGCAGGTATTCTTTCCAATTCTAAGTAATAGTAAAATGTTCATGATGTTTGGTGTGTACTGAGGCATTGTGGATGGAGGCCTGGACTTGGAGTCAAGAAGAGAAACACTTCAACACTTCAGTCTTTCCACCTTCTTTCTTCCTTCCCTTCCACCCTTAAGACTTGCCCTCTCACTTATTTTCTTTCCTCCTTCCCTCACACCTTTTCTCACTTTCTCTTCCCTTCTACCCCTCCCCCCAACACTAGATAGTACTATCAGGAGAAAATGCCTAGGTGAAATCAGGAACAAATTTTCTAAAATTCTGTCCTGCTCAGATGAAAACAGGTCTTGTTACACAGAGAGCTATTATTGCCTGTAACTGAATAACATTCCTAAAATTCTAACACATGTTAAAAAAACAAAGTTTAAAAGAGAAGAAAGGGAAGGAAAAGAAGTATCCTTGAATTAGTGGAGAGTTCTGAAGCTACCCTGTGATGTAGGAGAGGCAGCATGGAAAAGTACATAGTGTATTGGATCCCGAGTCAGAGAACTTGGGTTCTAAATTTTGGTTGTGTGCCCTGTTAACTTTGTGATCTTGGTCCAATCACTTGTTCTCTTAGGAACCTTATGTTTCTTTGTATATAAAATGAGAAGTTCTAGCTTTAATATGTGATATTGATCCGTTCTGAAAATTAAACAAAAAATGAATTGAGGCTTATTTTTGTCATCTTAATAGCAAATATCTATCTTAGACCTTTGAAATACTTCTGTTTCATGTATTGGAGTTACCAGGCAGTAGATTAGGAAGACTTTGATGATTGTATTTTAAGAGCCTGGAAGCAACCAGATCAACTGGTCTAGTCCCCTCACTTTTTGGCCTAGACACTTGGCCAGAGTTGAGTAAGTAATCCCAAAGCCAGGACTAAGAACCCAGATCTTTAGTACCATTTCTCCATGGTGCTCTTCAATACTTTCATTCAATTCATTCTATTCAACAAATGTATACATTATTTTATTAAAGGAGGCAGCCTTTCAAATGTTGAATTCTTTCAGTTCTAGAATTCTGTTATTCTGTATTTTGGTTAGACAGTTAGAGAGGAGAAAACTCATTCTCTTAGCTGGCTATTTTGATTAGAAGTATATTTTCCTAGCATCAGGCTCCCTTAAGTTATATATCTGGAAGTTACACAGTTGACTATCAGGTTTAGAAAAAACACATCTAATCAGAATTCTTTATGCATTTGTTACTAGAAATTATATTAAAATTTGTCAAAATTTTGCTAATTAATGTTTCATCTAGTCAGACTGGCTCATTAGCAAACTTGCCTAAAGGCCTTATTTCACCTATGATACTGGAAAGAGATTTCTGCTGTGAACATAGGACTGTCTGTCCCAGGCAGTGAATATCAAAATAGTTCCTTAGCAGGTAGCCAGTTCCTTCATCACTTTGTTCACTTGTGAGCCTTGAAGAGAGGTGCTCATCCAGGTAGGAGGAATGAAGAAGATTGCTGGGAAGAAGGGGGAGGTTTTTATTCTACTGAAGAAGGTGTAGGGGAAGGGAAAGGAAGTTGTGAGAGGAGTTCTGCTGAGTGGTTCAGGGATATGATCTTTGAAAGAGTAATATCTAGAGTACATCCTATTGGGTTGTCATATGATGATTTGGCTGCGCCACAATTGTGTGATAGATGTATCTATAGAAAGGTTTGAATTTAGTTGCCCAATCCAGGATCTTTTCTCTAGAAAGTCATTACATTGCAGAAAAAGGACAAGAGACTAGAGAACTGATTCAGCTGTTGATTGATTGAGTGATTGCTCTGGTGCCTTCTGTGCAGTTTGTTCTAGCTTAAATACATTCCATTGGTATATTCCTTTTCTCTTGCCAAAAATGTGCTTCTCTCTTGCCTCCCAAAAATGCCCCATAATTAGTTTTTTTCCTTTGCAAAGTCCATCATGAAAATTCAGCTTTGTCTTTTAGTCTTATTGTTTCTTTTCTATCCAGTTCTTTCCCAGTTGCTTTCTCCATGCGGTTTGAAGGATTCTCAAAGGAAAGGGAACATGAATGCTGATTGAAATATTTAATCCAAGGCTGTTTATGAAGACAGTTGTAGGGTTAAAATGGGCTAAGACTAGTTAGTACATTTGATCTGAGTGTAGTCAGAGGTGCAAGGCATGAGAGAAAGGGAAAAAAGCTTCACAGCAGGGAGTACTTTGTGCATTTAGCATCTTGCTTGCTCCTTAATCCAGATCTGATGTTGGAATCTTTGTAGTCTAGAAATAAATGGGAAGGGATCACCAAAGATTCCTCTACTTGAGATATGGTCCCATCTGAAATTCACAAGCATGTTCCCAAATAGCTGTTGATGGGGCAGGAACTTTTGTAGCCACTCACCATGGGGCTGTTAAAGTATTGGAAACAGAAGTTCTTTTGTATTGTAGAGGGAAGTTATAAATTTCACATTCTAGTTGCAGTTATAAGAGACCAGAGACAATAATATTGCAATATTATCCATAGTGATTACAATAATATTAATAGCTAAATATTTTACATAGTGCATATTTTCTCTCCTGAGCCTCAACAACCCTATGAGGTGTTACATTCTATTACATTTTGGAGATGAGGAAACTGAGGTCAAGAAGCTGGGCTTGTGCTCTGGACTCACTAACTCCAAGTCTAACACTGGCTAAGATGTGTTTTCATTTCCATTAGCCAGAGATAGCTCTATTTCTCCATATTCATATGGTATGTTATTCAACAAGTAATAGAATATTTAGAAATAGGACTTTGTTGGGTAAAATCTGGAAAATAGGAACCCAAAATAGACTTAATCACCTTGTGCCTCAAGTTCCTTTCATGTTAAGTGGGGATAATTTTCCTTACTAATACAATAGTAACTTGTTAATTCAGACTCTACTCTTTGGAAATATGTGACTATTAAGGGTAGGTCCAGTCTCCTTTACTACCTGAACACGGAAAGAAACTTTCCCTGTGATGACAGGGTTTTCTTTTCCAGAGAATATTGTCTGCCTGGTGTTTTTCTTACTACAGTGCCATAAGCCTCTCGACATTGGTCTTGAGTTCAATAGTAGGGTTTTTAAAAAATATCTTATTTAATATTTTTTTCCCCAATCACATATAAAAACGATTTTAACATTTTTTCTTCAAATTTTGAATTCTGAATATTTGCTGTCCCTTTTCCCCTCATTGAGGAGGCAAGCAATTTGACATAGGTTATAAGTGTGTAGTCATGCAAAACACATTTCCATATAAGTCATTCTCTGAAAGAAAACACAGACCAGAAAAAAAAAAATCCCAAAGCAAAAGTACCTTTGGTCGGGCATTCGGTTTCTACCATTTCTTTCTCATCTTTCATTTAGGGTTAGGGTGGATCACAATAGTATTCCATCATAATCATATACAACTTGTTTAGCCATTTCCCAATGATAGACATCCCCTCAATTTCCAGTTCTTTTCCACCTTCAAAGACCTGCTATACATAATTTTGAACACATAAATCCTTTTTCTTTAAATCTCTTTGGGATGCAGTAGTAGTACTAGATACTAGTAGTGGTATTGTTTGGTCAAGGGTTTTATTGCCCCTTTTTAAATAGCCCTTTAGGCATAGTTCCAAATTGTTCTCCAGAATGATTGAATCAGTGTACAACTTCACAAGAGTAGAAGTAGTGTTTTTAATTTTCCCACATTTTTTCCAACTTTTGTCATTTTCCTTTTCTGTCATATTAGCCAGTCTGACAGGTGTGAGGTAGTAGCTCAGAGTGGTTCATTTGCATTTCTCTCATCAATGGTGATTTAGAGCATTTTTTTCATATGAGTATAGATTGCTTTGCCTGTTGTATCCTTTGAGTGTTTTTCAATTGAGGACATGGCTCTTATTTCTATAAATTTGACTCAGTTTCTTATACGTTTGAGAAATGAAGTCTTTATCAGAGAAACTCACTGTAAAATTTTTTCCCCCCAGTAATGATTAGCAACTATGTATTTCCCTCCATCCCATTTTCCCCGTTTATCCTACTCTATCTTTTTACCCTGTACATGCTCAAAATTGTTTTGCTTCTAATTTTTACCTCCCCCAAACTGCCTTCTCTTTTCTCAGCTCCGCCCCCCCCCCCCCCCCCTTCCCATTCCCTTCCCTTCCTACTTTACTGTATGGTAAGGCAGATTTCTGCACCCAGCTGAGTGTGTGTACGTACTATTCCTTCTGAGCCAATTCTGATAAGACTAAGGTTCATGTTTTCCTGTTCCCATTCCCCCATTTTCCCTTCCACTGTAAAATCTCTTTCAGGCCTCTTTTATAGTAAAGTAATTTCTCTCATTCTGTCTCTCCCTTTCCCCTTCTCCCAGTGCATTCTTTTTTCTCATTCCTTAATTTTTTTTTTTAATAATCATACCATCACATTCTCCTACTCTTCTACTTTCTGCGTATAGTCTTTCCACTTGCCCTAATGATGAGAAAGTGTTTAGGATTTATAAATGTTTTCCCATGTAGGAAAGTAAATAGTTTAACTTTATCAGATTCCTTATGATTTCTTTTTCCCTTTCCTTTTTACTTTTATATGCTTCTTTTGCAACTTGTATTTGAAAGTCAGATTTTCTGTTTAGCTCTGGTTTTTTCATCAGGAATTCTTGAAAGCCTTCTATTTCATTGAATGGCCATTTTTTTCCTCTGGAAGTCAGTCTTTCTGGGGAGATGATTCTTAGTTGTAATCCTAGGTCTTGCCTAGTGGTACAGTGCCCCTCTACTGGGGCATCTGGAATATCATATTCTAAACACCTCAGATCCTTTAATATGGAAGATGCTAAATCTTGTGTTATCTTAACCGTGTTGCTACAGTACTTGAACTGTTTCTTTTGGGCTACTTATGGTATTTTCTCCTTGATTTGGAAGTCTGGAATATGGCTGTAATGTTCCTGGGAGTTTTCATTTTCTGATCTTTCAGGAGGTGATTAGTGAATTCTTTAAATTTCTGTTTTACCCTGTAGTTTAAGAATATCGGGGCAGTTTTCCTTGATAACTTCTTGAAAGGTGATGTCTAGGCTCTTTTTTGATCATGTCTTTAAAATAGTCCAACATCTCCTCAACCTCCCGGTCAGTTGTTTTTCCAGTGAAATAGTTCACATTTTCACCTGTATTTTCATTCTTGTGATTTTGTTTGATTGTTTCCTGATGTCCAAAGTCATTTGCTTTCACTTTCTCAGTCCTAACTTTTAAGGAGTCATTCTCCTCAGTGAGCATTTGTTTTTCTTTTCCTTTTGGCCGATTCTGCTTTTCAAGGTACACTCTTCTCTTCATTGGGTTTTTGTGCCTCTTTTACCACTTGGCCTGTTACATAGTGCCTCCTTTACCAAACTGTTGACTCTTTTTTTCATGATTTTCTTGCATCACTCTCATTTCTCTTCCCAATTTTTTCTCTCTCTCTCTTGCTTTTTAAGATCCTTTTTGAGCTGTTTAGTGGTCCAAGACCAATTTTTTTTTTTAACTTTGAGGTGTTGGATACAGGAATTTTGACTTTATTGTCTTCTGAGTGTGGGTTTTGACCTTGTCACCATAGTAACTTTCTGTGGTCAGAGTTTTTCTGTTGTTTGATCATTTTCCAGCCTATTTCATGACTTTTAGCACTATACTAAAATGGGGCCTTGATTTCCAAGTGGAGGGGCACTGTGCCAAGCTTGAGTTTTTTTGTACAGCTCTTTTCAGAGGTAGTTTTGGGGACCTGTAGGTTTTTGTCTCTTTTAAGGCGGTACAATCTAGGGAGAGGTGCGTTTACTACTCTCCTGTACTGTGCACTGGTTTGTGAGTGACCACGAGCACTTTTTTCAACCCTGGAACTGTGTCCAGGATCCCTGCTCCCCTGCATCTGCAAGTTTTGGTGTGCTAGCTTTCCTCCTCACACTGGGACTAAGACTCAGATTTAAGTGTAGGTAATGCAGCAGTCTTGCCCCTGGTGCCAACAAAGGGACCCAGATGTGGGCTGAGAGGTCTTGAAACTGCCACTGCTGCCACAGTTTCAGTCAGCCTGAAGCCTGCACCTGGTCTGCTGCCAGTGTTGGACTTTGCTGCTCTCTCACCCTGGTGCAGCAGACCTTTCCTGTTGACCTTATAAGTTGTCTTGGGCTGGAAAATTGCTTCACTCTGTCTTTTTGTGGGTTCTACTACTCTAGAATTTTAGAGTCTTTATCTAAACATATTTAGAGGGTTTTGGGGGAGAGCTTAGGCTCTGTCTCTCAGAAGTAGGTTTTGAACCCCTTTCTCTATGCTTAAAGGAAGGTAGGCTACTTCAGATATCTAATACTGACACCTGAGTAAAATATCTTTGAACTTTAAGGATCAATTTTCTCAAAAAAAGTATGATTTTTTTCTTAGTAAAAGCTTGAATGAAGGTAATAATTAAGCATTATACATTATTTTAAAAAACATTTTTGCTTATACTTATTTCTAGAGTTGTGTAGATATTTAATATCTCTGAAAAACAAAGTAAGATAAACTTATCCAGCTCAAGATTCCTGATTTTAAAATATCTTCAGAAAATAGGTTTGTTTGGTTTTTTTGTGACTAGTAGTTAAATTTAGTCCTTACATTGTAAACTTACACTCCCTGTATAGTCTTCATTGAAAGAGTATTGACCATTTAAACCTCACTTCTGACAGATCCCAGGGAGTTTCTGGTAGTGATTGAATTGCAGACTTGTTGGAAAGAGTGAAGAGACCTAGCTGGAATGTAGAGAATCTGAAACCATAGCAGGATTTTCAGTGGAGCACTTAGCAGTTTACAGATGGTCTGTGTTTTAGACAAATTCTATCTGCCTGGTGGGATTGACTGGTCAAATTCATCTGATAGGCAGGCTTTTCAAAGTTTCTAAATTGTTTGCAGATCCCTAGTATACTTTATTCATAGAAAAGGATTCATGTTTAAATAAATGAGCGAATGTACATAGAAGCATAAAATTAAGCAGCATTTCACCAAAACTAGGGTTGAAGAGAGCTATTTTTGATAGCTGTTTCTAGTTTTTAAGAGTTCTTCAAAGTAAAGCACTATTTCAAAAGTAGCCTTTATTGTACTCAAGTGATCTATCACCTCATTATCCCCTTTATAAAAAGGAGGCGGGGAGGTGGTTTGTTTTGTTGTCCTTCGTCTGTCTTTGAAGAGTTCTAAAATGATATCACCATTGTAAAGTGAAATTTCATTGTTTCGGACTGTGGCTAATCAGATCAATGTAAGCTCGGAATGTTCTATCACAGGTTGGGCACAGATAGTCCATGTGAATATTTAGGGTGAATATCCCAAATCTGCGCATCCTGCGTTTACTTTGTGCCGTCTCAATTCCTTTCTTATGTGGGCACGCTGTGCTGAGCGGTCCTGTGCCAGTGTTGCATAGTCAAATCCAAAGTTCTTGAGAGTGTCCTTGTATTTCTTCTGGCCACCATGTGATTGCCTGCCCCATGCAAGTTCTCCATAGAATAGTCTTTTTGGCAGGCGTATGTTTTGCATTTGGAACAACGTGGCCAGCCTGTTGGAGTTGTGCTCTCTGAAGTGTAGTTTGAAACTTGGCAGTTCAGCTGTAGCAAGGACTTCAGTGTCTGGTACCTTATCATGCCAGGTGATCTTCAGAGTCTTCCTAAGACAGTTCAGATGGAAGCAATTCAATTTTCCTGGCATGGCACTGGTAGACTGTCCATGTTTCACAAGCATAAAACAGTGAGGTAAACACAATGGATCTGCAGACCTTCAGTTTGGTAGTCAGTCTAATACCTCCTCTCCCAAACCTTTCTTTGGGAGCCTACCAAACACTGAGCTAGCTCTGGCAATGCGTGCTTCTACCTCATTGTCAATGTGTACATCCCTGGAAAGTACACCACCAAGGTAAGTGAACTTATCCACAGGATTCAAAACTTCTCCATTTGTTGTAACCGATGGTTCCACATATGAATGGTGTGATGGTGACTGATGGAGCACCTGTGTTTTTTTGAGCACCTGTGTTTTTTTGTGTTGTTAGGCTAAAATTAGCACAGGCTGCAGAGGATTGATCCATACTTTGTTACTTCTCAGCTTCAGAGGCTGCATTGAGTGCACAATCTGCAAACAGAAAATCATGTACCAACACTCCCTCTGCTTTGGTCTTGGTTTGTAGCCTTTTCAGATTGAAGAACTTACCATCAGTATGATAGTTGACCTTGATGCCATGTTCATCCTCATTGAAAGCATTTGTTAGTGTGGCTGAAAACATCATGCTAAAAAGCATGGGAGCAAGCACACAGTCCTGTTTCACTCCATTGGTGACTGGGAAGGTACAAGAGCATTGTCCACTATTCAGAACCTGGGGAAACATGCCATCGTGAAATTGATGTATAATATTGATGAACTTCTCTGGGCATCCAAATTTTGACATAATTTTCCATAAGCCTTCATGACTAATAGTGTCAGAAGCCTTGGGCGGATCCACAAACGTTGTGTACGGATCTCTGTTCTGCTTCTGGCATTTCTCCTGGAGTTGTTGGGCAGCAAACACCATATTGATGGTTCTAGGCCCTTTCTGAAACCACACTGGCTCTCAGGTGTATGCCCATGTTCCAGGTGAAGCAACAGCCTATTAAGGAGGACTCTAGCAAGAATTTTGCCAGCGATGACTAAGAGAGAGACCTGACTGTGATTGTCGCAGGACAATCTATTCCCCTTTCCTTATAGAGATGGACAATGGACAATGGCATCCTTGAACTCACGGGAGATAACCTTCTCTTGCCATATGTGTGAGATGACAAGATTCCCTACTTAAATTAATTACTTAGAGGCTCTCAAAGTGATGACAGAAAGTTTATTTATTCGATTCTCGAGAAGCGGGGCAATTCTTCCACCAGTGGTCTGGAGGAGGAAAAGCCGAAGACAAAGGAAAAGCAGTGATATATATAGACCCTAATGCAAGTCCCTCCCTCCCCACTGACCATTATCCTCATTAGCTGAGAATATGATCTTACATTCTAGATGCGAAATCTAGCCCAATCCCTTTTGAAATGAAGGCAGCAAAAAGTTATGTTAAGTTTTATCCAGTCATTGAGACCCTAATGTACTACACAGTTTTATATCCTTACTTGGAATTATTCCACTCTAAAAATATTGTAACCTTCAGCCTCTCGGTCTTTCTTACCCCTGGGAGAAGAATTGCAATCTGAGAAGTCTTCACTAAACCTATTCCACTCACATAGAACCTGCAAAATTTCAGTCGGCTTTTGATTGAGCAGTGGTCCCCCTACCTTTTAAATCTCTGCTGGAATAGAATCAGCACCAGGTGCTTTGCCAAGTGCTTTTCATATGGCAAGGGGGAGGTAAGGCATAGTGGAAGGAACAGTGGGCCAGGAAACAGGAGGCACTCAGGTTCTACTAGTCTTTAGCTTACTTTATGACATTCCATCACATCTCAAACTCTTGAAAGTTCAAATTTTTGGTTAGGGTTGGCAGGGTGGTAGAAAACATGCCAGAAACATGATGTATATTGATGTCGTCAAAGAATATGACAGTCTCTCAGGGTACTTTTGGAACAAGATTGAAAAATATTAAGGTAGATAACGTTTAAAGTATGGATGCAGCTACTTGAGCCATCTTACCTAAAGAGTTATTAGTGCCCCACACTGTTCTAGAGGTAGAGTATAGTAGGACAAAAATGAAGTAATTCTAGTACTCAAGGAAATTATATTAGGGGAGACAAGTACATATTTAAGCATACAAAATACATGAATTAGCCAGGGGATTCTGGGAAGCTCTTATACTTGATTGTACTGCTGTATATTGTAAGAACACTGTCCCAGGAGATGGCAAGTTGAATTCTGTTCCTCACTCTATTACTAACTTACCTAGGTTACTTTAGAAAAATCAAGTAACCTCTTTGGATACCAATCTTATGTCAGGACCCAAATTATAATCACCAGGGATCTAGAAAAGGCTTCCAAGGGATGTTTTGGAAAAGCTCACTTTCTCATCAGTATTGGTGATCTGAAGCCCTTCCCACACTGTCCCTTAGCTTAGTGCATGCCACTGACAGAACTGAAGCAATTGTAGCTGAGAAATCATAGAGTCCAAGAGGTTTTCTAATGATGCCTGTAATCTGTGATACTGTGGAATGGCCTCTTCAAGTTATGGGAAGAACAAAGCTTTTCTGAAGCTGTAAGTACGATTTTTCCCAACTGTGCCTGACCCACCGTGAAATTGCAATGTGTTTCAGTAACCTGGTGCCTAGTATCTGGGGTCTCCCATTATAAGGCCATTGGGAGAACTAGGGGTGGGAAATTTTCTTGACTTATGTGATTTCCTTGCTCTCCTTTATCACTTTCAGATCTGGATTAATTCCTGTATTTTTACTCAGTTTCTTAAAAATTTCAGCCATAACCAGTTATTCATTACATTTAGTTCAATTCAGCAAACTTGTATTAAGCATTTACTTTGGGCCAGGCAGGCACTTTCCAGAGGCAGCTGTTGGCGTAATGGATAGAGTTCTGGGCTAGGAGTCAGGAAGACCGGAGTACAAGCTTGGTCTCAGATGGTTACTAGCTATGTGACCCTAGGCAGATCACTTAAGTTAGGCAGATCACTTAACCTTTGTTTGCTTCAGTTTCTTTAACTGTAAAATGAGGATAATAGCAGCTGCTCCGTTCCAGAGTTTTTTGTGAGAATCCAATGAGATAATTGTAAAGTGCTTATCAGCACAATACCTGGCATGGAATAGGCACTATTTAAATGCTCATTCCTGCCTCTTCCTTCCCTTCTGTTCCTACTTTTTGTAGGAAAGATAAAGATAAAATAGAAATCTCTACTCTCAAAGACCTTACATTCAACATGAACATTGAAAGGTAGATTGTTTTCTCCTACAGTGAAGTCTGCTAGTTCAGGGCAGTGCTCAAGGTGAACTCTACTTTGGGCAAGTGAGAAGAGTGATTGGCAACGTCTTTATGCTCATGAGCTGGTTAAGGCAGGTAGCAGTTAGCATTGAGTTGGAGCCAGAAGTCCTAGATTTGAGCTTTGGCAAGTCCCTGCACTCTCTTATGTTCCTTTCCGCATCTGGAAAATGGGGGGTAATGAAACTTGCCCTACATTTCTCTCCGGGCTGTTGTGGAGGAAATTGTTTTTTAAACCTCTGAAGTGCTCTATAAAGATGAATTATTGCTAATCATTACAGGGTGACCAGATGGAAATGTAAAGAAAGGCTGAAAAACCCTAGTGGCTCCTCTTGAAAGAAGCTCCATCACCCTCACTGATTTTCATCATCAGAAACATTGATTAAGCCCTTTCTATTGGACACAGCCCTGCTGTAAGGTACTAGCATGGCTGTGACTGATGGCACCTGTAGGTATGATGTTCTTGGGGACCTTAGCCATTCATTTAACAAGTGCTGGGTTCAGCACTTGTGCTGCTTGATATATATGATATCCTTGCCCTTCAGGAATTTGATTACGTGGAAAAACAAACCAAGTGCCTGAAATAAAGCAGTGTTAATTAGGAGCCAAGTTGTAGAATGTGGTGTGTAGATGATATTTTTGAAGAGTTCGGAGAAGTGAGAGAAAAGTGGAACAGAAATAGTGAGAGATGCTTCATGAAGGATGGGTAAGTTTCGATAAATAAGTAGACAGGAATTGATCGCTAATTTCTAATTTGTGAATGTCCATTAATATACTTGGTGAAATAAACATTCACTGAAAAGTCTTGAAGACAGGCCACAATATGAGCAACCACTGATTTAGAGTGAGTAATCTCTCAACTATAAGCCATCAGGAGCCAAATGGGAAAGAAGGGGAGTTTTGGCTAAGTTAAAACCACAAGGAATGTTCATCGTTCATATGCTTCTACTTCTTGTTCTGTCTTCTGTGGACTCCTTTGTAGTGTGTGTGTGCCCTGTCCTCTGTGTTTGGACTGTATTCACCTTTTTTCCCAATCCCCATCTCCCTCCTTTCCCATTTTAACAAATATTTGGTCAGTGTCTTCTTTGTGTACAGCACATTTATTTTGTAAAAAATAGAGGTTGAGATAACTTCAAATTTTATTTTATTTTATTTCTTTTTAAATTTTATTTTTCATTGTTAACACAGTTTGTAACAGATAAAGCAATTCAAACTTTTGGTCAGGTGATACTTATTTTTAAAGCATTTACAATATGAACCACAAAAGGATTTCTTTTTAAGCATTAACCAACTGAGACACATAATATTTACATTGCTAACTTCACAAGCTCTTGACCTAATTGTCTCCACAGTATTACTAAGAATTAAAGGACCCTAACTTATTGTTGGTCTATCGACCTATGCCTAACAGCTTAATTTTAGACTTCACTTCAGATGTTCCCCTACCAATAATCTATAATTTAATAGATCTGGTATTAAGCTTACAAACCTTTTGACTATAGGAAATTGCCACCAAGAGTAGGGACATTGCAGGAATACATTTATCTCCCCAACTTCATGTCAATTCCAGGCAGGATTAGATTGTCCACTTGCATTCAGTCAGGCTTAAAGTCTGCCAGGTGTCAGTGGGGAAATTGAGTCAGGAGAATCCTACCTCTGCCCAGGCTGAACAGCCACTCTCCCACCCTTCCCTTGAGATCACCTTTTGCAGTTCTTACCAGCATCTCACCGGCTGGCATCATGGATTGGAGGCTCAGATCGCCTTTCTTGCTATCCATACCTGGAGTTAGACTCGGAAGAACAGTCACTTAATCTAAAAATGGCAAGTTCCAATAACCGGGTTTCAAATATGATTATACTTTCACTTGGCTAAGGAACATCTTTTGAGGCAAATCTTAAGTGACTTACATACCTTTCCATACATGATAACTACAAATTTTAGATAAGACTCTCAGTTGATTAAAATCCTTCAGGACCTAGGTCAAATACTATTTTCTCCATTGCAGACTTATTATGGGACTTATCTCATCCAATCCCCTCATTTTTTACCAAGGTATAGACCAGTTAAGTGACTTGCCCAAGGGAGCAAATAGTAGAAAACCACTTCAGATCTTGATCCACTGACTTGAAATTCGTTGTACCAGACTACTCCTTCCTGATACGGTAATTTACTGTCAACTCTTGCTCTCTCAGTAGAAGTGGTCCTTTCTTATCTTTAATTTCTAATGTTTTCTTCTTACCTGTTGTGTGCTTTTCATTTTCTGACTTGTGTAATAGTTGTTTCCTTACCTCTTTATCTCTTACCTCTTTATCTCTTCTGTTAGTTTCTAAATTTGTTGAGGGCAAGGACTGTTATTTTTACTTTTTATTCTCATTACTCAACAGAGTACCTTGGTACTTAATAAATGTTTGAATTGTATTCTTACTGCACCTTGTGTTAGTCTCAGTTTCCTCATTCCTAAAAATTGAGGATATACCTTCCAGGTGAGGTGAGATGACATAATGAAGGTGAACATGCAAGTGGTAAAGTCTTCTAGAACTGTAAGGTGTCCTGGTGAGCATGATAATTTGGGAATAAGTTTTATTGAATCCACTTGGTTGCCTTAGTTTTAAAGCCACTGGCAGAAATGCACTTTCATTTGATCTAGACTGAAGTTATTGAAAGTGTACATCCAGGGGATGGTAGAATCTGGGGGAAAATAGTTTGTATGCAAGTTGATCCCAATATGAAACCATATTTCTGAAAGCATGCCAGAGCTACCACAGTTATGGGTCATGTTTTTCTGTTTAGTGCCCTGGTATTGGTTACATGTAGTAAGTGCATGTTATAAAAGCATTGTAAACTTGTGTAATTCTTTATCTTCATTAAAAAAACAAGCTGTTGCCCAGAAAACGGAGAAAGGTGTTGCGATGTTAAGTGCATCTCGAGCTGAGTGATCTTAAGCATTCATAACTAATACTAATTGTATTTTACAATGATGAGACAAAAGGAAACCATAATAGCAGTTCAGGTTTTGAAGTGTAAAGTAGTTTAAAATCATCATTAAACTACTTTGATGAATTCTCCTAAGGGGCTATAAAATTCTAACGCAACACTGAAGAAACCTGAGCTCCAAACAGACAGCCATGGCATTTCCCTTTGGCTCTAAAGTGACAGGGACATAGTTAACATTTTCACTTGTATGTCAGAGAAACCTATTTACACTTATCCTAACAACAAATTAAAGTTGCCTCTTAATAGATAAAGAGCAGAGAAAGCTTTGGGTTTCACAGAACCTTCTGAGGAAGGGCAGTAATGGTGGTCACTTCTGTGTTGAGGCTGGTTGGAATCTGTAGGAGATGAGAGATTCACTTTGTTTTGAAGTGGTGTAACTAACTTTTAAAAATGATGTTTTAGACTTCAGACTGTAACTTGATAGACACTATTTTTGTTTTACCTCTTAGTAAATGTATTTGGTCCCTGATAGCTCAGCTTTTGCCTTATCTTGCATGGGAACCAGCTTTCCCCATGCTTCCCAGGTATCTCCGTGCCATTCTCCCTCTGCTTCTCTTCCCCTTTGACCTTCCCTTTTAGTTATTTATTTCATCTAATCCTATCTTTCCACTGAACCAGGCTGTGCTCTAATATTCTTTATATTGAGATTTTATCTGTCAGTCAGTAAACAGGTGTTAATTAGGCATGTGTGAAAAGAAGCAGGCTCGTGGTTTAGGGGATGGAGAACTGGTTTTAGAGTCAAGAAGACATGGTTTGGTTCCATCTGTCACGTAGGCTTTCTCTTCCGGTGGGACTGAGCCACTTAACATCTTGGTGCCCCAGGCAGCAAAGACTTTAAGTTGCTCAGGAGCTGGACAGTGTTCCTTTCTACTTCCTACACTGCTGAATGATGAAGTTACAGGTCCAGGACAAAAAAGATGTGTTAAAAAAAATCCCGTGGATGTTTAGTTTACCTATAGTGTCTGTTTATCTAATCTCTTTGTACGTTTGCTTCTTGAGCTGCATAACTTAATAACACTTTACCTTTTTTCCTTATTTCTGAGTCCATGTGCGTCCATCAACCCAACGTTGTATTGCTCCAGCTTTCCACCTCTATACTATTCTCTTTCTGCTCTTTTCCTCCCATCCCCTTTATTCTTCTGTCCTCTCTTAATTCTTCCCTCACTCCCTTAATTTTTAATTGTCTTCTGTTGGGGAGGGTGATTAAAGGGGAATTCGGGGCAGTGAAAGAGCTCTGGCAGGTCTGGGTGGGTAAGCTCCAGGGGATGAGTCACTATTAGCTAGAGGCCCAGGTTAGTTGAACATTGCCGTTATTATTAGAGAGGCGTTATTCCTTCATAAAGGTCAAGACAATTTCTGTGGTTATGTGGGTAATAATAACAATTGTTGCACTTTATAGTTTTCAAGTTGCATTTTTCAGTGGCCAAGGTTAAGCACATGGCCTCATGGTTTCTTGGGCACTCTAACAATGAAGAAAACTAGTGTGTTTCTCTCCCTGGGAAAATGTTCACAAATGGTAATGCTAGTGGATGGAAAACGAAAAGAATCGATCTGGCTTAGACCCAGTGAGCAAGTTTTGTCTTGGTGATAGATAATGGCGTGAGCACTGACACAAAGGTGATATTTTTTTCCCCCAATTATTCACCTGGAAATCAGAAATTATTTCAAATATGGAAAAATGTTTTTATTTTCTGTTGACTTTATTGTTACCCTTTTTTTGTTGGAATAATACTACTCATAGTGATTGAATAGCTAGCCAGAATAATTGTCATTTCAAAAATTAGAAGACTCATTAGTATATAAAATAATCTGATATCACCATTAACACACATGACTTGCTATAGGTTAAGTTTGTACATTTGAGTTTTGTCGGTTAACATTTTTATTCAAGTTTAACGAGTAGCAGCACAAGTTTCAGGATGGTGAGATCCTCTATCAAATCCAACTCTAATTTTACAGAGGAGGAAAAGATAAGTGGGTCACAGTAATACTGGTTAATACTTGTGATAGTGACTTTTAACATTGGGACCAGAGGGCTTGGGTTTAAATCCTGACTCCTATGACAGGTGGGAACTGGTTGTTACTGTGAACCACATATGTTAATGAATTGCTGTAGTGAGTTGCATTGAGAGACAAACAAGGCAATTTTGCAAGCCCTGCAAGTGTTAAGTGTGAAGAAGTAGGAAGGTTAAATGCTGTTTTCCTAGATATGGAACTTTAATTTCATTGTGGGAATTCCTTGGTATAGTAGAAAAGAGCACTGCTTTGGGGTCAGAGGGCCTTCCACCTCTGGCTTTAAGCAAGCTGCTTAAATTCATTAGGCCTCAGTTTCCTCACATGGAAAAAATTAAGTTGAAACAGATGGTCTCCGAGGCCGAGAAAAGTAAAAAGTCTTGTTTTCTGAGCATATAATATATAGTGTTGAGGTTACTGAGGAGCTGACAATTTGGAAAGTCATATAAATGAATGTTGAACCAAATGAGAATCTTTGAAGGATATAGGGAGAGAGTTCTAATTTTCTTAGTAGCAGTAGTAGTAGTGGGGTTCTAGCTTAGTTATTCACTTAATAGACTCTTAGGGACATCTAAAGACAGAGAAGACTCAGTGGTTGATTGACCATTTTGGTGATTGATAGATAGTCTCTTTACTATAAAAGAACTCAATTCTGCCTATTTTGTTGACCCTCTGGGGTTATTCAGTGTTCTGCTGAAGTCAAGGAAGTGTGGGCATTTGGCACCCAGTGTTTTGCTTTGTTCTCTAGCCAACTTCTGAGGTTAGTGGACTTCTATTTAAGTCACAGCCTCAGGCAACCTTGCTAGAGTCCTGTGCTGCCCTGATATTAAGCTAATTTTCAGGGCTAGAATGTGCTTCTGTGGGAAGTCATTGAAAACTGACTTTGAAGAGAAACATTCTTCCAGAAAGTCAGATGGAGGTTGGACGGTCAAGGAGGAGAAAGTAGTCTTATGATCTGGTTTTCACTGATTTAGTAGAATTCTATAGTACCTTCTAATGCTATTTCAGACTCCCCACCCCCAAATTATTTAACCTCTACCTGCCTCAGGCAAAACTTCCAAGGATTTACCTGCAAAATTACAGACTGGATTTAGTTTTGGGATCCTTAGGAGCTAAAGCTGGAAGGGACCTCATGGTATATCTAGTCCAAAATCTTATTTTCCAAGAATGAAAAAGGAGTCCTAGGGAGTTTTAAGTAAGTTGTCTAAGGTCTAAGGATTGTGGTTCTGATATCCAGAGGTGGAACGGACCTCAGAGATCATCTGTTTCAACTTAATTTTTTACATGTGAGGAAACTGAGGCCTAATGAATTCAAGCAGTTTGCTTAAAGTCAGAGGTGGAAGGCCCTCTGATTCTAAAGCAGTGCTCTTTTCTACTATACCAAGGAGTTCCCACAATGAGCACCGCATAGTGTGATGAAATAAAGTTTCCTTGTGGGTGTTTTAAGTTTATTAGATTGTACTCGCTGCTACCTGCTTTTTGCTGGAACAGATCACTCCTAGCACCTCTCCTCTGACTTCCTTTTAGTGGGAAGTTAACTAGCATCTACTATTTGTTTGGAGGAATAGCGTGGTAAGGGTGGTAGCAGGCTGGTGAATAGGTTTGAGAGAACTCACTTAACATGACCATTATAAATAAAGGTAAGGTTTTCAGGAAAAAATTCTGAAGAGTATTTTATGGAAGGTCACCTTTTTAACCTCTAGTAATAAACTACAATATTGACTCGTGCTGCCGATCTCGCTGGGTTGTTGTGAGGAAGTTACCTTTGCAAACCAGAGAGTACCACATGGATCCTGGACTTTGGGCTGGAAGGATCTTTGTGGCCTTCTTAGTCCAAACCCCTCACTTTACAAATGAGACTGGGAAAGGTTAAAGGTTAAAGGAGCTTTTCTAAAGTCACCCAGGGAACCAGGAGGAAGACTGTGACCAAGGTCCTGACTCCAAACTGAGCACGCTTTTCATTGTATTAACCTTGACCCAAAGCCCAGCACTCTGTACATTACGCTCATCTTAATTCCCTCGCTCGCTGTTTACCCCTCCCCATCATCAAGAATATTTTCTGGAAGGAACAGCCCTGATAAAAGAATATGAGGTAACTTTTTGCAGTAGTCCCATGTTTTTTGGCTTATATTTATGCAACAATGAAGCACTAGATAGTAATGAATTTTAAGGAAGAGTTGCCAAAGGGCAGATAGAGGTGTTACGGAACCCTACTGCATTTAGTATCAGGCTATCAGAGCATATGTCTTAATTGAGACAGTTTTCAGCCAGGTTTCCAGTTGCAAACACAGTGGCAGAGCTCTTAATGACTCAGAATCCTAAAGAACAGATGTAACAATAAAGCCACTATTTTTGCTGAACGTACAGGTGGCAGACTCTTCTGGAAATGCATTTTAAAAAAGGCAGTGGCAGAAGTTATAGAGAGAATAGCTGTTTTCTAACCTCTCTGAAATCAAGCTAAAGAAGAGCAAACAGTTTGCTAAACTGGAACATTGTTTTCCAGCTTGTGTCTCTCGTCCTTCATTGCAGTTGAGGTCAATGTTGTTTTTTCAGGATTGGAAATTTTTTGTCTTTGGCATGTCTGTCTTTACTCACACAGTCGCCACGTGGTCCAGGCCCTTGTCACAACCTTCCTACACTCTTTCAGTAGCCTTCTAATTGGTCTTCTTGTTTCAGGTTTCTACTTTTTCCACTTCAACTGTCCAGATAGGTAGCTGTCAAACTGATTATCCTAAAGAATTGGCCTGTCTGTGTCATCCAACTATTCTGTCAGTTCCAGGGGTTCTTTCTTGACTACAGAATGAAAGGCCATTCATTTTTGTCTCATTCTTTACTAATTTTTTTTGCATAAAGTACAGTTTATGCAACAGTTCATTTATAAATAAATTTATGCACTTTGCAGGGTATAAATTCTAAAAAAACCCTTTTGCTGAAGGACTATAAAATAAACAATTATAGATTTAGTCAGTGACTTTTCACTTACCTAGGTTAATTTTTATAAACTTATATTCATTTAATTTAAAAAAATTGTTGATATTTTTGTTTTTATATCACATGCATTTCTGAGCATACCCCTCATCCTTATTAAAGTCAGCAAAAATTACATGTGACATTTCACAGTCATAGTCTCACCCAGTCAAGGAAAGAAGCTAGGCTGTGCCTTCCATTTTCTGAATTTTATATGTCAATAAAGACATTTGAAATATTATTCTTGATGATCTAAAGGTCCACTGCATAATTGCCCCACCCTGTTTTTCTCCCTAGTCCAGAAATTTGGTTGACAAACTTTCATCAAGTAAGCGTAGTATAATTCTGTTCATCAGGACACTTAAAAGGTAAACAGAGCAGCAGTATATTCATCAGTGGTATATGGATACATACTTCTCTCCTTCCCTTTGTGAGCCCCAGCGTAAAATTCTCAGCTCATGCGCAGTCATTATCCAATTTTAATGTATATTTACTAGTATTCCATGCATCCTAATCTTGCACCAAAGACACTTTAGTAATAAATTATTTTTAAGTAATATTGGCACAGTTAAAAAAAGGCATAAAATCTGCAACAATCATGGGGAGAGGTACGGTAATTGATATATTTAGCTTATATCTTCAAGGAGAAATGAAAACAGTACATAGTGTCAGTCTCACTATTATAGGTTGTTGTCTTAAATGTGTAATTATACTGTTACGGTTAATGACCACATGGGAAAAGAGTGATACACTTGTTTCAGCAGTCGTACTTTTTTGGGGATATGGGGTATTCCTAGAGCAAAGGTTCTTTACCTTTTTTATTTCATGGATCCCTTTGGCAGTCTGTTGAAGTCTATGGATCACT
Organism: Bettongia penicillata ogilbyi; assembly: GCA_023548195.1. Classification (NCBI taxonomy): domain Eukaryota; kingdom Metazoa; phylum Chordata; class Mammalia; order Diprotodontia; family Potoroidae; genus Bettongia; species Bettongia penicillata. The sequence goes on along the minus strand of JAJHZJ010000121.1, from coordinate 1,717,408 downwards.
CCTCAGAATAATGTTTTTTAAAATAAAGAAGATGTCAAAGGGAGTCAATTATGTAGGGTTTTTTTCTTGGTTTAGAAATAAGTCAGTTCAGAAAGCATAATGCTTTTCTTCCAACAAGTGTGTTATAAAGGGGAATGGAGGTAAGAAGTGAAACAAGAATTTGTTATTTAACATGTGCCAGACATTGTGCTGAAGCACTTGATAAACATTATCCTGTTTGATCTTCTCAACAACCCTGAGAAGGAGGTACTGTTACTTTCCCCTATTTTACAGTTGAGGAAACTGAGGCAGACAGAAGTTAAGTCAGAATTGGAAAACCATTTACCTTGGGTCATATAGCGAAGTGTCTCAGGTCATATTTGAACTTAGGTCTTCTTGCTATCTAACTAGGAACACAAAAGCTCCAAAAAAATGTAACAAATTGATTTAATTTATTCTTCCCCCTGTTAGTTTACTCATACTTCACAGAATTCTCTTCCTGTTTCCCTCCATGTCTCCCTCCCACTCTTTTGCTCTTCTCTAGGTGATCTTCCTTCATCTACTTTACATACTGCTACAGCTTCATTATGGGTTAAAAGGCTTTTTTTTGTTAGTCTGGAGACAGTGTCCAGTCATAATATTGTTTCTTTGAAAAACTGCATTTCATAACCTCGGGCAAGAAGAGAATTTTGAGACTTGAGGAACACTACTCTCCGATCAGAATTGAAGCAAAGTGAACTGATAGTTTTTTGCAAATAGAGTATTCAATGAGTCAGGAAGATTGAAGGAAGTTTTTTGTGGGGGTGGGTGGGTTAATTGAGTCCCTTAGTTAAGAGCCTTTGAAAATGTAATTTTTTTTTCCCAGCTTCTTTTTAGTTGAACAGTTATTTTACAGATTAAAGCTAGGTCAGTAGAAACACAGGTAGAAACAGAATTTAAAGCTGTAAAGCCATCCTATTGAAGCTAGTCACTGTAGAGGTGACAAAGCTAAAACCCAGAGAGGGGAGTTAGAACTTTCCCCCAAAGTCATAGACTTGATAAATTATAGAGCTAGAATTTGAACCTAGATTTTCTGAAAAAATCCAGCGCTCATTTCACTCGCTATATCATGCTGTTTCCCCAAACTGTTATTAATAACACATTTTATGTGCAGAAAGATATGAAAAGAATGCTGGCCTTCGAAGGTCAGGAGCTTGGTTGCAGTTCTAGGCTTCCTCCTCATTTCCTGGGTGACCTTGGTCAGTTTCCTTCAGCCTTTCCCAGTCTCATTTGTAAATGATGGCTGCTGATTTCCCTTCCAGCTCAAAATGATCTGGTGTGGTACTCTTTGGTTTACAAAATTGATTTCCTCACAGCAACCCAGTGAGAACAATAGCGTGAATTCAGTCACAGAGAAAGAGGTTAAGTTACTTCCCTAAACTAAAAAGTGGCCATCACAACTGAAATCCAGGCCCCTGGGTCCAAGGCTAGTTTTTTTTCCAGTCAGTGTGACTGATCCTGATTTAAGATGTTAGGATTAAGTGAAAATGTTCAATCGTTTACAGTCTTATCTGACTTTTAGTGACCGCAGTTGGGGCTTTCTTGGCAGAGATACTGGAGTGCTTTCCTTCTCCAGCTCATTTTACAGATGAGCAAATTTGGGCATACAGGCTTAAATGGCTTACTTGCCCAGGGTCACACAGCTAGGGAAGATTGAGAGTTCCTTTACTATAAGCCCCATACTCTATCCACTTCTCCACTTAGCTGCCCTGGTATACAATGAGTCTAATCATTTATTTTGAGTAATTTTTTGTATTAATATTTATTTTTCTTTATGAATGCTTGTTTAAAATCTATATTCTCATTGTTGTAAAGAAGTACTATATGTGGAGTTATAAACACTGATACATCTTAATTTGTATTACATTTAACTTTAGCAAGTATTAGCAACTTAAAAGACATCTGTCTAAATATAGAAAATAGTTATTCTAAGACTTCTCATTAGATACCAGATCTGAAGCTAAACAGAAAAATCCCATCAGGACAATGCAAATAACTCTGCCTTCCTCCCTGCCCCTTTTTCTTCTTTCCAACAGAACCTAAAAGCAGACCCAGAAGAGCTTTTTACAAAACTTGAAAAAATTGGAAAAGGTTCCTTCGGTGAGGTCTTTAAAGGCATTGACAATCGGACTCAGAAAGTAGTTGCCATAAAAATCATTGATTTGGAAGAAGCAGAAGATGAAATTGAAGACATTCAGCAAGAAATCACAGTGCTGAGCCAATGCGACAGTCCATATGTCACCAAGTATTATGGATCTTATCTCAAGGTAAGAAATCTTTTAAAAAATCCTTTTGATTTTTGAATGTGAAACTTTTTGCAGATGTGCAGAGAGTTATGTGAGAGGCTTGGATAGCATAGCTTTGCTTTCAAAAGAGAAGAGGAAACATTTTTATCTTTGCAGTCAAACAGACTTTGCTTTCTAAAGCATAAAATCTTTTGGGTTTGTACATTGATGACATTTAAAATTTTTAGATAACCTAAATATATATATATATATATATATATATATATTATAGGACAAATTGTTTGGAGGTTAAAATTTGATTCAGCTTATAATGAGCTGGAGGGAGGTGGTAACCTAGGATCTTTGTTCTTGAAAACAGAACATAATGAATTTCTTAAATTATTTTAGCAACCAATATAGATTACCTGACTTTAGAAAGAATTCTTAATACAATTCATATAGACTTAGGAGTTTGTCTGTTGTAGAGTTTACATTATTTAACTGAATGCTACTACCCAAGTGTTGTTTTGTTGTGTTTTTTCATTTGAATGTAGAATTTGTCTTAGTTTTACTTTTAAGACTCTTGGGCCAGTACATGGTCATAATGTCTTTTAAGACTCTTGGGCCAGTACATGGTCATAATGTCTTTTAAGGCTCTTGGGCCAATAAATGGTCATAATGTCTTTTAGGAAAAATTGGACGTTCAGTACAAGTACAGTAACCATTATTTGTCTTTATTCAGTGATATTGAAGCAACATTTTCCTGCCTTTTCCTTTTCCTGAGTCAAGTAAATTGAATGTAGGTCCACTTGAATTAATTGTTTCTAAAGAAGAACTAGAATACCACTCGTTTCTTTTTTCATCTCCACCTCAAGTCTCATCTTGTTCTTGACCTGATAGAATTTTCTGTATTGGGGATTAAGGATTCTCTGAGGCTTTCTTTGTTGGAGAATTCTGAGGAGATTCTTGTAGAAACCTGAACTTTATTTGTGTTGACAACACAATAATGAACCATAAACCATGTATAGAATAAGCTGGTCCCTTTTACCTCTGGGTTTTCCCCTCCATTTCTGCTCTGTTAGTATCTTCTGATATTAAGAAGAACATAGGAACTGCATTGGTTTAATTTTTTGTTTTTTTGTTAAAAGGAGTTGGAGGTGTAGTTTAAAAATGATATAGGAGATGGGGGATTGTCTTATCTAAAAAATTTGAGAAGCATTGGACTATGAAGTGGAAGTTTTAAGATACTTAGCTTGGAAGGATGCAGCTTCTAGTATAATAAGCTTCCTCAGAATCCTACCTCAAACTGAATTTATAGTTAAGTAAAACAAAGAGAGACGTTGACTTTTTCTAACAACATATGCCCTATTTTGCTCTGTTGGTCTTTTGAAACTGCAGAACTCTATCTCATTATTGTTCTTTAAAAAGGCATCATGTTATCAATATTTTGAAATCAAGATGGCACAGATTTGGATGTCTATAGTTGGCAGTGTGTATACACACACACACACACACATTTATACATGTTCCGTTGACTTAACTTTTTTTCATTCTGCCTCATTTGTCTTTCCAGAAATTTCCTGACTCCCTCATGTTCATTATTCCTTGTAATAAAATAATATATTCCAGAATTGTTCACTGGAATGATAGAATTGTTTTGTAGCTTTGCCAGCCTTGTGTTAATGTGCCCATTTTCCCCACAGCCCCTACAAGTTTGACTAATTATATATTTTATCATCTTTGCTTATTTGTCAAGAGTGAGAGGAAATTTCAGAATTGTTTTAATTTATACATCTCAAAATGATTTGAAGCATTTTTGTGCTTTCATGTTTTGCATTTCTTTTCAGCTTGTTCATATCCTTTAGCTTTTTATAAGACTAACTTGGAAACTGCTCTTGGTCTTATGTATTTGTTAATCTTTACATTTTTAATTTCAGAGCTTTATCTAAGGTATTTATAAACATATTTTCCCACATTCAGCCATTTCTTCTTTGGGAAGTTATTGCCTTATATAAATAGCATCCCACAAGTCTTAGTGTAGTTCTAAACTATTACGACTTGAAACTATGCTAAGACTTTTGGGACATCCAGTGTTTTCATCACTTCCCCCATATGTATTTAATAGAGATATTTGATGTAAAAAATCTCTCCCCCTCGACAAGATATTTTGACGTTTTGTTCCTGTAAAAGCAATGTATAGTTTTTAAAAGTGGCTAGCATGATATTTTAATTGTCTGTTGTGATTTGTGTGATTTTCCCTACTCCTTTTTTTTGATTGCAGGATAGTTCAGGGAACAACACTTTCTTTCTCTGTCTACCTTTTCTTCTGATAGGACAAAACTTGTTTTTAAAGTTTTCATCTTTATTATACACATAATGATTATTTACAAAGATGAATATCTCCAATTAAAGAAAAACAAAAGAAGTGAACTATATATGAAATTGTGAACTTTTGTTCTCTTTTTAAAAATCTTCAGGTGTAAATAAAATGACCATTTATTTGTTGAGTGTTAAATTAAGAATTGTTTTGGTGTGGGATTGAACAAGATGATCTTTGAGATCCTTTTCCAGCTTTCAAATTCTGTGGATTCTTTTCAATGAAGAAATGTAATTAAAAGTAGAAATAATACTGTCTTACATTTTATATAATGCTACATTCTATATACAAATTTGCCTATTCTACAGATATTCAGTGACATAACAGTGTAGCTCATTTGGGAAAATTATAACTTAAGTCAATGAAATAGAAGATTATGTGCTCCTTTGCTAAAAGAATATCAGAGAATGCATCTTGTAAAATGACATTTAAGTATTATAAATCTGATTTAGAAATTCCAGTCCTGTGATTTCTGTTTTCTCTGTAAGTTGTTAGCAGGATTTAGCCTATTATATGTTATAGTTTACCCTTCAAACATACCTTGGCTTGGAAGAGTGGGCAAGAATCAAAGACTACATGGAAGTTAACTGAATATAATCTTAACTTTCAAGAAAGTAACAGACAAGTGACTTTGCAAAGGAAAAGTAAAATGTGCTCTAAGTTTGAAAATAGTTTTGTGTATGATGGTACTGTATGGAGTTTATTTTTTGCCACTCTTCAGCATTCTCACATTTATGGCTGCTGACTTTAGTTATGTATGTAGAAATAGGGTAAATAAAGGGCCTTTAGGCTCCACATTCTATGTTACAAGATTTTGTTTTGGATAAATTTACTTTGGAGGAATGTATTACGAAGTGTGTGACTTTTCATCACCCAGTGATCATTGTAAAAGTCAGCTAACTATCCTGTGTTACAGTTAACCTAGAAAACTGTGTTGAAAATATTCTAGGTGAGGTAGTTCTATCATAGACAAGACTTGAGAGAGAAATTGACCTGACCCACTTGGGACCTGGGTTTTGGTAGGTTCACATCTCCCCATTTTTATATACTGCAAGAACCCTTTTCCTGCTATATCCTGTCTTAAGTTTTGGGTTGTGAAGGCATGTGCAGGTTGTTGATCTTTATTCTGGGACATGATTTTGCCCATACAGTGAGCATACTTCATTGTCTAGAACCCAGGTAACCAGTTACTGTTTCACCTTGGTAGTATTATGCAATGATAATTGATGTTCTTCATAAGGACCTCAATCAGTAGGCATTTATTAAACACTTATTAGGTATCAGGCATCGTGGTAGGGATATAAATGTAAAAGTTAGGTAGTCCTTGCCCTCAAGAAGCTTACTGATTTTAAGTATTGAGGCATAGTCTCTCGTAGAAACCAAAACAGAAAAGTGAGAGTCAAATCCTGGATTCAGATTTCTCTAGATTTAACTACTACTTTTTTGACTTGAACTTTTACTTTATTCTGCCTAAATTTCTCCATATTTGAAATGAAGACAGCACCAAAAAATTTAAAAAGGAAATTGTCAAAATTGAGTATTTCCTAATAAAAGAACACTTTGGAATGCTTAGAGAAAAGATACTACAAGTGTCAATTATGTGCAATTTACTTGATAAAACTTAGAATTATGTGTATTTTACTGCCCCAGGGTATGGCTCACAGTAGGTGCTTAAAAATATTTGATTTGATTGATTGATTAATAGAGGATTTAGAGTGATTGTAATATCCGCAACTGAATATTAATTTGACACCCCCTTACTCCCAAGCCCCAGTATTTCTTCCTATTAATTCATGACAGACTGTTCCAGCTGTTTGTGCATTGACATCTAGAATTCAGGAAACATTTAGAAACACACATAATTTTTCCAAATATGCATTTTCAGTTCAGATCTGTTCCTGGAACTTAATTTGATCTTTTATATGCTTGAAAGACATGAACAACCTTGACAGCCTTCCCCCTCTCCCAATATTGCTATTCTTGTCTTAAGGAGACAGAAAAATTCATTCCCACTTTGCTTTTGGTCTGGTGATACATGTGACAAAACTAGGATGATAATGTGGTACATAAGGAGAATTGGAAAACTTATTTGACTTGGGAAAAGGCTAGCAAACCTTGAAAGCTCTGAAAAAAGAGGCATTCCCATTCACTAGTTAGATGCTTCCCAGTCTTAGAACATGGGTGCTATCTGGCCAAGAGAATGGGAGCTCATTCACAAGGGACAGAAGGAGGCCAGAAGAGGCATAAAATAGAACTGGTGTTGAACCAGCTAAACCAATTCTCCCCTTGCAACAGAGGGACTCCCTATCTACATTATTGTTCCTAGATTATGGATCACTTTGGAAGACCTCAGCTAAAGTTAGATTTAGGAACATCGTATTTTATGTATGTGGGGATGAACTCGGGAACCACAAGCCATATATCCTTTTTGTTTTCTTCAGTTATCAGATTCTCTTTGGGAATAAGAAAAAAGGTTGAATATGTAATTAGTGGAATTATAAATGAGAAGACTTTTATTACTGTTGCCTTTAGAAAACAGGAGCCTGTCATACATAGATCAAGGCTAGCAGGGACTTTAGAACCCATCTGGAACAACCCCTTCATTTTAAAATAAAAGAATAGAGGTTAGAGATGTCTTCTCTTACCTTATTTGGGGCCAAACTAATACTTTGTAATTTCACAACATTTGTTTTTATTTGTTGTGTGCTCTTTTTTCCTATTGTAGTCTTCGTGTATATTATTTTCTTGGCTCTGCTTACTCTGCATCAGTTTGTGTAGGTCTTTCCATGCTTTTCTGTATTCATAATATTCATTATTTCTTACTTTATAGTAATATTCCATTATTTTCATTCCAATATTTCATTGTTGTATTTTGTTTATCCATTCTTGAATGGATGGGCATTCTTTGTTTCCATTTCTTTGCTACCACAAAAAGTACTAATTCATAGTTCCACCAGCGATGTATCTGTCTTTCTACAATTCTGCTGATTGATTTACCCTGTCTTTTATTACTTCTGTCAGTTTACTAGGGTCTGAGGTAAAACTTCGGCAGTTTTCGTTTTTATAGTTTGGGCCTGGTTGCCAAGATGACCACAGGCTACAGCATCCTCTTGGGAATTATGTAGGATTGAGAAATTTTCTCTAATATGCCTCTACCTGACAGAGTAGGACCTGTTTTGAGTGGCTTGTAAGAGGACTCTGCCATATTTCTGGTGAATTCCAGCCTTGGTAGAGTTCATCTCTTCTGCTTTAAGAGCAAAGGAATGTTTGGAGGTTTTAATCAGTGCCTGAGTGGGTTTGATACAGAAAGACACTCCAGCGTTACTTGTCTGATTTCTTCATTTTATTTAATGTAGTTAATTTGGTGTTTGCTGTTTATGCCTGAGTGTTCTTTCAAGGGGGAGTTACAGGGTACCCTTGAGACATCAGCTTTTATCAGTTCACGGGTATGAGAAGAGGATGGATGAATCTGTGGCAGAGGAATCTGTCAGTGTTAACAAAGAGGAACATTTGCCCTGCAGAGGCAGTTTCTGTCAATAGGAAGTGTTGTTTGTTGTGTCTTCCCAATTTTATGCAATTTGAGACTGATTTGTCCTTCTTAAAATGAGTATGTATAACTGTTAATAACAGGACAAAGGTTTAGCAAAGCATGTTAATCTCTTTAGTTCATCCTGACCTCTTATTAATTAGATGTATTCCTGAAAAAAGTGAGTCGAATATGCTTTTTCATTAACTTTGCATTATAATGTTAGGGATGCATTACCTCAGAAAACAAAAAAATGGTTCTTCCAAATAATGTTTTTACTTAATCTAAGCATTGTTATAAGAATATCTGCCCATGTTCTTTATTTATAATAAATTTTCCCTATCAGAAAGGCATCTAGTCAGTTGATAACAAGCATTTATTTAGTACCTACTATATGCTAGGCATTGCCCAAGAAATCAAAATAGAGCTCAAAGAGACCTTAGAGATCATACTATCCTCTAGTTTTACAGAGCTGGAAATTGAGTCCTGGTGGTGGTGGTGGCAGGGTTCGATGTATGCCATTTTTTTTTTTTAAGAATAGATTCTTATGTAATAAAAAAAGAACCTTGCACTTAAATATGAGTTGGAAGAACATTAATATTTTTAAAACTGATCATTGGGACCCTTGAGGGATTTTATAAACTAATTTAGAGAGGTAGCTAGAATTGGAATCAAAAGGTCTGAGTTCAACTCTTGTCTTTTGGATAGTTGTTAGCTTTGGACCCTGTCAAATTACTTAATGTGTCCTAAGCCTCAGCTGGCTTACTGGCAATATGGGTAATAATGCTTCAACTCTCTACCTCTTGGATTTATTGTGAAGTTACTCTGTAAGCCTTAAAGCCTTAAAGAAACGTAAATCAGGAGCAGCTGCAAAGGTTCTTTAGAGAGTTCCAGACTTAGAATTCTGTGACTCATAAAATCAGTCTAGAGTTTTTAACTTTGAGCAAATCCCAGATCCAGGGGTCCCCTCCTTCAGAAATCTGTGCTACTCCCACAAGTTGGTAGTGTCCCTTTTATCCCCTTCCTCAGCACCTCCTCACCCCAAAATATTGGCTCCATTAGTGCAGGAATAATTTACTTTTTTTCTTTTGTATCTCTAGTGCCTAGCACACAGCCTGTCATATAGTAGGCAATTAATAAACTCTTGTTGAATGAGTAAATCCCTGTTAAAATTTGTGGAATCAGGAAGTGAATTTAGTACCTATGTGAATAGTTTGAGCTGGCTGCCGGAGCACCTTTTCTGCCTTTAAGGCAAGGAGTCCTTTTTTTTAAATTATTTTGTTTTCAGTGTCCTACCATCACTTCCATATATCGTAGATTTTTTTCTCCTCTCTCTCACTTCTTCCCCACACCTTTCCTGAGATGGCATACAATTTTATATAGGTTCTACACATACATTCCTGTGAAATACATTTTCACCTTAGCCATGTTGCAGAGTTAAAATGAATGGGAGAAACCATATAACGAAACAAAACATAATACAAAGAATATGGTCTACTTCATTCTGTGATCCAATTCCATAGTTCTTTCTATGGATGTGGAAGGCATTTTGCCTTGAGACCACTGGGAATTTTTCAAGTCCTTGCATTGCAATGAAGTTCTAAGTCTACCAGAAGAATTCCTTGCACGCTATGGTTGTTGCTGTGCACAACGTTCTCCTGGTTCTGCTCCTTTTGCTCAGCATTAGTTCATATGAGTCTTTCCAGGCCTCTCTGAAGTCTTCCTGTTTGTTGTTTCTCATAGCACAATAGTATTCCATTACATTCATATACAACTTGTGCAGTCATCCCCTAATTGATGGGCATCCCCTTGATTTCCAGTTTTTGGCCACCACAAAGAGAGCTGCTATAAATACTTTTGTACATGTGGGGCCCTTTCTCATTTTTATGATCTCTTGAAGATACAGTCCTAGAAGCGCTATTGCTGGGTCAAAGGGTATGCACATTTTTGTAGCCCTTTGGGTGTAGTTCCAAATTGCTCTCCAGAATTGGTTGGATCAGCTCACAGCTCCACCAACAGTGAATTAGTGTTCTAAGTCTCCCACATCTTTCTCCAACATTTATCACTTTACTGTTTTGCCATGTTAGCCAATCTGATAGGTGTGATGTGGTACCTCAGAGCTGTTTTGATTTGCATCTCTCTATCAGTAGTGATTTAGAGCATTTTTTCAGATGACTATATTAGATAGCTTTAATTTCTTTCTCTGAAAACTGTAAGGCAAGGATTCTTAACCTAGGGTCCACAGAAAGAGTTCAGGATGTCCCTAAGCTTTGATGGGGGAGAAAGGTTACATCTTTGTTTTCACTAACTTCTAACTGAAATTTATCATTTCTTTCAGTTATTTTAAAGCATAATTCTGTAGAGGGGTCTGTAACATTCACCAGACTGCCATATAAGTCCATGACAAAAAAAAAGTCTACAAAGCTGTCAGAAATACCTACATAGTATCAGATAGGTGTTTTGGTAATGGTAGCCTCCAAACGACAAATGTAGATTAATTGGATTCATGTGAAAGGATCTGAGGTTTGTGGGAACATCTGAGAGGAAAGATTATTGGCGTACTGAGAGTGCTGTTACAAATATTTGTTGCTGATCCTAGTTGCTGGCCTGCGTGTTGAGGGTGAGGGGTTTTCTGCTGTAGTAGTACTCATAGCAAATCGTCTTTTTCTCTAAATGAAACGATAAAAAAGCATGTTGGACCAAATTTCCTTGTTTATTTAACAATGTTTGTGCTGTACTAAAAGAGCCTGAATTATTTTCCTAATTAAACGTTGTCCGATCGGGTGGAAAGGTGGGGATTTTGAGTCTTCTCCCTGGAATACTTGGCTACTTGTTCTTGCTGCTTCAGATCGGTTGTTGCTGTGGAGAAAAGTGAGGAATTTTACAGCTGAAGGGATTTCAGAAATTTAAAGGGCAACAGTTTAAAGAAATAAATGCTTATCTGGAGAACAACTTTCAAAAAGTGTGATTATTCCTTGTCTACCAGCGTCCTTCTATTTATTAGTTAGGAAACTGGGTCTGGCGGAAGAAGGTCTTCATTCAAACATGGACAGAAATACTTACTAGCTGTGTGATCCTGGGCAAATTACTTAACTTCTGTTTTTCTCAGTTTCCTTACTTGTAAAATGGAGAAAATGATGACAAGCACCTGCCTTCCAGGGTGGTTAGTTTAAAAAAGATAGTATTTGTAAAGGGCTTTGGCAAAGTTCCTAGCCACGCGGTAGGCACTAACTCTGCTATTACTTGTTACTACTATTGCTGCTACAGCAGCTGTAGCCTCAACAGCACTTTACCTCTCACTTGCCTCCTTAGGGACCTTGGGGTCCTCATGTTGACTTTTCTGTGTCAGAGCTGGCTTCCTGCCTTTGGCCTTTCGCTCTGTTTAAAATCTTGGTTTTTGGTCTTAACCTTTTCGGCACAGTGATTCCATCCCTTAGCTGCCTCTATGCTTTCAACCAGTGATTTTTCACTCTTCCTTGTACCTCAAGCCGGGGAGCTTTCATGAAGACAACTTAGCCCTGGGTCTGCCCAGATAAATCAACATATTTATTCCAAAATGAAGACAGTCTTCGTGGAACACTGCTTAATTCAGTCTCATCCGCTGTTGTGCTATGGACAACTCCCCTGCCATTTTCTTAATTTTCTAGGTAAACTCTACATTACAGGATGAATTTCCTTAGCTGAATTAGCTGGATCTTTGTCTAGGTAGTGCCTGATAATGTGGGCATCCCCTGAGTCTCTATTCTAGGACTTCTTCTATTCCGTATTTATACTTTTTCCCTTGGTGATCGCATCAGCTCCCATGGATTCAGTTATTTCTGTGTTGGTGATTCTCAGATCTACTTATCCAGTCCTAACCTCCAGACTCTCTTCTCCAACTAGATATCTCAGACTGGATGCCCTGAGACATTTTTAATTCAACATGTCAAAAACGGAATTCATCATTTTTCTCAAACAGTCCTTTCTTCCTACTTTCCCTATTGTTATTGATCCCACCATTCTCCTAGTCACACAGATTTGCGACCTAAATGTCATCCTCTACTTCATATCCCTTTTATCTAATCTGTTGCCAGATCTGTTGATGGTATTTTCCATTCTATCTGTCTTCTCTCTTTGACACTCCTGGTCACCCTTGTGTATCTCACTCCAGACTAATGAGATAGCTGGCTGGTTAGTGTCCCTGTTTCTTCCCTCCCCACTCCAACCCATCCTCCACTCTGCTATCAGATTTGCATCCTTAAAACTCAAGTCTGACACCCCCCACACCCCCCCACCCCTCCACCCAGGGGGCAACTCAGGTGACTGGTGATGCTTGTCTTACCTCCAGGATCAAATGGTAAACTGTTCATCTGGCTTCTCAAGTTGTTTATAACTCACTTTTCTCCTGCTTTTCTAGTTTTCTTACACCTCATTCCCCTCAGTATACTCCCTGATCAAGGAATGTTGCAGTTCTCCACCCAAGTACATTTTCACTGACTGTCCTGAAAATTTCTCCCTCATCTCTGTCTTCTGATGTCTCTGGCTTTCTTCAAGTCTCAGTCTCTAACGTAAGAAGACTTTCCTGATTTTCCTTAATTGCTAGTGCCCTCCTCTGTTGATTATTCCCAAGTTCATCCTGTATATATGTTGTTTGTCTGTGATTGTTTGCATGTCTTCTCCCTATCATACTGTGAGCTCCTTAGATACGGGTTTGTCTTTCGGTTTTCTGTGTCCCAGCACTGAGCACTGTCGGCCTGGCAGATGACACAATGCTTATTGACTGGCTGGTTAGTAGGATAAAGGGGCCTTGGATTTGGGGTCAGAAGACCGGGATCTCAGTCCTGGATCTGCCGCTTACTTCTTATGCAATCTGCTGGGCCTCAGTTTCTGTACCTGTAAAATGAGGTGATTGTACTAGATAATTTACAGGGTCACTTCATTTCTAAATGAATGATTCCATAGTTCTATGAGCAGTGAGTTGATTTTCCAGTTCTCTTTAGAATTTTTCCTTCTAAGGAGAGAAAACAGATATGTCCTCTGTTTAGGAAATCTATTGAAGTTTGATTTATCTCTCATTTGGATTCCATCGTGTTTATTAGTAGTGTTTTGTTTGTTTTCACCTCAGTCAGGACAGCTAGTGATAGTATGGAAAGTCGCTAAGGAGGTGTAGCCCAACGGTGCAGTGCAGTGGAAGACTGAACTTTCAGCTACGATTAGAAATGACATTTTCTGAACTTGGAGGTTCTCTCTTGGAATCCTTGAAGAATACCTTCTTAGCGTTCTTCCTCCTTGCATTTTCCTCCAGATTGGAGGGCAAACTTTAATTCTGTATTACCTCTTGTTAGAGCAGTTATGGTGGCTGAGAGAGGCAAAAAAGACCTGTTTTATCGGCTACACTTATCTGTTTTCTTTTCTTTCAAAGACAGCTTCTTATGGTAACCTGTACTTTTTTTCAGAAAGGAACCTTTGACCTAACTGAGGACAATAGGCCATTGCCAAGGTAGATTTCTTTTTTAGCATTTCCTTTCCAGTCATGAGTTTGGGAAAGTGCTGAGACAATTCCAGATTGAAATTTGTAATCAGTCATTGAGTTGTTCAGATCCTGCGCCCACAAGCCTTCTGCATACATCTAACAACAACTTGCTCTGTTTCTGGTATGGAGGAATATTTTTCAATTAATTTGCTTTATTCTGCTTGATCTTGCTTTTGACCAGATGGACAAGCAAGATGGTGGGCCCCCTTTCTAATGTTCTTTAAAGGAGGGAAGAGCCCTTTTCTCTTTAATTTAATTGAGTTTATCTCATTACTAATAAGATTCACAGTCACTGAGGTCTCTCTCCTACTGGGATTGTGATTACATATAGAGATGCCCAAAAAGCTGTGTGAAAGGATTCACTCCCCAGTTTTTCTGCCTTTTTCATAGTGATTGTGACAATCAATAGGGAGGAGAGAATACTCTCCAGAAGATTCCAAATCTGACCTTTTACTGGGTCTTATTCATTCATTCATTCATTCATTCATCCATTCCTCATTGAATATTTATTACTGTTTTCTCATTTGTGGCATATAAAGTTCATCTGCTTGGCCCAAAGACCATAAATAAAATAAATCTGCTTTCCTTTGCTATCAAATAACTTGTTTGATGAGTGAGCTGAAAATATGTTAGACAAGTAAAAACAAGATTATAGCCTTCACAACTGCCTATACTGCTTTTCTGGTTTAAAGTCTTCTGTCAGGGCAGAACTAGGCAGGAGAATCAGTCCACCAGTCCAACACTAGAATTCAAGGAGCCAGGACCAAAGAGGTCGGCGAAATGAATGCTTCCAGCTTACTGAATGAATGCAAGTTTCCCCAAAATAAGGATTGCGTTACTTATCCATCTTCGGTTGCATGCCTAGTTATTTAAGTGTTGTCTCCTTACACTAGGAGCTCCTTGCTCTTGCTTTTCTTCTCCAGTGATTGAGCAGTTCCTGGCACATGTTAAGTGCTTAAGAAATGCTTTTTTCACTAGTTGACTTTGTACTTGTGTCTCTAGCAACTAGCAGAGTGCCAGGCACACGCTAGAGACTTAATATATGCTTGTTTCATCACAGTGCTATCCATTTTCCATTCCACTTTGCATTCTCCAAAGAGACTCAGATTTTTACTCTTCTTCATTGTGGTTTGGGATAACCAAAAGTTGAAAAACGGGGCAACATGGTAGAGTGTCAAGAATGCTGAATATGAGTCAGAGGGGCAGGGTTTGGATATCACTGTGTCTTTCATGACCTCTGTAACCTTCAAATAAGTCTCTATGCTTATTGGGCCTCATTTCTTCATCTTTACAATGGGAGTGCTGCAGTAGATAACCTAAGGCCTTTTTCAGCGCTAAACTTTGTGATCTTGTGGTCCATTTTGTATCCCAAGGTTTTAAATGTTAACGCTATTATGGTTCAGTCTCTTTTTAGTAATGTCTAACTTATTGTTGACTCCATTTATTTTTTTTTGAGGGGGTGGCAAAGAAAACTGTAGTGGTTTGCCATTCCCTTCTCCAGTTCATTTTACAGATGAGGAAACTGAGGCAAACACGGTTAAGTTATGTGCCCAGGGTTACACAGCTAGTAAGCATGTGAAGCCAGATTTGAACTTAGGGGGATGAGTCTTCCTGGCTCCAGGCTGGGTCCTCTATCCACTGTGCCACCTAGCAGTGGATCGATCGGTGCTGTTAAATGTCTTTAGAATGTTGGAGACTTGTTACTGTGCAGAAAGGCTTGGGAGAGAGGTGTTCATTATGTTTGTCTGAATCCCTGTAATGTTCCTTCAGATCACCCTCTTGGTGTCACCTGCTATGGGAGGCCTTTTCTGATCTTCCCAAATGTTAGCGGTCCTTCCTTCTCTCCACGTGATAGTTGTTCTATATGTGTTTTTGTGTAATTTATGTGTGTACATGTTATTTTCCCCCAGTAGACTGCATGCTCTTTGAGCATAAGAACCATTTCTTTTTTTGTGTTTTCAGGGCTGAGCACAGTATCTGGTACATAATAATAGGGGATTAAAATGTTTGAATTTAACTGACTTTTGTAATGTAGACATGAAGAACACATACTTCCTTATTTTTATTAAGAGTTCATTGTGTGAAAATGCTACTTTCTGTTATTATAGAATTACCCTTGATCTCCCCTCTGTTGTAAGAATTATTTGTATTGTGACTGTAGTAGGATGGGCAGGCAAGGAATTCTGATGTTTTCCTTTTTTTCCAGATAGTGATAGTCATTTTTTGAAAGAGGGAGGCAAGAGAGTGGGGAATGTTGTTTAAAGGGAAATTCTGAGGTTATGTTAGATAGCAAATGTATATTACTGATATGATATGTGTGTGTGAATAATATGAGGTTTTATATTATAGTATTAAATTATTTTTGGTTTCTGGTTCTCAGGAGATTAAATTGTTAGGAATGAAATTTACATAACTTGTTAAGTAGATGAAGAAATACACTGGTTTAAGCACTAGTATAGAGCCCTCTAAGTTTGATCCCTTTTGTTTGACTCAGTATTTGTATTGGTTTTCTGATTGGATCCTTCTTTGGTTTCTCATGAATGGGTTTTTCTGGTTATTTATAGTAGCTATTTTTGAAGATAATTAGCAGAGAGTAATTTTAGTCAAGTGGTTACAGAAGCTAATCTTTAATATTCTGTAGTTTTACTACATAATACTGCATTTTATATGTTATGTGATTCTTCAGGTGGTGCTGGGCGTTTGGTATTGAGAGTAGGTCTCTAGAGCCCTCATTGATCACCTCTTATTTGGAAAGTTGTGATATTGTGATACTGTTGGTCTGGAGAAGGAAGGTGTTATTGAAATGGAGGTTGTCAATCTCACAAGGAATGATTAATGGTCTGCTTTGGTGTATGATAAGATGTTGTTATCTGTATCCACCAAAATTACTCTGCAGCATTCAAGCACTTCTTTTCCCCCCAGATCTGTTTCATATTCTGGCGGATATGTATTTTTGGATCATTTGCTTTTTGTGGTTCAGATCCATTCAAAGGCTGACAGACCTGTCCCCAGAAGAAAGGGGCATAAAGATGCCAAATGCAAAACCACAATAATTTCTTTGATTGCAGGGACTTTTTGGCCAGCCTGAAGTAAGAACTTGACTTTAGAAGAACCTTTGGGCCCATCAGTGTCTCCCTCTCTTCAAAAGGGATGGCAGGCTGAAAAACAGCTGGCAATCACCCTGACCGCAGACTTCAGAGGAGGTAAGCACCTCTGTTGGTACTCCTCAGACAAATATATACTTCCTGCTTATCCCTTCCACCCCCGAGCTCCGTCCAAGTCTTGTGTAGACCATGCTGTGAGAAACCCTTCACATTTCATCTTCTGGTTCTAACTGTGCATAGGTTCACAGAAATAACCACTGTTGCCAACAGCCTTTTTTCCCTTTTGGCCCAGAAAAGAGGTCAAAAAGCTATTTCATCTTTCCTCTGATTGGGGACAGACATGTCTGAACACATAGAATACTTTTTTATTTTCCCCTGGTTTCAGATGTTTGCCATCTTAATTCAGTCTCATTTTCTGCCTCCTTTGAGTTCATGTTGCCACTTGAGGACAACTTGCAAAGTCTCATTCTCCTCCTTTTTTCTACTTGGGTTGTGAAGGCAGAATTTTTTTTAGGGTTGTCTCCTCCCCTAAATGGTAACCAATTCAGAAACTTAACACTTGAGGATTTTCTAGGAGAAATTACTCCTGATCTTGATAACTGGAATAGTAATATGGACCAGAAATTTTGCATTTCCTTAGAGGATTGTGCCTGTTGGGGAAGTTGTGGAATGAATAAATATATAAAACCTGAAGGATACCTGGTTGTATTGACAGTCAGGTTCTTAGTGCCAAGGGGCAGTTAATAGTTTCCCCATTATCTGTGTATTTGCTCTTTAGTCTTTAAGAAATGAATGTCTGAAAAGAGAGCATGAATTAGCACAGTTGCTTCGCCAGATTTTCAGTTGCTGCTGCTGTAAATATATATTTGCATGTGTGTGTGTGTGTGTGTATGCATATGTGTATGTGTGTATATATGCATATTTTGGAGTGATTTTGGAGACAATTAGCTCACAAAGTTGGAAGTTAACTCTTGGGGAAAATAGAGTAGATGTGAATGTTCTATTGACTATTTATAATCTATTAAGAGATTTAAAAAGTGGTAGAAGTTGAGTGTTTCTACTGAAAAGAGAATCAATTTTAGCCAAAATGTAGTCTGTCAAACTTGACTGCTTTTTTATCTGATAGCCAGTGCTAAAAATAGCAAAGCACAGCATTTATTGTGTGTATTGCTAGAATTGCAGATTTACTGGGCACAGTGGTGTGCATTAAGGTGTTGTATAGATTGAGTTTAAATAGGAGTTGCTTTCTGAAGACACTAGGAGTCAACCTAGAAAATTACTGAAGGTCTTTATCACCATAGAAGAGTAAAGTAAATATTTTGTAGAAATAGATGTTTCAGAAAGACTGTTACTTTTTGGGAAGGAAAAGTCTTTAGAGTTTGTTTCATTTTAAATTGTCTTCCATCTAATTTCTAACTCTCTAAACATAATTGTGACTGATCTGGACCTTATCCAAGTGCTACATCATTCAAGTCAGTATACTGAATCTTGACACTACCCAGAAGAAAGACTCAATATTGGGTACTAACTAATAGATTTTACAAAGTTATTTAATGTTCATATTTTAAGAGTAACAGAACATTGCTAACTCAAATTTTGATTGGCTTGTAGTTTCTCTTTGGTTCCTAGATCTTTTGTCTTACAGACTGCATTAATAAAAAAAGATAATTTTAAAAGTGGTAACATAAAAAATAACTTACCACAGTAGGAAATAAACTGATGCTTAACTAAATAGTATTGTCTCTTTGCATGTAGGAGTAATGTATTGTATTTGTTCAAAATTTCTAACAAGTAACCACTTCTATTTTATGAACTCTGTCAACCAGAATATAAATTCTGACCAAATGACCATTAAGTCTGTTAGCCACCATTGGAGGTGATGCCCATCAAAAAAGATAAATTTTGTTTGCCTTTAATAAATTTTATGGCTTAAGTAGCAAACTGAGATTGACTGCAGTATCTAAACACAATGCCTGTCATGTAATAGGTGTCTTATGTATGTTGACTGACTAGTTATGTCCAGTGTAAATAAAAATTAAAAAATCCTTTTTCCTTCAGTAACAGATTGCTGTACTTTGGGAATGAAGGGATATTTAGTGAGTTGGCATAGTTTAGGAGTAAAATACAAAAAAAATTGAGAACTAACAATTTTTGTTCCAGTTTAGGAATGAATCTTTGAGTTGGAAGAGAGCCTACTTGGTTAAGTAGTCCTGTATATAGTAGGACAGAAACTTCCTCTCCTTTTTGTCAGTATTCTTCCTAAAATATGGTGCCCTGGATTGAACAGAACACAACAGATGGGGTCCAGCAATTGAGGATTCTCTTCTTTTCATTCTGGATGGTCTATTAATGCAGACTAAAGTTGTGTCTGCTTTTAGGGTAACTTCTTTATCATGTTGGCTACACCTTCTTCCCTAGCCTTTACTTACAGACTTAAAGGAATTTGCATTTTTGTTTTGCCTGTTGTTCTAGTATGTCAAGATGTCTTGGGATCGGGATCCTTTCATTCAACAATTATCTGAAAAGCATTCTAGAACCACTGATCCAAGACAGCGTAGAGTAGAAGAAGGAATATTTATCTTGAGTATGTCAGGTCAAGTCTTTGCTCTAATGATGAGCCTGCAGTGTTATCCTTTTAAAGTCATTTAACCTCTTTCAGCCTCATGCCTTTTATCCATGAAATGGTGATAATAGTAATAACAGCAATAAAGAATTTATGCCCCTGGTGGTTAGCACAGAGACGTTTTAAAAAATCGTTTGTTAAATGCTTGCTTGCTTTTTGTGAATTTGTGGATCTGTCTCTTGGAGTTGTTGTGGAGAAAGGTATTAAAGTGCTGTAGAAATTCAAGTTATCTCATCCAGCTTTGCTTTATGTGCAAATTTTATAAACTTGCCATCTCTGCTTTTATCCACATCACTGGTAAAGATGTTGACTATCCCAGCCAAGCACAGATCCCTTGTGTACTCCATTAAAGTTCTCCCTCTAAGTTGATACTGATCTGTTAATGTCTAGTCTTTGGGTCAAGTCATTCCATTGGTGTGGACTCTTCCAGTTATGCCATCATACAGCTTACATTGTGTTTGAATTGGACCTCTCTAGTTCACTCGATAGCATAAAGAGACTTTGTCATGCTTTGGGGAATTACATGTACCATTTCAATAGCATTCCCCAGATTTTACAGTCTGGTGACCTTTTCAGAAGGGAAGATGAGATTATTTTAACATAATCTCTTTTTTAAACAAGAAGTTGATGTCCTTTCTTTTTACACCAGAGTCCTTTGCCAGTTTATTATAGAAACTCAAGGCTTAAACTAATAGATAGAGAATTCTTGTCAAAATTGTTCTCCTAGGTACATGAGATCTGTTCTTGATGTAGTCCTTATTTGATGGCTCTTACTGATCACTACTTTTCTTCTCCAAATGTTTACAGTTTCTTGTATTATTATATGTAATATGTATTATTATACATGGTAATGGTATAGAATTTTGCAAGGAATTGAAGTAAAACCCGTTCCGCCTTCTCCCCTTTTGAAAATTCTGCCCTCTGATCTTTTTAGAAACCTGACATTTGCTCTGCTCTAATCTTGTGACACATCTCTGTCATTCTTTATAATCCTTCAAAAATCATTCTCAGTAGCCATTAATAATAATCTTCACTGTTTTTTAGTGGGAGGAGGGTAGGAGGACCCTTTGGTGCAGATTGTCTAGTCATGGTGACTTGAATTCATTGAGAATGCCTATATCCTCTTTTACCACTTTGTTACTTAACCTTAGGGTAGTTCTTGTATGGAGATTTGTGTTCCATCTTTCCCGGTGTGAAAATCTCTTGAGAGTGAAAGTATTAACCTTCCTCCATTTCCATCATCTTATCTTCCTTGAGTATCAGTTCTTCTTCTATTTTTAATCTGCTTCTGGGCCCCAACAAGCCTCTAAATAAAAATCCTTTCTGTTGTCTTAAACATTCATTGCCAGCCTTAGCTCACTCTGAGTTTTAGCACTTCTGACATTCTTCTGTCAAGACTATACTGGCATGTTTTATATGAATATAAAAAGATATTCATCCTCATTTACCTTTGTTTCCTTCCATGTGGTACACCTGAAAAGGATATGGAGAAAAAGTATTTCACAATGCATCTTTCTTGTATTACTGACTTATCCCTTCAGTGGTTATAAACTGGGGTTGGGTACTTCTTAACAAAATCCTGCTACCTTTTTTTCCCCTTTAAGAGCCAAGCTGATTGTTAATAGTTAGGCAGAGATGTGTTTTAAACTACTAGTATGAAGAAAGAGCTATGGTGTGAGAATGTATGCCTAAAGACCACACCATTCATATGTGGAACCATCAGTTACAGCAAATGGGGAAGTTTTGAATGCTGTGGATAAGTTCACGTGTACCTTGATGGTTACTTTCCAGGCATGTACACACTGGTGATGAGGTTGATGCATGTGTTGTCAGAGCTAGCTCAGAGTTTGGGAGGCTCAGAAGGAAAGTATGGGAGAGAAGAGGTATCAGACTGACAACCAAACTGAAGGTCTACAGAGCCGTTGTGCTGACATCATTGTATGCCTGTAAAACCTGGACAGTCTACCAGCGCCATGCCAGGAAACCGAATCACTTCATGTGAATTAGGAAGATTCTGAAGATCCATCTACTAGGATAGGATAAGGTGCCAGACACTGAGGTCCTTACTTGAACTAAACTGCCAGGCATTCAAACTATCCTTCAGAGAGCGCAACTCTCATAGGCTGGCCATATTGTTTAAATGCAATATGTATGCTTGCCAAAAAGATTGTTTTATAGAGAACTCGCACAGGGCAAGCATTCACATGGCCATCAGAAGCGATTACAAGGACACTCTCGAGATCTCCCTTAAGAATTTTGGAATTTATTGATATGGACTGCTCAGCATGGTGTGCCCATATCAGAGAAGGTGGTGTACTCTATGAGCGAATCAGAATTGAAACAGCTCAAAGGAAATGCAGCAATGCCAAATTTAGAGTATCCACCCCAAATGTTCACACAGACTATTTGTGCCCGATCTGTGGTAGAGCATTCTGAGCTCTCATTGGTCTCATCAGCCACAGTCGGACACACTGAAACTTGACTCTAGCACAGTGATGTCATTTTAGTCCACTTGGAAAATGAAGGACAACAACCAACCATAAATGTTGGATAGAAATAAAATGCCTAAAGAAATCCAAGTTAATAGTCCATTAAAAATATTCATTCCTGAATTACCTCATTTTGTGCATTTGAATTCTTAAATTTCCATTTGAATATTTGGGCCCCATAAACTGGTTAACAGAAGTGAATATATTGGCTGTCTGAGGTTTACTACCTATGCCACCTTGGGTATTCCCTTAAGCTCCCTGAGCTTACTTTATTCTTAAACTTTTGGGTAGATGACTTCTGAGATCCCTTTCAGCTCTTGATATCTGATCCTGTCTCCTACAATAGATTTCCTCTTCTGTCATCTTTCACTATTTCACTTTTATCTTCAGCCTCTCTGTGCTTACTGGTTCACTCCCTACAACCTCCAAACACACCTATCCTCAGAAAAACCCCAGAACCCTTCATTTGGTCCTTCCATGCCTGCTAACCATCATTCTATCTTTTCTTGGCCTTTCTACCTAAGTTCCTTGAAAAGGCCAACTTCAGTAGATGCCTCTACTTTGACTTGTCTCACTCTCTTGTACCACCTTACAATATGGCTCATTGTTCCACCAACTGTTTTCTCCAAAGTTATCGTGAATCTCTTACTTGCTAAATCCAATGACTTTTTCTCAGTTTTCATTTTCCTTGACCTTTCTGCACCCTTTGGCATATTAATCACCCTGTCCTTGAAACATTCTTCTATCCACTTTTTTTTTTTGGACTGTGCTTTCTTCTAGTTCTACTTATCTGACCACTCCTCCTTTGTCTCCTTTGCTGAGTCCTGTTCTAGGTCATGTCCAGTAATACATTGGTGTCCTTCAGTGTTCCGTCCTTGCCTCTGCTTCACTGTATCAGTTGGTGAGCTCATCCACTCTCATGAATTTCATTACTGTCTCTCTATGCTGGTGATTCTCAAATCTATAGGAGGCAGTGCGCCATCCTCCTAAGTCCCTGAGGCTTGTAACCAAGGAGTCATCCTGGATTCCTCGCTGTCTCTCACCCTCACGTATTAAGTCTGCTGCCGAGGCTTATCAGTTTCAGCTTTGTGACATCTCTCACATATGCTCCCTTCTCTTGTTTTTCATTGCCACCACTCTAGTCAGGCCCTCATCACCTCACATACCTTGATTATTGCAGTATCCTCCTAGTGGATCTAGCTGCCTCAGATTTCAGTACATCCACTATTTAGTCACTAAAGTGATTTTCCATTCAACTCCCGGCCACCTCCCATTCCCCTAGCTCTCTTTTACTTCAGGACCAACTACAAAATGATATTTGGCATTCAAAGCCCTTCATAACCTAACCACCTTCTATATTTCCAGTATTCTTATAATTTTATTTCTCAACACATACTCTTTGATCCTTTAGTACTGTCATCCTGGCTGTACTCCATCTCTGGCCCTGAGAATTTTCTCAGGCCAAGACCCCCATGCCTAGAACACTCTGTCCTTTGCTCCAGTTACTGACCTTTCTGGCTTTAAATCCCCCCCAAAATCTCATCTTCTAACCTTCCTCCACCCTTACCATCCCTCAATTCTAATGCTTTCCTGTTTATTCTGTGTGGAGCTTGCTTTGCATACATTTGTCTGCATGTTGTCTTCCCTCCTTGAGGTTAGGAACTGTCTTTTGCCTCTTTTTGTATCCACAGTACTTAGAAGAGTACCTGTCACATCAAACACTTATTAAATGTATATTGATTGATTGTATAATTGCTTGAGATAGAATGAATATGTTTATATCATTTTTATGTTACTAATCAGTGTGCCTTAGGAATTGTAAATCAAGTGGATTTTCACTTTGGCCATTATGGAGAGGCTTATCACCAGAACATTAGACATTAAGATAATCAACTTTTTGCCCAACCATGAAACATAAAACTGCAAAATAGCCCTCAGTTTTGTGTTGTCCCTTTTCCACTTCTCAGAATGGTGGAACAGGAACACAGAGGATAAGAATTTCACAATTCCTTCACTATCCGCATTCTTTTAACTTTTGGTACTCTTATGTGTGTGAGCTTTTGTCCATGACCAGTAAATGCATTGACATGTTGCAGTAACTTAACAACATTTGTATTTACGTTCCTGCTGTATCTTGAAACCAAAAGACACATCCAAGTTGCTGTTAAATGAAAGGAAGCCTCATACAGCAGCTAGCTGATGCAGTGGGTAGAGTGGGGGTGGGGTCTGAAGTCAGGGAGCCTCATCTTCCTGAGTGCAGATATGACCTCAGACACTTAATCACTGATCCTTAAGTCGAAATGGCAAAGCATTCCAGTATGTTTTCTAAGAAAACCCCAAATCATGGAGAAAAAATAAAGGCGTTACTATCCTGATGCATGTAAAAGCAACAAGAATCATGATTTCACAGGATACTGAGTCTTGGTGATTGCTTTAGGTGATTTTCCAGAAAATATCCATGAGAATATTCCTAGTTTCATTGAAGGTATCCACCTATCTTTAGCTGGATGCAAGTATTGTCTGGCTAGTAGTGGCATTTTAACCAGTTATATAGGTATTCTCTGACATTATGTGATTATCATTGCTATCATGACACATGACTGACTTACTCCCTTTCTAGTTATATTTATTTTTGATGATATGTTTTGTTTCTTGCCCTGAGCAACAGTTCATCTGATTACAAACTGTTTACACACATGTTGGGTCATGCATCTCTCTATTGATCTACAATCTGAATTATCTGATATTTTTATCTTCTGTCATACAAAGATTCTTTTAAGTTATTTATTTCATGGATACTAACCTCCATTATTTTACAACTTTTTTAGATGCCATTTGAAAATAACTCATGTTTATACAACTTATTTTGGATAGTTTTCCCTTTAAGGAAAATGGATTTGGATTTATGATTGCATCTAGATAAGAAGGATGTAAGAAGCTCTGTTAGTATGTTTTCAGAGTTGTTGGAAACAGACCTGGGAGCTTCATGCAAATTTATATAAACATGGTCAAATGAATAATTGGGTTTTTTACAAATTGTTCTGGGGCAGTAATTTTTTCCAGATTTTTGTTGTGGTGTGTCTTTTTAAACAAGGCTTCTATTAAAGAAAAAAAGGCCAAATTGTTAATCATTCATATGTGGCCACACCCAGGGCCACGGTGTCAGTACCCAAGATAGTAATGTTATCAATAGTACACAGTGTTTTAGATCTAATGAATATAAAGTTGTTGGTGTTCTTTCCATCTCTGATTGCTCAAAGTATACCTGCATGTCTGCACTTTATAATAGGTAGTCAGCACTTAGGAGATTCCTTTTTCCCTTGTACTGTAGTCACAAGTTGATGTCATAAGTTCTCAGAGTTCATTTTTCTGCCAGGATTGCATTTCTATGAGCAGTGAGCAAGGTTCTTTCCTTACTACTAAAATTGGTATTTGCCCCTACCCTCTCTGGTCTTACTGCCATTGTGAGGTATTGATGCCAGAGTTTGGCAATGAGTAAATCTTTGTTCAAGTTTTCCCTATTGGGCATTTAAAACTTTTGATCGTCAGAAAGGTAATTTCCCCAGATTCATCTTTGGTTATCTACTGGTCCAGCCATGGTCCAAGGATTCCCATGAAATGGGTACCAGGATCTGTGAAATAACCTGTTCAATATTCAGCCACATAGAATTAGTTACCCTGTCAGTGTTACTTTGCTTTTGGGAGGTCATCTGAAACTGGATTGGCTCAGAACAGATGGAACTTCTGGGCAAGGAAAAGGCACATCTGTTTTCTCTGAGAGTAATTTTTAGCACACCAAGTATCTGTCCTCATGTTTCTGGGAAAAGTAGAAATGGTTTCAGTGCGTTAAGCCTCTGTTGAATGCCAGTAAGTAAAGGAGATACAAAGCTATTCATTTTTCTTTTAGGTAGGCTAAACAGATATCAGGCTAAGTCTGATTTGAACTAATAGGAGATAGCTTTTCATTAGCCATTCAATTGTTTAAAAAGTGAGACTGATTGCCAAGGATAATGTGTTGCACCAGAGTATTGTGAAGAAGGGGGTTGGTGAAGAAACTTCTATCTTTTCCCTGCTCATCTTAAGGCAATTGAGAAACTCCCTCAAGACATCTGACTGCTTTGCTTTCTTTGTTTTCTCTCCCTCCAAGTAAATGGGAATGAAATTCAAGTTCCCAAGTAGACTAGTAAGTATTTTAATTTTTGGCCAAGAAAATGAATCCTCATTAGTGAACTGTTACATTAGCTCTTTGAGATTTGAATGGGTCCTAGAATTTAAGACGTCTTACACTCTTGTCCATTGTGTCATTTTACTGTATGATGATCGCAGGGATCCCGGGAATGTTGTTACTTCATGTTGATGTACTGAAGTAGTAAATGGCAGTTTGATGCCCAGCTTTTGTCTCAGTTGCAAAGACAGAAATGAAAGAATTTCTGCCTTCAGGAAGTTTATTGTGGGATGGAGAGTGGGAATGTATCACGCAAGTAAGGAAAAACAGAAGTGTACCAAGTAATGCAAAGTGATTTCAAGGAGTAGAATATGTTAGTAACTGGGTGGATTTGAAGGAGTAATGGGGCCTGCACCTATAAACGGTTTGAAAAGACCATGTCTTTGAAAGCAACCCAGTCCCTGAAATTTCCCATACGTTTCAGTAACCCAGATCACTGGCTGTCATTCAAGGTGTTTGGCCCACCCCAGCCCACCTAGATACCTGACAGTCCGTTTACTTGCACTCTTGTCTCATCCCAGGCTATTTGCCGTACCTTAATCCCATCCAGATCTTTTCACTGTCCCTCCTTTTTTATTGTATATAAATATCTGTCTCATCCCCATTAAGGTGCAGATTCACAAGCAATTTAGCTTTCACTATTGGCATTACAATAAACCTTGCCACTTTGACTGGAAGAAGGTTTGAGGGTGTAAATTCTTTCCAGGTGGCTGCCACCCTGTACCCTGACATTTCAGGGTTCCCTGCAACCCCAGACCACATCAGATTGCTGTGAGAGGACTTAGAAAGCCCATGTGTCATTTGCCCTCTCTAGGCCTCAGTTTCCTTCTCTGTAAAATGAGAAGTTTGTAAGCCCTACTTCCAGTTCTAAATCAGTGCTCTTATGTGTAGGGAGAAACATTTGAGCTAAGCTTGGAATTCTGAAAGGATGAAGTGAAGAAGAAATACCCCCCGGGATTAAGAGAAGGTGTGGATATGGGAAGGAGGATGAGGTGGAGAAATACAAACACAACAGCTTCACCAAAACTTAGCCTCCTTCAGGTACTTCCCACAGACTACCACAGAATATTAAAGAGAGCGGAAGAATGTCTTTACTTACTCTGGGAATTCTGTTGTTTTCTAGACTGTGGGACCCTTTAGGGAAGAGCTGATTCTTTATACTGCTCCCTTCCATGTTGTGGGCATATGTTTACTTTTTTAAAAATTGTGCCCTTGAAAAATGGTTCAGCAATGAGTAAAGGCAAAACATTATATTTTTGAGAGTAAATCTTTGGGTCCTTAATTGATGTGAGAAAAGACAAGTATTTCGGTATTTTTGCTGTCCCTTTTTTGACCCTTAGATTATTTCTGGGCAAGTTTAGAGGCAGAAATATAGGTTCCAATTTTAGTACATTTGATTGAATGAACTGAACTTTTACTGCATACTCTTGAGAGGAGGGGTGGAAAACTTTGGCAGATTAATGACTCAGAGTTGGTTTTGTTTATTTAATTATACTTTTTGGATGAGTTCAGGAAGGGAAAGAGGAGGTGATCTATGTCATGTCTTTGGATCTCCTAGTCTTTTCTGTTTTACTATGGGTATGTTTCATTGGAGATCCCCCACTCTTTAAAAAAATCAATTTAACATTATGTGCAAAATGCTATTTTATGCTCTATAGAAGTTTTTAGTGAAGGGTAGAGTCCTTGTTCTCCTAAAGTTTATAGTCTGGTAAGAATGAGATCAATCAGTAGGCTTTTATTAAGTGTCTGCTCTGTGTGTCAAGTACTGTACTAGAGCTAGGCAATGAAGTAGTTCCTGTCCTTAGGGCAAACAGCATGTAACTAAATATAAGATATATGCAAAATAAATACAAAGTAATTTTCAAATTGGAAGGCACTAGCAGCTGGATGGATCAATTAAGAGGTGTCTTTTGAACTGAACCTTGAAAGAAGGAAAGGAATACAAGGAGGGGGACTTGAAAAAGGGATAGAGAGAGAAGGTGGAATGTTTTGTGAGGAACGCCAGTTTGGCTGGACTATAGAATGTGTGAAGGTTGTGAACATGTGATAAGCTTCAAGATATAGGGAACAACAAACAGGACAGAAAATAGTCAACAGGTATTTTTAACAAAGGTATTTTTTTTTCAATAAATATTTTTCTCTCTTTCCCACCCTCAAATCTCTCCCCCACACCCCCTGGTGAAAATAAAATATTTTTTTTCTTTTATTTTTTTTTCTCTTTTAAAAGCTTTCATTTCATTTCATCTCATCTCATCTTGTTTATTTATTTATTTTTAAGTACGAATTTATTTTTAATTTTTTGCATTCATTTTCTCAAAATTTTGGGTTCCAAATTTTCTCCCCATTTATCCCCTCCCCCCACCCCAATACACCGAGCATTCTACTTTTCCCTATCACCAATCTGCCCTCTCTTCTATCATCCCTCCCTTCTCTTGTCCCCATCTTCTCTTTTGTCCTGTAGAGCCAGATGACTTTCTATTCCCCATTAACTGTATTTCTTATTTCCTAGTAGCAAGAACAATACTAAACAGTTGTTCCTAAAACTTTGAGTTCCAAATTCTCCCCATCCCTCCCTCCCTACCCATTCCCTTTGGGAAGGCAGGCAATTCAATATAGGCCCTATCTGTGTAGTTTTGCAAATGACTTCAATAATAGTCATGTTGTGTAAGACTAACTATATTTCCCTCCATCCTATCCTGCCCCCCATTGTTTCTATTCTGTCTTTTGATCCTGTCCCTCCCCGAGTGTTGACTTCAAATTGCTCCCTCCTCCCATTGCCCTCCCTTCCATCATCCCCCCACCCTGCTTCTCTCCTTCTCCCCCACTTTCCTGTATTGTAAGATAGGTTTTCATACCAAAATGAGTGTGCATTTTATTCCTTCCTTTAGTCAAATGTGATGAGGGTAAACTTCATGTTTTTTTCTCATCTCTCCTCTTTTTCCCTCCACTAAAAAGTCTCCTGCTTGCCTCTTAAATGAGAGATAATTTATCCCATTCCATTTCACTTTCTCTCCTCCCACTACATTTCCCTCTCACCATTTACCTTAATTTCTTTTAAGATATGATCCCATCCTATTCAATTCACTCTGTGCTCTCTGTCTCTGTATGTGCATGCATGTGTGTATGTGTGTGTGTGTGGTCCCACCAACTACCTAGATACTGAAAAGTTTTAAGAGTTACAAATATTGTTTTTCCATGTAGGAATGTAAACAGTTCCCCTTTGGTAAGTAAGTCCCTTATGACTTCTCTTTGCTGTTTACATTTTCATGCTTCTTCTCATTCAGCTCTGGTCTTTTCATCAAGAATGCTTGAAAGTCCTCTGTTTCATTGAAAGACCATATTTTCCCCTGAAGTATTATACTCAGTTTTGCTGGGTAGGTGATTCTTGGTTTGAGTCCTAATTCCTTTGACTTCTGGAGTATCCTATTCCACGTCCTTCGATCCCTTCATGTAGAAGCTGCTAGATCTTGTGTTATCCTGATTGTATTTCCACAACACTAGAATTGTTTCTTTCTAGCTGCTTGCAATATTTTCTCCTTGACCTGGGAATTCTGGAATTTGGCCACAATGTTCCTAGGAGTTTCTCTTTTTGGATCTCTTTCAGGCGGTGATCGATGGATTCCTTCAATACTTATTTTGCCCTCTGGTTCTAGAATCTCAGGGCAGTTTTCCTTGATCATTTCATGGAAGATGATGTCTAGGCTCTTTTTTTGATCATGGCTTTCAGGTAGTCCCATAATTTTTAAATTGTCTTTCCTGGATCTATTTTCCAGGTCAGTTGTTTTTCCCATGAGATATTTCACATTCTCTTCCATTTTTTCATCTTTTGGTTTTGTTTTGTGATTTCTTGGTTTCTCAGAAAGTCATTAGACTCCATCTGTTCCATTGTAATTTTGAGAGAACTATTTTCTTCAGTGAGCTTTTGAACCTCTTTTTCCATTTGGCTAATTCTGCTTTTGAAAGCATTCTTCTCCTCATTGTCTTTTTGAACCTCTTTTGCCAATTGAGTGAGCCTATTTTTCAAGGTGTTATTTTCTTCAGCATTTTTTTGGGTCTCCTTTCCCAAGGTATTGACCCATTTTTCATGCTTTTCTTGCATCTCTCTCATTTCTCTTCCCAGTTTTTCCTCCACCTGTCTAACTTGATTTTCAAAATCCTTTTTGAGCTCTTCCATGGCCTGAGCCCACTGGACATCCACCTGGGATGTCTGGGATACAGAGGCCCCGACCTCCACGTCTTTCCCTGATGGCAAGCATTGTTCCTTTCCATCGCAAATGAAAGGAGGAAACATCATCTGTTCCCCAAGAAAGTAACCTTCTATGGTCTTATTTTTCTTCCCTTTTCTGGGCATTTTCCCAGCCAGTTACTTGAGTTCTGAGATTCCTGTCCACTCCTGCCTAGATCTGCCCAGCTAGTGCTTGGGGTCTGAGATTCACATGCTGCTCCCCAGCCTCAGGGCTTTCAGTGGCGGGTGGGGCTGCTATTCAATGTGAGCTTAAGTTCTGGTGCTTGGGTGGGGGCAGGGCCACCTCCCAGGCTCAGTTCCTTCAGGAGGTTTATGCGGAGACCTTCAGTAATGGAGCGGAGTTCCTGTCTGCTCCGGGAGCCTGGGTCTGCTGCTGTCCCTGTCTCCCTTGCTGCCTCCTGAGGGGGCCCAAGTCACGGAGACATCCTGCCGCTCCCCTCTTGGCCAGCCCAGAAGTCTCTCTCACTGACCTGTAGCACCTGTGGGTGGAGGGACCTTGGCTGCCGCCAGAGATTCCGTCCCTGAAGCCCGCTTCGATCTGCTCCTCTGGGGCCACACGACCAAGACTGGGCTCCGCTGTCCGGTGTGCAACGGACCCCTGGGGATGGCTTTCCAGGGCTCTCTGGAATGGAAATCTCTTCCAGTGCATTTCTGCGTCGCTTGCACTGCTCCAGAATTTGTGGGGAGTTCTTTTTACAGAAAATTTATGGGCTGTGGGTTCAGAGCTAGCATACGTGAGTCTTTCTACTCTGCCGTCTTGGCTCCTCCCCGCCATTGGGAATTTTTTAGGTCCTTGCATCGCTGTGAAGAACTAAATCTGCCAGAAAAATTCCTCACACACTGTGGTTGTTGCTGTGTACAAAATTCTCCTGGTTCTGTCAGCATCAGTTTGTATAAGTCTTTTCAGGCCACTCTGAAGAGCATTTTTTTTCATGATTATGGATACCTTATCTGAAAACTGACTATTCATAATAGGATCCTATATTTTAGCTGGGAAATACCTTTTGAGATTTCATTTTATAGATGAGAAAATTGAGAGCAAGACAGATTAAGTGACTTGTTTGTAGTCACACAGCTAGTTTGTGACACAGCCATAAAAAGGGGTCCTAGCTCCTGACTTGGAGTCTGGGAGCAGGTAGGAAAGAGGAGGGCAGAGTTACATTTAATTGGAAAAACATAATAGAGATAGATGACAACTTGTTTAACAGCTCCAGCCTGGAGATAGAGATTTGAGGATTGAAGGGGAAGAGCAGAAAGCTAAATTCTCAATTGTAAGTGTTCAGTTTCAGGGAATAGCCCTGGGTTAGAAGGAAGATGGAGAGAAAAGTCGACAGCCAAAGGGTGCGCACCCCTCCCTTATTGCCTGCTTCTCTTAGTAGGCCAAATCTGCCTGCTTATGTGGAGATTTTATTTTTCTCTCATAGAAATGCCCTGTGGACCTTTGGGCAGAGAAAATATGAGTTACGGTTAGAAAACAGAAACACCAAGTTTGGAGGTTTCGGAGATAGAGTTGTATTTTGTAAGGAAGAGTGTCATTCAGCCAGGGAATGTCAGAGATGGTGTGGCTAGATATGAGGTCTAGAAGACTGCTTATGTGAAAAGGAAGGTAGGGGTGGGGTGGGAGGAGAGGCAGGTAGGCTCTACAAGCACAATGAAGCTGGGCGATTTTGGCTCCTTTTTTGAGGTATTCCTGGCCAAAATGATAATTCTACATATGCCCAAATATTGCTTGTCTAGTGGTACAGTTATTTTTAGGGCTTCCACACAAAAAGCTGCTCCCCTGGTTTCACTTCGTCAACTTACACTCAATCTTACAATTTAACTCATTCCTACTAAAAGATATTTACGCGAAAGGCCATCACAAATAGTGAACAGCAGGCAAACACATTGGAGAGGTTCTCCAAATTAGAGTATGCTAGAAAACACACAAGATTAAAGAAAGCTGTCTGCTGGAATGTAACAGCTCAAAGCAGAAAGAAGCTTCAGTGTCACCCAAGAGGAAAGTCTCCAGATCTTCTGTCAGGGGACAGATGTGTTGAGGAGCCAGCTTTTTGCCTACATGGCTGTAGCTTCCTCTTGAACTTCTTACGTGTCACCCCCAAAAGCTCTGCCACCAACCCTACTCCTAACTCTGCTCTCCCTCACGCTTCTTTATTCTTCTTCCATCCACAGTACAATGTTCCCTTCCTCACTCAGATTGGGTAGAAATTGAGTCATATTCTTAAAAGTACCAGAAGTCAGATGAGTGCCCTGCTCCCTCTCCTCTGTTACTGGTATTTGAGAATACTGAGTGGTCACTTGCCTTTGCTGTTAAGTCACTGATTATTTTTGGTGACTCTTATTTGACCAAAAGGCAAACGAAAACATTAGTACAGAAAACTGTTTGAATTCTAAATGTATGCTAGTTTTGCTTATTAAAGAATTTTAAAAAACCACTTCTTTGATTTTTGTGGTTGATAGGGTGTTTCCACCCCCATGAGGGACTATTAATTACCCTTTTTCTCTCTGAAGACTCATTTTTTGCTTTTTTTTGCTGACTAATTAGGAGGAGAGAAGCCTGGAAATAGTTGATGGATAGGGGATGAAGGTTTTAGGATAAATTATTAGAGGAATAGTTTGTGGCCTGTTGCTCTTCCAGGAAGTTCTGTGTATGGATGTTTAATTTCTGAGGTCAGCAAGAAACTTTTCCCAGGGAATAGTATTGCACAATTGGCTGCAGATGGGACTTGCTTGTTTTTTCTTTTAAAAAGATTAAGGGAAGGTGAAGAAAGTATAATCTATCTTGACATCAGTAGGGCCTTTCTTTTGATGCTCCATAAAAGGGTACCATGGACTTAGGAACATAACTGTAAGAAGAGTTAGAGAGTACCTTATTCCTCTGCGGTAGATTACTACAAGAGTTCAGGAATTCAATGTTGGAATGCTCCTCTGCTGTCCTCTATCAGGAGGTATTGTGGTCCAGAACACTAGTGGAGCCAGAGAGGCTTTCATTAAATCACCTCACTTCTCCTCAACAAATACCAGCTGGGACTGTTGTGATCCCAAAAGCAGTCAAACCCACCTGGGGCAGATTGAGTTAACTTTGCTTCCACTTAGATTGATCTGTGGCTCTGCTCTGGGTCCGTGAGGCAAGGAAGACATAAAGACAGTTTTTAGGACTTGGGAGAAGAGTATTCCTGAGATCTAGAAAAATTCCTTGGTAATTGCCAGTCGGCTTTTATCTTGTAGACTGCTTTTGACTATCTTGTGGATGTTTTATCTGGGGATTGTTGAATATTTTTACAAAAGTAATTGTTTATCTGAATCTTTGGACAGTGAGTGACCATAGGTGGAACCATGATTGGGACAGGTTGTACAGTATAGTGATATTAATCTTAATTGGAAATTTTCTGCTGTTATACCTCCCTTCAAACTTCCCCCTCCCCCGGGGTGGGGGGAATTTCCTAAAGGGAATAATTTACTTAAATATTTATCAAGTTGCTACTGTGTGCATGCAGCTGGCCAGGTTCTAAGGATAAAATTAACTAAAGTACATGCGCTTGAATAGCTTGCTGTATTTTGGGGAGGTTTTACATGCACATAGATATATAGATTATTGCCCTAAATGTGACACAAATCAGATTAAATGAGGTTAGAGTACAAACAATCGCCTTTCTAATTTTTGTGAAATTTTGCTGCTTTTCTGCCGAACACCAGAAGTACCAACTAACAGAAACAAAAGTTAACTCTTGGATTAAAAAGCCTTCTTTAGGCTCCTCTAAGGCATTTTCTGAGGGTGCTCTCAGTGGCTCTTCATTTTGATTTGCCTGCAGCATCCGATGAATTACCCAGTTATTTCTATATATTGATAACTCAGCCAACAAGCATTTGTTACGTGCCAGGGATTATGCGATGTGCTGGCAAGACGATGCAAAAAAAAAAGAAAACAAAAAGAGTATCTTCCCTCAGGGATCTTACACTCTAATATGCACATACAAGATGCATACTTTTATACAAGGTATAGACAGAAACAGTGCTTCAGTAGGTGTGGTCAGGAAAGGTGAGCTCAGTCTTGAAGGATGCTAGGGACACCCAGAGGTGAGCAGGGAGAGAGGAATGGGGGCTAGCCAGTAGAGAGACTGGGTTTGGGAGATATGTCTTCAGGCATGATGACTGGTCGTGTTAAGAGTTTTGAGGTATTTCATTATGTCACTGTGGTTATCGAGCTTATTGTTCTCCTACTTCTGCAACAGTCTATGCAAGGCCTAAGTTTCTTTGAATTCTTCATATTCACCACTTAAAGAACTTGTGCCAGCACTTTTTGGAGAAAGTTCACTCCAAAAGCTTCAGCTGAAAAAGATGACAGTTCCTCAGGCATGAAAACAAGCCCAAATTTTTATTTCAGAACTATTCTCTTAATATCTGCTATTGAATCGAATTCCAAGTTCAGAAAAAGAATTGAAAATTGCCATTTAATTGTTACAGCAGGATTTACAGTTCTGTGGGTTGCCTTTAGGAGCAAATCTCTCATGACATCCTTTCTATAATGACACGTTCATATTCTGAATAACACTCTCATATCAGTGAAATAGCAATGACAAGGGAAAGCTTGGAAAATATTACTTGATACCCTGTTCCCTGAAGGTGAGTTTTAGAATTGTACAGCTTTGTGGCCAGTGTGCCTACAGTATTTTTGCCCTGTGGGGATCAAAAGACATATAAAAATTTGTTTCTTTCCCTCCACTATTCTTCCTTATTGGAGCACACAGCAGTAGATTTCTCCCTGGTATTCTATAAAATTCCTCCTGGGGGGATATCTGAGTGTTCATAACCTCTCCTCTTCGTCACCTTGCTCTGAACAAGCACTTCAGAGACTTTATTCTCTGTCTTTGTCACTTACCTTAGTAGCTGCTGCTAATTGGTCACCACTAATCTCTTGTGTCTTTTAAAAAACACTTTCTTTATTATGGATCTAACAATTAATACATACAATTTTTAATATACAGAAAGACAATATCTTGTGTAAGAAACTAAGCTCTTATTATGTACAACTTTCAAAAGAAGTATGTGTGTATGTATTAAATTTAAACAAGCTATTAAAGCTTTTTTATCTTCTATACCATTTTTCTAATGTGTATTTTAAAAGTATATATCTTATTGGCATCCACTACTCCCCCAGCCCCCACCCCAGTAGAAAATCCTCTCTTGTAATAAGTACATGTATTTTTGAAATTTTTTACATTTTTAAAATAAATTTTATTTATTTTCAGTGTTCCACAATCACTACCATACAACTTAGATTATTATTTTTCCCTCCCTCGCCACTACCTCCCCCCTCCCTTCTTGAGATGGCATACAATCCTATATAGATTCTACACATATATTCCTATTAAATACACTTTCACTATAATCATGCTGTGTAGAAGAATTAAAATCAGTGGGAGAAATCATCTAACAAACCTCAACATAATACACATACACAAAATAATCTGCTACATTCTGCGATTGAATTCCATGGATCTTTCTTTGGATGTGGAAGGCATTTTGCCTTAGAAGACCATTGAGAATTTTTTTTAAGTCCTTGCATTGCTACGAAGTTCCAGGTCTGCCAGAAAAACTCCTCACACACTGTGGTCATTGCTGTGCGCAAAGTTCTCCTGGTTCTGCTCCTTTCACTCAGCATCAGATCATATAGGTCTTTCCAGGCCTCTCTAGTACTTATATTCTTGCAGAATAAGTTAATGGGCATCTCCGTGAATACATCTCACCCTGCATCTCAGAATTTATTTATTTCTCCACCAAGAGATAGGAGTTATATTTCAACAATCACCTTCTGAAGTCATGATTGGTTAGATGCTTTGGTCAGCGTTTTAAGGTCTTCAGAGTTTTCTTTCTCCCCTATATTATTGTTGTTATGTACTGTAGATTGTTTTCCTGGTCCTGCTCATTTAAGGCTGCATACTTTAGTATATCTTCTCATGTTTCATTGAATTTACCATGTTTATTATTTCCAGTAGTATTCCGTTACATTCAGAGAACATAATTCATTTAGCCAGTCCTCAGTTACCAGGCACCTGTTTTGTTTCAAGTTCTTTGCTACTACGTAAAGTGCTTTTATAAATATTCTTGTGCATATGGACCCTTTTCTTCTCTCCTTGATCTTAGCAGTACATATACACATACATATAGCACAGTAATATTACTGGGGGGGGATGGGAGGGGAAGAGAGATTTAGTGATAAGGTGCGGATTGCTTGGATGTGGTTGAATCAGTTCACAGCTTCACCCACAGTCTGTTTTAGTATGTCTATTCTCACATAACCTCTTCAACAAATGCCATTTTGCTTTTTTGTAATCACTGCCAATATGAGTATGAGATGACTTTAATTTGCATTTCTCTGAGTACTTAGAGATTTAGGCTTAGTTAATTTTTAATAGTTTGTATTTCTTCATTTGAGAGTTTGACTATTCAGCTATTGAAGAATTGTTCTTGTTCTTACATCTGTTTAAATAGCTTGATCAGAAAAAATTAGCTGTGATGATATTATGTAATTTTCCTTTTAATTGTAGCTACATTTATCTTGCTTGTGCAAAAGCTTTGAATTTTTTGTGATCTAAAGTTCTACTTTTTTATCTTTCATATGATTGCATATTTTTTCTTTTTAAATTTTTTTAAATTCTGAATTTAATAAACTGAATAAAATAAACACTTCCATAAAACAGAAAACAAGCATTTCACATGAAGCCACGGATCCGTTCCATATAACTTGCTTTTCCTTTCAGGTATATAAGTTCTACATGGAGCTTTTGAAATCTGTCTAGCTTCTGGCCTTCCTAGGTTAACTGCATCTTAAAAGATGTCTTAGTAATCTTCTTCTTCCATTTATGATTCTCTCCCTTTAAAAAATAAAATAAAAACAAAGCCTTTGTAGGAAGTACACATAGTTGAGCACAACATTGCAGACATTGTCTTTCTCTGAAAAGGTCTCTTTCTGTACCTACCTCTCTTTCTACCAGAAAGGGCCACAGCAAGCAGGCTTCCTTGTTTCTCAGTAATGGATTGAGATGGTTCATATTCTTATGTATTTGTAAAATCTTCGTATATATTCAGTATTAGAGTTTTATCAAAATTTGCTGTGAAGATTTTCCTTCATTTTCCCACTTTAATTCTTAAACTGCAGCTATTACGCTTGTGCAAAAGGTTTTCAATTTTATGTTATTGAAATTGTACAATTTTATCTTTTATCTCTATCCCTTAGATTAGAATTTTCTCCTTAGCCATAATTATGGAAGAGATCTTCTTTCCTTCCATGATTTTTATATGAACTTTTGCATTTGCATCGTTTCTCTGTTTTCTTTTCTCTACTTCTTTGTTTTCTATTTTTCTTTCATCTCTACTATAGCTCCCAGTGTTTGTACAAAAAGCCTACCCTTTTGTTTGTATCAGCTGCCCAGACCTCTTTTTCTTTGACACAGTGAGTAGTCCAGGATAATCCTGTCACAAGTAAGCTTCGTTGATTTCCTTCTTGTCAGTTTTATTCTTTTGCCTCAGAGATGGCCATTTTGCTTCTCAAGTCTTTTTTTTTGAAGGACACCTCTTAACCATTTCTGGCCTGAGACAATACAGAAGAATCCGTACAATAATAATCCTAGCAAGGGAATGGTGCTCAAGCCTTCTCATCTAATTTTTCCCTTTTAGTTCTAGAAGGCTGACCTCCAATTAGAAGCTTTACTATTAATGAGTTTACTTTAAGGTGTTCACTGTTGAATATGTATTATGACAACTTCTTATTCCTTTCGAAAGTGAACCTGTTAAATGGAGTTATAAAATCTTCTACCTCCCAATTATGGTCAGAAAGAAGCCTTTATTTTGATTATTTTCATTTTTAAACTTTTTTTGTATTTTGTTTTCTAGGATACCAAATTGTGGATAATAATGGAATATCTTGGTGGAGGCTCTGCATTAGATCTAGTAAGTATATAACCTTAAGAGTTTCCTCATGTAACATTTTTTTTTAAGGAAGCTTAAAAAAAAAAAGAACCACTTTGACTGTAGTTCATTTCCTTGTGTCCTTTGCAATAGTAGTATTTACATCAGGGACAGCTAGGGGGTGCAGAGGATAGAGCACCAGTGCAGGAGTCAGGAGGACTTGAGTTCAAATCTCACCTCAGACACTTGACACTCACTAACTTTGTGACATTGGGCAGGTCACTTAACCCCAACTGCCTCAACCTGAGTCATCTTCAGTCATCCTGATGAATATCTAGTCACTGGATTCCAATGGCTCTGGAGGAGAAGTGAGGCTGGTGCCCTGCACAGCCCTCCCTCACTCAAAACAAAGTCAAGTGCAAGTCATGTCATTATTTCTCTGATGGCATGGTCTTCTTCAGCAATGAAGGACCAGCATGCACCATTTACATCAGAATGGGGCTCTCAGCCTCCACCAAATTTGCTCTGGACAGAATTGTTCGCTTTAGTTTTTCTATTTATTTCCTTTAACAGGATGATAAATGTTATAAGCAAGTGAACCTATTCCTCAAGAGCTTTTCCCCAGCCTGGTGATCTAAGAGATTTCTTATTTCTCTGATTGTGAAGATCTGGTGATGACAGTGATTCTTATCCTTCATATAACTGATACTCTGTCATTTATTACATATGAGCTTTAGAAGCTCCCACATTTCTGTACTCTCTGAATGAGTTTCAAAATTAAATTGAATAAATAAAATCTTTTATTAAAAGTTGTTTTTTTTTTTTTTTAAAGACCATCTCTTGAAGTAATGGGAAATGCCTAGTTAGGTTATCTCTTGTGCATAGAACTTGGTTACTTGTGTTGTCAGAGCTTATAACTGACATTGGGCCTTACCTTAAATGATTCTTTTGGAGAGTGTAACTTCCTATATATAATCCTTCCTTTAGGTCTTTTTGAGGTTTTTCTAGGAACTGAGGTGAAGATTTTACTAGCAGGGGAAATTCTTAGATAGAGAGTAGCTTGGTGCCTTCTTTGCTACGTGGGTGCTGAGAGTGACTTGCTGAGATCCCATAGTTAAGAGCATCAGAAGAGACTGAATTTGAACCTGGGTCCTCTTTGCTCCAAGACTCACATTCTCTGTCTACTGTACTACACTACTTTTCTTTCGTGAAACATAAAAATATATTGGAGGGTGGGGTTTCACTTACAATTACAAAGATAGGGAAAGTTTCCTAGCTTAAATTAATCATGGTTCTACATGCAAATGTCCAGGAGCAAGTGCCAGTCTTGATTTTCAGCTCAGCTGACTAACCAGTCCTGTCCAGGTGGAGTTCCTCACATCTCTAGTTTGGCAGTCATCAATAGTGTATGTCAGCCCATTTCCCCATCTCTGAACCCATGTGCAGAGCTCTGCCTGCTGTAGGCTCCACTCAGTCCCCTGCAGCGTGCTGTCTTCCCAGGTTTTGACGGGCAGTGAATTAGTTTGTAGTTAGTCGCCTCCCTTACCATATGCTTTCTGCGCATGGACCTGTAGATATGTACCTCAGGTTCCTTCTCCAGAGGACTTTGACTGTCCAGCGTGGACCTGGTACTCCCTTCTTTTACCCTTTTGGAGACGTTAGTGGTTTGAGTGCTTGCCTGCCTGAAACACATGTGCTAGTCATCGGTGCCTGGTTCTGCCCTTTGTGGTGAAGGTAGCTTTTCTAGATCAGGAGATAGGAATATTTTTATTGGACCTCTTTAGCATTCTGGTGAATCTTGTGGACCCCTTAGAATTATATTTTTAAATAATTGAAAGAAATGCTGTTTCAGTTAAAGGTTATTGAAAATAAAGATGATTTCCCCTAAAACCTCCATACAAGTTCAGGGGTGTCTTGAAATCTTTCCATAAACCTCCATATTTAGAACGCTTATCCTATATTTACATCTTGGCCTCTTCTTCTTGGGAAATCACATGGCTTATGACACAGGGGAAGGAGGAAGAACAGATGATTATTTCTTTGATATGGAAAAATCAGGCAGAGTAGGGGAGGTAGAAAATTAATATGAGTTCTGAGAAGAGGTCATATATGCAGAGAAGTCTTGTCGTTTACAAAATATTTTACTTGTAACATTTTGATACAGACAAGGAAATTGAGTTTTTAGATAAAGAGGCTTGTTTATAAACAAACAATTGGGAAATGACAGGTAGAGAATTTAAACTTTTAAATTCATCAGAACCCATAACTCCTTTAGGTGATAAACACAATTTATTTTCAAAAATTATATTTAATGATGTTTAAAAATTATTTTTAAAATAGTAACATCTTTAAATGCAAAGCATCTGAATTATAATTAACCGAAAAAGAGCTGTTGATGTTAGATCTTGTATCTTCTGATAGAATATAAGTTCCTTAAGAATAGAGATGGTTTTCTTTTTGTCTTTGAATTCCAGCCCCTAATACAGCATGAAACAGATGCAGAAATACTTATTGGAGAGTTCATTTGAAAGTCTAGAAGAGTTATAGGATTGTTGTTAAAAAAAAAAATAACATGCTGGAGGAGAGGGAACAAAGTGCCTAACAGACATAAAAACTCCCTCATGATTTGTCCTGTTCTGCTACTTGACGATGATAAACCCCTTAAATATTTTAATATCTTTTTACTTCCTTATTCTCTTGGGAAATGTTCTTAAGGAAAGGTTAGAGTTACAAATTATTCAAATTTTGTAGAATTATATAGACTAATATTTCAAGTTAAAACTTAATTTTTGCTTCTTATAAAATTACTTAAAATTGTTGTTGCTCCCACTTGGCATCATTGGCAAAATTTTCAGATCTCTGGGTTCTGAATGTTTTAGTTAATTGTTAATAGTGATGATGATGATGAAGAGCTTATTGCATGTGTTGTGGACTGAGGTGTTATAAGGTCCCTTCTAGCTCTGTGCTTGTGATCTCGTTTGATCCCGACCGTAGCCCTGTGAGGCAGGAACTGTGAGTGTTGTACCTGCTTTATAGCTGGAGTAATTCATAGCTGGTGTGTATCAGCAGAAGGGATCAAAGCTAGTTTTCTGCTGACTCAAGAGCTGGTACGCTTTCTGCTGCATCAAACTGTTCTGTTTCAGTACGATGTTGATTTAATTATGTTGAATGGATATTGAGGGGCAGCCGTGGTGGAGTGGAAGCTCTCTGGACTTAAAAGACATGGCCAAGTATTTGGCTTGAGATTCAGAGATAAAAAACAGTCTTTTGTTTGATGTTGGGATCAGCTGCGAGGTACCAAGAAAAGAGCAAAAAGGATCTTCCTGACATGTTTGTATCCTTCTGGTCATTTATTGGGAAATCTCTTACTTGTCAGTTTGTTCTTGGAATACATTTGTAGTTAAGACTTATTAAAAATATATAGTTCAAGGATAGCAGTATATCATTTCTTTTTCATGTTTCATTATTTTCTTTGTATTTCTGCCTCTCTTCTCCCTTTCCCTTGGTTGGTCTAGTTGGGGCAGGGAAGAGAGATCTTTAGTCATTTATATTCCCTATAGATTGATACCTCTCAGTTATCAAAATAACCCTTCATATCTCTTCGCTTAGGCCATTACGCCAGTGAATAATCCTACATTGAACTTTATGACTGTACGGAATTAATGGAAAACTGGTATCTGGGTGGGTCACAGCATAGAGTGTTGGGCCTGGAGTCAGGAAGATTTGAGTTCAGATTTGGCCTCAGATACTCGTTACTTTAGTGACCCTGGGCACATCCCTTAATTTCTGTTCTTCTGTTCCACTGGAAAAGGAAAGGGCAAACCACCCTTGATATCTTTGCCAAGAAAACCCCACATGGCATCACAGAGTCAGACATGACTAAACAGCAATACAAACACACTCTTCATTTAGGGGAAGCTAGGTGGCACAGTGGATAAATCTCCTGGCCTGGAGACAGGAAGACCAGAGTTTAAATCTGGATGTAGACACTTAATAACTGTGTGATCCTGGGCACATAACCTTGTTTGTCTCAGTTTCCTCATCTGTAAAATGATCTGCAAAAGGAAATTGTAAACCACTCTAGTTATCTTTGCCAAGAAAACCTCAAAGGGGGTCCTGAAGAGTTGAATGCAACTGAAACAATAGAACAAGATATCTTAATTTTTAATGTCACCTTTTTCTGTCTAAATATCTGGGTAAATTTATTCTCACTTCTCTGTCTCTTGGGTGATCCTATTTGAACTCTTGTGCCAGAGCTGCTATTCACACATTTCATCCTGGAGCAGATGAATTGGCTAACTTACTTAAATCTGTATAGCAACATGACCGAGTAGATAATAACTGCTAGAGTTGGAGAAAACCTTTGAGATCTCCTTCCCCCAAACTTTTCATTTTATAGATAAATTAAGGCCCAGCCTTAATTGAGATTGGGCCTTGCTCTGAGTTGGTTAAATTTTTATGTATGTGCCAGGCACCGTGCTAACTGCTGGAGATACATAAAGAGTCAAAAGACAATCTTTGCTCCCAAGGAGTTTACAGTCTAATGGAGGAGATGGCATGGAAGCAAAACATACAGAGCAAGTATAATACAGGATAAATAGTCAATAGTCATCAGAATGATTGATCACTAGAATGAAGAGGGATTGGGGAAAAGCTTCCTACAGAAAATGAGGTTTTAGTTGGGACTTAAAGGAAGCCAGTAGATTGAGATGAGGAGGAAGAGCATTTCAGACATGGGGATAGTCAGAGAGAATGCCTGGAGCCAAGAGATGGGGTGTCTTGTTCATGGATCAACTTGGAGGACAGTGTTACTCAGTGGAAGAGTATGTATTGAGGAAAGGTATAAAAAGACTGGAAAAGTAAGAGAGACCAAAGTTGTGAAGGACTTTGAACACCAAACAGCACGTTTTATATTTGATCCTGGAAGAGCCACTGGAGTTTGTTAACTAGAGTGTAAGTGCGTGAGATTATTGGACATATACTTTAGGAAAATCACTTAGGTGGCTGAATGAAGCATGAATTGGAGTAGACAGAAGCTTGAGGCAGGTAGACCACCAGTAGTCTATTTAAATAATACTGGCATGAGGTAATGAGGTCTTGTACCGTACTAGTGGCATTATCAGAGGAGAGAAGGGAACGCATTTGAGAGATGTTATTAAGGTGAAATTGGCAGGCTTTGGCAACAGATTGGATGTGTGGGGTGAGAGAGTAAGGAGCCAGGATCATTGAGGGACTAGGAGGATGATGGAGGATAGTGGAAAGTAGGAGGCAGGGAGGGAGTTTAGGATGAAAGACAGAGTTAGGTTTTGGACATGTCGAATTTAAGATGTCTAGCAGACATTCAGTTATAGGTGTCTCAAAGGCAATTAGAAATCCAAGATTGGAGGAGAAGTTAGGGCAGGATAGGTAGATTTGAGAATCATTAGCACAGAGGTGGTAATTAGATGAGTGCTAAAGAGATCATCAGATGAAATACTATTAGAGGGAGAAGAGAAGAGGACCCTGAGGCATACCAATGGTGAGAATGATGTGGAAGGGGAACCAACCACGAATATCAAGGAAGAAAGTGTGAGGAGAATGCAGCAAGGTGGAGGAGAAGGAATATTGAGGAAAGGCTATTGGGTTTGACTTTGAAGAGATCGTTGTTAACTTTGGAGAATGATTAGGTCGGTAGCCATTTTAGAAGTGTTTGATACTACTCCTTAAGAGATTTCCAGTTCCACTCTCCTCCCCTCAAGCAGAATTCTTTTCAGATTATTTATTAAATAAATTATATCAAATAATAATTTTTAGACTTGTGGATAGAATATTCAGTAAAAATAACCAGCATGTGTCTAGTGCTTTAAGGTTTGTAAAGCATTTAATTATTAAATCTTTAATCTTCATAACAGCTCAAGGAGGTAGGTGCTATTATTGTTCCCAGTTTAGAGATGAGGAAACTGAGGCAGACAGAGGTTAAATGATTTATCCAGAATCACACAGCTAATACATCACTGTTGCTGGATTTGAACTTAGGTCTTCCTGACTCCAGGTTCAGCACTCTCTTTATTTGGGAAACAGAAATCACTATTGAAGTCACTCTGTCACTTAGCTTTGGAACCTCACTGAGTCTGTACAGTGGGAGTAAAAGGTGGGTGCTGGGCTATATGGTCTGAAAACGCCCTTCCAGCTCTATAGTGCTGTGCTTGATTTGGAGTATAGTAGGAAATATGCTGGATTAGGAACCA
Organism: Bettongia penicillata ogilbyi; assembly: GCA_023548195.1. NCBI lineage: Eukaryota > Metazoa > Chordata > Mammalia > Diprotodontia > Potoroidae > Bettongia > Bettongia penicillata. The sequence continues at coordinate 1,672,928 of JAJHZJ010000121.1, read as the reverse complement.
GCCTAGAGTTGAATCGCAGCTTTCATTTACTACAGCAAGGCACTTACCCTTTCTGTACCTCAGTTTCCTCATCTATAAAATGAAATTGAACTAGACCGTTTCTGAGACTTTGAGACAGAAGAAGCAAGGTCACATGATCAAAGTTCTGGAACGCCTGTTTAAACTCAGGAGAGATTTTGTTTATTCAGAGGTTAATAATGATTGAACTCCGAAAACAAGTGAAGTGTTTTCTTCATGCTGACAGAGCAAGTGTGTGAGCTCCCAATGTGCCTGATGACCATTCTTGTCATTTATATATAATTAATACATATGTATGTAGCTCATTATTTACATATGTAATTCTGCTATGGCGATAAGTATATGTGTTTGACCCTTTCAGAAACTTTGCAGTTTAATTCCTATGATTTTGCTTTGTGTGATTTTTATAGAGACCTTAAAAATCAGACTTTATTTTATCATGATAGATAGGTCTTAGCTTATAGCAACAACAGTAGTGATAATAACAGTAATATATAGTGCTTTATGGTTTGGCACATGCTTTCTTTAAGCACAACTTGGGGTGGGTTCCATAGGTTGTCTCTGCTTTTTTTCTTAGGCCAAACTTGTGATTTTCCTCCACCAATGCAGATTGACACCTTTTTTATCCTGTTATAATCTTAGAAAGTTGCCTGGACCATTGAGGTATGAAGTGACTTGCCCATATTTCTACACAGATGAGCCTTGAACCCAGCCTTCATGACTCTAAGACTAGCTCTGTGTGCTCTGACATTATGCTCATCTATCTAACTAACAATTTCCTATCTCTCTTTTCACTGTTATTTTAATGATCAAGTCTACTCTTCTCTTCAGGTTTAACAGTCATTTCTAATAGATGAACACTTTAGGAGGAAGTGAGCTTAGAGATTGTTCAGTATTGAGTAAGCACATAAGATCTTCATAAAGCAGAATTACCATCTCAGTTCCTGAATTCTTGCTTTGAATTATTGAATGGCAGTAAATTGAAGCTCAAACACTGAAACTAGAGACTGAAAAGATTTTAGCTGATTAATGGATCAATCAGTATTTCTAGAAGGGCGGACTAAGTGACAGCCTGGGAGGCTAATTGATAAAGCTCCCTGCTGCTCTCAATGATCACTCTTAGTCAGGAGTTTCGGGCCAGGGCATGTGACCAACTGAAAAATGAGTATTCTCACAGCTTTGCACAAAGGAGGCAAAGGAAGCAACTTGCCCAGAACGCCTTCGTGAGGGCAAGGATTGCTTGTGAACCTGTTTTAAGTGATTAGTTTCTTTCTGATGTTCTGCTCCCTCGAAGTGACAGTAATGTAAAACATAGTCTTTCTTGTTCTACACCACATAAGAAAACTTGGGCTGTCATCATAATTTTAATTTTTAATAAACCACACATTTTGAGTGTGCTGTTTCAGTATACCTTTGCAGATGAATTCAGTAGAAGTATTTGTTAGGTTTTTTTCCCCCTCTCCCAAAGAATGATATCATCAGAAAAAGTTAAATTGACCAGTTAACTTTGTACTTGAATTGAACTACGAAAATGTGGGTCATGTAGGCAACTCAGGGTCATTTCATCCAGTTAGTTCAACTGATCTACTTTGGTACTTCTCTGTTGTTTTGCATGCTATTTGACTATTTCCTTACTCATCATTAGAATTAGCAACTTCATCAGAGACTGGAAATAGGAGCAGGTAAAATTCCTGCAATATTTATTACTTCCTGTAATTACTCCCATTTATGGAACATTTAGTATTTTCCTCACAGTGATTGCATGAAGTAGGTTATACAAATATTATACCCATTTCATAGATAAGGAAAGTAGTGAATTGGAGAAGCTTAAGAGCTCATGAGAACATAGCTAGTTTTGAAGCTGGAATTTGAACCAAAAGTTTCTTGATTCAAGTCCAGCACTCACTGCATTATATCACACTGCTTCATACAAGTTTTGACTTGTTTTGATGGGGGAGGAGATTGGAACCATAGTCTCCAGTTCAATTATGGTTTTGCCTTCTGTAACCATAAGTAATCCATTAGTGAATTGGGTACAGAATAAGCACAGTATTTCAAACTGATAGATGGTAGAATTACTATTTAAAGTTTTCTTTTTGGTATAAACTAATATTCAGAGTGGAACCAGTTAACTTTTTACTATTCAACAAATTTAAAATAGGTGAAACAAAGCTGAAATAGTAGAGAATGACTAAGAGCTGACTTGTGCAATGCCTTTCTTATAACAAATCACTGACATTTCGCCTCAGTTCCAGAGGTAAAATAATGTAGAAGATTGAGAGAGCAAATGAGTTATTTGCTGATATAGCCATACCTTCCATAAATCAAATTATACCAGAATCTAGATTAGTATGATTAGCTAGAGTTCAGATTCTGGACTCCCAAGCAAAACATTCAATAACAGCTCCATCTTGGTTAATTGCAAAATGGGTTTCCATTAAATGTTGCCTTGTGGCTATCAGAGTTCATAGCTTTGATAGGAGGCAATTATCAATAGGAAAGAAAACCACAATATCTGTGAAATTATAATATACAGCAATTAAAAACTGATTCTGTTTTTTAAAAAAAATTTGATTTATGCTTAATTTTTCAGGAACACATTGTATAGTACAAAGTAGGCCTCTCTTTTTCCTTGAGGAAAGATGTGGAGTATATAAATAGTCTGTGTTTATTCACCCAACTGTGGATTTATCAGTAATACATTTGACCTTACAGTGAATATTTTGCTTTCATTTCTTCCTGGCTTTATTGCAGATTCTGTTTTTACTTGAGTTAAAAGTACACAGAGTATTGGGTACTTTCATTCACTGAAATGTGCTAAAATATGTGCAAAACTATAAGGGACCAGTACTGATAAGTAGTGACCATATTTTAAAAATACAAGTAAAGGCATCTAGTCTGCATACAGACTCTACTGGTTATTTTGTTGAAGGTGAACATTGAATTGCTGGGTCTCTCCATTTCCCCAAACCCTTATCGCACCTATGTCATTGTCTCCTTGTTTCATGGTCTGTGATGTCCATATTTAGGTTTTAGTCCTACTTTCTCAAGAAATAATTTAGATAATTAGTGGAGATTTTACTTCTTAGTTCTTCACATTTGGATTTTATCACTGACCAGCCTGGATCTGGTCATTAATATTTTCTTATTTTTCTCTCCTCTGATAAATGAGTTGACATTGCTTCCCAGGATCAAGAAGAATACTGAGAAAATTAAGGAAACTATTGATAATTCTAAGAGGTGAAGGAGTCTATCAAGGACAAAGTATTATCATCACAAATAATAATAAGGACACAGAAGTGTTACAGTACTAACTAGAGTTTTTTAGACACCCCTTCAACCTCCAAAGCCTTTGAAAATTCCTGATTAATTTCCTTGTTATCCTCTTTCAGTTTCTTTTTGGTCAGTGAACATCCCATGAATCCATAATATACTCTAAAGTACACATAAAACATGAAGCATGGTGGTGCAGTGGCTAGAGTACTGGGTCTGGAGTCAGCCAGGCCTGAGTTTAAATCCTGCCTCAGACAATCAGTGGTTGTGTGACTCTTGAGAGGTGATAAATAGCACCTACCTCCCTAAGTTATAAGAATATTTGTGAAGCGGTTTAGAAACCTTCAAGCATGTATAAATGCAAGCTATTTGTCTTCACCGTCACCATCATCATTATATGGCGGTCATGCTAAATGTGTATAGTTACTACTTGCCCTGTAGGGAACAGTAAAGGTAATACTATCTGAACCATTCTCAAGCCTCCCTTCAGGCTTAGTTGAGCAGAGGGCCTAAATAGCTTCTTTTCCTTGAGTTATTTTGCTTGAGCTTCTTTAGCCTTATTATAAATCTGGGTTTTTCTTTGTCTCTGTCTCCTCCCACCCTGCTCAGCTCTCTACAAGTTCTGTTACCGTAGCTCCAAGTGTGTGGACAAAAAGGAGGCCATCCTTGTGTAGACAAAACGTTCAGATGCTTGATTTTTAAAACATCCCCCCCGCCCAACCTTTTGGTGTGCTGCAAACAGTAAACTATGTTTTCTCGTGGCTTTTTCTTTTTCAGCCCACAGTTATTTTTATTTAGCACAGAAGATTCATGTTCCTTTTTTGTAGGATGACCAAAGGTGGTAGGATTCAGCAGAGCTCCTTGAAAGGCATAAGATAGGCCATTTGAGTTTTCCTGACATGCCTTGATTTCCTGGGCTTCTTGTCTTAGGGCTCTGCCTCTTTGGGCTTTGAATTCTACCTGTTCCCCTCTTGTGCGGCATGATGAACCAGAACTTAATATAAGTTTGCAGCAGATCCGGGTGTAGGTCACTGAAACCACAGACCTAAAAATATATTTTTATTTCCTCTCTTCTGGTCTGAGGCTGACCATCCCCCTTAGTAGCCTATTGAGAACATTTGCTGGGGCAAGACAGGGAGCCACTTACACCACTTTTTTCCTCTATTAAATTTTTTGATAAAAGGTTTATTGAGGTAGAAAAGGGTTTTACATATACTTTCTCATCTGGAAAACAGAAATGATAATTGCCTTCCTTGAGAGCTGCCTTGAGAGTTCAGAATGCCTCTTACTTTTCCTAGCTGTATGACCCTAAGTCTCTCAGACTCTAAGTTGTAAAGCAGAAATTCCTTGTCAGAATTTCTATTTACTACTGAAATGATAGGTATGTTTGAAACATGTGCATGTGCCATATCCCTTTGTTTTCTGCAGTTTCTTAAAATTCTATAGAAACATGAACCACTGCGGTTGTTGTTTACAAGTTTTGTGGGGTCTGATACATTACTTTCCCCCACTCCAGGTAAATTATTTTGTGATTGAAGATGTCATTTTAATGACTATCACCAATTTATGTTTCTGATAGCTGGAACCTGGTGCTCTAGATGAAATTCAGATTGCTACTATATTAAGAGAAATCTTGAAAGGACTTGATTATTTGCATTCAGAAAAGAAAATTCATCGAGATATCAAAGGTAAGAAAAACATTTTGCTTTTTACTTCCTTAAAATTTGGAGTAACTTATCAAGCAGCGGAGAACCAGAACTTGAGTGTGACTCTCACAGCTCTGCAGCTCTCTCTGTTTTTAGCAGAATCTTTTTTCAGCTAATGAGCCTTGCATTCTATTCCTCTAAGTGCAAAGCATCGTGCTGGCTTTTGGTGGGAGAGAGAGGTGATATGTGGTATAAAGATCTGTACGTATAAAAATGTGTAACAAGTGATCCCTGTCATTAAGAAGCTTTATAGGTGAATTGGAGTATCGACTCCATAGCTCTGAGAAATAACAGGAGGCCCAGAATTGAATAGTTCATGACAATGTTACACAAGATGTCACAAGGCAGCCCATGTTTTTGTTTTCTAGCTGCAAATGTTCTGCTCTCTGAACAAGGGGAAGTGAAACTTGCCGATTTTGGAGTAGCCGGGCAGCTGACAGATACCCAAATAAAAAGAAACACCTTTGTGGGCACCCCATTCTGGATGGCACCTGAAGTTATCAAACAGTCTGCCTATGATTCAAAGGTAAGATCAGAACAAAGCTTTATGTAACTTCTAGTGATGCCCTCTTTTAAAGCAGGTCTTGAAACAGACTGAAAAAGTAAATACCTTGTTCTGAATCTATCAAAAAAAACCAAAAACACAACCAGCCACTGAGATGGCCCCTCCCCCCCTACACACACACACACACACACACACACACACTTACACACTCATACTCTCTCACACACACTCACACTCTCTCTCACACACACTCACACACATTCTCACACACACACACACATTCTCACACACACACTCATACACATACTTACACACACACTCATACTCTCTCACACACACTCACTCTCTCTGTCACACACACTCTCACACTCACACACACACCCTCATACACACACTTACACTCATACACACTCACACTCTCTCTTACACACACTCACTCTCTCTTACACACACTCACACTCTCTCTCACACATACTCACACACCCTCATACACACACTTACACTCATACACACTCATACACACTCACACTCTCTCTCACACATACTCACACACACTCTCTCTCACACACACTCTCTCTCTCGCCCTCTCCCTCCCTCTCCCTTTCTCTCCTCTCTCTCCCTCTCCCCTCCTCTCCCCCTCTCCCTTCCTCTCTCTCTCTCTTTCCCCCCTTCTCTCTCACATTTCTCACTCACTTTAGATCTCTAAAGCTCTGTTTTGGTTTTGATCTCACCCCCCGTTTTCCCCTTTTGTCATTAAAACAAAATAACCATTTTTGTCAGCATTTGCCAATCTCCAGACCTGGTAGCTTCTGTATCTGATGACCTAAATCTTTTATGAAATGAGCCTGGGAAGAATTTGAAAAATCTTTAGCTAAACTAAGTCTCAACAGTGTTTAAAAGAATTGTTATTTTGAATAGCTATACCCACTTCCTGTGTAGCTTGTGGAGGAAAGTTCCAGTTCATACAGGAGCTGTTGATTTTCCCCAGAGAGATATTATTTTTCTGTCCAGCTTAAAGCTGTACTAAAACATCTGAGGTATTAGAAACTTAAAAAAGTTATCAGTTTTATGTGGTAGAAGGTCTGATACACATACTTAGATGAATTCGATAAGGTTTTATAGTAATGCATACTTCTTGGGCATTGTGGTGCATCCATCCATAAAGATATTTCTCTAGCAGTGCAGTATGTGACCTTTCCATGTCTTCTTATTCTGTGCTGTTTTTGTCCAAGTATCTTTTCCTCTATTGAAGGCCTACCTAATATGCTAAAGGCTTTTTCCCCTTAGGTCTTTTAAAATTATAGGATCATAGCATTATAGATTTAGAACCAGGAAGTTCTAGACCCCTAGAAGCCATCTGATGCTTGGGTAGCACTGCATACCTAAGGATATTTGTCTATTGGCCCACTTTTTTGCTCTGAATGGCACATGTTCCTTCAGACTGAACATTTCTTGGTGATGTCCTTTATGCCACTCCTGGTAAACATGATGTTCCTGGCAGTATGCTGTAGCAATCTATTTGTCTGCCATTAGTCTTTTTCTCTCTTTATTGAACTACTCACAATCGTGATTCTTTATAAATGTTGAAAGGTTTGATGATCACTAAGCATGTAGCATCACTGAATAGGATTGGCGGGGGGGGGGGGCAGCGAGAGGGGATTAGGAGTGGTCCAGGTGTGGGATTTACTGGTGTGGGAAACTCCTTTTCTCAATGAAGATCAGTAGCTATTCTCCAAGACAAGATCTTGTAAAGCGGATACTGAGAAATCAAGTGATTTGCTGAAGGACCAGAAGCTAAGTTTTCCTGACTTGGAGGCCATCTACCACTGTCCATGATTTCATGTCTTGCTGTATGAACTATTCTAAAGTATTTCTTACACTGGAAGAATGTTAGTGTTAAAAAGGGGGAGAGATGTGCTACATATAGCAGCTTGGGATGTGAGTAGTGCTGTGCTGTTTCCCAAATACAATCTAGCCCATTCTCTTCTCTTTTTTCAGTTTTGGGCCCCAGCTCATTGTTCATTTGTAGGCATACTAATGACCTTATTTGATGACTATGTCTCTTAAAGCTAAAAAAGCTTTCTTCATCCATTTTATTTCTCTTGAGTCATTTTGAATGTCATTGAAGAGATCTTGGGGCATGACATCTATCACCATCACAGTGTCATCTAAAAACAAATGTACATGGAGGACATCATAATATAAAAGAGAAGGCTTCCAAAAAAATAACCTGTAAGAGATTCATCTTCCAGGTAGATTCTGTATAACCCATCTTCTATTACTGTGGCAAGCACATTTACTTTGAGTTTCTTTTTAATCTAAAAAATGAGAGGGTGGGACTAGATGACCTGCCTCTGAGGTCTTTTCCCAACTTGAAATCTAATATCCTATGAGCTTCTAAGACTCCCTGTCCTGTTTTATGTCTCACTTAGTATTGAAGGAATCACTGAACGAAGTTCTATCTGTGCTTCTGGCTATCAGGGAGTCTCATGTAGTTTAACTTCTGTGTAAGAGATGCCTTCTGGGAGAAGCACCCTTATAACTTTATCTGGCTTTTCTCAGGTTAGGGCCTTTTTTTTCTTTTCTGATTAACAAACAGTGGGGATCTCAGCTGTGTGATTAGAAGTTGTCTCCTATAGGAAATCACTTGAAAAATTCTGCCATTTCCCTTCTTTTTCATATTTTCATCAAGATTATTGATATACTTGGAGATCATTTTCAGAAAGATATCATTGGAAGGAGAAAATAGGACTAAGAGTATATAGTTTCTGATGTCTCCTCAATCTTTTAAAAAAGTGGTATTTAAATAGTCTTTTTTCTAGTCCTCTTTCAGATAGCTTGAAAATTCATCACTCAGTGTTTTAAAAGATTCTGTCTCCATCCTAGATTTCTTCTGTATTTAGCTGGTCTGGGTGCTTCCTCAGCCTTAATATTGCCAGTTCCTCATATTCTCATAGTACGTTGGGGACTGAGGCATTAGGAGTCCAAATGTAGTAATTCTGTTTAAAAGCCTTACTTCACATTTAAAGGGATATGGAATTTCTTCATTATGGTCAGGCTTTCATCAGAGCAATTCTTAGGTATGGGAAATAGTTCGTGTTCTCCAGGGTCTCATTAGGACTGGGAATGATTGGAATTATGGCCTATTCTGGAAAAGCTTTTTGATGAAGTGTCTTAATCTTGTAGATGTTAAGTGTCATTTTCATTGCCTTATGGATCTGTTGACTATTATTTGATGGTCTCCTTCATTATGTGTAATCTTTTTGGTGAAATTTCTCTTTATTATTTTAAAGGCACATTTATTATTTAAGTGCATTTAATGTTTTTGCTGAAATAGGCTCTTAATGATGTTCTCATCACCCATTATCTTTAATAGTTGACCACACTCAATATTCCCATAAATTCCTTACCAATGTTAGATAAAAAATGTAGTGCATTTTTCCTATCCAACAAATCATCCTTACTGAACTGCTTTGCCTTTATCAGTCTCAAGACTTTGGGCTGCCTTTATATGCTTTTCCTTTAATGCTGAAGAGTATGCTCTCTAAGCTGAGGCTTTGATCAAAGTGAAGTTTCTGGCTGCCCCAGGGGTCTGGGAGGAGACAGTTGAGGAAAATTGTGATGGGACAAAGCCAGCCCTTAATTATCTAAGCCTTGTATGCGTCAGAACCACACATAATTAGAAACCCCGGTTTACCCATGGATTTTATCATAAATGATATATTTTTCTTCACATGTGAACAGTGATGGTAACTAGGCCTTTTTTTGGTTGTTTTTTTCCTTAAATGGTGATGGACACACACACTCACATCCACACCCACACCCACTCACTCTGATTTCCTTCCCCTTATGGTCATTACTATACATTGGTGAGGTGGCTGCCCAGGGTTTAGGAGTACATAACCATGGCCATGAAACAGTTGTGCTACTGACCTACAGTGAGACCCTGTGTCTCATGAGCACACTGTTCTGACCTGCTGGGCTGACCTTCCCTGTACATAAGATACTAATAAACACCGAAGTTGGCTAAGAATTGATTTTTCTAATTCTTTTAATGAAAGATGGCAAACAAATGTGCAGTAAATGTGATTAATTTGAAGGGTGTCTGTGTAATCCACTAGCTATAATTTTTTAAAAGAATTGGATGAAGTGACTCATAGCTTCTCTTTTTTCCCTCTTGGCCTATTTTATACATTAATCATTCTTTCCTTCTTTTTAAGCTGCTTAGGACGAAAACGTATTAGCAGCCAGATGGTGCAGTTCTGATAGTCTTTTTACTTTCCGATAATTTTATTCTTGTTCCTTTAAGATTTTTTTGGTACATGCTTTTATTTTTTTTAATAAGCTTCCATTATTTTCTCCAGCTTTTCTCTGTGCATCTCATGAACTGTGACACAGGGATATCCAAGAGAATGAAAAGGTCAAGGGTGCAGTTTTCACTGATATTGTGAAGACTAATGACCACCAAACCCCTTTGCAGCCTAGACCTCAAAGTACCCTGTAGAATACCAGCAAACCTCCCCGAGTTTTCCCAGCTGCACAGTAGAGTGCGGGTAGCTCCCACACCTTTGTTTTTGGCCTGCTGCGTTTTCCTTTCTTGGAAGTCTGTTCTGCCAGATGTTGGACGCAGCTTGAGCCTCTTTCTGAGCTGCAGTCCCACCTTCCAGCTACCTTCTGGCCTTCTTCATCCAAGTGCCCTGTTACTCACTACTTTGAATTAACACACCTGAACCTGAGCTCATCGTCTTTCCCACTGAAACTTGCCCCCCTCCTTGACTTCCCCTTCTTTAGGTGACAGCAGATCTTCCTCCAGCTCATCTTTCCCCTTCACCCCATCTTCCACATTTAGTTGCTTGCTGCGTATTGATTTTCTCTCCCTGAATCTTCCTGCTCTGTCCCCACCTGTCTACCTCGAGGTAGAGGTATATTCTCTTAAATATGTATGGAAGTGTCAGTCTGAATGTCTCCCCTTAAAGACTCACCCTGCTGCCTCCATCCCTTGGACAAGACCCAGAGTCTCCCTTCTCATAAACTACTGCCACACTTTTTCCCTTCTGCACATATGGAACTGTTATTCATCAGGTTAAAAACCTTGGGTGACTTTCCATCTGTTCTTCTACTTGAGGACTTCAGTGTACATGCAGGTGTTTTCTCAGATGCCCTCCTCAACCTCTAGTTCCTCAGAGTGTATAAAGCTCACCTCCTCGGCTGCACACAGGCCCTACCTTTGCTCCTGCCGTCAGCCACACGGTTTGTCCTTCTGCGATCTAGAATTCTTAACTCTCTATCATTTCATCTTTTTACTAATACTTGCAAACAGCTGCTTGGTTTTTTGTTTTTACCAGGGATAGATGACTCATCAGGTTTAAATCAAGCTCCAAAAGTTTATCTCAAGTTTTCATCCTGCTTGCTTAGACCAAGAGGCTTGGGAAGTACTCTATAAGGGTTGATGTCTCAACCGATGTTTCTCTGTCTTTGTAGACATCTTGTGTGGTCTGTATTTTCACCTCTTCAGAGGTGATCCTATGTAAGCCAATGGGAAACTTGAAGGCTATCCAGATAACTAATTTAGCACCAGCAGCAGACCCTGAAAGGCGGCAGGATTTGTTTTCCTGCTCACTGATAGGCTTGGTCCTAGAGCCACTTAACTGCTTGTAGAATCACATTCAGACCTTACAAGTTGACTCTTTTTTTAAATCAGATTCATCCTTCCCCTCCTTCCCTGGGTTTGAAGAGGTCTAGCTTTCACAGTCTGTGCTCTCCTTCTTCCTTCGCTGCCTTCGGCTTCACAGATAATTCTCCATTTGTCTCTATTTTATGGAAGGGAACTTAGAGAACCCAGGAAGTTGTATCATGAGCGAGGTTTCATTATAGAGAAATTAAGTCACTCAGTCAGAATGAGGACTTGGCATCTGTCCTTTAGTGTTTTTAGAGCTTTCAACATCTCTCTTGAATAAGAAGGAATTAACATAGTTAAATGCTGGGCAGTTAACTCTCCTGAAGGAGTGGACTTCTCTTTGATAAGATTAAGAGGCTTTCTAATACTGGTTATCTGTCCTAGGTAGGGCACGGCTCTTTTTTTTTTTTTTCCTTCTCCTTATTATTTGAATCTGTGTTTCTAAAGTTGACCCCAGTGATATGCTTGGCAGTGGTATTGTTGCCCTCAGGCCCATGTATTATACATTACATGGTGTGTGTGTGTGTTGTGTGTGTGTCTGTGGGTCTGTGACAGAGAGAGAATATATAAACTTCAGTTACTTCTGGCAAATAGGAGATTCTAGCTCTCCCCAGCCAAGCCAGCATTGTCACTGAGAGGCAGAGAAAAGCTTATTCTTCTTATTCAATAACCATCAGAATAATGTGGTAAGACACTGGGATTTGCAGCCAGAACATCTGGGTTTACTTTTAACCTCTGCTCCCTACTCCAGCTCACAACAGGTTATAAGTCACTTCTTGTGGGGCCTTGGTTTTCTCTTTTTCAGAATGATGGAGGGGGCTAACAGTTTGGGATAATCTCTCAAGATCCTTCCAGCTCTAGAACCTAAGCCCAAAGCCTGTCCTTTCAGGAGGATGTAGGTAGGAGTCATGATAGGAGGAAATTATGTAGTTTCTCATTAGCTGTTGAATGTGAATGTGAATTCTTAAGTTGACCAACAGTAGGTGATATAAATGTGATGTGGGTCACGTTCAACTCACTTCCTTTTTCAGGTTTCTTGATGTGGGGGATTGAGAACCTGGAAGCCAGCAGTCCTTGGCTTCAGATTCTGCCTCTCACGTACATTGGTTCATGAATGCTTAGGTGGTCATGCACAAGCTCTCAGTGCTTTGCAGGGAAGGTGCCTCCCTACGTTGGTCAAGGGAATTTTCTCATCTGGGAGTATCCTTTATTAATGAGATCACATGCCCAGTTCCTATTACAGGACCAGTTCTTAGCAGTTTTTAATTGCCTCCTTTTTTCCCCCATGGAAGTTTTCCTTCCTGTTCAATTTTGTGCCTTCTCATTCTCTTTATGTGGGAAGTTCAACAAGAGAAGTGGCCCCTTCCCCTTCTCCATCAAGGGTCAGTATTGGCCACCTTCTTTTTCTAAACTTATTTCTTCCGATAGCTAATAGATTACATCTGATGACCCAATTTACGGGGGTTACAGGTGACTCCCAAACACTTCTGCTGAGGATCTTTTAAATGCCTACTGTGTGCCAAGCAATGTGCTAAAAACTTTACAGATATCCCATTTTACACTTGAGGAAACTGAGCTAGATAGCAGTGAAATGACTCGCAGGGTTACACATCTAGTTGAGTGCCTGGAGCCAGATTTGAATTCATGTCTTGTTCACTCTAGCACCATTATTCTGTGTCCTGGATCACATAACTGCCTCCTTCTGATCTCTGCTTTTGGGTGACTTTAGCAGTAAAATTTTCATCTAGTGAATTGAAGTATGCTTCTCTGTAGCTTCTGTCGTCTGTTGTAATTTCTCTCATTTTCTTCTGCAGCCTTCAACAGTCCTCTGAGCTTGGCTGTGCAGCCTCCTTCTTATCTTGGTTGCCCTCCTTGGGACTTATTTCAGCTCATCATTATCCTTAAAATGTGGTGCTGAGGACCGAACCCACTGTTCCGAATGAGACGTGACATGTTTGCTTAACTAAACTGTCTTTGTTGAGCTGGCCAAGTGGCAGCCGTGACCGCTTTCCAAAGATACCAGTGCTCTTAGTATGTCTTTCTCAAGCTACTTCTACCCAGAATGAAAATGTCATCCATATATGCCTTCAGTCCCTGAAGATTGTTTTGTGTTGCAGGCAGATATCTGGTCCCTGGGCATAACAGCAATAGAGCTGGCTAAAGGAGAACCTCCCCATTCGGAGCTGCACCCCATGAAGGTGTTATTCCTCATTCCAAAGAACAATCCGCCAACACTGGAAGGGAATTACAGCAAGCCCCTCAAAGAGTTTGTGGAGGCCTGTCTAAATAAGGAACCAAGCTTTGTAAGTTTTATCAGTGGGTCTCTCTTGGAGCGTAAAGAATGCATTCATGCTACTCGGATTTATTTTGTTTAATCACAGAGAAACTTCAGTATGGAAATACTTCCATTAGATAAACATTAGGTCTTGGGATCCCAAATTTTTTAAATGACATTATGGAGTCAGGAAGAAATCGCAGCCAACTGTGAAAATGCTTTCATCTAAGTTAGGTGTGGGGGTGGGAGGGTGCACACATTTCGGCATGCCAACCACCAGAATATCTTAAATATTATATGAGAAGAGCACATGAACTTTTTCTTGGAGTTTTTCCCCACAGACTTTTAAAGTGACATCAGAAAAAAATCATTTGGAGGTGAGTCTTGTTGTCCAAGCGTGTTGAAATGCCCTTTAATGAGAGAATGAGTCTGAACATAACATTAAAGTCTAAAGTCCTTCTGTCTCAGAATTTCTGAATAGAAACATTTCAGTTCCAGTCAATTATAATTTTGAATATGCTTCCTGCATTCTTGCAAAGATGCACGTATTTTAAAAGTCTTAATTATTACCTCACCCATTCTTTGAAAATCTTAGCCTAGATTTCAGTTGTCTTTTCACAACTTTCAGGAAAATCTGTTGTGTTCCTGTTTCTGTGACTGAGAACTTGAAACCGTTGACTTTTTTTGAATTAAAGAATAGATTAGGAAACTAAGAGAGAAGTTAAATGACTTGCCCAAGATCACACGGACAAGTTTGAAAGCTGGGATTTGAATCTAGGTCTCATGCCTCTAAACCCTGTGCTCTTTCCGCCATGTGCTGCTGCTTGTGCTCCTTTATAAGAGGAGGTTCACAGGACAGAAAGCTGTGAGGAAGATTACTATTGCCTCTGCTTTTTGTTTGTTTTCATTTGATAGGATTGGTCCCCTTTGATAGATGGCAAAATTGAAAACCTGTGAACTTGACCGTTGGTAGGCAAGTGAGAGACATTGCCATTCTTTATGGCATGGAATGTATTGCTTTTTTTAAGTCTTTGGACACATCCTATCAACAGTTTATTTTTATTACTAGCAGGTTCAGAACAACATATCAGGCCTAATGTATATTTTCCTTTCATTTTTGTCTTCTGTTAACTATTGTTCACCTTGTTAAATAGCCCTTTCTCTCCCTACCCAATTTGTGACTGATTTCTATATGTAAAATTGTTTTTTTGGTTGTTTTGCCTTTTAATGCCTTTTACATCCAGGTCCTCCGTTCCTGGATCCTGATGATGCTTTTTCTCTCCTGGATTTTGATCCCCAGTTTCAGGCTGGAAAATAATTGTATTAAACATAGAAAATCCTAAAAATAATATTAAAATTTATCAAGAGCAAATTGTGAAGTATTAACAATGTTTTAGCAGTGTCAAAGCAAGTGAGAAAAATGATAGCTAAGTAGGTTTTTATGTAATTGCTTTCAGTTTCAGCTTGCCTTAAAACAAGAGAGAAAAAAACTTGAATATAATTGGCTCTCAGAAGGGTGGATGTGTTAGATTCTTCTCTCTTCTCCTTCTTTGCCCTTTTCCTCTCCTTTCCTTCCATTCACATTTAATTAGAGGTAGAAAAGTCAAACAACACTGATGATTACATAGTTTTGGCTTAACTTTGCTCCAAATTAAGGTGTTAAGTACAGGAGGCTGGTATTTTAGATGGAGTTTGGGGTTTAACAGCATAAGATGATACTATGTAGAGCTGGAAGAGACCTTAGTGCTGATCTGGTCTTCCCCCCTCTTTTTACAGATGAGGAAACAGGCCTAAGAGAGGTTAAGTGACCTGTCTGTAGGAACATGAGTCATGAGTAGCAGAGCTAAATCCTCTGACTCCAAAAGCAGAGCCTATGTGCACGTTACACGGGCGCCTTCCACTTACGAGTCCTGAGCTTTTTAGCTCTTAGTTGTAAAATGGAGCTCATCTTAATTTTCTCATTGACTTCTGTCTTAAGATGTAAAGCATGGATTGTTTCAGTGTAGTAGGGCATGCTGACACCTTGTCAGAGACCAAGTGAGGGAAAAATGAGCTAACAGGATTGATAAAGCCGGAAACTAAAATGTCTCTATCTCTTCTTCAGGTAATGTACACTAAACTCTCAATCTCATAAGATTGATATTCTTTTTGTTGGGTTGCAGGGAATCAGCAGTTGTAGATACTTATTGATCTGACTTTGATTTGACCCTCCTGTAAATTAAAATGCATGCACCTTGGATATCGATAGCTGTTAATATAGTTATTTACCTACAAGTTCCATTATCATAAAAGGAATCAAGAAGGAAGGTAGGGAACATGATGTAAGGGCATTGGGAATGAGTAGGAAGTGAGAAGACATTTGATATTGCCAAATGTGTCTACAGATACTTTCTTTTTCACAAGATTGAGTAACATGACACTCTGATTAAGTACATCGTTTGTTCTAAGAGACAAGGTTTGATCTAACCCCAATTGTAGTTTCTGTATTTCCACCAAGTGATTTGGGCCTTCATTTCATCCCTCCCTGTAATTGATATCCATTGTCCTCTCAAGTAGCAGAAGCAGTTGGCAGGTCTTGGCCTGTGGCACCTCTGGGTCATGGCTGTTCCTGTACCAGGAACATGAAACACTTCTGGACTTAAGTAGTTGTAGGAAAGGTGCACTCCCAGAATGTAAGTGACATTTGCGAAGTTACTTAGTTAAATGATATACCCATGACAAATTACTGTTTCTTTAAAAACAAAACAAAACATCTGGCACATGAATATTTTGAAGACAAAATATTTACAGGTTGCTATTTAATTTCCTTTAATCATATTTGAGCAGTTCTTGTATTTTCCTACAGAGCAAAGCCAGGCATAGAAGTTTCCCTCTGGATAGTGCACCTACCCTAAGCCACACAAATAATGCTGTATGAATTTCTTTTTGGAAGACATTCCAAAGAGGAAAAGAACTTGTTCCTAAAAACTGAGCCATGATGACTTTTTCATAATAACCAAAAAAAGAGGTAACAATAATTGAAATAAACCTGCAGAACCTGTACTCCCCATGGTTTGTATGTAGCTTTATACATCAAAGTATCACTTATAAGTTTCATCTGTATACGTTATATTTTCCCAGCTGAATACTAGCTTCTCTTTTTATTTTCTTGATAGCTCCAGCATAGTATCTGTCACACAGTAGGTTCGTAACAAATATTTGAATTGGATGAGTATTGAGACAGGGACAATGTGAAGGACACAATATAGGGCAGCCTCCTATGTGCTAGTTTTGTAGTGGTGTCATCACTGGAAGCACCAGGAAGGGAGGGATTCTAGAGGTGCTTTCAAGTAGAAGGTAGTGAATGTCATCTTATTGACTTTTGTTTTTTCAAGAGACCTACAGCAAAGGAGTTATTGAAACACAAATTTATAATAAGGAATGCAAAGAAAACATCGTACTTGACAGAGCTCATTGACAGGTACAAGAGGTGGAAGGCTGAACAGAGCCAGGATGACTCCAGTTCAGAAGATTCAGACACGTGAGTTATCTCCTGTCTGTTAACTACTTCATCAAACAATAGACAATATACTTGGGCTTTTTTTCTCCTCCTTTCCCAGCTGTTGCTTTTTCTGTGATATCCACTACATCTAATGGGCTTCAGATAGCAGATAACTGGTGTTGCAAGCCCTCATTTTAGTGCTTCAGTAAGAAATTTAACCATGAAGTACTTTTGTTTCCCATGGTTTCTCAAAAAAAAAAAAAAAAAAAGAAAGAAATTTTTTTTTTTGAGGTTTAAAGCCAAATGAAAATTTTTTTAAAAAAATGAATGAATCTAATATATTATTTGGATGTAAAACCAGGGATGTTCCAAATATATGATGTAGAAACTGAATGTGGTTGGGGATGGGAAAGGAAATTGATGTGTGATAGCATCAGAATATATATTTCTTTTTAGAGAAAGAGAGAAGGCTATTAACAATAAAAACTGATAAAACCCTGTATGTAAAATCTCTGGCTGATAAGCACCAGAACTTTAAAGAATGTATGTTCATGTGTCAAGAGAGCTGCTTGATACCCTTAAAAAACAAGAAGTGAAACCCCCACCTGAGGTGTATTTTATGACTTTATCCACATAAAAAGGCCATTGTGATCACCTGACACCCAAATCCCCATGCATTTTAGCAAATGGCCACATCTTTTTCTTATTATATGTTCACTACGATCTGACAGCTTCTGTGAGTAATAAAGTTCATATACAGCTATTGCCAAATAGGTCCCTTTTTGCTCATTTGTGGTAGGTGATTTGGCAGTTTGGGTTCCTTTTCTCATAGTTAATTCATTTAGCAGATTGCATGAGTAAATATAAGTTAGTGAACAGGTTTACTTGGCTTTCTATTTATTTAATAGATTGTGTCAAGTGATCAGACTCAGAAGAATTTCCTAGCTTGAGTTGACCACAGTGTTAATCAGCTTTCTCCAGCTCTTATAATCAGAGAATCACAGAGCAGAAAATATCACTTCAAATTACTTTATGAGTTTTTGTCAGTAAATGTACCAGATTGAAATGATGCCTTTGTTAAGATTCCTTTTTAGAACATGTTAATGTTCTGTTAACCCCTTGATGCCATGAGTGAAACATCCCTAGAATACAAATTGCTAATCCTTAACTGGTTTTCTTTTCCTGAAAATACTTGTGTGATCAGTCTACTTCAAAATTCTGTTAATTTTTTTTATTGATAACTGATCCTTTAAACTTCTCTTCCTTCTTAGCTAACGAGGTTAGGGGGGAAAATCCGAAAGTAACCTTGTTGAGCCTCCACAGCCTTAGCCAGATAATAGACTTTATATGAATAGACAGAAAATAACAATAGCCATTTAAGGACTGACAACTGGAAAGGACTTTTTGTTCTAAAACTCCAGAGTCCTGAGAAAATTTAGACTGAAAAATTGAGTTAGACAGGAACATTCTAAAAAATATATGCTATTAAAACCACAGATTTAAATTAGCCCAAAACTGAAAATGATTAAGATTTATGAGAAAAGTTTCCCTGATGTTGTTTTGATATCTTTTAAAATCTTACTTTTCAGGTACTATTTTTTATTTTAAAAAACCACTATTGAGTAGAAAATTTGTGCTTCATTTCTGGATTTCAGGCAGATTTGTGAACTCTAGGAACCTAAAGATAGACACTTATGGCAGCTAGCTTTCATCTCTGTCTAGCAAAGTGGTGACCACCTTATTTTCTAAGCAGTGGCCTCCTTTTCTGTGTAAATGAGAAATGCAGTGTTTGCAGTTTGGCTTCTAAAATCACAAGGATTCTAATTGAAGAGGGCTGCCATGCCAGGTTAGTTGTCCAGATCTCCCTTCAGAAGATCTCAGTTCTGTGGCACAACATAGCAGATGTACTGCCAGTTACCCAGTTCAAACAGATCCACTAGGAGTTCTGTTGAGCTTGACTTCAATAGGCCACGCAGGATGTAGAGCTGCCCTTTATGTCTTAAATGCTGTGGCCTTGATTGGTGTCGCTATTGTTTCATCTTCCCCTTTAATTGAATTGAGTCCTTTCAGCATTAATGTACTTAGTGATGGAAGCCTTCTGAATTTTTGTTTTAAGAGAAACAGATGGTCAGGCATCAGGCGGCAGTGACTCAGGAGACTGGATCTTCACAATCAGAGAAAAAGATCCCAAGAACCTGGAGAATGGAGCAGTTCAGCCACAGGAGCTGGAAAGAAATAAGGTGGCATCTGATTACTTAAATATGAATAGAATTATTTAAACACAAATATTTAAATATAAATTAATTATGAAGGTATAAATAGAACCTGATTATTTAAATATTGTTGTTAATGATCACCTTTTTAATCCTGAACACTGTACAGCTCTACTGCTTATCTTACCTGATGTATAGAATTTTGCTGTTTAACTTAAAAATGTAGAAACAGACTATGGGAACTTAAAAGACTGACTTGACCTTTAGATACTTGAAGACAGCTATCTTAGGCCCTAAGCCTTCTATCTGATTTCTTCCATTGAGCCTTGTTTAGCACATTGTTTCTTCCCACTTTTTAATGCTACTACAGTAGCTGTAGCTTTCAGTACATATTCAAACTAATGGTTGCCTCATAATGGTCTTACCAATTCTGCTTTGATATAGAGCTGGATCATTTATAATTAACTCAGCAAGTAGGTATTGCTATAGTATTAAGATAGTTTTTCTAGAAAAGCCTTAAAACTGGGGTCCCCATCCCCCATCTTGATTATAATGTTAACTTAATTTACCTCAAAAAACCTTTCTTTGTAAGTAAAGATAAAATTAATCCCAGCTTCTTTATGGAATGGATGTGAAGCAGGAATTATTATGAATCAGAATAATAAGATTTTGTTGTACTTTTCTGCCACTATGAGGAGAAGCATCGTAAGTTGTCATAGACTGTCCTAATAGTTTGTTATTCTTCTCTTTAAAACATTTTTTCTTCATTGGTGTTCACCCTTTAGAGTGAAAACTCTCTGTGAGGATGCAACTCTTCTGTCCATTTCCCCCCCACCTGCCCAGTAGTTTAAGGGTATAGAGCTATGTTTTGTTTTCTTCTCGAAACAAATATTATATCTTTTTAACCCAATGACAGTTTTTCATTGTAGTATACAAGCTGTTTGCCTACCCTTGTATATTTGATTTTGTTTTATATATACAACCTCTGGTCTAATGAGAGAGATAATCAAATTTGTGGTTACCTTTGATTAAATCCATTGATAATGAACACGAGAGAACATTGTTTCCTCTGCCTTTGAGTCCAGGTGCTACAATGTAAGCGGCTTAAGTTCAGTGTAAGCAGAAATAGTTATGCTTTGAATAAAGATTTGAAATGAATACATTTTGTTAAATGCAGAACAAATTATCAAATTGTGTTAATGTTAATGTTGTTTTTTTTTTTTTAAGATGAAAGATATCCCAAAGAGGCCTTTGTCTCAGTGCTTATCTACAGTTATTTCTCCTCTATTTGCAGAGGTAAGATTGTTAACGTTGCCAGCATTTTATTTTAGGAGTTAGTCTTCCTGTGCTGGTGGTGATGGCAGGAGAATGGTAAATGAGAAAAATGTATGCTTAAAGAGGTTCAGAAACAGGGTGTGTCTAGCATGAAGCTGCACTTAGGTACTAAGAATGCTTAGTGTCACTCTTCCAAGGAACTCTCCCGTCCCCACACCTGTCTTCACATGCCTCTTCCTCCTCACCCCAGCCAGCTGGGCTGTGGCCACTTTTTTCACCCCTTTGCAGGCTGAGGGTTGGTCACAGTGGTGTCCTGTGTGGGGACAAACAGTGAACACTATTCGCTAAAAGTACGTGGATCTCTGCAGCATGGGTCTTCATTTTAATTTTACTTGTAACTCTTACTCCCTAAAGTATAATTTTACTTCATTCCATTTTGCTTTTGATTTCAGGCATCTTGTTTACATGGATTTGCCAAAAGTAGATGCAATCAGAAGAGTAATAGGCCCAGGGAGTACTTTTAGCATCTTTGATCCCTTTCATTTATCTCTCAGCTGTTGTCCAGCTTCAATTTTTTTTTTTAACTACTTAAAGCAGTCCCATTAAAAGAAAAGTGAGAGCAGCCTATTAGGAGCTCGATGGCCTGTTTTCCTTCCTTTGTATCGTGGTTCTCTCTCTGATAGACATTTTCCTGTTCCTTTTCACTGGGACGCTCCCGTGCCTCAAGGGAATATCAGCATAGTTGGCGTTCTTTCCAGGAAAGGTTCCCCCAAGTACAAAAGAGAATGCTATAATCACTTAGAAAGCAAAAAGTATTTCTGGCCTGGACCAAGCCATACCTGGAGTCAGCAGTTAACTAGTCTTGCCAGTTGGTAGGTAGTTTCATTTTCAAAGCCTTTTTCAGAGCTGTTATGTTATTTCCACAGCTCTTGAGGTAAAAAGGGCAGGTCAGAGACATCACAGAAGATTCCCTTAAGATCTATGTTCTTGAAAGGGAATTTTTAGTCCTGCCCATTCTCTTCCTTTGGCCTTTGAGGAGCTGCAGGATACATTTATATACTCTTTCATCAGAATTCCAACTCAGTGTCTCTCATCATAGGCTCATTTAGTAATCCTGGCTTCCTGCTTCTAACAAAACTAGAGCATATGTACTAGGGTACAGACTAAGGTTAGGCTGGGGTATAATGCTTGTCACAGAAATGGGAATGATCATAGGATTTAGAGTTAGGAGCAATCTTGGATGGCATGAGGAGACCAAGGCATAGGACTTGACTTGCCCCAAATCCCACAACTCTAAAGAGTCTAGATTGAATCGAACTTTTCTCTCCCTGACTTCAAGTCCAGTGAGCTGTCCACTATACCATGAATAGCTTCTGTCAGCTTTTCTCTATATGGTTTAGAGTATCCCTTTTGAAAATGTGTAACAGATCTGATTTAGTCTATAGATCAGCACTCCATTGTATAGATGGGAGTATTGGCTGATAATTTAGCTGTGCCACATACCCAGGTCTAATTGATTTTAAAACTAACTCCCATTGGGCTGCATTCATGCCTAAATTCAAAGGCTTTATACTTCCCTAGATAGTACTTTATTCTTTGTCTCATTACCGTGTGTGTGTGTGTGTGTGTGTGTGTGTGTGTGTGTGTGTGACACCATTTTGATTTGCCTGGTAGAGCGGGGTTTGTAGAGTTTCCTGAGTGTTCATTCAGTTGTCCAGAATCTTACCAGTGTCACTTTGATAGACTCCAGACCCACGCTACGCAGAATGTCATAGGATTTGCTAAGTTGTAGTTGGGGGGTTTTTTATGTTTTGTTTTTTGATGGGCACGTGGAAAAAATATTCAGGAATATTTCCTTAGCTAACACCAGGAGGAAACCAGTGTGTTCTCTTTCCTTTTCTGTCAGCCATTCAGCATATTAACTGCCTACTGTATGCCAAGCCTCATGCTAAGAGCTGGGGTTACACAGAAAGGCAGTCCTTGCCCTTGAGGAACTCAAAACCTAATTCTGACTGGTAAAACTTGAATAGTTAACAGTCAGTTCTCTAATTTCCATAGCATTATTTCATGTCCTGTCTTTCAACTAAATTTATTATTCATGAACTTAAACCATAGCAACAATTTAAAAAAAAAAAAAAGGAAACCCCTTCAAATTTGCGTCAACAAAAAAAATAATAAATCATACCTTGAATTTGAAAAGTACCTCTTTGAAGAAGTACTAAGGTACTCTGTTTTAAACTCACTTAGGCTGTAAAATACTTCATTGGCCCGGATGATTGTTAAATGTTGGAAAAGTAGTACAAAGAGTTTTTGCTTGGGAATCTGGGTTCAGATTATGACTGATGTCTCCTAACCTGTTTGACCTTGGTTGGGCTTGCCATTTATTTACTTAAGTGTGTTTATTTTTTGCTTTTAAAAGTTAGAAATTTATTCCATTTAATCCACAACTTTATATACTTTTATTTTTAAAAAAAGACAAAAAGAAACCCTAACAGAAACAAAATAAGATGGTGAAAACATGATCATATCCAAACTGAGACCCTTCCACTTTTCAAGAATAAGAGCTCTGAAGGTTCAGTCTACCAGCTGGAAGAACCCTAACAAGACAAGAGTTATGAACGGGGTGACGATGTCATTTCACAAACAGAATTTTACTAAAAAGTCCCTTTCTAGGCCATAACTGTCTGTACAAGCAAATGGTGGTTGGGGGTAGGGTTGGGGGGGAGGGGAAGGGAAGAGAGGAAGAAACAAAATTACTGTTCCCAATGTAACTAGTTTACACGACTGGGTTTGAACTAGGTGGTGTTTGAGTGCCTTGACAGACGGACCTTATAAGGTCTTTGATTTACTTAGTCAATTTACATTTCAAATATTATCACTTGAAATGCTAATATAGACCTTGTAATGGCCAGGGAGAGGGTCTTAGAAGAAAAGGAGCCCCGGGGCCTATTGCGAATAACTTGTCAGTCTTTAAATGTTTACCTCTCTGAGAAATTTAGTCTCCTCTTGGTGAAAGTCTCGAGGTCAGATGTGTTGCCATCTGGGAAGAGATCTATGTTTCAAAGTTGAGTTGCTCCGTTTTCCCTAATGCTAAGTGTCATATAATGTCTTTCCTATTCGATTGCTGTTTAGTAAAAAATTCAAGTGAATAATTGATTCTAGGGTGATGAGAGCTAAAGAGAAAAACTTTCTAGGAATGGGACACTGAAACTTTCCAAATCCTCTTCAAATGCCCAAGGTGGGCATATTGCAAAACATTTCTCACTGTTTGTGATAACAGAACTGGTTCTAGGCACCATCTGGACACTGACACACCCTTGCTGTCTGAGGGCCTCCCAGAACAGCCATTTGATCCACTGCAGCACTCTCTTTGGACGCCTGCAGTTCCATAGCAGTTGCCTTACCCCTCCTCTGGGAAAACCCTTCCAGTTGGGACAGTGTCACCCTAGGCAGAATCCCTCTGGGTGATGATAGCCTATCCGAACTAACTCCTGCTCTTCCATTTCCTTCCCATACCTTGGCTCTCATTGTTCAAATCCTGTCCTCTGTTTACAAGTCTCTGTTCCCTTATTCCTTTCCTCACCTCAAACCCACTCCCATTATCCCATTCTCACTCTACCCACCCCTTTCAGCGTGCTTTCTGGAGTATCTGTTCCATAGGTAGCAAATGGGCTTTCATCTTTTCCTTTTTCATTCCCTCAGTTTTCTTGGACTTGAGATCTAGCTTTCATGGCCACCCATTTCACCATTAGTTATGTTTTCACACATAGTCCAAACTCACTGTTTATGGAGATGCTTTTGGTTCCCATTCTACTTCCACACTCTCCCTCCAACACTGTCACTCAGTATCATCTCTTCTTTTCATGTTCCTTCAATCCATATTTGTCACCCAATTAAGATTCTGGCCTACTTATCTCCAAGACTCCCTCTTCCTTTCTCAGTGAGTTCAGTGTCTGGCTCACAAGTCTTTCCTCAGTTTCTGTCATCACAGTAGGAGATCACAGTCCTCTCCTCCCCTCCCCCCTTTTTAAAATGTCTCAATTTGTGTAAGAGTTTATCATTTCTCTGTTTGGAGATAACTGACATGTTCCACCAAAAGTCCTCTGGGATTATGGTTGGTCATTGTCTTTGACATACTCATAACACTTTACTCTCCAAGTTACTCAGGCTTATTCATTTTTTAAAAAAAACATTATGTTTTATTGTATTTTTGTTAGGTTTTGTTAAGTATTTCTCAGTATTACATTTTAATCTGGTTCTGGTGGCACCCAGGAGTGTTGTGGGTGGCATATGGCCAGCTGGCTTTGTATTTTATGCCTCTGATTTATATATAAATATATTTATATCTATATGCCTATAATATATATCTAATATAGATATATATCTACTTATCTGTATATATCTATATCTCTATATATCTATATATATCTAAATCTATATATAGAGCAACACGAATTTCACAGGGTATCCCTAACTTTGGATTTTTATTGATGATGTTATGTTTGCTTTTTTGTTTTAATGTGTTTTTAACATTTTCTCTTTACATTTTGAGTTCCAAATTGTCCCCACCCCCAACCACTGAGGCAGTAAGCTACATGGTATCAATTAATACATGAGAACATTTCTGTGTTAGCCATTTTGCACACACACACACACACACACACACACACAGAAGTAAGAAAATTCAACTTGAGTTTGCACTCAGAGGTCATCAGTCTCTCCCTGGAGGTAGATAGCATTTTTCATCGTGAGTCCTTTGGAATGATCTTGGATCATTGTCTTGATCAGAGGAGCCCTCGTGTCCTTCGTGGTTGATCACCATTACAACATTGCTGTTACTGTGTATGATGATCTCCAGGTTCTCATTTCACTTTGCATCAGTTCATATTGCTGTTTTTTTCTGTC
Source organism: Bettongia penicillata ogilbyi (assembly GCA_023548195.1). Lineage (NCBI taxonomy): Eukaryota > Metazoa > Chordata > Mammalia > Diprotodontia > Potoroidae > Bettongia > Bettongia penicillata. The sequence continues at coordinate 1,647,600 of JAJHZJ010000121.1, read as the reverse complement.
ATTTCCTACAGCACACTGGTACTTCATCATGATCACATTCCACATATGCCACAGCTTGTTCAGCTGTTGCCCAGTTGATGAGCATCCACTTGATTTCCAGTTCTTTGCCATGAGTATACAGTTTTGATTTCTTCTACAGAAAACTGCCTGTTTTTATATTCTTTGACCACTTATCAATGAGGGAATGGCTCTTGCTTTTATAAATTTGACTCAGTTCTATACTCAGTATATATCAGAGAAACTTGCTGCAAAAATTTTTGATATTACTTCATTGTCTCAAGTACTTTTAAGAGAAATATTCTTCAGCACAGTGACTGACACATAGTAGGTACTTAAAATGATTCTTGGTTGACAGGAAGTTGGAAGGGGTATAAGTAGGGGTTCATATTTGTCATCCATGCAATTTCATGTCTTAAGTTCCTTTTGTTCTGGGCAGTGTTGTTTGCACAAGTGAGTTTTACCTATGGACCAGTTACTTTTATAATTAATGAGGTTCCTAGGAAAATTGACCTTAATTATTGCTGGAGCAAAGGTGCAAATAGTTATTCAGGTTAGATCCACATAGTGAATTTCCAGGAATTCCTGTACTACCAAATTGAACCATTTGGCTGAAGACAGAAGACAGATTGCTGCACCTTTATATTAATCTTTTTAATATTTAAAAGGTGATTGACACATGACATCCAAAAGACTCTAATTAGTAAGTAGAACTCTACTAAAAATCAAAGCTGAACTCTTTGATGTGGGGTATTATGGGATTTGGGATTGCTGTTTGATGAGTGTCTCCACAAAAGTCCTGCTCAGACACTTTTTTGCATTCTTGATGATTGGTAGCCTTAACTAGAGCTTAAACTGGATAAGTTTTTGAGTTGTATCATCAGTGGTGCACTTTATGTCTATCCTTTGAATGTCTGTTGTTGAAAATACACACAACATATCATATAGCTTACTATGCACAGCGAAGTTCCATCAGTTTCAGGAAGTTAGCCGCAGCAACTTGAGACTACTACACACTTGTGTAGCAATCTCTCGGCGAACATTGACATCAGTGAAATCCAGAATCCTGGGAGAATTGAAGAAAATATTTCATTGATGACTTGAGCAGGGTTCAAGCAAGAGGTGGTTTGTATAGTGCTTGTAGTAAAACAGTGAAGCAGCTGTTTTCTTTGTTTTTTTTAATCTGATTTTGTTTTTTTAAATGAACAAAAATCTTTCCCTTCCCACCTCCTTGACTCCCGTTGCCTGGGGGCTGGGGGCAAGGAGATGAACATAAGAAAAACAAAACCTTTGTAGCAAGTAAGCATAGTCAAGCAAAACACATTTCTGCAGAGGCCGTGTCTAAAAAACAGATGTCTCAGCTGGACCCCTGTCTTTGAGTTAGGATGCATGTGTCAGCCTTGCTGGAGATCTGCTTGGTCATGATATTACTCAGAGTTCCCAAGTTTTTTTAAAGTTACTCATCTTTACAATTTTGTAATTGTATAAATTGTTCTGGTTCTGCTTATTTCCCTTAGTTTCATTCACGTACTTCTTCCCAAGTTTCTCTGAAACAGTTATCCCATTGCTTTTCACATCACAGTAGAATCCTATTTCGTTCACATAACATAATTTGTTTCACCATTTCCCAGTTGACGAGCTATCCTTTATCTCCAGTTTTGGGCCACCATGAAGATTAAGCCTTAATCACTGAATGAACTTTTCCTCAAACTGAGACCCATTAAAGACCTTAGCTTATAATGGCCAAGGTCTTCCACTGCATCCTGGGCCATCTCTAGTCATCGTGATCTGTATCTGACCACTGGACCCAGACGGCTCTGGAGGAGAAAGTGAGGCTGGTGACTTTGCAGAGCCCTCCCTCATTTTTCATGATGGCAACCTCTCCCCAATGTCACAGTCCTCTTCAAGAACAAAGGACAAATAGCCCTAATGTCACCACCACCCTCACCACAAAAATGAGCTGACAGATCTTTTGCACATGTGTGTTATTTTCCTCTTTCTTTGATCTCTTTGGGGTAGAGGCCTTTGTTGGGTCAAAGAGTATGCACAATTCAGGGACTTTTGGCATAGTTTGTTCCAAGTAACAACTTTTTTTTTTTATATATAAAGAAGGAATATATATGGTAGAGGACTACAATGTGATAAAATTCCTTTGAGAAGTTGTCCAGTTATACCTTTTGAACCAAGCACTTCCACTGCCAGACATTTAACCCAAGGAAGTCAAAGATGGGCTTGAATTTCCCTAAACTCTAAATACATTCATGGTAGTAGCACTTTGTGTGGAAGCAAAGAACTGGAAACTAAGTAGGGTCCATTGATTGAAAAATGGCTAAACAAATGGTGGTATATCAATGTAATGGATTATTACAGTCCCACAAGAAATAGTGAATATGAAGAGTTCAAAGAAGCAGGGGGGTGCTACTGAGATGAATCCATGGAGGACAAAGTAAGCGGAACCAGAAAAGCAAAATAAACAGTGATTAGAAGGTGAATACTATCCTAAGAAGGACCAAGCTTGACCCCAGATACGAGTTGCAGGGAGGACTCTGAGAGATAGCAGTCACATCATGGGAGGTGGGTTTGCTCAAATTGGGTGTGTGTGTGTTTGGTTTTTAATCTTTGTTACAATGATGGTTTGCTAGGTAGGAGAAGTGAAAGGAATACATTGGAAATGAAGGCTTTATTTTAAAAATAAGATTACAGTAATATGAGGAAAAAAAAGCAATCTACTAACTTGAGTAATGTCTATTTTTCCACATGTAAGATACATAAGTAATATGTAAGTACTGCTATTCAAGTATGGCTTCCAACATTTTCTCTAAACACCTGGGAGAAAGTATTCCCCTACCTGTCCTTGTTTAGGAGAAACCATATTGTTTCAGGACCACTTAGATCCTCAGGAATAAAACTGGAATTACAGCCCAAGATAGACAAATTTAACTTAGTGATGTGCCCATATGTTACAGTTCCTTTGCTAATAATTGTTTTTGTTTTTTTTATTGGTTTTTAAGTTGAAAGAGAAAAGCCAGGCAAGTGGAGGCAACATGGGATCCATTGAAGAACTGAGAGGTGCAATTTATTTGGCAGAAGAAGCTTGTCCTGGGATCTCGGACACCATGGTGTCTCAGCTTGTACAGAGGCTGCAGAGGTAACTGACTCCTCAGTTTCCATGAGAGATGAGCCCAAGCATGTGCTGGGAAGCAGTGCTAGTAGATGTATTTATTGTTTTTGAAATGTTCTGTTTTTTAAACTCTGGACATAAAGAGACTTCAAAAAGGAACAGATCTTATTTCCTGCGCAACAAAGCAAACCTTACTGAAGAACCTTACTTCTCCAGAGAAGAGTAACCAAGGCCGGTAGATGGGAGAGAACCTTGGCCCCTTCTGAGACTGTCACTGCATTCTGTGTTCAGGGAGTCCTCTTCCTCCACCCCCTTCCCCCCCACCCTCCCATGAAGGTCTTGTAAAAAAAAATCATTAAGATGCTTTGAGAGCTTAAAGCCATGACTAACAGCTGAAATTGGAGCAGTCCCTTGGCTACACACCAGCCCACATCTGTCACTCTGACATTGATTTCCTGGTTTAAAGTACCTCTTAGGACAAAGCTTTTGTCCTGATAAAGTTCATTTAAGCACTAAGGACTGTTGCTTTTGCAGGCGGATCACAGGCAGATTTGGCCCAGAGCATTGCATAGTGTTTTGGACAAGGATTATGAATTTGGAGCTAGAACAGACACCTAGGAGTCCTGTAGCTCACACAGCTCATCTTAAAAGGGAGGAAATCAAACTGGGGAATTGGAGTGACTTGCCTAAAGTCACACAGGCATTAAAGGGGCAGAGGGAAGATTTGAACTTGAACCTGAGTCTCCTGGCTCCAAATCCAACACTCTCCACTCTGCCCCTCAGTTTCCCCAAAAAGTTTGTTTCTTGTTAAAGGCTTTCACTGAATTTATATTTGTAAGATTCGTTGAGGATGACAGACATAGAGATGATGTTTAGACAGTCCCTTCCAGCTCTAAGAGCTCTTAATTCTCTGATTTCTATGAAATCTAGTGCTGTTGTCAGAATTCCGTGTTTAACACAAGATGGCATTATAACAGATAGCACAGTGCCTAGCACATAGTAAAATACTTTTCTTGATTGTTTGATTGTGCTGTAAATGAAGTCAGAAAGACCCTGGTTGCTATCCTGTCTCAGACATTTACTAGCTGAATTGCTTAACATCTGTGCCTCAGTTTCCTCATCTGTAAAATGAGGGAATTTGTACTTACTGACTTCTGAGGTTCCTTCCTTTCTCGATCCTGTGATCCGACATCTGTGGTGTCATTTTAGGCAAAATGAAGCAGATGTTCTGAGACTTGAGTGTCCTTCAGATACACCTTAGAATATTCAGATTAATTAAAGTAGCATTAGACCAAGTCCCCTTTATAGATTGTTTCTGTTGCCCCTTTTGGTCCTAAAGAAAGAGTGGAGTTACTTTATTCTGCTCCCTGTGCATCATGGGTTATCCCCACACTTCTCTTTGAGATGTGGGGCTCCCCTGCCCAATGTGCTATCAGTCACTTTGTGACTCTCTGCTTCGCTGTCCTCACTCCTAGCAAAGTCCGGGGCCAGTGTTCCCCTTCGTCAGTGTGGCTTATTGAGAACTGCCTGTGACTGATAATTCCCCAAGCTTTTTGTTGGATGGTCATTGCGTGGGATAAAGAGATGAGCCAGTTTTCAGTAAGGCTTGCCTTCTTTCTCTTGCCTTTCTCTTTTTTTCTTTTTTGTTTTCTCTTGCTTTTCTCCTTCCTCCTTGGAAAAGAGATGAAAAAATGGTTGGCAAAGTGGCTCCCCCCAGGGAGAGGGGATGAGAGCTGCTGACCTAGCCCGAGCCCTCCGCCTTCATCAGGGCAAGTGCATTTCCTGAGAAGTGTGACTGCTCTGTAAATGTCTTGAATTTTATATTAAGGATAGGAATTAAAGTTGGTATAATGAACTGCCTTCACTTGTATAAGGGTTAGCCTGCAAAGGTTACTGTGAGTGCTTGCTTAGGGCATTTAAGCACCACCTGTTTTCTTATTATGAAGATGGTTATTATCAGGGAGGGGATCCCCAAGCCCCCTGTGTTACCCTTGGGTGGAGGAGCGCTTCCAGCACTGCTCTTCCCATTTGGCCAGGCCTGTGTGAAATTAATAGTTCTGAACCTCAGCGTCCCTGGGACCTTGTGTAGACGTTCAGTTGCTGTGCAGCTTCCCCTCCGCATTGGTAGGAGTTCCCTTGCTGGGAATTCTCTGCACCAAAGAAATCACAAGTCCTATAAAAAGAAAAAAAACGAGTAGTTCTGTTGCTTACAGGCAGCAGATAGGAGGGCTTGGAGTCCAGAAGACCTAACTTCATATCACTTTGCCTCAGTTTTCTCAACTGTAAAATGGAGATAATAATTACGCCTGCCTGCCAGGGGTTGTTGTAAAGATTAAATGAGAGAATGCTTGTAAAGCACTTGGCACAGCTCTTAATAAATTCTCCCCTCCGCCTTCTTTCCATCCTTGCCTCCTTCCCTCATTAACATATATCTCTTCATATTTATTTGATCTATTCTTGCTTTGTAAGCCCTTGAACATTTTTTCTCCGAAGATGATGCAAGATACTAGGTCAGCTATGTCCTCAATTGTCACAATTAATTTTTGAAATATGTTTATGAATCATAAGCAGTTGCTGAAAGTTACACATCTTTAAGAGTCTTATCTTTTATCTCAAGAATTGTTTTCTATGGCTTTCCCTTTTAAATGGGACTTTTTTCCCCTTGTGGACAGTTAAATCACTTGTTAATTCATGTTTTGTTTCAATAAGGGTTTCCCTTTCTTGTTCTTACAAGGCCTTCCTACCATAGTCTCTATCTTCATCGCCCCTGTCTTCTGTTCCCGGTACAGAGATCCCGTACTTCCAGAGCACTTTTTCAGAAAGATAGCAGATGTAGCACTAATGTAACTGGGGGGCTCCAGGTGCATTATAAGCTTGAAAATGAAGTAATTGATTTTTGAAGAAATGCTTTTAAGAGAACTAGGAAGTACTCTGGCTTGGAAGTTTAGTTGGCAGGGCTCTCTGCTTAATTCCCCTGTCCCTTCTTTTCTTAATATATCTTGTGGCTCTCAGGTTCACTTTTGATGTGGCTGGAAGAATGAATTGGATAATTTGGGAGAGGAATTGTGCTTGTTAAAATTCACCTGTTCTTGGTCACTGCGTGGCTTAGTGAATGTGGCAGGGAAATGATGTCATTTTTTCTTTCTTTCCCCAGATACTCACTGAGCGGTGGAGGAACTTCATCCCACTGAAATTATTTTAGTATTTGGGTTTTTGTTTTTCCTTCTTTCTCTTTCCTTTTCTATTTTTTTAAAAAAATCAAGAAGACCCTGTGGTGACTCCTTGAAGAGGTGTGTGACTGACTGCAGGGATCATCTCCCATGGCCGGAGGAGGGAGAGCTGTCCACAGAACAAACATTCCCCAGTGGCCCACAGCAAGATGAAGTCTTCCAGTTGGGTGGTGTGTCAGCTCCTTAAAGCTAGTTTTATTTTATTACTGTTATTATTGTTTTTAATTTTAACCATAGTGCATATATTCAAGGGAAATATCTTTAAAAAAAAAGAAAAATAAACCAACCCTGAAATGTATATTTGGGATTTTGATAAGGCAACTAAAGATATTGTGAAACCTCAGGTATCCTGCTTTAAGTTGATAACTCCCACAGGAGATGGAGAATCGCTCTGTTGGATCTGTGTACAGATTTGTATATAGTGTCATTTTTACTGAAACCCTTTCAGCGTGCATAAGAAATCACTGTGTACAAAATGGCCAAGTGCTTCTGTAGATAATATTAGTGGAGTAAATATTTGACAGGCCATAACTGAATATATTGCCTTGCCTTTATTACATGTACATTTTGAATGATGTGACCGTTGATTTGGGTTTGATTTGGTATCTACAGGGTTTGCCATTCAATAATAATTATGCCCTCCTATGGACAGCTCCTGTTTGTACCTGAACAAATGCAGATTTTTTTTTTTGACCCCCCATATCACTTTTGGTACACAGAGGTTGCTTTCATTTTTCAACGATGGTACTATTTCTCAGTGTTTTAAATTGGAACGCGGCTAGCTTCACAAAGCTTTAAATTATTTTAAGTTCTCCCCCCACCCCCAGAATAAGTATCCTCATTTCATTTTGGTTTTAAATTGTACCACTGCCAATTTTGCACCAAATGTATCATCTATATTCTGTTGAACCTTGTATTAGAATCTGAATATCATCTTTCCCACCTAAACATGTCTGAATGCTTACATGAATAAATTTTATATTACACCAGTTTTGAAAAATCTCCTTGAAATGTGACTGTAAGAGAAAAGTTACTTCCACCATTTCTTGTGTCTTGTGTTTGTGTGAGTGTAGTAGGTACCCCCTCAATTTTTGAAGGAAACCATACAGAAGACTGCTAGAAGAAATGGCTAATTTTAGAACACTGAATTTTATTCAAGGTTTTGTGCATTTCCTTGAAGAGATGTGGATGAATGTTATTTTGACAAATATTTGTGAGAAATATCTGCTGTAATATGGACAGTCTGTCAGTCATTGTGTTGTTCCCAGGGCACACTGACTTCTGGTAGAAACTACCTTTCAAAAGGTACAAGGAAACTCTTGGTTTCCCTGATTAGGGCAGAGTCATTGACTTGCTTTAGGGTTTCATGACTAAATGTCTTAACATAAGGGTGTATTGATATGTTTGTACCTTTGTTTCTTACGTATTTTTAAGAATTGTCATTTTTAAAGAATGTTAAATATCTCATTGCCTGTCCTTGTGTTAGAGCGAGAAGGCAAGTAATTCCTGGAAATACTTAAGTTGTATGACAAGTTTAGGCATGTGAGTTGCCCATTGGCTTAGGGCACTATGTACTGTAGTGATGAGGGGAAAAAATTGCCAAGTGGTTTATAGGTTTTTATCTGAATGAAGGGAGCGCTATTTTTTTTAATTCTACCTTCAATTATATTGTGATACTAGATAATTAGAAAGAGACTCTTGGCTGAGCCATGAGTTTCTGTGTGGGATGCATTTTGGTTGTGGGAAATAAACACAACTTAATTTGTTAAGTCTAGTTGTACATCTCTGTCCCTAACATATTACAACAAATGTTTTATCTTGACGAGCAATTTTGGGCATATTTCAGCCTACGTTGCTGAGTCTGTATGGTCAGAATTGGCTTGCATGTGTCACAGAGACACCAGAGTTCATTTCAGAACCAGGGGCCACTAAAGTAAAGAGCTGTTTTCCTCTGGCAGTTATGTGTTTAATAGCATTGTTTTAAAGGAGAAATGGATGACAAGGTAACAGCAGTTTGGAAGGATTCATAATTCCTTTTAAACTTAGAAATGAGCAAAGATTATAGATACTTTTCAGTGCTGAGGCCAGTTTTGTTCTGAAGGGCCAGGCTTATTATTCAGGGTTTTTATATTAACAGTTAGTCTTTAAATCATCTTAAAATTGTAGGTCTGAATTCTGTTGTTTTGTAGAACTGCTTTGAATGACTTCCCATTTGGGGAAAACATAAATAGTATACTTTTCTGCATTACGTCCCCAAAAAGGAAAGACGTTTAATAGGAGATGTGCTCTTCTAGTGATATCAAGTCTTCTTAAAGGAATCTAGTTTGATTTGGACTAGATGCCTGCCCTTCAGAGTCCCTTCCAATTCAGAGATTCCATCTTACTTCTAAGCTCATCATTTGTCCATACGCATACAACCTGTAATTCCAGCAGTGTGGGTGCTGTAGGGCTTAAAATTAGACCTATACTAGATGAGACATTCTTCATAGGCCTCTAGAGGTAAACTAGGTTAGTGGCTTAGAAGAAATAAAGCCCAGTGATACAGTGATAAACTTAAGTCATATATCAATGACATTGTATATATCAAAAACTTATTGCAGAAGAAGGTCTTTAAGTTACTCTTAATTTGGGTAAAGATAGTGATCACATACTTTGCCTTTTCAGGTTTGGCAAGCCAATGTCCAACTCAGTATTTGGGGTTATTACCTTACTTTTGGAAGTCTTTCAGCATCCCTGAAACTGCACTAGTGGGGTGGATTATCTCTGTCCTTGTGGGGCCTACTGTTGGAATAGGTGGTATCTTGGTAAAGTCATGAAACAGTTCTCCTATTTCTCTTCCTAACAGTTATTTTTCCCCCTTAGATGTCCTTGAGTTTTGCTTATGGTGTCTGTTTCAGTTCTTGGGCTTTCTGTAGCATGTTGTGTCTGTGTGTTTTTAAAACACATGGTCATTTTGTAAATTTTTTATATTTTCCTCTAAAAGTGAAAAACATAGATATGATATTTCTCTTTCTCTCTCTCTCTCTCACACACACGCAAAGGTAGACCCATAGGAAGTGTTCTTAAGCACAGATATACTGTAAAATGTAAGGGACAGTAAAGATCACATAAAATGGTTTTTTGTGGGGGATAATACTGTATTTATATGATGTCTCTGAAAATCTAGTCATGGCCTGGGACCAGTGGGTGGATTTTAATCAACCTTGAGAAAAGTTGCCCTTATGTTACTTTCATGTTGTGGCTATGTTCTCCAATCCTGTCCCCACCCCAAACGTGCAAATGCTTTAAAGAACCCCCACCAGTCGTTGGTTTTGGAGCTAAACAGTGTATGCTTATGCAACAGAAAAAATAAAGAGGACATTTAATACTAGTTTGATAGGCATGGTTATCAAGTTCCTGTAGACTAGACTTACGGGGAAGTTATTGATGTACTTTGTGGGGAGAGATGTTGGAAGGGGAGGGGTAGTCATTATTGTAAAAAACATTTCTCTGAAAATGTCCATTTGTATTTGGAACTATACATCTGGTAGAAAATGTTGACACAGAGACCACTTCTTGCCACAGATGGCTTTTAAAATGTAAACATTTTAATGTGCCTCAAGTGAAGATGTGCCCATACTTGTCATTTGGTCTGTAATTGAAAACTTACTTGCTGGGTCAAGGTTTTACATGAAAAGTCAGTGAATGGAATTCTTCCAAAAGATGCAAACATCCATGTGGCCATGATTCTGAAAATTTCATTGCATCTTTAAGGTACATCATCAGCCAGGCATTGATCCTCACAAGGGGAGACAGTCTCCTATCTTAGAACTCTGGGTCTCCTTTCTTCCACAAAGTTACTCTCTCCCACCTTGCTTATCTATTCTCATGGTAGAAATGAGCAGCTGTTGGCCAGAGCTCACAAGTGGTATGTAACCAATTTATCTCCACTCTGCTGAAGGGTATGCTTGAAGACAACCTCTGAGTACATTGGTTGGCTACGTGAACACTGAGCACAGGACAAGCTGTCAGCCCAGCACTTTGTTTGGGGGAGGAGATGGTTAATGAACTCACTGCACAGAGCCACTTATATCCTCAGTAAGTTTTGAAGCCTTTGTGACCTGGGACATATCCCTTCATCTCTGATTCTCAAGGTTTACATCTGGAACTGAAAGAACCCATTTTTAGCTCTGGATTTTTCTGTCAGCATAGTGTAATGACAGAGGGAAAAATTTTTTCTACCAGTATTGAGAAGCAAATGGGGAGGGGGAGGACTGATAACTCTTCGCTCTTTTGCCCCCAGTTTTCTTACAATGGCATTGACATCGGAGTTACTCCTTTACCGTGTAACTCCTTCCTTCCAGTTTAGTATATTTAACCTCATCAGTTCATCCCCTTTTGACTCCAATAATCTTATCTTCTTACTGGGTTTTCCTCCCCTTGTGCCTCCAGCCTGGCAAGGAAACTGTAGTGTGCAGGGCCATAATCCCACCCCCCCAGATCAGAGGGAGGAGGAGGAAGGAAAGGACCAGTTGTGTTGCCCTCAGACTACGGTATGCTCAGTGGTGCTGTGAGGTATTTTTATTCCCTTTTCTTGTTAGCACTTTAAACCATCTGGTACATGTTGTAAGGCAAGTAAAGAAACAAGTCTAAACCTACTAGTCCATCTCAAAATTGCAGTTTCCATATTTATCAAAGCCAGCCTCAGCTCCGGGAAGTCTTTGTGATCCAGCAAAAATTCCTTCCTTCATACCCTCCATGAGGCAGCATCAGCCTGGCTGCTGGGGTTGGGGGAAGAGAGGTGTGTTCATCGAGCTGGGCTTCTGCTCCTCTATGGTTTTTTTAGACTTGCATTAGCAAAGGCCTTCAGACCCACAAGGGAACAGTCAGGGATGCTTCTTGCCTGTCTTTGCACCTGATTGATGCCCTGTGGATACCAACAGTCCAGCACATAAAATATCAAACTACTGTTAATAACCCATGACCGCAGGGCAAGGGGTAGATAATAGAAGAGACAATCACAATCTGTATGCCCACAGAATGCTTCGTTTTAAATGAATTCCTTTCAGTAGGATAAAGGTCTTAATAATGAAAGCCTGGGGAAAAGGAATAAGTACCATTACTTTATAGTGTTTCTGCATCCACTTAAGCCGACAAAAAACACTCTTCATAACTTAACATGTCACAAAAGGCCCATGGTTAATGACATACAGGTATTTTTCATGCTTGTGAAACAAACAGCAAAACACCACAGCTTAATATCTTCCCAATGTACACACCATTCACAGTACATTTATAGCCCAAATAATATTGCACTGGACTTCTGTTTCATTGTTTCTCTTTAAAAAACAAACTACATTTTGTGAATAGCCATTACTTCTTAAAATTAACAGGTAAACAATTTGGTCAACTTGCACCAAGACAAAGATCTGATAAATGTCAGAGTAAGTATCTCATTAACATGAAACCCCAAAGTGAAATATTGTTTGTGTGCTGCAAACTTTTATAACAATAGAAAATTAGTAGGAATTCCTTGATTAATAAAGTAGAAAGACTGAAAAACAAAATCTGAAAATGACCTCCTTTACTGTAAGACTGCCTCTATGGTGTATCATACACTGTGAAAAAGCCATTATTACATTTAAAAATGCAGTCTGCTGATCAAAACAATAAAAAGTTTTTTCTTTTTTCTTTTTTTCTTTTTTTTTTAAGAAAAAGAAATAGCACTTGCACGTGGGATCATGTTTTTCATTGGGAAGGGGGCAGGTACATTTGTACTGCTTTTTAAGGTGCAATCTTGGAGGAAAGGAAATGTCATTTGGCACTCTAAGAAAGATATTTTAATACTGGCACAAGCTTAAAAAAAAAACAGCACACCAAGAGAAGGACCCACAGAACGCCACACAGGATAGAAGGTGGTGTGGTTCTGTTACCACTGGGATGGGGAGTCAACAGCTGGAAAGACTAGGTTAAAAACAGTTTTGCTGGGACAGACAGGAGTTGCTGCAAAACCACTTGTTTTAATTTTACTAGACTTCATTAATACAGGAGAAAGTAATTTCAGATGTCCTCTCGAAAAGCAGCTGGAACAAGAAATATGGGTGTTCGGCTATCAATACACGTGAGATTCTTTGTGACTTAGGACACAAGCACGTGACGCAGAGGTGGTGGCACTCCGGATCACCTCCATCCACCTAGATGGGGAATACAAAAGATTAGATTCTTACACTTTTTTTTTAAACCAACCCACACAATCTTAACTATACTGATGATTTCTTTGAGCAGTTGTCAGTAATAAAGGGAAGTATGGCATTCTAGAAGGGACCATAGAGATAATCTATTCTAACCTACTGACTCAAGATCAGTCACACTATATTTAGAGTTGGGAGACAAAGACTCAGTCACCAACCTTCATCCTTTGTAAAATAAAATTGAACTAGAGTGTAGGACCTTTAGCTAGAAAGTTCTTAGGGATCTAGTCTTGACTTCTAAGGTCTCTTCCCCAGCTCAAAGTCTTTTAAGTATAGCTTTTCTGTTGTTACCATATCCAGCTATTTTATTAGTTTAGTAGTTTAAAACCCTGTACTGAATATCCCTTTTATTCAGTAATACCTCATAAACTACAGCGACAAGAAGCTGATATTGAAAACTGAATTCAAATAAACTACCTCCTGGTTTTTAATACCCTCTTCAGCCACTTGACACTGAAAATCTGTTTAAATGAGGAAATCACAAACCCTGTTTCCTCATCCTTTATCCTGTTTTTGCCTTCCTTTGTTTCCACAGCACTTGGCACAAAGTAATCACAATTGTTGACTCCTACAAGTAGAAGTGATAAGGGGAGTTGTCGTTTTGGAACTAGTTGGAAGGAGAAATAAAGGGAAGTTTGGGACAAATTTTCATCACAGAGTTTTGTAATAGAGGAAAAAGCAAAGTCAGATATAGTCTGGGGGAGGTCAGTTCAAAAGTCTGAGGAAAGAATATGGTATAATTCCATGCCCTAGTATTCTGCAGGTGAATTTTACTCCAAAGGGTTGTGTCTCTCAAAATGGAATTCTGAAGAGAAGTGATTTTGAATGAGAAAAGGGAAAATTGCCTGAAGAGATCAATCTGTGTATTCTGGAAACTTACAGACCAAGTCGGATCATCAAGAAATACGTGAGATGAAGACGAGGGCGTGTAATAGAATGATTCCACAAGAGGAGTGTGTCCGTGTTAGAACCGTAACTGGAAGCTCCAAGATGAAGCTAAGCCCAACAAAAAGGAGCAAGAGGGAGACCAAATAAAGGCTCAAGTGGGTGCAACGGCTCTTGTCAGAGCTTGACTTTTCCAAAGATAATGGAAGACATGGGAAGGAAGCCTCATGTGCTTGTAGCCTTGAGTCTCTAACTCCATCCTGAAATGTGATCGCTAAGCCATTTTCAGGGACCCGAAAGATCTTGGGAAACAGCAGAGGTGGCATTAAAACAGTGGCTTGATTTGCTAAAAACAAGTGTTGGGTGGAAACTAAAGACCAGGAAATTTGAATTGTGGCAAAATCCTAAAACAAAAGGATGTGGTTTACGAAAACTTCTAAAAGGTAGGCATAATTTTGTAGAACAGATCATGTGCTCGAATAACCATTTCAGTTTCTGACAGCATGACACAGGTACATGCTTATATTTCAGTAAGACATGTCATGCGTTCACTTGTGAATAAGATGCTGCTATAAATTAAGAGGACTCAGAACTGGCTGAATGACCTGTGCAAAGAGCGGTTGTAAGTGAATCAACCACCTCTTGGGGGAAGTCTCCCATAGGGTGGTGTGCTGTAGTGTTTGCCCCTGGCCTTGTCTTGTTCAATGTTTTTCTAAGTGATTTGGATGCATCCCTAGAAGGTGCCCTGTGTCAGACTGGCAGACATCACAAAGTTAGGAGAATGCTAACCAGTCAGGATTTCACAAAAATCACTCTAGATTCACAGCTGTGTGTGTCTGCTTCTGACAAACAAAACACTGTGGAGAACTTTACAATTATTGTCCTACTTAGTTTCGTTATAATTAAACTATTAAAGCTTAAGAGGATATTCTGTATTCAGGATCTGGGGGGGCGTAGTGGACTGCTACGTGAGTTGTTGAGCATGCTTTGCACAACAGGAAACACAATGTACTTTCATCAGACCAAGTTCAGAATACTACATTTAGTTCTAGATGGTACATTTTAGGAAGGAAAAATGCTTGTTATTTCTGTTTCATGGCCTTAAGGATGTTCCAAGGATTCCTTTTAGAGGAATGTCTCAGCATTCTTTAAATTATTTGCTAGACATAAAAGTAGGGATAATATATCTGTAAACCTGAATTCTAATTGGACATTACATATAGGACTATCACCTAGAGTTTTTAGTTTTATTTAAAACCTCATTACAATTTAGATCAAAGACTCTTCCTGTGCTATTACCTAGCATTTATATGACACATTTATAACGTATCTAATTCAGGGCACATATCTTTTTTCCCTAGCCACTGAACTTGAGTGTTGAAATTTATTTCATATCCTTTGCTTATGAAAATGGTATTTATGTACAGGTGAGCCCTGCTTTCCCTTCCTATCAGTTATCTCTTCTCAATTATCTTTTGGGCTGCTTCTTTATACTTGTTCCTCTGACAGGAGGAAGAAACTGATTTTTGTTTTCTTTGCATCAGACCATCGTTAACAAGTTCTCCCCCATCTCCACTTACATATTTATTTTCTGTTTTGCATGAGGAACTGCTTCTGGAACTAGATTCCTAGGGAGGTGGGGAGAAAAGAAATGAGGGAGGGAAAAGCAGCCTGGAGTATCCAGATGAAAGGTGGCCCCCATTCAAATAACAGTTTCTTCGTTACTGTGAGTGTTTAAGTGAATTTAGAATTATTAAAACAATTAGTGTCCTACACTAACCTCATCCACATACAACTAGGAAAGATTGAAGTTGCACAGTGGAAGAACTTGATTTCTGTAACATGAATTCTCCCACATTACACCAAATGAAGCATCGAGGCCATTACTCAAGAGGACTCTTGGCTGCTGTAAATGGAACTAAAATATGGTCTAATATTAGACTGTATATTCCCATCCATATCAAGTAAAGGAATTCTTATTTGTGAAACATAGCGCACAGAGAGTCATGTTGAAGACACATAGTGGGGCTACAGTTCTGGTAGCCAAAAGAGGCTAACTCCATCACTACAGGAAAGCCTTGCATAAACAAGATGTGCTCTGCCCAGGTAAGAGGTCAATCAAACACACAAAATCCTACCTTTCGAATGTATATTCGCTCTCAGCCCTGAAGTAATAGACATGGGACTTGAAGTGTAGTTTGAACACATAGTCTTTGTGGATGTTCTCCGATTCCGAAGGAATGGTGAGTGAATATCCTAATAAAGGCAGACTGGCTAAGGGATGATTGTCCTAGAAATAAAGAGAACAGGTTTGGAAAGCAGTCAGAGGCTAGCTCCACCACAGTTGCCTTGTAAATTGTCCCTAGAGCCTTAGTAACGCAGCTTTCTCATCAGCACCATCCTTGACGCTCAGGTACTCACGAGAACTGGTTAATCCATGGATCACTTTGATAACTTCTCTATAACCTGTTAGGTTGGGGATAGCATACACAGCTATGTAACCCTGAGCAACTGATCCACCCAGTCCTACTTGCTCACTAAGAGCTCCTGACAATTGGGAGTAATTAAATCATACTCTTTTCTCCTCCAAGGGGATAACTATTGCTCCCTAAAGATGAACAGGTCCATGTAAAAGTGGCTGATGTTATTCTCCCTATTGTCTAGAAGTTTACAACGAGGAGTTAGAACCAGTTTGATGTTTCTTGGCTACACCCAGTCCTCTTCCATGACTATGCTTTTCATCACAGTCCCGCTTAATAGGAAAATGAAAATCTTAGACTAGGGCAAGTTGGTAGCCTAGATGGGCCACACTGGGAATGGGATCAGAATGGATGCTGGCCATAACTTTTGATGGTAGAGTTTGGTCGGTTTGTATGTTTTAAACTCAGACAAAATTAACCCCTAGGCTAGAGACATTGAGGATGGGCCAATCCAGATTAAAATGTAATTGGAAAATATTTAAGATAAAAAAATACAATGAAACATAGACTATATTACATTTTAAAACTAAGTCAATATGCAAAGATCCGTATGTACTGTTTCTATTTCACTTTAATACCACTACCTCTGATTGATTTCACTTTTGTCTAAATATTTTTTTTATATGTGGAAGATAATCTGATTTTTTTTCCCTTGGGCCCTATGTGGGTGAAGAATAATCACATTTAAGGTTTGTTTGCAAAGCACTTTACAAATATCATCTCATTCCTTTACCCTTACAATAACCCTGGGAGGTATCACTCCCATTTCACAGATGAATAAACTGTATGACATAGATTAAGTCCAGGGTCATACAGTCCTTAGGTGTCCAAGGCTTGGTTTGTACTCAGATCTTCCTGACTTCAGGCCAGTCCTCTATCCACTGTACCATCTAGCTGCCTAAGAATAAGAGAGGCCCCAGGTTATTTTATAAAACTCTGCCCTGGCATAAATTCCCTAATTCCCTGTCCTTGGATGTCTTCAGGGGAGAACACTTAAGCTGGAATCTATATTCAAAAGCTTCATTCCAGCAGCAGAGATGTTGCATTAGCTTTCCTAATGGAAGTTAAAATGCCAAACCATTTACGTAGTCAAATGCACTAACCCTCAAAGGCCTTCTCCTGAGTAACATGTCAAGATTGATAGCATAGGCTATCAGTAGCACTGAGTGCCTGATCCTGTCACTGGACCTTGCACATCAAATGTGATTTTAATAGTGCTGTCTTAGAAAACAAAACATGGGAGCCAAAGTGTTAACCTGAGGCTTCTCCGTTGGTGAAGTCACTTGGATTAAACTGGCCTTAACTCCAAACTGTACTAGGGTACAGAGGTTCAAGGGGAGAGACTCTGGGAATAACTCCAGGAGTCTGCGCATGCCTGTCTAGTGGCCATCTCTGTCTGCCTCTGGAACAAGGACCTCCAGGTTCTATCCATTCGGAGTAACCAGTCCTGCTACGCAATACAAAAGGATCCTATTTTCTTCACCGTGGCCACAGATATATGCACTACCCTGGAGAATGGGTTATTATCTGCCCTTGGAGGGAAAAAAAAACAAACCCATCCCTCTGAAGGTCACTGTTTCACTGCTTCAAAATAGAACTCCCTTAATTACCATTCCCATTATCATAGTTTGACTTCCTTATGCTTTTAAACTAGTTGTTAGAAGACCCACATGTTTCATTTACAAATCTTCATGCACAGCCCTGATTTACTGGTTTAATTTAATCCACCACCATTTTTTGGGGGTCAAGTGCTGGCTTCAAAATGCAGCATGAAAACGGTGTTTGGGGCAGGGGGAAGCCATGAAACACGTTTTCCCAGGTTTGCAAGAACTGTAGAAAGTAACTCCTGCTCAAGTTTGTTGGGAGGTTGGGTTCAATCCTATCCCATGACTACAGAGACAGTCAGACCCCATAACTTCCAGATCTCTATCCACTTTCTTGGTCTGATTCCACTGTAGAAACAAGCTTTTCAAGGCACACGTGGTATTTACCTGGTGGGATTTGTAGAAGAACAGGCAGAAGTTGGTAAACACCACCCAGAGTTTCTGCCAACCATTGCTGTTTTTAAATTTCCTTAACAGGTTCCCAGATAACTGATTCTGAAATGGAGAAAAATCATTGAGAGAGCAGCAGAAGGGCACACACACACTGAAGATTGAGAACCCTTGTCTGGAAAGAAGCAAAACCCAGCATCAAAGGAAAATTTATCCTCCACCCTCCCAATTTTTGGGAGGAAGGAACAACATCTCCACCAAAGGCCCACCAACCTTTCCTGATGATCTGTATTTCTAGAAAAATTAATGTTCCTCTAAATGAAGCTTGTCTATAATCTAAGGGAAAAAATGGTCTGTTATTCTTTAAATGCAGAAATCCTGTGGAATTAGATAAGCTAAGCTTAGCATGATTAATTCTTCTTCAATCATCCCTCAACAAGCTTGGAATTTTTTTCTCCAAGTGCACTGTAAGCATTTTGCATTCCTCTTTGGGGGGGACGGGAAGGGAGGGAGGGGCAGAATGCCTGTGCCATAGGAACTGGCAGCCCAATCACTGGTAAAGGTGAAATAGCTCTTTACCGCCATCTAGTGCACTAAGGTCTCCTTGTGTTTGCCTGCAAAGCTTCGGAAGGAGCAAAGCCTGATACCGTGACTGTGCCCGGATAACAGAGCTGCCTGCCCCTCCTAAACTTTGCTCAGGGCTTCCCAATTCTGGGAAGGAATGGGGGGTGGGGAAACAAGAGAGGATAAAGACAATCTTCATTTGGTAGAGAAAGTCCTTGTTTTTCAAGTTAATGGAGATTAAAGTTTGAAATGTCCTTCCTTTCCACCTGGACAATCTCCGAACTAATTAAGCATCCTGCCCTGCCTTCCAAGAATGGATACCTTTCTAGGCCCTCTTTGTTTCGCTGCCTAGTTTTCTTGTTTTCAATGAAGAATGTTCTGAGGAAGGGTCATTTCAGTAAGGGAGAATGCTCCTTTGTGCCAAGGGCAAGGATTTGGAGGTTTATTTCAGAACTGTAATGATTGCCAGCAAGAACTAAACGAAAACATCATCTTAACATTCAGATTGGGAGTTAAAGGAATGGTTTAAATTCTGTCTGAACCAGGAAATGACCCTCCACATGGAGTTTCCACACCTGAGAAAAGAGCTACTCAAACAGCGAGTGAACCTGAGTCTTGAAAAATGTGCTGCCCATTTGGGTCCTTGACTCCTGTGGAGACGATTGAAGAAAGCAGATACACACAACAGACTCTGTATTTCCCATAAGAAGACAGAGTAACACTTTATCTGTTCTCTACCTAAGAGTGACGTAAAATTGTCCGTTGTCACTTATGGGTACCAGTGTGGTTGAAAAACAATGCGTGGTAGGTAGCCCCCATCAAACCCTCCTCCCCAAATTGACTGTGAAATGATGAGATAGAAAATATTTGCTAAGTTGTTTCAAGAGAAGATGAAGTGGCTATTTCATGTTACCTGAAAACAGAGAGGAAAGGGCACTGACCCTGGAATCAAGAGGACTTGGTTCCAAAATCTACAAAATGAGAAAACTGGACTCGATAGCCTCTGAGGTCCAGAACTCGACTTCTTAACTTTGTACCTTTAATACTACTAATAAGAATGTAAATGATAGCTATTTTATAGCACTTTAAGATTTGCAAATAAGGAAACTGAGGCTGAGAAAGATTAAGTGACTTGCCCAAAGTTCACATGGCTATGAAATGTCTGAGGCAAGATTCAAACTCAGGTCTCCCAGATTTCAAGTCTACTGCTATGCTCTATTCCTTACATCACTTACTTAGCTGCCTCTTTGGCATTCCGTTGGAACCTGTGGACCTCTCATCAGAATAATGTCTTTGAATACATACTATATCTCAGTCAGAGATCAATGAAAATAAAGATATAATTTTTTCCCCATCCAAATTCATGGACCCCCTGAAACCTTTCCACTGACTCCTTTAGAGTACAGGTTAAGAGCTCCTGTTCTAGAGCAATGATCTTATAAAATTTAAGGTTAAATATCAAATAACATGATATAGCAGAGACTTCACTGTATTACTGAAATATCAGGGGAGGGTCACACAATAGGTTTCACCATTTATAGGCAAGTCTTCTGGAAAATAAAGTGTTTTGGATTAATTCAAGAGTAAAGCTCCTTTAAGTGGAGTTTAAGAGATGTAAACATATCAAAATTCACTTTAAAACAAGCATGTAATAGGAAATTACCATTGTGACATGTACCAAATTAATACAGCATGTAACTTAGATTAGCCAGAATGTTCATAGTGGTTAACCAGAAAGTCGACAGTTTGGCTCCTGTCCATTCACCATCCTAATGAAATGTCTACTGGTCATCAGATCCAATGACCATTTTCTAGCCCACTCTCTTCCACTTTCCCCAGCACTTGTTAAAATGAAACATTGTTCTCCATTTGCAATGTTTAGTCCTTGTTGGTTTTAGCAACACTGCACAAGGGCTTTCCTGGTTTTCTGATGACACATCTGACTCCTTTGCCAACTAGTGCCTATCTCTTGCTTACAAAAGCATTTGCATGCAAAGCTTCAGTGTTTGCCCCTTTGGTCATTCTCCCTTTACAACTTTTCCTCTGGAAGACCATCCACTCTAATGACTTTTCCCATC
The DNA here is from genome assembly GCA_023548195.1 of Bettongia penicillata ogilbyi. NCBI lineage: Eukaryota > Metazoa > Chordata > Mammalia > Diprotodontia > Potoroidae > Bettongia > Bettongia penicillata. Next base: position 1,627,021 of record JAJHZJ010000121.1, on the reverse strand, counting down.
TTCATTCCTGACCTCTTTCTAATCAAAGATTCTCTATTTCCAATTGCCTCCTGGGTGGTTCTACCTGAATATCACACCTTATAAGTCTCAAACTGAGTCCAGCATATTACCCTCAACACCAGTCTTCCCCCTAACTTTCTTTTTCCAATCATGAATTATTGTCTCTGATTCCCCCCTCCCTCTCTTGTTTCCCATATATAATAAGTTGCTAAGCCTTGACCACTCTCTGGCTTCCATCCATTCTTTCCATTTCCACTGCCATGACCTATTTCTAGGCTACTTTCAAGACTCATATATAATATCCCAACAGGTCTCCTTATTGCTATTCTTTCCCTCATCCATCCTGTACATTACAGCCAGATTTAATCTTTAGCTTTCCCAAACCCTTCTTTTATCCTGTCAACTCTCAAGGATACTCTTGTCATGAGATTAAGTCCAAAATCCTTAGTCTGACATTCGAGGCCCACAATAACTTGGGCTCTACCAAACTTTCCAACTTTAAAGACTCTCAGCTCTGCTGTAACTATTCTCACTACCCTTCTGAATATGTCTTATGTTTCCCCCTTTGGTTGTACTATTCCTCCACCTGTAATACCTAGAACAAACACCTTGCATGTTTGTGGATGAAGACCAGAATACATGAGACAAAGAGGCTTGAGCAGACTTTCACATAAAATGTTGCCTTGACTCAGTCTTGAATCTATAAGAAACCTGAAACACTCCAGCACTCATTTGCGAATTCCATTTTTCGGTGTTTCTTGACTGGGTAAAGACATCTTCATGAAGAGATTTCTAAAATACCTTAGATTCATGACCACAATTGTACAAAATCACCTCTACCATCTAGGGAAGAAGATCTATGCCCAGTAGGACTTGTTACTTACATGGAATTAGGCTTCAAGCACCACAGTGTATATCTTAGGATGTCACTTTACTCTGATCAAAGGGCCTGTACTAGTTTTAGGGCTCAATGCCCTTGACTGCATTGGCTCTGAGTCCAAAAAGATTTCCTCAAACTCTACAGGGTTACAAGTCAGCTTCTAGCATACAAACTCTAATGCTGCAAAGGCATGAGCAAGAACAGGTAATGGTTTCTCCCTTCAACAAAACATTCCCCTTCCTAAAGTTTAGCCAGATAGGTAAGATATCAGTTTGATTCATTTTTTTAAAAAAAAAAGACAGCTATCCATTCTTTCCCCTCTCACTGTACATAAGCAGATCATTTCTCCTTTTCCTTGCTCATCTGGAAGACTTCACAAAATGACACTTTGCATTTGGTGCCATCAGAGGTGTGAAATGGATACAGTTTGCTGACCACTGATCAACTCAGCAGGCCATTAAAGACAAACTCACAAAGAATAAAAAGGTAGGGGTAGAAAATTGTGGGGAGGAGAGGGATAGCAAAAGGGAAGAAAAGACACAGAGATAAGAATAAACCCTAATGCCCATAAGAAAGTCACACCAAGAAAAGGTGGAATGGATGGCTCCTAGGTACAAGAGGACAATTGGAAAGGATGGAATGTGCAGTGCAGGGTGGCCATAGACTGTGGAGAACCAGATCTACTTCTGCTGAGTTGAAAGAATGAAGGAACAATAGCTTGTAAACTGCTTCAGCAAACAAGTCTGACACAAGGGTTTACCTTCAAGGGGGGAAAATAAAACCACCCACAAGATTTTCACTAAGCAAACAACTGGGCAAGTTTTCAAGACTGTGAGTGGTAGAACCTACCTGGAAAGCCTATGCTCAAGTAAGCCCTTGAACAGAAGTTGATTCACATTTTAGTAGCCAATTTTCCAAGACCAATATCACACACGGAACATGACAGAAACCCAAGCTTGCAGAAGCAATGCATCCAACTCCCAGCATAGACCATGAGGTTTTCATTTTAAGATAAAATGATTTATATATCTTATATACCATATACATATATATAGATACATCAAATGAGTTGGGCAGAGAGCTCTGTGACTACAATACATGCTAATTAAAAGGCATCCTATAGAATAAGTGGTACTCCCTGCCTTCCCCCCACATACTCCTTAGATGAGCTACTTTCTGAGTGTCTCTGTTTATATTATATATAATGGGATTAAATGGAATTAATACAGTAGTAGAAGAACTATGCCAAAACCTGAATTCATGGTGGGCTACTGACACATACTGGGTGTGTGAGCCTGGACCAGAAGTCATCACCTCTCAATGTTCTGGGCAACTTTCTAAGACCATAAGTGGATAGAGGATGAGCCCACCTGCAATGATTCAAGGAGTCTGCTGACCTGGGAGTCCCCTTTACCAATAAATCATGGGTCTAGTCCTTAAGTCTCTATGATACATAGGACAATGTAAGTTTTCCTTCTCCCCCTACCAAGATTAGGCCTGGAGACACTCTACTTCCTTCTAAAGAGTTTGTTAATGCAGGAGTTCCTGACCCATGAGTTAAGGATCCCCTGAGGGAGAAATAGAGTTATTAAAAATAGTAGCTGCTATTTGTGGGTCCTCCAATCCAAATGAACACAAAGTATGAAAGCTCTGACTACTCTTTTCTGTTGTGAGTTGTTTTCAGTTATGTCTGACTTTCTGTGATCCCAATTTGGAGCTTTCTTCCCAGAGATACTGATGTGGTTTGCCAGCTCCTTCTCTAATTCATTTTTACAAATGAGAAAACTGAGGCAAACAGGGTTAAGTGACTTTCCCAGGATCACACAGCTAGCCCCAGTAAGTATCCAACGCTGGCATTGAACTCAGGGAGAGGAGTCTTCCTGAATCCTGGCCTGGTACTTTATCCTGTGCCCTCTAGCTGATTGTATCTTTCTTTAGCCCTAACAAATTAGGCAAGGCAATATAAACAGAAGAATATAAATTCCTTCTGTACCCTAAGTCTCCTATATGTGTCAATGTTTCAAATACATGTAGATCATGCTATAATCAATGAATCCATTTAAAAGCACTGCTAAGTAGTAGCTTTCTGTCATGTATTGCCTCTGTTGGTAAATATTAGTAACAACTCTCATTTGCAGGAGGGGGGCGGTCTGTGAAGTATTGCAATATTAAAAGTAGATCTTCATACTTAAAAAGGTTAAGAACTGTGACCCTGAAGCAGCTTTCTGGTCAAAGGTATTTTGCTGTATTGCACCACCATCTCCATGTTTAAATGAAGACCACCATGAAAGGCAACTTTCTGCCTTTCCCACCTGAAAGTAAGCTTTCTAAGTATTTCAAATGCCTTTCTTCAAATATATCACTCCTGGTGAGCCATCAAAAACTCCCCTCCTACTCCAAACCACTCTTGATTCCCAATACCTGCTATGAAATTGGTTTAGCCTGTGGTCAAGATTTTAATTGCACCATTTAAGGAATGAAATGATAGGATATAGATCACATGTAAAGAAAAGGCCATGATGGACTGAACACACAAAGAGACCACAAGAAGACATCTTAAAAAAAGGAAAAGTGATTATTGGTATAGAAAACCAAGAGGCAGCTCTGCATTTACCAAGCCCAGCAAGGATATCCTTTTGGCTTTTCCTAGGTATGAGGGGTTGTTATCCCCGGTGCCCGGTAACAGAAATATTTTGTATGAGATTTTCTTTGGTTTTTGTTGGTTCAGATTCATTCTTCCCTAATTCCACCAACCTTAGGGTTTAGATAAAAATAGATGAAGACCGTACAAGCACAGATAATATTGCAATAGCTCATCAGGTCCCAATAGGGAAACTAATTTTCAAGTCTTGCCACTATTGCTCAAAGTGGCAGAGCACAGCTGGACCCTTAAAGTAGTGGTGGGAAATACGTTTCAGCTTGGCAGAAAAGCTCAAGGTAGGCTGGCCATAGACCAAAAGGAAGTACTGTTACTGAGAAATGTTGGTAGATACCTCCACAGCAATGCTAAAGTCGATCATGGAGACACTGGTATTTCGGTGCCAGCACACATGAACCATTGTGTTGCCCCGGTGGGGAGACTGCCGCTCAAGGGAGGTGCGGGAGGCGCTGAGGTCATCCTCTGATTCTTGGTCTGCTGTGGCATCATCAGGGCACTCTGTGGGATGCAGGTAAAAAACCATCTCTTCTTGCAAATGTACACAATTTTTCCGTTACCATTATCAAGACTTAGAAAGTAGATTGGAGCTCACTGAGGCTTAGCTCTCTTGAGATACCTTGTCAGCCTTCAGTGTTAAATATCTAAAATACTCTAACTGCCACTGTCAGAACCAACAACATTCACTTGCTTTTCATGAGTTATCTTTCTCTCTTTTTTTTTTGGTTTGAAGGAAACTGACTCCATTTACACCTGGAGCTTGTGGCCCTCCTTTGTAAAATGATGCAGTCAAGGCTTAGAGAGGTTGATGGCTTGCTTGAGGGGACGACATACATGGGCAATAAATAGCAGAGTTGGAATTTGAATGCAGGTCTTCCAATTCAAAGATCCAGTGTGCTTTCTACCCCACTGCCTCACTATATAAGTAGTAAGATTATAACCAAGCTTATCCCCAAAGAAGAGATAATAACGCACCTTTCTCCCCTCATCACCCCTTTTTAAAAAGAAATGGAGGACTATGTATAATAGAAGTGTCAAACATTCAGGTCACCTGCAATTCGGCTAGGTGCAGTACAAATAAGATTAAAATATAATTGGGAAATACTTAATAAAATAAAATTTAAAATACAATAAAACATGGATGATGTGAACATGTATTTTTCTAAGTCAATATGTGCTCACAGGGATCTTTATGCACAATCTAGTGGCCCCCATTTCTATTTGAGTCTGACACCACTGATAGACAGGAAACATGGCATATAATATCAAGCTTTGTTGATGGTGATGTTACTTTGTCTGGAAATGCCTTTTTTTATTCTTTGTTGATAAGCAATAGTTCTCGGGTATATTAAGGATAGGTATATGTTGAGAAGTCAAGACAATGTAGAAACAAAAGAAAACAATAAAAAAATTCTAAATCACTTTGCAGTCTTTTCCCGCTGCAAACCCTTTCTTGCCCTCAGTACTAGGCTTATGAGTTGACTATTAGGAAACTTGATTTCCCAACATACATATTAAAGTATATCACAGGCATAAAAGATGGCCAGAAATAAAATTTTTTAAAAATGGATTACAATAATAATTTTCCTTAAAATCACAATTATTTTCCCATAATTAATCAGCAGGTTGATTAACAGCATTGGGTAAAGTTTGCATCTTACCACCATACTTACTATTTTCAGGTGGGCTACTTGCTAGTAACTCGGGGGTGGGGCCACTGCTTTTTTCTGCTAGGTCAATTGCCATCTGTATATCCTCGATCCACTTTTCCATCTCAATCCGAGAACTGGAGATAGAAATTTACATTTTATTTTCAGATCCAAAGCAGGCGACAGAAAAAAAACATCAGTTAAGAGGTTACTTCATGAAATTACCTTGCTGCAACAATAATGGACTGCTGTTGACCACAAAGTGTAAGACAATGAGGAACACCCCACTCTTCTTCACTTTCTTCTATCTATAAGACACAAGTGTACAGTATATTGTTATTAGACAGAGAAAACTGTTGAGGAAGTGAGGAAAAGTCAATTTCTTTTTAAACAATAACTAAGTATATCATTCAAGTAATCCCCTGAATTCAACAGTGTATGTACAGAAGTCTCAATATTCTCATGGACATTTGGGCTAGATGTTAGTATGGTTTGTGGATTTAAAACTGTGTGGAATGACTGAGCACAAAGAGTGATATTTATGGGTTGATATCATTTCAGAGGGAAGTCTCTAGTAGAATGCCCCAAGAATCTTTCATCTTTTTTGTCAGTAACTTGGATGAAGGTATAGGTGGCATGCTTATCAAGTTTGAAGATAATAAGTTAGGAAGAAAAGCTAACATGACAGTCAAGAACCAAAAAGTTCTCAAATGGATTGATCCAGGTATGATGGATATTAGACAGAGATAAGTGCACAGTCTTGGTTCAGAGAATCGTTGGGTGATTTGGTCTAGCCATTTTGGAAAGCACATTGGAACTATGTCACAAACATCCCTAAAATGTGCATACTTTGCCCTAAAGAGGTCAAAGCAACAAGAAAAAGACGTGTAAGTGCAAAATTGAAAATAGCTTTTTTACTAAGAGCAAAGAATGATAAACCAAGGGAGTGTCCATCAATTGTAAAATGGCTAAAGAGATTATATGTATATGAATGGAAGGGAATTCTGGTGCCATTAGAAATTATGGAAACCCCCCTCAAAAAATAGCTTTGGAAGACTTGAGCACTCTGGATATAATGGAAAATCATGATTGTAGAGAACTAATGATGAAGAATTCTTCCCACTTCTTGACCAAAAGGTAATGAATGCTTTAAGATATATTTTGGACACAGCTAATGGAGAATTCAATTCCCTACATGATGCACATTTGTTGCAAGGACTTTCTCTTTTTTTATATTGGGAGGGCAGGTGGGAGTAAGAAGGGGGATAGAGAAACCTAAAAAACCAGGATCATTCAGGCATCCTTTTAGAAAACTGCACAGAAAATAACCAAATCAAGGCCAGAAAGAAATACAGACAAGTAGAAAAGCTTTGAATGTTATAGTTTGATCTATTAACTTAAAAGAAAATTGAAAAGTATATAGTGAAGATCATCAGTTTCATCTACAATCTTCACTTTCTGTTCAACAATAGCTATGGAAATGCTCATTTTACTTAACATTGTGTTCAGAATAAAAAGAAAAGATAAAAGAGTAAGATTTAGTCTTGATGTAAAGAAAAGAATATAGACAATTGTCCACGAATGGAATGGGTTGTCTTAGGAGGATCCCTTTCCCAAGAGATCTTGCAGGAGAAATTTGGATGAATACCTATCTGGAATGTTGCAGAGTATGCTACTCTTCAGGTGTTCATGGACTGAACAGCCTTTAGCTTCCTTTGAACTGTGAGAGTTAGGGATCTATAACTTTAGGCTGGGAAAGGATCATTACACAGGTAATTCCTCTTCCTTCACTCCATCAGAGACTTTAAATAAATGGCTCTTGGAATAACCACAGCTACAATACAAATATACACAAAAGCTTAACTCTTCCATTCATGAATAGTTAGACCCAGCAGAAGAAGTAGTTTTTCAACATAGAGAAAACCATAACATTTCTGCTAAACTTGGGAGATTCAACCATGAACACAATGGTGCCAAGGTGCATATCAGGGCTGTGCCAACAAAAAATTCAACCAATTTAAGCCCTTAGCTCGGGTAATAGGAAAATGAAGATGGAGAACAATATAGTGTCTTGCCTTCACAGAACCTGTCCATAAACAAATAAATAAAAGGTAGACTACGATATGGGCAAAGGAAAGAATTAGACAAAATGCTAGAAGAATAAGAAAAAGTAGTGTTGACGGAAGGTATGTGAGCTGGGCAAGGATTAATTCATTAAATGGCCTTAATCAGCAATGCTTTCCAGATTAATACCAGGAAGAGATTTGAGAAGTGGGGGAAAACTAATTCCAGCTCACTAAGTAAGATCTAATCAAGGGGTTCTTAATGTGAGGACTCTGAACTTGTTTTTTAAATATTATGTTAAACATATTTCGATACACTTGGTTTCCTTGTTAATCCTATGTATTTTACCCATTTTAAAAACATTATTCTCAGCAAAGATTCAGAGGCTTCATTAGACTGCCTGAGGCATGTGATACAAAAAAGGTTAAGAAACCCAAGTCTAATCAGTGGACAGAGGATCTAAAGATGGTCCTGCTTTCTGGATCAGTTGAAGGTAACTACATAGGTAATTATATAGAAGAGATTTTAAAAGAACCAGAAAAGGTATCCATTACTCTGGCAAAAAGACACAGGATGTGAAATTGTGGTTGGGCTGTGACCTTTAACAGTTGAAGTGGTACCCACACAGATGAAGTCACGGTTCCCTTGCAGACTTTATATGAATGAAACCGTAATTCCATTTTCTCAGTGTTTACTCTGCGTTAAGCAAGTTGAACCATCATTACTTTCCTTTCTCATTACATAAGGAGCCTTTCCCTCACTGGGCCCCCAAGAACTCTTTTCTACTCTTAGGTCCATCGGAGCACAGCAAGTTTCTTCACTGTCATTCTAGAGAAGAACTGAAAGGCAAACATCCTTTGTACCTACCCATTCATTAGAAAAGAGGGAAGAAAATGGAGAGAATGTGGCACACTATCTGTCTTCTGGCCAAGGGAAGGGTTCTAATATAAAGAAAGACTCTGTGATACACTTACAAACTTTCCAATATTTTTGCCCACACATGTCAACAACCGACGCTTCTTTCCACCCTGTTACAATCCATCAGCTACTATAAGCAAAGGCCTCCAGGTCTGATAGCATTCTGCTAACCCACTGCGTACTCACTGTCATGCCATAGAGTGGGAGCTGTCCATGAACTTTGAACTGATTGGTGGCAGTCAGTCCTCTACTTGTGTACAGCAAGACATCATTAAACTGGGAAGGTAAGGAAGATCAGAACGTAAGAAAATCAACAAGTAAGGAAGGTCATTTCAAATTGAAGAGATTCTATTTTAAGAGACCAATAGTAATAGATAAGCCCAAATAAACAATCCAAATAACAGTAAATAATAAACCCCAAAGGAGGGTAAAGCAACTCTCTAAGGCTAGAAGGTATATGAGTTGACAGTTTCCACTGATGCAGGGAGTTTCTATACTGGATCCCTAAAGCAAAAATACAGTCCAGGTTTATAAGTAGATACATAGCATTTCATTAATTTGTAGACCTTGAGCCTAAGTTATCACTGTTTTGCTTCCCAGTTCCCATTCGTGTGACTCAGTTCAAATGCCACTTCATTCCTTGGTACTAGTCATTTAAGTATACAGCAAGCACAAAATAGATATCCTTACTTACCAAGAAGAACATACGCTGCTGGAGCCCTTTCCCAGACAGCTTACTGAGGCTTCCCAGGCGAATGAATTCCTATGGAAGAAGCAAGCCATGAGTGTCTCCTGATAGAATCTCAAGTTGAGTTAATGCCAAGATCCCTGACTTGGAAAAAACACTGCCCTTTGTTTCTGGCTGGAATGTTCAGAAAGGATTTGAACCATGGTGCAGACTTCAGTGCTCTTCAGGAAGAGACATGTTAGAGAAGAGAAGACACACAGGAGGGAGAGACATCCTACATGTCTCTATTTGTCTATTCTATCCTGCCCTATACAAGGGATTTTATTCACTTTTTTCAATTGGAAATTTAACACTCAACAAATAATCTAATTATTAAGCCAAATAAAGCCATAAGCTTTGGAGAAAGAAAGGACAAACCACTCCAGAACTCTGCCAAGAAAACCCCAAAAGGGGTCACAAAGAGTTGGACCTGACTGAAACAAATGGACAACAAATTCAAATGATTTACATGCATAACTGAGAAAAAATAACACAAGGTAATGGGAGCTGAGGACAGAAGAGACATCCAGTCCAAAGTCCTCAATGTCCATATGAGGATACTAAGTCCTAGAGAGAATAACTGACTTGCCCAGGTTTATAGTAGCAGTAATGGTGTCAGAATCTGTAACTGTAAATTCCATAATCTTTCTACTATGTCATGCAGATTCTCTACTTGCAATAAGATAGGAAAAATATACCCAGTTCTATATCCAGTTTTTGAATCTGTTTATAGATAGGTGTCTCCAAGGCAATCCAAAGAGCAAAGTCTTGTTATTTTAATACAGTTGTAGTTGGCGTATATAACCACTCTTATTCTGCTGACTTTTCATTTCTTATCTATATCACACTGTTGCTTATCTAAAGCAGGGTTCTCTAATGTAATAGACCTCTGGGTCCTATTAAAAAAACCTGCATGTAGACAGAGTAGCAAAGAACAAGTTGCTCTATTGCCTTTTCAGACTCTAAGTTCCTCAAGGGAAGGTGCCATGTTTTATTGCCAATACCCTCACAGTCCCAAGTATTGTGCATATAAATAATTGTTTCTTCAAACTCAACATAACCTTGCACAAACAATTCCAACTTTCCTGGGCCTGGGTGTGCTTTTAGGAAAGGTGAATCTCATTACTATGTTGATCTAAATGGGTATTGTGGCATGAAGGAGAGAAGGCCAACCTTGGAGTCAGAAAGACCTGGGTTTAAGACCTGCCTTTGGCACATAAGAACTGTGTCACCCTGAGCAAGTCATTTAATGTTCTCAGTGCTATAAGAAACCCTCTAAGAGTATAAGATATGTGAGTTGACAATCTGTATTGGTGAAGGGAGTTTCCACATTGGAAATTTCACATGCCAGTGAAGTAACAGGTATTAACAAACCCCTCCCAATACTTATCTGAATAAATAAATAAATACACACACATACACACACACACATATATTGTCTTTCACCCAGAATATAGGTCACAAACCTAAAATAAGATCTCTCAGAAAAGGAAACAAATATTTTTAGACCCATCTAGTACCCACCCTCCAAGCCAGATTCAGGGTCAAAAGTGACCTGTATTCAAGCTAATAAGGTACCAAATGTTGTTTATTTGAGCAACTAACAATATTAACAAACCTTCTCCTCTGTGCAAGGCAAAATATAAAGAGGAAAAAAGACCCTCTTCAAGGATCTTTCAACCATACAAAAATAGCTATCATACAAACTAGGACATGTCAAGTGCCTGAGAGAGGTGTGTCAAGCAGGCTATAAAAGTTCAGGGCCAACAGAGAGATTGCTTCTGGCTGGGAAGCAATTTATCAATTGAAGTGGTATATTTTGAAGATCAGTCCATAACATTTGGGAAGTACTTGAACATCCTTGCATGAAGAGCACAGGAAGACCACGACATATCATCACTGTTATTTGAGGAAATGGTGTTAGAACTGAGTTTGTATGATGGAGGAATAGCTACCCATCTATTTAAAAGGGGACACATTTCCAACAGCTGCTTCTGATGGAACCGAATGTGGAAAGACAGGAGTGTTGCATTTAATGCTGTAAACGATTAAAGAAAGAAAAAGAAGGCATTTTTTCTAGCCCCTGGAGCCAACAGATAAGTGAGAACAAAGGAGGTGCGGAGTCAGAGTTCAATCCTATGGAGACAGAGATGGAAGATAATACTTACTATATCAAACCAATTCAAAAGTGTGGAAAGGCTTCATATAACAAAGCATCAAACAGGAATATTCTAAATGCATTAACTAGGGGATGAAGAAGTCCATGCTATTGTGACAGATTGCTTCACCAGCTATTAATTTTCTTATTTGTAATCTGTGGGCTATTTATAGTCATACTGCCTTCGATAAAAGTCTCTGTCAAGACACTTAAGCAGAGAAAGGGGAAGGAAACAGATGCACAGCATCTTGAAACTTGGGTTCCTTCTCTTCCACAGTGAAGGAAAGGACCCCAAGGCTTACATGTCAAAATAATAAATAGTTCACTATGCCAGGTCCTCCCTTCCAGGTGTTGCCTTATTTTTCTACTTTGGGAAATGAGAAAGGAAGCAGGCAGGAGAACTACCTTTCTCTTGAACCGGAAATACAGTCTGGGAGCAAAACTAGCTACCAGCTCCGCTTATGTCTGCAATGAGCTTCTGGCTAGAGGTCTAAAATACTATGTATTAAGAAAGCTCTATCTGCCAGGCACCAGTACCGTGCCAATCAGAATCCTGCTGAGCACTGAGTCCAAACGATGCCCCATACGATACATGAATCATTGAAGGAAATAGATTTTAAATGGAAAAAATAGGTTGGTATGATTATGTGGGCAGTTTTAAGACTTTTTCATTCTCAAATAATAAATTTTCAAATTCTGTTTATAAACTAAGTCATCAGAACCCATCTGGCCCACATCAGTCCCTTCAAATCATTTTAAAATGGTTCATTCCACCTTGCAGAATTAGAGAATCTTCTTGATGACTAATGCTTCACTCTTCAGATAGGAGTACAGACAATGAATGAGTCACGTCAGTTGGCTGAGTAAGAAAACACAGTGTAAGGTGGTTCTGCAGTGCTAACTGGGGCATTGATCTTTATTCAGATTTCCTACTAACTACAGGGTAGGTAGACCCAACAAAATTATAGCCATATGACTAAAAAAATACCCTTCCAACTATACACGTTATAGATCAAAGAAAATTTGTTTATAATAATTTCCCATGGGAAATTTGTTAGTCACTTGCTTTAATATACAAATTTATCCAGAGAAAATTGAGCTCTCAAGATGACTGCAGGCAACTTCACAATTCATTTCCCTAGGACCTACATGAACCAAATATGACACTAAATGCTTAAAGGATTAAGTAGTTTCTACTCCTGCATGGCAGAGACAAATACCAACTTTAATTTCCACCCACCTCTTTCCATATATAACTATTACAACACGCTTCCAGCAAAAGAGGAACTGTTTTGTGATTTTCAAGTCTGAAATACCCAGGCTTCCTGGAACCACATTTGGAAGGTCAATTCATCTTTCTTTCAGGGTATATCTTCTTTCATATAAGACCAAAGCATTTCATCAAAAAAGGTAGATTTATGTCTATGGAGTTTACATGAAAGGATCAGGAAATTGGTGATCCCATATAATTCTTAACTTCTAATCAATCCTGTATAAACAGTTGTGTTTATAACAACTACTGTCATTTACAAAGCCCTTCACAATAAACATAATCTAATTTGATCCTCACAACTCTGTGCTATTGTATTATTCCCATTTCCTCTATGTGGAAACTTAGTTTTGATATAATGACTTGCCACTGGTCACAATGCTAGCGTCACAAGCTTGACTTTAAAAGCCAGGTCTTCTGGGTCTATAACACTATATATATAACTCTATAACACTGTCTCTCTCTGTATCTAAGATACATAAGGTACCATTTTGACATGTTTGGCACAGTGCTGCAGTACTTCTTACAGAAGGACTGCATTCTAGAAAGCAAGTTTTTTTTTGTTTTTTAAAAGGCTATATAATAGGTTTGTGATTTTCCCTTTAAGTTAGTTAGCATGATTCTCTTTTCCTTAGAATGAATGCATCTCTATAACAGGCTTTGCTTTATTCAAAGATGTCAACATGTAGCTCTAGGCCACTGGAGGATTCTGGTTAGATGAACGCCAAACAACATAAATGAGGTTGCTTCACTCCCAGAACCATGAGCTGGCATTTGATTTCTGAGCAGCTTGTGAGGGAAGAAAGAAAAATGACACCCTTAGGAGAAAAGCAAACCATTAGGTATGAAGATTTAAAGGGCTGCCATGATTCTCCTTCAATTCAATTCATGGCATTTATCAATCAATAGTTATTAAGTATTAAGTACCTACTAAGCGCATCCAGATCTTTGCAACATTTTCTTAAACATATTAGGGGTAAAAGGAAAAACTCTAGAAGTAAGACAGTTTTCCACTGGGGCTTAATGAAAGAACATTTATACAGGCATACCTCATTTTATTATACTTCACAAATATTGCATTTTTTCTTTTTTACAAATTGAAGGTTTGTGACAACCCTGTGTCGAGCAAGTCTCTAGGTACCACTGTGCTAGCAGCATGTGCTGATGTCACGTCCTAGTGTCACATTTTGGTCATTCTAGTAATATTTCCATTTTTTTTATTATTATTGTATCTGTCAGGGTGACCTGTGATCCACCATCTTTGATATTATTATTGTAATTGTTTTGGGGTGCCACAAACCGTGCCCACATGTCAAAACTTAATCAGTAAATGTTGTGTGTTCTGACTGCTCTACCTATTGGCCGTTCCCCCAAATCTCTCTCTCCTGTCTCTCATTCTCTCTTCAGGCTTCCCTATTCTCTGAGGCGTAACAATATTGAAATTTGGTCAGTTAATAACTACAGTGGTCTTTAAGCATTCAGATGAAAGTTAGAGTCAAGTGGTGTGGCAAACTTCATTGCTGTTGTATTTTATAAAACTGCTACAGCTACCTCAGCCTTCAGCAAACACCACCCTGATCAGTCAGCAGCCGTCAACATCGAGGCAAAACCCTCTACCAGTAAAAAGATTACAACTAGTCGAAGGTTCAGATGATAGTTAGCGTTTCTTTTTAGCAATAAAGTATTTTTAATTGCTATATGAATTGTGATTTTAGATATAATTTTATTGCACACTTAATAGACTACAGTGTAAACATACTTTTATGTGCACTGGAAAACAAAAAAATTCATGTGATTCACTTTTATTGCAATATTCACTTTATTGTGGTGGTCTGGAACCAAACCAATATGTCCACTTCAGGCCTATTCAGTCTTAAGGTTTGCAAAATGTGATCTCATTTGATACTTACAACAACTCTGTGAGGCAGGAGCTGTTATTATTTCCATTTTACAGATGAGGAAACTGAGGTAGGTTAAGGCAGTGTCTAAGACTGGATTTGAATTCTGGTTTTCTTGACTTCAAATTCAATGTTCTATCCACTTCACCATCTATCTACCTAACTGCTTCTTGGATACAAACTGATTTTACATGAAAGCAGGTGGATCTCACCTTTTCTTTGCTCCCAGGTACCACCACTGACTGACCTGTCCTACTTACCCTTCCTGGGATCACAAGATTGTCAATGCCAATCAGATCTTTCTTGAGTTCATGCAGTTTCTGGAAATTTTCCATCTTTATCATGGTGCCATGGAGCTGCGCCACCATTTCTGTAATCTCTGCCAGTGCAGCTAATAAAATAAAAAGGAAAGAAAGTTCTAAGTGTTTATGAGAGACATGGGGGCTATTGAGTTTTTTCCTCCTTCTCCAGTTTAAGCTTCAGGATAAAACCCTCTAGGATGACCATGTCAGAAAGTTTTCCTAGGGTTTAAACAGCATTGTTTCCCTCAGAGACATCAGCATAATAAAAACAGTGATTTACTTCCAGTGATAGCTTGCTTTGCTTTGGTTTCCCAACAGCATTTGACACATATAAACAATACCTTTACTCTTAGTTTCCATAGGGTACAATTGGCCTTCAAAGATAGGAACCTTGTGGTAGGCAGTAAAGAGAAAGGACCAAATGAAAGTGCTTATAGATTCTGTCGCCAGGTTACAAAAGATCTTTGGAAGTTATTGTAACTGAAAAATTCATCACCTTGTGGTCAGTCATTCTTAATATAGCCTCTCTGAATTGAGCTAGGTTTATTCTCAGATTGATGTGACTAGAAGGGACTGGAGAGATAATTTTATAGATAAGGTAAATGAGGCCCAGAAAAGCTAATTGATTTGCCCAAAGTAACAGTGCTAATTGAAGAAAGAGGGCAAGAACTCAGGCTTCTTTCAGTCACAGAATCTCACATTTGGAAAGTACCTTTCAGGCCATCTGGTCTAACCTGCCCCTGAATGAACAGGAGGATACTTTTAGTCCTAGATCTATAGAAGTGAATATTTCAAAGGCATTAAATCAAAAGCTCCCCACGACTAAGGGAAGGTTTAAGGGCAAGTCGAACCAGGGATTGCATTCTCCGGCAGTCTCTAGGGAAAAGATTCTTGCCAGCAGCATACTGCTTTCAAAACACTGCAATCTAGCTTTCCAGGTTAGGGGGGGCATCAATTAACTCCTTCGCTGGAAAGAAAACAAACTTGGGAACATGTTCCCCTACATCAACAGCGTTAGGAGAAAACTTCAGAAGATCCATCACTTCCCACTTCCTACAGAATGTCATTACTGGCATAAAAGTCCCTCTAGGTATCAGTGTGTGAGTTAACAAAATTACAGATGTGGCATTAAAATTCTTGAAACTCGAATGCATCCAGTGTTCTTTGTGGAAGGGACGGGAGAGGGGAGCTCTTTCTACTTACCTCTGCAGTCCCTGAAATCTGAGTGGTTTGGTGGGTAATGCTTGCACAGCCTCTCCATTATCTGCTTGTAGTGCATAAGCCTGTGCAAAGGCCTAAGGAGGAAGGTGTTGAGAGGCAGATAACAGACTTTCTGCAGCTCAAAGTCTCGACAAAAGCTCTCCAGTCTACGAGAGTTCTTGATCCCATTCTCCAACTCTACCAAAGCCTCGTTGTGCTTCCACAGGTGATTTGTCAATTGCTTAGAGAAGGGGGAAAGAGGTAGATGGGGAAGAAACAGATTTGACGTTTGTAAAAATGCAGCCTATGTTTGGATTGATATGGTACCTGTTCATTATTCGAGGTATTGGAGGAGGTACAAAGATAAACAGGGCATCTAGGTGGTACAGTGGACAGAGAGCAGGACTTAGAACCAGGAGGACCTGAGTTCAGATCTGGCCCGAGACACTACCTGTGTGACACTGGACAAGTCACCTAACCCTGTCTGCTTCAGTTTCCTCATCTGTAAAATAAGTGGGAGAAGGAAATGGCAGACAACTCCAGTATCCTTGTCAAAAAAAAACCCAAATAGGGTCACAAAGAATTGGACACAACTGACCAACAAGAATGAAGACGTTCATTTGAAACTTAACGCAGTAAGTTTGTACCCATATTATAGTTCATTTAAAAAAAAAGAGTCTTTTGAACTAACAAAATGTTCTACCTAAGTTCAAAACAATACTGATGATGTTAAATTTATATCTATTAGAAAATAATTATACCGATCTTGAGTGTAGAGGCTGGCTATGTTTTTTCAGACTGTGTAGTGCGGCTAAAACAGAGAGAACACGTAAGAAAGATAGAATAAAAATAATGTCAGCAAAAATATCCCAGGTAATGTACTCCACTGGCAGAGCTCCCTGAATAATGTCAATATCCTTCCTAAATATAAGGCTAATAATAAGATAGTCACTAATCCCTCCTGCAAGTATGTGCAATGGATGGTGTGGGAGAGGAGGTGGGGAAATGGCAGAGGTATGTGTACTCCTTCTAGCATTTTTAATAGGTTTCTGGGAATGATGACTTCAGGCAAAACAATGATACAAGGGTGCTTGGAAAATTTTTTTACTTATTTTTCCTTTGCTTGCACTGGCCACCATCCTATAAACACTCATAGCATTAGTACAATATTTGAAATGCCAAAGCAGCAAGGGAAACTTACAGAATGACACAGTAAGTCACTAGGCTGAAGATATAGTACATAGGGAGGGAGGTATGTATATACATGTGTGTGTCTGTGGGGGAAGGGGTGGTTATAAATGGAAACCATCAGAGTACATGTGTCCTTGTAAGAGGACTGGATTGGGCTTGAAGTAAAGAGATCTGATACATTCTGAGTGTCAGCACTTGGTATGAAAATGAAATCCTGGAAGTAGCCAGGAAGGCGGCTGTAAAAGAGAAAAACTACCATGGTTAGAAAGATAAAGAAGGGCAGAGCAGGAAGATAGCACAGGACAAGACAAAGGAGACCCAGCCTCTTTGATGGCTCATGGCATGGTACTAGATACTATAAGATGAGAGTTAAAATGGCTTAAAATCTTAAGAGCATGAAAGCCTTAAGCACAGAGGATGCCAAAGAAAGACTGGTAAGGAAGGATAATAAGATTTATAACAACCTTTCTGAGGAGATAAGGGGGAAAAGAGAAAAGGCTGAAGAGAACAAGAAACAGGGAACCAGAAAGTAGATAATCATGGAAATGTGCAGATGTGAGACCAGGGCAAAAGAGGATAGGAGGCAAAACTTTAGAAATGGAAAAGATGAGTTAGTCTGCAACACATGAATCTGTGTACTTCAAACTATAATTATGGCATAAACATTTCATCTTTACCTGAAAAATATAGTTAGCAGGAATTCGGAACCTTAAAGAATCTTGTAGTCCAAATCACTAAACCGTATAGATCAGGAAATAGGAAAGAGCCTCAGAAAAGTAAAATTACTTGACTAAGGTCATATAGTAAATCAGTGACAGAGAGTACTCATTTTAGCTGACTTTCAGTACTGGTTTCTTACCACTCTTTCCTATATCACAAATATGACCTCAAATGTTTACTTTGTGACCCTGGGCAAGTCACTTCACTCTGTTTACCTCAGTTTCCTCATCTATAAAATGAGCTGGAAAAGGAAATGGAAAACCACTCCACTCCAGTATTTTTGCCAAGAAAACCCCAACTGGGGTCACAAAGAGTCGGATGTGACCAAACCAACCAAAACAACAACAAATACTATAATTATTCATTAACAAGATAATAATTATCAATAAAATATCCCAACCAATGTCTTTGAAAAGAAAAAAAGGGATCGTGATTGACAGGTTCAAGAAACACTCTGAAAAGTTTTCCTTTCCTCCTCATTGCATGCTCCAAATTTCCTGAGACATATAATCGCAACATGCTAAATCTGGAAGAGACATCAAAGCTTGTCTTGTCCATCCCTGTCATCTGACAGATGAGAAAACTGAGATACATAGAAGTTAAGTAATGGGTTCAAGGCTACTTAACTTGCCACAACTAATTTGTGGCAGAGTTGGAGCTAGAAACCAAGTCTTTTGATTCCCAGCTTAATGCTCCTTCTACCATACTGCGTTGTAAGGAAAAGAAATACTTACTTAAATCATAACCCTAAGTTCATCTCTTTGGTAAGGGCATTAATTCAAGTCTCAAGCAAATTTTTACTATGACAAATATTATGACAAATTTTTATCAGACAAATAGTTAATTAAATTCCACCCTCTTGGCCTACTTGAGCCTAAAAGTTATGTTCTCTAATAGTATCTGGCCAATTGGGATGGAAAGTTTGCTTTTAATTTAATTTAAAAGCATTTATGAAGTACTTCCTTAGAAAAGGTGCTAAGTTAGGCAAAGGTGATACAAAAAGAGAAGAAAAACTCAGTTCCTTCATAAAGCTTCCATTATATTGGGGGGACTGAATGTCTATATAAATCAATACCATATAATTAAAGGACAAAGGCACTAACAATTAGAGGAAGCAGGAAAGGCTTCTATGGGCACCATGATGAGACTTAATACAAGAAGCAAAGGATTCTAAAATATGGAATTGAGGAAAAGGAGTACATTCAAGGAAAAGGATACAGACTGGACACACAGGAATGGGAGAGGAGATACCAAATGTAAAGAATATCATAAAGTTGTCCAATTTGGATGGACGTAGACTATGTAAAGAGGAATAATGTGAAATAATCTGTAATAAAAGGGTGAACCCAAATTAGGAAGGGATTTTAAAAAGAGGCATATGTATTTTGCCCTAGAAGCAACATGGAGTCCTTGATGAACAGGGGAGTGACATGACCGACCTGGAAGATTATTTTGGTACTTTTGTGGAAGATGACTTAAGAAGCAAAAAGACTAGAAGGAAGTAGACCAATCAGGATGCTACTGCAATAGTCCACGTAATAGGTTAAGAAACATGGAAATAGAATGTTAGTAATGTGAAAGGAAAAGGGGAGATGGATATAAGATACTGTGAAAGTAAAATGGATAAGACGTGACAATTTATTGGCTATAGGGAATGAGAACGAAGACTGTAAGATGACTCTGAGGTTGTGAACTTGACTGACTGAAAGGATTATGGTACTCAAAGAGAAACAGGGAAATCTGAGAGGGGTAGGTTAAAAGGGAGGGGTAATGAATTACATGTTTGAGATACCCCTATGACATGTCCAGGTGGAGCTGTCCAGCAGACAGTTGGTATGAGGATGCAAAGGATTGGGCTGGAGGGAGTGAAGGGAGGTGAGGATACATGCATGGAAGTACTTTGCAGAAAAGTGATAATTGAACCCAGGGACATTAATAAGCTCACTCAGAAAGAGAATGTATAGATATAGATAAGATAGACAGGTAGATAGATAAATGGATAGATTCTCTCATCATAGAAAGAGAAGGGGGAAGGAGGGAGGGGAAGGAGGAGGGAGAGACATATCTTGAAGAAATTCCTTAGTAGGTAAGTGAGGTTGGATTATAATCTGCTCAGAGACACTGAGGAGTGATCAGATTGGAAGGAGAATAGTATCCTGAAAGCTGAAAGAGGAGAGGGTATCCATGAGATGGGTGAGGGACTGGGTCAAAAGCAGTAGAGATAAAAAGGATGAAGAATGGTCATTTTAAATATTTACAGACCTTTGTACTCTATATTAGTGAAGAGAAAATTTAAATGTACAGAATTTGTCTTTCCAAATGCTCAAATTGTTTCTTTCTGTCTGCTTGCAGTATTTTCTCCTTGACCTGGGAGCTCTGGAATTTGGCTACAATATTCCTGGGAGTTTTCCTTTTGGGGTCTCTTTCAGGAAACAATCAGTGGATTCTTTCAATATCTATTTTACCCTCTGGTTTCAGAATATCAGGACAGTTTTCTCTTGATAATTTCCTAAAAGATGATATGATGGCTTTTAGGTAGTCCAAAAATTTTTAAATTGTCTCTCTTGGATCTATTTTCCAGGGCAGTTGTTTTTCCAATGAGATGTATCACATTGTCTGCTATTTTTTTCATTCCTTTGGTTTTGTTTCGTAATTTGTTGATTTTTTCATAAAATCATTAGCTTCCATCTGCTCCATTCTAATCTTTAAGGAATTATTTTCTTCAGTGAGTTTTTGGACCTCCTTTTCCATCTGGCCAGTTCTGTTTTTTAAGGCATTCTTCTCCTCATTGGCTTTTTGGATCTCTTTTATCATTTAGGTTAGTCTGTTTTTTCAGGTGTTATTTTCTTCAGCATTTTTGGGTCCCCTTTAGCAAACAGTTGACTCATTTTTCATGATTTTCTTGCATCACTCTCATTTCTCTTCCCAATTTTTCATCTACTTCCCTTATTTGATTTTCAAAGTCCTTTTTGAGCTCTTCCATGGCCTGAGATCAATTCATATTTTTCTTGGAGACTTTGGATGGAGGAGTTTTGACTTTGTTGTCTTCTTTTGTTTGTATATTTTGGTCTTCCTCGTCACCACAGTAAGATTCTATAGTCTCATTCTTTTTCCAGTTTCCATTTATTTCCCCATTTGTTTGACTTTTGAATTCTTTGTCAAGGTAGTTTTTTGCTTCCAGAGGGCCTGGGGAGGGTGTGTACTGTCAGCCACTTGATCCTCCCACAATCTGTGGGCCCAGAGCTCCAGAAACAGCTGCTGCCTTTGTCCCTGCTGCTATTGCCACTGACTCTTCTACCCCATCTGCTGCCCTGGGGCTGCACCACTCTACTCTCATACAGATCTGACAGGTTTTTTCCACTGACCTCCTAATTTTGAGGTTGTAAAGTCTGGAAACCACCACAGGTGCCAGAGATTCAGTCCCCCGAAGCGAGGCATGCTCAGGTTCCCTCTGTGCACTCCCAGCCCACACTGGACTGTGCTCTGCTCCCAGCAAGGCACAACAGATGCTTCCCATCAACCTTCCAGGCTATCTTGGACTGAAGATTTGCTTCATGCCATCTTTCTGTGGGTTCTGTAGCTCCAGAATTTGTTTAGAGTCATTTTTACAGGTATTTGGCTGGGCTTGGGGGGAGAGTCTCTGCTTCTACTCTGCCAATTTGGCTCCATCCCTCAAATTTACTGAATTTGTAAATAAAATTTAATACCTTAAAAAAACCTAAAACTAAAGTTGAATTGCAAGAAATTGGGCACAGTTTTTAAAATTAATAGAGGATCAATATAAAAGCACTCAAAATGTATTCTATTTATCTTCTGAACACATAGATAGTACATAAGTGGATGAATCTGCAGACCTCTATGTAAAGTGATTTTTATGTAATGTAATTTTTATTGCTTGAGGATGTGGGGAAAGGAGGGAGGGAAGGAAATAGGAAGGAGCCTCTTGCCCATGGAAGGAGGGTTTAAGGACATGTGGGGCTGGCAGTAAGCAAGAGGAAGAATATGTGTGGAGGTAGACATGTGGAGGCCAGGTGACCCCCATGGACCATGGACAGACATGAGGTATCTGAGCCCAAATGGACAGCAGACAGACACATGGGGCTAGACAAATAGTTGGGTGGGTAGAGCAGAGCAAAGGTCTTCTCTCTCAGTGCTGGAGGCCTCAAATCAATCCCCCAATTCAGAGTTGGTCTCTCCATGTGTCTGTTCTTCTTTCATTTGAAAAGTTTTTAAATTTTTTGGGGGATGGGTGAGGGGAGAGGTGGGTTGGGAAGCCACAGAACACCAAGTCAAAAAGGGCAGGAGAGGAGAGAAAAAAAGCATAGTACTGTACAATAAAGTTAACATAGGCATTTTTTTGGAATGCATATTTCTTTCACATAAAGTGAAATTTGCGTAATGTGAATTTACTTAAAATGAGAACTTTATATTTAAATGAGAACTTTACTTAAAATGAGAATGTTTGTGTAGCTTCTGTCATCGATATATGATCCTTACCTGTTGTTGGTGACTTTTACACTCAGGATAACAATAATAAAAACAACTTACTTTCCTAGATGCTTGAAGGTTTTCCAAGTAACAACCAAGTTACGCAGGTAATCAATAAGTCATCAAACAGTAATTAAATACTGGCTACATGCCAATTATTGTTCCAGGTGGTAGGGACAAAAAGGAAGAATTAAAATAGTTTCTGGACTTAAAGACCATATACCCTATGGAGATTAATTAGGAATACTGGGAACATAATCTATCCTTTAGAAATTCTTTTGAATGATAAATATTATCTGTTTTACAAATAAGGAAAACAAGTCACTGAGGGGTAAAGTGACTTACTCTATATAATTTTATATGCAAATGTTTGTTGAAATGAATTATGCTAGAGTCCAGATCTCTGCATTTCTTTCTCAGGGCAAGAAAACTTGCATGTTCTCTATCTTGAACGTAAATGAGAGAATTAACTAGGAATTTCCATATGCTTCTGAATTCAGATTTGGGTCCTGTCTAGGCAATACTAAAACCTTCATTTAAAAAAAAATAAAAAATTTCAACCTATTTGTCAATAAATCACACAATCAATAAGTCAAGTGTTTATTATGTTGTTGTGCACTCGGTTCTTAGTTGTGTCTTAGTCTTCATGACTCCACTTGGGGTCTTCTTGGGAAAGATACTGGAGGAGTTTTCCATTTTCTTCTCCAGCTCATTTTACAAATAAGGAAACTGAGGCAACCAGGATTATGTGACTTTCCCAGGGTCACACAGCTAGTAAGTGTGTGAGCCCAGATTTGAACTCAGGAAAATGAGGCTTCTTGATTTCAGGTATAGTGCTCCACTTCACTGCCCAACTGTTTAGCATACAAAATACTGAACAACTGTTTTGTTCTGTTTTCAGTGATATTACCATATGTTTTGATACTCCACATACAGAAACTTTCCCTTTTTCTGTATGTTTTTTTGGTCCCCATGTGATTTTTCCCAAATAGGAAAGCACCAAACAACTAAGTCGTAACAAATTTACTGGTTCCCTCAGGAATTAAATGACTTGTGCCTGGTGACATAGCTGATTTCTGTTAAAAGTATGATGCGCATCCAGGTTGTCCTGACTCCAAAACCAGCTGTTTACCCACTATGGCATTCCAACAGAATCTTTCTTTTTAAAAGGTACAAAAACAGCTTCCCAAGACAGGCCCTGTAATTTCGGCATGTCTTCAAAGAGGTTACTTGGCCTGAAAAATGATTTGCTGAAATACCCTTCCCCTTCACAGCTTTATTTAAAAAAAAAAAATCCCATAGAAATTCAGGCATGAAAAAAATCAAGAAATGCTTGCTGTATACAATGACTACAGGACCTCTGATATTATCATATCTTAGAGAAGTTTCAACTCCAGGGAGGCAGTTTATCGGGGGTAATTTAATATTTCATTTTTTTCCCCAATTGCATGTTAATACTATTTTGAGTTCCAAATTCTCTACCTCCTTACCCTCCCTTGGCATGGGGGTGGTGGTGGTGGGGAGGGGCATTTTCACTGCTGGTGTCTAAGCAGAGAGAGTGAATTCTCTTCACATGAGAGAGTGGCCCAGGACAATAATGTTGTCACCTGGCTTACCTTCATGCCTTGAATATTTTTCAGCATGACATCACCAATTCTTTGGTAATCTCCTTTGATGTGCGCATTTGAGCGGCCTTCCCTAGGAGCAAAGCAAAGGGAATTATGATTATTGCCCAGTTCGACCAATAGCACAGTAAATATGCCATCACTTCCCAGAAGACCAAGACCCTTTTTTTTTTAAAATGTCATAAGATTCCATCCATGTTCTCCAACTCTGATAACCTTTAGAGTACATAGCCTGTTCTGGATTAGATACGGAAGAAACTCTGTGTGTGTATGTGTGTGTGTGTGTGTGTGTGTGTGTGTGTGTGTGTGTGTGATAGTAAAAAAACATTTTTAACCTAATTAATTCCAATACCATTTTTCATGTTACACCTGAATAATTTCAGAGTTCCTACAGAAATCTAAACGCCATTTTTTAACAACTAGTAGCGGAAATCCTGGCTTCTGATGACTTGCTATTTATAGGCTATCTCAAGCACACACATAACACTTTACAGAGCTGAAGACACAAAGAAGACTTCGGGAGCTCTTTATCGAAATTAGACCAAGACAGTCAGGAAAGCCTAGGAAGAAGAAAATAAAACACTCAAAATAATAACCTGCACAGTCAGAGACGGGAAAACTGGACATAGAAAAAGCCTAAAAGTTTCATTTTAATGTTAAGAGAGAGAGTGAGAAAGGAGCAATTGACATACTCTAAATATATTCCACTTGAATGAATGAGAAAACATTAAGTGCTTACTCTAGGCTAGGCATTGTGGTAAACTCTAAGGGTACAAATACAAAAGCAAGGGAGTCATTGCCCTCAAGAATATACACTGTTGTAGTGGGGATAGATAGAGGGGAGTAATGGACAAGGTCAAGTTTTTGGTCTAGAAAATTACAGAAAAATTAATGGAGCAACAGGTAGTTAACTGACATGTCATTATGAGAAACAAGGGTAGGGCTGACAATTCCACCTCCAGAGCCAGAGGTTATACATGGGTGTAGAAGTATGTAGAAAATTTACCCAGACAGAACTGTCATAGCTAGATTTCTTAAAAAGAAATATCCACTCTGTAAATTAAAGGTTCCACATCCAAGCCAACTCCTCAGGTGACATATAAGTAAACTTAATATTTGTGTTTCTATGCTTGATGACTGAGGTGGGGGTTGTCTACTAAAAGAGAAGGCTGCAGTAGGGAACACAAATCAGTAGGAAACTCAGAGGGTATATCTCAAAGATGTGGTATCTGATACATAGCTTTCGAACAACAGAACATAATGGCTTCCATTTCAGCTGAAGTCAGGCTGAAACATTCAAAGTATCCACAGTCATATTATTTAATCTTAAATATATCAAGCATTTTTCCTAGGGAAGGGAGAGGATGGAGGGAGCCTGATAGCAGGGTGCACTCTCACGCTTAATTAAACAAACCAAGAGCAGTTTATAAGGGCACAAGAGAAGTCTTGCTGGTTGGAAACAATAAGTTCATCTCATAAATTACAATAGGCCTGCAGGTCATAGGCAAATAAACATGCAACGAGTAAGTAGCATGCTATTCATTTTTGTGGCTCCAACTAAGTATATAGAGTAAATAATGTTGCAGCGACAACTGAGAGCCCCAAAGCCCATTAACTAATTAAATCTCTCCTACCATGAAAGTTCTGAAGACAGAGCACATGCTTTCCAGGTTTAAAACAGGCTCATTCATCTTCTTCCCTCAGTAAAGTTTACTGAAGTTCCTATCTGTCTTTCCCTCTATTTTTCATTTCTTCTCCTTTTAATTTTTAACTACGATTCAAAGAAACTTGATCCTCCAAGAGTGTTTCTTTCTTCTAACAATTTAAGACAATAACTTTTATCTTGTTGACCTGTTACCAAAAGGGGTAGGGATAGGTGAGAAATACACTACCATTGTGCTGGCAAAATCGACAGAGATGAGCCTTTCTTCCTCAGAATCCTTGGTCTTAGAGTTGCTTCACAGGTGAGACATACTTAAACAAGATCCTTTAAATGCTTCAGTAATTAATTTCTTGGATGAGGTCCAAGAGAATAAACAATATCAAACAAGTTCCAGTATACAATGGCACCACAATTCGTCAATAACGAAGCAAATTTCTGTCTCCCTCATCATCCCATCACCTGGTAAATTCTCGGTGATATGTTCCTCCAGGTAAGTTACAGTCCACATACCTATTGTATCTAGCAACTGGACTACTGTAAGGAACAAAAATCTGAACTTGTAACTGCTACTGTCCTCTCACTTTGGGGAACATAAATCTTACCACTTCAAGGCACTGAAGTAACTTAATCATTGGTCTGGCTTTTGGCCAAAGTCATCATAACCTCAAATCTGGACAGAACCAAAGTTTATCAGAGGACCACTTTTCTGACTTCAAAATATTGTTATGGCTGAGATGTGTTGGCAATTTGTTGATTGCATTCGATTAAATGGATAGGGGGCTCAAAGTTTGTAAAGGCTGCCTTATAATCTTTCCTTTGATTAGTCAATCGTCATTTATTAAGCACCAACTATGTGCGTTAGCACTAGGTTAAACATCAGGTAAAAGAAAGGTAAAAGATAGTCCCTGCTCTCAAGCAGCTCACAGTCTAAGTGGGGAGGGAGAACAATCAGCAAACAAGATTGTGTGTGTGTGTGAGTGTATGTATAAATATGAGAAATAAACAAGGGAAAACACTACCATTAAAAGGGGTCTGGAAAGACTTTTTGCAGAAAATGGAAGTTTTGCTGAGGCTTGAAGGAAGTCAGGAAAGCTAGGAACCTTCAATATAGCATCTTTTATTTCTCTACACAATAAATAAAATAATAATGATAAAACTACTACCCTGGCCTCTCCGATGGGGAGAAAAACCTCGGAACCCAGGCTCCAACTGTGCATTTACTAACTTTATTTACTTACCACAATGACACTTTAGTATCCAGTTCACTACATTAACACCAAAGTCCTCCAATTCCAGTCCAGAGATGTACGTACTCAAAAATGACCCATGAACATCTAAACCCCTAACTAACTAGAAAGTTAAGTTTTATATCAGCATAAACAATTGGCATCCAAAACTGCCACATGTTGATCAAATTGTAATAGCACAAAGAGCCATTGCTTAATTCAGATTTGTGAGTTAAGTGATCTGCAAGGTTTTCAAGTGAAGCATATCTTCTGCAATTGTATAGAATGATATCTAAAATTCTGAAAACTACCATTATCTATCTTGACAGTAACCAGACCACATCTAAAGTACTATGTTCAGTTCTCAATACTTCATTTTAGGGAGGGTATCAACAAGGAAGGAAAGAACAGAAAAATGTGACAAGGATGATTTCATATGAGCATCACTTGAAAGAACTGGGGAATTTAAGTTTGGAAAGATGACAGTGGGAATAAGATGGCTGTCTTCAAATATTCAAAAGATTATCATGTGGAAGAAGAATTGCCAGGAATGCACTGAAGCCAGCTCGAACAGTTTCATGAGAGTTGACTGTTAGATGTCAATGTGAGCTTTTACACTTCAGAAATCGGCAGATGCTACAAATCAGGGCTGAATTTATTGCTTTGTTGATCATCAGGACTTGAAAAGTGATGGGGAAAATGTTAATAATGCATATTAAACTTAAAACTGCTTCATGGGCACATTTTTTGAGATCCACTTATTAAATATATACCAGCATAATACTGATGGATTTATGTTAATTTCCCCCACAGGGCAGGTGTTGGGCCAATGGATAAAACTGCAGAAATGTTAATTTTGGCTCAATATAAGGAAGAACTTCTTAATAATAGAGCTCTCTAAAAATAAAATGAACTATTTCAAGAAGAAACACCAGAAAGTTTGTGCTTCTCTTATCCATTACCTTACAGAACATAAACTCTTAGTAGTCGGAAACTGTTTTGTTTTTTACCTTTGTATTCTCAGCACCAACACAGTGGTGTGTGTGTGTGAGTATGTATGTGTGTGCGAGTGTGTGCACACAGATATTTTCCCTAAAATAATGTAAACTACTTTAGTACAGGGACTATTTAATTTCTACCTGTGAATCCACAGCACTCAGTATAGTTCTGGGCATAAAGGATGCTTGTTGCTTGTTTGGTTAACTGAAATAACAAATCGAGTTAAAATCTCAGAGAAAGTAGGGAAAATTGATGTAGCAAGCTTCTGGAAATGTCAAGGGCTATGGGGTCAATACTACTTGGAAGAGGGAGAAGCCTTGGAAGGAAGGGAACAAGACTGGGTAGGGAGAAAAGTAAAGGTAAATTGGGGTAATGAACAAGGAATGTTGAAAGAATTGAGGTCACGGTGTTCCAGACACATCCCAAATTCAACATGCCCTAAACTGAAGTCATTATCTTTCTCCCAAAAATGTACTTCTCTGTAAAAGTTCTTTATTCTAATAAAGACACTATCATTCTTCCAGAGTTGTCTGTACTTAACCTTAGCAGTGTCCTGTACTTCCCTCACCCCACATATGTAATCTGTTAAGTCTTCCTACTTCTACCTCCACAATATCTACTGTATCCAACCACTTCTCAACACTCATACATCTACTACCTTAGTTAAGACTCATATCACCTGTCACCTCCTTGCCTCACCTTTCAAGATATAACTCAAAAATCACCTTGTTAGATGAAGCCTTCCCAACTGCTAGTGCTCTCCCTCCCTCCAAAACTATTTTGTACTTACTACATTTGCTTCTGTATGTACATATATTTATACACAATCATGTGTGTATATATATGTACAAATATGTATTAGGTCTATATTTAAATATATAATTGTATGTATATAAATGTACAAGTATATATGTAACACACACACATACACTTGTCTTCAAGGTAGAATATAAGCTAGTTTTAACAAGTAATTGTTTCATTCATTGTATTTTTATTCACAGAGTCCAATCAGGACAGAGTGCATACCCACAGTATAAACTTAGTAAATGCTTGTTGATTGAAAACTGGTGTAAATGAGTCCAAGTTTGTTAAGAGTAAGGAATTCCATTCAACAAACACTTACTTTTGGAAATTAGTGATATACATGATTAAGTAGTGGGAGAAGGCATACAAATCATTAGTATGAATACTAAGGTCAAGAATGACAAGCAGGAAAAAAAATAGCCAGATAATGAGGTCACCATGGAAGGTGAGAGAAATGCACCCCAGAGCTCAACAACTGACAACGAAATATTTCCTATTCATCTACTAAACTCTGCAAAACAAGATCTTGACTTCAGATGCCTATCACAACTTACAGGGGAAAGAAACTAGACAGTTTTTTACATGCAATTTTCAAAGGATTCCTTTGTACATCAAGCAAAACTTGGTTTCCCGCCCACACCCAGGCCTTTTGTCATCACTAGGCACATGAATCAACCAGTATACATGTCCTTAGGTCATTGTATGCTTTCAGATGCTGCATCATGTGGAGAAATCCTTCTAATTTCATTTTTCCTACATGTCACTTATCTCAAAACTCTAGAAACCCTGCATTTTAAAAAGCAAAACAAAAACCCAATCCTCTAAAAACATAATCAGAGAAACAACCAAACCCCTACAGCATTTGTTCTTCTGTGAACAACCGTGAAAAGGTCATGTTTGTCGTGAATAACATGAAAAGGGAATTATAACTCTTCCAAACATCCTCCGGATGTTAGCCCCACAAGTGAAAAGAGTCCTTGTATAGAAAGCCTATTTGCCCTGGGAAGTCGTCAATGCAAATATGTAGTGTTGCAATGAAGGAACTGCCCATAGCAAGAACATTTGTTTGGCGTTTTCAGCACGAGAAAATCAGAGGAGGGCCTACCAGGCCTTATAAATGCGCCACACACTTTAATTTGCATGTGATAATTAATTTAGCCCTCATCAATGAACAGATACAATGTTTGGAGGTGGTACTGCGGATAATAAGGAAAATGAGAATTCAAAAGGGACCAGAGACACTAGCTACGTGACCCTGGGCAAGTCACTTAACCTCTGCTTCACTTTCCTCAAAAACAAAATGAGGATAAGGATAGTACTACTTCCAAAGGTGGTTGTAAAGGATGAAATTAGATAATATTTATTAAAAGCACAGTGCTTGACACATAGTAGGCTCTATGTAAATGCCTGCTCTCTTCCCTCTTCTTACCAAGTGAAAAAAAATACTACCCTGTTTTCAAACCATCTTGACTGTTTAAACATTTTACGGCTAGCATGTAATTCAACAATAAACTCTATAAAAGAAGGACAAAAAAGAGAGACAGTAGTCATATCATGTAAAAGCTGGTGGACTGGGAGATCTGAAAGATAGAATTTATCAGCCTGCTTAAGGGAGAGAGAAGGAGGGAGGGAGAGAGAAAGAAGGAGGGAGGGAGGGAAGGGGGAGAGAGAGAGAGAAAGAGGTGTTAAGTAATTTGCTCAAAGTCATTGAGTGTTAGATAATAAAAATGGTAGACATCTGCCAATAAGGAATCATATTCTAGACTCTTAAAAAATGAACTGATAAGTTTATCTTTAAAGTGCTGAAAAATACTTAAGTGTACATCTGTGTCCCAGGTAGACATATACCATATCATCACTATACATTATTTCTTCAGGTTTCTGGGGAACAGTAATGAGGCAGTAAGAATCAGTAGAAAATAAACCAGGCTAAATCAAAACATAGCTCCCTACTTCACTCTGTACCCTTCCCTTCAGTTATGGTCAATATAAATCTGTTCAAAACCCTGAAAGAAACAAAATTTACTGGGTAATGATGACCTTGTCTGCAATAAAGTTACAGAACTATCCTATAAAAGTTATAAGCCTGAGGATAGGGCCTCCCTTTGGGAATGCAGCTTTTGAATGCAATAAGTTTAAAATGTGCTTTTCTGGAGGTTTTAGTAGATTCTTTTGTCAATTAAAGAGTGTACTGAAACTGCTGGGCCTGGAGTCAGGAAAATTCATCTTCCTGAGTTCAAATCTGGCCTCAACTATTTATTAGCTGTGACCCTTGGCAAGTCGCTCAACCCTGTTTGCCTCAGTTTCCTCACCTCTAAAGTGAGCAGGAGAAGGAAAACGGCAAACCACTCCAGCATTTTTTACAAGAAAATCTCAAATAGGTCATAAAAAGTTGGACATGAATGAAACAACTGATAGTTTATAGAGGGTGTATGTAACAATTTTTGTGTTGCAGACACCTGTGGAAGATGGATAATATTCTCAAGTGTATAACAAATTATATAGAGTTTCAGAGGAAATCAATTATATCAAAATACAATTATATAACTATGTATTGAAATAAAGTTACATTTGTGTATACATGTATCTATGTTTATTTAGGGATCCCACATTAAGAAGCCTATGTAAAGTTAATTAGGTTATGGGAAGCAGAATGCTAGAGTAGAAAGAACACTATTTCAGATTTAAGATACAGTTTTTAAAAAGTGTGTGTAATAGAAGTTCACAGTTTTGCATGCAATCTTAATTTTAAACATTTTATGTTTAATACTTAAGTTCATATTAAAAGAGAACAATATTTAAAGAGAAATAAAAATGGTTTTTAACTCTTGAGGTCTCATTTTCTTATTTGCAAAATGGAATGATCATCCATGCCCTTTTAAACTCCTTTTTAAAAAAGATATAATAATTTTAAAAAGGAAAGCATTTTTGAAAAGATGGATAGTATATAATTAGGTTTTAAAATTATATTTTGCTCTTGGGGGAAATATAATTGTAGAATTTAACACTAGAAGATATCTTAGAAACATCTCAAATAAGACCCTCTCATTTTATAGATGAGGGTATTGATGCCCAGTTGAGTGGGGTCTTACCTAAAGCTATATAGTGATTAACTGAAGTCATTTGACCCCAGATCCAAGGATATTTCAACTTCATCATGAATACCTCCCTAAAACATAGCTGTGATGACAGTAAAATTACATATGTAAACATATCTCAGAGTGCTATATAAATGTCAATTGTGTGTCATGGTTCTAATTTTCCTCATTCTATATTTTATGTAGTTCAGGTGGAAAGAGTCCTAGAACAAACTGCTCTCTTGCTATTCTTTTACATTAAATGTTTGGGATATTATTATATAGATGGATGTTTGGATTTTACAAATGAATATGGGTGGTAATGCTACTCCATCTCCTATAAGATCACTCAAAGTATTTTCAGAACAACCGAAAACAGAATAGCCATAGTACAAGAAGATCCTACTTGTCTGTGGCAGTAAATCATAATGGGTATGGAAAAGTGTTGGTGAGTTATCCTCCCTCTGACTAGTCCTAAGGGATGTAACCCCCCAACCTTCCTCTTTACTCACCATTATTCCTTAAAATAAGAAAGTTTCCACTCTCAACACCACCCCACTATCTCTCTTTCCAATCCCCAAGATGTATGCATTGTTTTTTCTCCCCTAGTCATTAGCTCAAAGGTATCACAGAGGACAGGGCAACAGGCTTGGAATCAGGAGGAGATTCATCTTCATGAATTCAAATCCAGCCTCAGACAGTGACTAGCTGTGTGACTCTGGGCAAGCCACTTAACTCCATTTGCTTCAGTTTCCTCATCTGTAAAATGAGTAGGGAGGGAGGGAAGGAAATGGCAAACCACTCCAGCATCTTTGCCAAGAAAACCCCAAATAGAGCCATAAAGGGTTAGACACAACTAAAACAATTAAAGAGCAACATAGCAAGTTTTATTAGCTATTACCTGACTTCTCTCTCAGTGGATTATTCTTTAAAAACACAATAACAAACAACTTTGGGGTTGTTAATGGTTGCTTTCCCTTTATAAAGCAAAGAAAAGGTTATAACTGGTCAATTCTGGTGATTCTGATACTGCCACCAACTTTGCAAATCAAGAGAGAGAAGAAATACCTCCCCAAACTCTTCATCCATTATATACACACACATTATAACAATAGCAATGACATAGCATTTAAAGGTTTGCAAAGTCCTTTACCTACATTTTAAAACCACAGTTCAGGTAACACTTCATGCTTATCAGGTGCTTTTCTTGATCTTTCCCATCATTAGTGCCCTTGTCCTTTTAAGATTATCTTACATTTACTTGTTCGTATACATGTGGAAGAAACAGCAATTGCATAGTAAAATCAATCCTAGGCTAAACCCCAATTTCATTATTTGAAAAATAAGGATGATAGTACCTGCAGCACTGGCCTCACAGAGAAATCATGTATATACAGTGTCTGGAAAACTTGAAAAGTCTTTGTAAATGTTAATATTATTATTATTTATTATGCATATTATCATGTTGCAATAAAAACAATAAAGTTTAAGTTTATTAAAGGCAGGAGATGTTTCAATTTTTCTCTGTGTTTGTATTCACATAGTCCTCAATAAACATTTGTTGAATTGAATTTATTTAGAAATCTCATTGTTTAGCCAAAAGTAGCTGCAGTCACCCATTTAGTTCATTTTTTTAAGAGGGAATGAGAGCCATGACAGGTGAAAAAGCAAGGCTTTCTCTTATTTCTCATTCCCATACCCACCTCCACCAGAGAATGAGGGAGAATTAGGAGGGATGGAGAACATTTTCTTCCCCAGCTGCATGAAAAGAACCTTATTCATTTCATTCTCATGGCATAGAACTGCTGTGATTTTAACTAGATTTTTATAACATTTTATGCTGTTGCCCTCAATGTAATTGGCAGGTAGCCAAGAGCTACTCTTAAAGGGTTTGCAAATAAACTTTCCTACCTGCTTTTGGCAAACTCCTTACAAAGACATAAACACGGTCTGAACATAAAAACCTCAAGAGACTGGGCGAAGCTTGATATGAAGCTATAAAAACTACAATGTTTCAGCAGCATTAATATTTGAACTGGGATGAATTATTCTATCAATCAACCTAGTGTATAACATGGCAGGATGTGGAGTAGAAAGAAGGTGGAAGTTGGGAACCACTGTTGGAGGGAGGTACGCATATATGTAATATGTAGATACGAGGAATGAGTAAGTGGGCACCTCCACTCCTAACCTGAAACATAACTTAATAACAATTTCAGTGTTAGAATCATCATGCAAATTGAAAAATACATTGGGTGATTTGATGCCCCTTGGTAACCTTCGACTTCCTTAGAGTCCCAGAACTGAAAAATAAATGTGCCACTTTCTGTGGCAGTCACCCCAAATACCCAAAACTCAGGTTGCTGGAGTGGTAAAAGTTTCTCTGTACATTATTATCACCAACTATCAGAGCAGCGAAGGATCCTGACTTCTTATAAATGAACTCTTATCGCAGCAGAGATCTCACACCATGCCAGAATAATTTTAAAACCTCTTTGGAAACGTTTGCTATGGAGATGATAAGCTGAAGCCATGATGTGGAAGCCTTCTAAACTTTAGGTACTGAATCCAACTTCTGGCCTGCTTGCAGGCCAGAGAGGATGGGAAAAAAACCCACTATGCCTCAAGAACTTCCCAGACAACACAGGAGGGTTAAGAAAACAGAGAGAAAAATCTGATTTCCCCAAAAGCTTCTAAGACGCAACATAAGATTTTAAGAATAACAAAAGCTCCCCTAAGTCAAGAGGGAGGAGCAAATGTTTTCTCAAGATGCACTTGTCAAAGAAATCAGTGCCAAACAGCCCACACTGTTTAAAAAGAAACGAAATAGTGAGGGAAGGAGAGGGGGAAGTGCATTTTTCTTCCTCTTCCTTCAGTTATTAGAGCAACAAAAAAAGATCCCAAGTATTGTAAAATTGAACCCTTTGTTCTAACTTGACAGAGAGTCAGGCTAAAAACAGTCATCAAAAAGTACTTAATGAACACAAATATTATGCAATTTAAATGTTGATGGGAAAATTCTAACAACTAAAATCCATTTATTTTATTTTTATTTCTAGCACAGCTGAGTTCACTTCTATTTAGTTACAATTTCCAGATTCTCTTGTTATAAGGGCCTGCAGTGTCACAATTTCTCTGTGCTTTTTCTTGAATATTTTTTTTAAAGTGTCTTATTTTCTTGATAAAGATGTTATATAATGAGATGACAGTGAATAGATTTTTTTAAAAAAATTAAAATTTCAGATAAAAAATGAAGTATTATTTGGTTCATATAAAGAGATAGGGGAAAAATACAAGGTTAAGGATGCTAATATCATAAACATTTATAGGCAAAGGTTCTGAGTGACCAAAGGGGAAGTTTCCCTCAGTTTCTTGAGCACTTAGTCCAGCCCAGTTTAACCTGTTACAGTAGAAGCCAGACAGAAAAGAAAGCAGACTCGATCATAACAGAAACAACCTTTGCTCTCTAATCTCTAGTAATCTCTGTCCCTTACGTTTCTAGAATTCTCTCACTTTCTTCAATGGGAATGGGAATCTCTTTGGTTGTGGGTGCTCTGTCTTCTGATACGGATTGCAACCTCTCTTTTTTACAGTCTTGCACAATTAATATATATATACATATATGTATGTATGTATGTACCTTTCCATCAGTCTTCCACATTGAATTCTCTCAACTCATTGAAGACTTTCTCTAGGTCTTGGATATGACTTGGGCAACACTTAGTATATCTGTCCATCATCTCCTCATCTGCTATCCTCCCAACAACTACCAGCCCACCTCTTTTTTCTTGTGTTTGATGAAGTCCTTTATTGACAAGGTATCACTGATGATATGCTGTAACCTTATTCCAAGCCTGTATTTTATCCATTATTATGAAATTTGGAAATTTCTCACTCCAATGAATTAAAAACTGAAAGAATTGAACAGCTTATAATTTCTAGAAACCCAAAAAATAATTCTTCTCATTTACATATCTCTAAATATTGTTACAATTATTTAACCAAAGAGTTACTTCTCTCAAAGTTTAAAAAAAAGCATCTTCACCCAGTAACTTAAAAAGGAGCAAGGACAGCAGCCAGTTTTGGAATAGAGTTTGAAAATATAAATCTAACACCAAAGTTTGCAAATGGCTTACTCTTCTTCCATCAAGTAGCTGAATCCTGATACTTCAAGGATTTGTTTCTATCCATATGGAAATTGCCTCTTTATCTTAGTAGACATTGTTCTTCAGTTACTGTGACCAGGAATACCCATTACTTGCTGGCCAACTTTCTGATCAGTATGTTTATTTGTTGCTGTAAATTGTACATCTACCCTATTCCATTTCTATTCCTTTCTGTTCTTGGCCAGTATAAGATAGTTTTGTTAATTACTGTCTTATAATATAGTTTAAAATCTGATATTGCTAACCTCCTTCCTTTACATTTTCCCCATTTTTCCCTTTGATATTCTTGACTTTTTGTTTTTCCAAATGAATTTTGTTATTATTTTTTCTAATTCAGTAAAATAGTTTTTTGGTAAGTTAAGTGGAATGGCATTGAATATATAGTTAGGATAAAATTGTCATTTTTATTATATTGGCCCTGCCTACCCATGAATAATTAATATTTCTCCATTTATTGAAATCTGATTTTATTTGTATAAAATTTTTATTTATAATTTTGTTTATATATTTCCTGGATTTGTTTTAGCAAATATACTCCCAGGTATTTTATATGGGGTAGAGTTATTTTAAGTGGGGCATTTTTGCTATCTCCTCTTGCAGAGTTTAGTTTATGATATATAGCAATGCTGATGATTTAAAGGAATTTACTTTATATCCTGTTACTTTGCTGAAATTGTTAACTGTTTCAACTAACTTGTTAGGTGACTGATTAAGAGCTGTTCTAAGTTTAGTTAAACTGGTCCTTGGACAACAGTGCACTTATAGGCTTATCCTTAAAGTCCCAGCTTTCTAGGAACTTTCAGGATTCTGTAGGCATAGCCTTGCCGAGTTCAAGGTCATCTCCACAGCACAGTTTGACTTTGGAGTAGAACAAGAGAAAAAAACCCCCACAAACCTTTTGAAGTGGTTTCACTGTTTTTAGAAAACACCAAGCCTGTTCTTTTGCTTCTGAAGCAACAGTATTAGCTAGTCTTTTCTAGTGAGAAGGAAGTTTTGTGGAATCGTTATCTGCTCTATTGAGGTGCATTTACTGGGGAGTACCATTAATACTTAGGGATGTAAACAGGTGTGTTTATTTGAACCAGGCTTCCAGGCATTGCTTCCGGGTAAGTATCTGTCCCAGAAGTTTCCTACTGTTGACAAAGGTATATTACATATTCTTATTGGGCATGTATACACAGGGTATTGATATTATGAATTTAATATAACATGGTTTCATATTCTGAGGACTTATTATTAAGTAACCTTTCAAATTAATTTCTACTCTATCCTCAAGTGTTTGAGACAACATGCACTTTATAAGACTTAAGAAGAACGAATAAAAATACTTTTAATGAAGAACATAGATCTCTCTCCTAATCACTACCTCTTGCCAAACAACTTTGGGCTTTGACTATAAAACAGAAATCACAGAACCTTGGAGTAATAAGGATCTTAGTAGCTTCCTACTCAATGAAAGAATTCTTTCTTAAGGAGACCAGAAACAGTCAACCAAACTTTGTTTAAACGTTTCCACTGATGGGGAATATCTTACAAGCAATTTCTGCCATTACTAGATAGCATCAGTTGTTATAAAAACATTTTCTTTTATCAAGATGAAGTCCGTACCTTCCAACAAAATGACTGAATTAGAGGGTGTATCTAAATTTAAGGACTCTAACTGAAAATAGCTAGAAAATGCTTGTAAAAAATAAGAATGACCATAAGATGGGCAAAAGAAGGAAATTCATATAGAATACTCATCATAGAGAAGAATGAGTAGGTAAAGAAAAGCTATTCATAAAATGAATTAATACCATAGAATAAAAGAATACTAGAATAAAATCTCTCAAATAAGAGCATAATTCTGCTCATAATACAACCAGAACCAAAGAAAAGAAAATAGAATGTTCAAAACATCATCAAAAGTTTTAAGAAAGTCTAAAAGACAGCTAGGTGGCACAATGGATAGAGCACTGGGGATGATTCGAGAAGACCTGAGTTCAAATATGACCTCAATCACTTCCAAGCTATTAATGGTGGGCAAATCACTAAACCTCTGTCTTTTTCAGTTTCCTCAACTACAAAATTGGAGTAATAATAGCACCATGGATCACGAAGGTCAAATGAGATACAATTTGTAAAGCATTTAACATAGTTTCTGGAAAATACTAGGTATTTAATAAATACTTTAAAAAAATAAAATAATTGAAAGAAGAGACAAGGAATTAAATCAGAGGTCTTATTGAATAATTAATGCAGTAAGAAGAAAAGATATAGATTAGGGAAAAAATTTTATATAATCTATTTGTGATAAAGTTTGACATTCACAATTTAAAGGGAACTGACAAAAATATATGAAGAGTCATTCCCCAACAGAAAGGTGGTCAAATGAAAAATAGTTTTCTAAAGTAGTAAAAACTTTGAAAAACCACCTGAAAAAAGCTCACAATCACAGAAAAATACAAATTAATACTATCAGGTATCATTGAACACTCATCAAGATAGCAAACATGGTAGTTTGTGGGGAAACACAGGAAGACAAACATGCTGATTCTCTAATAACGGAACTAAGAAATGGCTTAATTTTCTTCCATTTTGTATTTATTTCCATGCACTTAAGAAATGCTTGCTGAAGCTTTTTCTTGTGGTGGCTAAGAATTGGAAATTGAGAGGATGCCCATCAATTGGGGAATGGCTGAACAAGCTGTGGTATATGATTGTGATGAAATATTATGAAATAACAAGCAGGATGACTTCAGAAAAACCTGGAAAGACTTACATGAACTGATGCAAAGTCAAGAGAACCATGAGAACATTGTGCATAGTAATAGCAATATTGTATGATGAAGAACTGTGAATGATTTATCTTTTCTCAGTAATACAATGATCCAAGACAATCCCAAAGGACTCATGATGAAGCATGTTTTCCACCTCCAGAGAAAGAACTGATATTGTCTGAATACAGACTGAAGCATGTTGTTTTTCACTTTCATTCTTTTTTTTATTCAAGTCTTTTTGTAAAAAAATACAGTAATGTTTTACATGATTATACATGTATCAGATTGCTTACCATCTCAGAGAAGGGCGAGGGGAAAGAAAAGGGAGAGAATTTGGAACTCAAAATTTAAAATAATATTACAAAATGTTTTAACATATAATTGGAGAAAAAAACTATTTTAAAAAAAGAAATTTTTACTGATGGATTGTTCCTAGAAAACAATTTGCAAGAAAAATTATAAATATTTTTGCACACTTTAACCTCAATATTCTACTACTGAGTTTTGAAAGAAGTCAATACCAGCAAGAAAAATCTATACAGACAAACTTCTTGGCAGCACTTTTGTGGAAACGAAAAGCTAGAAACAAAACATGTTCCAATGATTGGGCAAGGCTTAAATAAATTATGGTACAGCATTGCAATTGAATGTCACTGTGCTATAAGGAATTAGAAATGAATTCTGAAAAACATGAGTAGACTTGAATAAAATAACATAATTTGGAGAAAGGAGAATGAAAAGATTACTATATATCTTAGGAGAAAAAAATGTAAATAAAATCAGTGGATAAAGGGAACCAATTGATTAAAACCTTAAGTTTCATACTGTCAAAGGAAGGCATATATCCCTACTTTCATGAAATCTGTAAGGCAAAGTTTGGTGAGGTTTTTTGTTGAAGTATCTGTGGTAAACAAAATGTATCATTAAATGTAAATATTTGACACATAAAAAAAGGCTGTTGTTTTTCAATCATTTTTAGTCAAGTCTAATTTTTTGTGACCCCATTTGGGATTTTCTTGGCAAAGATACTGTAGCGGCTTGCCAGTTTCCTTCTCCAGGCTTTAGAAAGACCTGAGTTCAAATTCAGCCTTAGACAGTTGCTAGCTGTATGGCCCTGGGCAAGGCACTTAAGCCAATTCACCTAGTTTCCTCATCTATAAAAACTGATCCCTTCTCAACACCAGTATTTTAGCCACAGCAGTTGCTGCTGCTTCCTTCAAACACTGATCCCTGAGCAGCCTCTATTGTTAAAAAGGAATCTGCATTCTAACTTGTTTGAAGAGGTGTTAAATATGGTTCAACATCTAATTGAGGTTTTTTTTTCCAGATGTGATTGGAAAAATCAAAAAAAGGAAGAACTTTGGTTTGGATAAATGTCTCAAACATTTTATTTCAGGAATGGATACAATACTTGTGTATTTCATATTTCCTTTCATGAAGGGAAGGAAGGAAACATTTATTACGAATCTTGGTGCCAAGAACTGTGCTGATACCTTTACAAATATCTCATATGATTTTCACAACAACCCTGGGAGGTAGGTGTTATTACCTTCATCTTGTAGTTGAGGAAGCTGAAGCAGCTGTTTTGTGACTTGTCCAAGGTCACATAGCTAGTTAGCGTCTGAAGACAGATTTGAATTCAGGAAGATGAATCTTCCTGATGAAAAGCCCAGCATTCTATCCATTGTGCCATGTAGCTGCCTACAGAAGCTACACTCTGAACAGATTCAGATGATCTATAATGGATGGATCTGTTGAAATTCAGTTTGAGAAAAATTTGAACACCTTGCTAAATCCTAAAAATGTATCTTTGATGGAACTGTTGGTCTCTAAATAGAAGGTGAAGATAACAACACAGTGGATTTAATCCACAGTTTTCATTTCAGATCTTGACACATCTGTCAGGTGAAAGAAGAACTCTGAAGATAACATATCCAAACTGAACTGAAAAATTATATGATTTGGTCAAATTAATGGTTGGAGTAAAAATATTTGGGTTTCAGTTGTACAGTCATTAGTGGCTGTATGGTCCTATAAAAATTATTTTACCTCTCTGACCTTTAATTAATTTCCTCATCTGTGAAGGGAATAGAGATAGTAGTGAGGGAATAAGCATTCATATAGCACCTACTGCATCCCTGGCAAAGTACTGAGCCCCTTTACAAATAGTATGTTAGTTGATCTTCACAATGATTCTACAAGGTAGGTGCTGTTATTATCCTGATTTAACAATTGAGGAAACTAAGGCAAACAGAAATAAGGTGATTTACCCAGAGTTAGTGTCTGAGGATAAATTTGAACTCAGGTTTTCCTGACTCCAGAATCAGAACTTAACCCACTGACACCTAAGTGCCTCTAAAATATAAATGGGAGTGATAGCATCTACCTCACAGGACAGACTTATACAAAACACCTTTTAAACCTTGAAATTCTACATAAATGTGAGCCAGCATTATTAACTGTATTGTAATTTTCAGACAGAATAAAAAAGCAGCTTCAGACATAAATCATAACCATAATCATACCTAGAACAGCTCACATTGATAGAGTGCTTTGAGATCTGTACAGCTTTACATACATTCTCATCTGATCCTCACAATTCCATGAAATAGGTGTTACTCATCATTTTATAGACACAGAAACTGAAGCACACCACTTTGCAGAGGGCTCACATTGCTAGAGCATGAAGTAAAATTCAAATTCAGGTCTTCCTGCACTCTTTCCCACCCTTTATCCCCTTCACCATCTAGCTGCCTATTAGATAAAGTCAAAAAGGCACAATGAAGACACTGAATAAAATCTTCCACCTTTCAGATGAAGTCAGAGTTTAATGTATACGTACACACTCACACACACACACATTTTTCCTTTATTCACAACAATAATAAAAAGTCAAACTTCTGATAACCTGAGAATTTCTTATTCTTTCTCTTTTTATCTAAAGTTGAATGTGAGTCTGCTGTTATCAGCTAAAAGCTGATTTTCTTGCTTGGATTCTTTTTACACAAATTGCATGACCTCTTGTCCTTGGAGTATATCTGACTTACTCCTGAAGGTCACATTAGATGCATACTAGTGGCAAAATCTTACATAAAGATCTTATACCTTTATACTATCCTGTATAAAGACCATAGCTAGCACCCTATGCTAAGCTCATAATTTGGTGGTTGTTGACAACTTCGTACATGAAATCTTATGTTCTATGCTAGAGACAAGCTTTTGAGATAATCTTCTTCAACTATGAGGAAAACTGTCTCTTCTTCCTCCATCAGTGGATACTGTTCAAGATAGATTTGGATAAGAAATTATCCTTTATATCAAGGTTACCATATATGGATCAATGTTCATAAATTTAGAATCAGAAAGGATCTTAAGAGTCACCTAGTCCAATCCTTTCATTTATTTTGGGAAGGGCTTTTAAAAAATTGTTTTCTTTAAAAATTCTAGCCAATGACAAGACAGACCAAATACCACACAAAACATAAAATCCTTCCCATTTTTCATAGTCTCTTTTGATTTTTTGAGATTATTGGCATTTGGATTATTTAACACAGGAATGTTTTTAAAAATTATGCATCACTCTTTTCCCCAGATGGGCGAAGGGCCCTAAAGACCAAGGAAATAGCATTAAAAGGCATCTAAGTACGACGCTGAAAATAAAATCCAAATGTTTCCAAGCTTGAGAAGACACCGAGCCTCCTCAAGAAACTCAGGCACTCTTGGAGAAAATCACCTAGGAGGAACATCATGCTTTTGGAGTATCATGCTTTTGAGTTCTCACCAACTACTGAAGAAAGTTGAGGACAGTAACTACCTGGTACTGACTGTCAACAAGCAACAGATTACACAGGCTATAAAGAAATTGTGTTACATCACCGTGGTCAAGGACAGTACAACTGCTCTAGTCTTATGAAGACAAAAGGCCTATATTTGACTTATTCGTAACTGTTATGCTTTGGAAACTGTTAAAACTACAATCACCTAAGTCATATCTAGCAAGACCACTAAATATTCAAAAACTGGTTTCTCACTATTAAAAAAAAACATATGCAACAAAATCTAAAAACGTTAAACACAAAATTTTAGTATTTAACTGAAAAAATATATGGGTTTTATGATAACTCAGTTAATCTGGTACCAAGTTAGAATTTTTCATTTTACCCTCTAATAACTTCCAGTCAGTTACTTAGGGACATTATGAATAATTTCTTAGTTTGGTGAAAGAGAAATAACAAAAAAGGTTATCCTTACCAAAGGGCAAGTCTGTGCTCAATTTCCTTGAGAAAACTTGTATGAAATTTGTGCAAAGGTTCGAAGTTAGAGAAGATGAGACTTTTTAGGGTTTCAGGCATTGACTCATCCTTGTTCACTGTGCTCTGAAACCACTGGAAGGAAGGAAAAAGAACAAAATTTAAAAAGTTCCACCCACAATAAATGAAATCATTTGGCTGATGACTTCTAAGACCTCTTCTGAGACTTCTAGACCTCTTTCCAAGCTGGCAACCATTAATGACTACTCTTTTAAGTGCAGACATTCAACTAATTCTAAATCCCCCTAGCTATACTATCATACAGACTTAGAGCCAGGGCTCCTAATCTGGGCCAGTGAACTTTTTGATGACTCTATTTCAATATAAGTGGTTTTCTCTGTAATCCTTGTATTTCATTTTATGCATTTAAAAATTATATTTTGAGAACTCCACGGAGTTCACCAGACTACCAAAGGTGTCCGTGAAACAAAAAAAGGGTTAAGAATGCTTTATATACAGGCACTCTTTTCCACAAGAACAGCATATTCCACTTAATCAGATGCTTTGCTAATAAAAATAAACTACACCTACATTATTTTCCTGATCTATCAGTTTAGAAAA
Organism: Bettongia penicillata ogilbyi; assembly: GCA_023548195.1. Classification (NCBI taxonomy): domain Eukaryota; kingdom Metazoa; phylum Chordata; class Mammalia; order Diprotodontia; family Potoroidae; genus Bettongia; species Bettongia penicillata. The sequence continues at coordinate 1,583,710 of JAJHZJ010000121.1, read as the reverse complement.
AAATACAATCTGGTTTTACTTGTTTTTATCAAAGTCAGGCTAAATCTTTGTGATGACTAGTTCCTTTTCCCTCTAATCAGTAGCCATCTCTATAATAATCCATGTTAGAACTCTGCTTGATTATAATTCCTTTAGCTCTCCATCTTTAGTATATTTAGAGACTCCAATTTAAAAAAATAACACCTGCATCACGCTTTGTGTAGATCTATATGAGAGTCTACACTTTTGTTAAGAATGACAAAATTCTAATATGGCTAAACAAGCAACATAATGCTACTTTGTAAGTGTAAGGTCACTTAGGTTATGGAGTTTGAACTAGTATTCCATGATAATAAATAAAAACTCAATAGATCTTAAATAATCTCTGAAGTGCCCAGTTGTTTTCTAAAATTCTGAGATTAGAATAGGTATCTTTAATATTTTAAGGAAAAGAAATTTAAGCAAGGAAGGCTGGAATCAGTTCCCAAGACTCACTAGAATATTAATAGGCACTTTTTGGGGGCAGGGTATGTATAAGATACTGCTGTCAGGATTTATTTTGTTATCAAAGTTACAGTGAGGCTACCACTCACCTCTAAGTCTCCCTGGGGTGAAAAGAAGTGACTACATTTTGACAACCAGCAAAACACAAAGCGCTCTGGATCAGTGCACATCAGAAGTAAAATGTTTAATTCATATTTCCAACACCATGGAATTTAATTGCTTCTTTTGCATTTTTTAAACCACAATTACTAAAATTATTTTGCAGGGTACATTCCAAACTAAACACACTGCAGATGTCTAATCAGTCTCCAAGGACCAAAGTCCTTTTCTCGGAATGCACAGTCCTTTCATTACATGCACAGATTTTAAGAAGACTCAACTTCTTTATTAATGATAGAGTATAGACACAGGTAAAGTATCACTGAGGACAAAATGTTAAAAGTAAACATACTGAAGTGATGACTTCAAGATCCTTCAGGTAAGTCCTTTCAGTGGTGGATACTTCTTTAGCAATGAAATAAGCTTTGTCAGCTGGAAATCTCTGTAAAATGCAAAACATAGATAAAAGAAGCTAGAGCTTAAGAGATAAACCTTAGAGTGAAAAAGAGTTCCACTAATCAACCTAAGGGTCCATTATTTGTTTATTTGGGGTAGCTGTTACCAAGACTAAATTCAATGTAGTTCTCTTTCTGATGAGCTAGAGAAGTTCCTATGGAATGGGCTGACAGAACAGAAACAGAAATTAGTAGTGCTTTTGCTAATTTTTTTTTACAAATTTAATTTTTTTTAGTTGAAAAATGTATTCTCTCTCACTTCCTCCACTGCCTCATAATAATAAAACAAAGACAAAATCTTCGTAACAAATATGTATAATTAGGGACAAGATTTTAAAAAGCTATGTCTCAGTCTGCACCCAGAGTCCAACACTTCTCCGTCAGGAGGTGGGTAGTATGTTTCATTGTGAGTCCTCTGCAACTGCCGTTGGACGTTGCAATGATCAGAGTTTTAGAATCTTTCACAGTTGTTTGTCTTTACAAGCCTGCTTACTCCACTTTGTGAACAAGAGTACCCAGATTTCTCTGAAATGAAACTTTTCATCATTTCTCATATCATAATAGTATTCTACTATATTCATATGCTATAATTTGTTCAACCATTCTCTATTTGATGGGCATCTCCTTCAAGTCTAGTTTTTTTCCCCACAGAAAGAATTGCTAACAAGGTTGGGTTTTGTTTTGTTTTGTACATAGGTGGTCCTTTTCCATCTTTCTTTGATCTCTTTGGGATATATACATATATAGGCTTAACAGACAGAATCACTAGACAAAAAGGTATACACAGTTTGGTAAATCATTTCCCCTTATTATTAACATTACTGTTATCAAAAAGAGTTAGTGCTCTGCCAAATAATGGAAAGAGTTGTGAACTTGGGGAAGGTTTGAATCCTAGCAATGATACCCACTAGGACTGTGATTAGGTATTAAATCTTTCAATTTCAGTTCTGTTGTATGTAAAAAAGAAGTAATAACATCTGCATTTCCAACATTATAGGGGGCTATGGGGATCGAAGAATTTCATAAATCTTAAAGTGAGCTAATTTTTTTATTTTTAAAGCATCTCCTGAGCACAAAACAGATACCATGAAATTTTATAGATCTAATAAAAATACACAATTTGAATGAATGTGTGTGCATTTTATCTAAAAAAAACTAAGTTATTACTTGTTCTGTGGTTTGCATGTTTGGTGGTTTTTAAAAAATTTCTTCTGTGTTAAAAAGAATTCATTAACACCATATATTTTGTCTAACAAAGGCACTATCTTGCCTCCTTGGAAAGTATGGAGACATCCTGGAGCGGAACTGTGAAGAACAAACACAATCCTTCATGTGTTTGGTTTGTGTTTTTCAACATATTCCCTTTCATTTTAGATCACTACTGAAAAAATATTACCTAAAAATGGAAGGAAAAGGTTAATTCCCAAAGAAAAACATATGATTTTGTCTAACCTTTCCCTCCGGTTATGTCTGTGTGTTTAAAAGGCAGTACTAACTTTCTAGTTTTATGGCTTGGATTTAACATTACCAGTTCAGTTTCTGTGGAGAGAATGTTTCATAGGAATAAACTGAGCCTTTTTAGGGTGAAAATGAAAGATCTTCCTTATTTGTGGTTGGTTTATATATCTCTTTATGTTACTTAAAATCTGAAAGGCTAAGATCTTAATCTTAGCTGCTACTGATTGCTATTTATTCATATAATTAAGCTTTCTCACAAGAAAAGTGCACAAGAAATCCAATTAATTAATAACCAAAAATAATAGTCATGTTTCCTTTAGGGAAAACAACAAAACACACTGCTCTGTCTGCGGCCGGCTACCAGCAGGGTTATAAGAGTTGGAATGTGGTAACTGATGGCTAAGGGCCTCAGAAAAATAAAAAAAAGTCACTGAGTATGAGTTAAACAGGAAAGCTGGCAAGCAGGTTATGCTTATCTTCTGTTTTGATGAATTGCAGAGCAGACCAGAAGTCACTGTCTTTTTTAAAAAAAGGTTCCCTAAGTTGGATTGCAGAATGAAGCAGATTATTTCCTCTTCTGTTTTGTTTTCTTTCTCATGGTTTCTCCTATTCATTATAATTCATCTCTGCAATATGACTAAAGTGAAAATGTGTTTAATAGGAAAGTAGGTGTAGGGTCCACACCACACTGCATGCCATCTTGGGGAAGGAGGGGGAGAAAATTTAAAACTTATGGGAGCAAATGTTGAAAAAGGAAAATAAATAAATATTTTTCAAAACAACTGTGTCCAGTGTTGATGTAAATATTTTAAGCTTTTGTTTAAATAAAAAAGTCCAATATTGAAAAAAACATAAGCTCTGTATTACCAACTTCTTTCTCCCTGCCCCCTTCCCAAAACACACACACACACACACACACACACACACACACACACTTCTTTCAGAAGGGGAAGAAGCATTTATATTATGCAGAGTCTAAGTAACTTGCCCAGAGTTACACAGCAACTAAGTGAGGTCACATCTGAACTCAGGGCTTTCTGACTCCAGGCTCACCATTGCATCATCTAGTACAGGAAGAAACTTTGCAAAATGCAAATAAGTTCAGCTAGATACCTTTCTCCTGACCTCTTCCTCATCATCTGTCCTTGTACAGGTCTGGTCATTCAGCAGTGGGCTGACTAGTGGAGATGACTGCTTGGTATCGGGACTCAAGTTTGGAGACAAGGTCATGTTTGCTGCAGCTGGTCCTCCCTGAGAGTTGATTGACAGTTCTGAGAGGTGAGGACTACCAGTCAGGGAGCCTGTTTGGGGATGGGAGATTTTAAACAACCACACAGTAACAACAAAATAATTCCTACAAGGACCTGGTTCACTATTTCATAGCTGCGACTAGTATTTGGGAAACTAAATACGATTAGCTCCTTAATAAATTGCTTCTCTGAATTCCAGCTGCCTTTACAACTGAAGATAGCAGAATGAGAGTTAACTACCACTGAACTAGACCTCCACTAGCTAATTTAAGATATTGTATGAATCTCTCTGATATACCCAGATTGTAACTATAAAAGTTTAAAAGTATGATATGTATATTAAAAATAGTATTCTGTTTTCTTGGGTACTGTAACAGCTCCTAAAAATTAGTTCACAAGAATAGTATATTTCACAAAGAGATGTGGGTAAATCATTAGGAAATAAACTATACTAATAGGAATCTAAATTATTAATGCGTTTTGGAAGAAATGCGCTATTACATCATAGATAACACAAAAGGAAAGCAACTAATGCCTCATTTCTACAAAGAACAGAAGCGAGCTTAGAGTACCTGGTAGTGTCACTTCCATGCTTCTCTCACTGTTTGAGATAGAAACACTAGCATCACATTTACATGCAAAGCTCATCATTTTGTATGTGCAAAGCTGGAGATCATGAGAAATTACCACAAATCCACTTTATGTAGCAAAAAGTGACAGTCAATTCTCTGTACAGGGAGATACAGAATATTAAAAATTCTAAAATGTGTTCACAGACTCTTAAAAGTCAGCCAAGTTACCGAATGTTTAAATGAAAGAGCTTATCCAAATAATCACCTTCCCTTCCTTTAATATCTAATATACCAAAGATTTTAAAAAATCATAATTTAGTCTGGTTTCTACTTTATACTTAAAATTTTCAATAAGAAAGCTGCTGATTTCAATGATTAATGTTTGGTCATCAAAATAAAAATATTTAATCTATGAAAGTGACAAGAATTAAAAGCAAAGAAAATGTGAAGACTGTCTATTTTGTAGATCATAATGTCTGGCCTGCCGGCTGTACAACATATAATCAAGGCCCATTCTGATAAGGCAAAACTACAACAGAGGTAAGCTGTGTGAAATATAATTAGTTTCACTTCAAGTTGATTGAACTTTGACTTTTCATCTCTTCCTTCTGGATTGCTTAATATTTACTTCATGATTATTGAAAAAACTACAATAAAACTAGGAAGGGTTAGCTCAGGTGACTTAAGCATTGTGCTAATAAAGCTAAAAGGTCATAGGTGTAATCTTCATATTGGTCATATCACTTCACAAAGAAAAAAACCAACAACAGACTTTTTCCCCAGCCTCAGTCAGCACCCTCTAATTAGGCCCAGACAGTTCTCTCACAAAGGCATCCTGTTCACCATCAGCAATTGTATGAAAAGCCACCACTTCTGGAAAAAACAGATGAGAGTATGTGTTCTATTGGTAGTGATCTTTGTAGAGAAAGAACAGAAAATAAGTATTTTTAAAAGGTAAATCAAAAAGTTAACCACTCTTATAGCCGGAGAACACACACGAGATAATATAGTGTTATTTTGTTAGCACCCAGTTTCTCCACACATCACCATGCCCAGTAAAATCCCAGAGAAAGGCCAGAGCTTGCTTCACAAATGTCAATTTTATTGACACTAATACATAACTGAATACAATGATAGCAAAAGTATTGAAACTCGTCACGTAGAAATGGTGAAACCAATTTAAAAGGCAATTTTTAAAAGAAGTACTATACTACTCTTTATAAATCATGTAAGAAAAAACATTACTACTCTAGATCTGATTTACAAGAGAAATTCTGGTACTTCCCCTGCCTGATATCAAAGATTACAAATGCTTTGAGGACTCATAAGGGACAGTCTTGCAGGTGACTTTTTTTTTAATCTGACTATAATTACCCAGGACATAGGTAGGCTGACCTACAGCCCTTACATGGTCATTTGGAATAAGAAGAGGTTCGTATTCTGAGTAGCTGAGTTTCAAAGTATAACAGAGGAACATTCATTTTTGTTCCTTGGTGTCTTGTGTTAGATAGGACAAGCACCAGCACAGTGGATACAGCAATAAGAATAGTCTGAATAGGGATTGGGTAAAAAGGAGAGCAATTGGTTGCTAGACCATGCCCAACACACAAGCATGATGAAAGGACCTCATTTGTTTAGAGGGGGAAAATAATGGTGACTAAATCCAAATACCACACCCAGAGGAAGGAAAGAAACTATCCTTGTAGTTGGGGAAGTTTCAACTGGAAATCTACTTGGGCAAGTTTGAATTAGAAATCTACTTAGGAAAAAGTTTGAACTAGAGAAAGGAGTATAGTAGACCAAAAGGACCAAGTTCATACGGGAATATATAAGAAAGAAGAAAATGGCATTTAAAAGCAGACAGTTTGAATTTAGAAGAAATGCATTTGACTAGTTCACAGATCGGCAATAACAGACAGTAGAAAGTAGACTTCATTACAACCAGCATAATCCACGGCAGTATGGACAAATTCAGCATTTTTCAAAAATAGAACCGACTACATTTCACATATACAATGTACATTTTTTCCACCCTTTGTGATGCTGGGTATTGACAATCTAATTAGATTTATCAATTTATCTTGCCTCAGACTAGCTTTAAATATTTACTTAGTGTATATAGGAGGAGTCAGGAAATTTAAAACTGATGGAAAGAGGGGCATAGGAATTGTCATGTCAATAAATTACCAAGTACTCTTGTCTATAAGTCTATTAACAATTCCAAGGATTCTAAATATTAAGAACAAACCTAAGGCTTCTTGAAGGTAATTTTCTATGCCCATATAAAGTTATCAAGAGAACTGGCTTTGGTGTTAGAAGTCTGGGTTTAATCCTGACTCTAATTCTTACTAGTTAGGTAGCCTTGGGCAAGTCCTTTTGTGTGGGTCTCAGATTGTTCTAATGAAAGATGACGGCACTGGACCACATGGCCACTGGTCCCTTCCATGTTTAAATTTACGATCCTATAATTTTGTAACAATATCTAACTCTTAAGATTGGCCAGTTAGCTCTGAAAGTGCCAGTGGAGTCTTAAGGCATATTCTCAACCTGTAAGAAGGTATATCTTGAAGCATTTTAGAAAGTTGACACCTGTAATCACCAAAGTGGTGGGGGAAAGAGAGAAGGAGGTTCAAACAATAATGACTAACTTGATTTGAAGGCTATTTACAATTCAGGCAATCAATAAAATATGCTGACAAAGGTAATGAATAGTTTATATAGCAGTTTAGTAATTATCTAGAATTCTACTTCGATAAAAAAACTATCTGACCAAATTGATGACATTTGGAATATACACAAACCTAATTCTATACTATTTGTGTATCCTCTGGAAATTGGAAAGAGAAATAATAGCAAGATGTTTAAAGTTACTAGGTTGTCTACACAATACACTAAGTAATTTTGTCGCCTATTTTTCTCCTAAGATAGTCTGTTTTGAAGCATGGTTTTGAGTTAGTTTGTCTCCTAGGTAAATGCCGAGGTCACATGCTCTGCTGCTCTTCTAAGAGGCTCCAGATCTAAGGACATTGGGAGAGAAGCCATTATGAGTTCATTTTTAAAAATGGACTTTAGTTCTTTAATTCTCTAATTATTTCCCTACTTCTTCTCACCCCATGAAGCTAGTCCTTTAAAAAATTCTCACAGTAAATATGCCATTTTTCCCCTTTAAGTAAGTAGCTAAGTATTATGGCAAAAGGGAGAAAGGGAAAAGAGATGAGGTTATCACTAAATTAAATTACACAGTGAAAGTTAGGAGGCTTTGGAAATGTTATGGACATTTTTACTGTTTCCAGAAGTTGAGCTAGAATTTTTTGAAATGTTCAAATAGATCCAAAGGTTAATGGCTTTCATACTCTTCTCATCTCTCCTAATGATTTCTCTAGGGATGTTCCTTTTTTTTTTTCTTGGTCACTTTAATATGCCTCAAGTGATTGAATGTTTAGCTGGAAGACATTACATTGTCTCCATGGAATGAAAATCCTTTAACATATAAAACCCCAAGGGAAGCATTTTTAATAATTGCTTTTAAAATTCCTTTTAAATGTACATTTTTATTCCCCTAATACAGAGAGTCAAGGGATTCCAAAATAGCACAGGAATAGTATTTACTGTACTTTTCAATTTATCACCCAGCACAACAGCCAGTTGGGTTCCTTCATTTTATTAATTTAAAACACACTCATAATTCTATTTTACTGGCAGCTCTGGGGAAGAGGAAATTTGCAGGGTCACACACTGGAGAGGCATGTCAGCATTTCCCCCTTAGCCTCTTAATCATGAGAACTATTAGGGTAAGTTTATGATTAACCACTCTGGTTTGGCTTCTATCTACACTATGACTTTGCTATCCAGGTTAGAAGTGAGGGGTTGTGCCCAAGCTGAACATTAAATAAACAAGTAAATTTTATGTCTTTAAAAGTACTAATTCAAAGGGATGGGTTATTTTTTTTAAATAGGAAAATTCAAAGATCTGAGGTAGAATATCAAGCAATTCAATTCTGTTGTTCAAGGCCTCCAAGACTCTGCTTTGTCATTGAGAAGATAGGAATGAAGTAATTTGTATTTTTAAATTGGCATAAGTACTGCCTGCATCAACATGTAACCTATCCATACATTTGCAGATGGTTACAAGTGAAAAAAAAATTTCTCAATGTCCCTTTTGAAATATAAATAAGTCAGAAATATTTTAAATATTCTCTATGCCTTTTTCAGTGCCTCAAATAAAGAGGATTACATCATCAAAATCTGTTTAGCTGTTTTCAAGAAGCCACTTTAAACATTTTTGTCTTCCATATTTTCATCCCAAAATACCAGAGATTTTTATCTTTGAGTACCAAGATATGATTCAAAGGCACATAGAGGAAATACATTAAAACAATTCTTTTCTCCCCCTTTTAAAAAAAGAACATTTTCAGAGCTATCATAATTGCTTTCAAAAAGACTACAGTGAAATCTGTGTAAAGATTTAATTTGTCCTGGAATACCACTTTTCTATAGAACCATCACTAGGTCAGGTTTCCTTAAGCAGGCTTTACTACAGTTTAATGTCTAGTTTATTAGGGATGTTGTCCTCTAATTGTTAACATCAACAAGTCACAAGGACAACGAGGTTGTCTATCTATAATCAAGTCCTTTGAGAAAAGTTTCACTAAACATTAGCTTTGGGAGCTAAAACTCAAACAACTCAGAAAAGCAATAGAAATAAATTTTTTGCAGGAAAATAAAGAGATGCTATTAATGGAGAAGTAGTGTTGGATACCTAATGCACTACCTTGCTCTGACATATGGGGAAGATAAGAAAGGAAGACCTCCTTTATTTGACCATGGTGGTGGGTAGCAGTGGGAGTGGTGGTGGTAGTGGTGGTAGTGGTGGTGGTGGTGGTGGTGGTGGTAGTGGTGGTGGTGGTGGTGGTGGGGTCATGAGATTAGGCAGTATAACACATCATACCAATGGAAAATATCATCTTGTACTTGGCACAAAGCTTCAGCCATCAGTGAGATAGAATAGTTAAACCATTGACAATTTTTACAGCAAAGATACCTGTTAGAACAAGTAAAAGCTTTCAGTTTAGGTAACAAAAAGTATTAATACCGTGCATACAATGTTACATGAGTTTGGCTTGACATGCTTAAAGAGTCACCAAGCTCAGTGTTATTGGGAGAAGCCAGCAACCCTTCAAGTGGTACAAATCCATGCTTTATTGATATACTGCAATATTAGGCAGTGAAAAAGATGAAATCAGACAGTGCTTGGCTGTAGCTCATCTACATTTAGGGTTAACATCTTGCTCAACGAAACTTGGGATTGATCAAATCTAAAAGTCATTCTTATGCTTCCCATTTCATCTCCTCCTACCCACCCCCCAAAATTTACAAGAAATAAAATTGAGTGTAAAATGTCCAGTCCAACACTTAAATATCAGGAACACACATACATAAAATGTGAGACCCAATCCTTTGTCTAACTAATCCCTTCTGTAAATGACTACCACAGACACTGTCAGTTTCAGCAAGATCTCTTCCCACAACTACAGTGGTCCTGCTTGCTTCAAAATAAGTCTCCAAATATATAAATTTTTAAAAATCACAAGAAAGGTACTAGAAAATGAAATATGAAAAAGATACCCTCCAAATGGCAATAGAGGCTACTCCTTCCTCCTTTTATTTCACCCACCTCTAAGGAAGTATGGTTCAGAGAAGTAGCCCAGAGCTTTTGGGTTACCATGATCATTATTTGAAGTGAACAGGGTCACTGTATGTGGGGAAAACAGGTATTCCAAGTACAAATAGGTATTCTGCAGTTAAAAAAAAAAAAGACATCAGACAGCGCTCCAAACAATGCAAGGAACAGAGGGCACACCATGCTTTGAGGATAAAGACAGAACATTGAAAAGATTTCCTTCCAGAGAGGTACATGCTGACAAAACAGTGCATACAATGGATCAACAAAATAAAAATGTTTTTTCTTAAACTTTATTAAACAAATGACAAAAATGAGAATGAAGTCCCCAGTATTTTCTATTTAAAAATTAATTTGGTTTGTTAGAGATTTTTATTAAAAATATATTCTCTATACTGCCATATATACAAACAAATTTTAAAAACACAGAAAGGGATTAATGATATACAGCCAAGCTTATGAAATTTGGTTAGTTTTCCCAAGTCAATTTCTCAGGAGGAAGAGGTGAGGGGAAAGGGGATTTATTAGCCCATCAGCCATTTTAAATGCTTACTGAGAAAGCGACAAGTTGAAGCTCTGAACTATGAAAGACCTACCTTTGATCTCACCATAAATCATCACAGGCAGAATGACAACTGCTTTCTTCTCACCAAGGAAATTTGAAACACATGAAAAGGAACTGTTAACCCACTTTCTTGGACCAGAAAGTTTTTATCTAATGATTGTGAGCTCCAGGGTTATCACTGTCACCTCACACTATCCCAAATGTTCACGTGCACTATTTTTGCCTGCCCTGTGAAAGAGCCTTTGGAGCTCCTACTGGTCTGATCACCCACAGTGAGACACACTATACCTTGACCCAAACACAGTAATGTCATTTTGGTACTCTCTGAGAATGAACCACCACCATTTACACTCTATCAAAGATGTTTTACTTTTTCCTGCTTGAAAACTCACAGAAAAACATCCATTCACAGTGAAACAAAATCAGAGTTTCAAACACTCTCAGGTTTACCCCCATCGCTGTATCTTACATAAGAGCCGAATATTTTAAAGATTTCACACTTTCGCTAGACTGACCATATAGGTTGTGTGTGTGTGTGTGTGTGTGTGTGTGTGTGTTTTAATCCTCTTTCTTGCCTGTTTTATGTTCAAGGGAAGTACCTAAATTGCCCTCCATAACATTCTGAAGAGATCACATCTGGCATAGGCGAGTTATCACCCTTCTGGTATGGAAACATCAATTTGTTGTACTCCATGAAGGCCAGCTCCTAAATATACAAACTTGTCAATGTCTATGTCCGTGTATCTTATGTTATCCATTCTCTTAACCCTTACTAATTTGTAATATAACAGTCTGATTCCAAATCATATTCCAAAGTTTTTTCCCAAGGAATTCTCTTAATATTCCCTGGATTGTCAGTTGCCCTAAGGGAATACAAGTGCTTAAGCTGCCTTCCCTGTTCAAAATTTCCAACAAAAAGATAAAACCCTGATGCTTAAATGCTACTGTAGAATTATAGGGCTAGTATCTCAAACTTGGGCTGAGTCACACTTAAATTACCCCAAATGAATGAGACTCTATCTTCTTTTTAAAGTTTTTTTTTTTAAGAAAAAAATCATCCAAATTCCCTGGGATATTTAATAATTATTGCTGGCTATTTTTCAGTATGATGAATCTCACAGCCTCATGCTGAAATCGAAATATATTCTCTTAGGTCTTTAGTAAGGCAAGAAACCTCCTGGTCAGCTTTTGAGGTAAGAATATTTTCAAAATTTATAAATTTCTTCCCTGATTTCCTAAGTATCATATTTCGAGGATCTATTAACATACACACAATCTGTAGCTTTCATGGAAATGCTCCTTAGAAATGTGGCTTTTTCACTGGTAGAAGGAGCTGAAATGTTCTGTTTTATTGGACATTTTAAAAAGTATTTAAGAGTCTGATGGGCCTTGGCAATGACTCCTGGGAGTGGAACAAAAGTAGCAAACGTAAATGTGTGAAAAGTGAGCACAATATACTCATTTATAAATCTAACATATAAATACCTCTAGATGTCAAATGACTAAATACATATATTTTTAAGAAGAAGAAAAAAGTGTGTATTTTTTTTATTAAAAAATGCCCAAGAAACCTTAAAGTATTGCTATCCAGCATGTCTTCAAGGACCTATGTGGCACCCAATAGGAGAGTACCTCTAATTTAAATTGTTTTCTGTAACAGGCGAAATTTTTATTTCATTCTTGACATCAAGAACCACAAGGACAACTTTTCTCCCTGGCTCAGTAAAGTAGAAATTTGAAAATAAATAGAAAAGATAAAAAATTAAAATAATTATAGTCTGAGTCTGTGAGTATTTATTAACTCTACCCCCCAAATGTCCCAGACTAGTGAGAAGTATGATTTAATGAGATTGGGCTTGTTTTAGATAATATCCCCAAAAGATTACATTTTTATTTTATTCTTTTTTCTGTGCAATTGCACATCCCAAATCATGAGTTAATTTTGCATTGGCAACATTCCTCCCAATCCCTTTGCCAGAAAAAGTAATCAAGGAAACTTGTATTTCTCTTTTTTAAAAAGTTCAAATTTCTTTATTACGTGACATCTTAACACTGACCTAAAAACCTATGACAACCTTAAATATAGGCCAATGTCGAGGAAAATATGTAAGTGCTTGAAGTATTACATTTCACTCAATTTAACAGAAGCGCGTGGAATCAACCCAAGGGGAAAATACACTGCCAGCATGTTTTAATGCTGCCAGGGTAAACTACTCTAATCTCCCACAGTATCTAATAACTTCTTTGGGAGTAACTCTCCTCTTGTGCATGGCTAACTTAGTTCAATGGAATACCATTATGAAATAGATATTTCCAAGGGACTCCTGAAATGTTCACACCTGTAAGCCTTATATGAAATTAGTGGGCAGCATATGTATGTACATTTTGTCCACTATATGTGACATACAATCTGCAAGAGAAATAGGGACTTAAAGAACATTTTCTATTTGAATTGTACTCTGTGACTGATTTACTTCCTTCCACGTACAAATTACAAGCCTATGAACATATTCACATTTTTAATCTATGTAACTAATCAAAAGCAAAACCAGACTTGTGTTATTAGACCATGTGAAAGTCACATAAAGTGAAGTGAAAAGAACACTGAACTTGCTGTCAAAGGATAAGAGTTAAAATTTTTGCTTTTCCACTTACAAGCTGACTAATCTTGGGCAAGGCATTTAACCACTCTAGGCCTCAATTTTCTCACTTGTAAAATGACAGGGTTTAAATAATCTCAAAATCTATAATGATAATGAAAATGTTATCCATATAAAATCACACTTGTTAAGAAGAATTCAAGTTCATTACTATTAGACAAAAGACAGGAAAAATTTGAGGGAAAGTGAGAAACTTCTTTTCTTTGGAAAAGCATCCCTTTTGAGGGGAATCTAAGGATTCTTAAGAGTGATATGACTGACTTAAGTAGATTGAAAGTATACAGGCATAGAAAAGTTTTCAGGAAACAAAGTATATAAACTTAAATTCAGTTTGTGACCAGTGAAAGAAAAGGGGAAGAATTTACTTAATCCAAAACTGAATCTATACAATAGCGCGGTAATCTGCCAAAAGGTAAAAAATTTCAACCAGTTGTTTTGCCCCACAGAAAACACTCTGATTTTTTCACTAAACCACTAGATTGTTTCAGTAACATGTAGATACAACCTCAGTACCACATGTCGTTCACTTTCTGGAGAAGGGGAACAGAATAGTCTATAACCTACTATACAAACTGATGTGGCAGTAAGCCTTGAAGTAATTGTGAATTCCCTATTAATGGATATTATCTGAGATCTTCTAGGCTGATTCTTAGGAGAAACTACCAATGAATTCAAATGTTACTAAGTTATAAGAGCTATGGGTCAAGACTTTAAGAAAAAACTCTATCTGGCAGAAAATTCCATTTGGCAGTGGAAAAATTCTCAGTCACATTAAAATACACAATAATTTCATGGGAAAAATATTTTAAAAGCATTGGTATTTTAAAAATGCAAACACAACCAGCAGTGTAGACCTGGGAGTATATCTAAAATGGTGCTCTCTGCTGATATACAAATGTTGTCTGAAGTCAGGCAATGAAAATTGGATTTCTGTGTACTTTGTGGAAAGAAAAGGCACATCACATGTTGCTTCTTCTATAATTGCCCAGACTGTTCTCTCTCTTTCTCTTTGAGTGTAATATGTTGGCTTTAAAGCCATTCTTGGGAGAAAAATCTGAATGGTTCTTATTTTAAATGGCAGAAGCAATTTATCACAGCTCAATGACTTAGAGTCTTGGCAAATTCCCAAATTCCCATCACATATCTAGGAAAGAATCTGGCCCACAGACTGCCTTTAATTAAATGTCTGTCTAATCACACAACTTCAATAGTATACAGATGATTGTCATAGAGGGTTGGAATTACTCACTTCAAGTTATGGAACTCATTAAGTACATTTCTTCACAATGAAAGAATTTCTTACAGCTTGACTCAGCCTGAAGCAAAAAAACACCAGCTAAACAACAAAAACATTTTGCAGTCTGAGTATCTGCCAATATTATCCAAGAAAAGAAAAGGAAAGGAAAATACTAATTACTAAGCATATGGATATGGATGCCCAAGCCTTTTATATTAAAATATGATTTGTTTTACATACTTGAGTCTTAAAACCATTAACTCCTAGGGCAACTGTGATATGTTGGTTATTCTGACAATGGATTAACAGGCTCTAAAGATCATATATTGCCTTAAAGAAAGTGAACAACAGTTGGTCTATCTGATAAGAACCACTTTTGCCATCTGAGTAAATTTTTAACATCCTCCTACCTTACTGCAGAACTTACTTTATACATATTTGTGCTCATGTCTCCCAATCAGATTCTATAGGATCAAGTGAAATATGTTTAGAGAATGGAAAGTTTCTGGGGAAAAAGAAAGTCCAGAGGATGTACTGACAGAGTCTCTGCTTTTATTGTATACTATCTATACATGATGTGCAATATGCAAAGTACGTCATCGATTTGTTTAATGGGGCTAGAAAGGTGTTCGGAATAATTCTCTGATTAGTGTCTAAAAACATTTATTTTATAGGCTTCCTTCTAGAAATAATAGCATCCACTGTGTTTTTGATTTTCTGAGGATACTAATAGGTGTGCCTTTAAAAACTTCATACTAGGGATTTGCTAACAGAAAACTAATGATGCCAACATTATCCCTTTCAGAAATAGTAAAGAAGTAAGAGTAGGTAACCTCTACAAATGTCATCCTCTGATGTCTTATCTTGTAGAGGCAACTTAAGATTCCCAGCAGCTACCCATGTGCCATTCCAAATCCGGAAGGTCCTACCAAGTTGGAAAGGCTCTACGTGCAGACCCAAAAATGAACTGTATGTCTCCATACCTAAGACTAAGTTCAGCTACACTGGAGTAGCTTAAGACCTTGTTGGTCACTAGGTGATTACGATTTCAGCTATAGTAATTGGTTTCCACCACTGTCACTGCAGACTGCATTCACATCAAATAAATCACAAGCACTTCAAGTCCTGAAGCTTAAAAAGAGTAAACAAAGCACATATCTTGGTTACTACAAAATGGAAGGAAGAAAACTGCTTAAATACCAGTGAAAAGGTGGACAGTTTTGTCCTCACAGACATGCTCTATTCCAGAACTAAACACCTTCTCTAAAATACTACTTCGGATAAAGGAAACCGGCTGCATTATGCCCATTTGCCTTTGAAAATTCATCTCTGGTATTTATACACTGTACACTGTATAAGGTTTTAATTCATTTGACTACCTATTTCAGAAACATATGAAAGCATCAGCAGAAGAAAAGAATTGAGAGTTTAGATATGAACAGACACCTAAAGAAAGAGAGTCCACAGGTTGCTACACCTGGTTCCACTTAATCTACATTTGAATGCTCTTGGGGCACTCATTTGATATCAATTTCTAAGTAAAAAGCAATGGCATGTACAAGAAAACTTTTACTTTAACAAAATGTACCTCCGAATAACTATAATATAAGAATAAGATAGTCATACTATTTCTCAGTCAACTATTATTACCTATGGAAATTCTATGATTACCATTCTCCAAATTGAAATATTCATTCATATTTAGAGAAGACTCCAAAATGAAATATGGAGATAAATTAAAAGAAAAAAACCAAACTCATTTCTATAAGGTACCATATGTAATGCAAAGAATCCTAGTGTGGGAGTTAGAGCAGTTGAGTTTCTAGTTCTGGTTCTGCCCCTAATAGGTCACCTGACTCTAGGCAAGTCGTTTTTGCTTTCTAGGCATAATTTTTCTCATCTGTAAAATATGAATGTCAAATGAGATGGCCACTAATGATACTCTCAAATAGAAAATTCAGAAGTTCTGTGAAATAATTAAATCTGAAAAAAAATACCTAAGTATGCCAATATTACAAACATCTTTCAAACTCATCAAGAATCAAGCTAAATATTAAATCACCCTCTGAATCAACAGGAAAATGGAAGTTTTCCAGAACCAACCAAAAAAGAACTGTTTTAAAACTGATTAAGTTTTAAGAATATTTAAAACAGGCTTATCAACATTCATGTGGGTAGATAATTATTTGTGGTTCACTTAAGGTCAATCAGTATTTTTGTTGAGCTTATATTACTGCCAAATGCTACTTAAGCTAGCCAAATATATCCAGTTCTTCCTACAATGTAACGTCATAAAATGATTACTGTAAGGCCGCTGGCAGGAATTTCACAGTTGCAACCAATTTCAACATTCTGATGGTTAATTAATAGCTACAAAATGTATTCCATGATTCACAGTAATAAATGCAGCAAGTAGTAAAATAAAAGGCATGAAAACATTAACGTGATACTTCTCCAACTCCTACATACATACATATATATATGTGTGTATATATATATATACATATATATATATATATATATATATGTATGTATCTATGTCTAATATTTTACACTGGGGGGAGAGGACCGGGAGCCTGACTGAGAATGGACCCTAGGATAGAGCCTGCCTCTGAGGACAAGACTCTTTCCTTCTTTATACTAAAACATAATGAAAAAAGGCAGCAACACAAAGGAGGTACCTTAAAGTCAACCACCATCAATTATATGGTCTTGTCTATGTAAATTTTTTTTCTGGTCAGGAAAGGAGCCAAGTTATGTTTTAGCAAGAATGGGAATATACAAAGTATAAAAAAGTGTAAATATAGAGGTAACTGTGCAGGAGAATATTCTCCTGTCTCATACCATGTTCAGAGAAAGTTACTTAGTCATCTAATCCACTAGTCAACATTTAACATCAACAGTCAATAATGTTTTTCCTTTCATATAGAGATATGAAGACCAGAGTTTCGTAAGACCAGTCAACAACAGTTTCTTCCACCAACTAATCAGAAACTAATCCTCTTTAATTAAGTTACAGTTAATGGATATTATGCTGACTTTAATAGCAATTCAGACAAGTCCTGGAGAGAAACAAAACCAAATAAATTCTCCCCACCAAAATGTGAATTATTTTTGACCAATTATTTCATCAAGATTTGATGATAATAACAACTTACATTTAGCCTAGAATTAAGTTTCATACCTACCCCTATTTATGAGGCACTAAAAAGTGGATCTCCTCTTAAGGAGTCAAGTAAAGTCAATATGCCTTCCTGTAATTTTAAAGACAAACGAGCCCAAGCACTCAAATTAATCAACAATGGAGACAATCTGCTTTACATGATTGAACCTACACAAATATTTTCTACAAAAACACAACCCACCTACATGTCATAGTAAACGGATTATCAATTTCCTTTTGCTAGTTACCATCAAAAAAGAAAACAGTAATAGGCATATTATGATGATCCATTATTACCATTTCTCTTATCTATCTGGTGAAACAAATGTTGAAGAAAGCTATACTGTCCAGTCATTTGATTTAGTTTTTCATTAAAAACTTAAAAATATTATGTATACCTTCTAAAACGTTGCTTATATAGACCTTTTTCTTTCTTTCTAATAAAGTGGTGAAAAATGAGTGAGTCCTCAGAGTGGAGGCCCCATCCTAAATTCAGGATCTCGGCTCCCAGGCTCCCAGCAGCTAAAAACATGCAGGCCATCCTCATCATTAAGAGAGAGACACACACACACACCCTATTCTGTTTCCTCACCAAGCTGCGGATTACCAAAGGAACGCTTGTTCTGAGGTAAGGGAGGGGACTTTAGCACAATAGGATTACCAAACATGAGGGGCTGGTTGAAGGGGCTTACTATTTCAGAGTCTGAATCACTCGATTCAGTGCCACTGCTGGTGGAGCCCTCTCTGATTTGAATAGCAGCCATACGGTCTATCATACCACTGGCATACCCAACCTTCTTGTTTGCACCAAGAACAGCTATGCCATTTGCCAATGCTCTGCCTTCTGAACTAGCCATTTTGGTGAGGTCTCCCTCTCCATGACTGCCTAGCCTGCTTTCTTCCCCTGGGGTTGAGACTACATGGCTAAGGAGGAATGGGTCTGTTTCTGACTTATTACATGCACGAGAAACATTTTTTAAGTATGGCCTCTGCAAGACAGGGGAATGACTTCCATAAGGAAGATGTCTGTTTGGGACAATGCCCTCTTCCACAACTATATTTCTATAGTCATGCCCATTTTCTGAGACATAGCCCTGAGACCCAGTTCTATCCCAACTCAAATTAGGACTTGATCCTCTGCTACTAGGAGACAATGGAGTGGCAAGAGGGCTACGATTACCAGACCCCCTAAACATTTCATCCACCAGAGAGCTATGTCTTTGAAGTCTGGGGCTCCCACTACCATAAAAGGTTATGTCTTCTAATTCATCATCAAGGTACTCTCTGGAAATGGGCTGGGAAGACTTCCAAGAGTTGGGGGAATCCCTGTGCCTAGGCTTGTTCCAGTTTTCATCTCTAGAGAGCATATAAACACCACTGGTCAAATCACCCTCATGATTGTCATTTGTTGGGGAATGCAACTGAGTTACTGGTTCTCTTAGAAGGTCATATTCACTATCTACATCACTGCAGTCAATGAAAGGAATGGAGGTGCTGCTGCCCCGAGCAGCCCTCGATGCTGGACCTGTGCTCGGCTGCTGTGACTGAGGATTACTCGGCCGCGTTCTATCCTTAACAACCTCCTCCTCTTCCTCCATTGTTGCCATCACCACACCATCAACCCGCCGGCCATCCTCGGGACTCTTCTTCAGAGAAGGGCTCCTGCGTTGCCCAGATTCCTCGACAGAAATGTTCAGTTCTTTCCCTTGGTGGCAACTCTGGCCCCCTGGTGAATCAGCACCATCTCCATAGGTAAAACTTGAGCTCTGCAGGGGAAAGGGAGGGTAAGCAGGAAAACAGAGATAGGGAAAAGAGGTAAAGAAAATGCAGGGAAGAGAATAAGATTAGGCTTGGACTTCTTCATTTGTTTGATTTGTTTCCGGATAACTGAGTGCAAATGAATGAAATCTCATTAAAACTAGAGTTTCTAGAGGTATTTGGTTTTTATTGGAGAAAAAAGGTGAGGAGGCAGGGGGTGGGGGTGGGTGGGGTTAGACCGGACTTGTGATTGGTATAGGGAATTCCCAATGTAGAAACTTCCTGTGTTGATGCAAACCAATACCTTACTCTGGTTACTGGGAGAAATAATGATAGTTAATAATAATGATAAGCTCCTCTAGACAGTATTTAAATAGTAATACTGCCTACATTATAGCTACAACATTTAGAAGTTTTCAAAGCATTTTCACATACATTCTCATTTGGTCTTCGAAAAGCATTGTGAGTAGTAAGTATAAATTCACAAAATAGATTTGAACATCATACAGAAAGAATTTTAGCTTGAAAGAACCTCAGAAATCACCTCATCTAGCCTGCTCATTTTATAGATGAAGAAACTGGAACCAAGAACAGTGAAGAGACTTTCTATGCCCAAGGCTGAACACCTTGGTGGTAAAGCTGGGATATAAACCTTGGTCTCCTAATTTTTTATTCTTGATGCTCTATCATATGTGAAAAGTACAGAGGTAGGTGCCAGACTAATGCTGGCCCCTGTTCTCCAGAAGCAAACAAAAAAGTTCTTATTTAGTGTTTGAAGTTTATACGGAACAAAGAAATCCTTCTTATCCCTAAGTAGCTCTAGGGAAGTCACAGACAACAGAAGAATGGAATTTGTTATAGACTTATAAAGACAGATTAAAAATATCTTTAAAAAACCTAAATTCTATTTGCTAAATGGACATTTATGTAAAGGAATTCCTTAATGTTAAGTCTTAACACAGTTCTTATTCTTCATCAGAGAAAACTCAGGGCTCTTCCAGAAATTACCTCCAGGGAATATGCTTTAGCTATCCTCAGAACAACACAGTGATAATGTCTCTTGTTGAGAACAGCAGTTGCTGTCTTGTAAAATAAACCCTGGGAACTCATTCCTCAGTTTGATGCCAACGAAGGGTTATGACCTTGGCAATAAGAGGCAGTTACACCCATCAGCTAGCATAACGGTTTTTAATCTTTTCAGGCAAGCAAACCTGTTTAGCTGATGGAGACCTTAGCTCCACAAACAGATTTCTTTAATTTTTCCACTTAGCTAAGTTTGTGACAACATGGCAACCTTCTGTAGGGTTTATATCACACATACAACTGAACAAGAAACACCAAGTAGGTTGAATACCATGGGACCCCATGGTAAATTTTAATTCCAGGCTGAGAAGTAAAAGAAACTGATGGCTTAAAGTTTGGACATACATAATAGAACTTCATGCTTTTATACTAGAGCCTTTGCAAAAACTACTAAAAAAAAAAAAAAGCTAAAATTAAAATTAGATAAAAATTCCTAAAATTAGATAGGAAGGATAGTGAATAGTAAAATATTTAGCATTACTAATCAGAAGAAGACACTTGAATAACATATGCACTATACTAGATGCTTATCACCATTACTGACTTGTTTTGGCACCTCTGAGTTCTGTTCGGAAGGCTGAGCAGAGAGGCTTCTGATTGACTGGATCTTGCTGTGCTTCCTGGGAGAAATCACATCAGGTAGCTAAGTTATATAAAGTTCTTTCATGAAAAACCAACACTGAGCACTTTTCTTAAAAAAAAGAAAAAAAGCCGCACCCCCCAAATCCTCAAAGCAAGCTTTTATAATTTGTTCTGAAAGTGACTCAAATTCTGCCTTTTCTCATCCCTAGAATACCTTATGAGTTACTTAAGTATGATTGAAGAGAAGGTCACAGTCAACTCACTTTCAAGGATCATTACAAATTTTAGAAATGCCTTGCAATTTGCAAATGTCAATGGAGATAGAAAGAGAATTCCAGGGAATATGGTATATTCTGAGTTGCAAGCTCTAGGCTAACATTTTGCAATTAGTTCTGTGTATTCAATATATTTACTTTCTAGGTAAGCTTTATAAAACAGACTACTTATTTAATCAGCTTACGCTACCTAGTACTTGAAATTCAAAGGAAAAGAAGTAACTTGCCAATAAGAATGGGTATCTACCATAAAAGACTTATCTGGGGATCACTGCAATTACATTCGCAATCACAGCAGTTGAACTGGACCACAATTTCATCAATAATGTCTCCCTTTACTTTTCCCCTTCCTCTGAAAAAATAAAACTTAATAGAAACTTAGGAACTTTTTCTGAGAAATATAATGAAAGAAAATTATATAGCTATGAAAAAAATTGATGCTATGAATAAAAATTGAATTGCAAGGCATCTTCACATATTAAAAAGACGAAAATTAAATAAAGAACATTTAATGATGATTTAAAGATCCAGAAAAGATTACTATTTTTGGATGAAAATGCTATTCAAGATGACTTATGAGAAGAACATGGACTTAACTATACTCAAATATAATCTACAACTTCCCTGGTATTAAAAAAACACAGGCTTTTAAAGTAATTAATAATACAAATAATTGTCATACTCTTACCTATTATTAATATTTTGTTACTTTTCCATCATAGTCTCTTCTTTCATTCCTTTTTTCCCTTTCTCTATGCTAAATTTTCTAATCCTATCTTCTCATCCATGACTTATCCAATTTACAAACTCATAAAAATTCATAAAGCTTAAGGTTAACAAATATTTACTGTGCGCTTACCCATGTAAGTATTCCCTTCCAATCCTTCATACTCAATTTTCTGTTTTGTACTTTTGTCTTTTTTTTTCCAGTGGGAGTTTTTCTTCACTATCCTTGGATGAATAGCTCTCATTCCTTGCTTAATGCTCTTTTCTTTCTTAACGCCTGTTTCTTTCTCTCATATTCCTTTACACAGATATAGAAATGTTTCCTGATTTTGAACGGATCCAGTCACTCTGGAGAACAATTTGGAACTATGCCCAAAGGCCTATAAAACTGTACATGACTATAATAGATCTATAACCCAAAGAGATTTTTTTTTTAAAAGGGGGAAAGAATCTATTTGTATAAAAATATTTATAGCAGCTTCTTTTGCAATGGGCTAAGAATTGAAAATTTAAGGGATGCCCATCAACTGGATAACAGCTGAACAAGTGATATAAGATTGTTATGCAATATTACTATGCTATAAGAAATGATGAGCAAGATGATTTCAGGAAAAAAAACTGAAAAGACTTACATGAACTGAAACAGAGTGAAGTGAGTAAGTAGAACCAGGAGAAAACTGTATATAGTAGCAGCAAGACTGTATGATAAACTGTGAATAACTTAGCTATTCTCAGTAATACAGTGATTCAAAACAATCTCAAAGGACTAATGATGCAAAAATATTATCCACTTCCAGAGAAAGAACTGATAGAGTTTGAATACAGACTAAAGCATACTATTTTTCCTTCCTCCCTCCTTCCCTTCTTCTCTTCCTTGCTTTTTTAAATTTCTTTCCAAAAAATGACAAATATGGAAATGTTTTGCATGATTGCATATGCATGATTGTATATGCATAACCTATCAGACTGCTTACCATCTCAAGGGGTGGTGAGGGGAGAGAAGGGGATAGAATTTGGAACTCAAAATATTTTTTTAAATGTTAAAAAACGATTTTTACATGTGATTGGGGAAATATTGAAAAAAATGAAATAGTATTAGAAAAAAAGAAATCTTGAGAAGATACTGAAAAAATAAACAATAGACAAGAGGAGTTTACTTGCCCAGGTCAGTCTAGGAGTTGGGAATATAGTTGAGAAGCAGCAAGTCTGTGATGGGACACTGAACCTTCATGGAGACTGACATTATTGGCAGCAATGAAAGGTTACCTAAAGAGTATCATTACCCTTAAATCATAAATAGCATCAAAGTTCTCTTACCTTTCAAATGGAACTTTCTTATGTCCTCCTTCTTTAACATAGTCAAGAACCTGCTTCTGAGTCCGACCGCTAGGATAAAAACCACCGTTATGGGAAGAGAAAGAATACACAATTGTTCCCATTTATACTGATAAACACAAACATTTATCATCTTGTTTCCTTTCTTCTACAACAGTGAGCTGTTACACTTGAAATAAACTTTTCAATGGGTCAGAAATGAAAATAATAACAACAGAATCCTCTCCTTCTCATTTTGGCTCTGGGTTTCACTAGTGAATGGGGAGAGGTGAGAAGGTCCCATTTCTGAAAGCATTGTTCATGAAGATTCTGTGTTTTGTTACTGCATAATTATAGGCATTGCCACTGCTGTATACTCTTCCTTTTTAGACAGGTAAGTGTAATAAGATACCTCAGATTCTACAGAGATTATTAAGTTATTGTCACTCCTAGAAAGAAAGGTTGTTTTTACAGTTTTAAATCTAATGTTGAAGGCAAATATGAAAGTGGATATCAAAGGGCTTTGCTTTGAAAGTACCTGATTCCTACCACTTGGACAGCTCAGGGAAAGACCTTAGTTTTCATCACTTGCAGAGGCTAATGGGTTTCAGGTAGGGCCTCTACTACAAAAACAACATTGTATCAGTTGTAAATTCTAACATTTCAGTCATAGAAGGAATTCAATTCAAGTGAAACTTTCACTGAAATAGTTCAGAAATGACAAATTGTGGTAATAGGTCTTGGAGATAGATTCTCCCTTACCTGAACCTAAATGATGATCCTCTTGTGAAGAGAACAGGCTTAGGCTTTGGTTTAGGCTCTTCAAAAAGTCTGAAAAAGGCATGATGTTCCACACATATTTTCCAGAAGGACTTGCAGAAATCCCTACTGGCCATTAAGAACTCCAAAGTGTCCTGGTATGAGCTCTAAAGAGAATAAAAATTATGACTTTGTATTTCCTCTTATCACCTCCACAAAAATTGACTGAGCTATTCAAAAAAGAAAGAGAATGGGAAGTAGTAAGTCATATTCCATTCCACTTTTGAATTCACTAGGGTAAACATTCCCTTTCAGTGTTTGGCAATTACCTTTGTCAGTGATGATCTAAGTCATAATTTCACACGTACATTTAATTCTCCACACACATAATCCTGCTCAGAAGAACTAACAAAGATGCATCAAATTTCTTTAATAGGATTCAAAAACAGAATATACATTCTTTATTTGTAATTATGCTTAGATATGCCTAAGTATAGAAACTCTTGAAAAGCCTTAGTGGCTAAGGCTCATAACTTTTCTTCCTTAGGTTTCATGCCAATGTTGGGACACTATCTTATGTCTTCTTGGCATGTGTGTCAGGCCTAAGGGAGGCAATCAGGTGCCTTTTGGAAAGGAATGTCAATTCTAGGCGAACCAAAGCCCCACCTTAAGCTAACAAGTCTACATATTTTGTTTCTAGAAATAGGATACAGAGATATTCTTTAGGGTCCTAAGGGTCCTAATATATCTCTTTTTACCATTAACTACCAATAACTTAAAAGGCTATGTCTATCCATTCATCTATCCATCCATCCATCCAGTATCTATCTACATACATACACCCGTGTGTATGTATATGTTTATTTGTTGTGGTTTACTTGTTTCAATCGTGATCTCATTTGGGATTTTCTTAGCAAAAATAGTGGAGTGGTTCACCATTTCCTTCTCCAGCTCATTTTACAGATGAGGAAACAGAGGCAAACAGGGTAAAGTGACTTGCCCACAATCAGTAAGTGTTTGAGGTCAGATTCTAACTGAGGTCTTCCTGACTCCAGGACCAGCACTCTTTCCACTGGGCCACCTAGCTGCCCATATATGTAGGCATCTATCTAGAACAATAGTTCCTATAATTCTCAAGAGGGCCAAATTTTCATAGGGAGTTTACCTGACATACGATGCCCAAGAAACAAACAGATTATATTTCAAAATCTCATTTTTGGTGAACTATTTGCAAGTTAAGAGTGCATTTTTACATAGAAAG
Source organism: Bettongia penicillata ogilbyi (assembly GCA_023548195.1). Classification (NCBI taxonomy): domain Eukaryota; kingdom Metazoa; phylum Chordata; class Mammalia; order Diprotodontia; family Potoroidae; genus Bettongia; species Bettongia penicillata. The sequence goes on along the minus strand of JAJHZJ010000121.1, from coordinate 1,558,330 downwards.
AATACTGCAAATAGGACTGAGTACCCAGGTCAGACTAAAAAAGCCTATTTAGTCCATAATAATAATATAAGAATCTAATCATCATCTGTAACACCATTTTTTATGATTAAACATAGTTCATATTTAAAGTAGATACCAGAAATGCATTTGGTATTTCCATAGACCCCATCATAAGAGCAAAGTCTCCCCCTGCCATCTCCTAGAAGAGGGAATGTCTATCTCTGAGGAATTGATTGGTCTGAGTTATTACTATGCTACTATAGACTCAGGTGGGGAGTAGGGGTCCATGGAACAGAAGTGTAGAAGGCTTAAAATGGAGGAGGAGGAGGTAGGAACTCTTGCGCTGGTAGATACTTTTAGGGTACCAAGGGCTCCAGTTAGGTAATAAGGATGATAAGAAGAAAAAGGGACAGTGGGGAGGAAGAGACTTGGGAGGGTATTTTCTGTTCCTTGTGGATATCAGAAGTAGCTTTTTCTAGGTGGCAATGTTGGTTGGGGTCCCAAGAGTACAGCAATGTACACGGAAGGGGATTTCTTGGATTTATAAAAATAAGTTATACCACTACCCTCAGACGCTCTACCTACCCTTATGCAGTTGCTAGTACATTTTCTCTTTATTAAGGATTAGAGATTTAGAAACAGAAAGGAATTTAAGCTTAACCCTCTCCTTTTAAAAATGAGAACAACAAAGCAAAGAAAAGCATTGTGACTTATGTAGGATCACACTGCTAGAAAACGTCTGATGTGGTTTATGAACTTGAGTCTTCCCAATGTGAAATATCCTATCTACTAACTGCTATCGCCACTCATAAAGATGACAGTTAAGAAGGTACTTTCCCATTTGGATGCATTTTCTAATTATAAAGACCGCGCCCCCCTGCTCCCCCACCTCGCATCCAACTCCAATTCACAAGGGTATCTTAGTAACTGTCAAAATCAATTCTTCAAATTTAATTCAATAAACCACAGACAGACCCTAAGTATTTATTTCATTTTTACTGGAATAACCAAATTAAGTCTCCCCTAAACTTCCCTGATCCACTTACATTAGCATCAGGGCGCAGCTTGATAAGAAAACGTTTCCTTTTGAAGCTCAGCTTCCTCACCTTCGCCCAATTGAAGGCATTGATCTTAGTAAAACCCTAAGAAACACAAAACCATCCAATAAAACACATAGCCATCCAATGAAGTATAACAGCAAATTCAAGGACTATGTCCACAAATCATAAAAGGACATCAACACATCTCCAGTTCATTAGGGATACAACTGTGTTCCTACAAAAGCTGGTTAGACTCATGTGAATTACACCCTTAACAAAGCCTTGGAATATACAGGGATGAAGTTGAGTTCTCTGGTTCAATTAAACCAACTGATCGATGGGTAATGGAAGCTCTGAGGATCTGATATATTATCATTACTTTTACACTAGAATTTTACCCTGGAATTCATTTGACCCACTCAGAAATGCTTTGCTTAGGGTTTGCTTTCTAGTGTTTGTTTTGCTTTCTTTTGTTTGAATACAATGTCCACCACCAAATCTAAGGACAATAGGAATTTACTATGTCTTGAATTGACCTTGAAAAATTCAAATTTCTTGATTCCAGTGTCACTTGAACTTGGAATGACACAGCCAAGAGTTAGGAACAAGGTTGATCTTGGAAAACACAAGTAATTGAACTATAAGACAGGCATTCATTAAGTCTAATGTACAGTCTGTATGATTGGTATAGATATATTACTATATCTTTGGCTTCTGGTGTCTTGGCAATTAAGTCATATTTAGTAAGGAAATCCTAATCAAAAGGGCAGAAAATTCAAAAATAATAGGAATAAATAAATGAAGGACTAGCAAGAAGGTTAACTTTAGTATGCAGTACTTTTACATTATGACTTTACTATGTAATTTCCAATATTCAAATTACTTATATTGAAAGGGAAGCAACTTAATAATGCTATAAGGAATAGGATTTGGAGGGAAATTTTAATTTTTTTTTAGTCTTTATAGTAGATTAGTGTTACTTTGGAATTGTAATATTTTATAGGAAAATATATATTCACTTTTGCAGTAGGGATCTCATCAAGTGCTGCATTTGCCTATTAGAAAAAGTTTTTGGAAGGCAGATCCTTCCTGCCACATATCATAAGCAGATAGTAACATTATGAAAGCTATTTGATACAGAAAGAGACATTTCTTTGAATCCTCTTTGAAACCTCAAATAACCAGCTGGTAATTAACCCTCAAAGTGCAACAACAAAATATCAATGTCCATCTTAAAATGTGAGAAGAGTAAAGCTCTGAAATAAGCCCTCACAATATTATTTTTCCTGATTTGAAGAAAACTTGACAATATAGGTATGTAATGGTTAACGACAATTCAAGAAATTTGATGAAATTTAATCATAAGACACCATAATATTTGAGGAAAGCAAAGATGTTTCTTCCACCAATGCCTGAAAATGAAAGATTGCTAATTGCTTTCATTTGGTAAGAAAAGCACGGATCTAATATGGTTACATCTAAGGTCAAGAGAGCTTATGCTCTAGATCACAGCGGGTCACTGAATGATTTTTGGGTTCCTGTGATCAGAAGAGGCAGAGTTAAATATGGACAGCACTGGCCAACAGGTCAACAAGAATGTTTACCAGGTTTATCTGCTGGTCAGTTATGTTGATATAATAACTGTAATAGTATGAATATCTCCTCTAGTGCATTTCTTAAATTTACAGGTCTGGCATGTCTATATGTATGTATGATTATACAGGTATGTAGGTGTACAAATTATATGTATACACGTGCATATGCATCATGTATATTCTACATTTCACAAAATAATTATAACTAGATATAGCCTCAATCACTATCATTGAAAATATCATGATTGGAATGAAATTACTAAGACCTTACTCCAGAGTAGCATTGTGAAAAAAATTCAATAATGCAGAAGCTATTTCCTGGGCTGAGGGAAAAAGTATGACTTAATACTACATGTTTTTTGATACATTAGATGTCATATGTTGATCTCAGCAAGAATTATGAATTTCTAGGCTCTCATAACCCAAATAAATCCTTAAATGAGGATTCCTTAATTATATGGAAAAATGCTAATTAAATTGGATGCGGGAGTTAACTGTAGAGAGATAGTGAAAGAAACTAGACCTATGACTTAATTAGCATTAATTATAATTTAATTAATTATGATTTAATAAGAAACACTTTCTACCAGTGTAGGAAGTTTCACCTTCTTTTAATATTTAAAATCTTCGAGATCTGCCTATATCATTGTTGCGAGGTTAAGAGACTTGATCAGACTTTGAGTGACAGCCAGGAAGTGTAAAAGGTTTTTCTTGGTTCCAAAGCAGGCTTTTCTTTCTACTGTGCCACCCTGGCCTCTCTCTAGGACATAGACCAAAGTGATAGAGTAAGTAAACAGAAAAGTATGTGGGGGGCAGGGGAGAGAATGGATTTACCATCTCTCACCAAAAAATAACAATGAAAGGGTATGTTGTCCGATCCTTTCCACCATTTTCAATAAACAGTTAATCTGGAATTGAGCTCAAAGGCCCAATTTTCTTCCCCTCTCCTAGTTAAGGGATGTGAACAGTATTCTGAAGTGGCTCTCACCTGAAACACTAGAATTCCTGTGTTAGCAACAGCCAGGTTGATCTTCGTACCTTCCCGGTCCTTCGCTGGGTGCAACCGGATTCCATACATCTCCAACCGGCGAGCAATCTCTAGGAGCTGGAAATCTGATTCTGCTGGTGTTTGTCCACTTATAAAACAAAAATTAAAAAGGGCAGAAGAATTGAATTCCCTACATCTATTAATTTGGGATTAAGTGGCTTCTCTAGGGACATAAAGAAGCATTTCATCCAAACACTGAGGCTAGCTGATCAGATGATATCCAAACTCCCTTTCATTTCTACCCAAAGTCTAGCAGCTGGAACAAAAGCTCTATTGCTCATGTAATTCAAAACCCCAAATGTCTACTTCAAATTCTGCCAATTTGCAAAATCTCAAAGAATTTCCTTTAAGGTTATACAAAAGCAAAAAAGCCATTGTGTTAAAACAAGTTTTTCAGTCATTTACAATAGACCTAGCCCTGTAAACCCAGTTCAGAACCATACTTTAGAGAACAGGGATTATAGCATCATCATGTCTTAAAAGCAAAGAAAAGCCAATGGAATCCTTCATAATAGCAGGGTTGTGGGGTCAGGACCTGACCTACCTTTCAGACTGTCACATGAGACTTTTTCAAGGCACATTATCTGGTGCACAGCTTTTTTTTTTGTTTTGTTTTGTAAATAACTGTGCTATGGAGTCATTTCCATTTTCATATTGCTTTGACATTTACAAATGGCTTTCACATAACATTTAATTCTCACAATCTGGTGAGCTAAGTGGATAGGGCAAGGATTATCATACCCCCATTTTACAAATGAATAAATCGACTAAGACGCATTTCTTAAGCACCGTGTACCAGATACCATGTTAGGGTCTTGGGAAACAAAAGCAAAAGTGGAAATTTACATTTTATGCTGAGACAATATGTACAATATGGCTACATACAAAATATTTTCAAGATGAATCCAAAATAATTGGAGGCAGGAGAACAAAATGAAGGATCAGAAAAGGGATACGACTTTTGCCTGGTGTGGATGGGGCAATGATAACTGAAGGTAAAGGTGCTCCACTCCTACTTTATTTCTATTTTTTCTGCAATGGACAGTGGCTTTAACACTGGAAAAGACAGAATAAAAAAATCACTGAAAGGTAGCTGATACTTAAGATCAGTAAGATTAGAAGAGAGCACCTTAAAGAATTCAGATCACCAGATCCAAATGAACTATACGTTCAAGTCTTGAAAGAAGTAGCAGATGTGATTGCTGAGCTATTGTTAGTGACAAGAGAAAGATCACAGAAAACAGGAAAGGTACCACAAAGAAGGCAAATATTGCATCAGTTTTCAAAAAAGGGGGAGAAGAGTCTACAAGCCACACTCCAACGAACTTGACTGCAATTCCTAGGAAAATTCTAAAACAGATCTCAGATTAAAAAGGTGGTGAGTAAGCCTCTAGATAGGAAAGGGATGCTTATAATGAGACAGGAAGGTTTCACTGAGAACAAATCACTCATTTCCATAGCACTACTACACTAGTCAATGAGGGGAGTGTTTTGAACACCTAGATGTTAGCAAATTTTGTGATAAGTTCTTGTAGAGAATACAGCGAGATAGAGACTAGATCCATTCAGATTTGGTTAGACAGACTGAAAGAGGTAGTTAGTGATTCACTATCAACACAGGAAACTTTAAGTGGAGGTGCTCTTGTGAGTTGTGCTTGATCCTGTGCTATTTAACACTTTTAAATCTATGACATGGATAAATGTAGACATGGCACCAAACTGGAGGAGACTACTAAGGAGACAGTCTATTGGAGATGGCCTAAGGATCCAAAACAATCTTGAAGGTCTAGACCATTGTGCTGGATATCTAAGAAAATGAAATTTAACAGGGTAAATGTAAAGTAGGGCACTTGGTTAAAAAAAAAAATAAAAAACCTTCACAAGTATAAGATGGGGAAGACAGGATTACATAGCAGTCCTAAAAAAGTTCTAGGGTTTTTTAATAGCCTGCATGCTCAAGAAGTCAGGACTCTCGTATTGGAATTTGAGACCACATTAAGAGGGACATAGTTTCCAGGAATAGGGAGGTGACTGTCCCATTGTAGTATGACAAGATCTAATCTGGAATACTGTGTTCAGTTCTGGGCACCATGATTTTAAAAGGATGTTCATAAGATAGAGAATATTCAGAAGAAGGGAATCAGGATGGTGAAAGGCACTTGAATCCATGTAGTATAAAGATAGGTTGGTGACAGGCTTTGAGACCCATGTTATATGAAAACTGGTTCAAGGAACTGAGCCTGATTAACCTGGAGAAAACCCAAGGAAGAATATAATCACTATTTTCAAAAACATGAAGAGTTGTCACATGGAAGAAGGATTAGATTTGTGCTGTTTGGCCCTAGAGGGCAAAATCAGGAGCAATGGGAGGTCATTAGGCTTGATTTCAGGAAATACTTCCTAACAATTAGAGTTGTCCCAGAGTATAATAAGTTGCCTCAACAGGTGGTGGATCCAGTTCCTTGGTGACGTTCAAGCACAGGCTGGACTGCCTGTTGGCTATATATGGTGGGGAGGTGGGAATTCCTTTATACTTTGGACCAGATGACCAAAGAGGTCCCTTCCACTCACAAATTCTGTAATTCAGTGATTTTGGTAGTGAAACCACTACCAAATGGAAACTGAAGGTAAGAGAAGTCCAATAACTTATACAAAGTTACACATGTAGAGAGTGACTAGAGTAGAAGTGAAGCTCAGGTCTTTTGATTCCAATTGAATTGCTCCTTCAAATACATTACACTGTTCAACCTTCCTGATAACTAACTTGCCACTAATGCAATCATCTCAATGACCATAAATTGAAGGTAAATACTATGATATATAAAATACCTATGTTTCAATGGGAAATAATCTATAACAAAATGTCTATCAATTTTTTTGATTTTTTCCCCCTCTACCTACCCCACACCTCTCCCCTCCCTCCCCAAGATAGCATACAATTCTACATAGAATCTACATATATATTCTTATTAAATACATTTCCACTACAGTCATGTTGTGTAGAACTAAAATGAATGGGAGAGATCATATAACAAACCAAAACATACTACACACACACACACACACACACACATGCACGCATACACACACATGCAAAATGATCTGCTACATTCTGCGATTGAATTCCACAGTTCTTTCTCTGGATGTGGAAGGCATTTTGCCTTAGAAGACCATTGGGAAATCTTTTTTTAAGTCCTTGCATTGCTATGATGTTCCAAGTCTACCAGAAAAAACTCTTGCACACTGTGGTCATTGCTGTACTCAAAGTTCTGGTTCTGCTCCCTTCGCTCAGCATCGAATCATATAAGTCTTTCCAGGCCTCTCTGAAGTCTTCCTGTTCATCATTTCTTACAGCACAATAGTATTCCATTACATTCATATACCACAATTTATTCAGCTATTCCCCAGTTGATGGGCATCCCCTTGATTTCCAGGTTTTGGTCACCACAAAGAGAGCTGCTATAAATACTTTTGTACATGTGGGACCCTTTCCCATTTTTATGATCTCTTGGGGATACAGTCCTAGAAGCGCTATTGCTGGGTCAAAGGGTATGCACAATTTTTTAGCCCTTTGGGCATAGTTCCAAATTGCTCTCCAGAATGGTTGGATCAGTTCACAGCTCCACCAACAGCGAATTAGTGTTCCAACTCTCCCAGGTCTTCTCCAATATTTATCATCTTCCTGTTCTGTCATATTTGCCAATCTGATAGATGTGATGTGGTACCTCAGAGTTGTTTTGATTTGCATCTCTCTAATCAAAAGTTATTCAGAGCATTTTTTTCATATGATTATAGTTATCTTTAATTTCTTCCTCTGAAAATTGCCTGTTCATATCCTGTGACCATTTATCAATTGGGGAATAACTTGTATTGTTGTACATTTGACTCAGTTCTCTACGTATTCTAGAAATGAGGCCTTTATGCCCGAATGTCTATCAGTTTTTAAGTCAGCTTCATCAACATTTTTAGAGCCTTGACCAAACTCAGAATCTAAAAATAAGTCAGTATTGACTTCAGGACCCAAGATAAAATTTCCTCAAATTTCAGAAGTGTAATAAGCTCAGGATTCAAATTGCTTAAAAGCAAATGGAGGAGGAAAAAGGTAGTTGCATAAAAACTGCTATTTCCTTAAGATCTTTGCTTCTAGTGAATACTCTGTTGACCTTTTGTTTGAATGATTATAAATACAAATTTCAGATTATATCAGCAGTTAAAAAGCTCAAGGATGATGCAATTCAAAAATTTTTTATAAAGATTATGTGTAATGCATCATCCAAATATAAAAAGGACGCAGTAGCCATTCTCAAGGAATTGACAACCTGAGAAAGACAATATATGTATGTAAATCAATGGGTTGAATGCAGGCCCAGAGTACTTCTTAATTTGATTGATTTTCATGTATTAGAAGAGAATTGAAATATTACCTAATCCATTATCCTTTTACAATAGCTCCATTGGCAGAGAACTCATTACGTCAAGAGCAATCACATTGAAAGATCTGGGATTTCACTATTGTGCCTATTTACCCCTCTTAATACACTCTACTACCCCTTTATAACTTAGCAGATTTTTTTGTTGAGTGACCAAAATAGAGCCAAAATATTCACCTCCTTATGGTCAATCTGGCATTGATTTTAGACCTGAAAGCTGAAATCATCTAATTCATTTCTCCTCATTTTAAAGATGAAGAAACTGAGACATTAAAAAGGAGAATATACTTGTCTAAGGATGCAAATCTAGTAAGAGACAGTCCCAATTTCACTTCTCAAGGGGTCCTGTCAAGCTTAGCTAGGCTAGCCTTCAGATGACAGACATACAGTCCCACATCATGTCTGTGCTTAAAGCCTCTCACTCCTGGTAGACCCTTCCAGAGCTTATATCTTGCCATTTGTAGCTTTTGAGAACCCAGCATTATCTTTATGCCAGAAAGAAGTGCAGGAATGAGACAAAGGCGTCAAGGTTAGCATCCTCCTTATGCTGAGTCAAAATTTCCCTCTATGTGCTACTTACTGTACTCTTCTGAAACTCTATAGAATATATCTCACCTTATTTCTATTACACAATATTTTCTCCTAGGTCTTTTACTTTCCAAGTTGAACAGGTACTATTATTCAAAATGATCCTCCTGTGATATGAATTTTAAATTCCCATTTTTTTAATTTTAAGGATATAATTTATTTAGATTTAAAATATTTCATAACATATTACAGATAATATCCCAGAGAAGGTAAAATCCATTGTCTTTAAAATCTCCACAATTAAAAAAATTTTTTTTAATACTTCCCATAAATGAAGACAGTGTTTCACATATGGTCTGGCCAGCGTAGTGTATTGCAGTGTAAGACCAAATTAACTTTTTTGGCTATCATGTCACACTACTGGCTAATATCGAGCTTGTGACCAACTGAATTTGACAAATCTTTTTCACATAAACTGACTAGCTAATTCTCTTGCAACTTATACTAGTATGATTGGTTTTTTAAAAACATAAGTGCCTAATTATACACATATCCCTGTTAGACCTATTGGGGTTATCTGGTTTCTTGAATACACTTCCCCACTAAGAGAGAACTTGACATTAACCAACACAAATAGACATCCATTTGACAGTTATGTTTTTTTCAGGATAAATAAGGAAAATTGGCTTTCTGGGTTTTTAAAACCAGCCTCTTGGCTCCCGCCGCACATAGCCCTGAGACTGGGAAGCAGCATTTGAATCTCAGACCCCAAGCACTAGCTGGGCAGATCTATGCAGGGGTGGAGAGGAATCTCAGAAGTCAAGTAACTGGCTGGGAAAATGCCCAGAGAAAGGAAGCAAAATAAGACCATAGAGAGCTACTTTCTTGGGGAAGAGATGTTCCTTCCTCCTTTCATTTCTGATGACGAAGTACAATGCTTGCCATCAGAGAAAGACGTGGAGGTCGGGGCCTCTCTATCCCAGACATCCCAGGTGGATGTCCGGTGGGCTCAGGCCATGGAAGAGCTCAAAAAGGATTTTGAAAATCAAGTTAGACAGGTGAAGGAAAAACTGGGAAGAGAAATGAGAGAGATGCAAGAAAAGCATGAAAAACGGGTCAATACCTTGCTAAAGGAGACCCGAAAAAATGCTGAAGAAAATAACACCTTGAAAAATAGGCTCACTCAATTGGAAAAAGAGGTTCAAAAAGCCAATGAGGAGAAGAATGCTTTCAAAAGCAGAATTAGCCAAATGGAAAAAGAGATTCAAAAGCTCACTGAAGAAAATAGTTCTCTCAAGATTAGAATGGAACAGATGGAGTCTAATGACTTTCTGAGAAACCAAGAAATCACCAAACAAAACCAAAAGAATGAAAAAATGGAAGAGAATGTGAAATCTCTCATTGGAAAAACAACTGACCTGGAAAATAGATCCAGGAGAGACAATTTAAAAATTATGGGACTACCTGAAAACCATGATCAAAAAAAGAGCCTAGACATCATCTTCCATGAAATGATCAAGGAAAACTGCCCTGAGATTCTAGAAGCAGAGGGCAAAATAAGTATTGAAGGAATCTATGGATGACCACCTGAAAGAGATCCAAAAAGAGAAACTCCTAGGAACACTGTGGCCAAATTCCAGAGTTCCCAGGTCAAGGAGAAAATATTGCAAGCAGCTAGAAAAAAACAATTCCAGTATTGTGGAAATACAATCAGGATAACACAAGATTTAGCAGCTTAGACATTAAGGGAATCGAAGGGCGTGGAATAGGATATTCCAGAAGTCAAAGGAACTAGGGCTCAAACCAAGAATCACCTACCCAGCAAAACTGAGTATAATACTTCAGGGGAAAATATGGTCTTTCAATGAAACAGAGGACTTTCAAGCATTCTTGATGAAAAGACCAGAGCTGAAAAGAAAATTTGACTTTCCAACACAAGAATGAGAAGAAGCATGAAATAGTAAACAGCAAAGAGAAGTCATAAGGGACTTACCAGAAGTGAACTGTTTACATTCATACAGGGAAAGACAATATTTGTAACTCTTAAAACGTTTCAGTATCTGGGTAGTTGGTGGGACCACACACAGACGTACACACACACACACACACACGCACACACACATACACACAAGCACGCACACACAGAGACAGAGAGCACAGAGTGAATTGAATAGGATGGGACCATATCTTAAAAGAAATTAAGGTAAGGTGAGAGAGAAATGTAGTGGGAGGAGAGAGGGTGAAATGGAATGGGGTTAATTATATCTCATTCAAGAGGCAAGCAGGAAACTTTTTAGTGGAGGGAAAAAGAGGAGAGCTGAGAAAAAAACATGAAGTTTACCCTCATCACATTCGACTAAAGGAAGGAGTAAAATGCACACTCATTTTGGTATGAAAACCTATCTTACAGTACAGAAAAATGGGGAAGAAGGAGATAAGCAGGGAGGGAGGGATGATGAAAGGGAGGGCAATGGAAGAAGGGAGAAATTTGAGGTCATCACTCTTGGGGAGGGACAGGATCAAAAGACAGAATAGAAACAACTGGGGGCAGAATAGGATGGAGGGAAACACAGTTAGTCTTACACAACACGACTGTTATCGAAGTCATTTGCAAAACTACACAGATATTGCCTATATTGAATTGCCTGCCTTCCCAAAGGGAATGGGTGGGGAGGGAGGGATGGGAAGAATTTGGAACTCAAAGTTTTAGGAACAACTGTTGAGTATTGTTCTTGCTACTAGGAAATAAATATAGTTAATGGGGAATAGAAAGTCATCTGGCCCTATAGGACAAAAGAGAAGATGGGGACAAAAGAAGGGAGGGATGATAGAAGACAGGGCAGATTAGTGATAGGGAAAATTAGAATGCTTGGTGTATTGGGGTGGGGGGAGGGGATAAATGGGGAGAAAATTTGGAACCCAAAATTTTGTGAAAATGAATGTAAAAAGTTAAATAAATAAATTTAAAAAACAACAACAACAAAAAAAAAACAGCCTCTTAAAAACTATTTATCAGGAGTCAGTTTTTCCTAGGATCTCATACCCCCTATATGTACCAGACTTCAATCAATATTTGTTAACTGGGATATACAGAGCTATAATGTTAATTATGAGAGTTAAAGATCTTCCCTACTCATTAATGGGCCTGCCCTTTAAGGGAAGTTTGATTAGGGGAAATTTGTTTTGTAGGAAGGTCCATACCATTTGTTAATTTCTAATGAGGCACTGGATCTCAAGGGTTGTGATGCCCTCTGGCTCTGCCAGACTCTGGGCAGCCACTAAGGAATCCCTCGGCTTTGAAAACCCAGAGGTTGGTGCTTCTCTCTCTGGTGACTGTGTATGATCAGACAGTTGGATCTGTCTGTTGATCTGTGACGTGTGGTCAGACAGTTGGAAGCCCTATCTGTTGGTCTTTCTGTCTGTAATTCCTGTTTGTATTTTCTCTGAAGTAAAAGGTGCTGACTTTTTATGTGAACTAAGTGAATGATGTATGTGCTTGATTAAAGTAGATTGTTGACCCCTCAAAAGTTGCTTTCCTTTTAGAAAAGCAGATCCAAGAACCTGTCCAGCAGACCCTCCTGTGTATGCCAGGGTCCTTGCTGATATAAGAGACTATGACCAAATATTAGAGTGGAGAAAGGAAACAGACCTTTCTTGTCAATTTAGATAGTCTTTTCCAAGAAGGAAAAAATCTAATTACTTCATTAAGCTATTAAACTAGCTCTTTTCTTCCTTTCATTACCAAACTTCTAGAAAGTGGTTTGTACTCATTGCTTCTACTCTACCATCTTCTCATTCCTTGAGTCCTTGGAATTTGACTTCTTCCTCCACCTCACTCAAGAACCTCTCAATCACTCAGTCCCTTTGTTCCCAACCAGCTCACATTGTTGATCGTTCCACATATCTTGAAATTCTCTCTTCCTTTGACTTCCATGATATTTCATTCTTCTGCTTTCTCTATGATTGCTCCTTCTCTGTCACACTCTGTATGTTGGTGCATATGGAGTTGAAGTACCTGGGCTTCAATCTTGGTTTCATCACTTACTACCTGTATAGCTCTGGAAACGTCATTTAAACTCTCTGGTCTCAAAATTCTCATCTGTAAAATGAAGGATTTGGTATAGGTCTTTTCCAATGTTAAATTTATTATGCTAGGATATTCTCTTTTCAGTCCTCTATATATAGACATTCTCTAATGCTGTTTTCTTGACCTTTTTCTATTACTTTCCTTTACAATTTCTTTCTAACTTAAACCACTTCTATAGTTTCACTTATTTTATGTACACTATTTAGCAAAACTACACATCTTGTACTGATCTCTCTGCTCAATCCCATGTCTACAATTCTAACTGCCTTCTGGGTGTTTCCATATGAATGCCTGCATCTTCTAAAATTCAAAGTGTCAAAAGCTAAAGCCACCATATCTTCCCCTTTAAAACTTGTTTTCCTACCCTCTAGTATCAATTTTTTTCACTAAGACATTCTTTCAACCATTCAAATCTCCTTCTTTCTTGTCCCTCACATCTCATCAGTCACTCTTAGAGTCTCTTTCTTTAGAAACATGACGGGCAAGAGTTTAACAATGAATGTAGTACTAATGGTAATAATGAACTAATATAAATGCTGCATGACTAAATCAAACAATGAATTGCTGAATACCCAAAACGTCATAATGAAAGAATAAGGAAGTAACTGCAAAATCAAGTTAGTATCTTATTCAATTCTATTAAGTAAGCAGGTCTTACTAAGCCAGAATAACTTTTACTATGGGGCTGGTGATAGACTAGGTGTCTGTATCTAAGGATCAAGTTACACAAGAATCTGCAGGGCAGAAATACTATTTCTGGCAGTGAGGATCAGGGTGGAGACCAAATTGCAGTGGGTTGGAGAGTGAATGGATATTGAGGAAATGGAGGAAGCATGTATTGACTGTTCTTTCTATAAGTTTAGTAGTGATAGAAAAGAAAGTGATAAGATGATAGCTTAAAAGGTTAACAAGGTACAGGAAAAAGTTATTTTTTTAAATTTGATGGGTTTTTAGGATATTTACTGTTCTTTCTAGAAGTTTGGTAGTGATAGAAAAGAAAGTGATAAGATGATAGCTTAAAAGGTTAACAAGGTACAGGAAAAAGTTATTTTTTTTTAAATTTGATGGGTTTTTAGGATATTTACTGTTCTTTCCAGAAGTTTGGTAGTGATAGAAAAGAAAGTGATAAGATGATAGCTTAAAAGGTTAACAAGGTACAGGAAAAAGTTATTTTTTTAAAATTTGATGGGTTTTAGGATAGAGAAGACATAAGCATATTTATACAGAGAGAGGAGAATTAGTCAGTGGAGATAGAAAAATGAGATATATAACAAAAGAGAGCTGAGAATTAATTGATCAAAATGGGGGAAAGGTTGGGATCTAAATTATAGGTAGAGCTGGTAAGAATAAATGACATTTCTTTTGACTCTGAGATGAGTATAGTGGCAGAGGATAAGAGATGATGCAAATTCTAAGCTGTAGAGAAATGGGACAAAGGGATCTATATTTGTAAAGCATTTAGCACAGTGCCTGACACATAATAGGAACTATATAAATGCTTTTCTCTTTCCCATTCCCTTTTCCTTATATCGGATATATATCTTCAAATCCCTGCAGGTAAGACCATATGCTGAGAACGAAGGAACAAAGGGAGAAAAAAAGGTTTCATCTGAAATAAAAAAATGTGAAGATGAAGTTTTAAACCATAAAATTGTTACCTATTGTAATATGGCTTAAGCTGTAAAACTGCCTTCCCAGGAGGTCTTTAAAATTTTTTTCTTAAAACAAAAACTTCCAGAAAATTATCCAGAACATTTTAGGAGTCTTAATTCCTCAAGATAGGGATGGTGAGGAATGGACCTCCCTAGTTCCCTTCCTGCCTTAAATTCTATGTTAAAAAAAAATAAATTACAGGAAAATATAAGCAAAAGTAGTGAGACTTACATGTGGTTGTGGTGAAATTCGACGATTTTGTCTTCGAGTGCGTCTTGTTGAGGTATATACTTGTTCTTTGCTAAGTGCTCCCGATCTACTGTTTCATCAAAATCCCCAATCTCAGCTAACAAATAAGAAAGAAAAAACAAAAGTCACGTTTAGCTGTCACTTGAGTGCTTCTGAATTGTCAAAAACATAGCTGCCAAACATAACTGCTCATGCTTGATAATGCAACTTAAGTGTAGCTGTTTTTCTGTTCTGTTTGAAAAAAGTAGCGTGACTGAAGACTGACCTATGAGGAGCTTTCTACAGATTATGTAGGACAAAGTTCTTTTTTTCATTCCCTTCTATCTTAGAAATGATAAAGATTGATTTAATTTACTTGCTGGAACCAAAAGTGATTTTGAAAAAATCTAAGAATGTTTCCACTAAACTTTCTAGTTTATATGTAGAGATGTATGTACATCTATACATATGCATATATGTGTAGTGTACATATGTACAGTTATACACAGTTACATATATTACCTGCATATATACACACATACACACAGCTTGCAATTAAGTCACACATGTATACATATCTTTAATACATGTATTCCAGTAACTAGCTGCTGGTTAAAAAAAAATTCAGAAGAAGGTTTCTCCTTCAGCAGTTCTATTACTTGGTTGCTTAATATTCTCTTCTAGACACATCACTAGATAATTCTGTTCCTCTACATTCTTGGAAATGCCTCAGCTGCATTTAAGTCACCGCCTTTGGAATCTTAGAAATCCCATGGGAAATTCCAGCATTTACATACTCCATATTTTAGTGAGCTTTTAAGAGTAATTTGATTACATAGAAAACTGAAACATTTTAAATTTCCTCATCTGTAAAATGAAAGTATTGACTAGGTGATCTCTAAGGCTCATTCTGGCTCTGAAACTCTAAATACTATGAAGAGAAGTTTACATGGTAATAAATGGGGAAAGAAAAGGGGCTACTTTTTGAATGATAAATTTTAAAACCTTAGATTAGTATTCTTTGACTCCTAAAAAAAAAACTGCTGGACAAAATAGTTCCTCAAATTAACCTTCTAATGTAAGAAACTGTTTTATCCTTTCACTTTACCATAACATGGCCTTAAAGTTGCTATAATATGGAAATTAAAACCATGGAAATTAAAGACCTGTCACAGGTTAAAACTTAACCTTGTGTGCTACTTTCTTCCTGTGTCATGGTCTTCAGACTTAATAAAAAATTACATTATACACTGAGGCCCATCTGTCACAGTCCTGAGGATTAGATGTACCTCACTTGTTGCCATATAACCTATCTTTTGGGTCTTGTCAAACTAGACTGGATGTCACTTTGCGAGAAATCTACCTCTTGTAATCACACCAAACTTAGAGTAAGTGCTGCTGCTGCCAAGCCAGTAAATCATCACATTTCATGTTTGCTTGTTTTGTACAGGGGAGCAGCCACCTATACACCAAGAACAGAGAAATTTTTTGCCTTTATCTGCTTCTTTCCCTTGCAACAGACAAGTAAATAACATCATCCAATTTCCTAATTTTCAGATACATGTCTTCCCTTAAACAGACTGAAATTGCCATCTGGGAAACCAAAGCCCTCTTAAAATCTCTATCACAGAAAAATTACTGAAATAGAAAATAATGACCAGATCATGTATTTCATCCTAAGCTGGTAGCCTTAACCATATAGTGACTTTGCCTCACCATCACTGTTTCCCTCCTTGTACTAAGAGAAATCAAGAGAGAACACAGCTTGTCACAGGTTTCCAGTGAATTTCTATCAAGTATTTAATTTTCAAGGACTGTCTAAATTGCTTTTTTTCTAAAACTGAGCAGGCACACAACAAAGAATCCCAATTATTTTCTTGTCTCAGCAGGATGAATAACCCTTTGTAATTCTCATCCCCCTCTGGAACATTTGTCTTTCATATACCACCTAAAAAAGCCTTCAGCATGTTACTGCCTACTAAACTTGTTTCTTATCTCAGTTTTCCCTCACTGAATTTTCCTTAGAAATTTGCTTTTTTTGATCAATCACCAAACATTTAATGAAAGCACCTACCATGTATCAGGAAACAAACTAACCTGTGAAATACAAGGATCAGAAAATGATATATTTCCTACCCTGAATTAGCCTATCTTGTTTTCTATGCACATATAGACAATTTATTGTTTAGTCATTTCGGTTATATCCAATTCTTCCAGAACACTTTAGGAGTTTTCTTGACAAAGATAATGGAGTAGTTTGCCACTTCCTTCTCCAGCTCATTTCACAGATAAAAAAACTGAGGCAAACAAGGTTAAGTGACCCGCCCAAGATCACACAGCCAATGTCAAGACCAGATCTGAACTCAGTAAGATGAGTATTTCTAACTTCACGCTGCGCCCTCTATCTATTCTGCCACCTAGCTGCCCTAAATAACAGAAAGTTTCTTCTACTGAAATGTCTTAAAACTTTTTATTTATAATACACATGCCACATAAATTGTCTTGTTTCATATAGATAACACAGTCCCATTTTTTTTGTTGCCACAGGGCTTTATAAAATTAGGGTTTGCTAAATGAGGTATTTGCACAAGGATAATTTTGGACTATCTTTTTGTGGCAGATAACTCAAAGACAGAAATTAACTCATTCATTACACCTCAAGGCTTGGTCCTATTTCATTATTTACATTGCTATCTCTTCCTTCTATTGGCAAAAAACTGTATTTAACAGATGATAAAAATCATACTTTACTGAAATTCAGATATTAAATATTACAGAAAAGATACTACAATGATACTCTAGGAAAAAGAATTAACTATGATCTCTTCAGTAAAGAACACATAAAAACGTAATAATGATGATTATGACAACTAAAATGCATGGTGTTATAATGCCCTGCAGAGCACTTCACATACTTTAGCTCATTTGAGTCTCACAAAAACCCTGGAAGATAAGCACTATGGGTATTATTATCTTCAAAAGGAAACTGAGGTTTAAAGAGGTTTACTGACTTGTTCCATGGACTATTAAGTGTCACAGGGTGGATCAGAACCTGGAACTTCTTTATTCCAAGTTGAGAAGCAACTCAGTAATGAATCTAGTCTAGAAGATGATTTTAGTAAATGGTAGAGGAAATAGGAAAAAATATATTTCAGTCACAGGTATCTGACTATGAATCAAAAAACATTTGCTAATAACCTACTATTGTATTTAGTGCTCGGGATAGGTCAAAAATAAATAGTTCCTGCTCCCAACAAACTCATATTCTATCAGAGAAAACAACATGTGTACATATAAGTAGATGCTGAGTGTACGTAAAGTAAATATAAGGTCGATTTGGGTTGTGTAGGGTGGAGACCTCAGTAGATGTGGAAAGCAGAAAGGTCTCATGTAGAAGATGATATTTTTTGATCTAGCTTTGTAGGGATCTAGGGATTCTAAGAAGTGCAGTAAGGAGGGAGTGTCTGTTAGACATTTTTGCCTGTGCAAAGGGATCAATACAGGTAAAGGAATGTTATGTGTGGAGGACAGCAAATGGGCCAGTTTGACTAAGTGAGAGAGTATGTAATGGTTAAGTATGGAATAATAAAGCTAGAAAGGTAAACTGAAGCCAGATTATAAAGGATGCTATATACCAAACAGAGAAGTTTGTATTTTGCCTCTCAGGTAATAGGGAGCCACGAGGGTTTGTTGAGCAGTGGAGTAACATGCCCAGATCTGTGTTTTAAGAATACAACTTCAAAAAATATTTTTAATAAAAAGTAATACTTCAGTACCTCTGTAGTAGGAACTCGCAGTAGGAGAGAATGCCAGTGGGAAATACTTATACAGTTTTTGTCATGAAACTGAATTAACGTAGTAGACATGTGAATAGTAAGAAAGAGATAAATGTGAGATGCTGTACAAGAAGATTTGTATCGTACAACAATATTTGGCAATTTATTTGATAAACAGAGATGAGGGAAAATGAATAGTTGAGAAGAACTTTAAACCTACAAATTTGGGTGACCAGAAGGATGATGGTTACCTTAGGTTATTTGGAAGAGAGCTAGGTTTGGGGGAAAAATAGTAAATTCTGTTTTGGATGTGATGTATTTGAAATGGCTGTAGGATATACAATTTGAAATGTACAATAAAGAATTGGTAATGTGAGAATGGAGCTCAGGAGAAAGACTAGAATTGGATATATATATATATATATATATATATATATATATATATATATATATATATGATAATTTGACTGTGGGAATTGATTAGATATATTTATTCTCTTTCTTGGAACTCACCAAGAAAGAGATTATCTAGGAAGCAGGAAGGAAGGAAGGAAGGAAGGAAGGAAGGAAGGAAGGAAGGAAGGAAGAGAAAAGATGTCTGGGAAAGAGCTTTAGGGGATACCCGTCATTAGGAGGAAGGGCATGAAGGATGACCCAGCAAAGTAGAATGAGAGGCTGCAGTTGGACAGGTAAGAGGAGAAGTAAGACCACAAAATCCCAGGGGTAAGGGCCAAATACTGCAGAGACGACAGAAAGGATAAAGGGTAAGAAAGGGCCATTGGATTTTACAATTAAGAAGTTATTGATAACTTAGGAGAGAGTAGTTTCAGTTAAGATATGAAGTATGAAGATATTGAGATATGAAGCCAAGCTACAAAGAGAAATGGATGACTGCATAGAGAGGAAATAGAGGCAAAGAATGTAGACAGCTTTTACTAGTTTGGCTGTGAAAGGAAGGAGAAATATAGGATGCTAGTTTGGTATGGGGAGTTAGGTCTAGTATGAATTTCTGAAGGACATGGAGAACAGGGCATCAGTATACAGCCAAGAAGAAACCAGTGGAAATGGAGAGAAGGAAGATTAGTTACAGATGATTAAAGGGTGGTATTCCAACAAGTGACAGAAGGAGATATGATCAAATACATAAGAGAGTTCTGCCTTTAGGAGAAGGACCACCTCTGTATGAAAGATGAGAATAAAGAAGTGGATGCAGAAAGATGCTAAGGAATTTTGAGATGCAGAGAAGGGGGAGTTTGTGGCGAATGACTTCTGTTTTAATCAGTAAAGCATGAATGGAGATGAGAGGTTGACGCAAGCTAGAAAAGAGGTTTGGAATCGCCACTAAGGAGGATTAAGAGATGAAACTTTGAAATAATCACCAATGCTAATTATTCCGATTTTAATGACCAGTCTTAAAATAGAATTTGAAACATAAAGCAAAGGGATAATTCATGGAATCTGATTTGGATTACACAACAAGGATCACCTTGGTCCAATCCACACCCATAAAAGAATTCAACCTACAACCTACCAACAAATGGTAGAAACCCCCTATTCCCCAAGGCAGCCACTTTCACATAGCTTTCTAACAGGAGTTTTCCCTAACATTAAACCTAAATACACCTTTCTGCAACTCCTATCATTGTTTTTAATTATGTCCCTTCGGGTCAAAGGGAAGTTTTAATCCCTCTTCTAAGTAACAATTCTTCAAAGATAGATATCTTCCCCCTCACCAACATCCAAAGTCTTCTTCTTGTCTCCATGTTAAAAGTCCTCATTCCTCCAACAAATTTCAAAGCCATTCACGGTCTTCTAATGGACATTCACCTGCTCAGCTGATAATATATATTCTTTAATAAAATGTGCTTTTCACTCAGAACTGAACAACAGCAGAGTACAAGAAGATTATCACGGACACTTTCTCAGAGAAGCCTAAAATTATATTAGTAATTTTATTTTTGGATTCTGGTTTCTTTTTTTAATAGTATTTTATTTTTTTCCAGTTACACATAAAAACAATTTTCAACAATCATTTTTAGAAAGATTTTGAGTTACACATTTTTCAACCTCTCCTGACCCCACCCCAAGATGGCAAGCAATCTGAAATAGGTTATACATGTATAATATACCTTAGTAATTTTAGCTGTCATGGTATATTCAGTCTACAATGTATTAAAACTTTCAGAACTTCTCCAAGTCTAACTATGCTTCCCCTATTCTTTACATGAAGTTGATTTTTCTTTAGCCCAACCCATAAGATTTGAGGAAACTAAGATGCCTATGGGACATAGAGTTGGAATAATACCCACTGGCACTTATTTTTAGTGAAATTTGTCTTTTTAAATCCAGCCCAATGTTCCAGTTTGTTAAAATTTTTTAGATCCTCAATCTGTCGATGTGTTTGCTATTTGTTACAGTTTCTTGTTATTTGCAAGTTTTGTAAACATCTAGCTATGCCTTATTGAAGTCATTCATAAAGATCTGAATCAGCATACAGAGAAAAATGGTAACTATCACAGATCCCTAGAAGGTTGAGGCATCAATGAATAGTCTCTGGACATTCTTTCAAAAACCAACATTGTAAGATGTCATAGCCAACATTGCTTCACCTTTTCCACAAGAATAGGATGGAGAAACTTTTTCCCAAGCTTTCATGTAATCAAAGTTAACTATAGCTATGGCATCCCCCTAACCTACAAGTCTACTTTTTCTGTCAAAAAAATGAAAGAAAATTAATGTTAAAATAAGCCTGTTCTTGATGAAAGCATGTTACCTCTTGGTGATCATTGCTTTCTCTAATGTTATATTCTAGAATTTTGCCAAGATTCAAAAATTAACTCAATGGCCTCTTCCTCAAGTACTCCATAAATGTTAGCAACTCTTATTATTATTCCCTTTCTGAAATTGGGAGCAATTGCCTTTTCCAGTCCTTCTAGACCTCACTTTTCTTTACAATCTTTTTACTATCAGAGATGTTGGCTCAGCAACTCAACTCAATTCAGCAAATTTTTATTAAGGTAGGGTACTGGGGAGGCAAAGGGGAAAAAGTACACTAAAAGTGGTTTCCCTCCTGCTGAGGAGGATAAAGATGGAATAAAATGTGTATAAAAGTACATACAAAATATATACAGAGGGATAAAATTATAAGAGGCAGAGAGTGTTAATAACTGGGAAATGATGAAGGAAAGTCTTAATGTAGGAGACAGCACTTCAGCTGTATTTTGAAAGACACCAGGGATTAAGTGAGGAGCAAAAGGATTCCAGACATGGGGACCATTTATGGAAAGGAATGGGTGCATGAGATGAAATATCATATATATGGTGAACAGCCAGCAGACCAACTTGTCTGAACTGGAGAGTGTGTGAAGCTGTGTAATATGAAATTGGAAAAATAGGAGCTTTAAAAGTCAGGATGAGAATTTTGAATTTTATTATAGAGGCACAAGAAAGCTATTGAAGATGGCTGAGTGAGAGCATGGCACAGTTCTATCTGTGTTCCAGAAATACTGATGTAGTAACAATCACCTCTGCCAGTTCTTTTGAGCTAGGGATGCAATTCTTTGGAAACTGAACAATTGAAATTCATCAAGTTCAATAGGTACTCTCTTGTTACCTCTCCACTTATCCTTAATGGTCACTTTGGTTCTGCCCTTTCTAATCCAAAAGTCATTTTCTTTGGCAGAGAAAAGAATAGGAAAATTATAATTGAGCAGCTCACTCTTCTCCAAATCATGGGTTATCATCATTTCAACATACAAGGAATATCAGTCCAGTTTTCTCCTAGATTCTCCTCTTTCAGGCAATATAGGTTTCTGTCTTTTAATTTTTATTAGCTTTTTTCTTGTTCTCTGGACCATTGTGAATTCTCAGTTTTTATAAATACAAGTGAGCTTCATTGTATTAAAATAATACTTAGGAATTCTGTGTTGACAATGAAAAAAATTTTAGGTAGTTATTTCTCAGATGAATGAAATGTATGGAAGAATTTCTAGAGCCATGGAAAAATAATTTAGAACTCCTTTCAGAGAAAAAATATAAAATCCAAGTGGAATGCAGAGAATATTCTTCTCCCTTCCACCCCCCACCATTGTAAGCTTTCTTCTCATCCAAAAAAAAAAAAAAAGAAAAAAGATGCTTCAATAATTTTTCATGAAGTTCTTACTTAGATAAGCAAGTCATGTTTTCAAACTTCACATTATACAGGAAGAATAATAAATCATTTGAACTGAGGGAATGCCAAAACAGAGGGAGGGGAATACACTTTGTACTAAAACATTCCATTTCTATTACAATATACATGTGACTGGCACATAAAAAGTGGAATAAATTTACTTCTGAAACACAAAATGTTACCAAATCTCAAACCATAAGTAACACAGTAAGTCCCTGATGGGGCTGTGTTTGTTTTCATGGCTTCTCTAAACACAAAAGAGAAAGAACCTAGAATCCACTAAATACAGTTAGTGTCAAATAAATACTGACTGACTGACAGAAAGTAGAAGACAATTTAAATGAACAGATGTGTCAGCAAGTGCCTAAAGACAAGGTTAAGAAGGAAAGTTCTTTCAAATATCACCTTATTGGATAAAAACAATGAGTTTTCCCCATGACTGACAAAGATGTTACTCTCTAGAAGCAAGACAAGCTTCTTAACTGGGCAAGTAATTTTGATTTGGCAGTGCTGAAGAGAGCACTGCATTTTATACAAAGGTAATTAAAAATGATAAGACAACTTTGAGCTTCTTTTGGCATAGCTTAGATGCTTCACATTTGATTTTCATAAAGTCACCTTCCCCAAAACAGAAGGCACACATTCCACTTCAAATAACTATGATTTAAAGTTGTCTGATTAAAAACTGCTCTGATGGATTCTCAGTAGATTTGAATGAGAATGGTCATATTCTCATTTCTAATATTTCTAGATAAAGGCTAGTTAAAATACCTCACTTCACAAATCACTAAGTTTCAATCTGTCATTCTAAATGTCCTGTTTTACTTTAGGCAGCATAAAACAAGAGGATGAACTGGTGGTAGTCTTTGCTTTAATAGTGGTTATGATAATATCAATTCTAAAACAAGGATCAAGTCAAATAACACAAGCTATTTGTCATTTTTCAGACAATTATGGGGCATAGTCCATAGAAATCAAAGAAACATAAGAATACAGATTTGATACTTTAATGCTTCATTTTATTCATTTGCAATAATAATGTGTGTCTGTCTCTCTTTCTCATCCCTGTAGAGGCAGTATAGGAAGAGCATGATGGTTTATGTGCCTAACTCCTGGGTCATTTCCTACCCTATTTAATTTTTTAAATGAAAAAGAATAAGACTTACATTGTACAATGTGTGAGATCAAGAGTGCAGCGCTGGTTTCATTACATGTTAGCCTGCCCTGAGCCAAGTCCTGCTTCACCTGCAGAGCAAACAGGTACCTGTAAACACAGAAGAGAACACAGGAATCAGCCAAGTCCAGGAAAAGAGACGCTAAGATTAGACTCTCCCTTGGAAACAAGTCCTCAGCACAGTTAGAAACCAAGGAAAAACTGAAAAAATCCAAGTTTACAGGACAAACCCAAAACAAAGAACAATTTAGACTTGATATTCATTATGAGATTCCATATGTGAGTAAATGACAACATAAATATATATCTCATCTGAAAATAAAAGTTTATATTTATGTGCCTCTATTCTTCCTCTAACGCTTACCACCTGTGTGACCTTAGGAAAACCATTTAATCTCCTTAGATCTCAGTTTTCCTATCTATAAAATGAGGGGTTGGATTAGATGGCCTCTCAAGTCCCTTCCAGTTGAAGAGCCATGATACAGAATTATACTCCATCTCATTTGATCCTGATAATCTTGTACAAATATTATTTTAAAGACCAGGAAACAGAGACTCTAAGAAATGAAATAATTTGCACAAAGTCACATAATTGGCAAATGACAGAGTCAGGTCCAGTACTACCCCATATTTCCTTGAGAAAAAATATATTGAGTTAGCAACATAATAAATGTTTTAAAAATGAGAAGTAATTGTGTTAGATTTTGAAAGTTATAGTCCTAAGCAGTATAGTCACCTTCTATAGGATTATTCCCCATATAGCTTAGAAAATGGTAATAGAAATTATAACAAGAAAGGAAAGAAGGAAGAAAGGAAGGAAGGAAGAAAGGAAGGAAGAATGGAAGGAAGGATGGAAAGAAGGATGGAAGGGAAGAAGGGAGGGAGGAAGGAAGGATGAAAGGAAAGAAGGATGGGAGGAAGGAAGGAATAAGCATTTATCAAGGACTTTCTATGTACATCTGGGGATGCAAACAGAAATGTCAGACTGTGCCTGTTCTCCAAAAGCTCCCATTCTAATGGGGAGACAGTATGTATGGAAGCTTTCAGCTCAAATCAGATGGAAAGGTTATGAGGTGTTAGAAGTTCTAGGTCTCTTCTCTAATGCAATTTCTATTTATAAAAATCAATTTCTGATGTTGAATGACTTGACAGTTTTAAGGGCTTTGGTGGCAATGACTTTATTTTTTGAGTCTCCAGTAGCTGCAGCTCTTATACCTACAGGAACGGTTACCAGGCTGCATCTTCACAGGTCTTGTTTCCCAGGATGAGGGTTAAAGAGAATGTGATAGAAGCATGGCTATTCCCAAGGTTCCTGAGTCTGTCTCCATTGACAACTGAGAGAAGATGGTGGTCAACGTTGTGGTGGTGACTTCACTCACCTGGTACGTATTGCCTCCTGTCTCTCCTTCAGGGTGTCCTATTGCTTCAGTTAGACTGTCTTACCTGCCCCTGTGAGTGGCAGTTGTTTAGAAGCTCGTAGGGATGACTGACCTTCTCTCCACAAGAAATGCTTCCCTTAGATGATAGCACTGAGGACCATGCTGTCACTTTTAGGGCTCTGATACCCATCTGCCATAATGCCTATCTAGTCATCACTGGTGGCTACCTGCAGTGGTAAAGAAGATGAGCTTCTTCCCCATGATTTGTTCCTTCAATAATGTCGGATAAAAACTTGAAATAATACCTTGTAACACCCACTATTAAGTGTGCCCCAAGACCTTTGAGATCGAAATTTAAGATTCAAGCGTAGTTCTTAAAATTTCCCCAAGCAACAACATTTTACAGAGACATACACACATAGCCCAAGGTTCTATCTATTAAGAAAGGAAGGAGAAAGAGAAAAAATAGGATATGAATAAAATAAATTGAGTACTGCATATAGTGCTATTTCTATAGTTCAGAGATACAAAAGGGAAGAAAGAAGTATACAATATGGTATAATCTCTTTTTTAGATAATGATTACTTCATTTATTTAAAAAAAAGACACTACCATTTTGATGTTGAAATTCAGTTTTTTTTCCAAATAAAAAGCAGAGGACCTTATTGTACTGAAATTTCAAATACTATAGCATTACTATTCCAAAAACATACTCCTTATGTTTTTATAAATAAGTAATCAGGAAAAGATCCATGGGGAGAATCATAGGCTTTGCTGATCTTTGGAAATAGTCATTACGTGAGCTCTAAGTGCTATCTGGGTTTGAACGCATACCTTTTTGGAGGACTAGGTGCCTTTTTCAAGACTAAAGCAAACAATTTCCATTCCTTCTCCGTACTCTTCTCCAGCCCAACTTTCTGATGACTCTTCTTGTTTGGTTTAAGACACTGTAATATTCTTGCTCAACATGAAATAATAATCACTAATTTCTAGGTTGTATAGTGTTCTCCACAAGTACATATCAAAACTTGTAAGTTCCCTTCTCTACAAGGTTTTGAGTCTGACATAGGACTAAGACTTGGATGTCTATAGGGTCTGGGTATAAATAGGTGGCTGGTTGATGTCCTTCATTTTCAAAGAGGACCAAGTGACATCACTATGTTAGATTCAAGTCACAGTGTATCTGACTATGGCTGATCAGACCAACAGGAACTTGGAATGCTCTACCACAAGTGGAGTATTCTGGCCAGTGAAGGCAATGGAGTGACCAAACTGGGGAATACCACAGGGCTGTGGTAGGCTGCCTGGAGACCCCTATTGTCTGGGGCATTGGCAGGTATTTCTCCTGCTCTGATCTTTTTTACAGAACTTTGATTGCAGGTAAAAGTATTCTTCCTAATGAAACCAATGGTTCTAAAGGTTCCTCAAGGAGATCATTATTATTTCCCACGTAACTTGAAGGATTTTTGATACTAAAGAAAAAACAAAATCCTCAGGACTTTGGATTGAAAGTTTTCCTTTCCTTATTCATCTAGTTGTTGATCTGTCTTCCCTTAACCAACATTTTATATTTATTTTGAATATATCCTTACACTCACTTATCTCCTCCCAATAGAACATAAAGTTCCTTGAGAACAGAGACTATCTCCCAGCTGTATTCCTAGTGCTTAGGATGTAAGTATTGAATAAACATTTGCTAACTGATTCTGACACAATCAGAACTAAGTACTGAGGGTTATTTTTGTTGGTTTGTACAATATCATATTCAGAAGTTTGTCAAAATTACCCCGAAAACACAATGATAATGTCATTACAGAAGAATTAAACCTTAAATGGCAGGTTTGGTTCGTGAAAATAGCTCAGAATTGCCTTTTCTACCTAATCTGAGTAGGAAAGAGGGAATCTAACAGTTATAGTAACACTGATTTTGATGCTTTCCTTTTTACATTTCTATTTTAATTATCTTCTCTTGGGAATCCTTATCTAATTTCTGTCTCTTTTTTTTTTTTTTGGTATGTGTGTTTCACAGAAGAAATTCCTAACTCCTCTGCTAGTCAGAAGAAACAACAGCAAACACTTGATGCTCCAATCTGTCAGCAAGCTGCAGCAGTCACTTCAAATAGTATCCCTCCCATTCACAAGGAAATTCATAGCCAGCTGGAGAAGGGATCAGTGACTGTTTTTAGGGAAAATATGCTCCCTGTGACAGAAAGAAAAGATACTTTGCACACAGAAATATGCCAAGGCTGGTCAACAGAGAATAAATGACTCAGAGTTCCATAATGAGGGAAAAAATGAGCTTCTAAAAGTAAAAAAATTTTATATGTGTATTTTTTCTGTTTTCCCTTTTAGATTAGTGGCACAATTAGAAGAGTTCATATTCAGCGCAACTTCAATACCTCCTTAGTTATAATGTAGTCCATACTCTGAGACACTGAAAGCATCATGAACCCCTCATAATGAGAAATTAGGTTATGTCTTAATTGCTTTATAGTCTGATTTTGCTGATGTGGGAATCTGGCAGTGTGGCAGCTCCGACTGACTCTCAGAACATTTCAAGAGACTGAGCAGATGTTATTTACCTTATAACACCAGTTGGTTGCTGTCATCAGATTTTAATAGATCAGAAATTTTAGATGAGTTTTGTTTCACACTGTACTAGAGGAATTTTCTCATGGGAAATTTTTTTTAATGGCCACAGTGATAGCTGGAAGAGAGCAAACTTAATACCTTCAGCTAAGAATATAGAAATGCAGATGCTTCTCTGTTCCGATAGAGAAACTGGCACAGTACTCACGCAGGTTTGGTTTGATGACAGTAAGGTATACGAGATTGTTTAAATCAAGAAACTCAATAGCAGAAAAATTATAAAAAAAAAAAAAGCCATTCAACTGAACTGGATTCTTCCCCTCTCCTTTCCCAAAAAAAAAGAGTGCTCAAAAGTGACCAAAAAGAACAGAGTAAGGGATGCAACATAAATTTCCTTCCAAACCTCATAAACTGAACCACGGGACATAATGAAAAATAAAGGAGGTTCACTGAACAGGTAAATCAAACAAATATAAGAAAATACTTTTTCACTCATTTGTGACACTACCTACTGTCTACTCTGTATGTCATATATAAATATATACAAAGTTATTTACACATATTCTCCTCCATTACAGTGTAAGCTCCTTGAACATATGGATTGTTTTTTATCTTTCTTTGTATCTTTGGAGCTTAGCATAGTGCCTGATATGCAATAAGTGATTAGTAAATGCTTACTGACTAACTCTTACATATGACTATAGCAGTTGACTATTTATCACAATCATATATCATCACCAAAGACAGTGAAGTGTACTAAGTTGTCAGTAGGAATTGGTAGGAAACTTTCCTTCAAAATGAATGAGCTGAGGCTTGTTAAAAGGGTAATTATCCCCCAAAATAATAATAATTTTAAAAAACACTACCAGTTATATAGCACATTAAAGTTTTTGCAAAGCTCTTGACATACATAATTTCACTTACCACAAAACATTCATTGATAATATTCTTCTAGTTTTAAAAACAAAAAGATAGAGGCTCAGAGAGATAAGGTGATGTTCACACAACCAATTAGTTTCTGAGATGAGATTTGAACTCAGGTCTTCCTAAGTGATTATCCACCATAGTATTCACTAAATTTTACTACCTCTCATCTAAATTGGAGCTTTGTCAAAAATCAAAAAAGTCCTCAGAAGATTGACGTGAAATCAAGAGTTTTAAGCCAAGGATTTGGGTCCATTAATGGTTACCTTCTTTAGTCATAAGCTGATAATAGTGAATCAGATAATCACTTGAGAAAAAATTAAAAAGCACTATCCCCACTATGTTTTTCATTCATCAACAAATATTCATTGATTATGTAAGTGCTATTAGAAAGAAACACATAAAACATGGCCCTGGTCCTAAAGCAGCTTACATTCTCCTAATCAGCCAGCTTCATGCTCACACATTCTGAGAAATTCATGGGTCAAATGTTCCTACTCTTTTTTAATAAGTGAAAAAACAAATTATTGAGAATATTGATATTTAAGACAATACCCACACATCTCTAGAGAAGGGAGCATACGCTCTCTCAAGACATCAATAGGTATTGTAGGTGGTTCCTATAAAAGATAACAGATTAGAGTAGTACAGGATAAGAGGACATTCATGTATGGGAAAGGATCTGTACTACTAGAAGTAGGATATATATATATAGATAGATAAAATGACAGATACTCTAAAGCTTTGAAGCAGAATGACAGTTTTAAAAAACCAGACTTGTGTATTCATCAATATAGGGATTTCCCATTGAAAAACTTCTACCAATAATCTATATCCTGCTCTGCAACTTGATGGTCTCAAAGAGTTGCCTGCAGAACTGGGAGGGTAAATGACCTTCCTATCATCACACAGCCAGTATATATCAGGGGTGAGACTTAGATCTTTCTGAACTCCAGGGGCAAGCTCTGTATTCACTCTACCCACCCTGATTCTCATTAATACATGTTAAGACTATATTGATAATGAGATTACACTGGGACTTAGAAATGAATGACTGGAATCGTTCTAATAACAATAATTGCCTAAGAACAATAATGAAAAATATCTAAGAAAGAAGCAAACATAAAACATCCCAGGCTTAATCACATTTAATTCACTTAAAATTGTTTTTACAGGAAGCAGACCAGGTAAAAAAGAGCAAATTTCTCAAATGTAAATTGTGGGTTAAAGATGAGAACAAATGTTGGTCAAGTAAATACCATAAAAACTATACAATTGCCACGAAGAGAATAAATTAAATACTAACCTTGTAAGTTCTTCTTGAAGTTGAGCATGGTCTGGTGGAAAGAATTTCACCACAAATTTAACAACAACATGCTTTGGCCCTAAGAGAAATGGAAAAGAAGTCACCTTGAGGTTCTCTATATGGAGTCTTGATTTTAAGTGAGGAGAGCTTCCAAAATGTCCTAGAAATGATTTACTGATTGCCAGTTCCATAATAAACAGTAGTTTTAAATAAAAAAGTTAAGAACATAAAATGAAAACTGAAATAAACTTGATTTATAAAAATTTATTTTAAAAAGATTTAATATTCAGTCAAGTATGTTAAAAGGTCATGCTGTTAAGATGTAAACATAAGACATTTTTATTTTCTGAATTATGCCATAAAAGAGTAAATGGATGCATTGTGTAAAGCAGGTCAGTTTAGGGTTTTGTTGTGTAAACCAAATGAAGTGTATCATCAGTTCCAAGATTTTAAATGTTGGGACTGAATTCCCATATCAAAATATTTATCAGTAAATAAAATCTTCACATAAATTTTCTAAGGGAAACAGAAATGGGAAAGATTTAGTCCTGCTTTCTTCTGACACAAGAAGTATGGCATTAGATTCTAATTTTCTGTGATCACATATGGAATTTTAGACATAGATATAATAAACAAGGGTAAAACATTTTCAGAAAAGTTAAAAAACAAGAGACTCTAAATACAAAAATTAAATACTGTAGCAGTCATAAATTCATCAAAAGTTGAATAGACAGCAGAGAAGAAAGTAGGCTTATGAAAGTGATCACAGAACATTTCTTCCTATCTCAGTCGCTATATCATACAGTTAATATAGGCTATAATAATCTAACTCCCCTTAATGATTTCCATGGGAGCTAACTCATGACCAGTCTCCTTCCTCAGATGCTTAGGAAATACCAAAGGTAGGTAGATGCTAATGCTAACCATAAGATGACCCCTCTGCGGGGTCAAATCAAAGCATATGAAACAGAGGGAAAAAAAGCAAATATTCCTCAGAAGAGTTACTACAATGCATCTAGTAAGGGCAAATCACTTCTGAAATGAAAGTATATTGTGGAGATTTTACTATCCTGAATTTCACGTGGGCTCATTAAATAGGCACCTTTAAAACACTAAAAAAGTAACCATCTTTATTTCATATGAAAATGTAATGTTTTGATTATAATACTTCTAGATTGTAAACATCCTTAGGACAAAGATCAATGTGTGTTCTCTTTTATACATTCCCATGCGAAATAAGGGAATTGCTCAACAATCCCAGTAATTCCTAACTAAATGAGTGAATAAGCATATTTCATTTTCTACATTCATAGTTTCTTCAATTAACTTTTGAAAAGTTGAATACAAAATTCATATTCAGAGGAGAATACGAAGATAGACCTCCTCTCAGAGAGTTGCTTCAATTAAAAAAAAAATCACACCATGGACTTATACACTTTATATTAAGAAAACATGAATTTAACTCTTCACACCTTGATTTTATAGGCTTTTTAAAAAGGTGAGATTTAGAGGTGGCAATAGGAAATGAGAGCTAGAATGTGTTTCATGAGTAATTTCTTTACTTTCTCCTCCTCCAAGATGCCAGTAATAAATTCATGTGTATGTGTGCATGTACGTGTGTGTGTGTGTGTGAGAGAGTGACAGACCAAATTACTCTTCGGTTTAATGATATGTGCTAGTTACTAATCAAAGATATTTTTGGTTTGCAAAATCAGATTCTGATTGCCAACTTGTTACATTTAAAACAGTATAATTTTCAAAGATCATAGCATGCTGGATGATGAAAGACAACCAAAGAGACCAGAAAAAAAATCATCTTAAGACTCTATGTTTAACCATGTAAGAAGAAAGCTACTTCTAATTCAGCATTTACCAGCACTGCAAAATAGATAAATATACTTACTTCTGATCTGTTTCACAATGGGTTTTAAAAGATCCAACCATACCTACAAAAAAGCAGATTGAGACATTAGCTCCTAATGGATGATTACAAACATTTTAAGATTGCTCAAATCTGTTGAAATTCAAAATATTTTTTTCAGTGTATTTTGGACCATCTGCTACTTAATTTTCCAGAACAAGATCTGCATGGTCTGCTATTTTCATGGAACAGAATAAGCTAAGAATGATCCTGAAAATCAAAACCTAGCCACAACTCAACAAGTGACTAAGAGCAGACTAGGAATTTTTCTCTTTTCATTTGCATCTTTTGCTAACAATTCAGAAAACATCAGTCCTGGCTGTGAGCTCTGTGAAGTGTGTATGTCTCCTCTGGTCTTTCAAATAAACAAAAAGTATTCCAATGTGACACCTTTCAAATGTGAAGGACAAGTTTTAAATGAGGGGGAAATTATTGAAAATTGATTCAATTTACTTCTAAAAAGTACATTCATCACTTTCTCCTCTTTACCAACATGAATCAATGTGGATTCCACTAATGTGCATTTTGTGTACATCAATTACAACAAACATCCGTTCAGCATGTACTATTGGCAAAGCACTATGCTAAGGACTAGAGATACAAAGACAAAATTACACAGTCCCTAATTTCAAGGAACTCTCATTCTCCCTGGAGGCACAGATCATCTTCACAGATAAGCAAATATAGGGTGTTTTGAAGAAGATACTTATATGTGTCAAGGGGCAGTGGAGCAGGTAGAGAACTCAGCTTAGGTCAGCTAGAACTGGATTCTTCTCCTCTCTTATAGACAGACTATTGTGATCCTGGGCCAATCACGTAACCACTTAATCCTCCAGGTAACTCACTCAATAAAAGTATAAGTCGAAGAAAACTTTCCAATCTGCATGAATAATGGGAATTTCTCACTTACAGATGAAAACAACAACCGAAAACCCTATGTACTTACAAGGTTTTCCCTGACAAAATGTAAGGTCCTCGCTGTTTCTTTTGTATAAGTTCTTTTGTGGCTTTATTGAAGCCTTTATTTATTCTTTTGTGGCTTTATTGAAGCCTTTATTTATTCACTATCAACTAAAGGAATCATGGAAGAAGACTGAGCCTTGAAGGATTATGAGGATTCTGATAGGTACATATGAAGAAAGAGGGCATTCTAGGCATGGGGAATACTTATGGAATGAAGGGGCAGTGGAATGCCAAATTCTGGGAGAAGTCGCTAGTCCGGTTTGATATGGACTGGGATGAAATTTACCTTTCCACTCCACACTGAGTTGAGTTTACTCTCAAATTAATAGCGCAAAAAGACCACATTCACATACATTTAAAAGAAGTACCCTAAATTATAAACTGTTTAAATACTAACACAATTATTTTTTATGTAACAGGGTTTTACTGTAATTATAAATTAATCTTACCTATTCATTAAAACAAACTTGGCAAGATCTCTCTACCCAGTAATATTCTGCTAGTGATTAGTTTTTACTTTATATGACTGGAAGTAATAAAAATGATTTTCCTTTAAAATAGTCTTCTAATCCACTGATTCTATAATCTTTACTTTACGAAATCATGCTGGCTTTCTTCCTTATTAGATCTAAATTAGTAACATTTTATAGTGAAATTATCCTCATCACTCACTATATACTTTTCCAGCCTTTCGCCAATCCCCTCCCCCAAGAAAAAGGAGAAGAAAAGATAAAATGATAGTATTAAACTTCCTTTCAATTAGCTATATTGATGTTCATAGGCAAGATAGTCATATCATGGAAATAAAATGTTACTTCATATTGCTTCTGTATTTTCCACTTATCTATGGCAAAGAAGAGAGGCATGGCACCCAAAGACCTGGTCTTCTCTGAGTAATTTCAGACTGGCTGGGTGACCATGGGTGAGTCCTTTAACATCTAAGAACCCTAGGCAAGTCCCTAAGTCTCTCAGCTGCCTAAAAGTTGCAGAATTGCATTCAGAAAGAGATATTGTTCATGGGAATCTCCCTACATAAGTGAAATCACAGACATGTTCAGACCGAAAAGAAAAAAGCATTTTCCAAACAATTCAGGACAAAATAACTATATCTTGGCAACATTTTTGGAACTGTTTTTAAATGGCAACAACTCTATTCAGTCTTTGGCATTTTTGTGAAAACCACCAAACACAAACACCAGTGTGAGCCAACTAGGCATGTGGTTTTGAAAAATGCAGGTCTGGGCAACACAGAACGGAACTTAAAAAAATCATCTGATTTTGCCCTCTCCATCAAATCAAATGTTGCTGATGATCACTTATTACAGAATCAGCATGGATTTGTGATCTGAATATTCTGTCCCCTGACCAATCTTAGGTAAATTTGATAAAGTAAAGTTAAAGTGAAGGGATTTGGAATTCTCATGCTTTTTATTTTATTTTTTCACATTTATTTATTTTTTAATTTATGCTATAAAACAAGCATTTCTATAACATAGTATAATAAAAATATGATTGCACATAAAATTGTAACTCTATTATGTACAACTTGCTCTTCCTTTTAAATATATAATAGTTATCATATAAATTTCTTTCTTTTTTCTTCTTCCTTCCCTCACCTCCCACCCTAGAGACTTCCATAGAGATGACTAATATTAGAAACAAATAAAGGAAAAATATAGTACCACTATTAAAAGTTCCTTGTTAATATTTCAGATAAAATATTTAAGCAATATCCATCTCTGGGGCAAGGGTAGGAGGGAGAGAGAAAAAGTAATGAAAAGTTACATGATAACTTTATTATATACTTAAAAGTAATAACAAGTTGTACATTAGATTTGCAGATTTGCAGTTTCACATGCAATCATCTTTTTTTCTATTCTACTATGTTACAGAAATGTTTGTTTTATTTCTTAAGTTCAGAATAACACAGATAAAACCATTTTTTAAAATAGCGTGGTCTTTAAACAAAGTCACTGTTATGGATCAGCAACCAAACTGTACTTGTAGGAAGCAACAGCAGGTGGAGTTTGCTCAATTATGGTCATGGGCAAAAGGGCAAAGTACAAAGAGACAGTTTCATGAAAATAATATAAATTGTACTAAATCAACTTAGAATATAACCACTTTCTTGCCCACTTGGAAATAAAAATAGTAATCATAATACCAACACACTTAGGATTGACTAAGCAATTTAAATTTAAATTCACTAATATAAATTTGATCATGAAATAGGGATTTCTGAATTCATCTCTTTTGTTGTCATGGTGATTCCCAAAATTCATAATGTAGCCCTTTCCTTTTCTCCCACAAAATACAAATTAGTAAGACTTGCATTAGCACAAACTATGCATGTGTAGATATTTACACAAAATTCCATGCCAAGACATGTTTTATTTTTAAAATAGGCTTTTATTGATTTTTTAAAAAAATTTCAACATAAGTTTCCCCAAATATGCCTTCCCAATCTCTTCCCAGGGAGTCATCTTATGAGGTTTTTTTTTGTTTGTTTTTAATGACAAAATAAGGAAAAGAGGGGGAAATCAGCACAATTAATCAATACACTGAAAAGGTTTGAAAATATGTGCAATGTTTAACACCTGTTAAATCCACCTCTGCAAAAGGGAAGAACCAGTTTTTTTTTTAAAGTTCCAGTTTTAAAGGTGGGGAAAAGCAGGATTGAAAATAATTGCTCAATTCCAAATTTAAACAAGCAAAAAATCATATGTAGCTCCCAGATTAGGTAATCTATCAGGTCATAAAACATGTGATATAGTTCTGAGATAATGTCAAGATTGAATGTTAAAGTTTAACATTTGAGGTTTCAGGACTTTGAAGCATTTTATATGCACACTATGATAATACAAGACATACTGTATTTAATAATGAAATTAAAATTTTTCATAAATATATATGGTATAAGAATTCAAAATCCTAAAAATTGAAACTCAAGATAGCTGTAAATGATAGTTGCAATAGACCCTTCTGTAGTATCAACATTTTGCAATTAATAGTGAATGGGGGGTGAGGTGGGGAATCATAACATAAAGGAAGTACATGATGATTATGCGCTGTGAAAGAAATTCAGTAGGTAGAGTCATATGCCATACTAATAAAAGAGATTATCATGGATGTATGCTTAGAGGGTGGTTCAACATGAATGATTTTTTTTTTAACCTATTAACTTCCTGTTAACATTCTGTTCCATTTCCCATAACTGGATGGGACCATGATTGCTATGGTAGGCGTTGTCGATTTTTTTTGATGGTATATGACATAAAAGATTTTAAGGACATACCCTTCACTGTTAAAAGCAAAAGAAATGAAAATGGGACCTGGAAAAAAGAAGGGGATGTGAGGATGGGAGTAATTTTTCTTTCACCTTTAAGTATATAATTGATGCCTACCCCCCCAATCTGATGACTATAAGCTGAAAGAATGATGAACATTATTCCACCTACCGTGATCTTTTTATGATCTGGAAACTCAAGGCCAAAGTAGTCTCCTTCAACTAGGTTTAGGTGGTTACAAACCGCATCCAGCAACACCTTCCCTGGAGCTCTTTGCTGGGAAATAAAACAAGAAATTTCACCTCAATGAATAAGAAGCAACTCAAATCAATGAACATACTTTAATATCCATTTACTGAAGTCCAAGTGCCACTTCTATTAGCAGAACAGGGGTGGGCAGGAGAAATACGTTGGGAAAAATTCTTGCCCTCAAGGTTTTTAATAATCACAGTCTAGTCAGTCAGTTTCCATTTATTAAGAACCGACTGTGTGCCAGGCACTGTGCTAAGTGCTGGAGGCAAAATAATCACTGCTTTCAAAGACCTCACAGTCTAATGAACTCTGGCTTCTTCTTAGTCTCTTGAGTTATAGTCTAAGTTAACAAGCTAAAATGGACCAAACTGTGACCCACAGCACAAAGACAACAGTATCATAAACGTATTATATGTGGTTGACAGTTTAGCATTTTTTTTAACCTGACCTCTGGCAAGAGTGAGGTGCATTTCAAGAACCAATTAATTGTCCAAAGGATGTACTTGGCAATGGCAGCTAGGGACCTAGTGAATTTAAAAAGCAGATCACCTATGCTAATGCACAAAGATATATTAAAAATACATCCATGTGAAATACTAAATTGATTTTTTTCCCTTAAAGGTCACCTGTGCTCCTAGAATTCTTACCATATGCCCAAGGGGACATACAAAGCCATATTATGTTATAAGAGAGCCTCCAGGGATATAACAAAACAGAATGTACAAGTCCTAAGAGCTTAGAAAAATATTTTCAGCTACTCCCATGGCTCCAATAGCAAGCATAAAATAACCAGTCACTAGGTCAATAAACATTTATTAAGTGCCTATTATGTGTTAGGCAACAATTATGTGTTAAGTGCTAGGAATGTAAAGAAGGCAAAAGACAGCACCCAGCCACTCCCCTTCTCCAAGTTCAGTTTAATGGATGAGACAACATTCAAAAAAACTACAAATAAGTTATATACAGGATAAATTAAAAATAATCAAAAGAGGGAAGGCACTAGAATTAAGCATGATGACAAAAGGCTTCCTGGAGAAGGTAGGGATTTTAGCTGAGATTTGAATGAAGCCATAAAAGCTTAAATTTCTCATTCTCGCGCCATCACCATGCCCCTATTTTGATTGGTAAAGTTATACTCTACCCAAAACATATAGGCCTTTTCCCCTAGGTCCTTAGAGGACTATACTGATTCAAGATTTCATCTAAAAAGCCTAAAAGAATAGGGAATTAATTATTTAGTCATCAGTATCTTAGAGGCTTAATTCAGCAAAGTAAGCAAATAAAAGAGTAGCAGTCTTTTAAATAGGATAAAGAGTTGTGTAAGAATCCTGCACTACAGAGTTTGTTTTTTTAAACCAAACAGAAAAAGAACCCAAAATTTCTAATCCCTTGACGACAACACCAGACAATATTTCCTTTTGGAGGTAAATTACAAGAATGACCAAACAATTTCCAGATCAATTGGCAAGTACACAAATTTCTCAAAGAATTCCTGGAACTAAGTGAACTTTACAAACTCAATCTGGTCTGGATTTGCAAAATCTAGGAAATAAGCCTTATAAATTCAACACTGTAACTCTGAATTGAGTACAAAAACCAAAATGCAATGAACATCTTCCTAGATCTGACCTTATCCTCAGTACTTTAAAAAGATTTTTAAAAGAAGAAGCTTACTATAGTGTCCAGTGATGAGGGCTGGAAGGGGGGCAGTGAGACCCCTACAAAGACCGGGGTACCAGGGACAGGTCATCTGGAGAAGAATTCATGGATTCAAGTATTGCTGAGGTCAAGGTAAAGATTTATTATGCTTTTCAATGGGCAAGAATTCTTAGGGAACCTTTAACATTAAGTGGTACAGGGAAAGTTTATATAGGATATTCTATAGTATCATTTGTGCCAAATATGCTAACTAGGTGTTTCTGAGGTGTGATTAGGGAGTGGTTAAGGAGTGGTCAGTTCTTAAAGGAACATGCACTTTTGGTATCTACTGTGCAGGTATTTTACCCAGAATTTATCGGGAAATAGCCGGGGTTTAGGGGAGGGCGGGGGTGCTACCTGGAGGTGTAGTTTTAGGCCTGAAACATCACTAAGTCAATCAGCAGTCAGGGCTGGCTCAGAAAAACTGGGTTGCTCTCATCAGTGTTTTGTTAGACAAGATAAATGTAAGGGAGTATAGGTATGTCTAAGTCTAGGATACATATGATGGGTCAATGAGCAGTAAATGTCATTATGACCCAGCACACAGCCCTTTAAAGGGTTACCTTTAAATCAATGTTTGTTGAATGACAGACTCATTGACAAAGTGCCTAAAATTCAACACAGCTTCCTGTTTGCTCAATACTCTGGTGGTCCACTAAAACAGTGTGTCTTAAAACATTAAATTTGTTTCTATGTGATTGTGATACACACGTACACATATGTGTTGACCGTGTTCTTAAGCAAGAGAATACATAGCATTGCCATGATATTTCATTATCAGGGTTGAAAATAACACACATAGCAACCATAGAATAATAAATTTAATCCATTAATTATCTATTGAGCATTTCTCTACAGGCTAATGGCGCTATAAAGGACACTAAGGAATTTTGACTTAATATTTCTACTTTTCTAAATCACTTACTGAGCAGTTAAAAACATGTTCACAATGTCAAAATACCTTGGATTCTTATGGTTTTGCAAAATTTCCTGTGTACATCATTGCCCATACAGCTGGATTTGATAACATGAAAAGATCCTCCTAATAGAGCTAGGGTGAAAAGATTCCTACCACTTCCAAAAGAAAAGTTAGACAAGGGTTTTTCCTCCCTCTCTTCCTCCTTTCTTCCCTTTCTCCCTTCCTTCCTGACAAATTTTTGCTCTTGCTATGCAGTGTTTAACCAACCTATAAAAGGATTCCATCAATATGTCAGGTTAGTCATCTAAGGTTTCTGTTAACAAACTTTTCTTGATGTTTCTGACAGAGACCAGGATATTTAATGTCTCCCGTAAAAGAATTGATCATCTTGAACTCATCTGCACTATAAAATGTCAAAAAACTAAGTATATGAAAGTGAAAGAAATTGAGCTTTTCAAAACTCTTTTGATCAAAGTTCAATCTGTCCCAATGTAGGAGAGAAATAATTACTCTATAAGAAGGGTTTAATACAAATCCAGACCCCCATCAGCTTGTTTGTATAAATGGGGCTATGGAACATGTTTCCAGAAGAGTCAAAAGGTCAAGGAATGGAAGTGCTTTGGAGAGACTGTGGAATAAGTACAGAAATTCTGTAAATGTCTCACTTAAATCCAATTCACACAGAAGTGAAGACATCATCTTGTGATGTCACTCGTCCTCTTTGCAAACATAGGAAAAACAATAACTGAATCTGGCTTGCTAACCATGTATGGAAGAAGAGGCTTGTGGATTGGCCGCAGAAGCTGATCAAAGGATTTATCAATATCAGGCACTTCCCAACGGCCTCATTCTGTGATTCTTTTACTTATAATGTATGGTGAGAGATAATGACAAAGACCATGGAATCTTTTCCCCTCTGAGGTCAGAAAGACCTGTGAAAGGGGCTCTGAGTCAGTAAGCTCAAATTATAAGGAGGGTACTGAAGGATCCCAGTGCTCCACAGTTTGGAATGTGCTGCAACCAGAGCCAGAGATGCATCAATGGGGCACTATTTGGTGATTCAAGGCCAGAAGAAGCTGAGATGAGGATGAATCCAGTGGTCATTTCCTATATGGCAGCTCCAGCCCTAGATCAAGGTGGAACAGGGGAGAGTATGCCCCCAAGGGGTATCTCATGGGACTTTTTCCTGTACAATCTTTGTATATCAGTGAAACTGGATTGATAACTGTCTTTGAATGTTCCCTGTTTTCCCACCTCTCCACCTTCTTGTGTTTGCTCACTCTGTTCCTTCTGCCTGGATTATCTTTTTCTCCTCTGTACCTGTTGAAGACTTGCTCATCCGTAAAAGCTCAATTCAAATACCAACACCTCCTCCATAAAGCCAAAATTAATTTACCAACTGATAATAAACTGCCACAATCTCAGGTCAAATACTCACAGGATGAGATATGAAACTTGACATGACTTAAAAGGTTATTTAGTTCAGTCCTCTTATTTTACAAATGGGGAAATTGAGGCCCATAGAGGTTGGGTGACTTCTCCAAGGTTGTACAAGTAGTAAATGGCAGAGTCAGGATTTTAAATCAAATTTGAAATCAATCCTTGAACTATAAACTGAGCAAAATTTTCACCTGATCTCACCATGACATTTCTAAGAGATACACAATAAATTAACTTATAAAAAAGAGAGATAGATACATAATACACAATAATAATTATGATGAAAATAAAAGTCAAGCCATCCTTCCTTGGAAATTTTGTGGAAGAGGAAGCACAAATTATTTATTACTAAGCCTCCTGCATTGTAGTATGCCAAATAATATATTAGCAAAGTCTTTATTCTGTCCAGAAAAGATGAGGTATCTAAAATTCAGCTACGCAAAAAGGCAGTCAATTTCAAGTGATGCATTCTAGGCACATTTTTCTATTGGAAGATGACAAAATGATTCTAAAACTACAAGATTCATAATTCCAAATTGCTACGGTAAAACTGCAATGAAACTACTGAGGTTTAAAGTAGATATACCATTTTCATCATTAAAAAGAAGCACATTAAAAACGCCTAAAGGAAAGTGAGCAATTGGATATTTAATAAAAAATACTGAGATAAAACTATTACAAAATAATAAAACAATTTGAAAATGCCTCAATATTATTTGAATATGGTACAGGATTTTTGTACGAACCATAGACATGATCTGAGTGCAAATGAAAAATCCCAACCCATATATCTTCAGTGTGTATGTTCTTTGAGTCAAATACACCAAGATCCTGATGGAATGGAACTGGTAAAACATACCTACAGGAATATTAGAAACAGTTACTAGTTATAGTGTATAATTTTGAAAAATAATAACAGGATCACTGGTTGTAGAAAGGAACCTTATAAATCCCTTAGTCCTCTTCCTTTCATTTTGCAAATGAGCAAACTGAGGTCCAGAGAAAAGTAATTACATGACAAAATTATTACTGCTGTTTTTCTTTTTGGGAACTTTTACTTGCAACCCAAATGACATTTGAGTTGTAATGTAGTAGGAAAACAAGTAGACTGATTTCAAACTGTGGGTTCATACTGTTTCCTGAGTTTTAATGGGCTATTCATATCATCCTATGAAACTAAATTTGAAAGGTTTGGGGGGACAGGGATAATATAAGAATTTGGGAGGAATGTCTAGCAAGTAAGCTTTGGATTATAAATACTATGCATTTCCACATTTAGCTGCAAGTTATGAAGACACTAAATCAAAGTTTCCTCAGTTAACCATGAATTTTCAATTCTTCCTATCTTCAAGTTATTTTGATTAAATAAAATCTGTTTCACCACACTGATCATCAAGAGAATTAAACTGTAAATACTTCTTTGGAAAAGCATTTCACCAACCCTATATCACCTCTGCAATCCTAAGAGGACTAATGTAGCTATCAAAAAGAGTCTAAGTGAACACATCTCCCTTAGTAAAGTGAGGCATAGTCCAATAGGTTTCCTGTGGTATAACTTCAGATAAAGAAACCTATAAAGTTAATGCATGACTGTATTTATAAAAATTACATCTCCTGAAGTTTCTGGCTATTGTGCAGGGAACTGTTTTGGTCTTCACACTGTGTTTCAATGTAACTATGGAAGCCATGCTTATATGATTGAGGTAAAGTGTCCTATCTTTTGAACTAATTATTTTTTTAAATGTTTATTATTAATTTGTTTTCAGCTTTCTACAATCACTTCCATAAGTCTTAGATTTTCTCCCCCTC
Source organism: Bettongia penicillata ogilbyi (assembly GCA_023548195.1). NCBI lineage: Eukaryota > Metazoa > Chordata > Mammalia > Diprotodontia > Potoroidae > Bettongia > Bettongia penicillata. Next base: position 1,516,113 of record JAJHZJ010000121.1, on the reverse strand, counting down.
GCTCCTCCCTCCCTCTCTGAGACAGCATACAATCTTATATGGATTCTACACACAAATTCTTATTAAACACATTTTCACATTAGTCATGTTGCATAGAAAAATTTAAATGAATGGGAGAAACTATGAGAAAAATTAAAAAAAAATAACACAGGAGAAAATATTCTGCTTCATTCTGCGATCCAATTTCATAGTTCTTTCTCTGAATGTGTAAGGCATTTTGCCTCAGGAGTCCACTGGGAATGTTTCAGCTCCTTGAATTATTGTGAAGAGCTAAGTCTACCAGAAAAATTCCTTGTACACTGTCATTGTTGCTGTGTACAAATTTCTCCTGGTTCTGCTCCTTTCATTCAGCATCAGTTCATGTAAGTCCTTCCAGGCCTCTCTGAAGTCTTCGGGTTCATCATTTATAACACAATAGTATCCTATTACATTCATATACCACAACTTGTTCAGCCATTCCCCAATTGATGAGCATCTCCTCGATTTCCAGTTTTTGGACACCACAAAGAGAGCTTTTTTGTACATGTGGGACCCATTCCCATTTTTATGATCTCTTTGGGATACAGCCCTAGAAGTTGCTGAGTCAAAGGGTATGCACATTTTTGTAGCCCTTTGGGCATGGTTCCAAATTGCTCTCAAGAATGGTTGGATCAGCTCACAGCTTCAACAACAATGAATGTGTTCCAACTCTCCCACATCTTCTCCAATATTTACCATCTTCCTGTTTTGTCATATTAGTCAATCTGATAGGTGTAATGTGGTGCCTCAAAGTTGCTTTGACTTGCACTCTCTAATCAATAGTAATTTAAAGCATTTTGTCATTTGACTATAGATAGCTTTAATTTCTTTCTCTGAAAACTGACTGTTCATATAATTTGACCATATTGGGAAATGACTTGTATTCTTACAAATTTGACTCAGTTCCCTATCTATTTCAGAAATGAGGCCTTCATCACAGACACTAGTTGCAAAAATTCTTTCCTAGTTTTCTGCTTCCTTCCTAATATTGGTTGCAATGATTTTGTTTGTGCAGAAACTTTTCAATTCCATGTAATCAAAATTATCCACTTTGCACTTCATAATAGTCTCTATTTCTTGTTTGGTCAAAAACTTCTCCATTCTCTATAAATTTGACTATTCAGATACACTATTCTTTGTTCTTCTATTTTGTTTATAGTTTCAACCTTTATAGCTAGATTGCGTACCCATTTGGACTTTATTCTTGTGTATACTGTCAGGTATTGGTCTACACCCAGTTTCTGCCACACTGTTATCCAGTTTTTCCAGCAGTTTTTGTCAAATAGTGACTTTTTAATCCCAGAAGCTAGGGTCCTTGGGTTTTTCAAATAGTAGATTGCTATATTCCTTGATTACTGTGTCTTGAATACCTAACTTTTTCCACTGGTCTACCCCTCTATTTCTTAGCCAGTACCAAATGGTTTTGATGATAGTTGCTTTATAACAAAATTTGAGATCTGGCAGGATTAGGCCACCTTCCCTAACATTTCTTTTCATTAGTTCCCTTGATATTCTGGACCTTTTGTTCTTCCAGATGAATTCTGACATTTTTTCTAGCTCTAGAAAATGATTATCTGGTAGTTTGATTGGTATGGCATTGAATACAAGTAAATTATTTAGGTAGAATTGTCATTTTTACTATATTAACTTAGCCTACAAATGAGCAACTGATGTTCTTCTACTTCCTTAGATTTGACTTTATTTGTGGGAAAAGTATTTTGTAATACTGGGTTTGTTTTGGCAGATAGCCCCTCAAATATTTTATAGTATCTACTGTAGCTTTAAATGAGATTTCTCTTTCTATCTCTTGCTGTTGGGCTTTGTTAGTATTATGGGGCAGCTAGGTGATGCGGTGGATAAACCACTAGTGCAGGAGTCAGGAGGACCTGAGTTCAAATCTTACCTCAGACACTTGACACTCACTAGCTATGTGACCTTGGGCAAGTCACCTAATCCCAATTGCCTCATTCTGGGTCATCTTCAGTCATCCTGATGAATGTCTGGTCACTGGATTCAGGTGGCTCTGGAGGATAAGTGAGGCTGGTGACCTGCACAGCCCTCACTCACTCAAAACAAAGTCAAGTACAAGTTATCTCATCATTTGTCTGATGGCATGGTCTTCTTCGGCAATGAAGGATGAACACACACACTGTGAGTATTATATATAAAAATGCAGATGATTTATATGGGTTTATTTTGCCAAAGTTGTTTATTTCAAGTAGTTTTTTACTTGATTCTCTAGGATTCTCTAAGTATATCATCATATCATCTGCAAAGAGTGATCACTTAGTTTCTTCTTTGCCTATTCTAATTCCTTCGATTTCTTTTTCCTCTCTTATTGCTAAAGCAAACATTTCTAGTACCATATTGAATAACAGTGGTGATAATGGACATCCTTGTTTCATCCCTGGTCTAACTGGAAATGCATCTAGCTCATTTCCATTACATATAATGCTTGCTGATGATTTTAGGTATATACTGCTTATTATTTTATGGAAGGCTCCATTTATTCCTATGCTCTCTAGTGTTTTCAATAGGAATGGGTATTATATTTTGTCAAAAACTTTTTCTGCATCTATTGAGATAATCATATGGTTTCTGTTAGCTTTATTGTTGATATGACCAATAATACTGATAGCTTTCCTAATATTGAACCAACCCTTCATTCCTGGTATAAATCCTACTTGATCATAATGTATTATTCTCATGATAAGTTAAGTAGCCTATAAATTCATTAGAAAAATTGATGCATAATTTTCTTTCTCTGTTTTGGCTCTTCCTGGTTTAGGTATCAGAACCATATTTGTATCATAAAAAGAATTTGGTAGGATTCCTTCTCCACCAATTTTCCCAAACAGTCTATATAGTATTGGAATTAACTCTTCTTTAAATGTTTGATAGAATTCACCTGTAAATCCATCTGGCCCTGGAGATTTTTTCCTAGAGAGTTCATTAATAGTTTACTCCATTTCTTTTTCTGAAATGGGGCTATTTAAGTATTTAACTTCCTCTTCTGTTAATCTAGGCAATTTATATATTTTTAAATATTCACCTATCTCACTTAGAAAAAAGGTGAACTCTCTTCCAAAGAGGAGGAAATTAAAACAATAGAGTTCACCTTTTTCATTTTTGATATGACTAATTTGGTTTTCTTCTTTCTTTTTTTAAAAATCAAACTGACCAAAGGTTTATCAACTTTATTGGTTTTTTCATAAAACTAACTCTTAGTTTTATTTATTAGTTCAATTAGTTCAATTAGTTTCTTAATTTCAATTTTATTAATATCTCCTTTAGTTTTCAGTATTTCTAATTTGGCATTTACTTGGGGATTTTCAATTTGTTCTCTTTCTAGCTTTTTCAGCTGCATGCCCAGTTCAATGATCTCCTCTTTCTCTATTTTATTCATGTAGGTGTTAAATGATATAAAACTTCCCCTAAGAACTACTTTTGCAGTATCCTATAAGATTTGGTAGGTTGTCTCATTATTGTCATTCTCTTGAATAAAGTTGTTGATTATTTCTATGATTTGTTGTTTAACCCACTCATTCTTTAGGTTTGATTATTTAGTTTCCAATTAATTTTTGGTCTATCTTTCCATGGCCTTTTATTACATATAGTTTTCACTGCATCACGATCTGAGAAGGATGCATTGACTATCTCTGCTTTTCTACACTGGATTGTAAGGGTTGTATGCCCTAGTATATGGTCAATTTTTGTATATGTGCCATGTACCACTGAGAAAAAGATATATTCCTTTCTACTGCCATTCAATTCTCTCCAGAGATGTATCATATCTACCTTATCCAGAGTCCTATTCACCTCCTTAACTTCTTTCTTGTTTATTTTGAGGTTAGATTTATCAACTTCAGAGAGGGGGACGTTGAGGTCTCTACCACTAGTATAGTTTTGCTGTCTGTTTCTTTCTGTAACTTCCTTAACTTCTCATCTAAGAATTTGGATGCTATACCACTTGGGGCATATATGTTTATGTCTATGGTGCCTTTTAGTAGGATATAGTTTCCTTCCTTATCTCTTTTGATTAGATCTATTTCTGCTTTTGCTTTGTCTGAGATTAGGATTGCTGCCCCTGCTTTTTTTACATAGGCTCAAGCATAATATATTCTGCTCCAACCTTTTACCTTTACCCTGTGTGTAACCCCCTGTTTCAGATGTGTTTCTTGTAAACAACTTATGGTTGGATTACGGTTTTCAATCCATTCTGCTAGCCACCTCCATTTTATGGGAGAGTACATCCCATTCACATTCCCAGTTATGATTACTATCTGTGTCTTTTCCTCTATCCTATTTCCCCCGTTTATGTTTTGAGTTCTCCCCTCTCCCTTCCCCTCCATAATAGAGGTTTAATTTTTGACCACCACCTCCCTCAGTCTTCCCTCCCTTCTATCAGTCCCATTTATTTCCCCTTTTCCCTTACTACTTCATTCCTCCCTTTTAGCCTCCCATCCATTTTTCTATCCCCTTTCCCCTACTATTGGCTATAGAGCTAGATTTCTACACTTAACTGAGTTTGTTGTTCCCTTCTTGAACCAAATAGAATGAGAGTAAGTAAATCTCAAGTAGCGCTCATCTCCCTACCCTCTTTCCCTCTATTGTAATATGCTTTTGTTCCTCTTCTTGTGATGTAATTTACCTTTACTCTGCCTCCTCCTTTTCACATCTCCAATTACAATCCCCTCACACCCTTAAATCACATTTTTACCATCACATCATTATATTTATATCCACTCTATCCCTTTTAAAATCATAATAAATATGCAATTCTCATGATTAACAAGTATCATCTTCCCTTATAGGGATGTAAACAGTTTGCCCATATTGAATAACAAGTTGTTTTTTCCCCTGTTTACCTTTTTATGCCTCTCTTGAGACTTGTATTTGAAGATCAAATTTTCTATTGAGCTCTGGAAAGGCCCCTCTCTTAAAGGCACTGGGTCTACTTGAACTTACTTCTATTACATCATTTTATAGATGGCACTCAGCAAGGTTAAATTCTTTGATCAACACCTGGGATATAGTATGAGATGTATAAATATAAATTGGCTGAATTTGCAAGGTAATAGAGGGAATAAACAGCAGCGGTGGGACTGGAATTCTCTCTTCCTCTCCTTCTCTCTGCTTTCTTCTCACCCTTTTCTCCCAAATATGATGAAAGATACATGGGAGACACTGGGACAGGACCGCTCAGCATGGTGTGCCCACATCAGATAAAGTGCTCTGCTCTATGAGCAAAGCAGAACTGAAACAGCTCAAAGGAAACATAGGATGCAAAACTTAAAGTATCCACCCTAAATATTCATATGGACTATTTTTGCTTCAACTGTGGTAGAGTATTCCAAGCTCATATTGGTCTGATCAGCCCCAACTGGACACACTGAGACGACTTCAACATAGTAATGTCACTTTGGTCCTCTTCAAGAAGGAAGGACAACAACCAACCAGCGGGTACATAGACATGTGTGGTTTGTAGTCAGAAGAGATGATTTATGGGGAAAAGGACCTATAATCTCCTCTCATGTATGTGCTTTGAAGTTCAAAGGAAAATGACACTATAAAAACACGATGAGACATACTATTGTTAAGTGGTACTAGAGTCCCCTAAAAAAGGGAACCATCTACCGGGTTAATCTTCCTGCCTGTTAAATGACTTGGACCACAGAGCCTTTAGGAGGCAGGATATAAACTTACGTTGACTAACTTCAGGTCTAGGTATCAGCCCCAAACCTTCTAAGTGATCAGGCTGCATACTGAAACAGTACAGGGTTTCTCAAAGCCACTCAGCGTCAAACACTCAAATAGAAATGCCAATTTGGATATTCCTTCTAACTGCAGACCACAACCAATCCAACGTCTGCTCATTTTGCACAAATTCTCATCCACGTCCTTCCCTGATTTTGACAAAAGGATCCACCCAACACACTGGATACCTTCATTGCTTACTCTAGACATCATAATAGGGCACTTTGGCTGTCCATCTGCCATTTTATCCATATCCCCTTACCAACCTACTTCTTTTTCTTTCTCTGATGTCTTTTACTGCAATTCTCCTTCAAAGTTCCTCCTTAATTTCACTTTGCCCTTTGTGTTCTATTTCTTAATTCCCTCTGTCTCATAGCCATACAATAAAAAAGAGTCTCTTTCAACAACATCTCTCTCACTGACACTGTATATCAAAATCATTCAAAATTCTTTGGATGTGATAGAAATAACCTCATTTAAAAACACAGATAAAACAAAATAATAGCTGTAATTTATATAGTACTTTTAAGGTTTACAAAATATTTTGCATAAATATTTTCATTTGATATGTATAACAATCTTGTGCAACTTTTATCCCCACTTTGTAGATGATAAAACTGAGACTATGGGAGGTTAAGGAAACTAACTATTGTCACATACTTAAGTAATTGAATCAAAATTTGAACTCAGGTCTTCAAGGCTCCTGGGAAAGCTAGGTGGCACAGCAGATAGAATGTAGGGCCTGGAGTCAGGAAGACTCATCTTTCTGAGTTCAAATGTGACCTCAGACACTAACCAGGTGACCCTGGGCAAGTCACATAATCCTGTTTGCCTTAGTTTCCCAATCTGTAAAATGAGCTGGAGGAGGAAATGGCAAATCATTTGCCCTACCCCCCAAAAAAAAACCCAAATAGAGTCACAAAGAGTCAGAAACGACTGAAATAACTGAACAACAACTTCCATACTCCAGATCCAGCCCTTAATCCACTAGACTATCTAATTGCCCAACAGCTCCTCATGGTGGGAGGCATAAAACAGGAAGATGTACATTTGCCAAAGGTTATGTCAGCACTGTGGAAGAAATCCAACTCAGAATTGAAGTCAAAGGAGGTCCCTGTGGACGGTGAGGTCCTCCAGACATTTTTGTTTGTAGATGACATTGTCCTGATGGCACTGAGTCCTCAAGCTATCACAGAACCAGATCTGTAATCACTCAAAAAAGTTGGACTTAATCTTCCACAAGAGAAGACCAAATGGTTGCCCATAGTTTGACATGCATTGGGGTGGACAAACATAATTTGTCCATCAGTATGTACAGCTGAGACAAACAATACAAATGGACAATGCATTGGGTCCAGAATTCAGCAGGAGAGTGGACCTTCAGGAAATTGTAATGCAACTTTAATGGCCATGAGTTTCTCACAGAAATAAAGTTGTATTATTTTTTTTAAATGATACTTAACCATATCTAAAAATTAGTGCATAAATATATCTCCTTCCTGGAATACTGCTTGAGCTATGTTTTTATAAGTCCTTTTTCTTTTGTGGACTTCCCTTGAGGTTCACTTTAATATCACCTGCTTGAATTTAAATGTTAGGGGGAAGGAGAGGAATTTCAACCCTACCACGTGATTGGCTCCATCCTTATAAAAAGTCCCTGACTTCTATTGGCAGCTCTGAAATGGAGGGCAGAAAAAATTATTTCATTATCTCCTTAGTTACAGTTTCAAATCATGTGGCACAAGTATGGAAACTTGGAAACTGCTATAACAATTTGAACAATTTCATCAGAAGCAAGCAAAAATTGATCTCTATTTTTTTTTGAGAAAGGCTTCAAGTTTGGCTCATCCTTTAGAGTCTGACAAACAGAATTAAATACAGCAAGCATTTCAGGAGAAGGATTTAAAAAAATAATCCCAATATTTAGACAGTGTGCAAAGAACAAATGACCAGTATTTGTTTTGAGCATACCTGTACAGGCAGAAAGCAAAGAATATCCTCATTGTTTCATTTTTTTTTTGTTTCCTATCCTCAGTACAAAGACTGGTACACAGTAGCCATTTAATAAGTACTCTCTGAATGAACTGAATAATCAGCAGTGCCATTTTCAATAACAAAGAATGAATGACAGAACAAAATTATTATCCAAATAAGTTGATCTTCCATGTGTTCAATAATCATTTCTATGCATATGCTTCCTGTGTTTATTTCATCTATTTATCCACTCCTAACTTCTCTCCAGATCACCAGGCTTGTGTCACCAACTGTCTATTTGACATCTCAAATTCAACACTTCCAAAACAAAATTCATTATCTTTCATCTCAAACTCTTCTCTCTTCCCAGCTTGCTTTTTACTGTTGAAAGTACCACCATCTCCCAGCTTGCAACCTCGGGGTCATCCTCAATTTCTCACTTCAGCCTGCTCAGCCCACACATACAATCTGTTGTTGAATTTGTTGCTTCTGTCTTCACAACATCTCTCTTACGCTCCTCCTTCTCTCCACTCATGCTGCTGCCACCCCAACAAACCTTTGTCGTTCCACACCTCTATTACTAAAATATAGTTCTGGATGGTCTCCCTGCTCTAATCCATTCTCTCTACTCATCTGCCCGAGTGATATTGCTAAAGTAGAGGTCTGATCATGTCACTCCCCACCTATCCCCATCCCCATGTTCAATAAATGTCACCTTCACAATCAAATATAAAACCCTGTAACTTTTCACACCTTTTACTGCTTGGTCCTTTCCCACCTAGTGGGTCTTTTTTTTCCTTTTCATGTACTCTATCAATCAGTGACGGTGATCATCTTTCTCCTCTTCACATATGATACTCATTGGCTGTCCCCCACACCTAAATTGCAAGGAGGACAGCTCCTCAACCCAACCTCCTGACTTCTAAGATTCTACTCAAATCCCACTTTCTTCGAGGTCTTCTCCCCAGTAGATTGTGAGTTCCTCCAGGGTGAAGATTGACTTTGATCTTTTTTATTATTCTCAACATTTAGCACAGTGTCTGACACACAATAGGTGCTTAATAAATGTTTCTTCTCTTATTCTTTCTTTCCCACTTCCCAGGAATCCATTAAATACATCAACTCTCTTAGGGAAGCCCAACCTCTTAGACAATCAATTACAAATGGAAGGACCAATTGTCAAAGGGGCAGAAATTAAAGGAATACGTAATTTTGTTCTCAAATTATTATAGAACTATCAACAATTCTCCACACCACTACCAGAATGTTTCTTATATTTATTTATATTTCTTATATTTATATCTATATTTTGTCTATATTTTAGTCTTGTTATTTCTCTCTTCATAAATCTTAGTTGACTTCCGATTTTCTACTGTCCAAACTGTTTTCTTTGCCCAGCAGTCAAGTCTCCACTCCCCACAGCAAGGTACCAACCTACTTTTCCACTCTTTAATATTTCTCTCAACCCACTCTAGTTAGAAAAATAAAACCGTGCAAAGTATCTTTGAAACTGAGAGGGAAAAGCGAATTTTTTTTCATGGAAAGATTAATTTCACTTTAATAATCCACAACTAAAGTAAAACTATAATGAACATTTAATGTAACAAATAGATGATTTCACAATTTTCTCCTCCAGGGACTCTAACAATAAATTGTATTATAATGTAAATTCCCTTCTTCCTAGAAGGGATTAACTTTGAAAAAAATAACTCCCTTAGAAAGAAAAATAAATTAAGTATGGTGTGTGCTAGAAGCAAAAAATTCTTCCAAATAATCTTAAAATCCTAATTGAGACTGGTATCCTCTGATACCTTTGGGTAGATCTGCACTTCAAAATAGCTTAGTAATATGAATTTTAGATAATAATTTCTTTTCTTCTGGTACTAAATGAGATCCCTAAGGGTCCATGGAAGGTATCAACAATATTTAGGCTGTATTTATATGTACACAACATAAATTAAAAAGTAACTAATCACCATCAACATCTCCTCTAAAGGGCCTCTCCCACTTCTTTTGAAAGCATTATATTTGTACCTTTATCACGAAACTTCCTAGTTACTTGTACTTGGGTTAGCCACTGGAAAGTAGTGAGACTGTTTACTCATCTATCAAATGGAGATGATGATGATGATGGACATGGTGGTAATGATGATGATGATAACAATTAAGTTAGCCCATAAGCATTTATTAAGGACCTGCTGCATGGCAGGTACCATGTTAAACACTGAAAGTATAAAGACAGGCAAAAGACAGACCATACCCTAATGGAGCTCACAGCACAATGATGATGATGATGACGGACGATGAATATGACAATAATATTTGTATAATCTACCTTACAGAATTATGATTAGGTTCAAATGAGCCATATGTCAAGTTCATTGCAAACTTTATAGTGTTACATAAACATCAATGGTGTATTTTAATGAAGTCACAAATCTCGTTCCCACTCTAAACCTCTAACCCCAAGAAAACGCTGGTTATTAATGTGGTAGCAGCAGCACTGATGGTTATTGTGATGATTTCCAATATCACATCTTGAGAGAGGGTAGGTGATTTTTACCTCTAAGCTTTGGCAGGTCACAGCAAAGCTGAGGAAAGATACAAATCAAGGTTCAGAATCAAGGCTGAGAGACCATAACAGAGCCTCCTAGAGGGATGTAATTTCAGAAATGCAGAATTCAGAAAATGTCAGGCTGGCTACTGGGTGATGAACTCTCCGGTCACAGCAATTCTGCAAGACCATTTACAAAGTCTACAAACTATCTACCTTAGTTTCTTCAACTGTAAATTGGGGATTATAATACTATATACCTCCACAGGGTTGTTGTGCGGATCAGATGAGATAATATTTGTAAAGCACTTAGTACAGTGCTTAGCACATATAGGCACTTAATATTTGCTATTAAACATAATATTGTTTTCAGAACAAGTTTGGGTGACTAAGTAATTTTGACTATTATAAATACCCATATGAGCTACAAAGAACCTATGAAGAAAGACGCTATCTGTATTGAGACAAAACTGATATACAGAAGTATATACAGAATGATTTTACATTATATACATATAGTATAAAAATATAGATATGGATACATATAATCCAATGATAGCTATCTCTAGGGCAGAGGTGGAGGGAGAGGGAAGAAAGTTATACAATAAACTTTATTATACATTTAAAAGGAATTGTACATAATAGATTAGAAGCTTCATGTACAATCATCTTTTTTTCCTATTCTACTATGTTATGGAAATTCTTGTTTTATTTCTTAAGTCTAGAATAAAATTAAAAAAAAAAAACATGCTTATTCCTCCCCTCTCCCTGAAAGGGATTGGGAACTTCATTGTGGAAGTAGTACACATGCCAGCAGATTCATGAAAATGTCTGTTTCTAAAGGAGATATGATGATTCAAATAAATGGGAATGTATATCAATCAAAAATTAAATAACACTTATTAAATGCTAGGCCAGTACTTACGCCCTAGAAATATCTGTCCAAACAAACCAAAACAATCTCCATTTATATGGAGTTTTCATTCTAACATATATGAAGGTGTTTAGAAAACTATAAAGTTTTTATAAATATAAAATATTATTAGGTACAGTAATGAGTCAGAAGATACTTTCAATAGTATATCAATAACAGCTGTGGGGTAGTTACCTCTATTATGGTATACTGAAAGTGATTCAATGAGATATTTGTAAAGACAGAACACAGTGCCCAACAGTCTACTGTGTGCCAGGCACTATGCTACACAATAGGGATATAAAGAAAGACAAAAGACAGCCCCTGTCCTCAAAGAGCTCACAAGGTAATGGGGGAAGACAATATATTTTTAAAAAGCTGAAAAGTGGAGGGTGGGAGGAAAGGTACCTAGTACACAGGTATGATAAAGACTGAGAGTGCAGCCTGGTAGAAAAAGATGAGATAGCTGCCCTGGTCATTCATAAATGGATGTAGGAGGAGCTTTCCACTGTCCACTCTCTCCAGTCAAAGAGAAGGGGACCCAAGGAGCAGGACTACTGAGGAAGCATGAGATTTGGGTTGATATAATCTTGGAAACTGATGAGATTCTGGAGGGGGTAATGATGAAGTCCAAAAGTGCAGAAGCTTAACAGATGGTACATAGGAGGTGCCTAATAAATGCTTGTTCTCCTCCCTTAATCCTTCCCTACCGTAGTGTAGCTAGGTCTGGTACAGTAGGTAGTGCCCCAGGCCTGGAGTCAGGAAGAATCTGAAGTCAGTTCAGATCTGGCCTCAAACACTTACTAGTTGTGTGACCATGGGCAAGTCACGTAACCCCAATTTGCCCAATATGCAAAATGGGGATACACTGGAAGAAGGAAATGGCAAACCTCTCCAGTACCTTCACAAAGAAAATCCATACAGACAAGTCCATGGGGTCATGTAGAGTCAGACACCACTAAATAACTGAACAACAAAGAGGGGAAAAAACAGCAAGGAACCTCTGGTCTCAGCACTGACTTTGGTTGTAGGTAGTAGGAAAAACTTTAGCTGGTTCCTTCAATACCAAGACAGAGTTCCTATTTACTGACCTGGCTTTGGAGTTCTACTTTGAATACCCCCACAAGTTTCCACAGAGATAGAAGGGAATGAGGAAGGACGTGACAAGATATGATAGTCAAGGCTCTCCTGAAACATCAACCCCGAACCGAGTTTAAGACAACACTACAGAGCCTCTCTTGATGAGGTAGAAAAAATTCTATCACTAAGTGATATAATTCCAGGAACCAAGTCTGGCTACAGTCAAAACAAAAACCCTTTGAAATTTGGTGGTGTTTCTGATGAGCCAACACCTTTCACTTCACACAAAGAGATAAAGACCCTTTGTATGAAGCTTTCCTGGGCAGCTGAGATATGATTGGTGGAAATTTAAAGCAAAGAGAAAACAGATCACCCACCTGAACTCACTTTCTTTGGTTGGATGACATCATCAAATCAGTTCAAAAGCCACACAGTGGATGGGGCGCTCACTAGACAAGCTAGGCTATAGTCTGAGGGCTCTGATCTATGTTATTAGAATATGCCAACAAAAGCAAAAAGTGAAGTAAAAGCTCAAGGTTTAAACCGTGAGTAACTGTCACTGAGCCTTCATCTAGGGGGAAAATTTTGCTCCACTTTTAGGTCTGGACATATACCTGTTCAACAAATATTGACATTTTTCTACCCTCCCACAAAACACTGAATGAGTCTAACCCCTGGCCTTGGTGCCATTTAACAGCACACTGGACTCCTTGTTCCCCCAGTGGTACAGAATCCTACATTCTGAACACTCATTAAACATACTTCAGATTGAATTTCATAGCCCACAACTTTGAGAGAGGAATAGAATGGCCCCATTCAGACTCCTCACTGTAATTTAGCTTTGTAACAAGCACGATGTCATTAGAGACAGAGCCCGCCTTCTTCCTAACAAGACTTTGCAAAGACAGGCTGTTGGGACAGCATTTCTGTAGCTTTCTTGTAAACCAGTTAAGCAATGAGAAGAAAATGTTTATAGGGGAAATTTCAGCACTCATAACGCCGAGTGTGATACAACTTTGATGTTACTTTGCCTACTTGATTTGCCGTCTTATGATTATCCCCCTCTCCAAAAAAAAAAAAAAAATGCAAGAGTAGTAGAATAAAAATTCCACATAATAATGTTTATTATTTTAAGTACAGCAAGGAAAAAATAAAATATTGCACAAATAATAAACAAGACAAGTATAAATCAGAATGCATTGCACTACAGCCAATAACAGAAAAGAGCCTACTGTTTTTCCTTACATGTATACAGATTTATACATGTATAAAGCTTGGCAATTTTCTTTTCAGACTCAAAAGTCCAATCAATCCATATTATCCCAGTATACCTCACTGCACCTGAATCATCTGAAAGAAAATTCATTTGAACTGTCATATATTCAGTCTCCAAAGCAATTTGTTCAAATGGGGAGGTATGTGGAGAAAAGTCCCTAGTTCTCTGTTTTAAATTTGTAAATCTGTACAGAAGGTAAAAAAAGTTCAGTATTGATCCTTAAGCTCTATATAATATTTCCTGTTCTCTATTTTTAAAATCCATTCTGGTTTTCTCCTGATGTTGTTTTGAATGCAGATTTTTATATCTGGCCTGCTTATAATCCTCCTTATCCTGCCATCCAAGGAACAGTAATTGAACGAAATAGTCTCAAAGCAGTACAAGGTACTTCATCAATGAATATTTTAAAGAGAATGAGAACCACTAGGAAGGGGAACAGAACTCATTAAGGAGAAGGGGCCACTGACTTCTTATTGAAGGAATTTGTGTTGGTCTTTATTTACAACAAAGAAATGATCCCTAACAATCAGCTTAAACACCAATTTTATTCATCTGGATTGATGAGATCTAATGATGAAGCAAATCTAACAAATCCACTAACGATAGAACCAACTTAAGTACCCATTATTTCTGGAATCTCATTAACATATAATTCCTGCATGCAACCTTGAATATCATTGACTTATCCAAATGGAAGGTTCAGATGCTTTGTAAGATTGATGAGGAGTCTTCTTATAGGTTTAAAAAGTCATCCTGAACCTTTTTCTTAAAACAATGATAGGGAAGGAATTCAGGGAGGGGAAGTGTAAGAAACTCTAATCAATGAATACTGGTCTTCGATCAGGAAATGCAGACTTCAAGATGAAAAAACATGGGCATACTTAAAGGAAAAAAGGCAACAAAAATATTTGTTATTGTTATAAACAGCTTTAGGGTAGTATAGTTGGCCTTTTTGAGAACCATCTTTTCCATAATTTTCAAATCATAAAAAATGTTTCCAGGTTTGGAAGTTTTGAAAGGTCATGTTTCATTTTTAGTGTGGAAATTCCTCTGTCATGAAATAACCAACATTAAAGTCCCTCCCAGCTGAAAGATCTTGTTATCATAAAAACTTCCGCTAGAAGTTTTAACTTAGGGCATTATTTCTTTCTCTACCTCTTATTCATCATTGGGGTAAAAGTTCTGATAAATGCATAGTTGGCTCAAAAAAAGAAGGTATCAATCTACCAAGAAACATTTTTAACACCTCTGTGGCAGATATCGTGCTAAGCACTGGGGATACAAAAAAAAAGGGGAAAAGAAAATAAGCTAGGAACTTACAATCTAAAGGCAGATGTACGGGAAAAATGAGAAGGATTTTCTAGATAATTAGGTATATAAACTGGATAAAATAGTCCTTTCGAGGGATAGTCATGGAAATGCTTAAGAAGCCAAAAGACATTTTATAAGAAAATACACAACTAGAAACAAAAATTAAATGGCCCATTGAAGCAATCAGATTTGTGTATATTCCAATTTTTCTTATTACACAGAACAATATGCATGTAGGAACTAATACACAGATGACCTCAGGCAAAAGAAGGATCATTCCGGTTGTTCATGAAACAGAAAAGCTACAAGTTCTCTCAAATTTAGTAAGAAAGAAACAGTGATCAAAAGCCACAGTCCATTTAAGAGACTCTTCTAGTACAGCATTTACTAAAGCCTATCTGTCTATCAAAGACATCTTCCTGAAATTCTTTCAGGGTGTTATCTTTTCAAGATGGCATTTCAGGCTATGTGGTAAGGTCTGAAGGCATCTTCCAAGAGGAGTTCGAGTGAGGTGAGGACAGGGGAGGCAGTCACTTATAAATGACACTGAGACAGAGTCCAGAAGCCCAAATTCCAAGTGGGCAAATGAACAATTACAGGCTCTTTCCTTTATGAAGGCAAGTACATGAAAGACATCAAAGACAAATAAAATTGAAATACTTTCTATGCCATGATGGTTGGAATAAAAAATGGAATGAGATTCGTAGAATACTCAGACATAAGACCATCAACTTATATAAACTGAAAGCATTTTAAAAAGTCAATAATAACGATAATAGTAGTAACTAACATTTATACAGGACTTTTGCAAAAGTAATACACATAGATTATCTCATTTGATTCCCAGAACCACTCTTTGAAGTAGGTATTAGTAGACCAATTTACAGACCAGGAAACTGATCCTGAGAGTTTAGGTGACTTGCCCATAGCTAACAAGTGTTTGAGGGAGATCTGAACTTACATATTCTTGTCTCAAAGTCCAGTGCTCTTATCCATTGTAACATCCAGCTACCTACTCTGGTCTACAGAAGAAAAATGGTAAAAACTCTGCAGAGCAGACAGATCACTCCCTGTTTGGAGACCTCTGCACAATATTAATAATAATAAATAACATCACTGAATAAAGTTGTACTGGGATCAAATGTGATGATGAACACTCAATTACTCATTTGAGAGCCCATGTTAAAATCCTGAGAGATCATCTTGCAGTCCCCATGGACAGGGATCTTAAAAGCCATAGAGTCTAACCTCCTCATTTTATAATGGGACCTAGATGAAACAATGGATAGAGGATTGAGCCTGGAGTCACAAAGACCTGAGTTCAAATATGACCTTAAATACTTACTAGCTATGTGACTCCAGAAAATTCACTACCTCAGTTTCCTCGGGGTTAATAATAGCATTCATCTTCCCAGGTTTTTGTGAGGATTGAATGAGATATTCACTGTAAGTCACTTAGCACTGTGCCTTAGTCAGGTGCCTAGCACATAATAAGTAATGTGTAAATATCAGCTATTGCTACTATTATTACAAATGAGGAAACTGAGGCCAACAGAGGTCATGACTGATGTTAGATCACTTATACTTGGTAGTAAGTGAAAGTTTTAGAATGTGAAACCAGGACACCTGACTCCAAATTCAGGGCTCCATGCCGCCAATGTCACAGGTCTATGTTGCTTTGTTTGTGTTGCAACTGTCTGAACTAAGTGGAGAAATTATGGCCTACATTAGAGGTGTCAAACATTCAGCTTCCACTACACACCCCCATAACGCCCCCAAGTGTAGATGGAACCAGAATAAAATGCAATGGGAAATATTTAACAAAATAAAAATATAATAAAACACAGATAATACTAATATGTGGTCTTCTAAGTCAACATATGGGCCCACAGGGATCTTTATGTATGATTTGGTGGCCCCTCCTTTTCTATTTTAGTTTGATACCACTGGCCTATACAACTCCTGATGGAAAGAGTCTGACTTTCTTATTAAATTATTGCACAGTCTTAAACAAATTTAACAAAGAAGCTTTCAACTTTATTCAAAAACAGTGAATAAGAGAGGTTGCCTTGGGCACATCTCATTGGAAAGATGTCCAAGAATCTGACAACACTTCTATTTGACTTTCTGTTAACAAAATGTTGTGTTCTAAGTTCCTCTCCTGCATGAACATTCTATTTCATAACGGCTTGTATGTAAGTTGGTATGTCTGTTTCTTAAATATTATGTTTTGTTTGAAACAGAAAGTGAATGGGAATGTTCAACCTCTTCTTTCCTAGCAGAGTTGCTACGAGCATGTGTACAAGACTGAACACAGGAACTAACATATTTTGTGTAATTTGTATCATATACTTGCTGACAAAACTCTGTGAGCTCTGATGATTTTATTCCTTTGGCACTATTCAAGCAGTCAACAAGACTTTAATAAATACCTACTATGTGCCATGCACTGAACTAAGCACTGTGGACATGAAGCAATGGGGAAAAATCCACACACTCAAGGAGCTCAAAATCTGATGGCAAAGACAACATGCAAGCAAGTACAAATCTTTCATGCACATATTATACAGATAAATATAGATTTATATTTATACACACATAGATATATGTGTATGTTTATATGTATATACATGCATATATGTATCGTATTATGTATGTATGTATAAAATAATCAGAGACAATATCAGAGGGAAGACATTAAGATAGAGGACCAGGAAAGGCTTTTTACAGAAGGTGGGGGTTTTAGTTGATACTTGAAGGAAGCCAAAGAAGCCAAAAGGTGGAAATAAGAAGGAAGTACATTCCAGACATGGAGGAAAACCAATGAAAATACCTGGAGTTGGGAGAGAGATAAAATGTGTTGTGTTAGGAACAGCAAGGAAACCAATATTACTGGATCAAAGAGTATAAGTAGGGAGGCAAGGTGTAAAAAGATTATAAAGGTAGGAGAAGGCCAATTTATAAAGGACTTTGAATGCCTAAAAGAGAATTTTATATTGGATCCTGGAAGTGATAGGGAGTCAGCCCCCTGAAGTTTACTGAGTTGAAAAGCCGACATGATCAGTCTCTCATTGTAGGAAGATTTGACCACTGAGGGGAGGATAGAATGGATTAGAGAGCAACTTAATGAGTGTGGGTGTGACAAAGTACCTGTATTTCTACCTAGTGCGGAAAGATTAAATATTGCCTGTGGCTAAAGGCTCATTCACTAATGTTCATTTTCCCTTATTATTGCATGAAATTTAAAAAAAAAATTCCTTGAAATTTGACTGTGTTCTCCTCAATAGGTTCTGGGAAAACAGATCTTTTCTGGAATTATTTTAAAGATTAATTTTAAAAAAGGAGAAAGTCTTCTACTATGGAAGCAAATGCCTAAATCTAACTTTGTATATGAAAACATTGTTAAGTGGCTTCATAGGTGGAATGGAATTATCAAAGTAATTTATCGCTTATTGATGTAACACAAAGATTTGATTTAGTTCTCTTATACTTATCAAGTCATTTTTAAAATTACATGTTACCTATGGCCCGTTATTGAAACTCCTGGCTCACAATGAGTAGGTTCAATCTTAGACCTTCTCTGTAGATCTCTGACTCATAACACCTACCCAAAGTTTCTCATGGCAACAAAAGAACTTATCTTTGGGGGGAAAAAGAAAATTAAAAGGGTTTGGGGCGGAGTCAAGATGGCGGAGTAGAAAGACGCACGTTTACGAGCTCCGGACCCACAGCCCATAGAATTAATGTAAAAAGAGATCCCCATAAGTTCTGGATCACTGAAAGGTGTGCAGAAACAGAGTGGAAGAGATTTCTGTTCCAGAGAGCCCTCCCCAGGGTCCGCCGTGCCCCGGAAAGCGGACCCCACCCCAGCGCTGTCCTGGACGCGGCCCCAGAGAAGCTGATCTGAGCAGGCTTCAGGGACGGAGCCTTCGGCGGCCGGGAAGGTCCCTCCGCTTACAGAACCTACAGGTCAGTGAGAGAGATGGCTGGGCTGGAGAAGGGGAGCGGAGTGTTTCCGTGGCTCGGGCCCCCTCGGGAGGAAGCAGTGGCGGCAGAAGCGGGGGCGGCGGCGGAGGCAGAGGCAGCAGCTGCAGCGGCCGCCCGGGACTCCCCCAGCAGCAGGCAGGATCTTCATTACTGAAGGTCTCTGCATAAACCCCCTGACAGAGCTGAGCCTGGGAGACGGCCCTGCCCCCACCTGAGCACCAGAACTAAAGCTCACATTGATTAGCAGCCGCTTGCCGTGGAAAGCCCATTTGAATCTCAGACCCCAAGCACTACCTGGGCGAATCTAGGCAGGGGTGGACAGGAATCTCAGAAGTCAAGTAACTGGCTAGGAAAATGCCTAGAAAAGGGAAGAAAAATAAGACTATAGAGAGTTTTTTCGAACAGATGCAAATGATCCCGACATTTGGATCTGATGACGAGGACATATTCTTGCCATCAGGGAAAGACGTGGAGGGCGGGGCCTCAGTACCCCAGACATCCCAGGGGGATGTCGGGTGGGCTCAGGCCTTGGAAGAGCTCAAAAAGGATTTTGAAAAGCAAGTTAGACAGGTGGAGGAAGAACTGGGGGGAGAAATGAGAGAGATGCAAGAGGAGTATGAAAGATGGGTCAATACCTTGGTGGAGGAGACCCAAAAAAATGCTTAAGAAAATAACACCTTGAAAAATGGGCTCACTCAATTGGCAAAGGAGGTTCAAAAAGCCAATGAGGAGAAGAATGCTTTCAAAAGCAGAATGAGCCAAATGGAAGAAGAGGTTCAAAAGCTCACTGAATTTAATAGTTCTCTCAAAATTGGAATGGAACAGATGGAGTATAATGACTTTACGAGAAACCAAGAACTCACCAAACAAAGCCGAAAGAATGAAAAAATGGAAGAGAATGTGAAATATCTCATGGGAAAAACAGCTGGCCTGGAAAATGGATCCAGGAGAGACAATCTAAAAATTATGGGACTACCTGAAAGTCATGATCAAAAAAAGAGCCTAGATATCATCTTCCATGAAATTATCGAGGAAAACTGCCCTGAGATTCTACAACCAGAGGGCAAAATAAGTATTGAAAGAATCCATCGATCACCACCTGAAAGAGATCCAAAAAGAGAAACTCCTAGGGACATTGTGGCCAAATTCCAGAACTCCCAGGTCAAGGAGAAAATCTTACAAGCAGCTAGAAAGAAACAATTCCAGTACTGTGGAAATAAAATCAGGATAACTCAAGATCTAGCAGCTTCTACATGAAGGGATCGAAGGGCGTGGAATAGGATATTCCAGAAGGCAAAGGAACTAGGACTCAAACCAAGAATCACCTACCCAGCTAAACTGAGTATAATACTTCAGGGGAAAATATGGTCTTTCAATGAAACAGAGGACTTTCAATCATTCTTGATGAAAAGACCAGAGCTGAAAAGAAAATTTGACTTTCAAACACAAGAATGAGAAGAAGCATGAAAAAGTAAACAGCAAAGAGAAGTCTTAAGGGACTTACCAGAAATGAACTGTTTACATTCCCACATGGAAAGACAATATTTTTAACTCTTAAAACTTTTCAGTATCTGGGTAATTGGTGGGTCCATACACACACGTACACGCATGCATGCACACACACATACACACATGCACACACATACAGAGACAGAGAGCACAGAGTGAATTGAATAGGATGGGACCATAGCTTAAAAGAAATTAAGGTAAATGGTGAGAGAGAAATTTAGTGGGAGGAAAGAGGTTGAAATGGAATGGGGTAATTATATGTCATTTAAGAGGCAAGTAGGAGACTTTTTAGTGGAGGGAAAAAGAGGAGAGCTGAGAAAAAAAAATTAAGAAGTTTACCCTCATCATATTTGACTAAAGGAAGGAATAAAATGCACACTCATTTTGGTATGAAAACCTATCTTACAGTATAGGAAAGTGGGGAAGAAGGAGATAAGCAAGGGGGGGGATGATGGAAGGGAGGGCAAAGGGAGGAGGGAGCAATTTGAAGTCAACACCTGGGGAGGGACAGGATCAAAAGACAGAAGAGAAACAATGAGGGGCAGGTTAGGATGGAGGGTAATTCAGTCAGTCTTACACAACACGACTATCAGGGAAGTCATTTGCAAAACTACACAGATAGGGCCTATATTGAATTGCCTGCCTTCCCAAAGGGAATGGGTGGGGAGGGGAGGGATGGGGAAAATTTGGAACTCAAAGTTTTAGGAACAACTGCTTAGTATTGTTGTTGCTACTAGGAAAGAAGACATACAGTTAATGAGGAATAGAAAGTCATCTGGCCCTACAGGAGAAAAGAGAAAATGGAGACAAGAGAAGGGAGGGATGACAGAAGAGAGGGCAGATTGGAGATAAGGAAAATTAGATTGCTTGGGGTATTGGGGTGGGGGGGAGGGGATAAAAGGGGAGAAAATTTGGAACCCAAAATTTTGTGAAAATGAATGTAAAAAGTTAAATAAATAAATTAATTAATTAAAAAAAATTAAAAGGGTTTTCAGGTCCCCCTGAAAGCATTCAGGCTAACAGGACCATAAATATAGTAAAAGTTGTATTAAAATATGACAGAAAATACAAAGGACTCACATCCAATTAAATAAGAAGTCAGGACAAGTCAACTCAAATAGCTAAGACAACTTTTGTAGTGGTCTCAGTTTTCCCAGGAACCTATGTAGTTCAGGTAAATCACAGCACACTAGGACAGATCCAAGTTGTTTCTCCTCCAAGCTCCTAAGGAGCTATTTGGATAAATAGAGATTTTCCAGGGAATCTAATCCACTCTGACTCAATGAATCTAGTTCCAATGAGTATTGGGTTTGTGACTCTAAAGGCGTAGTATCCTTCTATCCTTCCAACGATAAGTGGGATATGTATGTGTGGTCCATCTTTACTTCTTGACCAGGCTACTGCTTTCTTCCAAGTGCTCTTCTCCTTTGACAGGTAAAGTACAATTTGTGAAATTCCTGAGCAGTAAGGTATTGGTAAGTGCGTTAATCCTTATTATTACAATCTCATGAATGTGCGTTTGTTTCTTCAATGCTAGAAAAGGTCACATCATATGAAGAAAACTCAGAGAAGAGCTGTACCCTTTGTCAAGGGAATTTCATTCTTTTTTCTTCATTAGATAGTAGAAGGAAGACTCCATATGTGTGTTGAGGCATGCCCGACTATATGTAATTCTGGAGAACTGAATATTACTCAGTGTAGGATTTCCCTTGACTATCACTGAGGCAACTAGAAAAATCATTTTCATTTCAAATCATTCTTGCTCAAAAATTTTACCAAAAGGTACCTCCACAAAACCGTTACAGGAAGGGCAACTGCTTCTAATATTCCAAGAATGGTAAAATAAAGGATGGAATTCTGACTTTAACCTAGTGCAAGAGTGAAGCTATTCAGTATGCAACAAAGCCTACCATGGGAAGAAAGCAACATTTCAATAAACAAGTATTAAGCACCCATGTACAAGTATGGTCATAGTAGCTGAGGACATAAAGATAAACACACATACAGTCTCTACCCCTGAAAGAAGGCTTATAACATAAAAGGGAAAGCAAGAATGTACACCTGTGAATATGAATCGAAATACAGGCAACTGTGCATTCCAAAGAACTCTGGGAAAATTTAAGAAAGCAAGCGATCATTTTCACTTGAAAGAGACTGGCGAGAGGATTCATAAAGGCAATGGGGTTTATACTGGCAAATACTTCCTTTTTTAAAAAATTGGACCTACATTTGCTACAAAAGTATGGTGGGATACACTTAATGAACCATAATCTGTTTTGTTTCATTGCTCAAGTCAAATCTCAAGTTCTAAAACAAGAGGATAAAAGGGGTTGTTCTAGCAAATTACCTTTCTTATGTAGAATTCTGTCTTTATATAAAATAGTTGTCCTGCTATTGGGGAGAGTGGGTAAAGGGTGGCTGAGAGTGAAAATAAATTTATTTTACATGATGTAAACTAGAACTTATGCTTCACATCAGATTTTTTAAACATCAACTAAATTCAGTATAGTTGGATTTGGCCAGTCTACAAAGCAGCTTTTATTTCCCTCAAAGTGCCAGCATGATAAAGGGCTTATACTATATTCAACAGATTTTTTCTGAAAACCATAAAAATGTTGTAAGTTCAATAAAACAGTCCTTACCAGAAAATAAAAAGATAAATCATTTCATGGCAAATTAGACTATGTAACTAAAAATTTTGGAAATATCTATTGACCATTTGGTATCATCAAAAACTGATTTGCTTCCCCTAAGTACACAACTTTGCTATCTATGTAGGGAGATAGTGTTCCACCAACAGCAAAAGGTCTTAATTGAACATAAGAACTTCTAGTGTTTAAAGCAAGTAATTAAAAAAAAAATAAAGGATATAAAAATCAAAGAATTCATAAAATCTTAGAGTTGGAAGGAACCTAGGAGATCACAAATCCTATTCATACCTGGATCGCGAATCATGTCAACAACACTCTCAATACATGATCGTGCAAATATCCCTTGAAGACCTCCGGTAATGTTATTTCCTGAAACTGCTCATTCCTGGACAACATAATTATTAGGAGGTTTTTCCTTATATTGGACTGAAATTTGCTTTTCTATTACTTTTAGTCAATCAGTAAACATTGATTAAGCACCTCTGTGCCAGGCACTGGTCTAAGCACCTTCTCTTACCCATTGGTTCCTAGATTTGCCTGCTGGTCCCAAGCAGAATAAGTTATTTATTTCCTTCCATATAACACTACAAATATTTTGTCCATTGCAATTATTTTTTTCCCAAGTCTACTCTCAACCATGCTTGCCTTCCCTAGTTTCTTCACATTAGGTTCATATGCCTAAGTTCTGAATCACCTCACCAGGCAATGATCATATTTTGACGATAAAAAATTCCTCTTACCTACAGGAAATTCATCAGATAACCTTAGCTTACATATTACCAGGGAAACAGTTCTGAAGGATTCTAAAAGCTCTAATTTTTTGTCTCCTTTGCTAATGAGGTCTATCATGTGAACAACAGGACTTAAGATTTTGAAAATATTTTTAGTGGTATCACGGCCATTCAAGCAAAAAAAGTTAGGGCTACTATCCATTCTGAATCACAATTTCCATCATGTTTTACATGCAACCCCACTCCCACTCAAGCCTGAAGCAGTTTTCCTGAGGAAGAGCCCTACATCTAGCCTAGAGGGCAGATACTTCAGATGGCAATTTGGGGACCTCTGGTAGAGAAATAAACATAAAACTTTCGAAAGACAGCTAGGAGATTTCCCTAAAGTTGCAGATATGAGGAGAAGCAAGACCCTACGTATACTTTGATTTCTGACACCTGTAGCATAAAGAATGCTAAGAATGGACATGATCCCAGGTGGATGAGCTAATTTACTCTGGTGTATTCTATTGTTTACCCTAATCTGTATAATTTCTTCAATTTCTGTTTAATGTTTCTTTGATAAAGAGACTGATTCCTTATTCTCTTTAATGTAAACTATCTTTAATGGGAATGACCTAAGCTGGTGAGAACAAGTTAAGTCTTCCATTGATTATGATCAAGAAAAGTAGATTTGATTCTGCACTCAATGTACTCATAGCCCATAATTCTCGATTTTTTTTTTTGGTCTCAGGAATCCTTTACTTTTCTAAAAATTATTGAGGACCCTCACAAAGAGCTTTTCTTTGTGGGTCACATTTATCAATAGTTATGGCATTAGAAATTAAAACATCCTTGTATTATTATGAAAATAGGTCTGTTCTCACAAACTCTTCTTTTGTGTCTTAATGACCCCAGGAGTCCCTAGACCATACTTTGAGAACTGCTGTTCTATACTATAGATATTTAATGTGTGGTAGACATAATTTGAGACCAACATTCTTCTTGGAGACAGGAGGGTGATGGAGACATCTAGTAGCCACAGAAGTCATTGATTTTATCTGTATATTAACAACCTTTTTAAACATTCCAAAAAGGAGGAATGAGGATAGTCCAGAACCCAGATCAGATATGTTGCAAAATTGTTTCCAACTCTCTGTGACTCCATGGACCATATAGCATGCCCAGCCCTTCTATCCTCCACTATATCTAAAAGTCTGTCCAAGTTCATATTTGTTGTTTCCACATTATCCATCTCATCTTCTGCCACCCCCTTTTCCTTATAACTTCAATCTTTACCAACATCAGGGTCTTTTCCAGTGAGTCCTTGCCTTCTTATTAAGTGACCAAAATATTTAAACTTCAGCTTTAGTATCTGACATTCCAATGAAAAGCTGGAATTAATTTCTTTAAATATTAATTGATTTGATCTCATTGATGTCCAAGGAACTCTCAAATCTTTTCTCCAGTGCCACAATTCAAAAGCATTGATTCTGTGGTATTTAGTTTTCCTTATAGTTCAATTCTCACAGCCATACATTGCTACTAGAAAAATTATAGCTTTGACTACATATGCCTTTGCTGGCAAGATAATGACTCAGCTTTTTAGCATGTTGTCCAGATTTGCAATAGCTGTACTTAAATTAGATAGCTACCAGCCACATACAAACACATGTATTTTGCACATAGAAACTAATACGTGAAAAGACACCACATTTTTTTAAACTTCTGTGCAAAAAGCATCTAAACTATCATTCTACAGAAGAGTATGAGGAATAAATGTATTTAGTTACATTTATGTAAATAAAAGTATAACAATGAAGGCTAGTAATTTATAAGTATATTCCTGCAGGGAAAACTACATTAGCAATGCTACATAGCTGAAGGGAAAGACACTACTATGTGCCAGGTACTGTATTAAACACTAAAATACTACTGAAGTTTTGATTCATGAATCTTCTAGTCACTCTTGATTCTGGCTTCAAAAACACAAGTTAATTAATAAATTTAGTTATGATCACCAATAATTGAGGAAAATTGAATTCCAGAGGTAAACAAAATTGTCTAAGGTCTGAGTTGTTAAGTAACTTGTGAGTGAACTGGAATGCAATTGAATGTGACTTAAACGGGGGTCCTCTGATGACAAATCCAACATTCTTTCCTTTTTTATTGCTTCCACTAATATTCAGGGCAAAATGAAAGAAAAATGTAAGAAACACCCAAAGATTAATGAAGTATTAATGGATGACCTAGAAAAACCAGAACCACTAACCTCCTATTTTCCTTTCACTATTTTCACTATTTTCCTTTCCTACTTTCCTTTCTCCATGGAGGAGAATGATTTTCAAATCATAAAAAGTACAATAAACACCAGCAAGAGGGAACAGAAGCTGGAATAATAGAGGACCTAGCTATCTTTTAGGAAATTAGTCCCCAGGCCCAGAAAAAAATTACCCACTAATTTACCGAAACAAATTTTAGGTATAATTATAAAACCATTGTCAGATTTAATATACCGTAAAGACTAGGAGAATGTCAGAAGACAGACGATAAAAATGTAATACTAATTTTCACAAAAAAGGGCAAAAAGTTGAGCTCTTCAAAGGCACAGATGGGCTTTCCATTTGCTTGGGATGATGATCCTAACACTTAGCATAATGTCTGGTGGAGAGTGAACACTTACAAAATGCTTTAGTTGATTTGACTACAGACTGATTTGGCTGATTTCAAATCAATCCCTGACAAAATTGTGGGACAGATCATTAAACAAAAGGCTGTGAGCATTTATAAAAGGAAGGAGATAAGAGATAATATTACTTCTCTCTCTCTCTCACACACACACACACACACACACACACACACACAATGCAGACACGCCAAACTAACTTCATTTATTTTTTAAATACAGGGTCACTAGATTAGTAATGTAGGGACTTTTCTCTGTTCACACCTTTTCATGTGTCATTCTTTCAATTTGCTATTTGTTCTCACCAACCCTCATCTATGCCTCTCAAAAAATCCACCTGCCTTCAAGGTCTTTCTTAAATGCTGCTTCCTTCTCTGTGAAGGTTGTCCTGATACCTGGTCCTACTTCTCCATATAATTGTTCTTTCCCTTGAAAACTCACAACCTTTACTTTGTACTTCTTTCTGATAGAACTTAGTCTGCCTTGAATTATAGTTGTATTATACTTGTCTTTCCTGCCATCTTGACAGTGTGTAGTGACTGTTCTGTTCATCTTTGTATTTTTAAAGTGCTTAATGTTGTGCCATGCACACAGAAAAGACAATAATTATTTTTTGGATGAATGAATGACGTACCATATCTAGATGTTAGCAAGGAATCTGACAATTTATCATGACAACTTTGTAGAGAAGACTAAGTAAAGTAGGTGAGAAGATAGTATTATTAGGTGGATTTGTAACTTGGTAAGCAGTCTTATTCAAATGATAATTGAATTTATGTTAACCTAGAAAGACTCAAGATTTGGTGCTTGACTCAAAATGTTAACCAATGACTTGGTGTATTGAGAGAGTAAACTAATTGAGTCTACAAGACTCAAAACTTATCACACACTCTGTTGATGTAGTAGTTGAGACACTCAAATAAATATTCGATTTAGTCAATGGGGAAATTCTAACTCCTTGTCCAGGAGGGTTGGCAAAGTAGGTTCAGAGGGCCAAATATATCAGTTTTCCTACTTTTTGTATGAACAGAGAGGTAAGGATAGTTTTCATATTTTCAAATATGACACAACTTTATTGAAAAATGTAAAAACCATCCTTAACTCGCAGTCATTCAAAAGCAAGTCTAAGTTGTTGACCTCTAGCCGAGGTATTTGCCACCTCCCTCACTGGATACATACCATGAGCAGGAGGAAGAGGACTTAAAACTTATATAGTGCTTTAGAGTTTACAAAGTGCTTTACTCATATTATCTTTGATCTTCAAAATCCTGTATATTCAGTGTTATTAATATTTCCATTTTATAGTGAAGAACTAAAGCCAAGAGAGATTAAATGACTTGTCCAACTAGTCTAAAACAGGATTTGAACTCATGTCTTCCAGACTCCAAGTCTAGCTCTTTTACCTAATTTTCTACCTCACTTTCTGTATATGCCTAATCTGGATATTTGAGAAATGCAGGATGGAAGATGTCAGCAAATGCATAAAAATTATTGTCTGGTACAATAAACTAGTTCTAAGACATTCTTTGGAACACCAAAACTCAATTCCACCACACTGTAGTTAAATCATTCAATCAGCAATTATCTGTCTATGCCATGGTTATCCTTGAACCTCAATTAATCCAAAGTTGAATGTATTGCCATTCAGAGAGAAGAAGTAGAATTAGGTATAATTATTTATGAATTGGTCAGTTAAGGACTATCCAAAAGAAAGACAGACAAGAAAATCTCCCATGTACTTAGATGCCTTTCCCAGTCCTTCTTCATCTTAGTATCTTTTCTCTGATATCAATCACAATTTACCCCATTAATATCTTATCTGTACAAAGTTGTTTGCATTGGTCTCCCTATCAGTCTTGCTTGAGAGCAGAGCCTGTTTTGGTTTTTTTTTTTGCCTTTCTTTGGTATCCCCAGTACTTAGCATACTTCCTTGCAAGAATAATAGTTAGTAAAGGCTAACATTTATGTTGTATAGTGCTTAATATGGGTCAGGAACTGCACTAAGCATTTTACAAGTATTATTTCATTTTATCCCCCAAGAATCTTGGGAGGTAGATGTGATTATCATTCTCACTATACAGATAAGAAAACAGAGGTTAAATGACTTGCTCAGGATCACAATGCTAGTAAATTGTTCAAACTAGATTTGAACTTAGGTCTTCCTGACTCCAATTCTAACACTCTGCTAAATTACCAGCTGCCACAATGGACAGAGTGCTAGATCTGGAGTCAGGAGGATGCATTGCCTGGACAAGAGAATAATTATGAATGATATTCCAATATTTGAAAGAAAAAGGAGGTGATTTCTGTTGTTACTCCACAGGGTAGAATTATGACCAATGGAATGGCAATAGTGTAGTATGGTTGAAAGAATGCAGGATTAGAAATAGCAAACCTGGGGGGCAGAGCCAAGATGACAGAGCAAAAGGACAGACCTGTAGAAGCTATCCCCCCATAGCCCATAAAACACCTATAAAAAATTACTCTAAACAAATTCTAGAGCAGCAGAAGCTACAAAACAACAGAGTAAAAGAGATTTCCAGCCCAAGGCAGCCTGGAAGGCTGACAGGAAAGGTCTATCACACCAGGCTTGAAGTACAGCCAGGCTTGGCTGCATGGCACTACACAGACAGGATTGGAGCAGGCTTCAGGGTCAGAATCACAGGCAGCAGCTATGGTTCCCAGATTCCTCGACCCACAAACTCCAAAAACAGCTTCAAAAGTCAGTGAGAAAGCTCTTTCACCTGGGTAAGAAGGGAGCAGGTCCTGCCCTAAGCCCCCAGTCCCAGGGCAGTGGAAGTCACTGTGGCACAGCATCCATTTTTGAAGCCTTGGGCCTAACGACCCTGGGAGAATTGAGTGGCTGAACTGGGTCTTAGTCCTGAGTGGCAGTCCTGGGGTGAGGAGGAGTGCTGGCTGGTGGAGGCTCTGGAGAGGGAATTCTGCTCACAGATATGGACAGAAAAGCTTGTGATTGTTCCCAGATCAGAGTGCAGTCCAGGAGAGGAGTAAACTCCTCTCCCTTGATTGTGCCACCTTGGTGGAACTGAGAATTTACAGGTCCCTAAAGTATATCCTTCATTTGTCAAAAGACTCAAAAATCAAGTAACTGGCTTGGAAAATGCCCCCAAAAGGGAAAAAAATAAGACACTAGAAGGTTACTTTTTTGGTGAACAGGTATTTTCTTCCATCCTTTTGGATGAGGAAGAACAATGCATAGCATCAAAGGAAGATAAACCTCCAAAGTAAATATACAATGGTCTCAGGCTTTGGAAGAGCTCAAAAATGATTTTGAAAATCAAGTAAGAGAAGTGGAGGAAAAATTGGGAAGAGAAATGAGAGTGATGAAAGAAAATCATGAAAAGTGAGTCAGCAGCTTGCTAAAGGAGACCCAAAAAAATGCAGAAGAAAATAAAACCTTTAAAAATAGACAAACCCAAATGGCAAAAGAGGTCCAAAAACCCAATGAGGAGAAGAATGCTTTAAAAAGCAGAATCCACCAAATGGAAAAGGAGGTTCAAAAGCTTACTGAAGAAAACAGTTCTTTAAAATTTAGAACGAAGCATTAGAATGAGTTTATGAGAAACCAAGAAATTATAAAACAAAACCAAAAGAATGAAAAAAATAGAAGACAATGTGAAATATCTCACTGGAAAAACAACTGACCTGGAAAATAGATCCAGGAGAGAAAATTTTAAAATTATGGGACTACCTGAAAGTCATGATCAAAAAAAGAGCCTAGATATCATCTTTCATGAAATTACCAAGGAAAACTGCCCTGATATTTTAGAACCAGGCGGCGAAATAAACATTGAAAGAATCCACCAAGCACCTGCTGAAAGAGATTCGAAAAGAAAAACTCCTAGGAATATTGTAGCCAAATTCCAGAGTTCCCAGACCTAGGAGAAAATATTGTAAGCAGCCAGAAAGAAACAATTTGAGTATTGTGGAAATACTATCAAGATAACAAACACAAGGTCTAGCAGTTTCTACATTAAGGGATTGAAGGAAGTCAAAGGAACTAGGATTAAAACTAAGAATCACCTACTGAGCAAAACCGAGTATAATACTTCAGGGGAAAAAATGATCATTCAGTGAAATAGAGGACTTTCAAGAATTCTTGATGAAAAGACCAGAGCTGAATAGAAAATCAGACTTTCAAACACAAGAATCAAGAAAAACAAGAAAAGGTAAACAGGAAAAAAGAAACTTACTAAAGTTGAACTGTTTACATTCCTACATGGAAAGATAATATTTGTAACTCTTGAAACTTTTCTCAGTATTTAGGGAGTTGGAGGGATTGTGTGTGTGTGTGTGTGTGTGTGTGTATATATATATGTATGTATGTATGTGTGTGTGTGTGTGTATATGTATATATATATATATATATATATATATATATATATATAGAGAGAGAGAGAGAGAGAGAGAGAGAGAGAGAGAGAGAGAGAGAGAGAGAGATGACAGAGGATACAGGGTGAGTTGAATAGGAAGGGATGATATCTAAAAAATAAAATTAAGGGTTGAGAGAGGAATATATTGGGAGAAGAAAGGGAGAAATGGAATGGGGCAAATTATTTCTCATAAAAGAGGAAAGAAAAACCTTTTTCAATGGAGGAGAAAAGGGGGAGGTGAGAGGGAAAAAGTGAAGCTTACTCTCATCACATTTGACTTAAGAAGGGAATAACATGCACACTCAATTTGGTATGAAAATTTATTTTACACTACAGGAAAGTAGGGGAGAAGGGGATGGGAGGGGTGGGGGGATGACAAAAGGGAGGGCAAATGGGAGGAGGGAGTAATTAGAAGTAAACACTTTTGGGGAGGGACAAGGTCAAAAGACAGAATAGAATAAATGAGGGGCAGGATAGGATGGAGGGAAATATATTTAGTCTTTCACAACATGACTATTATGGAAGTCTTTTGCATAACTACACATGTATAGCCTATATTGAATTGTTTGCCTTCTCAGTGAGGATGGGTGGTGAGGGAGAAAGGGAGAGAAGTTGGAACTCAGAGTTTTAGGAACGAATGCTGAGAATTGTTTTTGCTTGCAACTGGGAAATAAGAAATACAGGTAATGGGATACTGAAGTCTATCTTGCCTTAGAAGAAAAGAGAGAAGATGGGGCTAAGGGAAAGGAGGGGTGTGATGGAAGGGAGGGCATACTGGGGGAAGGGGTAATTAGAATGTCTTGAGGTGGAGGCAGGGGAGAGATGGGGAGGAAATTTGGAACTCAAAATCTTGTGGAAATGAATGTTGAAAACTAAAAATAAATAAACAAATGAATGAATAAATAAATAAAAGAAATGGTAAACCTGGGAATCTTATCCCCAGGTCTACCATTATGTAACCTAGAGCAAGTGACAACCTCTGTAGGCCTCAGTTTGCTTATGTTTAGTATAGTTTGCTCAAAAGTGTGAATTTTGGGCAAAGGTGATGTTGAGAGGTGGTAAAGAAATGAATTTTTTTTTTCGATAGTCACTGTGAATAATGAAAAGAGAACTAGTAGAAGTAATATCTAATCATGACTTAAGAGTTGGCCAGGACCTTTGAAGCCATCTGATCTACCTCTCCCAGTTTACAGATGAAGGAACTGAGGAGCAGAGAGAGTGGTTAAGTGACTTACTCAAAATCATCTAGATTGTAAAAAGCAAAGTTCACATTTGAATTCAGGTCCTCCAACATTAGATCCTGAAAAGATTATCTTTTACTCCACATGAAACTCCTACATTTTGTACAAGAAAGTGCGTATCATTTGACAAGATGCCACTTGAAGGACTAGATCTTAAATCAAGATTTATCTGGAATTATGGTAGGACCACATCACCTCAGGCTGGTAGAAAACACTAACCCCTTTAAGGCTAACCACCAAGGTAAAGCCTTGTGCTTACAATGAATCATGACTCTTGCTGTCTTCTCATACGCTCCGTTCTAATACAGGTGTTCATCCTGTATTCAGGGAAAGACCCTTAGTCCTTTGGAAGAGGCATTTTACAAATAGTTAATAAAGACTTCTCATATCATAAAAGGAATAAAAGATTTGTTTCTCTTTTCTTTTTTGTTTATTGATTTTTCTTTTCCCTTTTTTTACCTGATTGCTGGGAAAAAATCTGGGGGTTTTAGTGAATAAATGGAAAAAACCAAACCCTAGGGATATAAACATAAAAGCAAAGAATATTTCTTCCCTTAATGAGCTTACTTGCAAAGTGGGGGAAACATACATAAAGAAGTAGTGGGGAAGGGAACCTGGGTCTAGAAAAATACCAGGATGGTCAGTGGGGGCACCCAGGAGCAGCGAAACTCAGAAAAGTACGTTGGAAACTCAATATAATTACACAGATGGCTATCTTTGAAAGTACATTGTCACAACCAAAAGCTTACCAAAACCTATGATTCATGGATAATCTAACCCTGCATTCTAAAGAAATCTTTAACTCAGATTTACATATCTAATTATAGCATCTCCATTGAATATTATGAAGCAGAGTGAGAAAGTAAATAGAAAGCCACTCTTGGAGTAAGAGATGGTTTCATACATACTTAACCTCTCAGTGCCCCGGGCAGTTCTCTAAGATTACAAATCACAATAGAGTTTGAAGGATGGAGTTCTCTCTCCCAAAGAAACCACAGGTTTGATGTCCATAAAAAGTATATGTTATACAGAAACTTGTGATGGGTGGGATTTTTTAAAATAACAAACACATATTTTCTTAATAACACTACAAAATGAGATATGAGCCATCTTCTTCAGCTGCAAATTGCATTCTCAATGTTTATCATGAATCCTATGCTAATCTATATACTTTTTAAGCAGGAATGACAAGGGCTCTCCTTTTCTCCTTCTCCTGGCTGATTCCAGGAGGACTGAGCAAATACAGCACTGATGAGTCTCTCTCCACCCCACCCTCCAACCACTCCCAAGTTGAAGATTTTAGTGAATAAGCCCTCTCACTATCCTCAGCTATAGGAAACACTGTCTCTCAGAGAGTCTCTTGAAGAGGGGATGTAGAGTAAAAGATTTAGAGCAGTGGGAACATAGTATCCATTGTTTGTCCCTGGAAGGGATAGTGTGGGATTCTCATACCACAAATTACAACCGTTTCCTGCATGGGTAGGTAATTCAATCTGAGCATGCTTATCATGGATGATGACAGGTCTTCACAATGTGACTTTGGATGCAAAAGCCAACTTAAATACTTAAGAGTCATACTAATTTTTTCAACTTTCAAGGAAATAAGAACAAAAGACAAGGAGTAACATTATCCTAATGTTCTACAGAAGAGTCTGGAAGAATGCACTGGAGAGACTTATAGAGACCCCCCAGACTCCAATTACTTACCCCTCCAAGATCCATCTTGATCCACTATAATGTACAGAATACATAGGGTACTATTCTGAGCTAAAATAGGTACGCTGGATATTTGAAAATCTTAAGGAACTCCAGGTAAATCCCCTTAGCTTTCCTGTCCTAATGACACTATCTAGTCCTATGAACTTATTCTTTTCAAATTTCCATGACTGTAAAAACATGAAAGCATATGACTAGGAAGAAGACTTATTAAGAAAGTTACACCAAAAATATCAAGTGCTGCCAGGAATTCATCAGGTGCCATGGGGACTGGCACCACCCAATCTGCCAGTACCTATATTACATTGAATGCAAAAAACTCATCACCCGGTGGTGATTGACACCAGAAAGTTACCAAACTTACACAATATTCCTAAAACCTTATAACAGTTTGATGTTTCAACTATTGAGTACACTTTGAAATATAGCAAGTTTTTATTATGTATAATGAATTCCATTAATCTCCTGCCCCAGTTATTCCTCAGATCATACGTGACTATGTTTAACTACTTTTCAGTGATTTACAAAGAAAAATTCCAAACATTAAGAATTACAATTGGCACAAACAGCCCTAAACAAATGGTAGCTAAGCCATGTTCCCATAACCAGGGGTTTAAAATTTCCCTACATCACTACAAATCCAGTCATCTAGTTCTCTCAGTGGAGGGAAAAGTTAACACCAAATGGCATAAAAACAGTACTCCTAAACTCTTCAATTTATCATTTAGAAAAATGCTGCAGTTTTTACTGCACTGCCAGTCTTTTAAATTACCCATGACATAGGCCTAAGGTAAAGTTCCCTTTGCCACCTGCTCAAATTGTTTAAAATCAACATGCCTTTAATAAGTGCCTACAGAAAAAAGCTAGGTGCTGGGGATACAAAACCAAAAATGAAACAATCCTTGTTCTCAGAGATCTCATCATCTCCCAGGGAGAGGGTAAGAACAGCATACTATTTGAATAGGGGTTAGGAGAAGGGAGAGACAGGGAGCAGATAAAAATATCTGCAGAGACATGCCAATTGGCATGTTTACTAAGAGATGACAACACATTTTGACAGTGGAAAGTAGCATAGTAAGTGCGCAGTAGGCTTTTTTTTAATAAAATTATGGTGAAGAATGACTTTGTTTTGAGCAAGTTGTGAAAACAGCATTCTCTCCAGGGTAATATTTCATGAAGGGAAAGTCAATTTGCTTCAACAAAACAAAGCTCATAGGAATATTCAAGTTATTATTACATCAAACTATTCAAGCTCACCTCATGGATCATGAATTTCAGCCAGCTGAAAACTTGCAGACAGTTATGAAATTAAGTGGGGAAAACTTAAATACCAAGAGTATCCCCCACAAAAGCAATTTTACGTAAGTAGCCTTGGGAACACTGAGAACTATACTCTCCTTATCCATATTGCCAAAATACACAACCTTGGCCTCTGAGTGTCAAAATTTCCATATGAAAATGAGGTTTCCTTTATAAAGACAGGATGTTAAAGGCATGAAAGAAACCTGAATATATTTTTGTCTTAACCACAAACTGAAAAAAAAAGAAAATTAAAAGTTGTTAAAACAAAGAAACCATTTACATAGCAAGGTACTCCTCAAAAAAACAGATAAGCATTTTTTAATTACAAGTATGAATCCATTCTTCTAAGAAAATTCAACATGAAAAAAGTCCAAATATGTAAGAGCCTCAGACACTTACTAGCTGTGTGACCCTGGACTATCACTCTGCTGCCTCGTTTCCTTAACTTAACTATAAAATGGGGATAATAACAGTATCTATCTCACAAGGTTGTTGGAAGGATCAAATGATAATTTATAAAGCACTTAGAATGGTGCCTGGCACATTGTAGATGCTCAATAAATGCTTATTTCTTTCCTTATTATCTTTTGTTTTTTATATAATCAGGATTTCTCCAGTATACGTTCCTCCTTTTACTCCCAGAAAGAACTTCCATATAATATTTTTAAAGAAAAAGACAAAAGAGGAAACAAACAAAAAAAAAAACACCTGATCAAAATACCGAAAAAGTTTCACAACCATTTTTTAAGTTTTCTCAATGTGCCAGGAACTGTGCCAATCCTTGGGAATACATAGAAGAAAGCATAACTTTTTCTTTTCAAAGAGCTTACATTTTAACAAGAAATATAAGGGGAAATGTATGCATTTTTTAACATCTTCAGAATTATTTGAAAAATGCATGTCTTGGGAGTTTTGGTATTGTTGTCATGTGAAAAATTGCCATTAGAAAAGCTGAAAAGTTAGGTACATCATCTATTTGTGTCTGTACACACAAATATTTCTATATGTATGTGTATATACACATACATAAAATACATTTCAAAACAATGGAAACAGAAATAAAGCTTTTCCATCTCTACATGATCTCATTAGGCTTCTCATTAAAGCTCCTTCCCCAAATGCCTCATCCATTATAACAATGAAGTGATTCTGGGTTTTTAAAGGTTTTACCAGGAGAAGATAGGCTCTGGGAGGAGGGTTCTTTTACAACAGGATTATGTGTTTGCTCTCAAAGAATCAGTCAAGAGAAGTATAGTGAAGTAGTTTATGATCACAAGGCTGGCTATCATTCAACACAATGAATTCTTCAGCCATGGGAACTCACACATGAGAATCCACTCAACATGATGGAACCATGATCTGCTTCAGAGGGAAACCACAGGGTTTGCAACAAAACCAAAGATCTTTTTAATTTATTGTTTTCACTTAACAAAAATCTATTTTCTCTCTGTCCCAACCCCTCCTATTGAAAAAAAAAATAAAACCCTTATAAGAGCTATATGTACTATCAAGCAAAACAAATTGACCACATCAAAAAATATCTCATTCTGCTTGATAGCATGTTTCATCTTGGGTCCTCTGGAATTGTGAAGACCATAGATCTTCTAAAGTGACAAAGTATAATTTTCATTAAAAATCTGATTCTTCCATTTAATCTATATTCTTTGCTTAGAAGATGCTTCCCTTCAAGAATTAGAGAATATAAGAGCTAGCACAGACTTTAAAAACTATCTAATCTATTCATAATAGATGAGAAAAATGATCAATGATTTGATGTGCCTTGGGTCAACTGGCTAGATAAGTGCCAAAATAGGGACTGGAACTAGAGACTAAGTCTCCTAATCCCCTCATTTTACCATGCTGTCTCTGGTCTTTTAAAAACTGGAAAGTAAATAACACTATAAAATTAGAAATGACAAAAGGAAAAGATTCAGAGAAACCTTGGAAGACTTGTATGAACTGATGCAGAGGGAAATAAAAACCACAACAATTTATACACTGACTACAAACTTGCAAAATAAAAAAATTCTGAAAGGCTTAAGAATTCTGATCAAATGATCATTCAGGATCCCATAATTCTGATAATGAAGCATGTTTCCCACATTTTGGCATAGAGTGATAAACTGCAGGCACAGAAGGAAACATACATTTGTAGGCATAGCCAATATCTCACAATTTCAGTTTGTTTGACTATATTTATTTGTTACAGAGGAGGGCTTTCATTAGAAACGAGAGAAATATTCTGGGGATGTGGATAGAAAGTGACAGTCAAGCAAAACAGAAAAAAGAAACAAGCATGTCAATGAGACATATAAAAACATGGAAGAAAATAGAAGAATATTCAGAAGATGGTAAGGATAAGGAGTGCTGGTACTGTGACATTAGAGCTGACACTTAAAAAAAATAACAGCAAGCAGGACATGGTGGATTTAAATTCACGTGAAATCTTCTTTTCTGTCCTTTATATAAAGAAATGCTCATGTTTCTTGAAAAATGTCAATTTCACAATATAAAAATTAGGTATTTTTAAATGAATGGTAATAATGTGCTGTGCCATGTCTAAACTATAAACCTTTTTAAAAAACAGCCCTTACAAATCCTCTCTTTAAAAAAAAGGAATGAAACTTATATTATGAATGTATTACAATGTTTATTTAATATCTTTATTTGTAGTGGGTAGTGGTGAAGTATTTTTTGATAAGTCAAAGTCTTTCTCTTATTAGAAGTATAATGAATTGTTTATTTTTAATACAATAATGACACAACATTGATATTTACAACAGTGATACTTACTGTATAACCTAAATGTCAGATTCAGGTATAAGACATGAAACTGTCACCTTAGACCAACTGGGAAGAAGGATTCTAAAGGTTTGTCTATATCTTCAAAATGACAGCCTGGTGCTCAATTAGATCAGCAGAGCATGATAAAAAAAAAATGTAGACAGTCAAAGGGGCCCTAATTAGAAAAAAACCATTTGAACCACATTTTAAATAAAAGCCAATTGCCAATCTACCTTCACTACTTTGGTGCAGCCACCTAACCATGACGATGAAAAACATAGCAAGGGAGAAAAAGAAGATTATGTGATGTGAAAAAATAGCAAGTACTATGCAGAACAAGTTCCATTTTCCAACTAAACCAGGCATTACAGGAACAGATATAATGAAGTGATAAGAAAACAATCAATCTGCTTACTGATGACACACAAGAAATTATATGATTTATCACAAATTGAACATGCAAGAATGCTTCTTACTGTACTACCTCTCAACTAGAAATTCTTAACCTGGAGTCTATGAATAGATTTTAGAGAATCCAAGAACTTGAATGGCAAAGACTTACATCTTTATTTCAACAGAATTGGTTTCCTTGGTAATCATATATATTTTATTTGATGCATTTAAAGGCATGCTTATAGGAAGGCTTCAACAGGCTATTAAATGTGTCCTTAACACAAAAAAGAAGTCCCTTGCTTTAGCTTCTATCAAGGTAGGTTATATTATGGGTAAACACGTATTGTTTTCATATATATTTCCATCTCTTCATTCACATGGTCACCAGCTCATGTCAGGACCTCATCTTCTATCACCTGGACTGTTCTGACAGCCTACTAATTGAACTCCCTAGTTGGAGTCTCTCCCCTCTCCAATTTATTCTGCAAATCGCTGCCAAAATGACTTCCTAAAACACTAGTCTGACTATATCACTCACTCCCCTACTCAATAAATTCCAGGGGCTCCCTATTACTTTTAGGACAAAATGTAGACTCCTCTGTTAGGCATTCAAAGTTCTTCACAGTTGACTCCAGCCTATCCCTCTAGGGTTATCATAATATTACTCTGAATCATACACTGTGGGGTTCAAAGAGGTCTTACCACTGTTCCTCACACCAAGACATTCCCATCTCTCTGCCTTTGGATAGGCTGCCCTAGACTCTGGACAGCTTAAAAACCCTCTTTTCCCTCAAAGGACAGCTCAAGTACCACTTCCTACTTCAACCTTTCCTCACCTCTCTGGTATTGCCTCTATACATTCAAACAATTACCTAGCACTTAAACTGCATACATTTTTTATGTACTTTTATGTGTATGTTTTGTTTCCCTAGACTGAAGACAAGCTTCTTACAGGCAAGAATTGTTTTTTTGTCTTTTAATCTCAAGCGCCTAGGCACTTAATAAATACTGATGTACTGGTTGATTTGAGGGAAGGGAGCTATATC
This sequence comes from Bettongia penicillata ogilbyi, assembly GCA_023548195.1. NCBI lineage: Eukaryota > Metazoa > Chordata > Mammalia > Diprotodontia > Potoroidae > Bettongia > Bettongia penicillata. Next base: position 1,476,811 of record JAJHZJ010000121.1, on the reverse strand, counting down.
CTTATTATTCCACATCAAATAGCTGTTTTGCAAAATATGTTACTGCAGCTATGTAATGTGATGATTTGAATTTAGGATGATCTGAACTCAGGTCACTTAATGCAATGGGCACCTAACTGAAAATTCCTTCCACAGTATCCCCAATAAATGGTCATTAAACTATTGCATGAAATCTGCTAGGGAGAAGAGGAATAAGCCACCTCCTGGGGACACTCATTCCACCTTTGGACAGCCCTAATTGTTGGCAAAATTTCCTAATGTTAGGTTTTAATACTCAAAGAAGGTGAATTTTCCTTTCAAGCAAATGAAGAGTTGAAATTTGGGAATTATGTTACTCAAATAAAGAGACTTTCCCTTACATGTTTCCAAAAACACCATCAACCATTCATTGCACAATATCTTCCCAATATCACTAGCAGTTTCTCCTTCCTACAATGTGCCCTTTATAATTATATATATAGTTATATATATATTATAACTATATATTTTATGTCATAATTATAATCTTCATATAAATCCACACATCACATTAAGAAGCCAGAGAACATAAAAACTTTGCCTGAATTGTATGATATCTTGTGTTTGCCTTCTCTGAAATGGAGCTGGCTTTGATTTTATACTTCTAAAGGGTTATACACCATTTTGTAAACCTAAATATCTCTAAAAAGAAAGATCTAACTTAAATTTTCATGAATAACAGACTTTATTTAAATTTATCATTTCAGACTAAGGAGACTAATAAAGGTCACTACTGTCTAGAGGTGAAGAGCAGAGATTCCAACTTCACTAAAAGTCAAGTTAGAAGGAACACAGGAAGAAGCAAAAAGATTCCTCTCCTGTTTGATTGGGGGTGATTTATTTGTTGGGGGTATCTGTTCCAGAAAGGCAGTACAGAAGCATCTATCTGACCTAACCCGATGAAACTGAACAAGGACATCTTGTGAGATACATGGTATCACTTTTCACAAACCAAAAGCGTGAAATGCTCTTCAACCCAATGACACTGGCTTCCTAGCTATTACATTAAATAAAAGCACCTCCATCTCTCAGTTCTTCTGTTCCAGGTATTTTCTCCAGCTGTCCACCATACCTGGAATGCTCTCCTTGTTCTATACTGACCTCTTTGGCTTCCTTCAAATCCCAATGAAAATTCCACATTCTAGAGGAAGCCTTCTCCAAACTCTCCTCATTTTGGTGCCTTTCCCCATTCATTATTTCCTATTTGTCATGTAGATAGCTTATTTTGCATATATGTGTTTGCTTACTCTCCCCCTTTAGACTTCTTGAGGTCAGGGACTATCTTTTTGTCTCTCTTTTGGTATCCCCAGCATTTAACCCAGTGCCTGGTAAATAGTAGGTGCTTAATAATTGTTTGATGACTGAGATGCATGATATTTCCCACAAACTTATAAAACAGATTCTGTTACAGACTTTAGTTATAACACCTACAAAGCCTGGATATTTATTGACTGATCTAATTAAGTTAAGGCCTTCTAACCCAAATATATTCAGGGTTTTCAGGGTATTCAGAAATCCCCTTCAGAGAGGGCTTACATTTTTCCAACTCAGAGGCAAGCCTCTGTTTTACTCAAATTATACATTCCAGAATGTGCCCCTAAACAAGAAAAAGCAGTAAATTTAATTCAATTCAGCAAGCATTTCTTAATGATAATTTATATTCTACTACAGGGAAGTAATATGTGTACAGATAAACACAAAGTAAATACAGTGTCTAAATCTCTGCTATTTCATGGCAAATGCTAGACTTAACTCAGTACTATAGAAGTGCCAATATTTAGTTCAGGGACCTTCACGCTTGGAACCCTCTCTTCTTGATTCTCCTTGATTCTCTGACTTCTTTTAGATCTCAGCTAAAGTCTCACCTTTTGCAATAAACTATTCCTAGCCATCCTTAATTCTTAGTGCCTTCTTTTGAGACTATTCCCAATTTATTCTATATATGTCTCATTGGTACCTGGTTGTTTTCTCATGCTGTCTTCTCCATTAGACTATGAGGTCCTTAAAAGCAGAGACTATTTCTGTTTTGTTTTTTGCCTTTCTTTGACTCCTTAACACTTAGAACAATGCTTTACACATAGCAGGAACTCAATAAATGCTGTCTGATTTTGGATACATGAACTGCTTAATAGGAATAAAAAAGAACATAAGAAGTTGGGGCAACTGCCTTATGTGATTTTCCCCTCTCTCTACCTGATACAGGTAAGGATACAGGTACTTCTAGTGCCATGGCTAGGTGGGGCAGTGGATAGGGCACTGGACCTGAAGTCAGAAAGACCTAAGTTCAAATTTAGCCTCAGACATTTTCTAGCTGTGTGACTTGGAGCAAGTGACTTAACCTCTGACTCAATTTCCTCAACTGTAAAACTGGGTATCAAAATAGCACCTACTTACTGAGTACAATGCTTGACCCACAGTAGGCTCTTAAGAAATGCTTGCTTCCATCCCCTTCCTGTCACTGCTACAGAATAACACCAAGCTTTTGAGTATGATAGAAACATTATGCCAAAATGTCTAATTTTAGAAAATAAAGAAAACTCATCTTAATTCAGGTAGAGAAATTAGGTGATTATAAAAAAAGACTGGTCTATGTTCAAGAAGAGGTTGAACTAGATTTCATCAGCATGAAACATTCCTCATTAACTTTAATCTTCTTATCACAGGATCCATCGTTGATAATGAAGTGGATGTACAAATGAAAGACATTTCCTCTCCATGTCTGCTATCTGAAGATGTGAGACTTTGATGGACAATACTGGTCCAACAGCAAGTGATTGAGACACTCAACTCAATTCCAAGGGCACTTAACAGCCGTTTGATAGTACTCATTCTAAGTTATTATATTAATAGCTATGGCCAAAAATGAATTAGAAACTATGAAGTTAAAAGATTCTTGTGTCTCATCATCATTTTTTTAGTGTTCTCATTAATGACTGCTTCACTAGAATGACTTTGAGTGGCAAACAAAAAAAAAATGTAGCTTAGGAAATACAACTCTACACAATTGTTCCATGTTTTTCAGTTTAAGATGTTTTCAATTCTACCTTTTAAAAATACATGACATCCACAGAAGGGGATCTTTCATCTATTTTTAAGGTAATAAAAACTATTCAAGTAAAATATTTATTTACATTTTGCAGAGGATGGGCACTTTATTCAAGTTTCATCATGTAAACAGCAAGAGAGTTGTAAGGAAGACAATAAAAGTTTGAATTTATGAGTATGGCTTGAGTTACAGCACACAAAATTAAGATATTTTCTGTTCCACTGAGAACTGACTGCTTTGAAACTCAAAAAAGCCTCAGGCTAGAAAGGACTTCAAAGGTGATTACAGAAAGCTTCCCATCCAATGCAAGAATTCTCTTTATAATTTCCCTAAGCAGATGGTCAACTAGCCTGAGTTGTAAATAAAGGAGAGGGAATTGTTAAGTGAGTAAATTGGAAATAAAATGCCAAACATATGGAAAAATTCTACAAAAAGTCATTAATTAAAATCTCAATTGTCAATAAATCCAAAAGAGAAGCATCCATGAAGTCCAATAATGTCTAAATCTATTTTTTCTTGTTTTGACTCAGAAGAATATCTTACATGTCCGTTGTCAATGATGAACGTGAATTAGCCAGAGGGAGAACTAAGGTGTGATAAGAGATAATGGTGTCTCACACACTATCTATATAACCAATATGCTAACAAATACTCAACCTTATTTAACATGTATGTTAAAAGAATTCTCAACAAATATTAGCTTCAGCACAAACATAATCAGCTCAAGTAATAATATGGCAAACATTATCCATAGAGGACAAATGCACCTAGAATGACAGATAAAAGAAATATCTTCTAGACAGCTAATTTCTTTTGGGCCAATGAATATGACTATGCACCTCTTGGTTAAATAAATCTCATTGTGCTGATACCTGGGACAAAACATAGTTGAGAACAGTGGCTTATAATAAGATATTAAAGGCCTAAAAAAATGATCACTAGGTGAGAAATCATCTCACCAGCTACATTAAATCAAGAATTGTTGGTTATTTTTTAGAAACAAATTCGTTCCGCCCAGTTAAAATAAGTTAATAGTATATTTTGTTGTTGTGTTTTTTAAATAAAATAATGCTTCATTGTTTTTTTTTTGTATTTACATTTGAAGGGAAAGGAATTCAAGTAGAGACTGCATACTTTTTCTCAATTTTTCTTAACAGATTTCATACCTCCTCTTTTAAAATATTTTAGTAATTTAAAAATGCAGCTAAGAAATACGTACACCACTTCAAATTAGTTTACATACTATATATTGTAAACACATGATCTTAGATGTGGAAGCACAACTGAACAATTATTTATACAGAGAATAGTAAAATCTCAGAAATAGTAGGGACCTAATGTCATCTTTCTACAACATCTCCAAAAGGTGGTCTAATCTCTATTTGAGAATCTCCAATAACAGAGAATAAATGACCTCTCATTTGGCAAAGCATTTGTTATACAAATATGTTTATTTTTAGGGAATTTATCCTTATGATCTTCAGCTACTGCTCTGAGATCTAGTTCTTTCAGATGTCATTTAAAAATCTATTTACAGTTACATTGATCTCTGAAGAGATCCTCTTTCTTGTCTAAATCAATTATGACTCTATGAACAGACTTGGTTCTTGAAAGTCTCCCATCCTCTTAAGCTGACTTCTCTTTTGTCCTTCCCAGAAACCCAGGCCTGCCCTAGTTTAGTAATGTAACTGCTTATGCTAAGAAGCAACCCTGAGTTTTGACATTTCCCCAAGTGACTGAAGATATAATGTGTGTGTGTGTGTGTGTGTGTGTGTGTGTGTGTGTGTGTGACTCAGAACTGTTGAATACATGCCAAGATTTTGTCTTAGTCAAACCAAATTGTTAGAAAAGTTTAAGGAATCCACAAGACCTGATTAGACCTAAGGGGAATAATAACAGCTCATACTCTGTTAAAATGAAATTTGAGATGATTTGTCCAGGGTTTGGGCTGGTTTAACTCTGCTTAAAGAAATAACTATGATCACATGGATAAGGAAGTATCACAGATACAGTGCTGGTACTGGAGTCAGGAAGTCCTGGAGAAAGACCAGGAAGACCTCAAATTCTACCTCTGACACTTACTAGCTGGATGACAGGGAAGGTTAATTTACTTCTCTGAATTACAGGTTTCTCATCTATAATAGAGTACAGCTGAAATGTTCTTAAATAGTTGAAGGAAATGCTATATTTCAGTTAAAATGTTAATGAAAATAAGAATATAATTTCCCCTCCCATTCAAGGTCATGGTGTAGGGGGGTGAACATAGACCCCCAAGATAAGAACCCTTAGACATAGGAAATCAGCTTTCAATTATAACAGTAAAGTGAGAGGCAAGTGGTACACTGAAAAGAGACAGGATTTGGAGAGTGGTAGAGCTAGCATGAAATCCCATCTCTGACACTACCTTGTGACTTGGATAAATCCCTTAGCCTCCTTGGCACTCACTTTCCTCATTGGTAAAATAAGGATGTCACCTTGACCTTAAATGACCTTGGAGGACCCTTAACACTCTAAATCTAGGATCATGACTACGATACTTTGGACAAGTCACTTTAACCTCTCTCTGAGCTTTGGCCATTTTTTTAAATGAGAGAAATAAATATTTAATAACAGGATAATTGTGATGGAAGTGCTTTGTAATCCTTGAAGTGCTATGTAGGTGTTACTTTATTGCTGAAGAAATAGGACCGATGATACAAAACAAGTATTAAGTGCAAATTTGATTTCTATTTGATTTTCGATTGTAACATTGTTTAGAATGGTGAAACATCTATGTGTATGTGGAGTGGATTTACTTTTTTAGGTTATATTAAAGAGAAATTCATTTTGTTGTATAATTATAATGATCAATCTTACCCCAAGGAAAGAGAGTACTTACTTCCTTTCACTGGAGAAGTTGGGGGCTATGTGTAAAAATGTTATAAATGTCATCAAATTAGTTAATATATCCTTTGACTTAAATTTTACATGACCAGATAATAAAGAATTTCCCATGATTATATGGGGTAAGGATATGACTTTTATATTATACTCACAAAAAGTTAGCATTTCATATTTGGTCTCTGGACTATTTGGTCATATTTTTGGAATCAACTTAATAGGTTATCTTTCTTATGCTTATCAGTCTAGTACAGGGGATTATTAACCTGAGATCCTCAAAATCCTCGGTGGCCCACAGACAGATTTTAAGGGGTATATGAAGGTGGATAGGAAAAAAAAATTATTTCACTATCCTCTAGCAGAAAGCTAGCACTTCTTTAAATTGTTTAAAAACATTATTCTGAGAAGTCCATAATCTCTACAAATTGCTCAAGAGATCCACAATATAAAAAAAAGATTAAGGACCCCAATTTAGTGTGAATGTTGGCTATCGACGAGATAGAAAAAGCATATCTATTTTTTTCACAAATTATTCCAATTCTGAGTTAATGCTTTACAAAAAATTCATTAACTATATACATTCAAATTAACTATATACATTCAAATTCCCAAATTTTATCACCTGCTACACTGCATTCATGGTAATAATATAACAGAGACAACTGAGCCAATAACAGATGCTTCCAATGCAAATATAAACTGCCAATTATCAACAATTACATCAAGCATACAAACACCCTTGAGACCCTACAGCAATATTCACTGAACAATAATAATATGGCAGAGCATACAGAATCTGATGAAACACTAGGAGACATAGGGGAAAGTAAACAGAAATCAAATTAGGGCAATGAAATCTAAACAATTATGTAGACATTATAAATATTTTTGGCTTAGTTATGTAGAGCCTATTTAATTTTTATGAGTGGGAAAAGCTGGCCTAAAATGACAAGGAGGCCCTTTCTGTTGATCAATTACAAAATCCTATAAGTGTTAATAATAATTTAATGTTTTAAGTTAGGAGAAGGCTTTTTACAAAATTATTTGAGATTCATAAAAACTCAAATGAATACTTAAATCAATCTGGCATTTTTTTGCTTCCCAAATGGTTTTATATTCTGATCTAAAACACATAAAACTAGCAAAGAATTCTCCTTATTATAATGACTCAAACATTAACTGTCATCTTTGCCTCTTTTCTCCTCAGTAGCACCACCAAGTTAAGGGAAAGACCCAGCAGCAAGCTGAATTCACTATATATTTTTTACTAAGACAGTTATGGTATGTGGAACATCTCGTTGCCCCCAAGTGCAGCTACCTTCCCAGGCAGTTGACAGTGAGAGGTGGAGACAGTAGATTTGATCAGAAAAGCATCTATGCCTCTGGCAAGCTGTAGAACATCTTCCCCTAAAAAAAATTTTCATCCTTACTCAGACACTAACTGCTGTTATTCAACTTCCTGAAAAGGTTCAAAGAAGTATGTTTAAAACAAGGAGTCAACAGACCTTTTCCCTTTTTTCCCATGTAATTACACATGGCCAATTAACTCTCCATTTCTCGGCTACTTAGTTTTCTCAATCGCACCCTAGTACTTTTCCAACCTGCTCTGATTCAAATCTTCCTACCATCTACTGCCTCCAACATTAGTAAATAGATAGATAGATACAGGCAGACAGATAGATAGACAGATGGATTAGTAGACAGATAACTGGCCAATTGATAAGCTTTTATTATGTACTTACTATGTATTAGGTGATGGGGATTAGAAGTACAAACAATGACTAACTGCAAAGAATTTACATTGTAATGGATGGGGGGGAGACAAGATGTACTTGTAAAAATAAGTACCCCATAAATATAAAGTCAGATATACAAAATAGTTAAATAAAGGGTAGCATGGAAAAAAACAATAAAACTCTCAGCAACCTATAAAAACAATAAGCAAAGATAGTTTGCTTCACTTCTTCCCCAATGTGAACAATTTACTTTCAAAAAAGCAAAGCTGACATGTGGTCTCTTTTCTCTATCTTCTCTAATAAGGAGATGAGTAAGAATGAAAAGTGTCAAAAAATAGGATAGTTTTTAAAAGATATGCGCTTGTCCCAACTATTCTAACTGACTTACTTTCCCTTTTCTCATTAAAGTCTCTCTAAAGTCAAGCCAAACCATTTGAAATTAGCCCACAATTGTTTATATTAATTTTTGAAAATTAAAACCTGTCTTTAAAGCATATCAACTGGCTTGGTATCCATAAAAAATTCAGCAAGCTAATGACATATAACACTGAAAGCAATTTTAACACCTTTCATATTTCCATAACTTTTTATTGCCTTGCCTTGCTTCACATTTCCTAGGATATTATCTATCACAGTCAGACTACTGCAGTTAAAGAGTGGAGGAAAATCAGGAGACTAGGGCTTGTGTTTGGCTCTAGTTGTGTGGCAAGGTCACTACATGCCTACAAAGGCATTTACAGGCATCCTTTGTTTCATTGCACTTCAGCTTCATTGTGCTTTGCAGATAGTGCAGGGTTTGGAGTTTTTTTTGTTTTATTTTTTACAAATTGGAGGTTTATGGCAACCCTGTGTCAAGCAAGTCTATAGGTGCCATTTTTCCCCACAGCATGTATTCACATCATATCTCTGTTGTCTCATTTTGGTATTTCTCACAATACTTCAAACTTTTTCATTATTACATCGGTTATGGTGATCTGTGATCACAATCTTTGATTTTATCTATTGTAATGGTTCTGGAGAGCCACAAACCATACCCACATAAAACAGGGAACTTAATTGATAAATATTGTGTGGATTCTGGCTGCTTCACCAACTGTATTCCCCAGTCACTCTCCCTCTCCTCCAGCCTCCCTATTCCCTGAGACACAATAATACTGAAACTAGGCCAGTTAATAAAGGAAGAATCAATCTTTGTGGCAAACTTCATTGCAGTCTTATTTTAACAAACCACCACGACCATCCCAACCTTTAACAAATATCACTCTGATCAGTCAGTAGCCTTCAATATTGAGGCAAGACCCTCCACCAGCAAAAAGGTTATAACTAGCTAAAGGCTCAAATGATGGTTACCATATTTTTTTTAGTAATAAAGTATTCTTATTAGGGTATATACATTGGGGCTTTGGATAAATACTACTATACACTTAATAGACTACAGCATAGTGTAAACATAACTTTTATATGAACTAAGAAACCAAAAAATTTGTTTGACTTATCTTATTGTGATATTCACTTTCTTGTGGTGCTCTGCAACTGAATGCACAATATCTCGGAGATATGTCTGTATTTATCTTTGATTTTTGAGTAAGAGGCCATATGTTCTACATATGAGAGCTTGGTGAGCGCTTGATCAATTCGTCCCATCTATGCTAAAAGAACTACCAACAGACCTCAAAATAATTACATATTCCTAAAATGTTGCCTGTAAATTGAAAAGAGAATTCTATGCTCCTACTTTATATTTGTGGAAATATTATTAAAATCCAGGACCCCAAGCTATATTCTAGTACAGTAGTTACAAACACAACACAGTAGAAGTATGTCTCTTACATCCATCCCATCGCTTTTATTAAACTAACATGGTAGCCAACCTAGTTTAGACCTTCAATAGTTCTCAACTACACTACTATAATATTCCCACAAAGTGGTAATAACTCTGGTCTGACTGGTCTTCAATTAAGGCCCTACACAGCTGTCAAACTGTGTGTGTTCGTCCTTTGTTGCCGAAGAAGGCCATGCCATCAGAGAAATGATGACATACATGACTTGCACTTGACTGTGTTTTGAGTGAGGGAGGGCTGTGCAGGTCACCAGCCTCACTTCTCTTCCAGAGCCATCTGAATCCAATGACCAGGTATTTATTCATCAGGATGACTGGAGATGACTCAGGATGAGGCAGTACTGCCCCGAATACTGATCTGATCACACTGCTCCCTTTCTCAAGCTGCTTGAGCTTGAGTATGAGCTAGTATCAGACACAACTCTGCTTGACTTTCTCAGTCCAACTCCAACTGACTATTCTAAGCTGTGGTCGTTGTTCAGTTGTTTCAGTCATGTCCAACTCTTTCTGATCTCATTTGAGATTTTCTTGGCAAGATAATGGAGTAGTTTGCCATTTCCTTCTGCAGCTCATTTTACAAATGAGGAAACTGACGCAGAATTAAATGACTTGCCCAGGGTCACTCTGCTAGTAAGTATCTGAGGTTGGATTTCTTAACTCCAAGACCAAAATTTTATCCACTGTGCCACTTAGCCTATTTTATATTATTCTCCTTGGTGCACTAGGTCTATATGTCAACCAAATAGGCCTGTTTGTTGGTTCTTCATACAAGACTTTCCCACATTCAGGCCTTACACAGATTACCCCCATGTGTGGATGCCATTTCCTCATTTCTACCTCTTAGAATCCTTGGTTTTCTCCAAGACTTAGTTCCAGAGAAAATCTCCTCTACAAAGCCCTTCTTGATGCTCTCAATTATTAGGCTCTCTTACATCCACTCAAAAAAAAAAAACCAAACCAAAAACCAAAAACCCTGACAAACCCCTTTATATTTTATTTGGATATATTTTGTACTTAGAGTACTGCTCTTAAGTCAAGAAGACCTCAGTAAAAGTCTTGCCTCTGACACTTACTGACTGGATGACTCTAGGGAAATCACTTAACCTCTCATTACCCTGAGAAACAATCTAGGCCTATGTAACTGAAGAGCAGATTTGTCCTATTTGCACTGGTACAGGGAGCTTCCTTATAGATACTTCTCCATACCAATGAAATCATCTGGTCTGAAAATATTTCTTAAAAAGATTTACTTCCCCTTTGTCACCTATCTCCCATCGTACTATTGGCATTCATCATACATCCTACTACTTGTTAAAATGTACGCACACACATACATGTACACACATTTTAAAAAAATACATAGTAGACATTCACCTCTTTTTTCAACCTATATCTTTGTTCTTGGTATCTTATTTGTTTATTAAAAAGAAAAATAATAAAATAGAAAAGAAAATTTTAAAAAGAAAAGAAAAGCTTCCAAAATATAGTGGCCTAGCCTATGTAGGAAATTGTAGGCCAGGCACATCACTGCTATAGACATTATTCTTCTTTCAAACAGAGGGCAAAACAGTGACGTTTATAGGTGACCAGAGGTATAAATGGTGGATCTTCATCATATACTAATAATTCAAGAAGTTTCATGTATCTATTGAAGAAAAATTTCAGACTCATGCATCAGTCCCAAAGTTCATCCCATTTTGTGTCAGAAAGTCAGCTTAAGAACATTTTCTGACAAGCTGTTCTAAAAGAATCCAATAACGTGGAAACCAATTAAGTTCAAGTAATCTCTGCAGAAAGGAAGGTGGATACAGGATGAAAAGATCATGTTGCAGAGCTTGGTACTTCAACAGTACAAGGACACAGAAAAGGGGCAGCACAAAATTCTCTTTCAAATTAGACTCTACTATTTCTGTTATGTAAAGAATATTCGTTGCTTTAAATTTTCTCTCATGAAAATAATGTCATTGTCACATGAAGACTCCTATTTAAAAATAAAAGTAATGCAGCTGCATGTACTAATTATTTTTGAGTTATTTTAACCTTTCCTTAAAAGGAAAACTTATTCTTGTCATTTCTTCATATCAGAAATGAAACAAGGATATCTAGATTCCATTTCCCCAGAATCAAAAGAAAACTACTGCAAATACTGGCAATTTATGAATGCTTATCTTAAAAACAAAAGCTAATTTACAAACAAGCCAACTATTACAGTAAAACAATCTTCCTCAATAAATTTCAGGGACAACTTACCTAGATTTCTTTAGGAGCTGAGATGTGTTTTTAAATGGAAAACTCATTTGTAAACTAAGAATCACTTTAAAATATGCTCCAGGCAAAAATATCTCAAAACTGAAAAAGGGCTAGTTTTATGTATCAAAAAAAACTTGTAATAGAAATTCAAAAATCCATCTTTCACCATACAATTATTAAAAAATAAAAACCAAAGAATCCTATCTAGCTTTGCCAATATTCCCCGCAATGTGCAAGAGAACAGACCTTGAAAGAAAAGGGATTAATGAACACGAGACAAAAAAACAGTAAAGAGCACCAAACCCAAAGAGTGATTACACAGTGGGGGAAAGAAAGGAAAGTCTCAAGGAGGAGTCTGTAGGAGTGGAAGTTGCCAAATGACTAAGAAAAAGGGAACGACTGCAGATTTTTAAAAGACCAAAAATTGTTGACTTGGCAATTAGACACATAGCATAGTCTTGGGAAGGATTAGTTTTAAGATTTAGGAAAACTTAGGAAACCATGGTCTGGAAAACCATAGTACTGGAAAATTACCCAATCCCTACAGTCTATCTTCAAAAGAGCCCAGAGGATATATATTTAGATGCCTTCTCCATTCTTTTATTTCTCTACAGTGAATGGAATAACTGATTTTTTTGAGTAAAAACCTTCAGTAATTGAAGGCATTTAGGTGCAGAATTTCACCCTTATTAACTTCTTTAGTTTCTCAGTAAGGGAAATGGGATGGATAAGAAATCCTAAATCTCATTTCACTAGGCTAAAATATAATTTTTCACTCATCTTCCTTCCTTAAATTAAAAAAAAGGTGTTTGGGGAGGGAGTGGGGGGAGAGGGAATAAGCCTCCAAAGAGAAGCTTTGGATAAATGATCATCAAGCTGGAAGAAAAAAAAATGGGAATTTGCCTGAGTATCACCCCTTTGAAATACGGCTTTATGTCAACCAAGTCCACAGTTAACTTATAGGTTTAATAATGCAACACATTTTAAGGCAGTATTCCTTCCTATCATTTAGAACCTCCCAACATTTTTCTGGTGTCTATACTGAAGTAAAAATTACATACCCAGTGATTGATATCCTACTGATCCTTTAAATCCAATTTTGGATTTGATCAGTCTCTATGTCCCTGTGAATCAACAGTTCAAAATGAAAAACATCCTCCTATCTTCCCCACCCCTAAAGTCCCAAAAGTCTTTTGCCCTAAAACGCTCAATTAAATATGTATGCTATGTATGCATTTTTATGCAGCTGCTCATAAAAGTTATGCACAGCTGTATATAATAATGATGACATTAACTTCATCTTTATGTATGCCCATTTATCTATATTCAGATTTATTCCAGTTGAATCAATGTTACACAGATGAGAAAGAAGATTCGACTTTGTTATTTTGGAAATGCCATTAACATTACTCTCTAGGGAAAATAGGAGTGGTATGAAGAGGAGGGTCTAGACAGAAGATGACATAAATTACTTAACCTATCTGAATCCTTATTTGACAAAAGTAACTTGATGTCTCTCTATCCTAGGAAAAAATAACTGGAGGGGAAGAGAGGAAGTAAGGGACAGATGGACTGACTATAATATGAAAATAATATTAAATTCCCATTTTTGTTTCTCTGTCATGATTCATGTATTTTTTACATTTAAAATTGCCTACATAAAGCAAGATAGCCATAGAAGGAAAGATACAGACTGTTTCTGCTTAAAGACTTATTACCTCGTAGGCACTCTTCCTATGGGAAGGAAGGGGAAAATATCATAAGTCTTTACACCTTAGGTTTTCTCCTTTTTCTTTTCCTCTCTTTCCATTGCTTCTTTTTTCTGGGCAGGGGTGGGGGAGGGTAGAAAAACTTAACCAAAAGTCTTTTTTTCTTTCTTATTCCTTTCCTTTGGTCTTTTGCTCTATCCCTTTATCCTCTGGTCCTTCCATCATTTGGACCCTACATCTGCACCTTCATTTCCTTCCTCCTTTCTATCATCTGCTTAATATACCACTTATTATGGTAACACTTAATATTTAAAAGCATTTTCTCATGTCTGGCTCTCATTCACAAGCCTAACTAAACAATATTCTTTAAACTAAGTGTTCCAACAGACATAACATATTGTTAGGAAAGCAAGAAAGCCACTGACCTTTAACTTTCCATCAGGAGGCAATTGTACTAAAAAAACAAAAAACAAAAAACAAAAAACAAAAAAAAAAACCTCCATTCATCAAATAACCTGGATGAAGAATTCTAAATCAGCTTCCAATAAACCTTGTAAAATCCCTTTAGTCTATTGCTAAAGTGAACCAATCATAAATAAATCAGTGTCATTTACTGAACACTTACAGAACATATTGAAATAACATCCAACCTCAGAGGTAACCCTCAATCTATTGCTTTCTCTGGATAAGAAATTATTTACTAATTTTACATATAAATCAGTAATAGAATCCAAAGTAGTGACCTCTTAAAATATATAGGGTAAAGAAATTTAAAGGAATCAAGTAAAAAAAAAATCAAGTGACAATAGGAATAACTACAACTTCCCTTGAAGTCTCAAAAGCTCACAGTTCTGGCACCTCACCACCAGTTTCTTCCATATTTCCCACAGAATTTTTACCTAAAAGGGTAAAGCTGAACTGCTACCTAAAGGGACATCAGAGTCAGGTAGTATCTCTCTTTCTACATAAATTAGTGAAAAACATGGTCTTACATTTCTTAGTTTCATGTCAATGGAAAGCAAGAAGAGGGAAAAAATGAAAAGATAAATAATTACATAAAATATTGTAATGAATAAAGCTAAATTCCAACTTAGATATTACATATCACTGAAGTCACTGTGACTTTTTTGTATCTGTAGTGATAATCCCTATGTATATGTACATATATACATCTGTACATACACATGCAAGTATACACATATGTATACACACATACATACATATTTATTTATTTAAAATAAAAGCAAGTAAATTCTATATTAGCTTATCACTCCACTCTGAGGGCATCCCCTTAGCTCACTTGCAAAGTTTGGATATTCTGTCACTCTCTGGAACCTTTCACTCCTGCTTCCCTTTACTATTTATATTTCTACTCCAGGATTCCGAGCTCTAGTGTGCCCCCTTTGTAGCTGTGAACAATAGTTAACAATTATCTGTCCTAAAAGCTCAAGTATAAGGGGAAGAAATGTAGCTTGTACTCACAAGAAAATGGCAAAGAATACTAGAATTTTAGATGGAGACCTTAGAGATAGTCTAATGTACAGATTAGGAAATTAAGGTCCAGAAAAGTTCCTAAGGTCACAATTCTTATTAGATCAGAGCCCTGGCTCTGAAATCTACTGGGTTTTTCCTCCCACTGGTGTCTCCCTTCCCTATAGGGTGTTTGCTTAGTTGATAGCCCTTAGCCAGAATTTTTAGCACAGGTGGCACCTCCTATCCATTCCCACCACCACTACCTTAGATCAGGTCCTAATTACCTCTCACTTAGACAACTATAAGTCTCCCACTTCCAGTCTCTTTCCCTTCTAATTCACCCCTCCCATGTGGGGGGGGGAGTAGGGGCATGTCATGGAGAAGGGGGAAAGGAATAAGGATTTTTAAGTGCTTTATAGTGTCTACTATAGCATACCAGGAACTATGCTTGACAAATAATCTCTCATTGGATCTTCAGGGGCGGGAGGGGAGTGGGGGTGGAAGTGAGGGGGAGTAGGAGGTGGAGGAGGAGGAAGGCTAGGTGCTATTATTATTTCCATTTTACAAATGAGGAAACAGGTTAAAAGAAGTTAAGCTCTTTGCCCAGTGTCACATAACTAGTG
The DNA here is from genome assembly GCA_023548195.1 of Bettongia penicillata ogilbyi. Lineage (NCBI taxonomy): Eukaryota > Metazoa > Chordata > Mammalia > Diprotodontia > Potoroidae > Bettongia > Bettongia penicillata. Next base: position 1,461,236 of record JAJHZJ010000121.1, on the reverse strand, counting down.
TCAGAGGCCACATCACTCTTATCCGCTGCATGACCTAGATGCCCCTAAGCATCACTGCCAACATAATCTTTTTCCTAGAGTACAGGTCTGATCACATCACTGCCCTGATCAAAAATCTCTAATGGTTCCCTATTTTTTTCTTCCAACACCAAATCCAAACTCTTTAGCCTGGTACTCAAGGCTCTCCACAATCTGGTTCCAATTTACTTTCTAACTGTATTTCATATTACCCTCCATTTTGCATTCAAAACTCCTAGCCAAAGATATGGCTGGGTTTCCCTAGTCATACGCAGTGCTCTTTCCCATACCTATACAACTACACATATCTTGGGATCAATTTGTCCCCACCCCCATCCCCATCCCCTCCATACCTTCATCTCCATCTCCACCTTTAGAATCTTATAAGGCTGAAATGAGACGCTATTTCCTCTATGAAACATTTCCTAATCCTCCCCAAGTTAGAAGTGATTCCTAATGCTTTAATTTCTCAAGTCACTCTGGTTGCACATATCCATTTTCTAATATATATATACACACACACATACACACATACATGCATGCATACATATACATACACACATATATGTTATATACAATTATGTGTGTATTTCATCTCTCCTACATAAATGTGTTTTGTTTTTTTATGCCCCCAGAACCTAAAAAAGCATTTTGAAAACCGTAGGCATTTAATGTTTATCAAATTAAATAGAATCTAAATTTCAATGACTTCCTGTTCCCTCTAGAACAAAACACAAATTCATATAATCTAATCATAGGTTAGAGCTGGGAGTGTCCTTAGAGGTCATTTTACAGATGAGGAAACTGGAGAACAGAGAGGTTAAATGGCTTGGTCAGGATCACACAGCTAGTAAGGAACTGGGGCAGGATTTAAACCCGAGTTCTCCTGACTCAGAGTCCAGCATTCTATCCACCATTGTCATTCTCACAAATTCTTCAGTTGAGCCTTAAAGCCCTTCACAATCTGGCTTGAGCTTGCCTGTCTAGAATGAATCTCATTACTCTGCCTAATGCACTCTAAATCACGTTTCTCACCTCACTAGCTCTACTTCTTTACTTCAACTTTGTAGAACTCTAAGCTAAGATCGAGAAGCAACTCTTCAATGTATTTAATAAGAATGTGTGTGTAGAACCCATATAAAATTGCATGCCATCTTGGGGAGGGAGGAGAAAGAGAGTGGGACAAAATTTAAGATGTATGGAAGTGATTGTTGAAAACTGAAAACAAATTAATTAATTTTTTTTAAAAAAGAACCAATTCTTTAAAGAGGCCTTTCCTGATTTCCCCAGTTGCTAGTGAATACTCTATTGCTTTGTATTTATTTTGAATATATACCTGTGAACATGTTGTACCCTGCCAGGAAAATAAAACCTTGCAGAAGGCATGTCTCACATTTGCATTTGTACCCCAGTATCTAGCACAATGCTGTTATACAGCAAGCATTTAATAAATATTTCTTAAGTGGTTTAAGGAAGTAAATGGAAAAACAAGCAAATAGGTCAGGGAAAGGTGTCAGTCATTCATTTACCTCAGGGTACCTGGTCCTTTTTGCTATGCCAATGAGATCTGTCATGGATGTCCCCAAAGTGGTGCCAACTTTGAGCACAGGTGACAGAAAGAAAGAGGAAGAATTATGTTTTAAAGGTGCTTGTAAGCTCTCACCAAAGAAAACATAGCAACTGGTCATATAGCAGGCCCACGCTTAAACGCTGGTTAGTGAGGAAGAAGGAGCAGGTTAGCACCAAGAAAACTATGCCAGTCACCTTTGGTTAGATTAAGGTTATCTTAGAATAAGATTTCTGTGATCCGTAACTCATTAAACCAGTACTTTGTGAGCTATCATATTCTGTTTCTCTCCACTAATTGCTAGTTAAAGTCTTCTTCTGGACTTGTCTGAACTGAACCTAAGTCACTCTTGAAGGATCTGGAGTATTCCAAACGCTGGGTAAGTTCTCATGGTAAGTGAGAACAAAACGTCTTGCTAACTCAAGAACTCTGCATTGTGGTCCTGAATCAGAAAGAATAAAATAAAACCAGGTAGAGGTGAGACTAGGATTTGGATATGTTTTCCCTCTTCCTATGTGAGGCAATTTCTTTGCATTTGTGCCACACCTGTTTTCAAAAGGGTGTGTGTGTGTGTATGTGTGTGTGTGTGTGTGTGTGTTTTCAACTGAGCACACTTCTTTGTTATGTGTTCTTAATTATCCAGCAAGGGAATTGAGCCAAAAACAACTGACAGTTCTAAAGGCATTTTGGTTGATCAGATTCAGATACATGCTCTTACTTCAGATTCTCAACCACTTCCCCATTTAGGCTAAATAACCAACAGTCTAGACTCCCAAATGTGGAAATTGGATAAAAAAGGAACATAGAAAAAATCTGTTAAACCAAAATGCAGACCATCTACCAACTTAGAATCAAGCAATTCATTAAGCATTTTATACCATGTACCACTCTTTAAAGCGTATGCTCTGACTTCACCGTAGTAGAAAGGGTGCTAATTTTGGAATCAAAGGAAATGGGTTCAAACCTGACTTGTTATTCACATGACCTTTGGCAAATCACTTAACCTCTACGAGACTCATTTTCCTCATCTGTAAAATAGGGCATTTGGAATAGATGACAGACCTCTTTGAGCTTTAAAACTAAGATTTACAATTGACTCTTGAGAAAAGCATCCTATCCTAAGATTTCAGTACAAATAAACAAGTGCATAGTCTATATAAAAGCTTTCATTTTTCTTTTTTTCTTCTCTAGAAAAATTATCATAGTAACTGTTAATAGCTCACTAAGATATGGTCACAGTTAATGCTTTACCACATAGATGTGAAGTGCAGCCAAGTCTACGGTATATACTTAAGGAAGCAGAGACACAAAAGAGCTTCACTGGTTACAGATTTAACTACTTTGCTGTATATGATGTGGTTAACTTTTAAAGGCTAAGCTAATAGATGGATATGTATCCTGTTTCAAGCGCCTATCAAAAAGGCTAATCCATTAATCTACCTCTTGTCAGTTTTCTGATTGCGCCACACATGAGGATATATGCACCTCCTTGAGGAAAGGAACTGAGGGGAGGAGATAAAAAAACAAGTAAGCAATTTTAAATTTGCAGGGGAGCCACGACCTGGACCTGTGATTTCTATGATATAAGGAACTACAGAAATTCATTCCACTGAAACAGAACACTATTCCACAATTTTTAATCTTAGAAATATTCCTAAGAGGTTAAGTAACTTGCCCATGGTGACACAGTACTACTGGGCAGAGGCAGCATTTAAGTCTGGGTCTTCCTAATTCCAAGGGTGGTTCTATTCATTACATTATGCCATTGTATGCAGGCACACAGGCGCACACACACACACACACACTTCTCAATTCATAAATTTAATGTAATACCAATCTTTTCGTTTTGTTTTCCCCTCAAATCTCTTCTAGAGTGCTTTTAAATCTGAGTCTTTTTTAAAAAAAAAGTCTTTCCTACCCATTCCTATGGGGATTTCAAAAGAAAAGAACCCCAGACAGAAACAAGCTAAAAGTGAAAGAAGTCACTGGGTTAAGTGTTTAAGAAGTATTATACTGAGTGATTTATACTTCTCCAACATTTATCTCACAAATGACATTTCTTGAAAAATACAGGACAGGAGTATCCTACCCCCAAAGTGCTTTAACCTTCAAATTCCTCAAATCTTTAATAAATGATATCCAAAATTGACTTTGTCAAGGATATAATGGCTTTTTTAAAAGGAAACAGCAATTTTTATCAGGTAAAGGTAACATTAGGATTACCAGACTGTCCCCAACATCCCTGGAAACCCACCCCAATCAGTTTAATGCTAAAGTCATAGGTAGAAATAAAGGAGAGCATATACCACACTGAGAAGCACAGCAACGTAACTGGTTATTCATTGATCAGAAACGGAATAGAATCATAGAAGTTTTAGGGCTAGAAGGGGGTTTAAAGATAATTTAACACCAACCCCATAACTTTTTAAATAGATGTAAAATTTTAGAGGTCATCTAGTTCCAAATCCATGTCTTACAGATAATAAAGAAAATGAGGAACAGAGGGGTGGAATAACTTGGTCAAGGTCAGACAGCTGGGTTGTGGCAGAGCCATGATAAGTAATTTTTAGCCAAAGATTATTTTCACCCTACCTCAAGCCTTCTGGTACAGAAGTGTTTCAAGATACTGTCAGAGCCCTTCTATAATAAATTTAGGTATAGTATTTCATCACAACATAGATTGGCAATTAAGACTTTTAGTAATCCTTTTGTCTCAAAACAAGTCACAATTCCATCTAAGTCAAACAGAGCCCTTTTCCCCTTTCGCTTCCATTCAGGGAAGGTTAAGAACAAAAGAATGAAGGGATTTACGTAGGTTGAGATTGTGGCACATTCATAACAAACATTGTTTAAGGAAAAGTATCTCTTATTAGGGAAACCTGAGGTATGTTGCTTCAGTTTTGAAATTTGATCAGTATGATTAAGACAAGCACACAGAGCATACTTACCCAGATTTGTGCCTTGTTTTTACTTCATATGGTGTTCTCAAATTCTCACTTCCAAAAGAATCATAAAAAAGTGCACAAGCATTTAGGTACAGGTGCATACACTTTAATTAAAATACAAATCAAAACAATGGTAAACAGCTAACAAAAAAAAATTTAAGGAATTCCTTTGTGCATTTCTAATATCATGTACCATAGTTTGGTTTGGATTTTTTTTTTGTCTTTAAAAAGTATAAATAAAACTGTTTCAAATCTTCACCTTAATCATTCTCCCTCTGGCATTAATCCCTATGAAAATTAGGAGCTGATTTAGTAAAGAACTGAAGTTTAAGAAGCTAAACAACCATGCCACAAGAATAGCATGAGACCTAAATAAAGTTCCAGAAAGTACACAAATGCCAAGCTTCAGAGTCACTTAGAGGAAAATTATAAATGGGAAAAGACAAAAACAAAGACACTTAAAAAGTGGCTTAGAAAACTGACACCTTCATACAACTTGATTCAACTCTTCTCAGGCAAGACAAACAATGGAAGTACTGTATTTCATAATCAGACTCATCTGACACAATCAAGAAGCAGGAGAGACCCTTCATCTCTTCACCCAAAGGAGTCTGCATTTGACAAATGGACTCTGAAAATGAAATAGACCCCTGTAGAGAAATGCAAGGTCCCAAGAGAAGTGATACAGAGTGTAGGGTACTTTCCTGGTTTAACCCAGAAGAAAAGAATCTTACAGAACAGTAGAATGTCAGGGCTGGTAGGACTTCAGAGACCAATGAGTCTGCTCCACTTGATTTTCCAGATGAGAAAACTGAGGCTCCAGGAGATTACGTGATTTGTCCAAAGTCACACAGCTGCTAGGTGCCAGAGCCAAGATTAAAGCCTGGAAATATTATTTCTTTTCCAAAGGCTGAATTCTTTTCACTACACTTATGTTGCCTTTCATAACCTGAGTCTCCTACCTCTTACTTAATCAATCAATATTTATTTGTTAAGTGCCTATCGTGCTGGTTGTGGAGTATCTAAAAACAAAAATAAGGAGGAACCTACAAGTTTAACTTCTGGGGGGAGCATGGGGGAACACAGCAAATAAAAAATATATACAAAGTAAAGACAAGGGAATTTCTTTGGAGGAGACAAGAAGCACCAGTAGCTGAAGAGAAGAAGTCAAGAGAGGCTTAATTTAAGAGATGGCATTTGAGCTGAGCTTTGCAGGAAGAAAGATGATTTTAAGAGAAGGAGGAGAAGAGATTGCCTTGCAAGCTTCACTCCTTTCCTGGCTCCCCTTCCTGAGTTCATCATCACTTCAGTTGCCTTTTCACTTTTGAAGTTCCTTCTATATTCTCGTAGCATTCTTACCTTGAAAGAATCCTTGGGTCCCTCTGACTTTTCCCACCTGTTGGTGAATTCCAAGTATCCAAGCCAGTCATCCTTCTTCCTTTCATGTCCCTAAATACACCCCTTTCCCTTTCAGCTCCCTTTTATGTTCTGTCTTCTCTCACCAGAATGTAAGGCCCTTGAGGGAAAGAACTGTCTTCTTTTTGTTTATGTTTTCAGCACTTAGGATAGTGTCTGGTATATAGTAAACATTTAATCAACGATTGTTGGCTTACTGGCTTCAAGGCATGAGAAATAGTCTCTGTGTGCTAGGACACAGAGATAGGAGAAGGGATGTGGAGGGTAAAGACTAGTAGGCAGTATAGTTTGGCTACAGTATAGATGGCAAGTGGGGGGCAATATATGATATGTCTGGAAGAGAAAGGAGTTCATGATAAACTACTGAAATGAAAGGGAACTTTAGTCTCTTTTTATTATTATTATTATTATTATTTAGTCTTAAGATTGTAGGGCTATAGGATCATAGATTTAGGGTTCACAGGAATGTTAAGAGGTTATTGAGTCTAACTCCTTCATTTTACAAGTAAGGAAACAGGCATAAAGATTTTAAATGATTTGCCCGTGGTCACACAGCAGCAAGTAAGCATAAAAGGCAGAATATGAACCTAGGTCTTCCTGACTCCGAGTCCAGTAATTGTTTGCACAGTAGAGGAAATTTCACTGACTGACAGTTTGGGGACTAAGAGGCCTGATATCTTTACTCATTATCATCTCAGATAATCTGTTTAGAGTCAGATCCAGCACAACCCCTTCATTTTACTGATGTGGAAACTGAGGCTCAAAGAGATTAAGTGTTTTGCCAAAGGCCATACACACACACAGTAAATGACAAAGTCCGAATTTGAACTCTGGTCCTATGACTCCAACGCCAATTGCTCCTTCCACTGCACCTCCTGCTTTGATCATTCATTTAGAGTACATTTATTAAAAACCAATCAAATGTCATGACACAAGTAGTCTAAGTGGGGGAGATAGAAAAGTTAGTCACAGTCTCTGCCTCAATACATCAGCACTTAGTAGTTGGTAGTCTTTGTTTCAGAACCTTGTGATCTACAGGGGATAATTGCTTTCTTTAGTCTAAGGTTGAACTCAGTGAATGCCAAATTTAGATAGAAATCAATGCAGTGCTGGCAACCGGTTTAATAACTAGCATGTTACTGGTGCCCAAGAGGAGTTAGTAAGAAGAAATTATTTCAAAGCCATTTTAGATACATTTAAATACATTAAAGCAGAAGAGGAGTGGGATTTTTTCATTGAAACTGTAATATTTTAGTTCATATTGCTAAGAGGAAACTAAATAACAGAAGGCTTTAGAGAGACAGAGGCAAAGCTAGATTTAGAAATATCCATTACCAATTAATTATATGCTTTAGTATGAATACTATTTTACTTATTGGGTATAATTTTTGTATAGTTATATTATGTAAATAAAATCCTCTCCACTTTCTCATAACTACTTATGGTTACAAGTTATTTACACCAACATTCTACTGAAAAGATTGAGGAATCATGTCTCCATCTAAGACTTCTCTGAGAAAAATATCAACTCCTTAGGAATACTGTTGCCAATTATATTGTATTCTTTTAATTTGTAAATTCAAATTCCTTAGCCAATTATCCAAGTCAGTAATATAGGTCTTTAGGACTAGAATCATGTGTTTCTGTATACTCTGCCCCCTTTGACAATTATGCTCAGGAACACAGATATATATACACACACAATACTAGAATGTGGGGTGAGGGAGAGAACCATTTGAATACATAGTCAATTTTTCAGGATTTCAAAAACAGTCTCCCAATTTCCATCCAATTCACCATCTGGGATCCATGTTTTAAATTAAGACAGGGAATGAGTGCTGCAGCACTCTCCTTGGTCTTTGGCTAGTATGCATCTTGTTCTGTACGTGAGAGATCCTGTGAAGATGGTAGATATGGAGGAAGCCAAAGAAAGAGACTGCTTTCGGAAAAATGACAGTATAATGCCACCATATAGGAATTCTGAATCATGCCCAAATAATCTATACATTTATTCATTGCAGGCTGGAAAGCTAGAAAAGCACATAGCCCAACTGGTCAGATGGCATCTTAGCAGCATGTTCCATACTGACAACCCTTCTACTAACAATGTGTTAACTTCATCTCTAGAAGACCCAGCAAGAAGTAGAAACTGTTCAGTGTACATTCTTCAGATCTTTTCATTCACTTGTATATGGGTTCCATTTGTATCTCAATGTTACATAATCATAGACTTAGAGCCAGAAGGGACTTTCAGAAATTATCCAATTCAAGCTCCTCATTTTACAGATGAGCAAACAGAATCACAGAGCCACTAAGTAACTTGCTCCAGGGTCACACAGCTAATAAGGCAGCAATTGAAAAGAGGTCTTCCAGACTTCAAGTTCAGTATTCTACCCATAAAAGTTTGCAAACTTTGCAATCTTTGCAAAGATTCTAATCCTTCTTACAATCCCACAGGGAACTGCATCTTATTTATTTCCCTTTGGAGTTAGGAGACCTGGAGTCAAATCACAATTCAAACAAGTTACCTCTCAGCTTCCGTTTCCTTATCTGTAAAATGAAGATAACATCACTTACGCTACATGAACGCCTTGTAGGGTTGTCATGAAGAAAGTACTTTGTAGATCTCAAAAATATTGCATTAATGTGGACTACAATAAGAAGTCAATCTCCCCGCTCCTCCCCAATTACTACTGGCATCTGCTCCAGAGTTACTTTCTGTCTCTATGTATGATATGATGTACATTCTCATTTATGTTTTCTCCCCCACTAAAATCAAAGCTCCTTGAGGCAGAGGCTGTTTTTGCCTTTTCTTTTTATCTCCAGTACTTAGTGCAGTATAAGTGCTAAAATAAATGTTTTGTTGATTGATTGGAATCTGAAGATCTGGGTTCAAGTCCTTGGCTGGGCCACTGCTACATGATCCATTTAAGCTCTGGGATAAATCACTTAATTTCTCTAAGTCTCAGAAGTCTTTACCTATAAAATGCGGGTAAATAATACTCTATAGACTTAACCGGATTGTTATCTTGGATGTCACAAAGTGTTTTGTAGGTTCTCACTGTTATTATTGAACGGATTGCTGTCTTGCAAAGAAGGTGGCTTTGGAATTGGGAAGACCTCAGTTCAGATCTCACCTATGACACTTTGCTAGCTATGTGACCAAGAGCATGCCATCCAATTTGAAGAAGCACAGAATGATGGAAAGAACACTGGATGTGGAGTCAGAGGACTTGGGTTTGAAACCCAGCCTGGCCATTTTATTAACTAGGTAGTCTTAGGTAAATCACTTCACATATCAATGCCCCAGTTTCTTCATCTATCAAATGAGAAGGTTGGGCTAAATGATTTGGGGAGTTTTTTCTAGCTCCAAACCTATATCTCCAAATCTACAAATGTCTCTGAGATCAAGTTTCATTATCTGTAAAATGATGATGGTAAATATAGTCCCTACATCATAAGGTAGTTGTCAAACTCAAAAGAGCTAAGATATGCAAAAACAAAACAAAATCCTATAATCATTAGAGTGCTAAATGTTAATTGTTGTTATAATGTCTAACATGGTCTCTACACATAATTAGCAAATACTTAATGAAGAAAAGCTTGAAAGGTAACCAGGGCTAGTATACACAATTTTATTTATATATATATAGTGTATATATATATAGTATACACAATTATATATATATATGTATATGTATACAACTAGTATACATAAGACAACCAGCAACTCTCAATCACAACTGGTAATAACTGAAATCCATAGATAATTCATAAGAACTCATTTTATATAATAGTTTCAGCCTTCTCATACCTCTTATCTTCAGTGACTCAAAAAAAAAAAAAAAAAACAAGGAAGGAAATAGAAAATTCAGTCCTCAAACTAGTACATTTCAACTACTCTGGTATTCTTGTTCTCCATGATTAGTTTAAGATTTAAAGAGCCATACACACTAGGTTAGTCTCAGTATATACCGGAAAAAATGGACAGAAGAATGGTCATCACTTATTAATATGTAAGTTTGCTAAGCACTATGTTCCCCAAAATGGGCTGACTCAAAATCACATTCAAGTAACAAGAAGGAGAAGCAGGTAGGAATCAAAATTGTCAGAAAATGAATCAATTTCTGAAAGTTAACTATATTTTTCATATCAACAATAAACTTATGATTCATGATCCACCTAAAGATGGATCCACATCTCCTAATACCATCTGTACAATGGGTATGATGCATGATGTAAGTTTACTGAGGGAATTAACTTGCAAATCAAACTGCTGTTCTATTTTAATTTAAATATGACACCTGATTAAACCTCACTCTTCCATACAAAGCTTGCCTACAGCCCCAATAGTTCCAGCTGTACTAAAACCCCAAAGTACAAACTCATAATCAAAGGATGAGAAGGTTGTGAAGCTGTTCTTCTGGCCAGAAGAAACACAGCTTTACAGAATAATTAAACCATTACCTCATTTGTGTTAGGACACCTGCAACAAAATTGCTTCACAGAAACAAATTCACAGATGGCTTCAAAAGGTTCAAGTCCACAAAAATAAAAAGTTCATGGGCTTATTAGTTATTTGGAAAAAATTTTGGACTGCTACGTAGATTTCCCTAGGCAAATGAATTACCTAATTAGTTGCAAGTGATTAGCTGTAATCTAGTTTCCAATTAGCTGACTAGATACTGTGCTATTCCCCACTTCTAGTCCTCTCTCAAAGAGAGCCGACTGTGCAACAATGGCAAGAGCACAGGATTTGTAGTTCAGATGACCCGAGTTCAAATTCTGACTTCGTACTCTGCTACCTATGTAACCAGTTCCAGCTCTAAACTGATCATCCAAAAAAAGTAATCTGATTAACATGTTGCTCTAACCTCTGGGGAAATCATATAGTTTTCCCTTGAATTCAGGTTGCCAAGTATGAAATTTGAATTCTTGTTGTCTCAATCAAAATATTAACATATAAAAGCACTAATATACTATTCCAATAATTCTATTCTACAACCATTTATTAAGCACACATTACAATACAAGGGTACTCTGTAGGAGACTAGAAACTAAAGTGGAGGGGAGGAAATAAGTCTCTACCCTTGAGGAATTTCTGATCTAATGTAAGGCGGAAATTGCTTCATGTTCAGTTTTCATAGAATTTAGAGCTGAATCTTACAAGTCATTTAGTCAAACTCTTCATTTTAGAGACAAGCAAACTGAGGCCCCAAGAACTGAAGATTCACCTAAGGTTACCCAGATAATAAGTAGCAAAGCCACAATCTGAAAGTCCTTCGACAATAACTCCACTGTTTTTTCCAATACTATTTCTGCCAGAGAAAGTCTGAGAAAATCTGTTGCTTTAATCAAAATGCATGCATACATACATACTTCTTTACATATATTTTAATGCTATATGAAGAATTTTAACCTGTGTACTTCCTGGTGCCCCAGAAAAGCTAAACTAAGGCCAATGCAAATTCAAGCTGCTCTTTTCTCCAAGAGACCAGAGGAGAGACTTTATACAACTAGAGGAGGAATAAAAGCTCTGAATGTGGTTCCCATCTTCAAAAGACAATATTCTCTGGTACAGAGAAATTAGCTTATGTACAAAATCATTCTTCAAACCGACTCAACCAATGGACCAAACATAATTTTTAAAAACCTTTTCCATTGGGCACTACATTTTTGTTTCATTTTTACCTTATCAAATTCAGTGCTTTCAAAAATTACCTGATAGTTCTGGATTTGAAAATGTTAGACTAAACAGGTAGATCTGATCAAGTTTTCTCAAATGTCTTTTTAATTTCCTTCCACTCACTGAACAGGAAAGTATTTGTACCAACCCACTGAATTCATTATTTTTACAAATAATATGGAAGTAGGTATATGGGAAGAAGGAAGAATGTCAAAAGAATTGGGTTCCCCCAAGATTTTCATGGACTGATATGATTTTGCTATATTGCTATGATTTTCATGGCTGCTAAAGTAAAGGGAAAACAAGGAAAGAAATCTTTCAACCATGGTCCTGGGTGCCAACCAAGTTAGTTGGCATAGTTCATAGTGAGAAGGGACACTCAAAGGTCCATCCGGTATAGCACTTTTATTTTATAGAGAAAGTGAGGCTCAATAAGAATTTCTGAGAATATATAAAATATATTATATATATATGACTAGAAATTTCATTCATACTAATTTATATGAGCCAATAAATCAATTCTTTTATCTCTTGTCTTTTAGTAAGCCTTCCTATAATCATATATACACATTTCTATAATGCCTATTCAATTTGAAATAAACTATATTCAAGTTTAGCATGCACGTAAAAGAAAATAAAAATATTAATTTCAACAGGATAAGTACTTATCAAATATTCCCTGCATTCCTTCAATAAGCCTCTTGCCCTCCCCTAAGAATTACACATAACCCAGGTTGCCAATCCCTACATTAAGTTTAGTTACTTTACACATCAAGTGACAATCTCAGGTTTGGAATCTTCTAAGTCATTTAGACTTGGAACCTTCCTATTTCAGTTTCTTTCAATATAAAATACTGTGTATTTGCAAATGATGTTGCACTATCCCAGAAATGCCTTTACTGTGAATTCACATGGTAACTTAAGGGTCCTTTTGGACTCAAAAGGCAATCAATGGTATATTAAGAGAACAAGTTGCACAAATAAGCCACTGAGGTCAATTAAGGCAAACACAAAGTCTCAGACACCTCATTCCGTAGTACAGATATTTTCCTAGAAAGATTACACTCCCAGGCCACTTTTCTCCCCACAGAGGAATTGCAACATTATACAGTACAACTGAATTTGTCACAAGCATCAGCCACATAAACTGAAGAATCTCAAATCTGCCAGAAGCTGTGGTTCCAACTCACCGTCAGGATACTAAAAGTAATGGTGGGGTAGAGGGAGACATAAATCTACTGGTCAATCTTATAGCTCCTGAGTCCCTGCTGCTGTGCTTCCTATTTGTATAAATCAGTGACAGTGATATCATTAACTCTTATACATGAAACCCTTACTGAACAAGAAGGCAAGAGAAAGAATAATTTTAACATTTAGTAAATACAAGGCAAAAGCAGAAATTATAAATCTGGGTCACATTATCCAACCACACCTTTGTAAGTTCACTTCTCTTCTTCATCATAATGAACAAGATAAGCAATCATACAAAAATATGGAAACCTAGTAGCAAGGCCCATGACTAGGTAAATCCATGTTCCTGGCAGGGAGGGGGGGCGCGGCGGTAAGTCATGGCTTTAGACCGCAGGCCTGGATGACTGTGTTGATTACGGAGCACCAAATGTCACCTGCCATGCAGAACTGCTTCTCTTCGGAACTCCAATTTTCTGCCACTAAAACAGTGTTGAGAACTTTTAGCTAACAATAGTTTTAATATTAGGAATCTGAAAAACTTCAAAAGTCTGTTCCCTTGACCGTTCCTTTCACTAAGAAAAGATGAACTCTTTCAGCAAAAAGCAGTTCCCTTTAAGCCTGAGATCTGCGAGCAATTCAGGTTGGTTTTCTCTGTGGGCTTTGAAAAGTTTTCCCCTCTCGAGCCAAGCCCCTGGAAGGTTTCCCCCATTTAAACTATCTGTTGATGTTCAGTCAGGTCTGACTCTTTATGTCCCCTTTTGAGGCTTTTCTTGGCAGAGATACTGGAATAGCTTGCCATTCTTTTTTCAGCTCATTTTACAGATGAGGAAATTGAGGCAAATGGAATTAAGTGACTTGTTCAGAAGTTATCAAGCCCTAGTAAGTATCTGAAGTCAAATTTGAACACAGGTCTTCCTGACTCCAGGCCTAGTACTCTACTTCCTGCACTGCCTATCATTCAAACTATAGATAGTGCTATAAAGCAAAGCAGCCTATCTCCCAACCAACTCTTCATACAGCATAGGATGCTGCCTTCTCAAATCAATGGGTCAGGATAAAAGCTTTTCTCCAATCAGATCATCTCCCTGCATCAACCTGCAGAGCCTCTCTGTTTTTAGTCAGTTGGTCTCAGCTATGTTCAGATCCCATCAGCATCTCAGTTTTATGTGCTTTTTATATTCTGGTTCCAGATATCTGCTTCTCTAAGCAACTTGCGTTCTCTTGATGTTCTCAAGCTGACTTTTCATCTTTCTTAATTCCTCAACCCATGCTTCCTTATGTGTAGCAAATCACCTCTACCTTAGATTGAGAAAATCTAAATTCATATTTGTCAGATATAATTAAAATAATTTCATAAAATATACCCATAGTCCCAAACCAGCTCCCCCTTCCTAGTTTCCAGATATATTAAACTTACAAATCGTAAAAACAACCACATGTAAATTAATTTGTGGTTTAAAAAAGTATCAGTGATATTTTTACTTCTGAAAGACATGCTTTTACTTCTCTCTTCTCAGAACTATATATATGTATACACATACATATATACATTTATTTTTGTGTATATATGTATATGTGTGTACATACATACACATACACACACACACATCTCCTTGAGTATTTTTTTCTAAAAAAAATACTAGGGTTCTTTCAGAACCGCCTGCATTACTCTGCAAGCAGCTTTTCTCTGCGTTTCATACATGTCCTTTTCTGCCTCTTTCAGCGAAAGAAATGTACACAAAGGGCAGTACACTTTAAACACATATTCTTTCTTAACTATCCCAGTATTAATCATCCACTGATGCTAAGTTTAAACTCCATTCCTTTCAAAAATTTTCCTCCACTACTTCCATTCTCAGTGATTTTAAGAACATGGTAGGCTGGGAAGAGCAGTGGGCTGCAAAATGAAGCAGTTAAACTAGATGGATGATCCTGAAGGTCCAATCTAGTTTGAACATTCAATACTTCTATGAATCTGTGAATGGGAGTCAGTAGATTTGGATTCTAGTTCCAACTACATCACTTTAAAAAGTCACAATTTTTCTGGACCTCAATTTCTACAGATATAAAATGAAGGGGTTAGGCCAAAAGTTCTCTAGGCTCCCTTTTCACCTTTATATTCTAGGAGAGCCTCTCCTCTCAATTTCTGTAACACACATTCTGGCTTGTATATTTGCCATTGTTTCCTATGAAATGATTTTTGTTTCTCTAATGAGACTCTGTGCTTATGATGCCAGAAACCAGTGTCTCATACTTTTTTTTAATCCCCCAGAGAGTCTGCACAATAGTAAATGGTGTACTATTGAATGAATAACTACTTAAGTGACTTCTGTGCAATAAACACATGCAGAAAAGAAAATGGCTTTCTCAAAATGCTAGGTACACAATACAAGGAAATTTCCATGGACTTTAGAGACACTTGGCCACATTCATAGTGAGTGAGTAGTTCATTTTTGAAGGCATATTTGTGACCCTTATCTACTGTTTCTCTAGTTCCAGACATGCTTTGTTTGGGGCAGAGGTTCCTCCCAACTCTAAGATTCTGTGACTGTAGGTTATTAAAGAAAGTAACGCTGGTGCTTGCCTAAGAGTCAAGACAACACACGTTCAAGTCTAGCCTCTGACCTTTACTGGCAGCCTACCCCTATGCAAGTCACTGAACCCATCAGGGACACTGGCAATCTTCTAAAATAGGGAGGGGTTCTTAACATGGGGTCCAAGGAACTCATTTAAAAAATATTTTGATAACTGCATTTCAACATAACTGGTTTCTTTTGTAATCCTATATGTTTTATTTTATGCACTTAAAAATATTATTCTGAGATCATGTCCAGTCTTTCTGTTCTCCAGACTAAACATTCCCAACTGAATTACTCCAACCGATCCTTCTGAGATATGGACTTATGAACCTTCACCATCTTAGTTGTTCTCTTTGGAATACTCTCCAAATTATCCATTTTCTTCTTGAATTGTGGTTCCCTGGAATAAATGTCTCAAAATGTGGTATGAACAGGGTAAAATATGGTAGGACTATCATCTCCTTATTCTTAACCTCCTTTTAATACAATCCAAGTTTGTAGGAGCTTCTGGGGGCTTCCACACAACCCTACTGCCTCCTGCTGAGCTTGCTGTCCACTACAGTCCTCAGATCTTTTCCAAACTGCTGTCTAACAATACCTCCCCAATCTTGCATTTGTGAAGTTATTTCTGTTGAATGATACTCTACTTGATTTTTAACCTGCCATATCCCTTTTCTGCCTTACCTGCATCTCACTTTTCCATATGTACCTTCTATGGACTGACCACAAGGTTCCCTTTTACTAGTTACTTGATCAGCTCTCCAATTAATCCCTTTAAATTTTGTTGGCATCAGGGTCTCTTTGCAATTCCAGCTCTCTCTTACTTTTGAATTAAAAAAATTAGTTAAAAATTACCAGAGTTTGGGTTAGTTAAGTACCAGTTAAACAGGATTTTACTGTACTTTATTCATAAAAGTAGCCACATAGCATGTTTCCTCTAGGGTCACTGATGGATCAGTTAATCTTAAACATCAGTCCCAATATAAGTATATAGTTAGCATAGTTTTACTCAAGGCAAAATACTGCCTAACTGCTAATTTTCTTACTGTGTAATAAGACTTTATATCCCTTACTACTATAGAAGAAAGACTGTTAAAATTAGGGATAAAGGAAAAAGTAAGATTTTACAAAACCTTCCTGTGGAAAATAACTAAAAGGCATTATAAGAAGAATAATTAGACCTGATTTTTTTAAGCTGGATTTTATAGATAAACACCACCATGGTTTCAAGGTCTGGATTATTAGTGTATCTACTCTGTCATTCTCATGGCTACTTTATTCACAAGTTATCAAGCTCTAGTAAAACCAGATTATGTAACCCAAACTCAAGACAGACTACTTAGTACCAGAAGGAAAATGGGGAAAAGACTTCCATTAAACCAGAACAGGTATTTTAGCTGGTTAGTACATTTTCTTTTCAGTATGAAAAATCTACTTCAGAAACTCAAAAAAGATTCAAATTGTTTGGTGAATGTTGAATCTGAGCAATGAAAACTGGATGATGATCTTAAGGAATATTTTGGTCCAACCATATAAGTGCCTATTAACTTAGAACTCTATTAAAAGAATATACCTACCTTTACTATTCAAGTGGGCTAGAGAAAAAAAGTAATAGATTCCTACGGTACAAGAGGTAAACATCCCAGTGGATAAGCCTCTTGGGTAGGTTTCAGGGGACCTGAGTTCAAATCCTCTTTTGGGTATTTATTAGTTGTGTGAGGTTACTTAATCTCTCAGACTCATTTTCCTCATTTGTAAAATGAGAGAGAGAGAGAGAGAGAGAGAAAGAGAAAGAGAGAGAGAGAGAGAGAGAGAGAGAAACAGAGAGAGAGAGAGAAACAGAAAGAGAGAGAGAGAGAGAGAGAGAGAGAGAGAGACAGAGAGAGAGAGAGAGAGAGAGAGAGAGACTCAATGATCTATTTGGGGTTTTTTCTAGCTGTCTATGACAATATGCATATTTCCCCCAGATTTTATGCAGGATTATCTTTACATTCATCTTGTCATTATATCTTTCTCACTTTCATTTCTATATGTTTTTATAAGGTACTAAAAATGTCAAAGTTTACAAGATATTTTGTACATTTACATGTACATTTTATATAGACTTCTTCCAGAAGCCATCTCAAAGTCTTCAACTGAATCTCATGAGGAGTAGGGCTTCCAAACCACACTGTAGGACAGATTATATCTGGGAACGTTTCTGATAGGCATCTGTGGACAACCACAGTATGTAGTAAACATCTCATTAAATTCTAAGAGCAGACCTTCCCTGTTGTTTTTTGATACGTCCCTCCATCATCTAGATCCTGGAGTCTACCTTACTAAAATACTTACAGCTTCTGCTCACCTCATGTGACCCAACTTGGGATTTTCTTGGCAAAGATACTGAAGTGGTTTGCCATTTCCTTTTCTAGTTCATTTTACAGATGAAGAAACTGAGGCAAACAGTTAAGTAACTTGCCCACAGCTAGTGTCTGAGGCCAGATTTGAACTCAGGAAAACAGATCTTCCTGGCTCCAGGCCTGATGTTCCATCCACCATCCCATATAGCTGCCCCCTAAATACAATACAACGTAGATAATGTTAATTTGTGATTTTCCAAGTTAATTTGAACCTACATAGGGAGCCACTTCTATGAGTTTGATAACACTGATCAGGAAGAAAAAAGTGAGGAAAATGGAAAAGATAAAAAGGCTGATGGCAACATAAAGGAGGAACTTCTTTTTTTGTTCCCTCTCTTTAAGTTCCCATCCTCCTTCTTTGTACATTCTTTAGCAGTCACCTTTCCTGATAGTATCATACTTAGTTTGGATGCTAATCTTCTGGTTCTGGGTCTGCCCCCTTCCCTTGCTTTATTTAATAAATGACTTGGAATTTTTAAGAGTTTTTCAGTCTTTCTACTTCAGATAGTAAAATTCCTTCACATGACTGCTATGATGGGAATGTTAGCTACTTCTGGGCATCCATGTCCCATTACTGTTTTCACAAGTCTTAGTCAAGTTAGTAAATATTTACATGGCATGCCTGATCAGGTTTAAGGAAAAAGTGATAAACTCAATTTGCCTGCAGCTGGAATTAAAAGGTAGGAGGGAGGCAATTGGTTCCATTTAAATGCAATTGATAAAAAAGACAATAAAATATCGATTGTGTAGGATGGAGTTAAGAAAAGCTTGGCAAAGTTTAGTGCAGAGGTCTTTACTGGGAGTTTTTGTTACCCATAATTCATAATCCTTATGAAACACTTCCTCTCATGCCCCACTTATCTTCTCAGGAATTTTCCCCTCTAAATCTAAAATATCTGCATGCATTTCTAAATGAAATCATCTTGTGGGTTCATCAGTTAAATCTAAAAAGAAGTACGGTAGAAGCAAACAAGTTGCACACTTAACTGTGATACTGCACACAATTCTCTAAATCTAATTGCACGAGAAATTTCCCTAATATTGGTACACATCAAAGTTGAGACTTGTAAATGCTTTCCACATGTAAGAGTACACAGATTGAACAGTTTCAGATGAATGGAGATCTTGTCCAAGCCCTTCAGCTGTTTTCCTTTCTATGTAGTATTCAGGCTAGATTCTGACAGAGAAAACTAAATGGCTACAATTTTTGTTGGATTTTTTTTTCATGTAACATGCTAAAATCACTGTTACTATGTATCGTCTTGCCTTCTTAGATGAAAAGAGGTCTTGGTGAATATATTTCCTTCCTTGTAAAATTTGCTCTCTTACAAAGAATTCAGTCTCTTATAAATTTCTCATCTACACCTCACTATGATTCTATATCTTTCCCCATTCTTTCCTTCTTCACCATCTCAGAGGATAAGGTGGTCTTTCACATGTGCCCTGCATTCTTTCCCCGTGTCTCTACAGCAGGATCTTTTTACATTGAGCATTCCTTGTCTTTCTTACCTCCAATACTACCTTTCCGCTAACACAAAAATGTCTGGGGTCTTTCAAATCATAATGGCAACATAAAAACTTCAAATATTCCCTCAACTTTGCTACTACTTCAAGTAAATATCCTACCATTCTTCTTTCCTTGAGTCCTAAAATTCTAGAAATAGTTTGATTCTATTGCCTCAGCATTCACTTAACCCACTGCAACCTGGCTGCAATTTCCTACTGCTATGCTGAAACAGTTCTCTGTGACATCATCAATGAACACTTAACGTCCAGATCCAATAACCTCTGCACAGCCCTCATCTTCCTTGAACAGTTACAGCATGAGACATTGATGATCCCCCTCTTCCTTTTCTCCATCCTGTGATACTCTCCTCTCTTGGTTTCTTTGACAGTGGTGTCTCTCTTTACCTCTCTTACTGATATTTCTGTGTTGTTATTGACATTCCTCTGCTCCTTATGTACCCCAACGTTTTGTCCTTGGCCTTTATCTCTTCTTGCCCTACATCCTGATCTTCATCCCCATTTTTATTCACTCTCTGGCTTTACTTACCCCATCTATGCAACAAAGCCTCCTAGATTTCCTGGCTTCCTTCAATTCTAGGGTCAAATGCTCCTGCCTTCTGAAGGAGGTCTTTCTTGTCTGCTTTCCCATCCCATTTTACCCTTTGCCTTCCTTCTGAGGTTACCTTCCATTATTTACACCATATAGATTTTATATGTACTTAATAGTTGTAATTTTGTGAATGTTGTCTCCTCCATTAGAATGTAAGACCATTTGAGCCTTTGTCTGTGCCCAGAGCTTAACATAATATCCAGCACATAGTAAGCACTTAATAAATGTTTGTTGACTGCCTTCTGACTGAAGATGACTCCTCGGTCTACATATCCAGCCC
Source organism: Bettongia penicillata ogilbyi (assembly GCA_023548195.1). Lineage (NCBI taxonomy): Eukaryota > Metazoa > Chordata > Mammalia > Diprotodontia > Potoroidae > Bettongia > Bettongia penicillata. The sequence goes on along the minus strand of JAJHZJ010000121.1, from coordinate 1,441,036 downwards.
TGGAAATGAGTTCTCTGAATTCTAGGCCTAAATTTCAAAATTGGCTTCTGGACATTTCTACATGATTGTGAATCAGTGACACCTCAAGCTCATTGTTGCTAAGTAATCTTATCACTTCCCCTAATTTTGCCATGTCTCCAAGTTTGCCACTCTGTTAACCCTCTAATGTCCTATGTTAAAAAAGACCTGAAATCATAATTGATTTTTCTCTCTCCCAATAACTTCTGATTCTACTACCACAGTATCTTTCACATTTGTCTCCTACTTTTCAATAACAATGCCACCACCTTAATTTAGGCCTTCATTGTAATAACCTCTGAACAGGTCAGTCTGCTTCGTATGCCTCCCTTTCCCAAGTCATGATATACCTTCACGTAACTGTCAAAACTGAACCTCTTAATTCAAAGTCTTTCACATCACTCCCACACACACTTCAATTCTTAGCAATACCATGAATCATTTGCTCTCTCTGGCCTCATAATTCTCATCTAAAAAATGAGGACTATGGCCTAAGTCACAGGTGCACATAGGTCAAATGTTCAGCCAGGCATTACATGGCTTTCAATACTTATAAGTGTGGTTGGAACTCGATTTAAACATAATTGAGAAACATTTAATGAAATAAATTAAAATATAATAAAACATGGATAAAATCAATACATGGTTTTCTAGTCAGTATGCACTCCCAGAGATCCTTATATAAGTTGAGTGACCCTATTTCTATTTGAGCTTGACACCAGTGAACTAGAAGACCTTTAAATCCCTTTTATTGTAGGTGTTATAGCTTTGATTTAAAACCACATTTCATAACTTTGATTTTACCACACTCTGCTTTGTTAAAAACCACGTCTATATTTTCCCACTAAGTTTAGAATATATTTAACCAAAGTATTTAGAGTATATGTTCAAAGAAACCTTCATTATTTTCAACTATCTTTCATGTAAGACTTTGTCTCCAAGTTTATTTCATGATAAGTAGTCTTCCAGAGAATACTAGGTTTAATGAGATCACATTAGGAGCAGGCAGACTTGATGACCAGAATGGGCTGACAGAGACCAGGTCACTTAAGCACTGAGGGTTAGAAACTCTGGGATTTGTTGCCCAAGAAGGTAGCAACCAACCACCTTGCCCTGTGGAGACCAAAGGGAGAGGGAAGGAAGGGATGGATGGTTCAGTTAGCTTGGCGAGGGTATAAGCAGGATTATTCACTGAGTTTAAAAAATTTTATTGTTTTAAAAAGGATTTTAGATTTTAGGTTAAAGAATTTTGCTAAGTTGTCATGAACTTCAATTGTAGTAGAGTAGTAGAGTAAGAGTACTTACTCTCAAAAACACCTGAATTCCTTGACTGGCATTTAAGCCACACCAAAATCTGGCTCTCATCTACCTTTCCAGTTTCACTTCAGTCTTCATGACATCAACATTCCAGTGAACTCCATCTCCTCCCTCTTTGGACTCTCTCTCTCTCTTTCTCTCTCTCACACACACACACACACACATACACACACACGCACGCACACGAAAGACAAACAGCAAGAGATTTTCTATGCCTGAAATACTCCCTTCTGTCTCTTCGAATCTTTATATGCCTTCAAAGCTCATCTTAGGTGCTGCCTCCTGTCTGAGGCTTGCTAGATTCCCCTATTTCTCCCTATATTTGTTAATACAATCCCTTCATTTTTCTGTGTACTACACTTATTTGTTCAACACTTCCATAATTCCTTCCTTTCCTCCTTCCTTCCTCTTACTAAGCTCAGCGCCATGTCTGGTACAGAGTAGGCACAATGTGTTGAATTGAACTGAACTCTAGCTGTGAACAGAATGAGAAGCATCTGTTAATTTCCTACTATGGGAACAATACAGAGTTCCATACAGCTAAAGGCAAGGGCGAGCTGGAGTCAGCTCCTACCCCTCATGAGAGCCTTAAATTTTCAGTGTGAGCACTTACACCTGAGAAATCAACAAATGCTACAAGTCAGGGCTTGATTTATTATGTTGTTGATTGTCTAGACACAAAAAAGTGATACAGGAAATGTTAATATTACAGATTAAACTTACAGGTGGATCTTAAGTACTTTTTTCCCACTGAAGAACCAGTTGTTAAAATTTACCAGCTCATCTCTGGCTAAATGTGATCTCACCAAACCTGAGGGCAAGGTATCTCCTGATGCCTTCATTGCACAGATATGTTATAAAGAGACTAAGAAAAAGAATCTAAGGGGCCTTACCAACTTTGCAGCGCTTTCTAAAAAGTGTTCAGAGAGGTCAGGGAATAAAAACACCACATTTAAAGAGAAGCCAAAGACTGGTGGAACAATGAAAAAAGGCAAGAAGACAGATACCAATGTCCTTAATTGAGCACCAAAAGACACCATCATGGTGTGTTTACAATGCTGTCTTGCAATCAAAATTAAAACACTTTGACATATCCATTGGAATATGACAAAAAAAAATCTTGGTGAAATGCTGTACCATTTAAATAACAATTAGAAATAACTATATAACAACAAAGGCTACACTGAAGAAATACAAAAAGAGTTAAAAACTAAAAGAAAAAATTGATGAAGGCAAAGACAGCAGTAAAAGCTGCTCAGAAAACAAAAATGGTAGAAGTGGACAATAAGACTTAGATGAAATAGAAGAGAGTAAAGATGACAAATTGTACCATTTTGTGTCTCCACATAAATATCACAGATTAGAGGAAATATCATTAGATGAAACACTTTTTATTTGTGATGGTGTCATATGTCCTCATTAGGTTTAATTGGATTATTATAATATTGTAGCTTCATTGAGCCATTCTAGACATGAAGTGGCCGTGAGTATCTTGGAGCAAAGTGAAACTATATCAAAGCTGTAAATATTTTCAAATATTTTTAAATGAAAAGGCATTCTTATTTTCTCATTCTGTGCACCAGATTGCTTGTATGTAGTTATTTATGGGTTGTCTCTGTCATAGGACCATGAACTTGTTGAGGGCAAGAACTGTCTTTTGCTTTCTTTACATCCCCAACACTTAGTACAGTGTCCAGCACATATAAGGCACTTAACAAATGTTTACTTGACTGAGATGGAAAGCTATCTGTTCAAGCTGTCTAGACCTTGGTGAATGGCTGAATGTGATATAGCATGGATTAGCCAAATATAGAAATCTGAGGTAAGAATTGAATGACTCACCCTAATGCACAGCAGTTCCCAAAAGTGAATGAATTAATTAAGAAGGAAAGAGAAATTACAGGGTTCTGAAAATGCTAATTAAATCCATGCAAACATTTTATAAAGTGCAAATTTTCCCAGAAAGTTTTTTGGATGAAATAAAATAACTAAGTCAGTTTTAATATTTACAATCTTTTATTCCTCTCATTCCCCCTTCCATCAAAGTTTTAGAGAAGTATGGTACTGTCCTTATGCATATATATCAGTATGCCCTGACAAGAGATGATACCACTACCATGTAACATTTCTAAAGATGTCATACTATCTGTCTTTTTATTTCATTTTTATTGTGAACGTAACAAGCAATAAAAACATCTTTTCCTATTTCATATAAGTGTGACCCAGAGACGTGGGAGATAATGCAGGCAAAAAGTAGCTGCAAATAAATATTATGAAAGAAAGTAATACTGTAGTCAAGTAGACTGTTCAAATAGTAAACTAGCTATTTTTGGTCTTTTTTATGGAAAAGCATTTGCAAATCATAGATTCTGCAATTATCAAGGACCTTAGGCATCATCTAGTTCAATCGACTCATAAGCAAGAACGAAACATGTGTAGCATAGCCACTTCCAAGTAGATATTGACCTGATCATGCTACAAAATATTTCTAAGCAATCATTATTATGAATGAGATCCTTGAACTAGTGAGAAATTGAAGATTACAAGATTTAAGAAATTAAGGTGAAAATGTACTTAATAGGAATGTATGTGTAGAACCTACATAAAACTGCATGCTGTCTCAGGGAGGCAGGGAGAAAGGAAGGGGAGGGTGGAGGGAGGGGGAAAAAATCTAAGTTATATAGAAGTAATTGTAGAACACTGAAAACAAATAAAAAAACAAACCAGAAAAAAAGGAAATTAATTCTCAAATATGCCCTTTCCATCCAAATATATAGAATTCAATAATCTCAGTCACTCTACACACACCCATAATGAATGTGTTCTCAATTACCTCAAATTCTAATACATAACTCCTACATTAAAGATGTTAGCTAACTCTAATTCTTCTTACTACATGTAATTCCTACTACTACTACTACTGCTACTACTGCTACTACTACTACTACTACTACTACTACTACTACTACTACTACTACTACTACTACTACTGCTACTACTGCTACTACTACTAAGTTTATCTTGAGGGAAGTGTTTTTGTACTGTTTGTGACACCATTACAGCAGGGAGAGGAAAATCAGATGAATGAGTTCATTCAAAAAGGAAATCATATGTTTATTACTGAATTATAAATAAGAAATTGGCGAACAAAAGAATGATATTATATTGGTTGTCAGTGCTTTAAGACATCAAAAATTCCCTTCCCATAAATCTTTGGCATAGTTGTCTTTGGATTTTCTGAGACAAACTTGTGTATATATATGTAACCCTTAGTAAGCCTGATAACAAAATCAAGGAAGTGGGGGGAGGGAACCCTAAGTATCTGAACTGAATTCTCCTAAGAATCCCACATACATTAGGATTTAAAGTTACTCTTGGAGGAAATTCAAGGGAATATATAAGCATTATTTATCAGTCTTGGGATATTTTTTTTCTCCCTGGATGGCTGATCATTCACCATTTTTGCTCATGAGGAATGTTTCAACATTACTGCTACCTCTATACTGTGCCATCTATGAGTACTTCGGTTGCTCAGTGCCAAATTCTTTAGATCTTAATCCCCAAAGTCTATGTTCCAACAAAAGGAAAAGAGTCAGCAGATGGCAAAACAGAGCCATTCAAAGAAAGTGTTAATGGTCTCAGGATACTACCATAACCAAGGCAACGAGGCTAAATTGGCTCACCAGGGTTTACTATATATTTCAGCACAGTGTCTGGTCTCAACAAAATAGTTCCGTTTTGCCAGACCAGACTCATAGTCTTACTCCAAGAGTCACTTCTGTATAAACCCAAGATTTTGGAGTCTGAGGCATGCAGAGAAGTGTGACAATCACTTGAAGTCTTGGTTTTCTTCATCAGTAAAGTAAGACTGTTGAATTAGATAGAATCTAATGTACTTTGCAGTTCATAAAGTCTATGAGGCTGTCATTTTGGGATGCTTCCTGAGCGTTCTATACTGAAGGAGATCTCAGCTTATCTAAGAAAGGATCCTAAGATCAGAGGATTATAGATAGACTAGGAAGAACTTTAAACATCACACCTTCACATGCAGCCACCCAGTCATCATTTTTGAAATTATTACAGAGTACATATATGGATGTGAAACTTAATATGCAAAATGTATTTTTATTTGGCTGATACTGTGAATTCTCTGTAAGGAAAAATTAAAATTTTCTCTCATTGGATCTTTACAATAAGTACTGACAGTCCCAGATGCCAGGTTCTCTATGAGAGCATCTGCTTATCCAGTCAGGATTAGGTTAAACTACTTAACCTCCAAGTACTAAATCCACTTCTCATATGTATTGAGTTTAAGACACAAAAAGCATAGTTTCCCATCATATTGATTGACTTAAGATTTCAAACATTACATTAATATTTTATAGTTTATTGACTTAAAGAAACTTTATGAAAATGCTATTTGGACAATCCTTTAATAGAGGGAAAAAGGATTTCTCTTTTGAGCTAGACTGTTCCTATGTCCTTAATTCAAAACATCATGCTGTGTGTGGAATTGCAGGAGCCTCAGATCAGTCAGTGCATGAGGCTGAGTACCATATGGGCAGGGATAAAGAGGAATTTTTAATTGTAGAGATAACCTTCTGGAATTTCCTCAACTGTACTTAATTCAATGGAAACACCTTGCTTTATTCAAAATAATAAACCTATATTCTTTTTGTTTTATTTTTAGAATGTTTGGACTTAAGCAAACATATGTGAGCATGCATCCGCGAGCATGCGTCCGCGCGCACACACACACACACACACACACACAGTCTTGGCATATGATCTCAAACTGCCACTAGATTCAATATGTTCCCTCTGATTTTTGGCATAAGATTAATGCATTATACTACTAAACTACATTCTAATGGGTTCTTAGCCTCTATTATAGAGCTAGCTGACAGATGACTGTATATTTGAATACAGTATACTCCAAATATTAACAAGTTAGAAAATAAAATATCATCCCACTGAATCAGACTGATCATGCAGTTAGAAAGCACAGTACACACAGAAAGAGAATTCATATATTCTATGGAACTTTTAAACCTTCCTAGGGTTCAGTCCCAAGGAATAAGGTACAGTTTTTTTTTTTAAGTCTAGTAGTTATAATTATTTAGTTTATGGGCTGAATGTAAACCAAACTGGTTTAGTTATTTGGGAAGAAGGGTGTGAAAACAGTACACTGATGAGAGGCAAAATGGTTTAGTGGATAAAAAGCCACTTTAGGAGTCCTTGGCCCAGCTTAAGTCTTTTAAATTCTCAGTGCTCTAGGCAATGCTTAAGACCAGAAGTTTCCAAACAGCAACAGATCTGTACCAGTAGAGAAATGGGAGTTCTCTACACAGATAAAATTACAGAAGGTCCATTTACCAACCTGCCTCCACCCCCTTAAAAAAAAGAGAAGTATACTACAGGCTAGTACTTTCCTACCAGTCTGGAACCTAAAGCCGAAACATGAACAAATAAAGTAGTGAGTACAAAAAGAACTGTTTGTAACTAAAATAGAGAGAGGGGCTTGCTTCATGGGAGCACCTCTCCCGATATTCTTTAATGCATTTAAACATGTAGTTTCTGCACACAATAATGGCTGCTCTACAACTCAGTAAGCTATAGCAGACAATAATGACTTCTTTTAACTTAAATTTGTTTATTCAATTGGTATAGGGAACTTCTGACAAAGAACTAATACTGGTAGACAATGAAAAACAAAATTGAAGAACAAAACATTTTTTCCCATACTGAACTCTTTGTGACAAGTTATTTGCCTTTTGAATTGTTTTTTTTGATGGGGGTGGGGTGGGGGGAGTTTTTATAGTACCTACAATATGCCAAGCACTGTGCTAAGAGATTCACAAATACTATCCCATTTGATACCAATTGAGAGCTGATGTTATACTTTTCTCCCACACTGGCTGAGCCTGGGATATTTGACCTTCCCTAGTGTACATGAAAACAACCTTCAGAAATAAGTCTATGAGGCCATGTGAAAACCTGTGGGGAGGAGACTGGAGCTGACCCATAGAGAAGCGGAGGAGGAGACAAAGTCTTGGTGGCAGAAGTAGATCACCAGGCTATACAATGGCATGCAAACAGAAACCCTCCTGTAAACATTTATTTTATTAGCCAAAGACACCAAATAGCTCAGCCCTCACTGCTCTCATTAAGTGCTGGAGGCTTCTGACATACACATATTTGGAGAGGTGCTCAAGAGAAACAATGAGCAGAAACTTGCAGAAGGTATCATCTATCATATCACTACTTACTTTCACTTGTTGAGCCCACTTGCCCTTGGAACATACTCAGATCATACAGTCAACAAAGAGAGCCTACCTGAACTAACCATGGCCCAGAAGAAGAAACTCACCTCACTATTGTAAGCATGGCAGCAAGAATGAATGGTATTCCTTCCTCAGTGCTGCTGAAGAACCTCAAGATGTAGAATCTTTGGAAGAAGATCTCAGCATTGAAACTGTCTACATAAACATCATTCATGGCAAGCTAGACCAGTGCAACCAGCTTTGTGTACTGGATAAGATATTCAAAGGAAAGGCACTGACAATTTTGTCACAACCTTGTAGGAATGGTGTGACAGATGTGGAGCAGTTCTGTTAGGAATTGAGCAACAGGTCCCAAGAGCCTCCCAACAGAAAGGCAACTTCAGCTGGACTCAGCAGCAAGCAGGTGGAGGCCAAGGTCACTAACATCAAAAAACATGAAAGCTACAATAGTAGGTTTTCAAAATCAGCTCAAGAGACTGAGCAGCAACTGGCAGAGCCAGAGTACCCTTCTCATGCTGAAAAATAGGAGCCCACTAAGAAGATGTCCAAAGTGAAAGGTCTGGTCTCCAGCTGCCACTAGACAGGCTGGGGCAGCAGGCACTCAATAGGGAGGGGAAAGGGGGAATAGCAGGGACCACGGTCTTTCCTTTTTACTCTCGGGCAATTCCAAGTCTCTCATCCTTTCTGTGACTTCCTCCTACTCAACTGATATGATTCTCGCTAACTGATATTCTCTTTTCCAACTGTCCCCTTAAGATTCAGAGACTCCATTGACACCATCTTTTAATGTCCCTTCTCTCTATGCCAAACGTTCCGCTGATATATGTCCTACCACAGTACCAAAAGTAGTATAGGGGATGTCTAGCCAGGTATGAACAAGACAGGAGTCTACTTCAAGAAACAAAGGGATATATTCTGTGCTATATTCTAGGGTTTCATGCCTATTAAGCCTTGTTTGTGTCTCTCATGGGTGGGAAAAAACTAATGATTGCAGAAATGACTAAGCCCAAACAGAATGGTGCTGTGTGTCTGCTGGGTATCCTGGGCAGCAGATATCTCTCTAGGTCATATACTCAAAGGGAAGAAAGTATGAAATCCATTTCCAAATGATCTTTATTGGGCACATCATTATAACAATTGATGGCATAAAGTGTTATCTCTAGGTCATCCCTCTGTCTATCTTACCCTGCAGCATCTAACTTCTCAAACCCCCTTCATTTAGCACAAAGGCATTGACCATGCTCTCTCTCACCAGGGCAATCTGCAAATGCTTCCCCTCCTGAGATCTTCAAATTCCAAAGGAATCTCACCTTGGTGTGGAGATTGATGCTGGGGATCCCCATTTGAAGGATTTGATGCTGTGCCCCAGTTCCTTGCATCTCCTTACTTGGCAATTGGCCCAGAGCCCTTTTATGGTAATATTCTGGTAAAAGAAATGGACTTGACTGGCATTTCTAACCTTGGATTGTTTTAAATTTTTTTTGTTCATGTTTTAATTCTAAAACATTTTAAATAATTTATAGAATCATAGATTTAGAACCAGACAAGACTTTGGTGGTCATTTAGCCCAACCTTCATTTTATAAATGAGAGAACTGAGGCTCATAGAGGTTAAGTAACAACCATAAGACCACATAGCTATTTAATGATGGAACAGGGATTTGAATCCAGCAGGCCTCTGGACTGCAAATTCATCATTCTTTTTTACTAAAAACACTGATGCAAACAAAAGGTGAGGGAATCTGTTCAAATATCTTACCAGTCAGGTCTGGGATATATAGCCTTAGCTCTGCAACATTATCAGTATCACTTTGATGAACCCAGGATTTGATGGCAATGTGCTCACTATAAAATGCCATCAAACAATATTCAAAAAAAGAAATTTAAGACATAATCACATCTAAAAGCATCATCTAAAAATATTTCCATATTTTGTGCCTGGTTCAAGTTCTGCCTCCAACATATACTGACTTTGTGACCCTAAACAAATCACCCAAATTTTCAGTGCTCTAGTAAACTCTCTAAGACTAAACTTTAAAATCTCTGAGCTAAAATTAAGGTCCCAACCTACATTGATAGAGGAAGCTTCCTCACCTGAGAGTTCCTTAAATAAATGAAACCTTAAACCAAAAATCCAGTCCCTATTCTATCTTGTATCAATTGCAGGGAAAAATATTCTCTCCTGTAACTTTTTCTTATGGCACCAATTGTTATAATGATGTGCCCAATAAAGATCATTTGGAAATGGATTTCATCCTTTCTTCCCTTTAAGTATCTCCACAATTATAATCTACTGAACAAACTTCTGTTATTTCACACCCCAGACCTGACTGCTGACTGGAATAGTTCTTCTCAAAGAGGAATGAAAGTCACAGGTGAAAATTTAGAATGTATATACAGAGAGGCCTTGAGATAAACGACAAAAAGGTTTTTGTTTTGTTTTGTTTCCTTGCTTCTTTTTCTAACAGGTAATAAAATGGAGGAGAAACACTTGGAAAAGAAGAATTACACAGCTGCAGGTCATTTCTCAAAGAAACCGAACACCACTATTTCTTGCCCCCACTGGCCTTTCAGTCTCTGATGAGTCCAACAAATGACCTTCTTGATAAAGTTAACTGAAGCAAGGTTGAAAAATGTGTGTTATGGCTGGAGCAGTGATGAACCAATTCTAATGGCACTGTAACCTTGGAGGCAAGCTTTACGCTTATTTCAATCTCAGATAACTGAACACCACAGTCTTCATTCAACTTAGTGGTCACTATATTTCATAAACTTAAATTATGACATCTTTTCAAAGATATGGGAATTTTTAAGAAATGCTTTATTGATGTTTTAAAAAAAATACTATGGCTGCTTTGTAATGGGAAAAGGAGGAAAGAGAAGAAGAAGATAAAGAGGAGGAAAAAGAAAAGTAGAGGAAAAGGAACAGGAAGAGGAAGAGGAGAAGGAGGGGAAGAAGAATCTTAACTTAAAATAAAGAAGCACAGCAAATAAACACACCATCATCATTTGATAATTTCTGCTTCACTTTGAATCTATGTTCTACACTTCTCTAACAGAAAGAAACCAGAGGCCCTCATATCTAGATGATTTCAAGTAATCAAGCATTTCTAGCTGCTTATAATATTTTCTCCCTGACCTAGGAACTCTGGAATTTGGCTACAATATTCCTATGAGTTTTCTTTTGGGAATCTCTTTCAGGAAGGGATCAATGAATTCTTTCCATTTCTATTTTACCCTCTGGTCCTAGAATATCAGGACAGTTTTCACTGACAGTTTCTTGAAAGATGATGTCTAGGCTCTTTTTTTGATGATGGTTTTCAGGTAGACCAATAATTTTAAAATTATCTCTCCTGGATGTTACTTTGCAGGTCAGTTGTTTTTCCAGTGACATATTTCACATTGTCTTCTATTTTTTTCATACTTTTGGTTTTGTTTTATAATTTCTTGATTTCTCATAAAGTCATTAGCTTCCATTTGCTCCATTTTAATTTTTATGGTATTATTTTCTTCAGTGAACTTTTAGACCTCCTTTTCCATTTGGCCAATTCTGTTTTGTAAGGCATTCTCCTCCTTGGCTTTTTGGACCTCTTTTGCCACTTGGGTTAGTCTATTTCTAAAGGTGTTATTTTCTTCAGCATTTTTTGGATCTCCTTTAGCAAGCTGTTGACTCATTTTTCATGATTTTATTGTATCACTTTTGTTTCTCTTCCCAATTTTTTGCCTACTTCTCTCACTTGATTTTCAAAATCCTTTTTGAGTTGTTCTATGGCCTGAAACCATTTCATATTTTTTGGAAGCTTTGGATGCAAGAGCCTTGACCTTGCTCTCTTCCTCTGGTTGCATGCTTTGATCTTCCAATCAGAAAGTATGGAAGAAAATACCTTTTTACCAAGAAAGTAACCTTCTATAGTTTATTTTTCCCTTTTTTGGACATTTTCCCAATCATTTACTTGACTTTTGAGCTCTTTGTTAGGTGAAGAGTGTACTACCCCAAGTTTCAGAGCTTTTGTGCAGCTGTTTTCAGAAATATCTCTAGGGACCTATAAGTTCTCAGTTCCTGCAAAGTGGTATAATCAAGGAAGAGATGTTTACTCCTCTCCTGGTCTGTGTTGTGGTCTATGAGCAACCACAAGCACTCTCTTCTGCCCTGGAATTGCAAGTAGGATGTGACCCAGATCAGCATTCAATTCCCCCACCATCTGTAGGCCATGACCTGCAGAAGCAGCTGCTGCTATGGCAGTGGCTGCCACCACCCTGGGGCTAGAGCTCATGCTGCCCTCTTACCCAGGTGAGAAAGATTTCTCATTGACCTCTGAAGCTGTCTTTTGTGTTTGTAGGTTAAGGAGTCTGGAAATCACAGCAGCCACCAGCAATTCAGTGCCCTGAAGCCTGTTCCAGTCCCATCTGTGCAGGCTCAGCACTGGTCATGCTCTGATCAGAGCCTGGTACAAAAGACTCTTGCTGTCATCTTCCAGGTTGTCTTGGGCTGGAAATCTGTTTCTCTTTGTTATTTTGTGGTTTCTGCTGCTCTAGATTTTCTTTAAAGTTATTTTTACAATTATTTTGAGGGGCTTAGGGTGGAGAGCTCAAGCAGATCCCTGCTTCTACTCCACCATCTTGGTTCTGCACCGCCCCACCCCCTCAAATATTGATAGTGAAAATACTCCTCTTTTCTTCCTCCATGACTGTGTTCAGTGTGGCCAGGCAAAACTTATGACAAGAAAGGTCTCATGTTTCAGGCCAACCTAGCAGGACAGATTATTCTTTATCTTCCTTATACCAACACTGTTTTTAGCATTGTTATGCAGCATCAGGTCATGCTAGGCTCAAGGACCTCTAAAGAGACCAAGGAACAGTACATTATGTCAATACTAAAGCCATACTAGCCATAAAGGTCACTGCTAGAGTGTGAGCATGATGATGGATATTAATGCCTAACTGTGAAAGGTGTCCACGTAGTCTATACTTGCTCTGGAGCAACCCAGAACCAGCCTGATTTAAAGGATCTTTCTGAATCTATCAGTACATGCAGACATATCCCTCATAAGACTACTCAACCAGTTTTACAATATCATTAGGATAATAATAACTAATCCCCAATTCTCTGTTCCACTGGTTGGCTTATCCTTCCTTTATAATATTATTCCTGTGAAATTAACTTTTTGCTTAAAATTATAATTTTGGAAAACCAACGAACAGCATTAGGTAGAACCGTATCTATAATGATGAAATAGCTTCTAAGGGAATCACATAATCCTTAGCCTTCTTAGAACTACCCCAATTTAATTGCAGAGAAAAGAATGGAAGAGGTTTTTTGAATGAACAAAATATTTGGGGTAAAATATAAAATATGGAGGGAGCCGGTTTGTTAGAGGTCAGTCACTCTTCAATTAGGACAGCAAGGGTCTTAAAAATTCTCTTTTTTGAATGTTAGTTCTTTGAGGACACAGAACACCCTAATAATAGAAAGGAAGAATGAGAATGAGAAGTGGGAAGTAGTGGGCCTCCATCCTAGCACAATGCTTCACTTTGCCTTCTGGGCATCTGGAAGGGAATTTCCAACTGTAGCTTCTTTCAGTGACTTAAGTGGATACCTCCTTAACCCCAGAATCCACTGCTACCCAATGGAAAGAGTGCTGGGTTCAGAGTCAGTGGATCTGATCCCTTCCTTCAACTGCTCTCTAAGCAAAATGTCCATTCAATATAATATTCCTATACTTTAAAAAGTTTGAGGTTTGGTTATTTTTTTACTTTTTTAACATCAATTCAAATTAACACGATAAAATGGACTGGATAGGGGGGATAGGATTAAACCTAAAACATTTCAGTCCACAGGACCTCTGGAGACCACAATCTTAGAACTGATGTGAATAAGGATTTGCCCAAGTTTCTATCGCCAATTATCATCTAATTGCAGCTCTCTACCTAAATGGTGATTTATGTACTGTTTAAGAAGAGCTTTCAACTCCTCAGGGAAAACTATTCATTGTTAAAAAGTATTTGCTATTCAAGCCAAAACGCAAATACCAAAATTAAACTCCAATAAAATGAGCCTATGGCTTTTGATTCACGAAGTAATGGAATCAGCAGGGAGTCAACTTTAGTAGAACACTAATAGAAATTACAGCAATGTTTTAAAAATTGGCAAGGGGGAAGAGAGAGAAGTTTCTTGACAGAAAATTGTTGAGGGCTATACACTAACTTGGACAGCATCATCAGTCTTCCTAAAATATTCAAATCTTCATGCTTAAATTATGATGGTTGTAAACATGTGATACTTAAAGATTTAAATGAAATCACAGAGTAGAAATCAATGTAGTTCTATAATGGGAAGGTAGCTGCAAGCTTATTCTATGGATACCCTATCCAAAAATTAATTAAAAGGATCAGTGGGTTTATTTTAAAAACTAGAATAAAACCACAAGGATTTTGGTGAGATTTATTTTAAAATATGTATATTCCCCCAAAATCCAGATGATATTTTTTTTGCATTATCATCCTAACCCAACTGGTAGCTTTTCTGTATTTGCACATAAAGTTAGGTGGACAAGTATTTTTAAACAGTGAATAACCAAATAAAACCCACAGAGCATTAAAAAAAACTTTTTAAACACATGGTTCCAACTGTCTTATCCCAAAATTTAGACTACTCTCCTCAACCCTGTCCGTCAGTAAAAATAGTGTTAATTTCAGAAGGAAATGTCATTCTCTCCTTTCCTCCCCCTTTACTACACAACTGCAAAACGTATCAATTTCTGTCACTTTGGAGAAAATAAATTATGCTTAAACAAGACTCAAGTTTGAAGAAGAACAGCACAAGGAACTGAAAACCACTACACTTCGATACTTGTTTGGAATTTGATACCACAGAGTGTCACATCCCATACCTCAGACTAAAGTATCTTTGTTTTTCTTAATAAAATATATCAACTCATCTAAAATGAATTCATTTGCTGTGTCTGGCACATAATAGGCACCTAAAATACCAATTCCCTCTTCCCCACCCCTTTTAAGTCCTTATAGTTCAGTTAGGCACAACCTATGGATGCAATAAGTTTTACCTGGACACAGTAAGTTGAGATCTGTTTCACTCAGACTAATCTTTTGGAGTACAGAGCTGAACTCATTTCATATTATCGGATGCATGTTTGTGTGCATTAGGGCCCTGGACAGCTTCATCAGCTACATATAGTAGTTTTATGATTGTTTCTTTTTAGAAGCTTTTATGAAAGAAACACAGGTAAGGGGGAGGCAAAAAATTCCGGAAGGTACTCATCTTTATACTTGCGTTCCATCAACTGTATCACCAGGCGAGGTCAAACAAAGAGAGGTCTACTATTACAGTCATGCTTTACATCACTGGTGATATGAAATGAGTCTGACAAAATGATATCACTGCTAACTCAACAAATACATTTTTATTATTGTCCTACTTCATTCCATAAAAGAAGGGAAATGGTATCTTTTAGTCCACTTAAGACTTTTAACAATCATTTTTTGCTTTTGTCACAACTATGTTAATTTAATACAGCCTGTGATTATTAGAATTTCTAAAAGATATTTTGAAGAACAAGAAATCTATAAGAAACACGTACCACAACATTTTAGGTTTATTTCTTTAACTCTTACACAAATCAAGTGTGCCTCCAGTCCAGGAAATGAACAGGGGTTAGATGTCAGCTATTCATTGGTCTAAGGCTTTATTCTCTTCTCATGCCTGAAATTGTTCAGCCACCACTGCCAAACTATTCACAAAGAGAGAAGGGCATTTTATATTCATTAATTGTCACAATAGCTCAGCTGGGTCTTGGAGAACTACAAAAAGAGAGGGAAAAGATCTTTTTCTCCAAAACACCAAATTGTAAGCTTATTATTCTGAGCTCAGGATTTTTTTCCCCAGAGTTATTCATATTTTGCTTTTGGGGGGATGCTTTAAAATCATGTAGTTACCTTTTTTAAAAAATTTAAAAAAGTAACCTTTGCTTGTATCCCATAGGACAACAGTCAAAGGTCAGAGTCCATGATTAATAACAAAGACTTGAATTCACTTTTTGGGGGTTCTTTTGAAAGCACTGTTAACCTGGAAAACAGGTTAAACTATTCACTTATTACACAGTACAAGTGAACAAGACATATTTCCAATCTTTCAGAACTTTCCCAAATAGAGGGATATGAAAAGTATTGCTATGTCCCTAATTCACCAAACTCCTGGAGGCTAGAAGGTAGTCTAGAAGCCGTATCATGTGACAGTGGTCCACTTTGTCAAGTAAGCATGTTACTTGAGAATTGACTGTAATCCTACAGCCAAACTCTGAATTGTCTATGACTGAAACTAGAGCCACATCCAAGGATGTGGGGGGGAACTGAGGAAAAGGTTTGCTCTTAACTTGTACTTCATCATCACTCTCTTAGGTCACTTTCAACTTTAAATCTTGTAATCTTGATTCCAGTGTTACCTTAGGGAAAGTTTAAACTACATTTTCCCTTAAAGTGATAGCTAGCATTTATATAGCACTTGAAAGTTTACAAAGTGTTTTAGATATGTTAATCTCACTTTATCCTCTCAATAAGCCAGTGAGGTAGGTACAATGATATCTCCATTATTTGCACATGAGGAAACTGAGGCTAACAATGTAGGTTAAGTGATCTGCCCAGGGTTATACAGCTATAATTTATAACTGTGGCAGGAAATTGATTCACCTAGGTCTTTCTGACTCCAAGTTCAGCAATCCATCCTCTGTGACATCTAGCTAAAAATTCACTTTCCAACTGATGGGATCCTTTAGCTTCTTTTCTCTTCATTGGTAAGGATTGCTGGTTCAAAAGAAGAATGGAAAAGAAAAGGAAAATGGCATTTTTGCATTCATGTCATGATTTCTGTACAATTTGCTCTGTACTTTGATGTACTTATTTTGTCATTTTCAACATGTGTTCTGAGACTTCATTTTTTTTTCCTTCTATGGAAATAATGTATGAGACAAATAAACTTGTCCAATTACTATCAAGTAAAGATAAAAATAAAGCAACCAAGGGCTCAGGGCGAAATGAGTAAAGACTTTCCTTTCTGGGATGAAACAAAGCAAAACATGATAAAAGGAGGAAATTTTCCAAAAAATAAAAAAAAATCCCAAACCATCGCTATATCAGCCAGAGGAAGTGCTTCTCAAATTCCTGGTACATCAAGATTCATCAAAACTTGCCTGACTGTGAGGAGGGCAGTCCGACGCCATCTTTCTGACAAGTTCTAGCTACAGTTACTGGAATTCTGACCCTAGGGCTGTAATTTCTGGATTGGTGAGAGCCCACTATACTAGTATGCCTAAAGCCCCCAACTAATGTTCCAACTTCATTAGAAAGTAAGTTCCTTGAAGATAGAGTTTGTGTATTTTTTTTGGTTCCTTCTGTTTGTATCTCCATCCCGTAGCAAAGAATCTAGCATATAGTCAGCACTTAATAAATGCTTAAGTTGATGACTTGGTCATACTACCAGTGCAGTTAAGCCCACCTTTCACTCCCACTCTTCACTTCAACTCTACCACCACATATGCTAAAGGCAAGTCAACTCACCACCCGAAGCTCCACTCAACACTTCCTGTTACTTCTCAGATCAAAACATTTTTCCCTAGCTCCCAACCACATGAGCAGCCTTCCCCCTCCAAAAATAAACTACTTAGGCAATAGGAACTGTTTCTTTTGGATTTGTATCCCCAATTCTTAGCCCAGTGCCTTACAAATACTTTGTGCTTATTAATAAATACTTTTTATTAGTTTTCATTTTAAAATTATTTTATATAACTATAGAGTACAATAATGCACCAAGTGTTATGGGAATAGTGGAGATTAGCTGTAGAAGTCAAGTTGGTCTTTTTGAGGTTTGGTTTTTTCCTTGTAAGCATCCAATAGGTATTCATTCAGATGCCTATTTTATACTCTTTCTGTACTCTAGAAATAGATGAGAAAAAATTATCAAATTTTCAAAGCTCTATGCCATCCCCAAAATAATTTAACCAGTAAGGGTTTATTTGTTTCACATAATTAAGCCATTTACATACTATGAAAACCATTCATTCTTTACCTATAAGTCTTACATTTATTCAAATGTTCACGCCAGGGTTTTTTGGCCTTTTTCATTTAACTTTTACTTAAAGTAATTTTTGCTTGTGTCCCCAGATCAAAGCATATCCCTCACTTCAAGTCTACAGTAATGAACCTCCTGTTGTTAGTCATGAATACATGAGTACTCTGACATCTCCTCTAATTCAATTACATGTGTGCACAGGGTGGCATGTGCAGTGATTTTTAATTATGGCATTTACAGGACTCCTCAGACAGCATAGTAGACAGTCATAAGCAAGGTTTATATTTATGTTTATGTTTCCTCCTATACATAAAAACATAGGTGGTTGTGAAGATGAAATGTGATAATGAATACAAATATCCCCTGTGGGCATATTTTATAAATTTAAGCTATTACAGATGTTTGTGTGGAAATTCCATAAACTGGCTTATTGTTTGCTGTACTTGATACTGTTTTCTGTCATTGTGATATAAGAAATTATTATAATACTCGACATTTTTAATGAACTTTTATTGATAGAGAACTTGAAAAGGAATGAAAGTCTTACATGTCTGTCAAGTATTTGGTTTCTTGTTACAGTTGTTCAGTTCTTTTCAGTCACGTCCAACTCTCCATGACCCCATTTGGGGTTTTCTTGGCAAATATACTAGAGTGGTTTGCCATTTCCTTCTTCAGCTCATTTTACAGATGAGAAAACTGAGGCAAACAGGGTTAAATAACTTGCCGAGGGTCATACAGCAAGTGTCTGAGGTCATATTTGAATTTATGAAGATGAATCTTCCTGACTCCAGGTCCAGAAATCTATCCACTGTGCCACCCAGCTGCCCTTATATTGTCTTATATTCCTCCTTTTATTTGAAGATTTTTAAGTATTCCCCCAAATTTCTTCCCATGAGGTCTCCTGAGAAAATACACACACATACACACTGGCATGCACAGCAGTTTCAGCTTTCTAGTGATATCCTCCCAACCAAATTAACTTCTAGAACAAGATACAGCTGGCACCAGAGAAAGAAGTGGACAAAAAAAAGATTGTTCCCATTGAAATACCTTAAGAAAAGTCATCTCCATCTGTAAAATGAGCAAATATAATAATGGAAAGGGATTATGATAGCCTTGGAGAGTCTATCTTTCCTCAGAAGGCTTAGGCTAAATTCAAAGTTATCAACTTTAAGAGGACCTATCGATTTCATACACTTGGCTGACAGGTCAAAAGAGGAAAGCTTTAGATTCTCATATGCTGCCAAATGACCAACCAGAAAGCTATCTCTATGCATGTGTTCCTGAAGATTCAACAGTATGGATTTTTTTAAAATTAAATGCTGAAGAATTAAAAGTCACCTCACATTTTTTAAAAATCAAAGTATAATAAAACCTTCTACATGAATATATATATATATATATGTACATCCATGAATTTAAACTGCTAAGATATTCTTAGAGTGATAAAGTATTTATGGTTGCCTGTGACATCTGTGGGAAAATACACTAAAATCAAACACAATTCATTTTTGCCACATTTACTAGGGAGTTCACTGCTTTCTCTTTGCTTCTCTTGACACTGTCAAGAGGAAGAGAGTGAAACTGAAGGAACCTGACTGATAAAGATTCTGTAAAAATTATTGATGGAACTGAGCCAGATGGGGAAAGATTGCAGCTTAATAAATGACTCTTGTACTAAATCAATCTGGATTGTACCCACTTAAAATGGACAAAACTGAAGCAGATGCAGTAACTGACTTGGCATTATTATCATCAGAAGAATCTAAGTATATTCCATTTTTTCCTTTAAAAAAATATGGACCAGCAACAAATACCTTGTATACATTTTGTTTACACATAGTTGTTTGCATGCTGTCTCCTGAGCTCCTTGACAGCAGGGATTGGGGATTTTTGGTCTTTTTTTAATATGTTCAGCCCTTAGTACACTGTCCAGCACAGAGGAGATATTTAATAAATGTTGGCTTGACTTGACTATTATTCAATGCAATGAACATCTTTAAGTGTTACTATGTACTATGCTGAGGTAGCTAGGTGATGGAGTGGATAGCCTACCAGGCCTGAAGTCAGAAGACTTATTTTCCTGAGTTCAAATTCAGTTTCAGATACTTACTAGCTGTATGACCTTGGGCAAGCCACTTAACCCTGTCTGCCTCAGTTTCCTCATCTATAAAATGAGCTGAAGAAGGAAATTGCAAACTACCCCAGTATCTTTGCCAAGAAAACCCCCAAACAGGGTCAAGTAGAGTTGGACACAGCTGAAATGACAGAACAACAAAAGTGCTATGCACTATGCTAAAACACAGGGAATACAAAGTCCAAAAAGTCAATTCTGACCTCAAGGAAGCTTACAGTTCACATTTTCTATTGGGGGGTGGGGGGGCTCCGTGAACTTAAGGTCCATGAACTTGTTTTTTTTTTAATATTTTGATAACACTTTTAATATAATGGTCTTCCTTTGTAACTGCATTTTATTTTATAGATTTAAAAATATTATTCTGAGAAGTCTACAGGCTTCATCAAATTGTCAAAAGGATCTCTCTGAGTCTCTCTCTGTTTCTTTTTGTCTCCCCCCACCCCCGCCGCCTCTCTCTCTCTCTCACTCTCTCTCTCTCTCTCTCTCTCACACACACACACACACACACACACACACACACACCAACACACACACACGAGCTCCAGAATTCAAAACTAACTTTTATCTATGGTTATCATGATTTTCCCCTTTCATCTCACACAATCCTCATGGTCTTTACTGGCCAACTCTACTACCCAGTATATATGAAGTACCAAGGCAAAATTTAATTAGTAAAATAAACCTTTGCCTCCCCTACCATAGTTACCTTTCCTCTCAAAAACAAAATGTATTATGAAGTAAACACTACATTTACATAAAAAGAAAAATGAATTTGCTCTTTAGAACTCTCTCCACTTAAACTTTGTTTTTTTATTTATATTATTTTTATTTATTAATGTTATTGATTTTATTTATAAAATTGGGGGAGGGAATTAGACTAGACCAGAGGTTCTTACTATGAACTGGGATAGGAAAAAATATTACATCTTTATTTTCATTAATCTCTAGCTGAAATTTAGCATATCTTTCAATTATTTAAAAATATTATTCTGAGAAGGAATTGCAATGCTTCATCACACTTCCAAAGGGGTCTGTACAAAAAGTTACAAAAAAGATTCAAAACCCAAACTAAAAGGTCTCTCAGGCCCATCTCACACTGTACCATCCTTACATTCCTACACTCCTTCTTTCCACCAGTCACTTCCCATGTATTGTTATCTGCTATTTGGCCAAAAACCTTTCTTCATGCCTCCTCACAACACGAAGGCAACCATGGGTTCCCTAAGTCTATGGCAACAAAAATCTTAAAGTGTTGTCATAAAGGGTAGGCTAAGCTAGAAAGAATTCAAGTATGGGAAGTGGTGACAGATAAGTCTGCCGGATAAGTAGCCTAACTAAATTTTGAAAGGCTCATCCCTAGTCTAGCCACAGAGTGATGAATTTTTCAACCACAGCAACTCTTGGAATCATGATGAAATTCATCTAACTCACTCAACAAACATCTATGGATTTACTTTTCCCCGGAAGGCACTATGCTGGATGAAGAGGGGGAGACAAAATTTAGCTTAGACAGAGTTCCTATTTTCATGGAGTTTATAACCTAGTAGGGAGACGGGACATACATACGGATGATTTCATACAAGTTAAAGCAGAAGAGCCCCATGGAGCAGGCAAAGTGCTTTTGGAAAAAGTTTCTCTCTCAATTATAAAAAACTAGCAAATGCCTACTGTGTGTATGAGCAAAAAGGGCCTTCTTTCTCCAACCCCCTGTAATAAATAGTTAAAAGAATTTATGTTTTTAATCTACTCAGCTGTCTAAAATTAGGACAAATATATGACCATTATAAACTATCACCTTAGCATCTTATTGCCAAACTGCCACTAAAATGCAACATAAACATTTGTTTCAGCTTTAAAGCCCTTTCCAATCTGTTTTTGCAGCCACATATTCATTCTTCCATATTTTACAATCCACCCAAAATGCTCTTCTGTCTGTTTCCCACATAGGACACTCCACCCCCTATCTCCCTATTTTCACAACATCTCTGTCTCAAGCCTGGAATGCACTCCTTTCCTCACCTTCACCCCCTTGGGTCCCTCTTTTCTTTCAAGATGCTTCTCAAGCAACCCCTTCTACATAAAGCCTTTCATGTTTTCCTTACTTAGCAGTGCCCTTTCTCTCAAGGTATTTTGTATTTGATTTGTATTTATTGACTTCATATTTATTCTGTATCTCATGTGTGCAGCACACGTGTATATATATATATATATGTATATGTAAATAAAATTATATGTATCTATTATGTGTGTATCTCTTGACTTGATTTAAATGTAAACTCTTTCAGAGTAATATTAAAGTACCATTAGCTAACACTGACCACTCACAAAGCACTTCATTTAACAGAGAAAAGTCATAGACAGCAAACACGAAACTAAAGTCACTATCTGAAATGATGATGACAGGCACTGCTTGAGTTTCATGCTTGTTCTGACCTTGCCTGATGATTTTTGTCAGGCTAAACATGAAGATACATTTCTTTAGGTTTGTATCACATAGGGAGCCCTGATTTCTTTGTTGCAAGCAGGAATAACTGAGTTTGAGACAGGTTCCACAAGGTCTCCCCTAACTAACAGCAGCAGAACACTTTGTAGAAGCATATTAATGCTGTGAACAAGGGAAGGTAGCCAGCTGGCTGATGTATCAGGATGTGCTTACCCTCCTCATCAAAGGGGAGGAGTTGGAGCACAGCCAACCTAACTTTGTTCAAAAAGTCCAAGGAAAGGGGGGAGGGGAAAATAATGTGCATTCTTTAACTCCAAACAATCAACAAGAAAGGAAAAATGGTAATAAATGCAGACTTTTCAAAGTAGAATTAGTTAACAACTTTACTCCCCAGTAGTCAGGCTGTGTGTAGCAAGGCCACTTGCAAAGGACACAAAGCTGTGAGGCAATTCCAGCCAGTCTGCCTGGACACTGCCAGGAAATGAAAAGGTTATATCAGTATTGGAGCATTTCTTTGCACAGTACAAAGTGGTGCTTGTTTCAGGATTAGCCACTGGCTAAAATTCTTTCTTGAAATTAAAACATCATACTTTCTTAAAATGATCTCAGTGAGGTTACAACATAGAACAAATTCTATACCATCATTGTATTCCAATTGTTAAGAACTTTACAAGCAACTTGGGTGTTTTTTTTAATCCAAATTTCAACCCTGGAAATGCTGAAAGTCTGTTTGAAATTTGGGATTTAGACACACTTTTTAACTGCCTTTAATCAAGTAAATACCCAAAGTGCCAAAAAGTATGGCATTTCAAATGGTGACTCCCAACTTTCCAAGGTGTCTGTTTTTCTCCCATAAAGCAAGCAAATGATCAAGTTCTTCCTTAACAAACTAACCCACTTCAACACCACACACTGCTAAACTCAGTCCTACAAATAATGTATAACACGTAGAGAGACAAGCACATGTATAAAACCAAAATTACATGCATGTATAAAGCTAAAGTAATCAGCGCAGGTTTATACAGATCAGTATAAAACTGATTTAACTTTGACTATGGAAAATTTTATTAAATTTTATTTAGTATTTTATTTTTTCCCTGTTACATGTAAAAACAATCTTTAACACGTTTTTACAACTTTGAGTTCCAAAATCTCTCCCTTTCTCCCCCACTAAATGCCTTCATTAAGAAGGCATGAAATTTGATATGGGTTATACACATGTAGTCATGCAAAACTTACTGACTATGGAAACTTTTTAAATGTATAAAGCTTAATATATATGTAGAGTTAAAGTAACCAGCACTGGATGAGGGGTCAGGAGACCCAACTTCTTATTCTATCTCTGCTCCTAAGTAGCCATTTGCTGTTGGTCAGTTGTATCTGACGCTTGTGACCCCATTTGGGGTTTTCTTGCCAAAATTACTGGGATGGTTTGCCATCCTACAGCTAGTAAGTGTCTGAGGCCAGATTTGAACTCAGGAAGATGAGTCTTCCTGACTCCAGACCTGGCACTCTATACACTGTGTCACCTAGCTGCTACATGACCTTGTAAATCTCTAGCCTTCAGTGTTTTTTTTTTTTCCAGCTGTATATTGAAGAATCTGGACTTGAGCATTTCTGTAGCCCTTTCCAACTCTGAAATCTATGACCACCCACCAATTCCTACTCATCTACTTAGATGTCATTTAGTTTATTTTTATCATGTAAGGTCATCAATGTCTCCCCCCACTCCTCCAAGAATCACATGAATGTTTTTGTCAGTGTACAGAATTGTGTGAGGTCATCAAAGTATCCATTAGTCACAAAATCACAAGTCACTGACATAATTCATGCTTCATTCTTATGAGTTAGAGCCATCTCATAAAATCATAGTATAATCTCAGTGGATAAAACATTGAAAATTTGACCTAATTATATATGATATATATGTAAGGAATAAATGCACAAGGATTATAAGATAACAAGTTGGCTTAATATTATGCAAAACAATTACCTTCTAGAGTCACAAACCACATTTAGCTATATAACCACATGAGAGATAATACATTAAGTAGATGGACTTAATACTTTTCAAAATACCTCTACATATATTACTCTACTTCGTCTTCATAATGCCTATGATAGTTAGATAGATAGCACTATTATTCCAATTTTTAAAGATAGGAAAACCAAACTAGAAAGAGTAATGAGCACACTACCCAAGGTTACACAGCAAATTAATGACAGAGTCAGAACTAGGACCCAGAGTTCCTGAATCTTGGTCCAGGTCTCCAAGCCAAAATTCACTTTACTTGCAAAAAATGTGGCAGAGGTTCATATTCCAGGATCCTCAATGGAGGCTAGTTCTTCGCTTTGTACAACATTTCCAAATGAAATTGGTTAAAAGTCAAGGAAAGTTTAAATTAATATAGGTATAAAGAGGTACTCTAAATTATGACTTCCAACTCTAAATGATACTGAAATGATTTTAAGCTCTGGGCTTCTCATTCTTCCTATTTTCCTGTGTGAAAAATGTTTCATTAAATAGAAATTACAAGGCCTAGTCTTTTTCCTATACAATCTACAATGAGCAAGTATTCTTTTCATATACTAACCTATTGCTATTAATGAAACAGACAGTTCTTCTTAATGCTAACAACATGTCTCTCTTTTCTTTAATTTATCCTGTAAATGTCTTGTTTGTACACAGCTGTTTATGTGCAGTCTCCCATATTATACTGTAAGCTCCTTGACTGTTTTTGCCTCTTTTTTTGTATCCTTAGCTACGTAGCCCAGTGGCTGGTACAGAGCAGTCAACTGATAAATAAATAATTGCTGATTTGATTTAACTATATACATAAAAATTTTTAAATAGAGCTAGTTTCATTATTCTATGCCAAAAGTCATTTCATTTCAAGATCTTCTACAACCTAAGTTCATCATCCTAACCTTTGCATCACTTTAAAATACGCTTGTGGAAGGGCCTTAGGGCTTGCTCAGCTTTCAGTTATACTAAGCAAGGAAAACAGATCCAGTTACTTAACCTGCTCTGGAGGAAAAAAAAGTTGTGGTCTAATTTACAGACTATCCTCCAGCTGCTTGGAGGCTTTCTCCATCCCTCCTCCCAAATAAACCAGCCGTAGTCTGTTTTGTTTGGGATGGTGGGGGAAGGGGAAGAGTGTTTATGAGGGATATAACACACAGTGGTCTCAACATGTATAAACCTAAAGTAACACAAGGAAGGCTATTTAAGGAATGATCTGCACAGAGAAAATTCAAGACATATGTTGGATTTTTTTTTCACTCCTACACAAGCATGTTTTGCATCAAAAAGTACCATCTGTACTACAAATGTTGATATTTTCATAAACATTAGTAAATGCTCTTCATATAACTTCATACAATTCCCTTCCCACCCACACCTTTCCCACTTACTTTTCCATTCAAAGTCAAGCAGGATTTTTTCCTCCAAGCCAAAAAGAGTCACTAAGATTTGGAGAAGACAGCTTAAATGTATGCTGGGGGAGTTCTGATGAGAGGAGTGGAAAACAGTAACAACATAAGAGACTGCACTTGCTTTGAGTGTGAATGCATTTTGCCACCTTTATTTTCTACCAGAGAAGTGGAAATTTTTCTGTCCTACCCCCAGCCCTCACAACAGAATATTTCAGCAGAGTAACAGGCTCTGAGCATCTTCCCTCCAAATCTTTCTGTCTCTGGATGAATTACTGAATAAGGCTTTTGCTATCTCCAAATAAAACAAGGGATTAGGACAGCTATCCCCAGCTATGCCTCTTCCTCATACTTTCACCTTGCTGACAACATTTAATGAAAGCTGTGAAGCCCCAAGTACAAAGTTAACTTCACATTTTGGCTTGGCCTATTCCTAACATTCTGCAGGTGTTGGAGCAAGCCAGAGACTGGAGCAGAATCAGAGCATCTGTCCACGTGGCATGCTTCCTTTCCTGTGCTCTCCCAAAGGAAGCAGCAAAGGAGTAATTCATTCTAAGAATGGAAATCTAAAAGGTAAGTCAACAAGGTGCTTTAGAACAAACATGTATAAGCACTACAGACTGGAATGGGTTAAATCTTCAGCATTCTGCTTCCACAAACCAAAGAGTTGGGACTGTTTTTAGTTTATTCCAGACCAGGGAGTAACATGAACTCTGTCCTTCATATGAGTATGATGTTTGTTTAGAAGTCAGTGGCTATTTGTAATGGCTAAGAGCAAAAGAGATAATAGTTACTGCTGGGAAAACCTTTTTCAACATATCAAAAGCAATTTTAAGAGACGTATTACCAGAAGGACATAAAATTAAAACTGTAAAGGACCTTGAAGGCCATCAAATCCAACCCTAACCAAGTTTTACAGATAAGGAAACCTCAGGCCAGACAGGTTAATG
This sequence comes from Bettongia penicillata ogilbyi, assembly GCA_023548195.1. Classification (NCBI taxonomy): domain Eukaryota; kingdom Metazoa; phylum Chordata; class Mammalia; order Diprotodontia; family Potoroidae; genus Bettongia; species Bettongia penicillata. The sequence goes on along the minus strand of JAJHZJ010000121.1, from coordinate 1,414,375 downwards.
ATTTGTCCAGAGGTATATGTCTATAAAGTATCTGGGGTAAGATTTTTAACTTACCTATGTGACCCTGGGCAAGTCACTTAACTGCATTAAAGGTAAAAGTCTGCTAAAAAACAGACATTTCAGCATTAAGAAAAAGACCACATATTTTTACATCTGTGTAACCAGGACATGCCCACTGGTACAAAAGACAGGTAAATAAAAAGCCATTACATACAACTTCTATGGTGAAGTACCTTAGTTCCCTGAGGTCAACTAGACAGTATGCCAGGTTCATGAATGGAAAAGACTGGGAAAAGGAAGGAAGGTCCGAACCCCATAACCACTTAGATATCCCAGATTAAGAAGGTAATAAATTTTTGTTGGAATGGTGGATGGATTCTTTTTCTTACTAAAATTAGGAAGTGTCCCTTCTAAATAAGGGGCAGATAGTAGTCCTTAAAGCATAGCACCATTTTTATTTTGAAACTAGGCATACGTTGAGTTGTCAGAAGCTCAATTTCTAGGGTTTCATCTTGCTTCTTGAAAAATTCTCTGGTTTGTGAAATGAACCATTCATCTAAGAAATTAAAGTCATCTAGCACTACATAAAGCCAAATTCACATGTCATTTCAATAATAGCAAAAACTGAAAAGCAGTCTGACTAGAGAATCACAGTGTCCTCTAGGAAGAATGAAACTTAGATGTTAGCTCACACTTATATATGACTTTAAAGTTTACAGAAAAGTTTCTTCACAATAGCCTGATGTATTATGTCATTCTCCTTTATGAATACCTTCTGTGACTTACCATCACTGACCAAAACAAGTATTAACTTACAACCATGACATTTAAATCTTCCACAATATGGTTCCAACCCATATTTCAAGCCTAAGTTTCATATTATTTTCATACTACTCCCTTTCTTATCTTTCACTTTATTTGCTTTTTTTAAAAAATTAATAAAAAGCAAGAATTAAGAAACAAAATTAACAAGAAAATATTCTCTCCATCACCTCTCAAATTTAAAAGAAAAACAAAACCTTTTTAATAAAATTGCATAGTTAAGACAAATTTCCATGTTGTCCATGTCCAAAAATGTTTATGTCTCATTCTGCATGCTGAATATATCAACTCACAGTAAGCAGACAGGTTTCATCATCAATCCTTTGGAAACATGATAGGTGATTGCTTCAACCAGAGATTTTGAGTCTATCCAAGTTTAAGTCCATTCAAATTGTGCTCACTTCACTCTGTATCAGTTCATACAAATCTTCCCAGGTTTCTCTGAATCTAACCCTTTCATCATTTTATAACACAACAGTATTTCACTGCATTCATATGCCATAATTTGATAAGCCAAAGGATGAGCACTCTCTCTCTAAATTTCCAGTTCTTTACCATTACAAAAAGAACTGCTGCAATTATTTTTATACATATGGGTCCTTTTCCTCCTTCTTTAATCTCTTTGAGGGTATTGGCCTATTAGAGATATCACAGTAACAAAAACTTATCACTGACTTTCCTACGTGTTACTGTCTCATCTCTCCCTAACCTGTCTGAGTCTCTTTGTTTCAGTCATTCTCCATATTTGGAATCTGTTCTCCCTTTGGCCTTTTCATATCCTCATCTGATGAAGCTTTTCCCTTCCCTCAATGGTTCCTCCTCCAGGAAGCTGTCTGTGATACCCCCTTCCTTCCAGATAAAAGAGATCTCTTCCTCCTAACATTTCTCAAAGTATTTTCTGTGGCCCCTTCCTTTGTTAATGTCATTGTCCTCTATATCATGGTTATTCCTATAAATATCTACCCTACACATGAAACCAGAGGCTCTTTGAGAACAGGGATTATATCATACATATCTTTATATCATGAACACTGTCCATATAAATAGGCATTTAATCAATCTTTGTTAAACTCAGTCTGTCTTTTACATTAAAAAAAATTGAGAAGCAAAGAGAAATTTAAGTAATTTGTCAGTGTTTGCATAACTACAACTAGCAAATTTTTGAGTCAGGTCTCAAATAGGAGTAGCCTACACAGAGCCAGAAAGACCTGAGTTCAAATGTGATCTCAAACACTTACTAGCTCTGTGACCCTGGGCAAGTCATTTAGCTTCTGTTTGCTTCAGTTTTCTTATCTGTAAAATGAGGATAATGATAGCACCTACCTACCAGAGTTGTTACGAGGATCAAATGAGATAGTAATTGGAAATTGCTTAGCACAGTGCCTGACACATAGTAAGCACTATTCATCATCACTGTTATCAAACTTAGGTTTTCTGATTCCAAGTTTACTGCTCTCCCCACTAAATACTGCCTCTTAGAGAAAATCCAGTCCATACTCCCCATTTTACAGATGGGGAGACTAAATGGGAGAAGCAATGCGCCCAAATTCAAGTCATCATCTCAGAATTCTTCATTTTCTCTTATATGAATCAGTCACACTGCAATTTCAACTAAGGTTTCAGTCCTTTCTCCACTGTCCACTTAAAAGTCCAAATCTACAGTAAATCAACTTTGAAATTCTGACACCACAAATATTTTCATTTTAAAAACTGAAGGAAATATTGTCTTTATTTTATCTGTTCTCTCATAGGCATATCCAATAAAGGAGACAAGACAGTGTTCAAATCACCTGTGACAGATTTTTGGGCAGAATAAGCAATTTTAGTTCTTGGTAGCTAAGGTGGTTGGACTTATAGTCAGGAATTCCTGAGTTTAAATCCTGCCTCAGATACTTACTTAACCTGTTTCAGATTTAGTTACACTATTTGTAAAATGGAACTAATGATAGTATCTACTTCACAGCATTGTTGTAAGGATCAAATGAGGAAACACACATAAAGTACTTCGCAAACTTAAAAATGCTATGTAAATACCAGTTCTAATGATTTTAACTAATAATACCACCCATCTCACAAGGTTGTTGTAAGGATCAAAGAACACAGCCTGCAAAGAGCTTTGCACATTTTAAAACTCTACATTAATGCACACTTATTATTAGGTTCTGATTAACTCTAAGCTTCGCTCACTTATTGAATTATTTTAGTGTTTTGTGTGAGTTTAAAAATCATGTAAGAAAGATGAAAAATGCTTTAATCCACAGGCCTTAATGTATGGGAGGAATAAGACAACTCTTATAAACAGACTTCTCAAGACACTTAGGATACCTACACAGAATCAGAGTATGACTATTTTTTCTGCTTGGTCTCCAATTCAGGAAATCTTCTGGTTTTTTGTATAATCAGATGGTTTCTAAAAGCCACCCATGTTATTAAAACTGCTTGCAGCGTGTAGGTGGGATTCTTTTTTGAGTTATACTCTTTTCATCTTCCCCAATTACCACCATCAAGCATGTGCATGTAAGGAATATATTCAAGTTGCTTTCTGTGGAACGCAAAAGTGCCTAGGAAAAAAGAAAAGTTCCACTCATCTTAGTCTCTACAACAGACCTTAAAATACTAGTTTAGGCTGTATCAAAATACAAGGTGTAGGCTGTAAACATAGGATACAAGTTGCTATTGACCTTGGTGTATTAAAAAGCATGCCATCATCAGTCTACTCTAAAGTTTACAGAAGCTGAAGGACAAATATACCAGGTTCAAGAACCCAAATCAAATCTCTAGCTCTGCATATGCTACACTAGGGACAATTTCCCTTCCATTCCTTCTTCACCCCAAAATTCTGCCTCCCCCAAGTTTCTTTCATTTTCTCCTGCACAATGGACTGTGTAAATGTCCATTACACACCTGATACACTACACACCTGATAGTAGAAAGTACTGTAGTGTGTTCTTACTGGTCCATTCATTCATTTGGAAATCCATACATATTTTCATGCAATAGATATTAATTAAGTGGTACAGTACTGTAGGAAAAGTATTGTGCTAGTAATTAAGGGAGATGCAAAATTGGTATAAGAAGCAGAGTTTCTGTCCTCATAGCTTTATAATCTAATAGAGGCAAATACATTACAATATTACACAACATCACACATCCCATGATAAGATAAAGAAACCAAGTATTTTTTCAAGTCTAGGGAAGAAATGTGTTACTACAAGGCAATGGATGGGAGACTCATAGACAGTTTCAGGGAGGTGGTGGTATTTGGATTGAGTATTAAAAGATGGATAAGAAACAGTGCTGAAGAGGGAGAGAGGTTGTGGCAGAGGGGGAGGAAGAGAAAGGAGGATGGAATGAGCTAGAGACAAAGAGAGATAGACTGACACCTTGCACTCTGCCATGTTACCAAAAATGGAAACCCACATGATCTTTAGCATCACCAAGTTTAAAATGTCTACCCTTGGTAAGTAGGCTTTTATCCAGAATGGCAAAGGAACTTTATTCTTGACCTGACATGATAAAAATACGCTCATCCTGCTTTGTAGATCTCAGATTCTGGTTACCACGGTCAGTCTAAAAAAAGGTCTGATGCGTCCTGTTTTCATTGGAAAGCCTAGGACCAATGCACTGGGGAGGCTCTCAGTGGATAATCTGCCCTGCATATGAACTGGCAAAGATTCCATAAGTCCCTGGTGATCAAGCTGGCAGCCATCCAGAAAGACTTTCAAGGCATAAGACAGAATATCAAATGGGAAATTCTTATAAGAACACCAAAAAGAAAAAAAAATATGAGGTATCCTTAAATTGTTAGGTAATTTAAGTACTAACGCAAGTGTAGAGAGGAATATAAGGAAGAAATTCACAAATTCTCATCAGCCATTCTGCTTTAAAAGTCTCAGCATGCACAATATTCAATGAAAGAGCTCTCTATCACAGACTGAAACATTCATGTCTGCTGCTCTTACAGACAACTTGTATATTATTTTTTAAATGTCAAATAAATAGTCTATCTTGGTCTATTATTTTTCCTTCCACCTCTTAGGAATTGCAAAGGTATAATTTTTTTTTTTTTACCATGTGCTCCTTAAAACAATGGTTCGGTAGCTTTAAGGAGCCTTAATGAATATTTGTTGCCTGATTTACATTTTCCTCTTACATTAATGTAATACTTCTACACATTTTCTTTTAAACTCATATGTACTGAACATTTTACTTTTCAAATTTAAATGAATGTGTTTTAAATTTTGCTTAAATTTTGTTTAAAATGAACAGAAATGTGCCAAGCACTATACTTGGTGCAAAGTCTTTTTCATTCATTCAAATGGTTCCATCCTCACAAAGTGCCCCAATGCATTCCAAGAAACTAAGATGAGGTCCAAGGGTGGAGCTATCAGTGATTTACAAATTCTATACATTGAAGATGCTAAAATACTCCATAAATAATATTGAGTCAGCTGCAAGTCTAACAAGTGCCAACATCAAATTCTTCTCTGATTAACCTTCTCAAAAGAAAAACAAATTCAGCAGAACACAGGGAGTATTTGCCTAAATCTTGGTTCATTAGCAGCTAGGTGGCACAGTGGATAGGGCACCAGCCCTGGAATCAGGAGAATCTGAGTTTAAATCTGACCTCAGAAACTTACTAGCTGTGTGACTTTGGGCAAGTCACTTAATCTCCTCTGTCTCAATTCTTCAGCCATAAAATAAGCTGGAAAAGGAAATAGCAAACCACTCCAGTATCGTTGCCAAGAAAACCCCAAATGGGGTCATGAAGAATCAGACACAACTGAAATGACTGAAAAACAACAAAGTTGTAAAATAATAGAGCATCAGCCACTTTCAGTAATGTGATTATGAGTCCAGGTTCCTTTATTGGGGCAGAAATCCATCCGAAATCTACTTCTTTACAGAAAGATCTTAATTTTATAATTATGTGTGTATCTATATCTAAATCTATCTATCTATCTACACATATATCAAGAGAAAAAAGAAAAATCAGCATGATATGAAAGAAAGATGACAGCAAATGGAAAAATAGATAAATTTTCATGTCTAATTTGACAGGTTATGGCTCTCTTAGTAAGATAAATTAGCACATCTTGCCACGTCAGCCCTCTTCAAATTAATATCATAGTTGGCAGCCCTAAGAACACTATAGTGATAGCCACTTCCATATTATCACAATTACATATACAGCAAGTCCAGTGACAAATGATACAATGACATGCTTTAAAAATACATAGCAAAAGTCAATTACCATTTTCATGACAAGCTTGAATTTTTTAAGAGGAAACTATGATTGAATTAGGATTGGGGTTTTTTGAGAAAGTTTTCAATCAAAGGAAATAGCATTTTCACAAATATTAGTCACCTGGAACTATACATGGTCTCATGATGAAGACTTTGAAAGTCACTAAGTCAATCAGTTGATAATTAATAATATAATGCAGTATCTCCATGTTATATACTATCCTGTTACTTTAAATTAAGCCAGTATGATATATGCCCTATATGTACCACTGAATTCCCCCTAGGTCATTTAATAAAAGTATACTGGATACATATGATAAATTTTCAAGACATACACCTAAGAGAATATTTCTACATTAATTTCTAATGATAGAAAACCATCTACATTTCAAAGTAATTGTCTTGCTACACTGTCTACTGTATAACTCTACCTTCTTTTCTTGAAACCCTAACTTAAAAGACATTTCCCCAAAGAGCTCTACCTGACATATACATAAAATAACTTGAGAAAGATCATAAATTTTAACACAAGGCTCAAAAAGACACATTTCTAGTAGGAAATTTCACTTCTCATTTAAATATTCATTAAGGACTGTACTTAATAGAGCAAAGAACTGAGCTCTGTGTAGTATTCAAAGATAAATATGAAGCCATTTAGATTCCCTCTCCTTAAGCAGCTTGCTCTTTAACAGGGAAAACCTGACAAGCACAAATAAAAATAGAAGACAAAACAAAAGATGGTAAGAGTATGAAAATTTGTGGAAACGCTTTGTAAAAAAAAGAAGTGACCTGAGGAAGGAGAGAAGGAACCACAAGCACTTATTAAACTCCTACTATGATGCCAGGCAATATGTTAAGGACTTTACAAATATTTACTCATTTGATTCTCACAACAACCCTGGGTAGAAGGTACCATTATTATCCCCATTTTACAATTGAGGAAATTGAAGCAGACAGAGGTTAAATGACTTGTCCAGGAACAAACAACTAATAGCTATCTGAAGTTCATTTTGACCTCAGGTCTTCCACACTCCAGACACAGTTCTCTAACCACTGATTCATTTAACTGACTCAAGACGGTTTGAAGAACCAATATATTCCAAAGGGTATATTGACAGTACCATAGGATGACAGCTTTAGAACCAGAAGAGACCTTACAGATCACCTTTTTGAACCCTTTAATTTCAGTTGAGGAAACTGAGACCCAGAAAAATGAAATAACTTACCAAAATTCAAATAAAGTAAGTAGCAGAGTCAAAAGCAGTACTATTGTCATACTCTTCTACCTTTTGTAGAAACGGAGAAAAGGGATGAAATGAGGCTGATAGAGGCTAGGTGAGAGAAAAAAAGGCATGCCAAGGCACAGGAAACAAACAGTATGGGCATGATGTTGAGAGGTCAGTGTGACACAGTGGAAAGAGTAGAAGATTTGCAACTGGAACAACTTGTCTTTACATTTTACCTCTGTCTTTTATGAGTTATGTGACCATAAGCAAGTCATTTAACTGTCATGAGCCTCTGTTTTCTCATCTGTAAAATGGGGCTTATAATACTTGTCTTACTTTGCAAGGTTATCATTAGGAATTGTAAAATAAAATTCTATATACAGTAAATATAAAGTACTATCATTGGAACATATACTATGTACAGATGGCTAATGTGAGGCAAGGATGGAAAGGTAGACTAGAGTCAGATTGTGGAAGTGCTTGAATATTAGGCTAAGTAGTTGAACTTCATTTGTTAGATAATGAAGAGCCTCTATAGGTTTTTTAGGAAGAGAATTATGTGATCAAAGATATGCATAGGGAATAATACTCTATGGACCATCTGTAGTATAGATTGGAGCACAGACAAACCAAAGGCATGAGATGAATTTGGAACACTAGTACTATAGTCCATTGTGATGGTCCAATTATGTGGGCTGAACTAGCATGATACATCTGAGGGAAAAATGGAGAGAACCAATGGCAGAGATATTATGAGATGTAACTGGAAGAATTTGTTCAATGAATGGATTGGGGATGGGTAAGGGGGGAAGTATCTGAGGTTTTGATCAGTCATTGTGAGAACACTTGTTAACATTCATTGAAATATGGATGCCAGGAAGATAATGAAGAAAGATGAACTCACCTTTGGACATGAAGAACTTAAGTTGACCAAGTAACATCAAGGTTAAAATGTCCAGCAGGCAGTTGGAAATGTTAATGTAGCACTCAAGGCTGAACTGGAGCTATAGAAATGTGAGTTATTTACAGGTGATAGAAAAAGTCCTGGGAGTAGATGAGATGATTAAGAGATTGGGGGGGAGGGGGAAGAGAGCCAAAGATAGAATTGGGGGATAGCTTTATGAGGTAGGTGGAAGAAGAGCAAATGATTAGGATACAATGGAGTAAAATTAGTAAAAATTTCATCAAGTAATAAAAAAAATATAGCATTTCTTTTAAGGGGTTTGAATATAGGGGTGGTTAAGCCAATAGGAAAAATTTAACCAAAGAGACTATACTCTTATACACAAGAGAAGAAAGAATTCCTCTTTTTACAGCAATTTTCTTTGAATATAAGCAGTGTCCTTTTTATTACTGTAAGTTTTTCTAAGATAATTAGCCAATAAAAGCAAACTCAATTAGAAAGAACAATGTCACATTATCTTTTGACCTCCTCATGCTATGGTGAATTTAATGAGTATAGCACAATCTCTTTTGCATTTGAAGCAAAATTATCAAACTTACAATTATTTATGTAAACAATGCACCTTACTGCTAATCTAAGATGACAGGAAAAGTGCCTGAAGAGCAAAGACTAGTAACTCTGCCTCTACCAAAGTTTTAATCTCAAGATCAGAATTTTCTGATTGCATAAAATGGTTATTTAATGAAAAATTATTCTCACATTTTAGAGCTTTTAATGCACTCTAACCTTAAAAAACAAATTGAAGAAAAAATATGGCATAAAAAGGAACTTTAACTAAGTGTATCTTGTTCCCTGCACCAGCAGTTGCCAAGCCAGCAATTTCTCTCCATGAAGTGGTTCCTGAATATCCCTCAGTTACATTTCCATTTCCCCATTGCCGTCAGTAACATAAACATATGTTTTCATTTACTGCATTATGAGTATTCTCTAGACAGCCAGTCTGTTGAAAAGAAATTAATCCCAGCAGTGAGCTAAGATACTGAATTCTCAGCAGTTTCTTAAGAATTCATGTTAAGGCTATTTATGCTGAGATTGAATCTGAATATGTACCCAGCTGGCCATGGTAAATTATTACACATTTTGCGTTCTGGCTTAAATCTCATTTAGAACATGGAACATGATTTTGAAAGGAATAAATTTCTTACTAAAAGCACCTCCCCAAATAAATGGATGAAATGTTCAGAACAACTTTCTGAAGTATGCAAAAAAGAAACCCCTTTTATAGTTAAGGGAAAATAAGACAGAGAAGTTAACAATTTGCCCAAGGTCATTCACATAATAAATGGAGCCCAAATTGGAAACTACATTTCTTGACTCCCAGAATCTCAAAGTTGGAATCCCTCCTATGACAGTCTAACACGCTGTCATTCAGTTTCTGATTCAAGACCACTGGTGATAGGGAGCTCAACTGCATCTTAAAACAGCTCATTATGCTTTTGGAGAGCTCTAATTGTTAGGAAACTTTTCCTTCCATGGAGCCAAAACCTGACTCTCCCTCTTCCCCCTGATAGCTTCTCAAATACTTGACAATAGCCATCATGCCTGTCCATTCTGCCATCTTCCCCTCCCTGCCCTTTCCCCGAATCTTCTCACCTTCCATTACTTCAACCTAGAGCTGATCAGACCATGTAACAGAACTAAGAGAACTTACTCACTTCCCACTAAATTTCAGGAAAATATATTTTCCAAATGCAGCTCCTCCATTATTCCATCTGCCAAATGCATGCAATATGTATTATGCAATATGCATAGTATCTATTACAAAGCTCTAATAAATGATGCCAACAGGCAAACTAGTACAAATATTCCCAATAAAAAAATCCCATGGTTGGTCACCAGGCAATTTATTATGTTTCAAATTGTTTTAAAATCTCTGTTTTAAATTCTCAAAGACTCTAAATTAAAATATTTTTTCTAGCTGAATAATAAAGTTATACAGAATTGCTTTTATTATATCCCAAACAAACTTGCAGTTATTAATTTATCATACTCTATCCTTACTATATTAGTGCACTGGAAGTTTCCTTTTCTCTTGGAAAGAAGTTGATTTTGCTTTCATAAAAGCTACTTAAAATTGCAGTGGAAGATGCCTGCCAAAACTGAGTTTTAAGAGCTGCTCTATTTTAGTTCCAAATCACATAAAAGTGTTCCTTTAAAAAAATAACTTACTGTGATAATATGGGGGTATGCTATAATTACTTGTTCTCCTGAAGTCTAAGTTATTGCTAGGGCCCATTAAATTTTTTTAGTGCTTTTTAGTGGGATATTGTAGTTTTCCTTAAATATCTTTGCAGAATAATTCACCTACATATACAACCAAGGACACATAAATTTGATGCCTGCATACAAAAGCAAAGTCCAGTATAGATTGATAGTTAAAATTTCAATCAGTATCATCAAAAGCATATTAAATATAGCAAATGCATGCTATCTTCAGAGAACTTACACTAGTTTCTCATGAATAGGGAAATCTTAAAATACTACTCTGCACAGATGAAAAAGACACCTCTTCCCATTTTCTGCCTATAGGCCCATAACTGGCCAATTAGGATTGGCCCATATATAAATAAATATGAATATACAGATAGGATTAAGTAACAGGCCTGTGATTTTGCAAAAAATTCTACCAACTTGTGTCAGCACATTCTACACAACTTATAGTCCTAGAAAGTTTAGAATACTAAAGAAGTTAAGTAACTTACCCAGGGTCACATAGCCAGCATGGGTCAAGAGGTAACACTTAAACTGAGGTCTTCCTGGTTGTAAGGCCTGCTCTCTCTATCCATTACTAATGATAAAAATGCAGTAAGTTAATTAGTCCCTTCTCTCAAAGAGCATGGGAGAAGAAGCAACATGTAAATATGCATACAAACAAGATAAACACAAAATACTTTTGGAGCAACTGGGAAAGGAAGGGATCAGGAAAGGCCTCATGGGAAAAGTGGGGCTAATCTCAGTGTTAGACTAATTCTACTTCATGAAGACCAACCTACATTAAAATACCAAGAGGATCATCACCAAATGTTGGCCACTAGATGATGAATCATTTGGTGTTAGCCAGCCATGAAAGACAAAAAAAATGGCCTCCTTCAATTTCACAAGGATGATAATGATGTTGCAGAAAAGAAGACAAGAGATGAGTGCTAAGAATGACAGCTTTTATGTGCTGTATAAAAATTCACTCAAATGACTATTTTTGCTTGTGTTATGTTTTGTTGAGGTGTGGTTTTTCTCATGGTTTCTCCGATTTGTTTTAATTCTTCTACACAACATGACTAATGTGAAAATGTGTTTAATAAGAATGTATGTGTAGAACCCATATAAGATTGTATGTCTTCTTGAGGAGGGAGGGGAGAAGAAGTGGGAGAAAAATTAAGACATAATGGAAAGGACTGTTGAAAACTGAAAACACAAATTAATTAAATTTTTTTTTAATCTACTGAAATTTAAGTACTCTAAACGTGAAATCTTTATCCAATGACCAATGAATACTAATAGAAAAACTGAACTGCATCGATACTGATATACCAGATTGGGGGGTTGGTAAATTACAGCTCCCTATCATGAGCTAGGAATGGTTTTTATACTTTTTTTTAGATGTAATTTGAATTAAATACAGAGAAAAGTGTAAAAACTATTCTTACCTCACAGTTTGCCAGCCTCTGTATTAGATTAAAACCAAAGGGTAAAATGAAGTCGTAGTTAAATAAAACTATGGCTCCTAGGTTACCACTGGAAAGTAAAAGGAGTTGGCAAAGTTGGTTTCAACATGTTCAAACATTCCAAAGGGCACTTGTCCATCTTATTGCAGAACATAAGCAAACAGTGGAACATGAAACTAATTAATTAGCAAGCATTTATTAAGCACATACTATATTTATGAGTCAGGCACTGTGCTAAACACTACTTTGAAACCAAAATCTGTTGTAAAAGAGATGAAGAAAGTCAATTCAGAACCAGTTCCTCCAAACCAAACAAATGAGCACTTGGATACCTGATGACTTCAGTGTACAGGTAGGCACAGGACAGTGAAAGATATGGGAAACTAAGATTCAAGTTCAAGAGATAAAAGATGCCAAAGATTTGTAGCAGAGTACCTAGAAACTTCATCCCTAAACTGATGCTTAATTTTAAGCTATCAAAAGGAGATTGCTGAGCTTACACTGTCTCTCACACACCAATTAGAGCACATAACACTATATTTGAAAATGGGAAGGTATGTGTAATGTGTTTTGTTCTTGCTAGAATTCTTTTTTTTAAGCTTGTCTGCACACTGTCAATGAGAAAACTATACTATTTCACATTTCCTTCTGCCTTTCTTCTTTGATAATTCCTAGAGGCATATGCTTAGTAACAGGACCTGTGTGATCTTGATTTCTTGGAAGTGCATCTGGTTCTGTTCATGCCTCACACTGAGATGCATCTCCCTATGGCATCAATCATCTCAACAGCCAAACAATTTAACGTGTCATCTGCAAAAGACTGTAACTTTTGTGGAGAACATGAGGAAAGTTAAGATTTATGCTAACACCGCTAAAATGACTCCCTGAAACCATAAAGGAAAAGTGAAACAATGACTAGGTAAGAAGCTATTCTTAACATTGTCATCCGTCAGAAAGGGCTGCTGGTTCCTGGAAAACAAAGTTAACCTCCAGTAAAAAGAAATGAGTTACAAAATTCTGAGGTCCTTAGCTATGTCAAAAATAAGTGGTCCCAGACCCTTTAGAAATTTTTTTTTATTTTTGAAGAGAATACTTTGAATTATATAAGCATGTTTTTAAATCCATGTAGATACAAAGCTATACTACAGAGAAATTATGTAAATGAAACATTCACTTGGCTGTCGATATTCTAAGCAAGTTTCAAATGAACATTTTGTCACTGATTTCTAATTTGAAGAGATTAAATCACCATGTACATTGAAAATAACTATTTTGCCTCATACAAACTGGCTTAATTTAATGAAAGAAGTATAATGTTGGAAGTGTCTTTGTATATTACAATTATAACACTAGAATTTTAAATGCTTCCTTCATGGCTGTTAGGGAACTAAATACCTGGCTGTGATCTCAAATGGAAAAATCATAAGGATCCTTTTCATAACACAAAAAGAAAATAAAAGTTTGACTGATTTTATCATTCTTCCACAGATTTGTGATCCCATCCATGTGATTATGCCCCTCTATACCCACCAAAAGCAACATCTATCAATGTCTTCTTAGCCTGTGCTATCGTACGTGTTCATCTACAAATGCTCCATAGAAGACCTACTCATCACACTAAAAGCCATCCCCCTATGTTTTTTTTAAGATTCTACAGATTCCAATTCATATCTGGTATCCCTTATTCTTAATGCATAATCAGTCCACCTCATTCTCCAAGTATACATTTTTGGGAAGGTATCTTTTGTACCACTCCTTATACTTTCAATGTATCCCTCCACTGCTCATCAGATTATTTATAATATGGATTCTTGAGAGACTATGTGATTGATTCTGATTCAATGCTATAAAGAATCATTAGACAACATTGGGAGGGAATACAGTTTACTGAAAAGAGTCCCAGATATGAAGTTTAAGAACCTAGATTCAAATCTTATAGGTCATAAGCTTTTTGACCCTCCCTTTCTTCACATATAAAATAAAGGGTTGAACTGGATGTTCCTTCCTCAGACCTTATGATTAATTTTAGGAGGTAAATGAATAGTATACCAAGATTAGGGAAAATAATTTTACAAATGTTTATATCAGTTAATTTTGGGTATGAAAGAATGAATAATTGAAATATTTCTCTAAAATTTGTATTCTGTATATAGATATTAATATGAGATCTATCAGCTTACTTATGGATTTTTGCATTGATATTAACTATAACAAAATGGGACAAAATGAAAGAATGCTGTCTTCAGAGTATGGAAAGCTGGGTTCAAATCCCAGTTCTGCTGTGTGACCTTCAGCAAGCATTTGCTTAAGCCTAGAGATAACTCTACAAGGGGATGCAACAATGGACATGTTTAAATATTATTTTTTTGTATAAATGTTATGTGTTTATTGCCATAAGATTCCCCTCTTTCTGGCCCCTGAAAGTATTATTGTATTTTGGGATAAGTCATGTTGCATACGTTATTGTGAAAGCTCAAAACCCACTCAGGTGTAGAGCAAGAGGTGTGAAAGTGGATTTCCAATTCCCAAACACTATGCAGAGCTTAAGGAAAGTGCTCTAAGCTTTAATGTCTATGTAGGTGCTTAATTAGGGTAGCTAGGTGGCTCAGTGCATAGAATGTTGGTTGGGCCTGTAGTCAGAAGACTCACCTTCTCCAGTTCAAAGCTGGCCTCAGACTCTTATTAGCTGTGTGACCCTGCACAAATCATTTAGCATTGTTTGGCTCAGTTTCTTCATCTGTAAAAAGTGAGCTGGAGAAGGGAATGGCCAACCACTCCAGTATCTTTGCCAAGAAAACCCAAGTGGGATAAAAAAAGGTTAGATATTACTGAAACAACCAAACAACAACATGCCGTGATTGTCTACATGTCTTGTGGATGAAAAACTCATTACCCTTTAGCTATCCTGATTAATATGTTTGCTATCAAGAAAAAAAAGTTGCTCTTGGATTTGAGAGATACCCACAATCTGGCTTTGACATTCCCTAGCTGTGTGACCAGGGATATGTCATTCAATTTCTGAGCCCAGACTGCCTCATGTGCAAACGGGAATAATGAGACCTGTAGTACCTACTTCATTGTGTGTTGTAAGGATTGTACAAGACAATAGAAACAAAAGTCCAAGTGTCAGGTGTTACTATTTATCGATGCTGTTATCCTCTTCTGAACTTTGGTTAATCCTTGAATTAAAGATATAGTCAGACTGTCAAACTGTCTAAAGCTTTTGAGTTTGTTGACAACTGCCAAGGCTTGTATTCTGAGACTGCTAGTGGTACAGTAGACAAGAAATTGGACCTGGAGTCGGAAAGAACTGTCAGATACTTACTAGGTAACCCAGGGCAAGTCATTTAACCTCTGCCTCAGTTCCCTCAATGGTAAAAAGGGGATAATAATAGCACCTACCTTAAGGGGTCATCGTAAGAATCAAATGAGAGTATTCGTAAAAAGCACTTAGTGTAGTGTCTAGCACATAGAATATACTATATAAATATTTATCCCTTAAATTGTTTACATTTTGCAAAAGCCAAGGTTTAAACAAATTAATATTTCTAAATTCTTCAGGCAAGTGGCACCTAGTTCTCAAATATAATCTGTGATTTGTGTCCTAACTTACTTTAATCTTTCTCGATTTCTCAACTGGGGACCCATTTGTGATAGAAAATGCTGCTTTCTCCTTTTCATTCCCAGTCCCTTCAAGTGTTTGTGTGTGTGTCTACGAGAGCGAGAGAGACAGAGAGAGAGAGAGAGAGAGAGAGAGAGAGAGAGAGAGAGAGAGAGAGAGAGAGAGAGAGAGAGAGAGAGAGAGAGAGAGGGAGGGAGAGAGAGAGAAAGAGAAGCGGGTAGGAGGGGAAGTCCAGCATGAAGAAAGAGAGGAAAAAGAAAAAACAAGAGTGAGATCATGAGGGACAGAGATGGGGAAGGCAGGAAAGGAGGGAGACAGAGAGGATGTTGGCAGAGGAGACAAGGTGAGGAGAGAAGACGGGGAAAAAGAAAAGGGAAACACATATACCTTTCCTATTTCACATCAGTTCTGATAGGAATTTTATGGGAATCTAAATGAACCTATTAAATAGACGAAGCCTTTATGGACAAAACCTTAAGCATCTTTCCTCGGAACAAGGAGTGATATGACTGCTTAAAAACAAAAAAGCGAAAGCATTTTTATGCCCACAGTTATCTTGTCCAAGCCAGGACAACAGTCTCATCTTCAGTTCTGGGTGATTCTACTTAAGAGAGGCAAAGATCATCCACATCATATCCAAAACAAAGTTATCAAAATGGTAAATAAGGGTCTGGAATTCACATCATAGAACAGAACTAAAATCAAGCATTGTGAGCCATAAGTAAAGTTTTAAAATCATGCACTGCATAGAAATGGAAGACAGAGCAAGTCTGTCCTTCATAACTGTGGGACCAAGCACATGTTATTGCCTAACACATGCACTCAGCCTTCGATGGGATACATTATTTGACTAATTCACGAAGAATAAACCCATGTGCCATGAAAACAACATTTTCTAGCATTAAACGTTAATCAACAAATGCCCTTTACCCCTCTAACTTCACCACCTCTTTATGAGTTCTTAATCTGTTTCAAAAAATTCCTCTAGCTTTCTTCCATAGGCATAAACTGCAAAAATGAAACTTCAGAAAGAAACTAAGACAGTAGTTTGTTTCTACTGTCTTTATAGAAAAGAGATTGCCTACTTTAGCATATAAGGCAAACTAATTCTAAATTCCTTAATCAAAGTCAAATTCAAGATTGTATTTTCAGTTCTGCTTGATGGTATATGTGGGTGTATGTGTATATACAAAAAGAGAGACAAAGAAACACAGAAAGACAGAGTGTTGCCTTCTATATTTAATCAGAGAGAGTGTTCCCTTCTATATCTGATAATGAAATTACTGAGAATGATTTCTGTCTCTGTACAGAAATATTGCTGAAAAGCCAAAAATAAACTTTAACAGTCTTTTTCACATTTTACACACATAAACTCCCAAATAAAATAATAAATAATAAAATCAGAGAAAATAGAATAAATAATAAAATCAAAGACTTTTTAAAGATAGAAGGGACCTTAATGATAATCTAGTCAATTGTGCATTTTAAAGATGAAGAAACTGAGGCATAGAAAGGCTAAATGACTGAAAGTCACAAAATAAACAAGTATTAAGTCAGGACTTGAACTCTTCCAACACCCTTTCTACCATATCTGGATTTTCAACAGTGATCACTATTTGATACACCTCAAGTTACTGACAAAAATATGACTCTGTCCAGTGTGATGTCATTGTTCAAAAATGCACTGTTCTCTTCATGGTGCTTTCAGATGGGCTGTTGATTTCCAAGAGTGTCAATCTATGCCATATGCTTTTGAGGTCATGCTTCCAGTATCTTCGAAGTGTCTTCTTTCCAGCCCTTCATTCAGTCACCCCACTTTTTCTCAAGTGGATGTGCTTTGACATCCTGCTGTTATACATCTTCCACATGCTCAGTCCAGCAGGGCTGTGCTTCGGTAATCACAGTTATTATATGTGGTTGAACTGGCTCGGATTCAGAGCATCAATGGTGGTGACCTTGTCTATCATTTAATATAATGCATAGCTTCTTCATGATGCTAGAAGAAGAATTTTTAATATTAGAAGTGTTTTCCATAGCCAGTTCAAAGTCTCATGAGATGTAAAAAGGTAGGAACTACCTACCAGCCAGCTTGAAATAAGCCTCAAGCTTGATTTGATGATGTTACTACCTTGCTGTGGGACAGAGGAAGCCCCTGTCTAAAAGCAGAGAAATCACACATATAGATTAAAGGGGCCTGACCAAGTAGCTGGACTTATTTTTAACTTAATTAACAATTTATATTACATTTCAGCAGCAAAGTATATAAGCACAGGGACAAAGCATCTATTCATTAAGTAAATCCCTAAATGATATCACAGGGCTCAGACACCTGGTTAAAGTTAAACTTTTTGAAATGAATCCATCATAGTATTGTCCCAGTACTCAGAACTAAATATTCTAAGCTTTAAAAAAAAAAAGCAACACCCCCTCCTAAAAATAAACAAAACTAAAAAACCAACATCTGTTAATGTGAAAAGGAAAGACTACAAATATCAATAAATACTATTAAAATTAAAATCTCATCAAAATGTTTGTGGTTAGTCTTCCCAAGTCACACAATATAAGAAGAGCACATTAAAAAAAAAAAGAAAAGAAAAACTAAGAAAGGTCAAACATCAGAAAAGGCTTTTTTGACATGAACCCAGAAGTTGAAATCTGTTAAGGATATGCAACTAATACTTTGAAGCAATAAAATTTAAAATTTGAAATATTTGCTACTCTAAACAGTTTGGGCTTGTTTATGCATCCTCCCTGCAGCAGAGAGCTAGAGTGAATAAGAAATAACTGAGTTTGTGTTCCAGCAAATAGTAAATGACCTTCATGTTACCCGGGGAAAAAATGCACTTATCTCTTGCTCTCAATTAGAGAAGTTTTCACTCTATTACTTAAGTGCTGTATCATTCTGTCAGAAATATTCACTCAAACACAGCAGCTGAAGGCCTGTCTTATCAACAAAATTAATTACTGTCATATAAACAACTTAGAAATTCTTATCAAAAAGTCATGAAGGCAATCATAAATTAAGCAATATAGATATTCAGATGTTAGTTGTCTCTTCAATATTCCATGAGTCACACTCCTTTCTAATGGTTTCAGCTGAAAAATATATGAGAAAATCACTGCAGATAGCACAGGGCACTGGTAGGTGGTAAATGAGGTTTTCCTTCTAAATTTTTTTTTAAAAAAAACACAAATTCTTATAAATTAGACCTCAGTGATGAACACTTGAAAAATAAATGAATAAAACTATGACATAAGCTGGGTTTAGAGAGAGAAATGAGAAGGGAATAAGAACTGTCTCAATTTTAAGACCTAGCAATAAATGTGATCCTTCTCCCTTTTTTCTCTTCAAGTCAATCTAGGGCTGGAATGAAGAAATCAACCAGTATCTAGCTTCTAACATCCCAGAGCAGAAAAGCTATTGTCCTCTTTTCTAAAAGGTGACAGTTTGATATGTGTCTTTTTGAACAAAGTAGTAATTGAACTGCCACCATACAGAACAGATTCAGTTACATATGTAACAATGCTTTCTACTTTTCCTCACCTCACCAAGGTATCCAGAAACAGGGCCTTCTTCTGTATTAAATAAGCAGAACAACAACAAACTCAAAAAACCCCAATAAGCTGAGACCAGACAAAACACAGGTATACAAAACCATGATCAGGAAGACTCAAGTCTTGAACTCTTTGAGTCAGGGAATCTATCAGCTTAACAACATTCAAAGACGTCAATAATACCCAGGTTTGTACCCGCAGGGGGACATTGAGGAACACTGCCCCATTTGGGGATACCTGGCCTTAAAATCATCAGCTGTAGAATGGGTTATTGAAGCAAGTGCTTTGTAAATCACAGAGACCATGTAAATAGTGGTAGGAGGAGGAAGAGGAGGAGGAGAGGAAGAAGAAGAGAGAGAGGGAGAGGAAGAGGAGGAAAAGGAGAAGAAAAAGAAGAAGCGCTCATCTTCACTTAATAAATGCCACTCCTTTCCCCTTTGAGTATATAAAGACAGGTTGGTCAAGCCCATCACCTCCTGGAACCTACACTTCCTTTGTGGCCAACAGCAGATTCTTTCCAGTCCATTTTGAAATCACTCCCCTATCGGAACTCTTGCTAAATTATTCCTTTGATTCTGAGAAGCAATGCTAGCACTCAGCTCATTTGCTGAGTAGAGATGATAAAGTCCAGTACTCAATAAAGACTCATATCTTTCTTACCTTATGTTATCAGTTCTGCTCACTTTACTATGTTATCTCTGTTTGGAGATTCATAATAAAATTGCTCCCTTCTCCCCTTGATCAGGAGAATGACTTCTCGAGAATTGTATTACCATAAGCTCAAAATTCAAAACAAACAATTCAAACATTAAGCAATAGCAGTCCGTTTCTGTTAGCAAAAAGAGAATAGTCATTTTGTGACAACCATCAAACCTGACTTACCAAGAATTAATTTGTCAAAATAAGAAAACCACAAGGTAAATATCCAATTTGAGAGCAGCTAAGAAGCCAATCAGCTTTCTCATTGTGTCCAAGTCTTCAATTCTATCCCAGTAAAGCAACAGATGTTAGGTAGGAATAGAACTCTTTCCCTCAAAATTATAAAAGGTGATGAATTTGAAGATTCCTTCTTACCTTGAAGGATTCCTCCATCCCTTCTACCCCTTCCCTCCTCTTGCTGATCAATTCCTCCCAGAACCATTTTAAGAAAGGGCTCAGAGCAGCTATGTTCACTCCTTAATTCCTCTCTGGGCTCTGACTCCAACTCTCTGGACCTTTTCCTTTACCATGTCCCAACTGATTTTTCACTATGGAAGATATATCCAACCCTGGGAGTCACTTATTCTAACTGGTCAGTTCTTCCCAAGGATCCAGGTCAGGCATGTTCACTTCATACTACAATTCTCATCTTTAATATTAAGGAACAGGACTAGGTGACCTCCAAAGGTCCTTTAACTTTTCCATTTATAACACCATGTTACCTACATGAACACCATGTTAACTACAATAGATGTTCATGACTTTCCCGTTTTCCTCTATTACTGAAGCAAGTTCTCTCCATGGCTCTGTTTTCTTCTCTATTTACAAAGTATATAACAGAACTTGTATTACCTATTTTAAAGAGCTGTTTTAATAAAGTGGCTCTCCATTCCTTAAAGCATGATATAAATGAGTTGTATTTAGAAGCAGAATAAGTATTTGATATTTGAAAATGATTTTACTAGAAAAACTAATTTGGTAAGTAATTGTACCCAAATCAAAGACTGTGCACAATTCCTTTTTAAAAGAAATAAACATACAATAACTAGTAAGATGATTTTATTTTTAAAACTTTCTCAATATAGGTGGGGGAAAAACACCCACTAAAACCTCATAATACTCACAAGATGAAATTCCAAATTGTAATTAAATCAAAGTGGAAGTCTAACTAATTTTATTACAGTCCAAAATTTCCTACAGAGAATTGATAATCAATACTACTTTGAACTTTACCAGGGGTGGGGTGAGGAATTTAAGAATTTCAAGAGTATGCTACTGAAAAGTGTGTTTTTTAGTAATATTTAGTCATTTGCCTATACATGACAGTATATCTTAAAGGAGTTTTTTTTTTTTAAAGTCATGTTGAAATTCAATAGCATCTCTCTCTACAATATAAACAACAAAAAATGGAATCCTCTCAGGGTTCAGTAATGAAAATTAAAAATTATCTATTAATGTTCAATAATCAACATTCTACCAAGTAAAAGAACAAAGTAAATTCACAAGTATAGTATAAACACAAAGATTTTTTTTTTATCTTGTCACTGAGTGAAATTGACACTAATAGACATTATGCTACCCGCTTCTCATCCCTCTAGAACTGAATAACAAATTGGGAATGTCAAATACTACTTCAACAGGCACACTGAATTTTAGTTTATCTGAGGCCCCCCCAAAAAAATTCTTTTGAAAAGGGCACTCTGAACCCACAACTAAAGGGAATCAGTATACTAGAATGATTCCCAACCTTCTTCTTCTAGATATTTGTTTTTAAGAAAATATTTTAAGAGAAGTTTACTATCCACCATCTCTGGGAGACAGGGGAGGAAGAAAAAGAATCCTAGTCCTTACAAGGACTAAAACTTCGGTATAACATATAATAAATGGCGTCCCCAATGCAACATGAATTTTAGGAGCTGAAACTGAAACATAAATGTTAAAAATGAGTGATAAAAGTTTATTTGTCTTTTCCTGAGTTAAATTTCCATGGTATAATCTTTTCCTTCCGGCAATATTCTTCATCCTAACAAAAGAACTACAATTTTGGTTTTTTCATTAATGAAGATCATGTGAATAATGAAGGTATAGGAAGGTATGTGTTTATGTGCACAATTCTAAATTTTCTTCAAAAGCCAATGTCTATATAATTGAAAATCTTTCAAATACTCTCCAAAATTTTATTATATTTCTCAAAAAAAGAAGAGCAAAATATCATAAATTTTCCTTCAGATTCTAGTACTGATTTAGTGCAACCTTTATAAGAAGCCTACTTTCTAATGATAATTAGAGGTTGTTCATACTGTGAAATAGGATTTTTAAAATAGCCATTCTTGCACCCTGGGAAAGAAAAATGAATACCTCTGCTCCTGTTTAATATGAAAAGAGATCACAAATAGAGGATTCAAGTTCAAAATTCAGCAGGAAACAGATCTATTTCTAATTTGTCTTGATACCATTGGACAATGCAAGAAGAACCTTTGGGAAGTACAGAAGGATCTGTGACTCTTTCTACATAGTGGACTCTCAACGTAGGAACTCCTTGGACAAGTGTAGATCTTAACCACCCCCACAGCTACTCTTCTATACTTTTGAAGGTAAGTCCTAGGCAGTTTCCCAAGGCCAACATCACAAAGTTTGTAAGTACTGGAGACAGGGGATTTGATTTCAGATCTAGCATTCTATCCATTTCACTACAATGCCTTTATTTTTAAAGTCCCTTAAAAAAAAAGTTAGTGCCAGCAGGGAGAGAAACCACTGTAGAAATGATATGCAACTGCAAGCTTTCTTCACATTTCTAGAATGGTCCATCTAAAATGGACTTTATTTAATGCACTCTCACTTTAAATGGAACTTGTCAATGAACTATCTATTGCTACAATATCCTAAGTTTTAAAGTCAAAATAAAACCTACTGTATACAGGGCTTATATGTTCCAAAGCTTATATAGGTTAAGCTATAGAGTACAAAATTGCTTCAGGTACACATTGGTATAAATGACTCCTAAGGTCCCTTCCAAATCAGATGGGATTCTATAAAACACATCAAGCATCTACAACTTATGTCCATCAGTCAATAAAGCATTCATTGAACACTTACTATGTGCCAACCACTGTGTTAAATGATGGGGATATAAAACAGGGGAAAAATAACAGTTCCTATTCTCAAGGAATTCAAAGTCTAATAAGCAGACCCCATACAAATAACTATGTATGAACAATCTATACAATGTTGGGGACAGTTTTAGAAGGAAGATGCTAGTATTAAGTAAGACAAGGAAAGATTTCTTACAGAAACCTTTAGGTCAGACCTGAATGAAATCAAGCAAGCTAGGAGGTAGAGATGGGAAGGGAGAGGCTTCCAGGCTTGGGGGGCAGACAGTGAAATTGCATGAAGTTGGAAGATAGAGTGTCTTGGAATAGCTTATGTTGCATCAACTTCATTTCAAAGAACATATTGTATTTTGTCTTCAATGACAACTTGTAATAGGATCCTCCTCAATAACTTATCTAGTCAATTTCATTTTTTTCTTATTCCTAGCTTACATCCTTCCATTTCTCTCAAGGTAATTTTATCTGCTTATCATACTTGCTTATTTCTGCCATTCCCTACATCTAGCAATTATCCCAATCATAACCATCACGTGCCTTCAAGTCTTACTCAAAACTTATCCAATGTGGGAAACCTTTGTTGACTCTAAACCCTCAATCTAATTTCAGAATTTATGGGTTTAGTTTTCATTGCTGCCATCAGTTAGTCTTACAAACGTTACACTAAAGTTCTTGTTCTCTGTCTCTGTCTCTCTCTCTGTCACTGTGTGTCTCCCTCTGTCTCTGTCTCTTTCTCTGTCTCTCTCCCCCTCTTCCCATTGCTCCCCCCCAACACTTTCAACCTCCTTGCCTTTTAAGGACAAAAGACCATGACTCCTATTTCTTTTGTACTCATAAAATCAGGATGTCAGAACATGAAGAGGTCTTAGAAATCATCCAGTCAACACTATCATTTTGAAAATAAGAAAGCTAGACTCTCTTCAAAACACTGTATTTGGTACAGAAGTCAGTAACTAAAAATATACTTGAACTAATAAATATGTGTAAGGTTTTAAAAAAGCCAAAATGGAATGCTTAGTGGTCATTCCAGGTTTGTCAGATATTATGCAATCTTTCAACCTGCCACCACATACAAAATTTTCTACTATTTTTATTATTGTTATCTCCCTAGGCCATTAATAATTTAAATTTTTTTCTAATTATGAAGCATTTCCCCCCCCCTTAACTTTCCCCTAAAACTGGAAAAAATAAAAAAGAGAATCAATATCCTTGTTTAAAAAAATATGCGTAGTCAAGCAAAACAAATTCCCACAATGTCACATATCTTTCTCTTATTTTAATGAGTCTTTAAAGATTACCATTAATACTATGGATGATATCGATAGGACTTGTTGGTCTTTCATTATTTAAAAAGTCTTTAGAAACTCTAGTAATATTCTCCTCATGTTGAGCAGTGAAATGAACCTATTTTCTTTGAGGAAGCAACATAACCAGAATAGAATTTTTCTCCATGTATCCTTCCTTTTAGACTAGTTCACTAAATACTTTCATGAAATTCTGCCTGTCCTCCTAACCCAAGTCTTAACCTAACCAAAATTCTGTCTGTTCTTCTAAAATTCCACTCTGGCCTTAAAAAGAGTTAACAATAAATAAAAATTCTAAACAATGATCGCTAACTAAAATTGGGATTAAAAAGCCATAATTTTGCTAATTTGCAAGCTAAGAAAGTACAGAACTAGTCAGATCCCTTTTAAAACTCTTCTCACAAAAACATTTCTATCATGTTCTTCTTTTAATACACAGCACAGAAAAATGAGAGAAAAAAATCTTATCCAGTGCAAAATGAGCTAACATTCACTTTAGTCACTCCAAAGTCACACTAGAGTTTCCAGTGGTTTTACTTAAATTATACTTTAACCACCAAAGGAATATTAACTTCCTATTAGCTGAATGTTGACACTTCCTTCATACATATATGGAGAACAGATACTGGCTTACTTTATACCTTTGTGATATTAATTATAATACTCAAATACACACACGCACAATTTTATTGATTTGGGAATTTACTCCAACAATGCGCATCACAGACCATCCACACCTGCCTATTCTAAATGACCATTTAGACCAACATCTAAAATGATGTTCAAAAAGTTCATCACAAGGAGTCCACTCAACCTAAAGGAAGCTTTTCTTACTTCTTCCTAATATGGTGAAATTACTAATGGAGCCTTCTGGCTACCCCCCTGACATTCCCCATTCCTGCCTTATGACCAATGTAGATTCTTTTCCTATCATATAGTTTCTTAATGATATTCATATTTGTTCTCCAAAGTTCTTTATTAGTTATATGTCAAAATTTGCTCGCACCCACCATTGTGTCTGTTAATTGTCCTCTGTGTGATATTCATTTTTAGTTTTTCAGAGGCAGATATATTCTATCTCTCCATTTTAGACTATTGAAATATTTAAAAGATGGGTCTTTACTTTCACAGGAAATTTAGAGTTTTCAGGAAAGTAACTTGACAATTTCGCAAAAGCAATCAGCATGTTCTTCTCCTCCCAACTCTGGACCTTTTTTCCTCGTCTATCTGTACTGTTTGTCCTAGATATACATATTATTGGACAAGCTCTACAGGATGTCTACTCAAATGCAAGTTGAAACCTGGACAATAGATATTCTTCATCCACTTTGTGTGGATAAACATGTCAAAGTCCTCTGAATAATTAAAGAACACTTTTAAGGGGGGTCTATAGTGTTTTGGAGCTTAAAATCATCACAAATCATCCACAAACAGTACAGTGGCATCAGGTTCAAACAGAGATCTCTGCAGGCTGCATTTTGACTTAGAAAGCTACAAATTAACATTACCTATGTTGCAGTGCACTTTTATTTATTGAGCTAAACACTTTTCAATTATGTTTTAATCTGGTTTGGGATACATTTTGTCCCAGTTTGACATCTCTGATGTAGAGAACCTTCCTATCCACATAGAATCCCTTCTTGACCTGAATTCTTCACTCTGTCTCCTCTAGTACAATATCTAATAACTTCTGTGAGCGTGTCTCCATGTTTTATGCATCATTTCTCTTGCTTTAATTACAGAATCTCTGAAGAGAGAGAGCAATTTCTGTTGTTACATCATTCACTTGACTTATTTTGATATATGGATGGGAGATACCTTGTTGGAAAAGTGCCTATAATATGACATTTACTAAATTAAGTTAAATTTTCATAATCAACCAATAGTAATTCACTGTGCTAGATACTAGAGAAATAAAATAGTCTCTGCACCCAAGAAATAAACCAACAACACTTCCCACACACAGACACACACACACACACACACACACACACACACACACACAAATTTAGAGCTGGAAAGAACCTCAGAGGGCACTTAGTCAAACATTCTCATTTTACAAATGAGGAATCTAAGGACCCAAAGGTGGCTTATATCAGGAGTAAGGACCAGAATGAAGATGCTAACCCAGACCTTCTAAAAACAAATCCAGTGTTCTTCACATCACAGTGATTCCCTATAATACTTGTCCTCTAAGAAGCTACATCTTAAAAAGAATCACATCAACGATAAATTGCAAAAAAAAAAAAAAAAAAAAAAAGGAAGTATCACTTTGGGAGAACTAAAGATAAAAGAATAACTATTAGTACCAACAACTTGAATGGTAGTAGAAATCCTTAAAATTGCAAATGAAGGAGGGAAAATTTATCTGAGTAAATTACATTGAGGAGCAGCTAGGCAGTGCAGTGAATACAGTACCAGCCCTGGAGTCAGGAAGATATGAGTTCAAATCCAATCTCAGATACTTACTAGCTGTGTGACCCTGGGCAAGGCACTTAAAAAAATTGCCTTTAAAAAATTACACTGAAATACCTTCTATAATTTATTACAGAGAAACTTAAGAACTTAGTTAATGTACCAAACCAACCAAAACAAGGATACTCTTAGACACATGAAAATTATGTATTGGGAAATTCAGAAGAGGCAACTTCCCTAACATATTACATTGCTGTGTACTAATTTCATAATGCCTAGGTAAAGTGCCAGAGTAGAATCACTACAGCCTACAACTGAATTCTGGCAATGATCAATGAACAGAGAATAAAAGCAATCTAAAAAATTCTGGGCTAAGAATCTTGAGATCCAAGTTTTTATCCTGTTCTCTCCAAAAGGCTTTGGAGTTTTTAGGGAAATTCCTCAGTATCTCGAGTTCCGCAGCCATCACAGGGAGGAACGCAAAACATAGTTTTATGAAAGTAGAGCAATATCTAAGTTAGAATTATTCCTCTGCCACTAACTTTTGTGTGACTGTGATCAAGTCACTTCAACCCTCCAATTTTTTCATTGTAAAGGCATTCCACTAGTTCAGAAGTTCTTTTTAAAAATTACTTTGGTGGAAATAGAGATTAAGCAACTTGCCCATGGTCACACAACTAGTGTCTGAGATCAAATTTGAACTCAGGACTTCCTGACTCCAGGGCCAGTGCTTTATTCACTGCCCCAAGTTCAGAAGTTCTTCACCTAAGGATCCATGGATGGATTTCAGTTAGTCTATGAACTTGGATGAGGGGAAAAATTATGTGTATACACATACATACACCCCTACATATGCATATATTTATATATAAAATACTTCATTTTAATATGATTGAAATTATATTTTTAAATTCTTAATATATTATCTTATGCTTACAAAAACATAATTCTGAGAAAGAACCTAGGTCCATAGGCCCTCACCAGACTTCCAGGAGTCCACGACACTTGAAAGTTAAGAATCTCTACAGTAGGTGAGCACTAAGGTCCCTTGCAGTACTAACAGTCTTTAATTCCATCACCTAACCTTGTCTACTTGTCATTGTTGGTATAAAATCCCAAGGACATGAGTTATGACAAAAGTAATATAAAAAGTAAAAGTTCGGTATAAATACAAGATATTATGTCTGCCCACCCAGAGTAGCAAACCATGAAGCCTGAGCACAAATGGAGACTGATACTGTTATCAAATAAAACCTAAAGAAGTCGACTTGACACATACTTACTGCTATAAATAATCATTTTTGTACTGAATGATAATTAGGCAGAAATGGTAAATAGTTTGTGTAAATGACTAGAATTAGTAATAACTTTCACATCACCTAGTCAAAACACCATTGTTTTTCTCTCTTATTTATTAGCCCTCCAGAATTATTCTCAAAGCTGACATTCTGTGATTCTAGATATAGCTTCATTTTCTTTTCTCTCACAAACACACATCAGAAGTCAAAAGTATTAAATTTAAAGATTAAAATCCTAGATTCCTGCTCCCCATCAATCAAGAGCCCCCTTCCTAGCACTCAGCACAGTGTCACCCCAGCAGTCAATAAGTGCTTACTGCTGACCTGTTGAATTGACTTATTCCCTTTCATTCAACGCTTTTCTCCTCCACAATAACATAGTTACAAAGTCCTCTATATAAGTTAACTTATCTAACCTTACAACTCCATGATGAGGTAGTTATTATACCTATTTCACAGACAGGGAAACATTCAAAAAAGTTATTGTAATCACTCCGACAACAAGCATTTATTAAGCACCTACTATGTGCCTGACACTGTGCTACCCCCTGGAGATATAAAGAAAAGCAAAGGATAATCCCTGCTCTAAAGAACTTCATAGTCTACTGGGAGAAAACAATTATGTGCAAAAAAGATATATACAGGGTAAATTGGAGATAATCAACAGAAAAGACACAAGTATTAAGAGAGATCAGGAAAAGTTTCTTCTCAAAGGTGAGATTTGAAAGAAATCAGAGAAACCAGAACACAGACATGAGGAGGGAAAGGACAATCAGGGAAAATTCATGGAACTAGGCTTGAGCTAAGAAACATGGCTGATTAGTGACATGAGAAAGGACATAAAACCCAAGTCTCCTGACTCATCTGGAGCTCATTCTAATACACCAAACAGCTCATTAGAGAAGTCTTAAGTTGTGTATCCAGCTGCTCCTTGTTCCTCCTTCCCCTTATCCAGAATATCCCGGAAATTCTGGGTCAAAAGGGTATGTTTAGATGATCTGTTGAGGATAGAGGTGTTAGAAACCTAGGAGTTGTGGCCCAGAGAGCAAAGATATCATAAGGAATGAACTGGAAACCCAAAGACCAGGAGTCTGAGAGTCCAGAAGCAAAAGAAAGAGCTCCTCTAAATCCATAATCACGCTCAACCCATTGGCTATTTCTGTCTCACTTCCAATCTAACTACTCCTAGTGGAATTCGAGATGGGAGGGTTCCAAAGAATGATGTCTTTCCCTTTGGATTGAACCTGAGATTTCCCAGGAATAGGGAACCCCAGATAAAGAAACTCTTTCTAAGAATGTTACATTTTCTAGGGAAACTGAATAATTTTGATAGACAATCTACTGTAAAAGGGAGTTCACCTATTCTGAAACATAATAGTTTTACAGAGTTGCCAATAATGAACAAAATGCAATAAGTGGCATATACCTTTTATTAGTATTTGATAAAATTCATTTTCTTTAAAAATTTCCACATTCTTAATATAATTAGCAATTAAATCATCTGCCCTGTAAAATTGTTACTTGAAATCTATAATGAAGGAATTGTTATTGTTCTTGTTTGTTGTTCGTTCTCGAAGAGGACCACGGCATGAGGAAGGTGATGCCATGACATGCAAGTGAACTGGATTTAAGTGAGGAAGAGCTGTGCAAAGTCACTACTCTCACTTTCTCCTCTGTAACCATGTGCACCCAGCGGCAAAATGTAGATCAGGATGACTGGAGATGGCCCTGGATGCAGTGGGAGACCTTGGCCTTTTTAAACTAAGGTCTTTTCTATGTCTGTTTGATTAAGATAATGCCAATGCCCACTCAGCGATTAAAGCTAGGTAAGAAATGAAGCAGAGAGAATGGCCTCTTTACCTGGTTAAAAAAAAAAATCAATCTGGGAGGGGAAGACCTTCAGGGTTTCTGATCAAACAGAAACAAATACTATTTTACATTCACTCTGAGAAATTAAAAAAAGAAATAGCATAGTTCTCTGAAGAACTCGAAAGCATTTGTTAGCCACATTTCTCAAAACTTTCAGTGATTAGGGAACCAAAATTTTAATTGATATGCAAATCATTTAAATACTCCGGGAAAATCCCTTCACCTATCTGGCTGTGTTTATTAATTTACACAATGAAGAGTTTACCTGAGTGATCTCTAAATCCTTTCCAGATCTGAAACTATGCATATATTAATGTAGGTATGTAACCACAATTAAATGGTAAAATGGTCTGGTTAAATGGTTTAATCCACCCATAATCTATAACTGCAGTTATAATTAGTAGATTATTAGGTTGATTACTTTAAAACAATAACTAACACTGTAGCTCTCAATTCCCACGTTCTTATTAGTGTTCTCAACTGGGGGGTTTGTGAACTTTTTTTAAAAAATATTTTGATGATTATAATTCAATGTACTTAGTTTCCTTTGCAATATTATGTATTTTTATGCATTTAAAATATTTTCTGAGGAGGGGATCAAAGGTCACTAGACTGACCACTATCATGTCATGACATAAAAAAAGTTAAAAACCATTAGAATAGATGTTCTCCAAGATTCTTTCAAGCTCTATATCTTATAATTTAACTGTCCCTGACTTCTTTACCAAATACAAAACCTTTACAGAGGTCATATTAATGTTTTGATTAAAGGCAACTGCAGAAGATACTCAAGAAATCACATAACTAGGAGTATCATTTCAAAAGTATTAGCAAAACCAAAAATTAAGAGACAGGACTATCTTTGAATATTTATTATATAACAGCACATTGCCTTTTAAAATCCTAACTATATATTTGAGTGTTAAACTACAAGTTATAGCTCTGGGATCAGGTGACAAGCAGAAAATAATCTCTAATACAATGATAATCTTGTTCATCCAGAGTCAGTTGTGAGGGGACCTCAATTCCTCAGAACACATCAAAGACCAAGTGGGAAGCACCAAAAGCTTCCATGTAGCTAAAATGGAAGGCACAAAGTATATGCATGAAATTTTTTTAGCTTTACATAATAGAAGTCCACAAGAGCTCAATCTTGGCCCCTTTCTTCTTACTTTGCACATAATCCCAGCAAGCCTAGCTGTTTTACCCAAACCACAAGAGATTAGAAGTGACCAAATGGGGGTGGGAGGCAGGTGGGAATCTGACCAGGTCCAAAAAGATTGATAGCAGAAGGAAAAAACAACCTAAGAGCTCATAATATGTGAAAAGACAGAAAAATTATAAAAAACAAACATAAGAATTAAACACATAGCAATCTGAGACCATTTACAAAATAAGCAAACAACCTTACCCTTCTCAATATCTCAAGAACATCACTATATAAGCATGCAGTACAATCTACTTTAATAATGATCATTCTTAGTCATCAAGGAAAAGGTCAAATTATAGTTAGTACATTCTGTTTAAGAAGGCTGGAGGAAATGTAATGTATTTTAGAAAGATTCCTAATAAAAACTGTTAAATAAAAGTTTTAGTACTTAACCAGGTAAGCTCCAGAATATGGAAATTCACTCGTGGAACTCTTTATTCTATAATCACACCAGACAGAAGCTACAGCATTGCCACCTCTTTCTAAACTTAACTAATCATTAGCTGCTCTCTGTTTGCTCTAAGAATGAGATCTGGATCTGTGGGCCATTGCACACAAGTTGCTTTGAATTCTAATCAGGAAAAATCCCCCAACAAAACAGTAACTTGTCCACAAGATAGGGTAGTAGAGTGATAGATTTGGAGTCAGAAAGTCCTGAGTTTGAATCTGATATCAGACAATTCATTTTTTAATTTCTCTCAACCTCAGTTCTATCATCTGTAAAATGGGGATATCAATAATTCTACCTCACAGGGTTGTTGTGAAGAGGAGATAATATAATCTATGAAAAGCACTTTGCAAATATTCAAGTACAATATAAATGTTAGCTTATTACTATTTGTGTTAACAATTATATTATTGTTCTACATTAAAAATTATCAAATTTCTTTTGAGTAATGTCATAAGAATTCAATATGATTATCTTACCAGACTAAAGAAAGAAAATATACAGAAACATGATTTGTTTTAAGTACTAAGGAAAAGAAGGTTAGATAAGGAGGTGCAGATATTTGGGGATGTTACACTTGTTTGGAAGTTAAGAAGGTCAGAGTTCTTCCCATCTCTGTCTTTCACTTCCTACACATGGGAGTTTATAATACCTTCCATAATATAAAACTTTATTTAAAATTGAAAATTACATATTTAAATATGCTATAAAATCAATATATGTTTTAATGTCACACTAATTTCATCTTTTGCCTTTTCTTTATCTGTAACACATTTCCCTGAAGAAAAGATACAATACTTAGAGTTATGGAGGATGAAGACCTAGTTAGAATCACAGCTCCACCACTAACTTCAGTGCTTCCTTGGGAAAATCACTTAACCTTTCTGAGCTTCAGTCATCTGATTTATAAAATGAGGGGCTTGAATGAGAAGACTTTCAATGTTTCTGCCAGCCCTAAATGTAACATTTTAGAAACAAGATTATTTTTAAGATATTAGGTATAATTTGAGTAATTGTCTAATAAAATGTAACTGTTATGCTCCCAAGTCAGTGATTATATATTGGCTATTTTTCAAATTTTCATTTATTACATATTCAATTATTTTGGAGGGGGAATTTTTAAATACTAAACTCTAAAATAAGTCTCAACTTACATGAACTCATGCCGAGTGAAGTGAGTAGAACCAGGAAAACATTGTTCAGAGTAACAGCCACAGTGTGCAATGGCTGATTTTGATAGACTTAGCCCTTCTCAGCAATGCAAGGACCTAAAACAATTCCAAAGGACTCATGATGGAAAATGCCATCCACATCCAGATACAGAACTATGGAGTCAGAATGCAGAGCGAAACAGACTATTTTCTATTTTGTTTTGTTTTCTTTCTCATGGTTTCTCCCATTCATTATGATTCTTCCATGCAACATGACTAATGTGAAAATGTGTTTAATAGGAATGTATGTATAGAGCCTATATCAGATTGCATCCCATCCTTGGGAGGGAGAAGAAGAAAATTTGAAACTTATGAAAGCGAATGTTGAAAACTAAAAATAAATAAATTAGCTAATAAAAATAAATAAAATGAGTCTCAAACTATTAATAGAAAATTTTCAGCATTTTAGGCCAAATATTTGTCAGGAAAGCAGCTAATTGAAATCTAGCAATGAAGGGCTATTTCAACATAATATAAAATCATACACATTTTTATTTCTCCTTTAGAAAATATCTGTTTTTAAAACTGAGAATTCTAAAATCTATTTTCTAATCCACTAGATAAAACCAGAAGAATATTTAGCCTCATTTTAACTATGATATTGGATGACCTAATAGAATTTAAATATAAATCATAATTTTGCAGAACCAGGAATTGAATGTAGTCAGTTTAGCAAAATCTTACTGATATAAAGTAATTGAAGGATGGTAAAATGCCATTATTACACAGTATTTTAAAACTATAGTTCAATGCCAACAATATGCTATTGAATAGAGAACCAAAGATCTTCAACCAATGGATAAGATCCATTTAGATGCAAATGATACTAAATGCTTAAAAATATTTCACCAAGCAATCTTTCTTACACTATTAATTTGATGAGCAAACATTTTTCATAGATAATATAAAGATAAGTTTCAGTTAAATCTCTGCCTGAATTAACTACTGGCCATTAGTATGGTCTAGAAATGATTAATGAGACCATAGGCTGAAATAAGGGTAAATTGTCAAAAACTAGTAGGTTAATCAAAACTTGGTTTATTATTTTAAAGTATCATTAATAATAATTGCATATATTATTTATTGCTAAAATGTTATTAGCATTTAATTAGAACCAAAGCTAACAGGCAATGTGGACAATGCCTCTAAAAGGGTTATAAGACACTATAAAATTCACAGTTATTCAATTATGCCCATTAAAAAGACAATCTAAGTTGTGGAAAATTAATGCAAATTGGAGGAATCTCATTTTTCTAAGATCCTTTCATGGAAATTTGGCATATCATAATTACAGAAATTTTAATAGTTAAAAAAAGAGACGTGTTGTGTGGAAGAATAAATCCTGATAATGTGAAAAAAGTGTATCAACCTAACTACTGACTTTTCCATTCCATACAATATTCCAGTACTTCATAGTCACCATAGAAAGACTAAAAGGGCATATCTGAATATTTTAAAGAATATTTCAAAACATAACT
Organism: Bettongia penicillata ogilbyi; assembly: GCA_023548195.1. Taxonomy (NCBI): domain Eukaryota; kingdom Metazoa; phylum Chordata; class Mammalia; order Diprotodontia; family Potoroidae; genus Bettongia; species Bettongia penicillata. The sequence goes on along the minus strand of JAJHZJ010000121.1, from coordinate 1,380,238 downwards.
TTTTGTTCTTTGCCCCTTGATAAAGAATCTCAGAAGAGGGTAGACATGCCTGTGAATATGATCCATGTAACTGAACTCCATTTCTTTTTATTGGAAAGGGAACAGATGTGGGGGTGGGGGGAATTTTGGGCTGTACTGCATCACAGGCAGCTGTGTTTATTTCACCAGTGGGAAGTAAAATCTTTAACTGCTTGTTACCCATGCACAAGGGTGTCATAAAAGTCAGAGGGCTTAATTAATTCATGTCTACAAACCACTAAGGGCCCCAGGTTAAAAACCTCTATGTAAATGCTTAGTGCTATCATAGAGTAATTGCACTGAAAGGTCTACCTCAAATTGTCATCTGTTCCATAAATAATAAATTCAAGCAAGATAGTTCCTAAACCACCCAAGATAAATGGTTAAATTCTAAGATAGGAACTCTAACTCAAATAAACTTGGTATTTTCCCAAGTGTCTAGGCAATATTCTACAAATAACAAGCACTTAATAAGATTCTTGAATGAACGAATGAACAACTACCTTTAAAGAGTCCTCCAAAAAGCAATCCTTATGCTGTACATCCCTTGGTAGTCTGAGTGTTTAACAGCCTCCCAGAAACCACAAGTCTTTTGATCTTTCTGCATTTTAGACATATGCTATCTTGTCTTGCTATCTGTGTGTTCATTCTTCATTGCTGAAGAAGACCATACCATCAGAGAAATGATGATATGACTTGCACTTGACTTTGTTTTGAGTGACGGAGGGCTGTGCAGGTCACCAGCCTCACTTCTCCTCCAGAGTCATCTGAAGCCAGTGACTGACTATTCATCAGGACAACTGGAGGTGACCCAGGATGAGGCACTTGGGGTTAAATGGCTTGCCCAAGGTCACACAGCTAGTGACAGTCAAGTGTCTGAGGTGAGATTTGAACCCACGTCCTCCTGACTCCTGCACTGGTGCTCTATCCACTGCACCATCTAGATGCCCTCCCGTACTCTGTAGAGACTGAGAAGAGCACCTTAGAAGCCTTCTCATAATATCCTTTCATACATCTGAATATAGTTATGGACACCTACTCTCAACTTGCCCTTCCTTTATGGACACATCTTCACTTACAGACCCTTTAAATTATCGCTAACCTCATCTTCAAATATTTTTAAATACATGAAGTTCTGAAGCACACATAATACTTGCAGTGAAGTGCCCCTTACTAGGTGGGTCATAATGTGAGATACATTCTGTGCAGTTACTTTTTTTCCCTGATCTCAGTGGAATGACCAATAAACTGTGAGTCAGAGAAACTAGACTCTGGTGTTAATTCCCCCACATTTATGACAAATCATTTGAGCAAATCTTTTTTGAGGTTGAGCAAATCATTTTACTTCTCTGGGATTTAGGTTCTTCATCTATTAAACAAGGGGATGATCTAAGTAACTTCAATGACCCCTTCACACACACACACACACACGCACACGCACACACACACTTTAAAATCTATACATTTATAATTAGAGATGGTAGTAAATCTGATCCTGATGTCTTGTGATCTTCCTGAAGAGAGGTCTCAGTGCTGATCACTGAGAAATCAGATATTTAATCTAGAAGAAACAAAAAGTTTAGGGAAAAAAGAGATTAATTCTGAAAATTATTTGGAGATAAAGGCAGCTTAGATCTGAAGAATACAGATTCCTAGAGAATCAGGCAAACAGACCAAGAAGAAATGATGATCACAATGATAATGACCAAGAAAAATCAATTTATATTTAAGTCTTTAAAAGTGGACTTAGTGGGGTTGGTAGATAACAAGGGAAAGATATCTAAAGACTGAGACAAGTCAGAAAAATTTATTTTCCTTTATCTAAATTCTTTATCTATTATTGTTACTTACATTACTTAGTAAGACCCAAGATTTTTGGGCAGATTTTGTAAAACATCTATTTTGAACGCACAGAGAGGGAGAATAAATAACGAGAGGGTAAGGATAGCCATAGTTGCTCCCCAATAATCTAAAAGGTACTGCATTACACACTCACAAACCACAAAAGCTATACTTGTAAATACTTTGTATCACTATCATGTCCACTTAGTATCAGGAAGTTGACAATGCTTCACTCAGAAAACTCTAAATATACTGCTTAATTACTCTGAGGAAGGGACGGGATTCCTGAATGAGTTCCTTAATCTCCTCACTCTTTATGCATGCCCCATCCTCCTTCCCATCCCTAAGGGATGACTGGCTCTCAGCTGCCTATCATTTCGAAATGTTATACGGTCTAATGATTATATTATGAAAAATCCCTCAACGTAAAATGAAGCTGAAAAAATAAGTTAAGGATATAAATTCTCAAAGATAAAAGTCATATTATTTCTCTCAAACCAACAAATTATAATTATGTCCTAATTTTCCCTCCCTTGCCCCTTCTTCACTTCAGTAATGCACCTTATATTTACTTGGAAAATTACAGTTTCATTAATAATGTAGAACCAAAAATATGTATAATGAAAACGTGCCAAGTAGTTGATACTAAAAGGTATATAGATGGGGGTGTCATAGGGGGATGGGTCCAGTTATGTGATTTTATTTGCATAAGGAATTTCTGGTGAGGAAGCTCTCTCTGCAATTTATATAGTCTCAGAGAGTTGCCAAAGGAAATAAAAGGTTAAGTGATTTCCCTAGAGTAACATCTAGAATGTGTTGAAGGAGGAACTTTCAAGCTTTTTTTTAAAATTCATGACCCACATTACCTCATACCATTTACTGGCTATGTGATGGGGAAATTATGGACATGTAATTATCTGTAGTGGCAGTTTCAACATTAGTGAATAACTGATATAATAAGTAATGGCAGTTGACAAATCCATTTTATCTGCCTCATCCCACCCCAGAAGAATGTTTTTTAAACAATGCAAACCAAAACTAGAATGTAAAAAAAGTATTTAACTTTTAACTTCAGGGAAGGTACATCACTTGGTTTAATAATAAAGTATGTCAATAAATATGACAGGACATTATTTCAAAGATTTGTAATTTTGTTAATGGGGTTCCTCACTTGACCAATGCAAATTATAACTCATCTAGGACTCGATAAATGTTCTTTGTGTATCATCAAGACACAAAAATTCATCACCCTGCAACCAATCTGTTGGTTGGTAATAAGCCAATTTGTGCAGGTGATGAGCTTCCACAAAGTGACCTAGGCTAGTGTTCATACAACAGACACACAGTCGATCACTTGGCTCACACTCAAATATTTGTCCAGTTTCGTAGGCTATGCCAGGGCTTATGCACCGCTTCCAAAGACTTCAAGAATCTAGGGTCAACTCCATAACACAATGTGCTAATGGAAGAGGACTCTAGAGAACAACTGATTTTATTTTCTTTAGTAAAGTAAAATTGCTTCTCATTCTGGAAGTCTCATTCTAGACCGTGGTAGAAACCACAACTAAATTTAAGGGTATTTTTTGTCAGTATTATCATAATTTCTCAAAAAGAACCAGAAACCCAGTAATTACTATATATTTTGCACATCTGTGTTGAGGTTTTCTACTGTTTTCTGAAATTAAGCTCTAAATTTTAATGTTTCATATCACAGATATGCCTTAAATAAGACTTGTGTTAAGATGTAAGAGTCAACCTTCCTTCCTTATACCTGACTAGAACACTGCTGGGATAGGCAGCAATTAAGAATACTTATCTGAGTTATTAATGAATTCGCCAAAGTCAATCAACATGAACAGGCAGTTGGTCCCCAAAATATTTTGTCAGTACTACAGGGTCCAAGGTTAGCAGAGGCACTATGTATCTCAGTCGGAAAGGCAGAGTATCTTAGTTTCATGAATCAGGTCAAGTCAGAGGCCTTCTAGGACCCTGGAGAGTTCCTGGGGAGAAAAGTTATTCTGAAATCTCCCAAAAAGAAGAACTTGGGGGTCTACTAAACAGACTCTGCCCTTTATCTAGAATTCCCTGGTCGCTAAAACAAAACAAAACCACAACAACACTTCCCGTATTTATTCTAGCTCTAGTTACTATGAGATCAGGGAACTATTTTCCCCTACTTAAGAATTTGAATTGGCTGCCTCACTTACTGCCCATCAAATTTACCATAATTGAAGCTTCTTAACCCCTACCTATAAACTTAACCCTACTCCAAACTCTGGGATCACTCCCATACCTTAGAAACATAAAATACAAGGTTCCATGCATGCATTAGTCTGTTTATTGACTACTGTCTTATCCCTGAACACTAAATAATTTCATTAAACATCTATATTCGTTACTGTCAACTCCCTACCACATGCAGGTATGACTCTATCTGCAGGGTTTTTCTGGTTAAGTACCAAAGAATCTCTATAACCCCACCACCAGCTTACCCAAAACTCTGACTCATTTCTTGTAACTAAACTCCTCTATTGCCATCCCAATCACCCACTCAGACTTCCTCATATCATGGAGGATTCCATGTTAGAGATATTCTTAGATTACCTTCTCCCACCTGATAAAGTAAAGTTGTTACTGGGCTCTGGAATTGAAAACGTCCTTGCCAGAAAGGAGACTTTAGTAACCTGGTATATCTGTGTTCTCAGGAACTCCAGGAGACAGTCTGAAGAAAGAATTCTCTTCTTCAATGGGTGATTTGTTCTCTGAAGACCCTCTCTCTTCCAGGGCAAGGACTCCACTCAGAGTCCTGGTTCTCTACATAATTACTGCATCTACTAAAGGCATCCCCAATCACTACTGCATTCCCTACAATTCCTGATACCCCCCTAATTGAGAAGGGAAAATGTCCTAAAGACTTTTTTTCACATTCTTTTCTTCTAAAGTCCTAGAGTCTATAAGAAGATCTGCAAGAGTCTTATTTATACTATCCACACTTGAAATTTTTGAGAAAAGTGTTCTCATAATAGTGGAGTGAGTGAAAATTATAACTGTTGCACTGATTCAAATATGTTTAAAATAATCCAAGGAAAAAGTCTGGTTCCTTTAAAATATAGATAGGTTGTTAAAAAAAAAACAAACTACAAGTCTTAGGAGTAAATTGATTTAATATTATTTCAATATTGATAAATAAGGGAAGATAGATGAGTGATTTAAGCAAGTTAACAATCTGGTTGCTATAGTGACTTTCTCACATTAAAAATATGAAATTAGATGTTGACTTTATGAAAATGGAGGAAAAGATATATAATAATCTTTTTTCCCACATATTTTCTGTTTCGGGTCTAGAAAAGAAATTATCAAGAGACACAATAGGCTCATAAAATAGGACCTCTTAAATAGGAACATTGCCTGAACAAGGTAACTATCTTTAAGGAGGACTAGATAAGATTTAACAATAAGAGTTATGCAAAAGCATAAGGATGTCATGTTACCAACAGATCTTAATTAACACAGATACCTGAAGAAATGCCATTTGTACTTTAAAGCTATCTCAGGAGGCAGGAGCCTGGGGACTTTTTAATAACCAGAGGCAATTTAACTAAAAGAAAGTACAAATTTTCAAGGATATGGAAGTGAGGATGTAGTCTAATAATCTTTAAGTAACTGCATATTAATTTACATGCTTGTATGTCTTTAAATTTTGTTCTACATTGAATTTTGCCTTAAATAAGATTTTAATTATTAACCTGTCAGCTGTACCTATTTTGATTAATAATTATTTTATTAGTTTAACAAGCATACCCCTCCACCCTGAAAATGTACTAGGAATGATGTTCCTACTTATCCACTCTCGGGGAAAAGCCCAAACACTGTGCCTACACAGCCAACCCTAAAACACTCTTCACCTGTTGACTAATATAGAAATTGCCAACACAGAACCTTCGTTCTACAGTACTGACCCTCAATTTGCTAGAATTCTAGTGAGCCTTTAACTTAGCTCAAGCCCTCAGTCAAAAATTCTTTTTACTCATGGTTTCACACAACACCTAATTTGTTTGTAACTCTTTTACGTATTTACATTTTATTTTGTCTTACACTTACTTGTATAGAGAGGGTGCCCCAAAAGCTTTAGTGCAGTTTTAAGTTTTAATAAACACCTGGGGTATGAGTTGCAGCAAAAGCTCCAGAATGTCAGCAGGATTTAATCTCTGTATCCCAGTTAGCACCTACCTCAGTACTCTCTGTACATAAAATGTACACAATAAATATCTGTTAAATGTAAATGTGCATTAGTGATAACTTAATGGCACTTTCTCTATGTCCACTTCTTCCATCCCTGTGATCTACCTTCTTGGAAGTAGTTTCCTCTCCCCTCCCTGGTTACCTGATGGGCTTCAGAGAAGAGATAGCAATGAAGAAGGATAGAAAAGACACATTTACAATGGCAAATTATACAATAAATAAAGTCATTATCTATAGGCTCACAAATGAATAAAAAAATTAGCAAACAATCAGCGAGCAGTATTTGTTAAGTACCCACTCTGTGCCTTGCACTGTGCTAGGTACTGGGGATACAAGTACAAAGATTGAAATGACCCCTATTTACAGTAGCCATATATTCTAATAACCACCTATACCACAGTTTTAATAGCTCATCCCAGAATTCTGAAAGGAAGTAATTCCAATAAATTACTAGCTCATAGCTTGAAGAATTCATCTTATTTCCTATATATATATATATATATATAAAGGAGGGCACCTGCCCATCCCCAGTCCTGCAATGTCTCTGCCATTTTCCAAGATCCCTTGGAGATCACTGATGGCATTTCTAGCACTTACATTTGCAAGTTCATAGAAACACAGAACTAGACAGGACCAGAGACATCATCTTATCTAAACACTTCAGTTTACAGGTAAGGAAACTGAAGAAATGTGAAAAGCCTTGCCCAAGGTTACATAGTAAGTGACACAGCCAAAATTAAAACCTCCTTCTTATTTCCAAGTCCATTATTCTTGGCACTTTATCATAACTTTTTCAGTCTACTCAAGTGGAGTTGATCCATGACAGGTGATTTGAACTTATTGAGGGCAGCTAATTACATGCATGCCTGTCCAATCCTTCTTTTGGATTGTAAGTTCTAGAAAAAGGGAAGGGATCTGTCTTACTTAAACTCTGAATCTCATCTAGTGTTCAGCACATTCTGCACACTGAGCAGGTGCTTTTAAAAAATGTTCACTGAATTTGCCTGAATCAGAAGAGATCTCTCAAAGAATAACATGGAAAAATACTTTGAAAATCTTGAAGCACTAAATTTGAGTTGTGTGGGTTATTATATATTTAAAACCATGCTTCCCTACTGAAGAACTCTCTCACCCTTTAACCAAAGATACATTTATTTAGTCTCTTCAAATACTACCTAGGTAGCTAGATGGTGCAGGGGATGGAAGAGGAAGACGTAAGTTCACATCTGGCCTCAGACATTTACCAGCGGAGTGATCCTGGACTTAAACTGTTTACTTCAGTTTCCTCAACTGAGTTCATAACAGTGCCTATGTGTTGTGAAGATCAAACGGGATATTTGTTAAGTGCTAAGCACAGTGCCTGGCACTTAATAGGTACTATATAAATTCTTATTCTCCCTTCCTTTTCCCACTACCTTCCATGCTTCTTTGGTAAGGGGAGGTAAGGGAGGAAGGAAAAAACTTCTGGAAGCTCTGGTAGGGTTTTTAAAAAATATTTCCCCCAATTACATATTAAAACAATTTTTAACATTTTTTTTTTGTTTTGAGTTCCAAATTCTATCCCTCCTTTTCCTCTTCCTCCTTCCCTCCTCCCTGAGACAGTAAGGAATCAAAAATAGGTTCTATATGTTCAATCAGGTAAACCATTTCCATATTAGTTATTCTGTATAAGACTCAAACAAAATAAAAAGAAAGAAATGAAGTGAAAATAGTCTGTGCTTCAGACTGTATTTAAATAATATCAGTTCTTTCTCTGGAGGCAGATAGTAGAGGAGGCAGATAGTAGAGGATAGTAGTAAATAGTAGACTACTTCATCAGTAGTCCTTTGGGATTTTCTTGGATCACTTTATTGCTGAGAATAGCTAAATCATTCACAATTCTTTATCAAACAATATTGCTGTCCCTGTATACAATGTTCTCCTGGTTCTGTTCACTTCACTTTGTATCAGTTCATGTAAGTTTTCCAGATTTTTCTGAAATCATCCTTTCTTTTAGCACAACAATGATTCCATTACCATCATATGCTACAGCTTAATTAGCCACTCCCCAACTGATGGGCATACCATCGATTTCCAATTCTTAGGCACCACAAAAAGAGCTGCTATAAATAGTTTTGTACTTATAGGTCCTCCCCCTCTCCTTTTATGTCCTTGGGATATAGACCTAGCAATGCTATTACTGGATCAAAGGGTATGCACAGTTTTGTAGCCCTCTGGGCATAGTTACTTTGATATGATATGGTATGATTTTTCAAAGCCACACTACACATTATGTCAATGTTGTTAAATTTGTCTTATGCTATGATCACTCAGGGCTGTGATGCTCACCCTGTTCATTGCCCTCCATCCCAGTGGTTATTACTAATTAAGCTGTGTGTGTGTGTGTGTGTATTTTTAAGGCTCAAAAGAAGAGAGTCGCTATTACAATAATTAATAACACGACACACAGCTCCTATTGTAAAATATATATGAACTGAAAACAGCTGGGGTCAACTACTTAGTTCTGGGCAGGTTCTTCAATGTGCTGTGCAGCCAGGACAAAAATCATTTAAAATTGCATGCCCTAAGTTACAACACCCTAGCATAAATATTCTTCTTGCAGTATTTCATTTCCATTATTCAATGAACCTTTTGTAGTACAGGCTAAAATGCAGACAGGATTGGAAGAAGAAAAACAAATTTATCACTGACTAGGAATTAATTGGTGCATCTTATACATCATCCCTTGGCAGCTTTATTCTAGAAATGTTATACATTACTAGTCATAATTTTAAAACAAAATTACAGAAGGTATGTGCTAAATAACTGTACTTTTTGGCTTATTTTCTCCAAGGAAATTTTACTTAAATTTAAAAGAAATTAATATCTAAGGCATATTATTAATGTATTTTGAATGGAATTAATGTATTTTGAATGAAATGGGCAGATCTTTCCCATCCATTAACTATGTGACCCACTTAAGTCACATGGAAGCCTGTGGTGGGAGGAGGTTGCTGAACAGGTAGAGCTGGAGCAGAGTTGAGAGGAAGTTGGTTAGACTAGTTAGAGCTGGGAAGGACAGAGAAAGCAGGCCACTAGCGTGAGTGGAAAGCTTGTTTGTGATTTTATTTAGGGGAGCCTGTATGTGAGAAAGACTGATAAGGTATGTAGACTTCTTGGTTACTATGATGGATTTGGTTTTCCATTGTTGAGATACGGCTTTCCGGTATCTCAATAAATGCTTTGGTCCTGTCTTCCACGTGAAGAGTCCGTTATGATTTGTGATTCAGAACTGTGCTGGCATATTCATAGTCACTGTAGGCACTGTGAAGATTGCATTAGCATTACATAAGGACAGCAATATTTACTTCATCTTTTCATATAGGAAATCACTAGAGCCCAAAGAAATCTGCTAAACATTTATTGCTTTTATCATTACAATGAAAATTTGTATTTATAAAATTATATATAATCTTGCAGGAAAATTGTTAACAACTCCAATATAAAATAAACTGATCCTGAGGGTCACATCTCTTGCCTGTGGTCCCACAAGTGATTTAATTAACCACCAAGCAAATAGAGGGACAGACAGACATGGGGACAAATATGGTATTTGCTAGTGCTTACTATGTGTTAGGCACTGTGCTGAATACTAAGTTAAAAATACAAGTAAACCAGATAGTCCCTGGCATGAAGGAGTTTATATTTTAATGGGAAAGAGAGGACATAAAAGAGTTTTAGAAATTAGGGAATGGAGTTCAAAGGCCAGAGTCCGATGTGGGGGAAGATGGAGATGACGACTAAACTAAAGGTTGAATGGTTTGGAAATGGTAGCCAGAGAGGAGAATATGGTTTTCCTGGTAAAGATACCGTGAAAGCTCACCTGTTAGTGCCCAGGGCAGTTTCAGGAGCAGTTTTCAAGGTTCTTGGGAGCACAGGGAAGGAGAAGCATTGAGTAAGAGAGAAATTCCTAGAGTACGCAGTATTTTATTTTTAAATATATTTTATTTATATGATAAATAGAAATATAATTATTTATATTTTAAAATGGTGGTCAGAAAAACCACCTACCAAGTGTAGGTAGTACTAAATGTAATCAGGGACACAAATTATAAGACATGGTCCCTGACTATGAGGAATTAGTATGTATTTGGAGAAACAAGACATTTATATAAAAAGAAAATGAAAAACACAAGGCAATGTAAAATTGTCAAGAACAGATCTGAGTAAATGCTCACTTTCATGACCTCTGACAAAATTGGAACAAGAAGACTTAAATGCATGAAATGTAGACGCATTTCACTTAGAAGTCCATTTTATTTTTCAGATCAAGCACTATAAGTAATGAGGAAATACATAACATTAGACTTTAACATAACACAAACGAAACTAACAGCTAGACTATTTTTCTATGAATTGGAAGTTGACCAAAAAGAAGTGGTTACTGCTAGGTCTGGCACAATGTACTCTACTGTCACCTCCTAAACACAGGGAGGGTCCTGAATTTATACTGAAGGCTCAGTCTTTTCAGCCTTGACTAGAGAGAAAGGAATGTCTGTTTGCTAGAATGAGATTGATAACTGTTAAGCCATTCAATAGGATATTGTCGAGAGGAAGTATAAAGTGACTCTCAGACAGCATCCGCATTAACTAAATCTAGTAACAAAGCCTCAGTGGGAGGGAGGAAAAGAGTCTCCAAACATCTCTGTACTCATTGCTCTTTCCTATAACTCAAATAAATTAACGAATAAGGATATTCAATCTAATATAGCTAAACATTGACCTCTTTTTGACTGACTTGTTCCTACCCAGTTCCCTTTTACAACACACCCCATGACCATGTCAAACTTTGCTCTATTTCTGAAAGAATCATGCCATTTTATATTGTCCCTTCCAAGGGAAAAAGGAAAAGTGAAGCATTTATGTGACTGGTCATTTTGGTGTTCAGAATCCCAACATTAACTACCATAAATCTTTTTTTTTCAATCTTTCCATGACTTGAGTCTATATAAGAGAAAAGAACAAGGTCACCTCTGTCATGAATATCAACAAATGATGAATTAGATCATTTCTAGACTTAGGATAAAAAAATGCAACACTTCCACCTCTAGGTCACAAATCTAGGTCTTGCCAAATCTCATTCGGTTCACTAAAAACAACAGCCATCTGAGGATTCATATGGGTTCAGTGGCAAGTTTTGAAAAGAGCTTTTCTTCCTTCGGTTCCTTGTGTTCCTTTCAACAATTATCAAAACCAAAATTCACTGACTCCCTTTGTCAACAATTTCAGCAACAAGATAGAGCCCAAGGATAAAGATGGAAGCTGTGCTACCCCCTTGCCCACATAAAAGCACTCTCCGAAATAGGGCACAGGTTGGCAGGACAACGGAGAGAAGCTGGGAGCTTTTTGGCCAGTGCTGAACCAGTTTTGTGAACAAAATGAGAATGTTTTTTTCCAAGGATATCTGTTCCATGTACCTTTCAGTAGCTTCAAAAAGGAAACAACAAGGCAAAAAGAAAAAGGGAGAAACCAGACAGTGGGAAAGGTCACCTTAGGGGAATTAGTCAGCCAATTAGTATTTTAGAAACCTCTTTCATAAAATAAAACCAAAAAACAGACCCCAGTGGGTAAGAGGTGTTAGGAGGGAAAGAAAAACAGAAAAACTCATAAAGGCTATGTGTGTTTTTAATGGAATTTCAGAAAGGGCAGTGTTTGTTAAAGAATGGAAATTATTTTCTTATCTAGCTTTAAAATAATTTTTCACTGTTAAATGGGCACAAAGAGAATACAAGAAAACTTAATAGATCAACTGAGTTCTAATCAAAGCAATCTCTGCCATCTCGCCCTATCATTTAATCAGATATCAGGTAAAAAAAAATATTTCAGTAATCAATAAAATATAACTGTGCAGAATGAACTCTTAAAATAATTGTTAAAAGGGAGACAATAAAAGGAGGGAAAGCAATCCTATGAGAACAGACTTATAATTTAGTATTTCTAATAACTTTTCCTAATACTTTTTTAAACTAATGAAATTAGATTTAAATGTGATAAAAAATTTAAAAGTTGGTGTATAGGTTTTGTTTCCATTGAAATGTGCAGTATATGCCATATACTCTACTGAGATCTTTGTTTAGCATAAACAGATCTCTTAATAATTTAATTTTAATGTCTATCAATAAAATATATTAGTTTATTAAATTATTATAGTCCTATGATTTCCATGTGATGGTTTTCCCTTTGTAGCTTCGAGAATTATGATGTTAATTCAGCTTATCTTCTTTATTAATTTACACTTAATCTCTTGTCCTTATGACAGTCACTTTCAGATATATCCTCCCCACGAGCTCTCCCTTGTAACAAAGAAATACAGTTAAGCAATGACAGCCAACACAGTAACTATAGCTAACCAGGTATGCAACATTCCACATTCACAGTCTCCAGTTACATCTACAAAATGAGGGAGTTGGACCAAAAAACCACTAAAGTCTCTTGCAGTTATATATCTGCATATGTGTATGTGTTCAAAAAAACATGGGAAGACTTACATGAAACAATTTAGAGTGAAGTATGCAAAACCAAGAGAGTGGTATACACAAGGACTAATAACCATAAAATGAAAAGACCACTTAGTGAAAAGTCCAACTTGGCAACTATAATGACCTATCTTGACTTAGAACAGCAGAAGATATATTTCTTTCCATTGTGCAAATTTTGTTTCCAGGTTTTAGGACCTTTTTGCTACCATAAAAAGTAACACCACTAATATTTTAGTACATGTAGGATGCCCAGTGGTACAAGTCTGAGTGAAAGGTTGAGTATCTTTTCTTGCTTTTCTAATTCCAAATTGTTTTCTAGAACTTTTGAACAAACTCACAGTTCCACCAGCAGTGAATTAGTGTGTCCCTCTTCTCACAAGCCCTCAAGCATTGACTATTTTTGTCTTTTATCATCTTTAGGAATTTGCTGGGTGTGAAATAAAACTTCAAAGTTGTTTTAACTTGCATTTCTCTTTGTTAAAGACTAAGAGTAACCTTTCATGTGGCTATTAGTGCTTTCAATTCCTTGTGAAAACTTTTATTTATATCCTTTCAGCACTGGGCTATGGGGAAATGGTTCTGGGTCTTATATGTGTGTCAGTTACCTATACACTAAATCAAAGTTTTATCAGAGATATGGGAAATGAAGTCCCCTCTCCCCAGTTTCTATTACTCATGGAAAAGGTTTTTTTTTTTTAATTTACATAGTCACAGATAACTATTTTATCTTATGATCAACTCTATCCCTTGTCTACCTAAGAATTTTTCTCATAGCCATAGTTATGAAAGATAGCACCTTTTATTCATCTTGAATTTCTTTCTTTTTTGATGATGTGAACTTTGACACTTATTCATTTAGAACTTATTGTGATATATAGGATAAGATGCTGATCTAAAGTTAATTTCTTCTAAATTGCTTCAGTTACCATAGTAGCTCTTGTCAAATAGTTAGTCCTTCTCCCAAGTAATTTATATGCTAGGGTTTACTGAATACTACACTATTGCATTTTTAAAAAATTTTTGCTGTTCCAGTCTGATTCACTGAACCATTTCTTAATTGAATTCATAATGCACAAAAGCAAACAGAACAATCAGGACTAAGAATCACAAAAGCTATGGCACTCATGCTTTTCCCGAGCTTTCTACCTTCCAAAAAGAATCCAGCCATATACCACTGCCCTCTTCAATGACAGCTGCTGTTCAGAATTCGATATTCAAAAAAATTCATTATTTTAAAATCACACTAAAACAGGCTCTTTGCAGTATTTGTTTTCTTTTATATAAATATCTTAATGATTGTCACAATTTTACCCAAGAGCCAATCCTTTTTTTCCTCCCCATTATCCTCTTTTTAAAAAACCATTCCCATAAGAAGAAAAGGTTACTCGTCCATTTTTTTCAGTGTGAAAGTGAAGCATTTTTCAGTACAGTAGTAATAAACTAGTGTTAAGGGAATCCTTCATGAGACTTAGGTTGGAATTTATATTTCCATTTTTTAATTAATGTAGAAAATCTCCTTTCCTGTGATTGTAAAAACATATCACTGACTAAATTAGTATAGCAAAAAAAATGTGGTTATTACCAAGCAGCTTACAAAGAGGCTCCAAACTTGTCTTTTTAATATTGTAGCTATTCAGTGTTAAGCTTCATTAGAAGATACCAATTGTGTGTTATTAGGCAGCAAGTGTAACGACATAGGGACAAATGCCCATTTAAGCACCATACAACCAAATGAACCTAATGTGATTGCTCGAAGTTAAGCCTATAACAAAATTAAAATGATTAAAAAAGTCACTGATGACTTCCTTTCCAGGAATTGTTAGGGAAAATATGTTCAGTCATGACTTATAAGCAATTGCCTACAGAGAAGCAAGGCCCAAGGTAGTTTTGCTACAGTAAATATATTCAAAGAAAATTCCAAAGGACACAAATGTTTTATTTCAGCTATTTTCTTGTTTACATTCTTTGCAACATTTTTACCCATATGCTTTTAAGCCTAATTTAAAAATTTATAATTTTTTCTGTTAATAAAATGTCAATGTCTTTAATTAGTGCTACTAAAATAATTAATTTTATTTATGCCAACCAGAGAAGCAAATACTTTAATCAAAACAATTTTCAAGAGTAAGACCAATACTAATGTTAACTTTTTTCCATTTCTAATGTTTATAAAATATTCCTGTAGTCACAGTTCACAGAACAACAGAATGGGAAGGGATCTTAATGATCACCTACACTTACCCTTCATTTTACAAAAGATGAAAGCAAGGCACAGAGTTTAAGAGAATGAACTTTCCAAGTTCATTCAGCTTTATAGACTATTGTTCTTGACCTTCTAAATATTATCTTGAAGAACAGAACATTTTTATTTAATAGAATCTCTATTTTAATTATTAGGTAAGTACCACTAAAAGAATTGACATTAATGAAGAGAAACAAAGTTGTGGACTATTCAAAATGGCAAACAGTCCTAAAATGATTCACACTTCATTTGAAATAATAATTTTATATATAATATATAATATAAATAATTTTATGTAGTATATATATACACACACACATATGTATGTATGTGTACATATGCACACATATACATATATATTCATATATGTGTGTATGTATTATGGGAGAGGGCAGACCAATGATTTGCTTAGTGTAGTAAGAACCAGGTGAGGAATTCCTTCTAAGAAAGGAAATTAGCAGTGGATTTGAAACTTAGTCAGAGAATGGCCTGTGGGGTGCTGAGAAGTGACTTGTCCAAGGTCATAGTGCTGGTCAGATAAAGAATTTCAACCCAAGTCCTTTGGTCTCCAAAACTGTCCCTAGATTTAGTACCTCCAGGATGCCTCTCATTATTTCTTAAAGTAATGGTTCTTCCAATTAATCATTCTAATGTATCTATAAGATAACAACTATATTACTTTCAGAATTTTGAACAATCTGATTTTATTTTAAAACATCTAAACTAAAAGTGAAGGGACCACTTATAAATATTATCATAGGATATAATTGGATCTAGAATTTTAAGAGATCTAGAGGTCATCTCTTCTAACAATCTTGTTATACAGATTAGGAAACTGAAGCCCAGAGAGATGAAAATGACTTGCCCAAAGTCACGGAAGTATTAAGTGGCATATTCAAAGTCTGAATCCAGGTCCTTTGACTCTGAGCCTGGGGCACTTTTTCACTATGTAAACCTTCAAGGCCAAGTATGCAAATCCAAGTAAGAGAAGAAAGGAAGATAAACATAATTTTTAAAATGTTCTACAACATTTTTAATGTACTGAAGTACCTTTTATTTTAGACTTCCAGACATAGAAATAGATGAGAAAACCAAGCATAGTCCTATCCAAAGCTTTGCTTTATTTTTCTTTCAATTGGTACTGGCAGGTAAACAGGAAAGCAACAACTGACATATGACTGCAAATAACCTACCAGCAAACTTGCTAAAAGTCAAGTGGTATACTGTACAGGCATGTCCTGTCAGGAGGACGGAAGGAGAGAGAAAATGGAAAGCCAAATGGAAGCCAGTGGAAGCAAACACGAATGCATTTATTTTTAAAGCACTAGTTAAGTCCTAAATGCTAAATAATGCTAAATAAAACAAAAAGTTAACAAACCACAGAGAAAATTAATTTCCTATTTCAGGAACTTATCAATAACGTGGCCAAAAGTTAAACTGATCAGAAATTTTTAAAAGGGGACAAAAAGAAACCAGTAAAATGCATTTTACAAGTATAGAACCCCCTGAATTAGTAAGCTACTACCTACTCTAGTACCTGCAATGACTGAGGTCCTAATAGATGTGAGGCAGAGAAGGATTCTGGGGAAATGCTGATAATGTAAAAACAAAACGTAATAATAAAAATCTATTTCTAAGAAAAAATAGATTAACTTTAAAATTTCGTTACCAAATCCTTGACCTCTTATAATGGGGCCTGGAGTCAGAAAGATTTGAGCTCAAATCCAGCTTCAGACACTTACTAGCTGTATGACCCTGGACAATTTACTTAACCCTATCTGCTTCACTTCCTCATCTGTAAAGTACAGACACACTAGAAAAGGAAATGGCAAACCACTCCCATATCTCTGCCAAGAAGACCCCCATGGACAATCCATGGGGTCACAAAGAGTCAACAACAACCCTTTGCTAGACACTGAAGGAGATACAAATGAATATAAAACAGGATCCCTACCCTATATGAGTTTCCAATCTATCCGGGGAGACAAAATATACAGACACACATGAGAAGATATATAAAAGAAATCTCACAAGGCACAAAATAGATTTTCAAAATTTGAAATCTGAGAGCTTACTGGCACTCTCTAAGTTATCCAGAGAACCCTTCCATTTTGTAGCACAGAAAATCTGAGATCCAATATTGATACTATGTATTACTGATTATACATTAGTTATTGACAATGCTAGTATTAGATTCCATGATGAAATTCTAAATGAGTAATACATATAAATTAGTGTCGTAAGTCCAAAGAAGAGGTCCTCTGACTCCATGGCTGCTGTTCTATTCACTGCATCACCTAGCTGCCCCTCCCCAAGTCCTTTTTAACAAAATTGCAGTGGGTTACCCAGAGTCAATAGGAAGAATGAGTGAAAAATGGATTGGTATGAATTTTCCTTTACTTTCTCCCCCCTGCTCTCCTTGTGATGGCACTGATTCATTTATTGAACAAGCATTTATTTAGGACCTACTAGGTACCAGGTACTATGGTAGGGTCTAGGAATACAAAAACAAAAATATACATAAACATGACAGGGAACTCATTCCTCCAATTATGTAGAGAGTCAAAATGGTCTCAAATAATTTTTGGAAAAGAATTTGATAGCAGGCCTCTCAGAGAGGTGGGAGAGTTCGAATTATAATGATCAGTGTCAAAAGGTAGAATTTTCCTACTACCAATTTCCAAGTCTAACACTTATGGTAAAAAAGAAGTAAAATTGCCATTTCAGGATGCCATATTTGAGCCAATAGGACTAATTTAATACAACTTGCACATGAATAAACAACAGGGCAAAGCTTGTTTATACACCCTTATTCAGGTAAAGATAACTGCTGTTAAAAAACAAAAAAGGGGAGGAGTATCATTTTTTTTTTGCTTCCCACTCTGTTGAGGGGAACACTGACAAGCCTGCAAAGTCACCCAAGATTAAATCAGCAGCAAAGGGTGGGTATAGGCCTGTCTAGAGGAAGAAAAAGCATGTCACGTGGTGTGTGCCACCTGCAGGGTTATCAATCTTAGGCAAAGCGGGTATAAATAATGATTGATGTCAACCACAGGAGTATGATGTAGTATTTGGTGCTGGAAAAATATTCAAAGAATCTGCACTAAAATGACTACTGTGGCTGCACAACCACTTTAAAATAAAAACAATCAGGAAAGGTCCAGGAAACCAAATCCCCAGGGGAAGAAGACACAGTCCACAAAACTTTCCCAAAGGAAAATTGCAAATAATCTTGGCAATATGCCCCAATTCATCTTGGAGGGAAAGAAGAATTCATTCACTGAAGACTTGTGAGTCAAAAAGGAAAACACAAATATAAGACCTAAATTAGCACAATAATTGGAAAGTTATTATTAAGCCAATAGGTTAATAGTAAACTTTTAAAAACAAAGACTTTTAAATGTTTAGAGACTTAGTGATATATATATATATATGTATATATATATATATATATGCAGTACGTTTGTGTGTATGTGTGTGTGTGTTTGCAAAGCTGCATAATTGTCTACTGTTTTATAGACCTCCATAACCAGAGGTCAGACGATGTTTTCTAGCTATTTTATGGCCTAACCACTCTATCTCTTAAAAGGGCAATTCCTCTGCTCCACAGATACGGTGTTAACTTTCTTTTCTTCCTACTCTTTTTTTCCTTTTGCAAAGGATGAGACAAAGCATGAGCTATACTCTGAGGAAGAAAATTCTAACAAATCATTTTTTAAAAAGGGGCAAAAGAGCATAAGAAGGAACAGAAGAGACAGAAATCCTATGAATAAAAGCATACTGTGCAGAAAAAAATAATCTAATTCAGCATGATATATTGAAATACTGGAATTAGAAAACCTGAGTTTGAATCCTCTCTGCCACATAATATCTGCATGAGTTTGCACAAGTTACTTAACTTCTTTGGGTCCCCAGTGAAAAATGAGAACATTGGCTTAGATGATCTCTAAGACTCTCTTCTCACTCTAAATCTATGACTTTTTAAAATTCCCCTATGATACAATGCCTATTACTTTAACCTGATTTGCTCTACCTGAAAACTGCAATCCCATTGTGACAATCAGGACGATTACAACCCATAATGCATAGTATGTACTTAGAATGACAAGACATAGAGACTAGACCTGTGATTTCACTGGTTTAAAGCAAGTTTCCCAAAATGGGCAATACCACCCCCTGGGGGTTGCTGGAACGATGGGAGGGGTGGTAGTAACCTCTGGTGCAACTAGCGAACACTGAATAAAAATTAAGGGGCAGTGGAAGCATAAGGAAAAAGAGAAGATAATAAAATTTTGAAAAATCATTCATAAGTGTTTCATCTGTTGTGTAACAGTTAAAGTCATAGTGATTATATTATTTTCCAAATAAACACACAAAATGCAAGTTATAGCTTATCTGTGGTCAAGTCTGCCAACAGGTCTTAACAAGCACGTGTGGCAGGTCAGCATATCATGCATTGTCAGGAAGTTTACTATGCACTGGCAGGAGTAAGTGTGTGTAATGACTTGTTTACAATATGATACTATATGGTTATATGACACAATATTAAATCATCCAAATTTCAATGCAGGGAAACCTCCCACAAGTTTACAATAAATTATTAAATTTAAGATGCATCATTTTAAAAAAATACATATTTTATATTTTTTGAAATGATACCAATTTCAAAAAGCCATTGAAGTGTTAAAGAAAATAATTTCCAGGTGGCTGCTGAGCAATTTTTTTTAAAGGGGGCAATGGGCCAAATAATTTCGGGAACCTCTGGTAAAGTGTTCCCTGGTGCATTTAGGACAGTTAGATGGCAAAATAGACATAGCGCTGGACCTGGAGTCAGGAAAACTTGAGTTCAAATTCAGCCTTAGACACTTACTAGCTATGTGACCCTGGACAAGTCACTTAACCCTGTTTACCTCAATTACCTTATCTGAAAAATGAGCTGAAGAAGGAAATCACTTCAATATCTTTGCCAGTAATACTCCAAATGGGGTCACAAAGAGTTGTACACAACTTAACAATAACAGTAAGGTACAAAATACGTTTCCCATAGACAAGACTAGAGTGTCATTATGAATGTGAAAAACAAAATACATACATCCCCATCACCCTCCAGTGTTGCTTACACAGTAACTAAACTAGCTATCTACAGGTGCAAGGAGAGTGCCAAAGAAGAAATCACTTCAAAAGCTCATTTTTATTGCACTTTAAACATTCAATACTATTGCAAACTCCCTGGAAATATCTCTTTTATGCTCACAATTTTTTTTTTGCCTGGCAAGCAATTCTACCTGCTTTGGTTCGGGGCTACAGGAGAATACAGTCTAATGTTTACTGCACTTGTCATACATAATAGCATTTGATAAATGGTCTAAACTGCATTCAGGAAACATCATTTAACACAATTTATTGGTATAGAATTTGGTTTAGCAATTCATAACAGTCACTAAGCCCAAGATATTTTTATAAGACGGAAATGCTGAAAGTAAATGTCTAATAAACCTGTTTGAAAACTAATAGCATCACCTAACCCCCATTCTACCACAAAAAACTACAGAAAACACAGTAAAGCTCTCAAATGTCTAACTTTAATTTTAACAGGTCATATTCCACGATATATCCTAAAGTTTCAAAAGATTAAGATAGCTTTATTGAGATTTTAATTCTACAACAAAAAATGAGGAAGGGCTTTCTATACTATATATATTTAAAAGGCAATTTTATATAAAGCTTTTCTTAGGAGTTCTCTTCCTAAATAATATTTGATTCTAATCTATGCCTTTTTAATAATATTTTGATACAAATATAATCATTTAATTTATAGTTGTATTCTAAGCAATGGATTGCTCTAAGTCAACAGAAATAACAGTAATTGGTAAAGAAACCTAGAATCCATCCACAAGGCTCTTTTCTTTCCTATATTCTATACAAAGCATTTTTTCTTCAGTGTCTTAAAATACTTTCACTCTCTGCTGCTTTCCTTTCCTGTCTTCAACTAGTCTTTTTCAAGTCTAGTTCATGAAATACTCTACTTACCAATGTATAAGTAACCAAATTTATCAAATTCATGATTTATTCAAAGTGTGCATAGCACTTTATCACATCCTGAATAAAGAGAAAAGCATATGCCTACTTTTTGTCTCAGACTTGCATAGAACACTACAGAAATGGGTCAGGACAGATGGGTAAGTAATTCTGTCACTGCACTCATATATAGAATGCAGAACTCTTACATACCATTCCTGATCATATCCTTCATACCAATCTAGTATTCAATTCCCACCATCATCACCACCACCACCACACAAAAAAGTATATTTTGGAGTTTATGTATTTGCCAACAACTTACTGGAACTTCAAATGCTTCCTGGGTATCATCCAGCATCTGGATTTTAATGGAAATAAGCTTTCCTGTTGGCACCGTGGGCAATTTCTGTCCATGTTCCAATGTACTGATCCCAGCATTCTCAGGAGCTCCTAATCGTGATCCTGGAGTTGGTTTCTGCTCTATTTCACCCATGTTTGAAGTAACTTATATAATATCTATGAGGGGGGAAAAAGAGAAGAAACTGAATTAGAAGAGTATCTTTTTTTTAACCATTTCACACTATTTGTCACCACTTACAATTTTTTGCCAGAAGTGCTGCACATTACAGAAGAGTATCACTGTTGGTCCCTTAGTTTCTAGGTTACTACCCATAAGATAAACCAAAATTGTAGGGCAACTTACTATTTTTAATACAATCACAAAAGTTTTACCAAGGGGCACAGGATTTAGAGGTAGAAGGGGCCTTTGAGACCCAATTATTCCTCAACTTTAATTAGTGCTACATGCTAGAGATTAATAACATCCTTCTCTGAACCAGTATTCTTTTTTTAAAAAAACTTCATTTTCAACTCAATTATCCATAATGGATTTCCCAAACACTCCAGGGCACCCTCCCATTCATTTATTCATCTAAAAAATATTTCTTAAATACCTACTATTTGCCCACTACCCAAACTAGATGCTATGAGGTTAACACCATACAAAATAAATATGATGCAATTTTTGCCCTCAATAAGTTTACAATCTGGTTATGAAGAAATGATATATGTATGAAAAATTCAAGCAAGTGTAAGACTAGGTCAAAATGAATTGGCCAAACAATCGATTTTTAGAGGTAGAAAGAAGGGAGAAATCAGTGAGCTGGAGAGGCGAAGAAATGCTTCGTAGAAAGGCAGGACTTACAGTGGATATTTAGAAGGGATAGACAAATAGCTAAAGGTCTCCTGGATAGCCACAGAAACTCATTGTGAGCAGTAGAGGTTTTACTACTATTCTACAGCACTTAGGTTAAGAGATTGGCTTTCATTCACACAGTTTAAATAAGTGCCAGAGATGAGATCCAAATTCCAAATCCGGCAACATTTTCCAGTCTCCCACAGTGCTTCTCTAACAAAGATGCACATAGTTTTTGAAACTTGGTTTCACAGTGTTCCATTTAACTAAGAAACCAGCCAAGCCACATTCTGTGATGGAAAAAGCAATGACCTAGGAATCAGAAGATTTGTACCCCAGGATCACCTCTGACATTAATTAACTTGTGACCTTTGGTGAATCACTTTTACTTTTACAAACTCCACTTTCCTTACCCAGAACATAAGAAAAATCTTCCAGGTGACATACTATGGATCTGTATAGGAATAAATGAAGAGGAAGAGGAGTAAAAAAAACAAAAACAAAAAATTTTTACAAAGTCTTAAATCTGAAAGATTGATGTGACTGAGAAAATAGGGACAGCAGGAAAGAGACATCAATGAGAGTTACTGGTCTGGGGGACGGGAAACCGGAAAGAAAGCTGAGTTCTGTTTTGCATATGACTCGTGAGAAGTAAAGCCAGACGGATATACAAAACAGGAGCTTAGGGAAACTACCAGGCTAAAGCTATAAAATTAAGCCTACCCACACAGAAGACAGTTAAAGCCATACAAACAGATGAGATCACAAAGGGAAAGAATATAAAGAAATTCAAGAAGTCACGGAGTGAACCTTCTATTTTAGGGCTTGGGGAGAAAAAACAAATTAGTTCCGAGAGTTAAGAAAAGAAAATGGTAATTTAGTATCAAAGATGCAAAGTTTCAAGAATGATGAAGTCATCAAGTGTGTTAAAAAGTAGAAAGCCTTATATACTTGAAGACAATAATTAAACTTAACTTCACCTTTCTTCTCTTCAGGAAAAATCCATTTCTTTCATCTTATTTCCACTATTTTACTGCTTAATCCTTATTTGTCCTCCCTTGAGATTTTTCTCAGTTCTTCACATCTCTCAATTCAAGTTTTATGAAACAGACCAAGGTATAGTCTCCCTCACATTCAAGGGTTATAATAACAAAATGAAAAAGATTTCCGTTTGAAGAATCAAGTACCTAGGAGCCTAACTCAACAAATCCTAAGCAAATTGTTATGAATCATACTAAGCACACATTCATAACTCTGAAAAAAATGACATGGAGCATTTAGCTCTCTAGTTAGTAGTTCAGAGTTGATGTTCGGAACCTAGAAGGTTCAGAATTTCACTCTAGATTTCAATTCTCCCTTACCCCTCATTTTACTGCCCATTTAGCTTCAAAAGGCTCTGCCTACCACTTTCTAAAAAAGATTTCCTTTGACCTGACAAAAAGGGAGCCTGCGTATCATCTTAATAATGCCTGCTAATACTCAGTGATCTCTTCACCATCTCCCCCTAAAGATGGCTATTCCCTGTTGACCTTTAAAGGAAATAAGCTAGATATCTAGTTAAGAAGAATTTTTTTTTGGGGGGGGGGGAGCTTTTCTTAAGATCATCTTAAGATGATCACAGGCTTTAGAGTTGGAAGGGGGGAGTGGCTTTCATCGTGCAGATGAGGAAACTGAAATCCAAAAATTTCACTTTAAATTTCAATCCTAACTCCTCCCCTCACAGTATTATTGGCTTTATAACGACTCCTAAGCCACTCATTTTGGTGAGTGTATGGGAGACACAGATTGAGACATGTGCTTTCATTTATATGAAAAATTCTCAGTTTTTAAACTCTCTCCACCAATGTAGATCAACTCTCTGAGAGGTGCCTAGGGCACTTCCTAACATGGCTTGCCCACAGTCACTGTTGTGCACTGACCACAGAACTGAGGTCCAAGTTTTCCTGACTTGAAGGCTAATCTTGTATCCACTACTTCCAGGCAACCAGTCAGATCACTGATACTATTTGCTTGTTTGAATAGTCCTTCCACTCTCTTTGCTTTTCATGATAACCCACATTATGCATGTGATATGGCATAAATAAAGGGTGAAAATACAAACTCACAATCCTCAAGAATACCCAAAACTCTATATGGAATTTTCCGAATTAATAGACACTGTATAGTTTGGGGCTTGAAATACATTGAATCAACTTATAAATATTTAACTCCATGGTCAAGATCATCAGATTCCTAGAGAATGGAGGGCACATTAGCCAGATACATAGTTAACACATGAGCAAGGAATGGATATTTGTTTTAAAAAGGAGAGAAAGGGAAAGAAAGAAGGAAAGAAAGAAAGAAAGAAAGAAAGAAAGAAAGAAAGAAAGAAAGAAAGAAAGAAAGAAAGAAAGAAAGAAAGAGAGAAAGAGAGAGGAAGGAAGGAAGGAAGGAAGGAAGGAAGGAAGGAAGGAAGGAAGGAAGGAAGGAAGGAAGGAAGGAAGGAAGGAAAAAGAAAAGAAAGAAGAAAGAAAGGAAGGAAGGAAAGAAAGGAGGGAGGGGAGGGAGGGAAGGAAAGAAAGGAGGGAAGGAAGGAAAGGAGGGAGGGGGAGGATGGATGGATGGAAAGAAGGAAGGAAGGAAGGAAAGAAAGACAAAAAGAAAATCACAAGATTGAGATCAGGGTTATAATCCCTTTTTTCAATTATGTTTATCTTTTGTCAAAGCAGGTAGGAGCATATATGAATATACAAAGGGGAAGAAGAAATCCAAGGAATAATATGGCACGCTTCTTAGTGGATATGGACCAGGCTTCTGGACTGGGCCTTACCTTACGTTAAAAAGTAAAGTACCATTCCCAGTAGAAATTACATGTTTAGGGGAGTAAAAGGTGAGAATGTGCTGCAGAAGGCAAGCTCTAGCCTGAGACAGGACTCCTTAGATTAGAATGCCACCTTAACATGATAAAAAAAGGAAAATGATAAATGTTGGAGAAGATGTGGGTAAAGTTGGAATACTAACTCATTATTGGTAGAGTTGTGAGTTGATCAAACCATTGTGGAGAGCAATTTGGAACTATGCTCAAAAGGTTATACAAATGTGTGTACCCTTTGATCCAACAATACCACTTCCAGGACTGTATCCTAAAGAGATCATAAAAATGGGAAAACAACTCACATGTACAAAAATATTTATAGCAGCTCTTTTTGTGGTGACAAAAAATTGGAAATTGAGGAAATGCCCATCAATTAGGGAATGACTTAACAAGCTGTGGTATATGAATGTAAGTAATGGAATATTATTGTGCTATAAGAAATGACAAACAAGTAGACTTCAGAAAAACCTGGAAAGATTTATATGAACTGATGCTGAGTGAGGAGAGCAGAACCAGGAGAACACTGTACACAGTAATAGCCACAGTGTGCAATGACTGATTTTGATAGACTTAGCCCTTCTCGGCAATACAAGGTCCTAAAGAAATTCCAAAGGACTTATGATAGAAAATGACATCCATATCCAGGGGAAGATCTATGGAGTCAAACTGCAGAGCAAAGCAGACTATTTCCCTTTTTTTTGGTTTTCTTTCTCATGGTTTTTGCCATTCATTATAATTCTATGCAACATGACTAAAGTGAAAATTTGTTTAATAGGAATGTTTATGTAGAGACTATCAGACTGCATGCAATCTTGGGAAGGGAAAGGATAGGAAAGGGGAAAAAATTTAAAACTTATGGAACTGAATGTTGAAATTTAAAAACAAACTAATAAAAAAAAGATTAGAAAGCCACCTTTGCAGAGGCAGGGAGAGGGGCAGCCCCTTCTACTGGCTCAGTAGAACAGAAATTCTCTCACAGAAAAAAAACCACCCTTGTCACCATGTTGCTAGGTAGAAGTTCTCTTTGTGGTAACAAAAACCACCTGGAATTTGCAGGGATGCCTATCAACTGGAGTATGGCTGAACAAGTTTGTAGTATATGAGTATGATGGAATACTATTGTGCTATAAGAAATTATGAGCTCAATGGTCTTAGAAAAACATGGATAGATTTGCATGAAATAATGACGAGAGATATGAGCAGAACCAGGAGAACATTGTACACAGTAAGAACTGTTGTTTTAAGAACAACTTTGAGTAACTAAGTCATTCTGAGAATTACAAATGCCTAAATTAACTACAAAGGAGATATGAAGGAAGATACTATCTTCAACCAGAGAAAGAACTGCTCAATAGGAGCAGGTATAGAATAATATAGAATAATGATATGTGTGTGTATGTACATGTATGTATGCATTTGTGTGTGATGGTAGCCTTCACTGAGGTGCATGAAAGGGGAGAAAAAAGGAAACAAAAAAGTGACATCATAACTTCATTACATATTTAAAAGGAATAGCAAGTTGTACATAATAGATATGCATCTTTTTTGTTTTTACTTTTTTTTGTTTTACTTCTTAAGTTCTGAATAAAATAAATACAATTTTTTTAAAAAGGGAAAAACAATCTCGTTCCTACCAAGAGAAAGAACATTTGGAAAACTACTCTAGGTTTTGAGCATCAACAAGATACAAAGAGGTAATGAATGAAAGGAATCCATTATCAAGGAAAGGATAGCAGAGCAAAGCAGCCATTCTCAGACAGGAAAGGGCTGCCATACTCTTGATCAGTAATTACAAAGGGATTCAGAATATGCCACCTTATTATAAACAAATACCTTATTAATATATATTCCATTAGACTGAGATTGAGTAAAAGGAAAACTGAAATTGACACATGACTGATCCCATTCTCAAGCATGTTAATCAACAAGTATTTATTAGTCAGACATTGTGGTAAGTGTTGGGATCACAGAGACAAGTCCATGCCCTCAAGAAGTTTATGTTTTAAAAGAGATATAACAGTGTAGGTAAAAACAAAATGCAAATAAAATAAATATAAAATCTCTTCTATCTTAAACAGGAAGCATCATAGTTGATC
Organism: Bettongia penicillata ogilbyi; assembly: GCA_023548195.1. Taxonomy (NCBI): domain Eukaryota; kingdom Metazoa; phylum Chordata; class Mammalia; order Diprotodontia; family Potoroidae; genus Bettongia; species Bettongia penicillata. The sequence continues at coordinate 1,353,210 of JAJHZJ010000121.1, read as the reverse complement.
CTTTTGCAATCACTATCCTATCACTACCACAAGTTCACAAAACAACACAAACTGGAAGACCATCATTTTCCATGAATTCCATATAATGTTCATATGTCATCATCGTCCCATAATCAATACTATTACAAGTACCAATATTAAGGATTGTTGACCTGGAACTTCTGAGATCATCAAGTCCATTCTCCTCATTTTTTTTTCTTCAAGAGATTATAGTGTCAACAAACATTTATTAAACTCCTATAATGAGTAAAGTACCAGGTTAGGCACTAAGGATAAAAAGTTAAAAATGAAACCATCCATGCCCCATGGGGCTTACATTCCACTGAAGAAATACAAGTAGACATGTGATATGTAAATACAAAATGATTCAAGAGAATGAAAGACAGCTAATAATTGGGGGAGATGAGAAATTTCTATTACGGCTAGTGGTAGCTGAAGAGTGCTTTCATCAACCAAGGATTCTCCAAGATGGAGCCGAAAAGAAGTGAAATCTAGAAAGGGGGACAATTACACAAAGATATAGAGGCTGAAGATGTAATGCTGTATTTGGTGGGGTTCATACCTCTTAATTAAGCTCTCAAAAATATAGACCATTGGAAGGGTTCCATGCTAAATTAAATTCAAACTAAGTGAAATGAATTTTAAGATGAGTTCTTAAAGAAAAAGTCCTACCCTCAAAAAAAGTGGATTTATTCAAAGCTACAGGCAGAATAACAGTTTTAGATTCAGAAGCAATCTCAAAAATATTTTGTAGGTACAAAGGAGAGAAAATTCACCACTATGTGAACATCCTCTCTTGTTAGCAATGGAGGGGGGGAGAAAAGAGGGCAAATAACAAAAACTATTAAATTGACTACCTTTTCCTCCATGTTTGGAGCCTTATTCAAATCTGATTTATGTAAGCTCTAAAGATACTCACTGAAGAACGGGCTATATGGGATGGAAAAAAGTCTAAATCAGAACAGTTGCTTAAAGCAGCAAGGCAAGGCAAACTTTGTTTTGACTACTTATGGAGACTCAGATAAGGCATTTGTAAGAGTGTTCAGAGACTATCTGTTGGGGTCAATTTACTTATTTCCAGTTTCTGTGTTTAGAAGCAAAACCCCTATGAGTCACTGTTTCACATCATGCAAATACTTAAGACAGGCATGTTTTGAACTATTTGACAATTTGAGGAAACCCAGAAGAGGCTGTTAGCTTTCTCTAAGTAGCAGCACACTATTTTACCTCCATGGCAAGAAAAAAAGTTTTAACTTCTGAAATCAAATAAAGTATCCACCTCCCTTCCTCCAATAACTTCAACTTCTCCTTAAACACATCTCTCAAGATAATCAAAATGTCATTAAAAATATCATACCAAAGATTCTCTAGTCTTAAGAAAAGTCCATTTAAAAAGCTTTCTATGACATGTCTAAGTTCATTAGCATAAAATAATCTTCCTTGATCACAACACAAGAAATTCAATGACCTCAAAAAGAGTCTACTCAAATCTATAGTTGGCTACAATCTGACCCAAACAACCTTTTGTTGGTTCATTTTTTTTCCTCAAATGTGAGTTAAGGTGATATAACTGAACTGAAATGTCTTAGTTTATTATCACATGCCAACTTTGTGATAAAACATGTACACTGTAAAACTCTTTCTCATATTTTCCCTACCTGATTAAACGAACTATGTTGCAGCTGGAAAAACTAAATCTGTCCATTATTTGTATACATATTATATTTCATTCATATTATATATGTTATATATCCATACACATATATTATATGCAGACATCTATGTATATGTATGTTATTGGGTTTGTATTTGCATCCAAAAGCTCAAAATACTTTAAAATCTCATTATTTTTAGTTCCAACTTGTGATTTCAACAGCTTAGGAACACGCCATCAGGGAACACCCTCTATCAACGCAAATTAGCAATCTATCAGTAATTTATAATGGAACTGGGGGTACAGAGAGTTTAAGCAATTTGTACTATCAAAGGTGGTATTTAAACTTATTATTTTCTAGGCTCTCTATCCACTACTCTGCCTCTTGAGCTACCTCTCAAAGAACATATCAAGACAAAAATTGAAGAATAATACAGGGTATTCCAGTGTAATGTGATGGTGTGATATAACGACATCTGACCCTGAAATTGTGAACACCAGCATTTTAATCTCACTTCTGGCACTCAGTCACTCAGTGACTATGAACAAGTTGCTTAACCTACCTGAGCCTGTTTCCTCATTTTTAAATAAGGATAACTACTTACCATCTATATCTCATGGAGTTGTTGTGAGGCTCAATGGATAACAAACAAAACATGTCACAAACCTTAAAGAGGTGATGAAAATAACAGCTGTTACTATTAATTCAAAGCTCACTAATGCTCACTTACAATGACTCTGGTAGCACAAAGTTAAACGCTACAAACAAGATAGTTTGGGTGGCTGTTTCATTTGCTTTATTTTGTTTTTGTTGAAGAAATGGATAGCTTTAATTACCAAAACAATACTTGCTCACAAAACAGCTGAGGTTGTGCCCAAGAATAATTTACCCAGCAAAGCTGAGTATAATCTGGGATGGAAAAAAAATGGATATATAACAAGTTGAAAGACTTTCAGGTATTTGGGGAAAAAAAGACCAGAACTCAAAGGAAAAATGAATATATAAGATGCAGAAGAAGGATAAGAAAAATATTAAAGACTAATTATAAGGATCTCTTTAGGGTCAAACTATTTACTTCTTATATATGAAATTATTATTATATTATATAAGTTATTATTAAGGTATTTCTTAGCAGTAGACAGTCAAATCATTACTAAGGTAGTTTGAAAGAAAGGTTGGGACTGAACTGAGTATGATGGTTTGACTCTCAAAAACAAAATTGGATAGAAAAGGTAAAAAAAAGTGCAATACTTTTCCAACTCTTAGAAATATCCATTTTTATAAAAGCAAAGTCAGTATTCTGTAAGTAGAGTTTTCTTCTACTTAGGATCATAGTAAATTGAGAGCTGAATGGGACCTTAGACACCCACTCTGCTTCATTCTACAAAGCAGAAAATTGAGGCCAAGGGAGGTCACACAGCTGACAAATGTAGGAGGTCTTCCTGACTCAAAGTTCATTGATCTTTAAGTTCCTGCTTTGTCACATACTTTGACTCATTGTTATCTATTCATTAAAATAAGACTTCTGTCAAGCAACACTTGATTGGTTAACCCAACTTATTAAACTCACAAATTACAAAACTTAATTTCTTTTAAAAATAGGTGAGGTTTTACTATAATCATCACAGCTTCCAAAAATAGGTAAGATAAAATAATAATTTTCTCTGCATAGGATATGAGAATAGAAGAGTCAGATTCCACAAGAATTCTCCCTCTGCCCCAGCACGCACATATGCGCACGCACGCGCGCACACACACACACACACACACACACACACACACACACACACACACACACACACACGGCCCCCAGTTCTACATAGCAGTACATCTCACTAGTTTATAAACTATTCTTTTCTATTTATTCACGTTCACTCACTAGCAGGTACTAAGACCTCTGATCTTCTTTAGCCTAAAAACTGTTTAGAACTAAGTAACAAGGAACATTCACTCTTGCAATTACCTCCTCCCCCAAAGAAAGTCCTATGTTAAGAATTGTACATGAAGGCTGGAGATATAAATCAATCATAATTCCAACTGAGGAAGCAGAATCTCTAATATGAATACAGAATTATAGAATTAAAGATTGAGTCAGTAAATCAAAATTTATTAAGTGCCCCCTATTGCCTGGTACTAATTATTTAGAAAAAGTAAAGAATAAATTTGTTATGGAGTTTATGAAACTCATAATAGTATTGTCTACTGTTATTTCAGAATTAGTGTCTTAACAGTTCACAAAGTACACAGATAATAAGATCAGTATTTATTTTTCAGCACTGGTTCTATGGCAAAGCAAAGCAAAAACATTAATTATTTTTATCAGAGGGCAGAAGAAATCTGAGTTTATAAAGGCCTTGAAACAACTATGCAGACAAGTTCTCTAAGAGGTATAGACAACAAATCTTGGTAGAACTTGTAGCTATGATGTCTTATCTTGATGTAGAAACACTATACCTGAGGCAAATAATTTAACTCAGCTGTTCCATGAGAAATATAAGTTTACCATGCTCCTCTATTTTATGTGAAAGTGATGAATGTGGAATAATGCATCAAAACAAATACTAAGTTTTTTTAAAAAAATTTTGTTAAAATATTTCCCAATTAATTCAGAAAGATGTGTGGAGAAAATATCCCTAACAGCTTCCTTAATTAATGAGGTTCACAGATACATGAGAACTTATTTCACTGAATGCCATTCCATTCTCACTGCAGTTTTACCATTATGAAAATAATTTTCTAGAAGCTACATGACAAAACATAACCATATCCTATTTTAAAGAAAAATGTTTCATTGACATCATTCTTGCAATGACTTATAATTTATTGTTTACATGATTTTAAGAGGTACAGAAAAATGTTTTCCAACCTGATATATTAAAAATAACACAGTTTCCCCCTCAGGGTAGAATGAGGAAAAAGGGAAATCAATCTCTATTAAGCAACTACATGGAACAGTTATTTGTTAAATTCTACAACAACAGTTATCACACTAATACATAAAAAACCAATCAATGTTACTGCATGCTGTTAACTGCACAATAATGTCATAAATATATATGCACTGAAAAGCCATACTGATTGGAGTAATATTCCATTTTTACATTAAGGTTAATAGTCAAGTTAAAAGTTAATTAAAAAAGCAGAATGTATTTTAAAAGCACAACATTATGTAAAAGAACAATGAAATGATGCTGAAGTCATAGTCTAATAACCATCACTTTATATTTCTACAGGTTAAAATAATTTCTTCACAATACTGTAAGGTATAGGCAGGCATATAATGTGTATGTGTGTGTGTGTGTATGTATTGTCAGAGTGGAGCTCCTCAGCTCTAACCTCTAGCAGGTTCACCCTGGATCTGGGCAGAGAGAAGGACAGCACTGGAGACATGATAAGGGGTTAATATTACTTTATTCTTCCTGATGGCAGGGGGTCGAGAAGAGGTGGGGGAGCTCAGTCCCTACCCAATCTGATTAATTACTCTACTAGTGGTGATCGGTGAGATGGAGGCAGAGGGAGCATTCACTTTTATACTATCAGCCCCTGGAACACCCACACTCACTGACCAGTGCTAGTCTGATTTTGAGAGAAACAGAGGCAACATGAGAACCACAAGCTCATAAGTTGTCAATAAAGCTGGTTATATCATGATGTGTTAGCACAGAGCAGGCACGGTGTATTGTTTAAAGGTCAAACTCAAATGTTTTTATTAGTTTATTATTATTGAAGTTGTTTATGTGCCATGATCCTGGGAACTTGTATCTTATCAGATCCATGCCATTTTAAAAAAAATGAAAATGAAACTGATAACTCTTTCAACACTGCCCCCCACCCACACACACACTTTTCCTTTCTTCCTATACCAGGAAGATTTTTCTTTTTCTCACCAAAACTGAAAGTTCCACCTGAGTCTTTTTATTGGCAAATTTCTTGACAAAGTAGTATCACTGAACAAATGGTCATCAAAAGTACTTCTGACAATTAGCAACCATATGAAAGACTGCTCCAAATCACTAATAAGAACAGAAACTAACAAACAGGTAAACATGACAAGAGGGAATAGTGGGTGTTGAAGGGGCACTGCTGATTTTGTTGATGGAACTATGAGCTGTTGCAACTACTCTGAAAAGCAATCAGGAATTATATGAAGAAAGTGACAAATATGCCCATTCCCTTGGCTTCCAATATTGGTTTTACGTAGAAAACCCTGAAATTTGTATTTCCAACCTCAATCTCTCCTGAGCCGTAGCCCCACATTTCCTACTGCTAATTGGATATCTCCATTAGAATGACCAACAGAACTTCTAAATCAACAGACTGCAAAATGAACTCATCAGTTTTCCCCCAAAAAACCTGTTCTTCCTCTCCGTTACTTCCATATTCCTATTAATGTAACCACTTTTCTCCTAATCATTCAGGCTTGAAACGTTTGATTCCCTCTTCTTCCACATCTGGTCACCAAGTTTAGATTCTATTTCTAAAATGTTTCTTAATTTTGTCTCCTCTTTTTCCATTCAGAGCCACTACCCTGGTTCAGGCCTTCATGAACTCGTAGCTGCATTATCCTGCTAACCTACTAATTAATCTCCTCACTTAACAGTTCTCTCACTTGCACGCCCTTCCCATCTTAACAAATAAATCTCCCTAATGCCAAACTTACATTATTTTATTTCTCAAAAACTTTAAATGACTTTCTAGTACCCACATAATAAAGTTCAAATGAATTAACATGGAATTCACAGCTTAACCTGAAGTGACTTTCACCAGTGTATAACCAGCGGGAATCATAGGCAGCCAGCTGGCTTCTTTCTCCATCACCATCTCTTCATTCAACAATCAAATCTCTCACAACACACACCATGCCTTATTTTTCTTGCATCTGTATGCAAGGCCCTTCACAGCACCTTGCATTTTGGTGAAACAATAAATGTTTGCTGGATTTCTGGATCAATACACATTCAGCTCTCCCACTATCTGTCCAGAAGTTTCTAGTAACCAACACTTCTACTGCTTTACAGTACAATGAAAACTGATGTTCTCAGCTGTTCCTGGAGACAATGCCTATCTTTTCAGATACTGATGTTAACCTGGTGAGGTCATATGGCTGCAACTCGAAGAACACCAGGGTCTCAGGAGAATCAAATTTGTAGGTTACATAAAGGAAAGACACGTGCAGATGACATCATGTTACAAATTACTTGCATACAAGATGTAGTGCAAATGGCATCTTCATAATTGGAAAGGAGTGGGTCAGTCATACAGTGAAAATGAGAAATAATAACTTGAATGTTGTGCTGATTACACACATACACACACACGCAGAAATATGTAAAGGAAAATCTCTAGCATGTTGTAAAGATCCTTTAAGAATAATTTATCAAAGAATATGGACCAGAGTCATAGAGAATAATAAGACATCAATGGATCTTGATCCATACCAATACCCATACAGATAACTTCAGAGAGTGGTTCACAAGGTGCGGTGGAGTATAATGACCCTGAAGACCCTGAAGTGCCTCCTAAATCAGGGAAATACTTCCATTTTTAAAATCATAATTCAGTAGTTTTATTTCTAATTCTTGGAAAAGTATGTCATCCATTCATGAGATAAAGTGATCCTATGACTAAAATATTCAATTTAATCAGAAGATTCTATTTTTCAACTTCATCACATTTTGAATTTTTATTCAAATTTATTGCACAAAGCATAAGTAAGGGAAAGTCTTCTATCAGTAGTATATGGTTGGGTGAATTCCCTGCTCTCTCATGAGCCTCCCAGAAGAGAAAAGACCGTAATTTTGACACAGCAAATACTACTCACATCAAAATGTCTACAGACTATCTAAAATTACCACATCAGACAAGAATGTAAGATCTGTTTATTCTGAGAGGCCTTTAAGAGTTAGCTACACATTTACTTTAGGTGCTTCAAAGTTTAAGTAAATTTGTATCTATATCACTGAAGCCTATCTAACATAAAGAACGCAAGACTTAATAAGGTATCACTCATATAACCAGGGTTGTGCTAACGTCAGGTTGAACCTGCTCAGAGATCCAATGTTAAATCTTCAGTGTGAGCAATTACAAGTCAAAAACTGGAAAACTATGAATTAGGATTTAATTTGTTGTTTTGCTGGTTGCCTAGACTAAAGGTGATAAAGAAAATGTTAAGAATGCACATCAAACTTAAAAGCGTGTGTGTTACCATGCTTTGTTTTTCCCCACAGAACTAACTGTTAAACATTTACCAGCCCGTCACTGTATAACTTTTCCTTCTTATACATGTCCTCGAGGCTGTGTGGGGCAGAAACACTCTCGATCTGGAGTCAGAAGCCTTGGTTTTGATCAGTCAACCAAGAGTCAAAAAACATTTATTAAATACCCATTTAGGATTACAGATTTAGGGATGGAAGGGATTTCTGAGGACATGGAATCAAACCTCCTCATTTTATAGTTGAGAAAGTTGAGTTGCCCACAGTCACACAACAAATGAATATCCAAATCAGGACTCTAACCGAGGTCTTCATGATTCTGAGTCTAGTAATTTATGATAGGTAATGGGGACACAAAAATAAGAATCAGCCAATGAACACACAGATCTTACATTCTATCAAGAGGAAAAATTTGTATGTGTGTCTCTGTGTCTATATATACATATATACACATACACATGTATAGACACACATATGTATATATGCATGTGTATGCTTATATATACATATATATGAAAAGTAGACAATGTTTTATTATTATATGTATCTACATACACATATATGAAATGTGCTAAAGGACTTTAAATTACAAACAAAAGCGTTTCCATTCAAAGGAGCCAGAGAAATTTCCAGAGCAAAAAAATTATATATTTTTTAAGGAAAATCACATTGACAACTACATGAAGGGCGAACTGCAAAAGGGAGAGACTTGAAGGAGCTAGAACATTTGGAGGAAACTACTGCAAAACTTTATGATAGGGGTAATTACAGCCTGCACTAGGACGAGTGGCCATGTGAATGAAGACAAGAGGATGAATGTAAGAGGCAATGTGGAATTGACATGATTTGGCAACTAAATAAGGTTAAAGAGAATGGGGAATCAAGGCTGTCTCCAAGGTTGCAAACCTGGGTGACTAGAACGACAGCAGTACTTTGAAAGAAATAAGGGGGAAAGGAAAGAAGGTTTAGGGGGAAAGATGATGAGCTCTGTTTTGGATCTACTGAGTTTGAGATTATTATGAGGTATCTAGTTCAAAACCTTCATGATATGTTGATAGGTGATTGAAACTTAGGAGAAACTAGGGATGATCTGAAGTCACTTGCACGATAAATGAACCTGGATTTGTCACTTACTATATGTGTACCTGTGGATAAGTCACTTCACATTTTTAGGTTTCATGTTTTGTAAAATAAGGAGATTGGAATAAATGACATTTATGGTCCCTTCAAGTACTAAAATCCATAATCCTCTGATGTAAAAGAGCAATTATTTGAAGAATGTTTGAAGAAAAAGTTAGCTACAATGAAAAACTAAAGATGAACTGCTTTTCTACAAAGTTCAAAATTCCAAGATCTTACAACTCAGGTTGCTTCAGTTTCCTGAAATGTAAAAATGGGGATAATAGCATCTAGCTTCCAGAGTTGCTGTGAGGATTAAATGAGGTAATGTTCAGAAAGTGCTTAACACAGTGCTTGTGCTTGGCACATAGCAGGTGTATAATAAATGCTTCTTTCCTTCTTTCTGTCTTTTCCCACTCTAAATTTATTTTCTTATAACCCTATGAACTTAACAACTGCAATGGAAATGAAAATGGGAATTTGTGTAATGGGGATAGAGGCATTCATTATTAGTGAGCATGATGATACCTAGGCTCTCAAGACCAGTTTATAGGAGTGATATATTCTGTGCTACAAGATACTTTTACTCCATGAATACATAAATTATCTCTTCCCTAGGACGTGATGTGTTTGCTTTGCATATCAATATTTAAAAAGCATACTGCACTTTAGACAAATGACACAGAGGGTTACAATTTTGTTATAGATCCAAGTTCTGAATAACCCAAGAATTATAATAAATTTTAGAACAAAATCAAAAGATTGAAAAAATAAAATAAAATATATCAAAATCAACTGACCTGGAAAGCAGGTCAAGGAGCAATAATTTTAAAAGCATTGGATGCTCTGAAAACCATAGTATATTTAAAATGGCCTAGACACTGTGTTTCAAGAACTTATAAATGAAAATTGCCCAAATCTAATAGAACCATAAGCCAAAGATAGGGGAAAAAAACTATTAATCACCTTCTGAAAGGAATTCCAAGAGCAAAAGTCCTAGGAATATTATAGCCAAAATCTAGAGCACCCACGTAAAGGAAAAAAAATGCTGCAAGTATCCTGGAAAGTATAGTCAGGATCACATATGACCTGACAACATCTACTAAAAATGAGAGATCTTAGAGTACAATATTCCAAAATTCAGGCTTAGAACTAGAAAGGTATTGAGGAGTTAAATAAGAAAAAAACAGGTCCTGGAAGAGAACAGTTTTGGGTCTGAGAGTCTGAAGAGAGCAAAGAAAAGGAAGGGTAAAAGGAATATATTGGTGTAAAAAGGAAGAAAGAAAACAGAACTTACTAGTTCTCATAATTTGGACTTAGAAGGAAAGTAAATTGGAGTTCAGGGAGAAGGATCATATGAACCTCACTCTTCTCTGAGGAGGAGTGAACACAAGCACACATACACACACACACATATACACACAGTTTTGTATAGGCATATATGAAACTCAGCAGCAGCTAGGTATCGCAGTGAATAGTGCCAGGTCTGAAGTCATGAAGACTCATCTTCCTGAGTTCAAATATGAACCAAGTTCCTCCTCTGGAAAAGCTGGAGAAGGTGAATAAGGAAATGGCAAACTGCTTCAGCACCTTTGCCAGAAAAACCCTAAATGGGATCATGCAGTGTCAGATATAACACATATATAAAACTCAACAGTGGAACAAATGCGGTGGGAAGGGGGCAAAAGGGAGGAGCTACAAAGCAAAAGAAACTTTCTAATCCTGAAAGAGGATTAAAAGGGGGAGAGGGAGAAAACAACTAGAATCTAAGAGAATGTTGGACAAGTGGGTAATGAGGACAAATTGTGGGATATAAATATAAAGGAATATTAGTACACTCTAAGAAATGATAGAAGATAGAAGAAACAATTTTGGAGAATCCTGGGAAACACAAACTGATAAAGGACATAAAATGAAGTAAGCAGACCCAGGAGAATCATCACACAAGGATGGTAACATTGCAGAGCAGAGCAACTTTGAAAAACCCAAGAATTCTGAGTAAGATAATGCTAATCACGTCTCCAGAAGGCTGGTGATAAAGCACATTACCCAGCTCCTGACAGAAAGGTGATGTACATAAGGCCAGAAATTGACAACAATTCCTCAACCTGGCAACTCTGTGGATTTCTTGTGTTTGACAACCTATTTGTTGCAAGAGGTTTGGTTGTTTTTTTTTTTTCCCTTCTTCCTTTCTCTCAGTTTTAATTGAGGGGAGGCGAATGACCTGAAAGGAAGGGAGGTTAGCAATAGTGATGTTAAAATAAAGAGGATCACTGAGAGGATGTCTTAAAATGCACAGAACTGTATGAAGTTCAGAAGGAAGCAAAGCAAGCAGAAGAATTTAAAAGTAATGTGTAAAATTTATCATACAATTGTTTTTAAAAACAAGCAGTAAAATGAAGACTCATAGTTTCTTATGGCACCTTGTGTTTTTCTGCACATATGGACATGTCCTTTTTGGTATATATGTTCAAAGTAAAATAATTAGAAATTTTAAAGTTTAAACGAATACTTTTTCAGAAAAGAAAGCTACTTGATGCACATGTTTGTATAATGGATTTGGGTTCTATAACCAGAAAAAACTAATTAATGATTACATATCTCAATAAAATTTGCATATTTGCATAATATTTTTTAAAAAACTAAACAGCAAAATTTTATTTCATCAAAGAATTTTTTAGATGGCAAAATCACCTAATAAAGCAATAAGCATATTTTGTAGTATATACCATCATACTGCCTTAAGTTACTCTGAACAAAGACATCAAGTTTTTGACTTGTACTAAAACAAAATATGAAATGAAGGGGAAAATATGTGATAAGATCAATATTATAATACGACAGCTGCCTTATACATTAGGAAAACAGGTCAGCAACAGGGTCAACCCACTTTTGAAGTGATCTGAGATACTACTTCATTCTTAGATTGAGGAAAGGCAGAAAATGGGAAGGACCAAAAAATTTTCATCAATATCAAAGTTTTCCTTCTCTTCTTCTACCCCCACCTTAGTACAGAGGCTTTTAAATTGTTATTATGACTTTCTCTGCCTTCCTCATTTAACAGAGCTTCTCCGAGATTTTAGATTTTAAGATGAAGATATATTTCTGAGACTATTAGCTTTCGAGCAGAATAAGCTATTATACTGCCTTCCTAAATGGAGCAATGTTAAAAAGGCAGTCCCCGAATTTCAAAGGAATGTTCCCAAAAGTTCACTGTTAAGATGCTTGTCTTTTAGAACTCAAAACTCATCTTCCTTAAGAAGTAATAAGTTCTAAAAAGGGTTAATTCATGCCCAAGTTTGCCCACAAAAGACTATTTTTCTCATATTATAGCAAAACTATAGTACTTTTTTAAAGACCTTGGCCACTAAAAAAAAAAGTTATTTCTATGAAAAACTGCAACTTAACTTCCATACTGGGATTTGCCAAACCTTACTCTCAGAGGTTATGCACTGCTAGAAAATAGTTTCACTAAGAGGTTCTGTCTTCTGGATCCAGCTCACTACATCCTTACTGTGCAACCAGGAGCAAGTCACTTACCTTCTCTGAACATTACTTTCTTCTGAAAAACAGAGGGTTGGACTAACTAGAAACCTACCTGCTGCTTAAAACATAATCTCTCAGCTCCTTTCCAACTCCAACATTCTAAGCTTTAATGCCTCTTCGAGCTCCCCCAGTGGGAGTGGTGGTAAGAATATATGAAATGTTAGCAGAGGCAGAAGCTTGTGTGCAGGCTAATCTCTAAGGAAAACCTCTTTGGTGAAAAAAATAGATGCAGCAGCATTGACAAGAGTTTTGCCATTCTTTATAGTACTGACCTATTCTTTGCAGAAAAAAAGGGCTGCTTTAAATTGTTTTTCTTGCATGTTCATCATTCAACAAAAAACATCTTTCAAAAGAAATAATGCTGTAAAACACTTTTTAAAAAGAGAGTAATTAAACAAGTAGATGGTATATATTTCTCCTGTGTTTTAGGGCACACTCAACTCTCATCTTCATCTGAAGACACCACACAACAGTACCAACTAATATCTAGGCACTGCAAGCAACATTGCATCCTCTTTCAGCATATCTGCTCAAGAAAGAGAAGTTAAGACATGCTATTAAAAAGATGGCAGGTGGAATCAGAGAGAGGAGGCAAGTATACATTAAAAGCAGAGAAGAGACATACAAAGGAAGCAAAGGAAAGGTAGGTTCTGAAGAATTCAATCACAAGGAAACAAAAGAGAAAACAAGAGAAACAAAAAAATTCTATCAATAAAAAGACATAGCTGCCTGAAAGGAAGAAGGGACACAATAAAAATGAAATCAATTAAAAATCAGCTGCTGTCCTAAGGTTCTGTGATTACACATCTTCACAGGAAGTCTTCCTGGGGCACTAAAAATAAGAATAAAAGAACAATCTGTGTCTTATTAATAGCTCAACTTCACACTGAAATAAAAATTCAACAGTGCGTTGCTTGCAAATTCTTTATAATGTATACAAAAATTTTAAGCCAATGGTTAGCATGATGAACTTTGTATTTAATTTTATCATTATGCTATGCTGCATAGGGAATTTCTAATCTGAAGTATTCATATATTGAGGTAATTTATTATTTCTCATATTTTTATGTTAAGGACTATAATAGCTAACTATTTAGTTGAATCTTGAATTACCTTCATATCATCCTCCCCAAAAGTATTAATTATACATATGGCATTTCTTGACATTAAAAAAACCCTCAGAACCTTAACAAGTATCACCTAGGAAGTCAGTTTATAAAGCACTAAGAGACATGAAGATAAATACAACCTTTTAAAAAAAGAACCACAGGGGGAGGAGCGAAGATGGCGGAGTAGAAAGACTCATGTATGCTAGCTCCGAATCCACAGCCCAGAAATTTCCTGTAAAAATAAGTCCCCACAAATTCCAGATCAGTGCAAGCCGTGCACCAACGTAGTGGAAGAGATTTCCGTTCCAGAGAGCCCTGGAAAGCCGTCCCCAGGGGCCCATCGTGCCCTGGACAGCGGAGCCCACCCCTGCGCTGCCCTGGCCGTGTGGCCCTAGAGGAGCAGATCCGAGCAGGCTTCAGGGATGGAACCTCCAGCAGCCGCGAAGGTCCCTCCACCCCCAGGCTCTACAGGTCAGTGAGAGAGAATTCTGGGCTGGCTGAGAGGGGAGCGGGGTGTCTCCGTGGCTCGGGGCCCCTAGGGAGGCAGCGGCAGAGGCAATGGCAGAGGCAGCGGCCCGGGACTCCCCAAGCAGGCATAAGCTCTATTACCAAAGGTCTTTGCATAAACTACCTGAGGGAACTGAGCCTGGGAGGCGGCCCTGACCCTACCCAAGCACCAGAACTTAAGCTCACATTGAATAGCAGCCACTCCCGCCACGGAAAGCCCTGAGGCTGGGAAGCAGCATTTGAATCTCAGACCCCAAGCACTAGCTGGGCAGATCTGGGGGGTGGTGGAGAGGAATCTCAGAAGTCAAGTAACTGGCTGGGAAAATGCCCAGAAAAAGGAAGCAAAATAAGACCATAGAGAGCTACTTTCTTGGGGAAGAGATGTTCCTTCCTCCCTTCATTTCTGATGAGGAAGTACAAAGCTTGCCATCAGGGAAAGACATGGAGGTCGGGGCCTCTCTATCCCAGACATCCCAGGTGGATGTCCGGTGGGCTCAGGCCATGGAAGAGCTCAAAAAGGATTTTGAAAAGCAAGTTAGACAGGTGGAGGAAAAACTGGGAAGAGAAATGAGAGAGATGCAAGAAAAGCATGAAAAACGGGTCAATACCTTGGTAAAGGAGACCCAAAAAAATGCTGAAGAAAATAATGCTTGAAGAATAGGCTCACTCAATTGGCAAAAGAGGTTCAAAAAGCTAATGAGGAGAAGAATGCTTTCAAAAGGAGAATTAGCCAAATGGAAAAAGAGGTTCAAAAACTCACTGAAGAAAATAGTTCTCTCAAGATTAGAATGGAACAGATGGAGTCTAATGACTTTCTGAGAAAGCAAGAAATCACAAAACAAAACCAAAAGAATGAAAAAATGGAAGAGAATGTGAACTATTTCATTGGAAAAACAACTGACCTGGAAAATAGATCCAAGAGAGACAATTTAAAAATTATGGGACTACCTGAAAGCCATGATCCAAAAAAGAGCCTAGACATCATCTTTCATGAAATTATCAAGGAAAACTGCCCTGAGATTCTAGAACCAGAGGGCAAAATAAGTATTGAAGGAATCCATCAATCACTACCTGAAAGAGATCCAAAAAGAGAAACTCCTAGGAACATTGTGGCCAAATTCCAGAGTTCCCAGGTCAAGGAGAAAATATTGCAAGCAGCTAGAAAGAAACAATTCCAGTATTGTGGAAATACAATCAAGATAACAAAAGATCTAGCAGCTTCTACATTAAGGGATCGAAGGGCGTGGAATAGGATATTCCAGAAGTCAAAGGAAATAGGACTCAAACCAAGAATCACCTACCCAGCTAAACTGAGTATAATACTTCAGGGGAAAATATGGTCTTTCAATGAAACAGAGGACTTTCAAGCATTCTTGATGAAAAGACTGGAGCTGAAAAGAAAATTGGACTTTCCAACACAAGAATGAGAAGAAGCATGAAAAAGTAAACAGCAAAGAGAAGTCATAAGGGACTTACCAAAGGTGAACTGTTTACATTCCTACATGGAAAGACAGTATTTGTAACTCTTAAAACTTTTCAGTATCTGGGTAGTTGGTGGGACCACACACACACACACACACACATATACACATGTGCGCGCACACACATACAGAGACAGAGAGCACAGAGTGAATTGAATAGGATGGGACCATATCTTAAAAGAAATTAAGGTAAATGGTGAGAGAGAAATGTAGTGGGAGGAGAGAGGGTGAAATGGAATGGGGTAAATTATATCTCGTTCAAGAGGCAAGCAGGAGACTTTTTAGTGGAGGGAAAAAGAGGAGAGATGAGAAAAAAACATGAAGTTTACCCTCATCACATTCGACTAAAGGAAGGAATAAAATGCACACTCATTTTGGTATGAAAACCTAACTTATAATACAGGAAAGTGGGGGAGAAGGAGATAAGCAGGATGGGGGGATGATGGAAAGGAGGGCAATGGGACGAGGGAGCAATTTGAAGTCAACACTCTTGGGGAGGGACAGGATCAAAAGACAGAATAGAAACAATGGGGGGCAGGAGAGGATGGAGGAAAATACAATTAGTCTTACACAACATGACTATTATAGAAGTCATTTGCAAAACTACACAGATATGACTATATTGAATTGCCTGCCTTCCCAAAGGGAATGGGTGGGGAGGAAGGGATGGGGAGAATTTGGAACTCAAAGTTTTAGGAACTGTCGAGTATTATTGTTGTTGCTACTAGGAAACAAGAAATACAGTCAATGGGGAACAGAAAGTCATCTGGCCCTACAGGACAAAAGAGAAGATGGGGACAAGAGAAGGGAGGGAGGATTGAAGAGAGGGCAGATTGGTGATAGGGAAAATCGGTGTATTGGGGTGGGGGAGGGGACAAATGGGGAGAAAATTTGGAACCCAAAATTTTGTGAAAATGCATGTAAAAAGTTAAATAAATAAATTAAATTAAAAAATTAAAGAACCACAGTTGAGATGAATGGCCTTAAAATGACAACTTGGATTTACATCAACTGGCGCATAGAGAAGTGAACAGAATGAGGAGAACATTGTACACAGTAACAGCAATATTGTTCAGTGGAGAACTATGAATGACTCAGCTACTCTCAGCAAATTAACGATTCAAGACCATCCCAAAGGACTAATGATGAAGCATACTATCTGCCTCCACAGAAAGCTAATATTGATTGAATGTAAACTGAAGCATGTTATTTTTCACTCTCTTTTTTCCCTTTTATTAGTCTTCTTGTACAAAATGACTAATACAGAAATGTTTTCCACAACTGTACATGTATAACCTATATCTGGTTGCTTACCATCTCAGGGAAGGGGGAAAGGAGAGAGGGAGAAAAAGACAGAATTTGAGACTAAAACTTTATATAAAAAAAAGTTTAAAAATTGGGGGAAAAAATGACAACTTGGCAATTTTCACTTAGTTTCTGGCTTCCTCAGTGGCATAGCTTTAAAATATTCCTAAAGAGATCAGAGAAGCAAGAAAAGAACCTAGAGGTATTATAAATAATTAGTGCAGTTCTTCGTGTGGTGTGAAAGTACTGGAATTCAAGGAGCTGTCCACCAGTTGTGGAATACGAATATAATGGAATATGATTGCTTCATAAGAAAGGATGAAAGATACAGTTTCATAGAAACATGGAAAGATTTATAGCTATTGAATCAGAATGTAGTACAGAACTAGAAAAACAATTTATACAATAACCAAAGACAAACAACTTTGAAAGACTTAAGATTAAAACAACTTTGAAATATCATCTCACATCTATTAGATTGGCTAAATGATAGAAGAGGAAAATGTTAGTGGGGATTTGGAAAAATTAGGACATTAATACAGTGCTGGTGGAACTGTGAATTGATCTAACCATTTTGTAGAGCAATCTGAAACTATGCCCAAAAGGTTATAAAATTGTGTATACCCTTTGACCCAGTAACAACACTATTAGGTCTGTTTCCCAAGGTGATTAGGGGAAAAGGAAAAGAACCTATTTGATCTAAATATTTATAGCAGCTCTCTCTGTGGTGGCAAAGCATTGAAAATGGAAGGGTTGCCCATCAATTGGGGAATGCCTGAGTAAGTTGTGATATAAGATTGTGATGGAATACTAATATGCCATAAGAAATGACAAGCAGGGAAAACATGGGAAGACTTCTATGAAATAATAAAGGGTGAAAGGATCAGAACCAAGAGAATGTTGTACACAGTAATAGCAATATTGTACATGAGTAAATATTAATGACTGAGCTATTCTGAGTTACATGAATATTCAAATCAACTAACAAAGACCTATGAAGGAAGATGCTTTCCATCTCCAGAGAAAGAACTGATACGTGGAGAGATGTATTACACAGTTGTGTGTGTGTGTGTGAAATATTGGCCTTCACTAATGCAGGGTCAGGAGGGAGAGCGAGAAGAAAGAAAACGGCTTGGACCTCCAATGTAACCAAAAAAAATTTTTTAATCAAAAAAAAAAATGTTAAGATCTCTGAGTTATGCAGTGATTAAACATGATTGCTGAGGACCTATGGTGAAGCATGCTTCATAAGAAAGGGATGAAAGATACTGTTTCATAGAAACATGAGATGATGAATTTAAGACGCAGAATAAAGCATACTTTTCTTGGACAGGATAAATGTGTTTTGTTTAACTGCACATACTTGTTAAAAGGGTTTTTTTATCTTTTTTTCTCTACTAGAGGAGGGGATATGGGAGGAAGCAAAAGAAATGCTTGCTAATACAAAATAAAATTATTTCTGTATGTATAGATGTATATGTATGTATATATACATATCTACACACATGTATATGGAGAAAGACAATCTCACCTTCACAAATCATAACAATGCTGCATAATCAACCCAGAATACCTATGTATAACACCTGCATGGTTTTTATAAACTTTGGGAACGTATTCTTCTTATAACTTATGCCTGTCAGTAGACAAATTTCAGTCAGTCAGTTGGTATTTATTAAGTTTTAGTTAGCTAGGCACGTACTAGGGATGTGCTGCATATTCAGTGTTGTAAAAGGTATGATAGAACAGGTGGCATTATTTCCACTGACCTATGGGTACCAAACTAAGGAATACTATGGTATCTTCCTGGCATCCTGATATAGTGCCACTTGCCATTTCCTTTTATGATAGGGTTTCAACTCCCAAAATATCCTGGTTCCAAAGGTCAAAGAGTTTGTTTCTCTGCTACAAGACAGGAAACTAAATGTTAACAGGAAAGAAAAATACCAATCAGGACAGTTTGTCTTGGGATCCTCATGGAAAGGATTCCTTTTTTCTCAATAAAAATGTTGCTGAACAGTGATATGGGCAGCTCACTGGTGCAGTGGATAGAGTGTCAGGCCTAGAATTAGTAAGTCATCTTCATGAGTTCAAATCTGACCTCAGACACTTACTAGGTGTGGAAAAGTCACTTAACACTGTTTGCCTCACTTCCTCATCCATAAAATCAGCAGGAGAAGGAAATTCAAAGCACTCCAATATCCTTACCAAGAAAACTCCAAGTAGGTTCCTGAAGAGACAGACACAATTAAAACAACGGAACAACAATAAACAGAAATAGGTTTCATCACTCCCTCTCTGACTACCCATGGAAATCTAGTCATTGCCCTCACAGAAGCCTAGAATTTCAGAGTAGTAAGGATCTTAGAACAGTTCATCTATTCTCACTACCAACCTGGAATAAAAATCAACTCTGCCACATCTCCAAGTGCTCACAGAGTTTTTGCTCTGACACTTAAGATGATGGATAGTGCACAACTCCAATGGGCTGGCCATGTTGTTTGAATGCAAAACTTATACTTAGCAAAAAGACTATTTTATGGAGAACTCACACAGGGCAAGTGATCACACTGTGGTCAGAAGAAGAGATATAAGGACACTCTCAAGAACTTTGGAATTGTGTGACATAGGAGACACTGGAACAGGACTGGCCAGCATGGTATACCCATATCAGAGAAGGTGTTGTGCTTTACGAGCAAAGCAGAATTAAAGGAAATGCAGGATGCAAAAATTTAGAGTATCTACTCCAAATGTTTACACAGACTATTTGTGCCTGACCTGTGGTAGAGCATTCTGAGCTCATACTGGTCTGATCAGTCACAGTCAGACACACTGAAACTTGACTTCATCATAGTAGTATCATTTTGGTCCTCTTTGAGGACAAAGGACAACAACCAGCCAACAAGAATCATGAAGCAGCTTATTCTATTTTTCATATATTCTAACTACTGGGAAATTCTTTATAGAAAAGAGAAATTTACTTCCTATTATTTTCAATTTATTGAGCATCTACCATGTTGAGAGCACTTTGCTAGGAGTGCCAGGAAGTAGAAAGTTTAGAAGTGTGGCATGGTGGAGTAAGTGCTAGATTAGGATTCTAAAGAACTCTGCTCAAATCTCAAAACCATTACTTACTGCCTGTGTGCATTTGAGCAAGTCACTTAAAACTATGAGTCTCAGTTCTTCATCTGTAAAATGAGGAGTTGGACTATGTGACCTCCAAGGTCCCTTCTGCCACT
Organism: Bettongia penicillata ogilbyi; assembly: GCA_023548195.1. NCBI lineage: Eukaryota > Metazoa > Chordata > Mammalia > Diprotodontia > Potoroidae > Bettongia > Bettongia penicillata. The sequence continues at coordinate 1,333,037 of JAJHZJ010000121.1, read as the reverse complement.
AACTTGATATGCCTATGTGTGGTCCCTGCTCTTAAGCAAGCAAGAAGCATTTATTAAGTGTTTACCAGTGCTAGCACACAGTAGGCACTTACTAAATGTTTACTGATTATTATATCCTAGACAATGTGCTAAAAGGAATAGTAGTTATCAGTACTCAAAGAGTTTAAATTCAAATAGTGGAAAGACAACACAGAAAATAGCAGCTGAAAAGCAGATGGAGAGGGGAGAAGGTATCCACATGGGAGTATGGTGGTTATGGCCACGGAATCAGAGTTCCTAGAGTCTTCCACAAAATGGAGGTTCACCAGTGGTAAGAACTCACTAGTGGCATAAGAAGCCTATAAAAGCAAAGTCAGGCTGTAACTAAGATATAGGAGTCAATCTGGAGATACAGAGATGGCTGGTTTGGGGTCCTTCCTCCAAAAAGAAGGTTTCGGGAAGAATTCACTAAGAGGAGGAGTCCAGAGGACCATAATCAAGAAGCAGCTGAAGCAGAGTACTCTTATGGAGCTTAATGTGAAAAACAAATCTCTCTAACTAGGTGGCATAGTGGATAGATTGCTGTGCTTGGAGTCAGGAAGACTTGAGCTCTAATTCTGCCTCAGATGTTTTTTAACTATGTTACTCTCACTTAACCACTCAGTCTTGGCTTCCTCACAGCATTGTTGTGAGAATCAGATGAGATAAGACAAGTATTTTACAAATCTTGAACTGATACATAAATGCTCACTAATAAAACCAGAATGAAATAATTAAAGAAAAGTATGTAATAGAGGTGCAAATAGAGGGAATTAGGAGAAGTTTCATGGACTCTTGGAGATGAATTTTAAATGGCAAGTAGGAATTCAGTAGGAGGGAGAAAAGGGAGAGTGGAAGATAACCACCTCAAAACACACACACACACACACACACACACACACACACACACACACACACACACTTCAGAAAGAAGGAAAAGTCTGCCAGTAAAGGCCTGTATTTAAGCATCTGATAAGGTGATGTTATGTGAGGATGTTCAGCTATCTCAAACTAAAGGTTCATTCACTAAATGAGGGTGAACCATTGAGTCAGGTATTAGTCTACTGCCCTAAATGTAGCATAACCCTCACTCCCAGTACCAAAAGAAAGAACAGTGTGTTAGTGAGGTTATCCAGAATACACTGAATCATGGAAAAGAACTTAGGGATTAATGCCACCAAATACACATCAAGTCAATCCGACCAAGGACAATCTTCAGCTAAATTATGATACAAGGTGACAACATTTGTAGGCAGGGCAGTGCTGGATTTGGATCAGAGGAGCTGAGTTCAATTCCTGGTTCTACTTACAATGTGACCCTGAGAAGTCCCAAACTTTGTGGGCCCATGTTTCTCTGAATGTTAAGTAAAGGAACTGGAATAGTTTACTGAGTTCCTAAACAGATGTTCTAAATCTATGACTCTATGATTAAGTCAGAAATAACATCTGAACCCAAACAATATGTATATACAATCCTTTCTGAAGGCAAAGTCTAGGTTGCGTTTAGGTACTCAGTTTTTAGGATATCAGACAGTCTAAAAGAATTAGACAAGATCAAATAATATTTTAAAGTGACTGAGAAGATATCAACATCTACCGAACCTTTTCTCTTCAAAATCTTTATGAAAATGGTCTCTTCAATCATCAAGGACATACTTGATGAAAACATGAGAAGGTTATGTGAAGACTTTTAGCAGATTATTTTCTACAGTAGAATACATTTTTATGGTCACATAAATGACTAAGATATAAAAAATATATGATCTCAGTGTATCTTTATTTTAAAAAATGTCTCTAGTGAACAAATGATACCTTTGAAGGGTGTCCTCAAACAAGGTGTCATCTCACACATGTGTGAAAGTTATATAAAACTAGGAAAAATTTACCTTTTGCATTTACTTTGTTCAACCATCTATTGGCTATTAACATCTAGTAAAGTATAATCCTTGACAACAGATGGAGCAGATCTAAAGTCTACAGCTGTACTTCCACCATTGGGCCAGAATGGATGACTTAAATTCTCAAGGGATCCTTTGCCTTATCTGGTATAGAGGGCAAGAAATCCTTAGTATTAGCCCATTTCATTTTCTCATTTCTGTGTTCAGGAAGCCCCTGGTCTCTGTATTTTGTTTCATTGTGTTTCTGTGTTAGAAAAATAATAAGACAGATATATTCATAGATTAGGAAGGTTGCTTGTTTATCCTGCTTCTATTAATCTTTAGCTTCATTGCATATAATTATCTGTGAGCCTCAGTGTCCTTCTCTGTAAAATGAAAGTTTTGTACCAGATGACCCAAAAGGTCCTTTCCAATTCTAAATCTGCGATTCAGTCTCTAAAGTCAGAGTCATTGAGGGGTAGGAAGGAAGTTGAGGAAGGTGAATGGTTAACTCTAGAACTGGAAAGTTGAAAAAGAGCAGCTCATTTGCAGAAAGGAAAAAAAATCCACTCTGAGTTCTCTTATGGGTAAATTATGAGTAGAATTTTTTGGTCATTCTCTGAGAGATCTCTTTTCTCCCTTCTTCCTCATCTCATGTTACTCTGAGGGGCAGTTAGGTAGTGCAGTGGATAGAGCACCAGTGCAAGAGTCAGAAGGACCTGAGTTCAAAACTCGCCTCAGACACTTGACACTCACTAGCTGTGTAACCTCGGGCAAGTCACTTAACCCCAATTGCCTCATCCTTGGTCATCTCCAGTCATCCTGATGAATATCTGGTCACTGGATTCAGATGACTCTGGAGGAGAAGTGAGGCTGGTGACCTGCACAGCTCTCCCTCACTCAAAACAAAGTCATGTCATCATTTCTCTGATCGTATGGTCTTCTTCGGCAATGAAGGACGAACACACACAGGGTGATTTATGCTCAACTAAACTGATGTAGAAGATATACCACATAGAATTGGAACAAAAGAAGGATATCCTACTGATGGCTTGGTTTCCTAAATGTTCCTATTTGAAAATTACACAACTAATTGCATCAAAGGGCCAAGGTCCCTCACTACATCCAGGGCCATCTCCGTTCATCCTGATCTCTATCTGGCCACTGGAACCTAGATGGTTCCAGAGAAGAAAGAAAGGTTGGTGACTTTGCACAGCCCTCACTTAAATCTAATTCATTTGTATGTCATGGCATCACCTCCCTAGTATCATAATTCTCTTTGAGAACAAAGGGAAACAATAATATTTGAAAATGACACAACTAATTGCATTAAACCTGTAATATTATAAAACCTCTCAATTAAATTCATAATACAATGGACATTTATCTAATCATATACAATTGAAAACAACATATACGAGAGAGTGTATATATGTTGCCTAGACTACAAAATAAAGCTGGAAAAGTAGTTGAATGATTTGAGAGAGGGAGGGAGGGAAGGAGAGAGAGAGAGAGAGAGAGAGAGAGAGAGAGAGAGAGAGGTGATGACTGGCATTATATAGCACTTTAAGGTTTATCAGGAGCTTGATATTTACTATCTCATTTGATTCTCATGATAGACCTACAAAAAATATAACTAGAGATATAGTTAGGTTCATGTAAAATATGAAAAAAACTGAGACTTAGGGATAAGTGACTTGTCTATTGGGGTCATACAGTTAACAAGTATATTTATTTTGAGATTGGGTCTCCCTGTCTCCCAAGGGCTGAAGGTATAGCAGTCACTCATAAACCTAATCTCAATAAGGACCAGCACAGAAATTTTAACCTAGTCTGTTTTTCAGATCTGGGCTGATTTATCCCTCCTTAGGGAGTCCAGTGGACCTCCATTCTTAGGTGCCCGCGATATTCGCTTATGACAGTACAGACATATATCCATGGTAGCTTCATTGCAGAACTCCCAAACTCAAGTAATCCATCAGTCTCAACCTCCCCTACATTGGAGAAATTACACACATGCACTACCACACTTGGCAATTAAATTTCAGAGAAGGGATTTAAACCCAACTCTTTCCTGACTCAACATTCATTCCTATTTAAATTTTTATATTACCTCTGGCCAGAATCTACAGATGGACAACAAGCTGGGCACAAAATTGAGTAACACAAAGAAGTTAGGCTAGATTGCATTTGGGAAACATTGAATCACACCTTCAATGATCTCAAACTGCCTGTTGTCACAAAAGCCCATCTTAATAACAACATTTTTTCCTGATTTTGATGCATGATTCTGAATTGTGAAATACATGATCCTGGAAAATCAACATTACAATGGAAAGGACATGAAAGAGGACAATTAAGACACATGGTGGGCATAAGCTAGCTATGGCATTTCACTCACACATGGAGTGGTATGAAAAATATCATAGAGGAAATAAACGTGACCAGGAAAGGAGATAGAAAAGTCAAATGGAGAGAATGAGATAACAGAAATGGTACCTTATCACCCTTAAAACTAAAAGTTCAAAAGTAAAGCTTCCTTGTTGTTAGATAGGTCTTCTATAGAGTATTTATATGAAAAATTTGAACAAGAATCAAGCAGGATAAGAAACTGGGAGAAATCGTTAATTATATCAATAGTAGGGAAATCTTTACATAAAAGTTAAGGGAAAAAAGGAGACCTAAGGGACAGATCCGGGACAGGTACCGGTGTCAGGACAAGGAAGAAACAATGGGATGGCAAGAAAGTATATTTAGGGATAAACACAGAGAATTAGTTAAAAAAAAAAAAACAAAGTAATATATAATATTCTTAACTCTAATTACTTGTAACACTTTTTTTTGTTTCCAAATTCCTACAGTCTTAAAAAAAAATTACTTCAGTCCAAATGTTCCAAAAAGAACCAACAATCCACAGCTTGACTAAAATAACCCCAAACAACTGATATTTATGAACACTGAATGCTAATTTTACTTTCCCTGCTGTGCCCTTGTTAAAATTCACCAATTAAGGGGAATGGCTCTCTCCCATTCACAACAGAATAGTACCTTAACAATAAAATCCTAAAAATAAAATAGCTATAACCTAAAAAGATGGTCTATTCAGCCATAAATGTAAGTGCCAAATTAGCTTCCAAGTAAAAAGAAGTATAGGAAGGCTACTTGATTCATACAAAGAGTTTTCCTCATAAATTCTGCAAGTTGGCTACAGAGACTTTCATAAAGATAGTGAAGTCTGTCAGCACTACGCAACACAATATTCAAAGCTCAGTGAGAACATGACTAAAGCAAACAGTTGGACATATTCTGGGAATAATGAAACATATCCCCAATTTGTAAACAGCATATTGTTTAGGGAGAAAAATAAAAACAAAATCTTTTGTAGATTCACTAAATTTCAGTAGTATCCATCAAAGAAAAATATTAATGCTGTACTCTGTCTTAGGCACAAGTCTGCCAAAAACAATTTTAAAAAATAAGTTCTATTGATGTATTTTTATATCACTGTAGTTTTACCTACTGACCCTCCCAGACAGCATATAACAAATAGTATTTTAAAAATAAAAAAAAAAGAAAAAGAGGGAAAAATCAGCACATCTCATCAATACATGAAAAAAGACTGAAAATATGTGCAATATACAACACCTGCACATTGCCCAGTTCTGCAAAGGAATGAAGCTAGATTATCTTCTCCTATCTCTTGTTCTTTATAATTTGCTACATTCATTTTTGATTTTCTTTGTGGTTCTTCTGATTTACATAGTTGAAGCTATTGTGGATATTGTTAGTCTACATCAGTTCATAAGGAACTGTATTCTTTACATTTGCATTTTCTTACAGAACAATAATATTTCATTACATTCATCTACTACATCAATTTTGGTGAATCTACTTTGTTTCCAATTCTTTGCTATCACAAAAAGTGATGCTATAAATACTTGCTGCAGTTAAGGACTTTCTTCATATCGGTAGACTCTGAGGATATAGGCCCAGTAATGAACTTTCTGAGTCAAAGAGTATGAATATTTTAGTCACTTTATGTGCATAATTCCAAACTGCTTTCCAAAAGAGGTATACAGTTATCCCTTCCATATCACCATGGGTTAGGGATGCAGTGCCCCCGTGATCTGGAAAATCTTTATAATATTTTTTGGCCTTCCTTTTGTATTGAGTTTCTAAACTTTTTCTGTCATTAGCATGTCATTTGCAGATTCCATAAAACTCCCCCAAAATTTCCATTTAATTTCTTATGCTGACCCCCAATATATCAAAACACCAATGGGGAAAGTTGTAATGTGAAAGGGACAGCTTGTATTTATTCATAGCTCCATCAACAATGCATTAGTGTGCCCCAACTTTGCCAACACTGATTATTCCCATCTTTTTTTATGTTGCTAATTTACTGGACATGAGGTGAAAATTCAGGGGTTTTTTTAACTTGCAATTCTCTTCTTACTAATAATCTAAAATTAATCTAATATCCTAGCATTTTCTAGTTTAGGGAAAGACAGATGATCTTATCTTATACTATATTTTATATACAGGTTTTATATATTATATATAATATATATATATACATATATAACAGCTAAAGTTAATAGTCTAGAACAATAATCACTAGTCAATTCCTTCCTTGGTGCTTCCTCTCAAGGACTGAAAGGGTTTCTTTCCAATGAACAATATCTTAATTTTTGAATGGAAAAGAAGACACTGCCCTAAGGCAAGATTTAATCATTTCAGGGGGTGTAAAGGTAAGGATCTGAACTAATTAAGAGTTAAATTTTATTCCCCTCCCCCCATCCATTTTCTAGAACCTCTGACTTTGTTCCTTACACGTTTTCAAATAGGTAAATGGAATTTTTGAGCAAAGAAATATTATTTCTTCTTATATTTTTCAGCTGAACAAAAATGAACATTTTAAAATATGCTTTCACAATCCCAAAATTTTAACAAGCATAACTAAGGAAGTCGTGGAAAGGATGATAGATCTGAAATCTGAGGATCTTGGTTCTAATGTCAGTCCTGCTACTTGCTACCTGTGAGACACTGAGCAAGTTTTAATTAACTTCTCATGGCCTCCAATTACTCATGTCCAAGAGATTAAAGTGTCCAAAAAAATTAAATAAAATTAGAAGGTATAAATGGAGGCTTCTAAGGTCTCTCTTCCAATAGTAATTCTATGATCCTAAGATCCTAAAAGTCAGTATGGCATAGTAGATAGATGGTCTGCTCAGATTCAGGAAAACCTGGATTTTGACTGATAGAAGTCTTGTCCATGGTACACAGCGTTTGTGATCACAGGCAAAGCACTTAAATCAGTGAAGGACATTTCCTCAGCAAGTTCTCCACTCTGATAGAGCAAGGACCAAATACAACAACAAAATACTTAAATAAATCATATTTTCCTTGCCAATACTACCCACTAGGATTTTCACAAGACTATTAAGTGTATTGGAATTTATTCAACCAAAACTATATAATATTCCTATCCTTAGATGTATAGTGAGATAAAGAAAACTTCTCAACTTATTGTTAGAGGAACCCCATTAGAGGAACTGCTACTTTAATGTTATGTAAAGCAAATAGTTTAGTAATTCTAAAAGGTGACTCATTTAGTCAGTCTGCCATTTCTTTACTATATTAAATATCCATGTTATACACAGCTTTGCTCTAAGAAATCTTATTAACCTAGATAATAGCTTCCAAAGCCATTTGTAAGCATTGACATCTACTTCTCAGAAAGTCTTTGTCAAAGTATTATTTTAGTCACTTTATCTGAAACCTTCAAATAAGGATTTAAGCAGAAGTGAAAAACTTCTAATAATCTATGGTTTTCCCTTCTCCTTCTATCAAATGATTTCAGATATTTCTGGTGAATTCCTTATGTTTTCCAGACTCAGCTAAATGTCTCAAACTTTATCAATGGCTTTTCTAACAAACTTGGTTATCACTCTTATTTGTAGCACATTTTAAGGTTTTTAAAAAACTTTTTTCTAATTTGGGCCCGATTTTTCTAAGTTAGTCTTGTTGGCAGCTGGGTTTTAACTCAACAAAGCTAAAAAAGAAAAGGTCTGCCTAGCTTTTTTCAGCTTATGGCTTAAGTATTTGCCAAAGACACTCCAGCGGATTGCCCTATTAACTTTGGTTTAAGTAGCAGTGGGAGGGAAAGTTGATAAGAATAGTATTAGACAGAGCATCCATTTACATGTAGCAAGCAAAAGTTAAAAAATTGCATTTCCATGTAGAGAAATTTAGGTTATATCATACGAAAGATCCTGTTATAACCAGAAATACTGGATTTCTGTGATAAGCTGTGTATATGATATTAGTAATTGAAGAAAAATGAGCCATTACAAGATGGTGGGCAAATTTAAGTTTAACCCTTTGTTTATGGAATCTTCTCGTGACTAGAGTTTCTTTTCTACACAGACAGAACTAAGTTAAAACCACCTCAAGAGCCAATAACCTGATTAAATGAGTTTTACTAGTTCAAAACACCAGATCTGCAAAATAATAATAAATCACATTTCTATAATTCTTTAAAGTTTGGAAAAGCACTTCACAAATAAGATATTTTATCCTCACAACAACCTCATGAGGAAGGTCCTATTATTATTTCCATTTTAAAGATGAAAAAGGCTAAGAGAAGTTAAATTATTGCCCAGAGTCACACAGCTAGTAGGTATCTCAGATAGGATTTGGATTCTGGTCTTCCTAAGTCCAAGGCAAGAGCTCTTAGCTACTGACCTACCTAGTTACCTCAGAGTGCTCACCCATAATTTCTGAGCTAACATGTCAAATTAGTTCCTTCATTCTTATTTTTTATCTGAAGCCAGGCCAAATTTAAATTAAGGAAATGTTAGGTGTCCTTGGATATTTTTGATCATCGGTGGCTCTGCTCTGGGCAAGTCTTCTAATCTCTATCTGTCTGTTTTCTCATCTGTAAATTTGGGATAATAATAGCACCTGTCTCACAGTTGTATCTGAGGATAAAAGGAGATAATATTTGTAAAGGGCCTTGCAAACCTTAAAGCACTATATAAATAGTAATATTGGCATACAGTAGGTCTCCCTGGAGGCATATTTCCTCTAATGCCTGCTCCTAGGCAAGTCAGTTAATCTTTCAGTGTCCCAGGCACCTCTAATTCTCTTACATTATAAACAGAAGATCAATTGCAAATCTGCACTGGCATAGTTTCCTCACCAGCAGTTCTCTATATATCAATTAAATCACAGGGCTGGACACTCTCTCCCCATTTGCTATTAGATATTATTTATAATGGACCCTGTAATAGGGTAATTATCATGTAAAACCATGAATAAACCTTTTGGTAAAATCATTATTTGTTAATGCTTTTTTTAAGAATAAAAAGCCTTTTATGTTTCTTCATTTCACTTTTTAAAAAATCCTTAATGTAGTTCACACAATTCCTCTCTCTATTACCTCAGAGAACTGAAAGAAAGGGACTAGGGAAATAGTCTAGGCACAAATGACTCATTCCTCCTGAAGAGGTACCAGATACAAGTACCCTGCTCAGGCAAAGGGGTGGATTGTAGCAAGTAATCTGTGGTTTATCAATAACTCTATCCCTCTGGTCCCCCTGGTCAAAAAGGGGTAGAAAAATTATTTGTACCTCTCTGAGGATTTAGGACAAGTTTTGGGTCCTGGACAGGGATAGAAACAAAAGAAAGACTGAGTTTTGCTGGGACATATATCCTTACAGAAGGAATATAGGCTATTGATAGTTCTGGAGTAGACCTCTTCCTCCCTGAGAGTCCTTGGCTGAAACTGAAAGCAATTTCTCCACCAGACCTTCACCCCCTAAGGGATATCAGCTAAAGTTGTGGCCTCCTCAGGGTCATTAGTAGGGCCTAGCTCTCCAGGAGCTACTGAAGATGTCTTAATAAACTTGTCAATTGGGAGTAGTCAGTACTGCTACAATCTGACATGTGATCCTAAAAACCACCTTGCTATGCAAAATCATGCAATTAAAACCCACAGGACTCATGGGGAAAAGGAAGTAGGAGCACAACACTCAAATACTTTGTAAGTGACACATTAAAAAAAAAAGATAGGAACCTACTAAAAATGGTAGCCAAGTTTTATACATGTTAAATTTTAGGAAATATACAAATACTACAGTAAATTGTGGCTATGTCCAATACTTTAGGCTGCTTCTCAGTCTACCTCTATTCCCAGTTGGAAAAGTTGAAGGTTAACAGAGAGAAGGTCAAGCAACTCTTCAGGGAAGGAGGATGCCATGATCACATAATTAAAGGGAGGGAGGAATGTGTGAGTGCCTACAACTTTTACTGCACCAGAAAATAATAAATGTAGCACTTCTCTTTGAAAAAGATGAAGTTTGTTTATGGAATTGGGAATGAAAAAGGTAAAGTTTATGAGTTTTTATTTAGTAATTCAGTTTTCTCTTGTTTTCACTGTTTCTGAAGGAGAAAATCTCACATTAGTAAATCCAAAATTCATGTTATACTCTAAATGTTCCCTACCTATCAATCACATTGGAACAAATTCTCATTTTTAAAACAAGTGTTATAATACAACACTGTAGTATTAGGTTGCTGCCACAATAGGGTGGACCCCAGAAATACAATTCAGATCTTCTAGAAGTATGTCTACCCCATTTTTAAAATTTAATTTTAGCACCCCACCCCCTCAAACTTCAAGAAGAAGGAATCAGACAAGTAACTTTCTCAAAACAAAGATCATGGATTCCAAATTCATAGTTGGTACAGATCTGAAAAGCTGGGCATTAGTTCATTTGCTTCTCTATCCAACTTCTACACTCCCATAAGGGTAAGCATATAATGATTGCCTGGGATCTAAAAGAAATATGAGAGCAAACCAATAAAAGTTCTAATAAGCTTTACTTTTATTATTTCATATTAGGTTTTAATAAGAATTTTTTTGCGCATGAACTTTGAGGCTATTTGACTACAGGCAGTCCAGTGTTTCTCACACTGATGACTGTAACCCCTGGGGTGGTGAGGTCATGAGGAAATTCCAAGGGGGGTGGGGGGAGGTGGTATCAGAGACTGTAGCTCTAGAATTTCAAACAGTTATTTGGATGTGATAGCAACATAGCTTGGCAGAATAACATCCTTCCACAACATTACCACAGATGCTTTCTCTTCTTTCTAGACACATCTGTTTTGCCCCTTCACCTTATCTCTCCTTCTCACTCTCTCCACAACCCATCATCACTTAATTCCCTATCTCCCTCGGTCAGTCGCCACACCCTTTGTTACTCTTTGAACCAAATTACTGATTACAAACAATGGTTCTCAAACTTTTTTCCCACCACACCCTATATGCATATTATTCTTTCAGGGTGGGAAAAGAGAAAAAAAGGATTCCTATATTATTAAAATGTAAAATCTTTTCTTTGTTCATCCCAGAAGAGGAAAATTGCTAAAATGAGCTAAGTGTCGCTAGATGGTCTGTCAAACATAGAAAAGAATAGTGAAAATATTACTGTCCTGAGTCTTTTAAAAAACTTTGCTGCCAGGTTGATTTTTTCGGGGGGGACAAAGAGATTGGGGGGGCAAAAAGAGAAGGGAAGTAAATATACATGCAAATTATATACACTTATCTAGTTGGGTGTACAATTTTCTACGGAGCAAATTTGAAAACACAATTAAATCTTGTTAGGCCTATTTCCACTTGGGGGCATACCTTAATTTACAAAACAAATTAAAATGTGTTACATGGATTAGCCTAGCAAAATACACAACATGTGAAGTTATATTTGAGCAAATCTAAACACACAATGAAGTGTCCTCCCACCCTTACAGGTAGGGAATTTTTTTTTTGCCAATTTTGTACCAAAAGGATAAAAAATAAAATGAGGCTTGGCATACATAGGGGCACCCAAATGTATCATTTTGCTTCTCTCATTAGATATCTGACAAGAGAGTGATAAGATAAACTCTTTTTCTGTCTCCCTGAAATACATCTTCAGGATTTGTCCAAATATAAGCATACAGTTCTGGATGTTTACAATCTAAATGCTATCTGGAGACAAATCACAATTGTGCTGGACATCTTCATGTGGCTAGTTTCAAGATTCACCCTCAACATATACATGTCATAGCTCTGTTTCTTTAAGTAAAAACTGGTTTCCCCAATTCCACCCCATTTCCAGCAATCACTTTATTAAAAGATTTAGATACTACCATGAAACACATTTTTATTGCTGATGTTTTATGTAGTTACATAAAAGCTGTGCATGTCTAGGCTATATAGACACAGAACAGTTACCAGGATGAAGTGACCTAGTGATCAGAAAACTATAAATGATAATTACTCAAGGTAAATTGTTGGTGATATCCCACTATGCTTATATCATCATCAATTCTTTTCCTCTATCTCCATCATTTTTTCTTTTCCTTTATTTTCTCCAACCTAACCAATCTAGAATCTAAAACTCAAACTAAGAAAGGATCACAGAGATCATTTAGCCCCAGAAAGTCAGCTTTAAAAAAAAGGCAAATTTTTGTCTGTCCCCCCAGCCCCACCAGTTACACCACGACCAAAAGAGATACAATTAGTTAACACATATGAGCCACCAAAGGCATCATGAACTCCAACGTGTCATCAAAATTAGAACTCATTTTTTAAAAATTCACTTCAGACTTCTGATATGTGACCCACTACTGAAAATAAACAAAATGTTGTATATCTTAGATCTTACCCAACCCCTTTGTTTTACATACGAGTTAACTGAAACCTAGAGATGCTAAATTATTTTCCCCAAGGTCAAATAGCTGATTATCAGCAGTCAATCTTCCTTACTCTTAGTCCAGAACTTCTTCCACTATAACAGGTTTCCTTTCCCTAGTTTCCTTCCATGCTAACTTAGTACTGCCTTCTGTACCTAAGGCATTTTCCAGTGCATTAAAACAGACATCAGGACTACAGAAGCCACAACTTGGACCAGTGAGTGAAAGGGAAACAGATTTCAACTCAAAGGAAATCTTCCTAACAATTAAAGGTTGGAAACAGAACAGATTGCATTTATGAGAGAGTGAATTTCCTAGAAGGTTTTGGCAAAAACTAGATGGCTGCTTGTTAAGGATTTGTTGGAGAGATTCATACTTCAGGTTAGGGTTTGTCTAGATAAGACCTAAAATCCCTTTCAACTATGACATCTGGTATATACTATATTTTCTGGTAAGACAGAATTACAAAGTATCATTGCATGAGCCAGAATTACAAGGTATTATTGGCAGCTGACAGTAGAAAAACACTAGCCTGAGATTTTAAAACATCTGTGATACAGTTTCAGCACTTTCAACACTGCCACAAATTAGCTACTCAGTCATGTTGGACAAGTAACAAACTCTTTGGAACTCAGTTTCTTTATCTATAAAATGAGGTGATTGATCTAGATAGATCCTATTATAGGTAGCTTCAAGATCCAAAATCCTTTAACTATTATCTTCCTCATTTATTTCCTAGCCAATTTATTTACAAATGCTACTTGAACTTAAACTGTCCATCATTTCAAATTCAAAATGGAATTTTTTTTGGTTTTGAAAAATTCAACTGGGGACTGCTCACATAAATTATGGTACATGAACAGAATGAAAAACTATGTTGCCATAAAGAATGACAAAAGATACAGTTACAGATAAACCTGGGAAGATATGAATGAACTGATATAGAGACATGCAAGCAGATCCAGGAGAACAATATATTCTATAATAACAATATTGTAAAAAGGGAACTACCTTATGTTACCAGGTCAGGTATGCTACACTTCTAGACAGAAAGGTGACAGACTCAATGAATAATGAGAAACATGTTTGGACATGGCCAGTTTGGGAATTTGCTTTGACTGACTAGACAAGAGTTTGTTTGTTGTTTCTGTGTTGAGAAGTGAAAAAGAAAGAGGGGCGAATAGAAGGGAGAGAATTAAATACTTGCGAGTTGGGGGAATAAAAAGAACATTTAAAAAAAAAGAAATTCAAACAATCATTGCAGAATGGTTGATAAGTAAAAAAACTAGAAAGTTCAGTAAAAAATAACTCAAAAATTCAGAACTGGGAGACTCTAAGGTCTTATAAAAGGGACTAATAACAAATTAATTTTTCCTAATGTAAAAAGGATGCACCACAAAAATGTTTTCCTTCATTAAAAGTTTAAAGTTGACTTACTTATTTTCAAAGTTAGATGTACAATAAACAGTAAATGTGATATATGTGACATACACACACATTCGGAGCTATACACATACAACATCAAATGTAAAGTAATGTTATTCTTTTCTGGAGTTATTACCTAAGTGAGTAATTCCATTGTTGGATATTTATATAGCTTGGTTGTGAATTGCTATTGAGGGGAAGAGACAGTTATATGGAAGGAAGAAAATTACATGGAAAAAAAATATATTTAAGGGATATCAGTTTTACCATAAAATATTATCTGAGTTCATCATTACTGACATCACATTATTTAGCTGAAAATGCATACTATCTCTTGCTATATCTAGTTTCCCAGTCTGTTCACTCTCCTGCTTATCCAAGCTGGCCACTTGTTTATTTCAAACTTATTAGTGACAAAGCCTTAAGAACTAAAAGTCCTGCCTGGTCTGTTTAATAAATACAAATCATTTGCAATTAGCATGCTATTTACATGCTTTAAGGTATTTAAAAAGTTTCTTCTCACCCATGCTGGAACTTGTGCTTATTTTAGTAATTTTTACTAAGAAATCTTCAGTCTCAACAAAGTTTGAATTTGCCAGAGATTTGTTCATACCATCCAAATCAAGGAGGTTTGGATATATATACCAAATAGACCATTTGGTATCAGTATTATTGCTTCAGTATTTCCATGCTGCATTTGTTAAAAAACCTTACGGCTATCTTTTAAATAAAATCTGTGTTATAATTATCATCCAGAAAAGTGGTAGTCAATTTGAATTATAAAACATAAAATGAAATACTAAAATCAATAACTAAAACTAGATACACAAAATTTAAAATTGTTTTAAAATTTATTCCTATGATCTATTATTAACTTTAAAACTAATTACATAAGCCTTTCTTATATACTGAAAATCAACAACACACCTGTTTAAGTCAATAAAACACTGGATTTGGTGTCAGAGAGACTTGGGTTCAACTCACTTCAAATATTTATTAAGTTGTCCCCTGGGCACACAAGCTAACCTGTCTCAGCCTCAGTTTCCTCATCTGTAAAGTGGAGATAATTAAAGTCCCTATTTCACAGTGTTGTTGTGAGGATTAATTGAGAATAAAATACATAAAAATAAATTAGATGTATATAATATAAATATGTTGTATATTTTATATTAATGTTTTATGAAAATGTTTTCTATAAAAATCTATAATTTAATATACAAATGAATAAGTGAAATAAATAAACTATAACAAAGAAACGTACTTATCAAACTTTGAACCACTATATAAATGTGAGTTACTGCTATTACTATAATTCCTGCATGTCTACTTATGCTATGAAATACATCTTACACAATTCTACAAATTGAGAGAATAGAAGAGGTGACTGACTAATAAGAACAACATCCGAGAAAGAAGCTGATTAATACTCTGACCCTCTAAATCCGATCAGTTGTCGAATCTTGTTGTTTTTACCTTTTAATATCTCATAGAGAGTCTCCGTTTTCTCCGTTGTTTCCCCCTTGAAACAAGCCTTCATCATCAGAACTATTGCAGTAGCTTGATACTGGGTCTTCCTATCAGCTCTATAGTCAAAAATAAAACCCACTGTTTGGCTTTCTGATTCCTTCATAACCTAATCCCTATCTGTCTTTTCAGGATTCTTATACTTGTGTCCCCCCACAAACTAAGGGCTAGTGACACAGGCCTCCTCTCTTTGCTGTTCCTTACACAAAAGGCTCTATCTCCTAATTCTCAACTCCCAATTCTTAATGTCTTCACTGGCTGTCCCCTATGCTTGGAATTTTCTCTGCACATCTGTGTCCCTAACCTCTCTGACTTCCTTCAAGTCTCACCGTATGTAAAAAGGCTTTCCCAACCCTCTATAATCTTAGTACCTTCCTTCTGAGATTATCTCCAGTTTAGATCCTGTATATATCGTTTCTATATAGTTGTTTGCATGTTTTATCCCTTATTAGATTGTGAGCTCCTTAACCTAAGGGAATTTTTTTTCTTTGTATCCTCAGCACTTAGCACCTAGTAGGTGCTTAATAAATACTAGCTAACTGACTGATATTTGAAACAATGAGATCTAAATGCACTCTCACAAATCATCTAAGGTCTTTCCACAGGGAAATAAAACTTTTCCATTCATAGCAGAAAATTTTTAAATCATCAAAGATTAAAGCCACACAAGCAATTAACCACAAATAAAACTAATGCAGTATAATACAAAGAATACTGTACTGAAAATACAAGGAGAATTGGCTTCTAAGTCAAGTCTTTGCAACCAACTGGCTTTGGTAAGCAGTTTAACCTAAGGTTCATTTTTCTCCACTATAAAATGACAAGCTTGGACTAGATGATCTCTAGGTTCCCTTCCAGTTCTAAAATTTAATGGTTACCTTACAAAAATAAATTTATAAATTTTGGCATTTTTTTCCTAACACCAACCAAACAAGAACTCTAATTTTCTATTTTTATAAAACACATTGAAACTTTCCTCTAGTTCATTTAATATTTCAGAGATTCCAATCCAGTATTCAGGCTCTCCACATGTTATTTTTCATGGTGTGATTAACCTATTAACTCTTTTTCCTCAAGGCTAGATATATCCTTAACAATATTATGATTTTTAACGAAAGCAAAACTATTTAGCATAACCAAAGCACATAATACAACAGAATCTCATATCAACAGAGCATAATTGTGGAAAAAAGTTCTTCCACATCAAAATCCTTAAACAACAAAGGTCTATTAGCTTTTCTTCTTCTCCTGTTTTTGCATTCTATTAACTATAAGATTCCCTGAAATTAAGATTACTTGACAGAAATTTGTATCAATAACAAAAGTATTTGTATCACAAGTGGCCTAGCAAGCAATATATGAATATGAAAAGTTTTAAGCTAAGAACAAAGTTAAACATGCAATATGTAGAAAAGACAATGCTTTGCAACTGGGAAATGAGATGCACAGGCAATGAGGTATAGAAATATATTTTGCCCTACAGGAAAACAGAGGGAAGGGGGATGGAAGAAGGGGAAGTAATAGAAGGGAGGACAAACTGGAGGAAGGTGTGGATGGGGTGAATGCTGTCCTGGGGTGGAGGTGGGGAGAGACGGAGAGAATTTGAATTCAAATTCTTGTGGAAGTGAATGTTGAGAATTGAAAAATAAATTTTATATATATATGTATATATATATATATATTTTTTAAAGAAAAGACAGTGCTTGATTTTGTGTGGTAGAGACCAATTTAAGATCCTATATTGACCAAATACCTGGTTTTCTTTTTCATCTGAGTATCTATTTAGTTTGAAAGAAATTACAGTTACTTGATTCAAGAATGCCTAACTATTCAAAGACATTAAATTGCAACCAAAATCCCTAACACTTTACTTGGAGTTTTGAGTAGGATAATAACAAAAGAAAAACAAAACAAAATGTGAAAGACAAAGGTTAGTCAAGTTCTTACTAAGGGGGAATCAATTTCCTTTTATTTACAGCCAAATCTTTTTTCATTTTTCAGGCAAACTCTACTATTAATGGGGGTTTTTTCTTGACAAAAATACTGGAGTAATTTGCCTTTTTCTTCTCCAACTCATTTTACAGAGGAAGAAACTGAGGCAAATAGGGTTAAGTGACTTACCCAGGGTCAAACAGCTTGTACATGTCTGAGGCCAGATTTGAACTCGGGAAACTGAATCTTCAGGCCCAGCACGCTATCGGCTGCATCACCAAAACAGCATAAATGGATATTTACTAGTTTCTACAGGTAGTGATAGAAACAGCTTGTTTCATTTGGAGGGAGAGGAAATTCTATTTTATTGAGTGACTCAAAAAACAAGACAAAACTTTCCCAGCCTGGAGAAGGATCTGCTTGGCAAGCACACAAAATTCAACATTTGCCTGTCATCTACAGCTTTATTTTACATAAGTAAGAAAGTAGATTTACATAATGCTCTTGCCTAAGTTTACTTACTAACTTTATTTTGCTTATCCAGTACTTACTAAATCACTGAACATGATATAAATGTGGGGGGTCACAAGTTTACCAATGAAAATGAGTGCTTTGTCTACATCTGTAGCATCTTGCTCCTGTTTATCTTCCTTAGCACACTGAATTTCATACTGAAAAACTTTCTTGTGGAGGTCATAGAAACAGAATGTTGGAGCAGGCATAATGAAAATCTAGCCCAGTTTCTTCACTTTACTAGCAAAGAAAAGAGGGCACACAAAGGGCTATAAAAATGCACATAATCCTTTGACCTAGCAATACCACTTCTAGGGCTGTATCCCAAAGAGATCACAAAAATGAGAAAAGGATCCACGTATACAAAAATATTTACAGCAGCTCTTTTTGTGGTGATAAAGAATTGGAAATTGAGGGGATGTCCATCCATTGGGGAATGGCTGAACAAGTTGTGGTATATGAATGCAATAGAATACTACTGCGCTATTAGAAATGATGAACAGTCAGACTTCAAAGAAACCTGGAAAGACATACACGAACTGATACTGAGTGAAGTGAGCAGAACTAGGAGTAAGAATTTGAATTCAAAATTTTCTCTCCATCTCTCCCCACTTCCACCCCAGGACAGCATTCACCCCATCCACACCTTCCTCCAGTTTGTCCTCCCTTCTATTACACTCCCTTCTTCCATCCCCCAGGAGTTACACAGTAACAGTCACTATGTGCGAGGACTGTTTCTGATAGACTAAGCCCTTCGCAGCAATGCAAGGACCTAAAATATCCCCAAAGGACTCTTGAGGCAAAATGCCATCCATACCCAGAAAAAGAACTATGGAATCAGAACACAGAATGAAGCAGACTCTTTTCTCTTCTGTTTTGTTTTGGTCTCATGGTTTCTCCCATTTAATTCTTCCATGCAACCTGACTAATGTGAAAATGTGTTTAATAAGAATATATGTGTAGAACCCATACAAGACTGCATGCCATCTTGGGAAGGCAGGGGATAGGAAGGGGAAAAAATTTAAGACTTATGGAAGTGATCGTTGAAAACAAATAAATTAATTAAATTTTAAAAAAAGAAGAAGAAAAGTTGAGCAGATGGACTTCAGAAAGACCTGGAAAGACTTATATGAACTGATGCTGAATGAGAGCAGAACCAGGAGAACATTGTACACCGTTGCAGCCACATTGTTCTTTTTGATAGACTTAGCTCTTCTTGGCAATGCAAAGTTCTAAGACAACTCCAAAAAGCTCAGGATGGAAAATGATATCCATGTTCAGAGAAAGAATTATGGAGTCTGAATGTAGATCAAAGGATACTGCTTGCTCTCTCTCTTTTGTTTTGTTTTATTTTGTTTCTTCTTTCTCACACAATTCTTCTTTACAACATGACTAATGTGATAATATGTTTAATATGAATGTATATGTAGAGCCTATATCAGACTGCATGCAGTCTTAGGGAGGGCGCAGGGAAGGAGGGGGAAAATTTTAAACTCAAAAACTTGTAGAACTGAATGTTGAAAACTAAAAACCAATTTTGATTTAATATAAAATGACCTGTACTACAAAACTAACCATTCATTTATAAAATCCTGATTGCTATTATGACCTAAACCTATTCTAATCCTTGCTAATTAGCAAAACTAAAAATAAATTTAAAAAAAAAAGAAAGAGGGCACAATAAGGTTGTAATTTCTCTGTAGGGCTTAATTTTATAAAACAAGGAATCAGAGAAGGTGAGAAAAGAGAACTTTATATGTAGCCCATAGTCCAAACCTTTTATTTTACAGATGATGAAAGTGACACCCAGAGAGAAATGGCTTGCCTCTTAATATGACACAGTAAGTCAATGGCAGAGCCAATACTTTAATACCAGCCTGAGTCCAGAGTTCTTCCAAAGCTTTAAAACAGTATTTTAGAAGCCAAATAAAGTGTCCACTCATCCCACCAAATGTAAATCAAAGCAAATAAATTAATATAGCATAAATATGCATATTTATACTAACTGGCTCTGGACAGCATTTTTTTCCCTGGATTCTCAAGGATGGGGACTTTGCCCTTAATATTGCTTTCCAAAGACAGGCAAGGAAGCTTATTCTAATTCTTCCTCCCTGCTCAGCTTGGAGCTAAGCATATTTCAGGTAAACTTCTATAAGCTACAGATGTACAAAGGTCAAGCTTTCATCTATGCCTTTCAATGGTACCTGTCTGTGACTATTCTTAGTGGGAAATGCCTCTATGAGGCTGTCCTACCACATGTATGACTTTAATGAGTTGGTTTTGAAATTATAGTCATTCTCAGTCAAAGTACATTAAAGGTACACATGAGGTACACTGAAGTCCCCTTAAGGACTCACTCTCTAGGAGTTGCAGGAACACCTACAGCAGCTCCTGAAAAAGAAAACCAGGTGATCATACAGATTGTCAATCTGTGAAAGGCCATTCCACCCATTATGCCTCCAGTACACAATTTCAAAGAGAATGGTAGTCCTGCATTAGCATTCTCAGAAGGCCTCATTTCCCAGCCCTTATATTATGTGACTTTAACTTAAAAACAGAACTCCTTTTTTCTGATGTATCAGTACACTGATATGAAACACATAGCTTTCTGGCCATGCTGACATTAAAAGACTTTATCCAAATCCACATTATTAGTCTTATCAAAGATGGAATAAAAAATATCTATAGGGTTTCAATAATTGCTTTTTTAAAAAAGTACAATCTTCAAAAGCAAAACCAAGTTATTTTTGAAAGCTTTTGCAATATGATTAAACTTCCACGAAGGGAAAAGAATTCATTACATTACAAGAAATTGAAATGATGAATCTAGTTGTTGGCTGTAGTCAGCCTTAATAACAGAAGATTTTTCCTTATTTTACTTTTCCCCCCTTTTACTACTACTAGGTTGAGCAGTGAAGCAAATGTATAAGGTAGAAGAAAGCTGAACAGGGAGTATCAGAAATCTGTCCTAGCATATATTTGAAAAGAAAATGGTTTAGGAAGCAGAAATCCAATAGTACCAAATAGGTTTCTAGTTCTAAAAATGAGTGTTCAAGTGTAAGAAGAAGCACAGTACAGTGGACTTGGAATTGGAAGACCTGTTTTTCTTCATTCCAATTCTGCCTCTGTCTTGGCTCTACAACTTTGAATAAGGACATGGAAACATACATAATCCATCCAAAAGGGAAACATACAATTTCTTCTCCTTATCTGGATCACCCTATAACGATTCCCAATTATAAGCTCCTTTACTCCCCCCCACAACTCCAATGTTATTGTATGTAAAGAGTTTTGTAAATCTCATTGTGCTGTGTAACTATTACTATTATAATTTTTCTTACTGTTAGTAAATCCTATAGTTTTGCTTTAGATGGCCAATGAGCCATTCTGAGCCCTATTCCATTTTGTTAGTGTCAGTTACCTGCTGAAGTAGAACAAAATCACTTCAGGATTATTACGCAAGGCAAATAGTCAGTTAATAAGCAATTTTTACATGCTAGGCACTGTGCTAAGTGCCAGACATATGAAGAAAGGCAAAAGACAGTCCTAATAATCCCAAGATAAGACAGCAATGAAAAGTAACCTAGTAAATGTGTTATTGAATAGAAAATCTAAGTGTGGAGGTCCAACCCCTCTATAAAACAGGACAGGTAGATGAAAGTCTCCTTTGATTTAATATAATATGACTTGGACTACAAAACTAACCATTCATTTATAAAATCCTGATTGCTATTATGACCTAAACCTATTCTAATCCTTGCTAACCTGTAAACCACAGTGAGGGGAAGCAATAAAAAAAGATGTTGAGATAATTAAACATCCTCTATTTCTTTCATTTACTCCTGGTTTTACCCCTCTGGTATCCTCAGAGAAGCCTGGACAAATGCGACAGGGTTGCTACAAATTGGCAAAAATGACAAAAAGTGGCAACAGTCAATGTTGAAGGGGTTGTGGGAAGATAGGCACACTAATACATTGGTAGAGTTAGGAAATGGTCCAACCATTTTGGAAAGGAATTTGGAATTTAGCAAATAAAGTAACTAAAATGTCCATACCCTTTGAATCAGAGACTCTATTACTGGATTTATACTCCAAAGAAGCCATTAATTAGAAAAATCCCTACATACTCCAAAATATTTATAGCATAATTTTTTGTGATTACTAAGAATTGGAAACAAATCATCCAACCATTTTGGAGAACGGTTTGGAACTATGCCCAAAGGTCTACAAAAATGTGCATACCCTTTGACCCAGAAATATCGCTACTAGGACTGTATCCCCAAGAGATTATAAAAATGGGAAAGGGTCCCACATGTACAAAAATATTTATAGCAGCACTCTTTGTGGTAGCCAAGAACTGGAAATCAAGGGGATGCCCATCAATTGGGGAATGGCTTAATAAATTATGGTATATGAATGTAATGAAGTACTATTGCGCTATAAGAAATGATGAACAAGAAGACTTCAGGGAGGCCTGGAATATAATCTGATGCTGAGCGAAAGGAGCAGAACCAGGAGAACTTTGTGCACAGCAGCAACCACAGTGTGTGAGAATTTTTTCTGGTACACTTGGAACTTTGTAATAACACAAGAACTTACTGGAAAAAATAATCCCAATGATGGTTTTCTAAGGCAAAATGCCTTCCACACTCAGAGAAAGAAATATAGAAGTCATTTGCAGAATGTACCAGATCATGTTTGTGTGGGGGGGGGGGGGTTTAGTGTATTATGTTTAGATTTGTTATATGATTTCTTCCATTTATTTCAGTGCGACTACATAGCATGACTATAGTGAAAATGTGCTCAATAGGAAAGTATAAGTAGAACCTATACAGAATTGTATGCTGTAGTGGGGAGGGAGGGGAGTAGTGAGGGGAAGTTGTGGGGGGGATAAAATCTAAATTTTAAGGAAGTGATTGTAAACATTAAAAAAAATAAAAAAGAATTGGAAACAAAGCAGATACCCACTGACTGGGGAATGGCTAAGCAAACTATGGTACATGACTGTAATGGAATACTACTGCACTATATGAGATGATGTATGTGGTGAATACAGAGAACTATGGAAAGAGCTATATAGACTAAGGCACAACGACATAAACAGAGATGAGAAAACAATATATGCAGTAATCACAAAAATGGAAATGGAAAGAACTATATACCAAAAAATCAAAAGTAACTATAACAAAAATATAATGATCAGGCAGCACTCTTAAAGAGATATGAGAAGACATCCCTCTTTGTGGAGATTGGAGGTCCACAGTTATCACAAAAATATTTTAAACTTTCTCAATGTATTGATAAGTTACTCTGATTTTTTTTCCTCTCAAAACAAAACAAAACAAAACACTATTTGTCATATGCAATGACTCTCAGGAGGAGAGGGAAGAATAAACACATGAGATACTATGGTGATGCAAGAAACAGAAAACATCAATTTTAAAATGTCACAGGGTTAATGGTGCCCATTAGAATATGCTCAATGAACTTGAGCAGCAGTTCGATTCCCAATGGTATCCACTCCCACATTTAAAACTTTGTCCTTGGCACTGTTTACTTGCAAAGCTAGGCCAGCATTGCTCAGCAATCATCACAAGAAAGACAAATGCATCAATTATTCTTAAAATCAAGAAGAAAAAAGAGTAGCCCTCTTTTACTGCTACACCATTCATTTCTGTCATAGTCACAACAGAAATTATACTATTTCAAATACTGATCAACATAGAAGAGAATTCAATTTAGTAACCTGAAGGACAAGTTCATTTCGAAAATGTTTGTGTTGTGTATTATCTCTCAAGGAGTAAAAACAAAAGCCCAGATTACACGGCAATCATCTCATTTCTGAAAAGGACTAACTTATCAAGCTGTCACTTGGTCTCCCAGGTCTAAAATGTTTCTTGGTTAGCACATTTATTATCTTCTTGGTCTATTAGAAATGAGAAAGTGAGAAACAAGTACAGAATTTGGTTTTTGTCTGGCTAAATATAGATAGATTTGCTCTTTTAGGAATGGGAACATACATTTTGGCACAGAATGACAGAGCTTTAGACTTGGAAGCAACCTTAGAGATTTCCTAACCCAATCCATTCTAAATTGAATAAGGAAATGGAAGATCCGAGTAGTGAGATGATTTTGCCAACATTAGTTAGTTAGCTGGCTAAACTGGAACAAAAAGTCAGTTTTCGTGAGTACTAATCCAATGTTCTGACCATCTTACTTAAAAAAAAAAACTTCAAAGAACACGCAAATGGATATATACTAGCTCTTCCCCAGATTTTGATTATTATTTCCCCACAGTTAAAATAGTGCATATATTACCCAACTGACTCTTTTTAAATTGTTTTACAGGTTAATCAGCAATTCTGTTCATGTATTCATTGTCACACATAGCATATGCATTTTTAAAATAGTTCTAAAGTTTAAAGTTAGACTGTTTTTGACATAAACATTTATAAGACATTCCTTTTTAAGATACATTTACTTCCTGCTGGGATCACTGATTTACCAGGCCTTTTGTTGCTTAAGACAAACATATGAATCACTGAACTATAGAGCTTTAGAGATGAAAGGCTCCATAGAAATGATCTCTTTGGTGTCCCTTTCAACAGAAAAATAGATAGAAAAGTACTAGTTAAACCAGGAGATTATTTAATTCATTTATCAAATGAGCTCCCTTTTATTTTTTAAATTTATTTACTTTTAGTTTTCACAAGATTTTGAGTTCCAACTTTTCTCCCCATCTCTCCCTTCTGCCCACCCCATGACATCTTGAGTTCTGATTACCCCTTCCCCCAATTTGCCCTTCCTTTTGTCATACCCTTCCCTTCCCTTATCTCCCCATCTCCTCTATTTTCTTGTAGGGCATGACAGATTTCTATACACCATTACCTATATTTTTTATTTCCCAGTTGCATGTAAAAACAATTTTTAACATTCATTTTTAAAATTTTGAGTTCCAACTTCTTTCCCTTCCTTCCTCCCCACCCATCTCCACTGAGAAGGCAAGCAATTCGATATAGGTTACACATGTGAAGTTACACAAAAGACTTCTATAAAGGTCATATTGTGAAAGACTAACTATATTTCCCTCCATCCTATCCCACCCCCCATTTATTCTATTCTCTCTTTTGACCTTGTCCCTCCCCAAAAGTGTTTACTTCTAATTACCCCCTCCTCCCATTTGCCCTCCCTTCTATCATTCCTCCCACACCCCACTTATCCCCTTTTCCCCTACTTTCCTGTAGTGTAAGATAGATTTTCATACCAAATTGAGTGTACATGCTATTCCCTCCTTAAGGCAAATATGATGAGAGTAACCTTCATGTTTTCCCTCTCACTTCCCCCTTTTCCCTTCCATTGAAAAAGCTTTTTCTTTTCTCTTTTATGAGAGATAATTTGCCCCATTCCATTTCTCCCTTTCTCCTCCCAATATATTCCTCTCTCACCCCTTAATTTAATTTTTTGAGATATCATCCCTTCCTATTCAACTCACCTTGTGCCTTCTGTCTATATATGTATATAATCCATCCAGCTACTCAAATACTGAGAAAAGTCTCAAGAGTTACAAATATTATCTTTCCATGTAGGAATGTAAACAGTTCAACTTTAGTAAGTCCCTTATGATTTCTCTTTCCTGATTACCTTTTCATGCTTCTCTTGATTCTTGTGTTTGAAAGTCAAATTTTCTATTCAGCTCTGGTCTTTTCATCAAGAATGCTTGAAAGTCCTCTATTTCACTGAATGACCATTTTTTCCTCTGAAGTATTATACTCAACTTTGCTGGGTAGGTGATTCTTAGTTTTAATCCTAATTTGACTTCTGGAATATCATATTCCAAACCCTTTGATCCCTTAATGTAGAAGCTGCTAGATCTTATGTTATCCTGATTGTATTTCCACAATACTCAAATTGTTTATTCTAGAGGCTTGTAACATTTTCTCCTTGACTTGGAAACCCTGAAATCTAGCTACAATATTCCCAGGAGTTTTTCTTTTGGGATCACTTTTGGGAGGTGATCAATGGATTCTCTCAATATTTATTTTATCCTCTGGTTCTAGAATATCAGGGCAGTTTTTCTTGATAATTTCATGAAAGATGATGTCTAGGCTCTTTTTTTGATCATGGCTTTCAGGTAGTCCCAAAATTTTTTAATTGTCTCCCCTGGAACTATTTTCCAGGTCACTTGTTTTTCCAGTAAGATATTTCACATTATCTGCTATTTTTTCATTCTTTTGGTTTTGTTTTATAATTCCTTGATTTTTCATAAAGTCATTAGCTTCCATCTACTTCATTCTAATCTTTAAGGGATTATTTTCTTCAGTGAGCTTTTGGATCTCCTTTTCCATCTGGCCAATTCTGCTTTTTAGGGTATTCTTTTCCTCACTGGCTTTTTGGACTCTTTTGCCATTTGGGTTAGTCTATTTTTTAAAGTGTTATTTTCTTCATCATTTTGGGGGGTTTCTTTTAGCAAGCAGTTGACTCATTTCTCATGATTTTCTTGCACCACTCTCATTTTTCTTCCCAATTTTTGCTCCACTTCTCTTACTTAATTTTCAAAATCCTTTTTGAGCTCTTCCATGGCCTGAGACTAATTTATATTTTTCTTGGAGGCTTTGGATGGAGATTGACTTTGTTTTCTTCTGTTTGCATGCTTTGGTCTTCCTTGTTACCAAAGTAAGATTCTATAGTCTGATTCTATTTCTGTTTTTTGCTCATTTCCCTAGGCATTTACTTGACTTTTGAGCTCTTTGTCAAGGTAGTTCTCTGCTTCCAGAGAGGGTGTACTCTCAGCTGCTCGATCCTCCCACAATTTGTGGGCCTAGAGCTCCAGAAACAGTGGCTGCAGCTCACTGCTGCTGCTGTGGCTGCCTTGGGGTCTTTCATCCTCTCCTCCTTCTGCCACCCTGGGACCGGGGCAGGACAAACCACTCCACCCTCCTTCACTGGTCCCACAGGCTTTTCTCACTGACCTTCCAATTTGTCCTCAGCATTTTGGGGTCCTATAATCTGGAAACTGCTACAGGTATGAGAGATTCAGTCTCCCCAAGGCCTGCTCAGATCCTGTCTGTTCCAGTGCAGCCCACACTGGAATGTGCTCTGCTCCTAGCATGTCACAACACACACTTCCCTGTGACCTTCCAGGTTGTCTTGGACTACAGATTTGCTTCATTCCATCATTCTGTGGGTTCTGCAGCTCCAGAATTTGTTTAGAGCCATTTTTTACAGGTATTTGGCTGGGCTTGGGGGCAGCACTCTAGAAAGTGCAAGCTGTTATTCCAATATCTTGGCCCCACCCCCATGAACTCCCTTTTAAAGATTTTTTTTCAATTCTCCATTTTCTACTATCTTTTTTCTGCATTTATTCTGGGAAAAACTCCAATTCATTTTGTGGACTGAGGTGTTATATCATCTTCTTAAATATCCAATTCCTACTGTTATTTTTTTACCACCCAATCCTGCATTATTTACTAATTTTTTAAAGCAATAAAAAGATTACAATCCCTATTATAATCATATTATTTAAGATTCTCATTCTAAATCTAAATTTCTAAGTGATCTTGGTAAGGAACACTAGTAGACCTCATAGCCTGTCCCCTCAACTCTGACATTCTATGAACTATTCAATATGATTACACTTGAAATACTGATGAATTGCTCTATAAATCAGATAAAATGACCAAATTTATATAGAAAACCAAATGGGAAATAAAAAGCAAAGGCAAGTTCTTGGTAATTCAAGGGAACTCATCTCCATTCATGTCAGTCCTAGCTTTCCTATATTCTGTGCTCCCCTTCCTTTATGGTCTCCCAAAACCCATTTTGTTGTTAAGCAAACTGGCATTCCTAAATTGGCACTTTTTGTTCTCCTTCCTTTTCTCTCATATGGTTATGAAATTGGCAACCTTCAAAGACTGCATCTGTGCTCACTGTTTCTACCACTGGATGTCCCTTTCCTTTGTCTTGTGACAAACCAAGAGACTCAGAAAGAGAAATGACTAAAAATTCAATGTGAAGACAGAACCCAATGAACAAGTATTATACAATCAAGGGAAAAGAACCAAAATCCCTGAAGAAAAAAAGAATTCTGCATGCTCCCCAGAAATCATGAATAACAGCAAGAAGTTCTCAAATCATTCCACAGAAAAACAGAATTTTTGAATGCATTAGGAGTGAAATTGTCAGAAATAATTCTATTCTCAAAGCAGAATTTACAAAGATAAATAAGTGTTTATCATAAACAGAAAATAGGATACTGAATCTATCCTAAAAGGAGGGATTAGAGTTAGGGCCTTGATCTGTGATATCTTTAGTACAGGGAACATCTAGATGAAGAACTTCATCTATCCATGCAAGTCAGCACCTCCTTTACAACTTAAGAGTCTTAGAGAGATGTCTAGAGCACTAAATGGTTACAAGATTTGTCAGCATCTCACAGCCAGTTATTGCATCAAGCAACAGGACTTGAACCAACATTTTTCTGGCTTCAAAATCAGTTTTCTATCCTTTATACCATACTATTTTTTATCTTAAAAAATACAAGTTTTTAATGAGGGAATAAGAGATTTGGAACACAAAAATACAGAAGTAGAAGAAAATGTCAGAAGAGAATCAAAAGGAAAACACTTTAAAATAATAGATTTATTCTATATAAGCCAAAGAAACTGCCTTGAAAGACAAAATGCACAGGGATAATTTCATCATCAAAGAAAACTACCCAAAATTTTTGAATATAGATTAAAAAATGATTAATTAAAAACAAATTGTTATCAGAGAATAACACCATATTGAAAATGTAAAGACATATAATAATTCTATTTTATAATTTTGATGACCAACAACAAATTGTAAGAAACCAGGAGAAAGACCTTCAAATTTGAAAGAACACCAATTTGAAGAACTCAGGATTATTCTACAGTCATGAGAAATCAAAGGAAAAAAATAAGATAGAATATTCTGTGGAGTTACGGCCTAGGTACATTGACTAGACATGGTCGCAGACTGTGGCTGTGGATAAGAAAATCAAATACATGCTGGTTAAGTGGAGTGGCAGAGTGTCAGGGTCCTCCTGGCTGTGGTTACTAACAGGAAAACAAAGCTCCTGGTTTCAGTTCCAGGGCATAGCATGTAGCCATGAGAGGGACTGTGGGGAGTAAGAGAGTTTGAGGTGACAGTGTCCCTGTTGGGGACTCTGGTTGAAGCACAGAGGGAGAAAGGAGCATCTGAGGTCAGGCACCCAGAGAGAACTCAGAAAACAACAGCACAAAAAAACATGAAACTTTAGACATTATCCCTCATACCTGGGACCAGAACCCAACTCAAATATAAAGTTAACAGTCAAGAAATAAGCCATTAAAAAGAATAAGTAAGCAAAAGAGAAATAGCCTGACCCTAGATAGCTACTATGGTGACAGAGAAGATTGGAATCAAACTCAGAAGAAAACGGTGAAGTCAAAACAGCTACTTCTAATTAAAAGAAAAACCATAAATGGTCACAGGCCTAAAAAGAGTTCTTTGAAGAGTGTAAAAAGAGCTTCACAAATCAAATAAGAGAAGTTGAGGGACAATTGGGGGAATAAGAATAATGCAAGAAAGTCAAGAAAATTATGAAAAGAAAGCCAATCAATTGGAAAAGGAGATCCAAAAGCTTACAGAAGAAAATAACTCCTTAAAAATTAGAACTGGGAAAGGGAAAGTCAACGACTTCGTAAGACACTAAGAAATAATAAAATAAGATAAAATAAAATGAATGAAAAATAGAAGAGAATGTGAAACATCTCATTAGAAAAACAAATAACGCAAGAACAGCTTTAGGAAAGACAATTTAAGAATTGTTTAACCACCAGAAAGTTATGATCAAAAGGAGTCTAGACACTATCCTGCAAGATATTACTAAGGAAAATTACTCTGAAGTTTTAGAACTAGAGGGTAAAATAGAAATTGAAAGAAATCCACCAATCACTACCTGAAAAAGATCACAAGATGAAAACTCACAGGAATATTATAGCTAAGTTTTGAGGTCCTCAGGACAAGGAAAAAATACTACAAGCAACCAGAAAGAAACAATTTAAATACTGTGGAGTTACTGTCAGGATAACACAAGATTTAGCAGCTTCTACATTAAAAGACTGAAGGGCATGGAACATCATATTCCAAAGAGAAAAGGAATTAGGGTTGCAACCAAGAATAACTTACCCAGCAAAGCTGAGTGTAATCTTGCAAAAAAAAAAAAAAGGATATTTAATGAATTAAAGGACTTTCAGGTATTCTTGAGGAAAAGACCAGAAGTGAGTGGAAAATCTGACCTTCGAGAAACATATGATAAACATGAAAGACCAGTTATAAGAGATTTATTAAGGTCAAACTGTTTACTAGTTATATGGGAAAATATCTGTAACTCTTGAGAATGTTATCATTACTAAGGTAATCAGAAAGAGGATATATAGAATGCTTGGGACTGAATTGAGTGTGGATGAGAGTGATGGGATGACCGTAAAAAATAAAATTGGATAGGGAGAGGTAAAAAGAAGTAACTATCAAATAAAAACAAGAAGTGAATGGAAGAACTGTTACACTGGGAGGGCAAGAGGATGAGGACAGCCAGTAGTGCTAGAACCTTATTCCCCTCAGAACTAGGCTAAAGAGGGAATAACATTTACATCTAAAAGGGTATAAAAGCCTTCTTAACTTACATTGGAAGAAGGATAGGGTAAAAAAAGGAGAGAAGGATGAACACTGAGGAAAAATAGGATGGAGAGAAATACACAATTAGCAATTATAACTTTGAATGTGAGATGAACTCACACATAAAATGGAAATAGATAGAAAATGAATTAAAAATCAGGATCCATCAACACGCTGTTTACAAGAAACACATTTTAAAATGCAAGTTGCACCAGAGTAAAAGCAAAGGGCTGGAGTAGAACTGATTAACCTTCAGCTGATGCAAGAAAAAGCATGGGTAGCAGTCATCTCAAAGTTAGCTAAAGTAGATTTAATTAAAAGAGATTATGAAGGAAGATGCCATCTACCTCCAAAAAAAGAACTAATAAACAGAAGTATAGTACAGAGTGTGTGTGTGTGTGTGTGTGTGTGTGTGTGTATGAGAGAGAGAGAGAGAGAGAGAGAGAGAGAGAGAGAGAGAGAAATTTACAGAGAGACAGAGAGAGATGGTGGCTTTTTCTAGTGCAGGGTAGAAAAGGAGGGAATGAAACAGTTTTGAACTTAAAATGTAAAAAAAATATAAAATTTAATTTTAAAATATTTTAAGGGAATAAAAAATGAAAGCGGTCAAAAAAGGAAGGAAGGAGAGGTATTTGTGTGAAAACATTTATAGCAGATCTTTTTGTTGTGGTAAACAACTAGGAACTGAAGGAATGCCCATCAATTAGGGAATGGTGGGACAAGTTATGGTACATGATTGTGATGGAATACTATTGTACTTTAAGAAACAACAAACTGGAGAGTTTCAGAAAAACCTGAGAAGACTTACATGAACTGATACAAAGTGCAATGAGCAGAATCAGGAGGATATTGTACATGGTAACAATATCATATATGATGATCAAATGTAAATGACTTAGTTATTCTCAGCAATACAATGGAATTGTCTTAGATCAAAAGAATCATGATGAAAAAATGTTATCTACCTCCAAAGAAAACACTAAGGAACTCTAAATGCTGATTGAAACATACCTTTTTTAAAATATTCCCTATTTTTCTTTTTTGTTTGTTTGGGTCTTTTTTTGCAACATGGCTAATATAGCAAAGTGTTTTGAATGATGTCACACATATAATTGAAATCAAATTGCTTGCCTTCTCAAGGAGGAAGGGATAGGAAAGAAGGAGGGGATTTGAAATTCAAAATGTTAAAAATGAATGTTAGAAATTTTTCTACATGCAAATGAGAAATATTTGACAAAATTAATATAAAATATATATAGTTTTAAAAAGAAGGGAGAAGAGGGTTAGGGTTAGAATCAGAGTGCATTTAGGGTTAGAATTGGATTTAGAATCAGAGAAAGTTTGTAGGATAGCAACTACCAGAATCTTGATTAGATGGCAAATGTGGGCTGAATGAAACTCAAACTAAGAGTAAAGGCGGTAGAGGGAAAGCCTGGAGGTGAGAGTGGGAAGCATGGAGAATTCTAACTCCCACTTTGACCAATGAATCAGGTAATCAGTGAACTTGCAACTGGTGCTTGAAAAGGGTGATAGCAGGAGAGAGTCAAGTGTCAGTGAGAACAGGAAGATGGAAGGAGTGAGAAAGGAAAAGGTTTAAAATGAGAGCAAATTTGTTACTTGTGGATCAGGCATTCCAAAGAGCAAAGACAAGGGGTTGGGTAGCTTCAGATTGAGTCATTGGAGTGGGGAAGAGAAGGGAGAGGTCAGCGAAGGACAGAGGATAGGGGTTTGAACAAGGATAGTCAGGGACTGAAAATCACTGGGAAAGGGGAGGATATAAGTTTACATCATCCCTAGAAGATATGACTCAGGTTGAAGTCTTCCCAGCGTATAAGTAACAATCCGTAAAGTCTCAGGCAAGGTAACTAGTGGAGTGGGAGTTGCCGTAAGTCACAGAAGTGAAAGGGAGTGAGATGGAATAGTAGCCTACAAGATGAAGGACACTAAGAAGTATCCTCCTGTGGTAGAAGGGATATGAATACAGACGTGCCCATGTGTGACTCCAATTTCCAATTTTCCTTAGTCTATCTCTCTTCCTGGGCTAGGACTTGCTCACTCACCCTACCAACCCATATCAGCAGTTTGGATTGGTGCCCCAGAGAGGTGGCCACCCAGTTATTATTCTACTTTTCTGGGACTTAAGGGATAGTCCTTGTGGTTATCTTCCCATCAACACTAAAGCTCTATACCCTTTACTAATTTATTTCTCACGAGGACATCAACCACTGATACTCAACCTTCAGTAAAGTATTTACTGAAAATGCAAAGCAAATACGTTTACATAATTTTCCACTCACAATTATATTTCCCTGTTCCCCAATAATGCAGAGATCCATAGAGTTACTGGACACACTCTTAAAGTCCCAGGGTAGTGAGGCACACATATGGAAAGTACACATGGCCAGGACAAATCACAACTCCATCACTGGAGACTGTACATAAAAGTCCCTTGACAGATGTGGTTTCTCAGTTTAATAAAAACATCCTGTGCTAAGCTGTGGTGATCCAGGCTGTGCTTGACTAACATAGCAACCAGACTAGTTCATCTACTGATTTACTTCTCTGATGCTTTTCATTCAAGATGTTCCTCTATTTAGCTAAACCTACTCCTCGACAGCAACTATAACATCCATCACTTTTAGACTGAGGCTTAGCCAATGTCTTCAGCTAAAGTGGTGTTGTGCCATTTTTGGAAAAGACACTAACCTTCATCCTAAAGCTGGCAAAGGCACCTCCAACTCTACACCCTTGTAGGATTCTTATACTTTTCCACTTCTCAGTAATATGTGGCAGTGAGAAGAAAGGTACCATGGGAGTTTTTTGGAGAAAAGATAAGGTTTGAGAATCAATTAGAGGAGTAAAAGAACCACCTTGATGCAGTGAGGATAGATAACAAAATCTTCTGAGGACTCAGAAAAGACATTTACATAACTTTTTACAACTACATTCAACAAAATGTTGATTACAAATAGAGGCAGAAGATGAAGGAATCAAGGATTGGAAATTAGCAAAATGTACTATTGATCGGTTTTTCTAAACTGAGTTTTTTCTTTTACAATCTTTACTAAAATTGATACTTCACTGGGTATCACTGGGTAGAAGGGAGATAGATATATTCAGAAAAGAATGCAATGAACAAATGATTTGATTCTGGTTAAAAAATAAAGAAGCCAAATAGTGAAACAAATTAAGTATATTATTTATATTCGATATAAAGAAGTAAGTTAACCTAGCAGCTTTTAGATTGATAAACTCAAAGATTCTAGCTACTGAGGTGAGTTGATACTTGACAAAAACTGCTTGGAAAACAAAAATGATCTAACAGAAATTAGGTTTAGACCAACACTTTACACCATATATCAAGATAAATTCCAAATGAATACATGACTTGGATATAAAAGGTCATATAAACAATAGAAGGGCAAGGAAGAAATTACCTTTCACATTTATGGATAGGGGAACAGTTCATGAAGAAACAGATGATAAAGAGAATCACTGAAGATAAAAAGAACAATTCTGATTACATAAAATTTAAAAGTTTTTGCACAAAGAAAACCAAAGCATTTAAAATCAGAAGAGAAAAAGCTAAGAAAAAAATTTGCAGTGGTTTTCTCTGTTAATCACCTCTTTTCCCAGATATATCAATCAATCAGTAAACATTTATGAAGTGCCCATTGTTTGAGGCACTCTGCTAAGTACTGGGGGGGGCGGAGGGGTGGGGAAGAATGGGAGGAAAGCAAGATAGTCCTTATAATTTAATGTGGGAGAACACAAAAATATATACAAAGCGAGCTACATATAGGATAAATAGGAAATAATTAACAGAAAGAAGGTACTGGAATTAAGAGGATTTGGGGAAGGCTTCCTGTAAAAGGTGAGATTTTAATTGGGACTGAAAAGGAAGCCAAGGAGGAAAGGAAAGAGAAAATTTATAAGAATAGTTATGAGAATAAGAGCCATTCCCCAATTGATAACAGGTAGAAAAAAAGGGAGAGAGAGGGAAAGGATGGAAGGAAGATTATAGACAGCCATATAAAAAAAAACGTTCAAAATCACCAATAAAATTACAGAAACGTAAGTCAAAACAGCTATGAAATTCAAACTTACAGTAGACTGGCAAAGATGATAATTTAAAACGTTCTGAATAAGTTAAAGACAAGTCTATCTTATGTAAAATCTTACTCTATAGCAGAGGCATCTATATCAGTTTCTCTTCTAAAGCATCATGAAATAATTAATTGAAATAACTATTTCTTAGGCTTACAGAGATATGACATCTCTGATAAGATCATGTTTACCTTACTTTAGAGGTAACATATTCCTTCTGGGGCATCATTTCTGTAACTGGCATAGAGGAGAAACGACAGGACTTTGAGCCAGGAAGATCTGGGGTCAAATCCAGCATAAGACATTTACTAACTGTATGACCCTGGGCAAGTCATTTACCGTATTGGCTTTGATTTCCTCATCTTGATATAAGAATAATAATAGCACCTACCTCCCAGAGTTGTTTTGAGGCTAATATTTATAAAATATTATAATAAATGCTAACTATTAAATCAATAAATAATTTCTTCCTTTTCTTCCTCAAACTCCTTCTGCACTCTGAGGAAGAACAACTTACCATTTTTGCTTTCAGACCATCTGTTTGTTTGATTGCAGTCTTAAGCTCATATTTCCTGCCTTTTTAAGATAAGCATGTAATTATTATCATTTTATAGCTCTTTTTAGTTCAGTTTTATTGATGCAGTAGCAAAATTTTTGTATGTTGTGATCAAGCATGTGACAACTGTGCTCAAATGTAATGTGACCTGACCTCAAATTCCTAAGTATTTTTCATAATTCATAGAACGAGACTACTGATATTTTATACTTTCAGAGTTGAATAAGTCAATTGACCTATACTAGCTAATCCTCATGAACTGCCTTCCCCACAAGCAATGATCAGGGTCCACTTTTGGTAAGGTTTTAATACAGCAGATCACTCAGCACTAAAAGGTAGGATCTCACCAAAGGTTAGACATCTTTGTGCAGGATGCTCCATGGAGCAGCTATCTTCTGAGTTAAAAGGAGTGGCATTACCCTTAGATTGATCATTGGAAATTAATTCCATGATATTTAATATTTCATAATGATTCAGACTATTAATTTAAAAACCACGTGTACAAATGTTTGGGTTTTTATTCAGTTTTAGGATGTGGGAGAAGGAAAGAATTAGGCATCTAAAAGCAAGATTGTATTTTATGTGTTTCTTAGGAATATTAGTACAATTCAAAAGAAATCAAGATAAGCAATTAAAAATCTAGTTTCCAACTTCCCAGAATACTAGGAAGTTGTCAGTATTAATATGAAACTTCCTTTAAAAAAATGAAAGCCCAGTTTTTAAATACTCCAAAATCATAGTCAACACCTAATCAAGCCAAAAAAACAACAAAGAACATCTTAAAACTGGATTTTCCCATCATCTTGATGTAATTTAAAACAAACCATCAGACTAGAATAAAATCTTGTATAAAGTAAACTCAGAAGAGATCTCTTGAAATGGGAAATGTCTCTAACATAATAATGTTATGTCCAAGCTGACTTTTCCTTTATTAAAAGCTAAATGCATCCCAGGTTTCACTTGAGGTCACCAATGACAATTTTTCACATGAAATTAATTGAGGGAACTCATCTACTTCCACATGAATTCAATCTGCAAGTCTTCTGCCATACCTGGCATTCTTCTTCATTCAATATTTTAATAGAAAGGAAGTTACAGGTCAAAGTTGAAGATCACCGGCAGTAAGGAACACAGATACTAAGAGTCACACTGTACTCTCTGACCCTATCAGGTTTGCATAAGTATCAAGTTCTCCAGACACAATATATGTTTTTCAATGTCTCAACTTAAAGCTTTTAGTTTTAGTATTGCTAGGATGCTATGATTCTAAATGGTACACATGGAGACACAGAGGGGCCAAAAATAATCTAGATAAAGAACTTTCTCCACTTTAAAATGAACTAAACATTTTTGAGACACTGAGTAAAATCAAAAAACCTGTATTTAGCAAAGAAATGGCTCCAACTTTTTGTCCAATCTAATGACCCAAAACAACCTTTAAAAAATCTTTAGCAGTCTCATAATTGAAATGATAAACCACAATTCCAGAAGACAAAGGATAAAATGTGTTACTCATCCCTTCCCAAAGAAGTGACTGAATTAAAAGTCAGAATGAGACATACATTTTTGAGTGTAGGAATTTGTTTTGCATGTTTGTGATGGGGGGTTTATTTTTCCTTTCTATCCAATTGAGGAAACTGGAAGGGAAAGAAAATAAATATCTGTAATAAAGCAAATGTTTCATATCCAATCTTTTTTTATTTTTTTGTATTCCAACATGTTCATGTTTTTAATAATTTCATAATAAAAAAATTAATTTTTAAAAAATTTACTTTCTCAAGTTCTTTGATGATCATGTTGTTTGCTAGTTAATTTTACTTAAAATTGGGCATTTGGAAAATGAGTGATACCATAACACCTAAGCAGTTCCTGTATGGTAATCTAAGCAGTCTGGGCAACAGGGACAGAAGAAATGCTATCAAGTGCTTTCTGCAGAAAAGGAGATTTTTGCAGAGCAGTACAATCAGAGACTAGTGTAAGCAAAAGAAATAAAGAGATCAACTTGGAATTCGGTAATCAGAGATGGGATGGCCCCAATTTGAACAAAACCAACATATAACTCACATGAATAGAAAACAAAGAATCCACAAACATGGATAGTCTCCATAGTCCATAGTCAACCAAGAGACAGATTAACTGTGTGCCCAGGGGCAAAATAACTTGAGTCATTTGCAGCAATAGTCTTAGTCTGTAAGGATAACAAACTTCACCACTATCAGGAGCAAAATCTTCAAATAGGTAAAAGAAGCGTTACTCAAAACACATTGAATAAACAGGAGTGTTTACAAACAGATTGTTTAAAAAGTCTAATCACAACTTTACCAAAAAACAAGATGAGAATCTTTACTTAAAGCAATTTCCCTCATTCTTCAGAGCAATTCTAAAAAGTAACTTTTCTAGAACCTTCAACATGATGATTAAATGTACCTTCTTTAAACTTGTTTACTTCAGGAATAGAATCTTATTATTTTTTATTATTATTCAAAATTATATTCTCAGATTGCTTATTTCCCACTGAATTATATAGACAAATATCTATAAGCACTATGATTGTGGAGGAGTATAAATTTGTACACTGTGTTGTTTAACATTTAATAAGTAATTAAATCTCTTGGAAACTGGGGTTTGTTTGTGAACAGTATCTATGCAGTTTACGGTCTCAGTATTATCATGATGCAATTTCTATAACCAATCAAGAAAAATGAATAAGGATAGCTAAATTTAGCTGATGGAATACCAGCAGAGTAGCATTAGTATTCTAATATGACCCAATGGAATTCAATCCCCTGGGTCCTTTGAAAAAGAGGATACATAAAGAAAAAGATTATAAAAACCAAACTCTACAATATATCCTTCAGTTACCTTGGATGTCAGTATTTCCAGTTAAAAGTGTAATACATTCTCTAAAATCACATGCTCAAATCTTGTAGGGACTGGGGGTCACTACTAAAAAACTTATATCACAATCCAAGTAATCTTGAATTCTTTCCATTCCATACTAAGCAAAAAAGTTACAAATTTTCTGAGTTTACCTGAAGAGGTTAAAATCTGGTATCTCTACCACCAGTACTTCTTGGTTCACAGCATGGTGACACTTAGGTTAATTTAGGTTATCCAAAACTAGACTCCTTGTAATGTCACTATTATAAAAAGTAGATAACGAAGGGTTTTTTTTGGGTGGTGTGAAATATAGTTCTGATACTAGGTGTATGATCATAAGCTGAGCCTCAGTCTCCTCAAATGTAAAATGAAGTTAAGGACACCTGTTGTACCTAACTCACAGGGTTGCTGTGAAGAGCAAATATATATGTAGAGCTCTGTAAACTTTAAACAATTATACTGTCAGGCATTATCATTTTTAATTATATTTTTTAATTTGGGGGGATTTGTACCTGTGACTTCATTCCCATGTGTGTAAAGGCAGTTCAAGTTCTCTATCAGTGCAGGTTGGCAATGATTCTACTACATAACACCTTAGAGAATTGCCCTGGGTAAGAGAGCTAGTATGTGTCACTCAGGACTAGATTCCATTCATGGCTCCACCACGCTGCCAATTTCATTAAGGCTGAACTAATTCCAACACTAAATTCTTGCCACAGATATGTGTCGCAAGAATACAGAACAATTCTATTGGCCTGGATTTCCATCACCTTGTATATATATCTATAGGGCACAATTTTGCTTTATTTGTTTGTTTTTATTTCTCTGTAAAACTGATTGGAGGTAGGTCTGTCGAAAAAAAAAGACAGAGAGAAATTCCATGCACCAAATTGGGTCATTCCTCAGCAAGGTGAGGGTGGGGGTGGGAAGGCAGATGTACAGAACTCCAAAGAGTTTTCTTTGCTTCATCCTAACAATGAAGCCAATTTAAAAACTAATCTTAAAAGACCTTATCACTCTTACGATGGGAAAAGTCAAGTAAAAAAAATGACCAACCGACAGACACTATAATGGTGAGGTAGCTCAACTAGACCACATCCAACTCTTCATAGCAGTTTCGGATCTAAGAGTGTGCTGTTTATTGAAGGACAGGAACTACGGCTGGTTCAGGGAATCTAGTGAGATTCTAGCTAGGCTCATAAGGAATGGAGCACACGTGCTATAGAAGGGCTAGAAGCAAGAGAAAGGAGCTAGAAAGCAAATACTGCATTACAACTCATAGAGGAAAGGGCCGTTCTCTCCCTACCAGTCTACTAAACAAATAACTGGAAATTCAGTGTGATTTCTACCATATAACAGAATAAAAAAGGCACACTAGCCACACTGCTTTTATGTGTACTGCTAAGCTGTTCCAGATGAAAATCAAGATTTTTTTTTCCCCTTCAAGTCCATGTACTGAACAAGCCCACGGGGTTACAAGGAACTCATTCCTTTGTAAGGTTCAATCCGGGGGACACTGAACAGATTCCCCAAATCAGCAGGAAGCAATGAGTTGTCCATTTGGCATTAGAGCTATAAATGCACTTCAGACTCATTAAGTGGAATTTATCCTTTGATTTAAAAATAAACAGACGCACACTCAGCACCAAGCTGGATCACACATTTAAAGTTTCCAGAACTTAGGGTTTTTAAATCACATCCAAAAGATTTTTTAAAATGTACACCACATTTTTTTTTCAAAGATAGAAGTTTGCCACACGTGGAAGTGGGAAGGGGGGCAGAGGGGGATGGGGGGATGGGAAAGAAAGGGAAAGATGTTCGATGAAATCTAACTTGTGCTCTGAACAGATTCGTCTTTGTCACCCAGGTCTAGGGACTGCAGGGTAACTTTGCGACCAGATCTGAACAAGCTCCGGACACTTCACAAGACACACAATCAAGTTTAACAGCTATCGGCCTGCTAGTCAGCTCCAGAAACTAAAATTTACACGCTAGGTGTCCAGAAGAAGCTTCCCCATGCTGTCACCAAAGAGGGGGATGGGGGCGGGGTAGTTCGGTTAAGAAGGAAAGGGGCTGGAGATCCAGAGTCCCCTGGATTCCTCTGGCGGGGACTTAAAGGAGAGCCATGGAAAGTGTCCCCCCATGCTCGCGCTGCCCCGGGAGTCCAACGGGGCACCCGAAACCCCCTACTATTGTTAGGCTACAGCCGGGTCCACCAGCCCGGCCCAGGAACCTCCGGCTTCCCCAAAGCCCCACCCACCACCCTATCTCCCACCGAGGCGAAGCCATCCTCACCTGCCCCATACCCCCACCCCGCTTCCCAGGGGCCGTCCGAGGTCCGATCTCCTCCTGGGCCCTACCCCACCACCCTCCAGCTCTCCCCAGGGGCCAAGCGACTTCCACAAGTTGCTGCAGCCGCAGCTGCCCACGCTCTCCCCACACCCACACCTCCCCTCGGGGCCAAGTCCGATGCCCTCCCCTTCCTCCGACCTGGCCTCCCCGCCCCCCACCCCACCCCTCCGCAGCCTTCATTGTTCCCACAGCAGTTCGCTCTTACCTCCCCGTCTGGGGACTGGAGCTGGAGCTGGAGCTGGAGCTGCCGCGGCTCCCCGCGCCGCTCCCCCCGCTCCTCCTCCTCCCCCGCGCCGAGGGCCCCGGGCTGCTGAGGGAGGCGGCGGCGGCTCGGGCTCGGGCTGGGGCTGCTCGCGCGGCTCCCGGAGCGGGGCCGCAGCGGCGGCTTTCTATTAATACCCCCGGGCGCTGGTGGCTCCCGTCTCGGGCGCGCAAGTAGGGCTGGCAGGGGCCGGCGGAGGTCCGAGCCATTAAAGGGTGCCCGGGGATGGGGAAGAAGGGGAGGAGCAGCGGGGCGAAAGACCGGAGGAGGACAGCGAAGGCAGCGGGCTCAGGGTCGCCATGTCCGGCTCGACGCCCAGGCGAGCAGCGCCGGCCCGGGAGAAGCCCGCGAGGCGGCGGCGGTGCCTCTTTCCTTCCCCGCCCCCTTTCCCCTCCCCACCCCTCCAGATAAAATTCCAAGGCGGAGCGGCGGCTGCCGAGACGCCGGAGACGGGCTTGCCTCCGCTACACCCGGCCGGCGAGCGGGAACTGAACTCGGCGGCCCCACCGCCCCTAAGCCGGCCCCTCCGGAGGGGGAGGGCGGAGAGGGAGACGGTGGGGGAGGGAGACTACGGTCGGGGAGAGCCACAGCCCCCTCCAGCGTTCGGCCCGCTCGCAGCCGGCCTGCTTCCAGCGCCGCCCCGCCCCGCCCCGCGCTCCCGGGGAGACCCCAGGACACGCCCCGGCCCCGGCTCCGCCGCTGGGGGCCAGCGCCAGGAGGGAGCCGGAGGGGTGCGGGCGCCCCCGTCCTCCCGCCCGCACGAACGATGCGCCTGACCCCGAGAGCCGGCCCCCGCCCCGATACCCACGCGGGACTCCCTAGCCCTCGCTCCGTAGGGGAGCCGAAGGTCCGGGCGTGCTTCCTCGCTGCGACGCCACCGGGAAGGGAATGAAAATGGGAGCAGGAAGAGGGAGGGGGGGTTAAGCCATTGTTTATACCTTTTAAGAGAAAGAGCCGGGTTTGCTGATTTTAGAGAAAGAAAACTAGCGAGGTGGATGAACAGGTAAGCCTCGAGGCGGTGTGGACGCTGCAACGGAATAACTAAGGATTTCTCCCCGTCTCCCCCGGCTCATCGGAGGCGGCGTCCCATCTAGCTACCCACCTATGTGTAGCCTCCCTCCGGCGGCCCCCCGGGGACGGGAGCTCGTCTTCGCCGCCACAGCACCGCGCCACCCGCTCCTCCTCTCCCGCGCCGCCGCTACCCGCAGGCGGCCGAAGGGTTAATCCCGAAGGGATCAGCTGCCACCAAAGCCCTTCCCACCCGGCTGGAGGAGCCTGAAGTGGGCCCTAGGTCAGGCGTCACCAGTATCCCTAGCCGCTCCCACCCATTCCGGCCCTTCCTTCCCTCTCCTGGACTTTGCTGCAAGGACAGATTCGCCCCGGTGGGAGGCACACCTGGATTCCTCCCCTTCCATCCCCCGCCCCTCACTCTCGCCCCAGCCGAAGCCTGGCACTCCCGAGGGCAGACCAAGTCCCTATACCCAGTTTATTTTCTTTGCACGGGGCAGGAGGAGCTCCCTTGACTGGCAAGCCTCGCGGACTCTGCCCCCAGCCATTTGCAATGCTCTTGTGAACTCAGAAGCACCGGCAAGGCGTGCTCCAATGGCCGGATTGACAAAAGAGAGATACTGTTCCAGCAGGTGCTGCCATAAGTATTCACCCTTTAGACTGCTATCTTTCTTTATCGCCCTTCCGGCACCTTCTAGCTTCCCAGTAGTCTCTCCTCCTTTTCCCTTATCCTTTAACAGATAAGAGACCTCTTGCCCTATTTTTTTTACCTGAAAAATCCTTTGTGGCAGTTGATCAGAATCTGAGCTTCAAGAGACAGACGCGAGAAAAATAAAAAGGTGCAACCAGATCCTCCTGCCACCAAATCCACTCAAAGGTCTCACTGTGTTTGTGTGTGTGTGTGTGTGTGTGTGTGTGTGTGCGTGCGCGCGTTCAACTCAAAGGGACAGTGGTACCATGACCCTTTCCAGTTCGAGACCTACGCAGGATTATAGACCATAGGTTGTCCCTAACAAAAAGTTTTAATAAATGATATAGTATTTATATTTATCATTCCTGCCAACTTGCAGGTCAGCAAGAGTACCCCTTATTTTGGATGCCTAAAATTTACAGGTAAGCCTAACATCTCACTTCAGCCCAGAGTCAAAGCTTTAAGGAGACCTCATTTTAATGAGTGGTTCCAAAAGACGCTTTAAAATTTTCCATCTCATTTCTTTGACCCTCTATCTGTAGTGAAATGCCAATGAAGAGGTCAAACAGTAAATCTAAGGCAATTCAACAATGAGTCTAGTGGAGCTGAGTCTCACAGTATGACTGAGCCATTAGGTTAAGCTCAGGGGTTAGCCTCCCTCTCCAGTTGAGTGGTTTTAAAATTATTCCAGAGATTAGCAGGAGTGAAGTGTAATGAAAAGTGCACTGAGCTAGAAGTCAAAAGACCTCTGTCATTAACTAGCTGGTATGATCTTGAGTAAGATATTTTCCCCCTCTCCGTCTCAGTTTCCTCATCTGTAAAACTAACGGTTGGATAAGAATATATCTACAACATTTTTTGGCTCCAAATATTTGTATAATTTGAATAATTTTTAATTCAGTTGAAAGCAGTTTTAAAAGGTTCCTTATCTCAAGAGCTAAATACCATATTAGGTAAGTACCAGGGTACTCAAAAAAATCTCCTAATTAGCTCAGAAAAATCCCAAATCTTTCCCAATTCACAAACCAAATTATAAGATCATAGATCATAGATCCAAACCTCAGAAGAGACTTCAAAAATCATCTAGCCCACTCCTCCTCCTTTTACAAAGGAGGAAATGAAACTCAAGGAGCTCTAGGTTTGCCCAGTATCACAAAGGCAGGAAAGAGAGGGGGAGAAAAAGAAAGAGAGCTATAGATACACACACACACACACACACACACAAATACTACCTATACATGTGTGTATGTAAACGCATGCATCTATACACATACTTATAGATTACCTATAATCTCAAAGGTGGGGTTACATATTATATGTGATAGATATAGACATCTATGTATTTTTCTTGGATATCCATGATATATGTAGATATATAATATAAATAGATATAATATATCTATATGTATAATAGGTGTATTATAGGTATAGATTATATCTATAATCTCATAGGTAGAATTTGAATGGAGTTCCTCAATTCCCAGCCAGTGCCCTTTCTGGTCAATCAACAAGCATTCATTAAGTGCAGCTAGAGGCCCTGTGCTAAGTACTTCACGGACAAAGAAAAGCAAAAGACAATCCATTTTCTCAATGAGTCCAACTGGGAAGATAACAGGAAAACAACTATGTCTTCAGTAAAGTTCCTGAAAAAGTGAGAATTTTGTGTCAGTTATCCAACATAAATATCTAAGCTTAAGAATTCAGCAACCTCTAGGTCCCCAGTTAATCCTTATTGTTCTCATAAATTTCCAGTGCTAAGCTCAGCTGGTTATGTACATCTGAGAGCCTTTCTAGATATAAAGCAGTCACCTCATACCTAACCTCTGCTTTTTAAACCTTCTGAAATCTTTTCTTCCTTCACTACTCACCACTCCAATCTTATATCATCTGAAATCTGGAGAAGAATATTAGAATACATAGCTCTTGAGGGAAGTGAAGCAAAGTGGAATTAAGGTAAAAAGTGAAGGACTCGCTGGTCATCCTTTTTTTCTTTGTTTTTCTAAAAAAGAATAGTAGAAATCTGGGAAAATGTCACAGAACATCAGACCGCAAATATTTTGAATTTGGCTATAGTTTTTTGCCTTTTGATTTCTGGAGAGTGAAATAGGGAAGATAAGTCATGTTTGATGGTTACTTGAAATTCTTTCATTATATTATACTAACATGCTGGCCTCCTTCCCCCAAAGAGTCCCTCTGGGGTCTCCATTTTGAGGAGGATTCCAAGCCCTACAAACTTCATTCCCTTCCCCTTCTACTTCTGACATTTCAGACTTCAACAAGGAGCCCTGGAATAAGTACCTTTCTCC
This sequence comes from Bettongia penicillata ogilbyi, assembly GCA_023548195.1. Lineage (NCBI taxonomy): Eukaryota > Metazoa > Chordata > Mammalia > Diprotodontia > Potoroidae > Bettongia > Bettongia penicillata. The sequence continues at coordinate 1,288,165 of JAJHZJ010000121.1, read as the reverse complement.
CCCACCCTCATCTCCATCCCTTAACTTCCTTTTGTTTTGTATTCCCCCATGAGGTTTAAGTTCCTTGAGGCTGGGTCTTTGTTTCTAATAACTTGTATTCCTATCCCCAGGTTTTTGTACAGTGCCTGATATCGAGTAATTAATCAGTGCTTATAGTCTGTCTACCTACTTGCCTCTGGGAGGAAGTAAAATTGTGAGGGGAAAGTTATGTATGCATTATGTGTATTCCCCCTAAAGATAACTAATCTCCTTTTATCTTTGCTTTATGGTTATATGTTAAACATCCTAATTAAAATAACCTTGATATCCATAAGCGTTATAATAGGATTTATAATACTGAACAAATGAAAAGAGCATTTATGAATCACTTACAATGTGTGCTAGTCACTGCTCAGCTCTGGGAATACCAAAACAAGCTCTTGCCCTGAAGGGATCTATTGCCCTCTATTAAGGCCTTATTAAAGTCTGCCTTATTAAAGTTGACCCTATGAAGGTCAACACTTAAAGGGAAGCTAAACTGGAAAGAGCCAAAGGGAGGGAGCAACTCAGGACAGAATGAAAAGGGCTGGGAAATGGTGTGGTACCTAGTTCTGGTCAGGATAAAGTGAAAGGTCACCTATCAGAGCCCAAGGTCCCTGGGCAGTTTCTAGTAGGAAGAGAAGGGTGACCAGAATGCTTAGTGCTTTGGAAATGACTGGGAAGTACCATGGTTACCTGGTTCCAAGCAAGATAAAGAGGGCTCACCTAGGAGAACCCTGGTCTCCAGAGCAGTGTCTGAGATTACTTATATAATCCATGCCCTTTTGTTAATATAACTGATATTTATATATAATGTTATATGATTTACAAATCTATTTGTAGTGATTCATTTGGATAGAAAAACCTGGAGTTGTATAGTACAACTATTATTCTCCTTGACTTAATGAGAATATTGAGATTTAGAAGTAAAATGAGCTCCCTGTGGTCATTGCTAATATGAAACAGATCTGGAATTTAAACCTAGGTTCTCTAATTTAAATCTAATGCTTGTTCCTCCAGAACAACACTTTTTGTGTCCCAACATTCATATTTTCAGAAGGAAATATAGAAAAATGTTTTTTTCTACAAAAGCTCATATAACCCAATGAATAGACAAAAGTAGGACATTTATTGGTTCTTTTTCCCAAGTCTAAAAGGTGGTTAAGTCCCAAACCTGAAACTTGAAATTATATATGACCCACCCCCATATCAAAGTGTATGTAGCATTAGAGTAGGACCTGGTAGAGCCTTGTGGTCATATGAATAGGACCTTTGTATCTATATATCCAGCCTTGTATTCTCTCCTGAGTTTCAGTCCCCCATTACCAACTGTTGCTTGATCTTTTCAAACTGAATGGTCTGGAGACATTTTAAACTCAACATGTCTAAAGCTTAACCCATATCTTTCCCCATAAATCTTGTCCTCTTCCAACTTTTCTATTTCTCTTGAATGAACCACCATCCTTCCAGTTACCTAGGTTTATAACATCTGCTTTATTATAGACTAATCACTTACCCAGTTCAATGCCAGATCTTACTGTTTCTACCTTCACATCTTTCACATTTGACCCCTTCTCTCCATTTGTTCAACTACCATCTTAGTTCAGTCTTTCATCACTTCTCCCCTAGATCATTGCGATAGGTTCCTAATTTGTCTTCCTGACTTAAGTCTCTTTCCACTCCTATATTACTGGCAAAGTAATTTTTCGTAAATCCAGATCCCACCATGTCACTCTCTTACTCAACCAACCAGGCATTCTATTCCCTTTAGAATAAAATATAAACTGCTCTGCTTAGCTTTTAGAGTCCTACACAAGCTGTCTCCAACCTATATTTCCAGCCTTACTGAACATTACATCCTCTCTCTCAGCCTGTCATCTACCTAAGTAGCCTTCTCTTTCTTCCTCACATAAGACAGTCCATCTTTTTTTCTGTCTGTGCCTTTGCACAAGTGTTTCCAATGCCTGGAATGCACTCCCTCCTTTTATCTACCCCAGAGAGTTCCACCATTCCTTGAAGATTTAGCTCAAAACTATCTTTTGCACAAAGCCTTTCCTGAACCTTCTCAAATATGTATCCTCTCCCCAGTAAACTACCTTGCATTTAGCTACTTTGTGCATATTTGACGAATTTATATTTATGCTGTATGTATTTATTATATGTACTTTTATCTATCACCATTAGCACATAAGCTGATTTCAAATGGCAATTATTTCTATATTCCCCAGCACCTAGCATAGTGACTGGCACATAATAAGTGCTTAATAATATCTAGCTGATTGATTGATATAAAATGAGAAATTATTGATTTGCAGTTCACTCTGGTCTATTGTAATAATAAGATTTTTTTTATTGTTCTTCTAGGCAAGTATTTCTCATACTTCCTTTTTTGAAATTACTTTTCTTATCCTAGTACCTTATTTATGATGCTTTAGTTAAAGTTTTTAAGGCCATCTTATATGAGATAGAAAAATATAATAATAATCTACCCTCAGTGGCCTGTAAAAAAAAAAAAACCACTCAACCTTTTTATTTTTTGCCTCGCTTTATTTTCTAACTTTTTGATATTACCTGAAACAGAAAATTTGGCACAAAAATTTGCATTAAATATATGGAGACAGTTCACATTTTCTAAAGATACTGCATATCATAGTTGGACTTCCTCCACTGATGTACATTGCAAGCCCTCTAGGACCTTGCAAACAATCTAAGAATTTCCATAACTACGTTGATCTTCAGATGACAGAAATACTGTATATCTCCTGGTTATACTTGAATCCTGTGCTTTTGAAAACCTCCATAAACAACATTACATGAAAGTAACATTCTCTTGGGAGGGACAAGGGGAATATAAAGGTCTAAAAACCCAGAAAATTATAAACTTCCTGTAAACGCTGATCTTGGTTATGTTGTAAGCATTCCATGTTTCGTATTACTTTGCTGCTGTGTTGGATCTATGACTTAAATGGTATGGTGTGGAGTCCCAAACATATCATAGCTCATCTTCCTCTCCTTACCCTATATGATTCTTGTCCACATCTTTCAGAAATCTCCCATGGAGAAATTTGCCTGCTTCTTATTCTTGTCATTTCCTCACCCAGCATCATTGCTCATCTCCTTTTCTGGTCATACATATCTTTTATACTACTTCTCACCAGCAATAATGTGTTAATAATAATGATTTTTTAAAAAATAGCTAACATCCATAGGGCACTTACCATGCTGGGCGTTCTATAATTATTATCTCATTTGATTCTCCCAACAACCCTCAGAGGAGGTACTGTCATTATCCCCATTTTACAGATAAGGAAACTGAGGCAAACAGATTTAAGTGATTTGCCGAGTCACACAGCTAGTAAGGGTCTAGGGTATAATTTGAAACCAGGCTTTCCCAATTCTAAACCAGGCACTGTATCTACTGTGCCATCTAGCTGCAATAATGTTGCCATCATGAATTTTTTTTCCTTTTTCCCTTTTAATTCTGATCCTTTCAAGAGTGTGGTGTTTCAAAATTCTAAACCATATGTCATTACTGGAAACATATTGGTATTAAAGAGATGGGCTTTTTCAGTAGAAGCAGCTGGGAAACAATGAAAGCATTGCACAATTTCCAAAACATAAAACTCAATGCACTACTTCCAGAGGCAGCTCATCTCACTTTTGAATAGTTTTCATTCTTTTTTTTAACTTTTTCAGCATAAATTTTCATTTTATTATGAATTTACCAATAATCAGCAGACATCTCAACATACAAAGAACAATTTTTAAAATTTTTAATAAAACCAACAATATAAACAAAATTGCTATTTGTGTCACCTTCTGGAATTTTGCAGGATGGGGAGTGGTTCTGCATATTTTAATTTCTAGTTGATACATCTTTTCTTATTCTAATAATAATTAGAAAAAGACCAAATTTTTCTCTTTTTTATCTCTGTCACTAACTCATTACCCAAAGTAGCCAAATAAATACGGTTAAGCAAAACAGATGAATACATTCTACATTCTCTAGTCTATCATTTCTTTACCAAGGAACAAGAGTCATTAATAATTCTAATTTTTAGGAAGTTTTTCCTTACATTAAGCCTAAATTTGCTTCTTTTATAACTTCTGCCCATTGTTTCTACTTCTGCCCTCTGGTGCCAAGATTAAAAATGCCCTTTCCCCATGGCAGCCTTTCAAATGCTCCAAGACAGAAATTATATCTCCCCAAAAGCTCTTCTCCATGCTAAACACCACCATTTTCTTCACCTGCTCTTCATATGATGAATTCTCAAGATTTTTTACATTCCTGCTTTTCCAGCTTAAAAATGTCATTTCTAAAATATGGCACCCACAACTGGACATCAAATGTCACATGTGACCTGATCAAGATAATATATAACAAGACCATTTCCACTTCCACCCATATTGTGGGCCCCAGTCTTGTGTATCATACATTTTTAGATGTAGTAATGGAAGTAAAAGTAAGTGGGAGAAGAAATCATCAAAGATAGGTCTTTATTGCAGAGTGTTTAACTTATGTAGGGGGAGTCTTGAGGCTTCAAATAAAATGCCCTGGGGTAGGAGCATAGGAGAACAAAAGAGTTTGCCAGAATTTTTGAGACAATGGTTTTCCTCAGGATATAACAGGAGCAGAAAGGAGTCTTCATAGAGTCATTTATAGAGATCACACTAATTAGACATATCCTGCTCCACTATGCTCTCTTATCATTCATCCTAGTCAATGTAATCCTTGGAATGAGGTGGTCTGTAGTCTATTTCAGTGCCATCCTCCATGATGTAAAACCCTACGTGTGCTGCAGGTGGGATCTATCAACAATATGCAGTATAAAAATCCCTACCTAAGTGTGTGAGACACTTTGACTCTCTGGGTTTGGCTTGCTCACTGTCACCTACTCTCATACTAATAGAATTTTGCGTCCAGAGATAGAACATCAAAGCATGGTTATGTTCCATCCAGAGACAGAACATCAAAGCATGGTTACGTTCCATCTCTCTCAGTGTCCTAGGGGTAACACTGTTAAGAGGAAACATACTTCCCCCTAGTTGACACTCTAATTCAATGTTTCATATCTAAAGCCAGCCACTCAGCAATAATGATACTTTCAGATCTTAAACATAACCATTTCTTTAATAACAAGACCAAACAATTTTGAAACAAAACTGTTACTTAATATATTAAAATAATGAATATGTTAAGCTAATTTAGATTAATTCATTTTAAAGTAATATATTAAAGCAAATGCATAAATAATAAAGTATACCACAATACACATATAATCAGATCACACTCCTTTACCAAAACACTTACTAGCTATGGTGAAGTGCATACTCACACTCAAAGAAATCTATCAGGGAGGCCTATGAGGAAAGAAAGGGCTTAAGGAAACTCATGACTCTGAACCACAGGCTTTGATGTTACGGTTCCAGTCAGGAAAATCTGCACCACATGAAACTGCATTTCTGCTCACTGCTTGACCCTTGACTCTCTCCACTCTTTAGCCGGGGAAAACCTTTTCTCTTTTCTCCTGGAATAGAGCTTTTGATTAACCATCTCCCTTAAAAGAGCATCTAGAAAGTGTTAGCTAACAATGTAAATAGTAGTTCTCTTAAAGCCAGACAACTGCCAAGCTCATCAAACTGGCAATCTCCGGACTGTACAGAACAGACCAGACAGTTATTCACTCACCTGAATACTGTTCTATTTAATCAGAATGAAGATCACAGCAGTAGTGTTCAGGTTTACTTGATGCCAGCCCACCAGAACACTATCCCCATTATAAAATTACTTTTCCTTTTCCTTCCTGGTAGAGGGGGCAGCAGAGAGCAAACTCTTATGTAATTCCTTCAATTCTAAATGGTACCAATAGGTAAAACGTGTCACTAGAATGCCTGGCCAATGGTGTTAACCCTCACCAACCAACTAAGCTGGAGTAACTCAGCTTAGGCATTTTCTGAGCTGACTGTCTCTAGCCTGCCACCTATGTCTTTTTCTCTGCTTCCTCTACCCCAGATGTTGCTGCTGTCTTCCCTTGTCCAATGGTCTTCACCTTGGAGTAACTAGTTCAATAACTTAAATTAGAGCATCTTCACTTTGTGTCTCATCTTTTACTCAAAAAGTCACAACTCTCCAAGTTGATCCCATCAAATTTACAATCCTTTCTCAAGCCTACCTCCATCTCCAAATGTTAATATGAGTTCTTATTTCTTTAGTTTTACCAGGTTTACTTATAAAACAATTCTATGAAAATTAGTTGACATACCATCATGTGTTGCAGTTTGGGAATTCTTGACATGGCAATCTTTGGAGCCCCTGGATCTGTGTTTGTTCCCATTCATGTTTCTCAAGCTTTTAATTTTAACTTTTCTCCCTCTTTGTAACATTAAAATACTTTCACACAATAACTCCACATTGCTAACAAAGAGATCCAAGTCCTCAAATCCATACCACAAATTATTTTCTTTCAAAAACTGTCCATAGTCTCACCTGAAAGCTGTTTTTTTATATACTCATTTTAGCATTTAATATTAAAACAAAGGTATTTCCCTATTTTTATTATTTATCAAAATGTTCTTCTACAACAGTGGCAATATCTTACATCCTTTGACAATAAATACAAATCACCTTTTTTTGTATAAAAATTCTTTTTCTGCTCTTTTCGTTGTTAACTGCTCCTTACGAAAAGAGACAGTGTACCGTCTTAATAAAGTTTGGGCAACTCTCAGTGGTTGCTGAAGGCCATAGTTCTAGGTTCTTGCTTAAGTTGGTTTTTCATCTCTGAAGATACAAAAATGGATTTAGGTAGTAGCTGACAAAAGAGACCTCAAACACTTAGGGAGTGCAAACACAGGACAGGGAGTTTCAAGAAAAAGATGGAAGGGACACGCTCCATGCCTGAAACAGAGTTGTTATTGTTCAGTTGTGTCAGATACTTCATGACCCCATTTGGGGTTTTCTTGGCAGAGATACTGAAATGGTTTACCATTTCCTTCTTCATCTCATTTTACAGATGAAAAAACTGAGGCAAAGCAGTTAAGGGACTTGCCCAGGGTCACACAACTAGTAAATGTCTGAGGCCAGATTTGAACTTTCTGACTCCAGGTCCAGTACTCTATCCATTGAGCCATGTAACTGCCCTAAAAGAGAGGCTTCCTGCCCAAAAGATGAGACTTGTAGATAACACAGAAACCCATAAGTTTTAGTGTTGTTTTTTGTTGTTTTGGCCCGTAGTAGCAGCTTAAGATTTCATTAATTTTCTTCACTGGCCTAACATACAATCAGCCATAGGTATGAGAAGCATTGATTCTACAAGCAGAAGACCTGGATTCAAGTCCTACCCCTGATATTTACTACTTGTGTGACTTCCCAAAGCACTTAATCTTCTTGACCATAGGTATGCTTAACCACAAAATGAGAGAATTGAATTAGGTGGTCTCTGAAATCCTTCTAGTTCTTGATCTCACTCTTTGAGCTCTGTTTTTTTTTTTACTCAATTATGAATGAATTAATAGGAATCATTGGCATGAAAGTTGGAAGGAATCTTAGAGATAATCCAAATACAAACCCCTGTTTTACACAGAGAAGCTGAATAGCTTGTGAAATGTCCCATAGCTATTAAGTAGATCCCAAGTTTTCTGACTCTCAATTCCAAGGCTGTTGCCATGACAGCATGCTGCTTTGATACAGTTTATATTCATTAATGAAATAGATGTGATAATTATTACCTTACATGTAATTTTGCATTTATTAAAGATTTGGTCTACATATAAAGTAGGCTTGTGGCAACTCTCTATTTCCCAGTGTAATGTTAAGGAAATTTGACGATCTTCCCTGTCCCTTAATAGACCCATGTGATCTGTTTTAAGCTTCAGCCCAACCCACAACTTGAGTCATATGGCATGGTGGGAGAAACTTGCTGAACTAGTGGGGTCCAACTGGAAGGAAAGGTGGAGCTGGTGAGGCAGAGATGGGATAGAGCAAGGCAGAGCTGAGGCAGAGCAGTTAGCATGAGTGACAGAGGGAGGAATTTTGCCTAAGGGAGCTTGTTTGTGGGGAGGCCTAATGGAGGGAAGGCTTGGGGGCTCCCTGGATTAGTGATGCATATAAACTTCTTTCTTACCATGGTGGAATTGGCTTTCTGGTATCTAAAGAAATATTTTGGTTTTGCCTTTGAGGAAGAGAATCATTTATATTTTGCAAATTTACCCTGAAATATATACGCATATTCGTAAAGGAAGCTATGGGCATCATATTGGTGTTATACTAAGTAACTAAAATTCAAGCTGATATTCCTTCCTTTAGACATTTTCTTCATCTTCCATTTGACTTCTTAAATAGTTTGAATTTGGGATTCAGGAGACACTAGCTTTATTTTGGGTTGTGGGCCAAAGTGATAAGCATCCTGTAAAAGCTGAAGCAACCTTCTTTCCAGCAGTTAAGTAAAAAAAAACATAACCAGGTGTTGGAGATGTGCTACATCCTGGCTTGCTCCAACTCTCAATATCTTGGTCCTTTTCCAAAGGCTCATAAACTTAGAATTTTTTTTTTTAGAGCTGGCAGACACCTTTGACTTTGCCTATTCCAATCTCTTCACTTTGATGACAGGGAAACAGCTGATAAATAGCATAACTCAGAATAGAATTCAGGTTTCAACTCCCAGGTAGTCTTTTCCATTATATTATTCTATTATACTCCTCTTTCCATTATACCATGATATTCTCTGTGATCCAGTCTCTGTTTCTTTCAACAGCCTGGAAATAATTTTGTCCCTTTGTTTCCAGAAGCACTTTATAAAATGAAGTGCTTGCTCTTTTAGTAATAGCAACAACCTGTAAATAAATACCCATTGCTTGAGGAATGACTGAACAAGTGGCCACACATGAATGTAATAGAGTATTATGGTGCTGTAAGAAATGATGAATATAATGAATGCAGAAAATCGTGGGAGGACTTACATGAAATGATGCAAAGTGAAGAAAAAAGTGGACAAATAATAGAATTACGGCAATAACAAAAGTAGAAAGAATAATAAAAATAATGCATTTTAAACCAAGTGATATGAAATCATAATGAGGAAGGTTGGCCCCAAGGTATATGAGAAGGCAACCTCCTCCTACTTATTGTAGAGTGGAGGGACAATGGATTGGGAATACTGCATATAATATCACACTTTTAAAAATTTGAAGGTTAATTTTCCTGACCTCCCCTTATCCCTTTTAGTTCTTTAATATGTAATAAATGGTTCTCAGGGCAGGAGGGAAGGAGAGAGAAGGAGGAGAGAGAGGGTGGCGGAGGGACAGAATGAAAGAGGAAGAGGGAGAAAAAGGGAGAGAAGTAAAATGGAATGTGAACATAAGGTTCAAAAGTTTTAAGAAAAAGAGAGAGGGCACATGTCTAATGTCGAGAAGGATACTTTAGGAAATGCAGGTGATCTAAAAGCAAAAGACAATAAAAATTTATTTAAAATAATAATGCCCTTGTTTTGGTTAGAAAACTGTATTGATGTATGGGTTTGAAAAATGAAAAAGGTTCAGAAGTACTGATTTAATAGAACTGGCAAGGTTTAAGAATCAGGACACTTGGAAATAGTGCCCTATTTCTAATAACTCTGCTTGGGGGTAAGTCATCTAAACTATGTCCCCATTTTCTTATCTGATATTATCTGTCTTCTATATACCTTGCATGGATGTTCTATAAAAAGATATTTAGTGCTCATTTTATGCAGGATTTGGGAGTACCAAGAATCAAAGGGTTGAAATATAAAAGTATATTGGGTCAGTAAATCAGCCAAGAACATTTACTGAAGATGCACTGTTTCCTGAATACTATGCTAGAAATACACAGAAAAGTGAGAACTATAGAGAAATTATATGGCTTACTACAATAGTTAATGATGTGGAAAAAAGATGGACATTATACCATAATAGACAGAACAGACAAAATTGATATTTTGACCATGGATGACCTAATAATCTTCTCCATAAGGAGAAATGAGCAAGAAAAAAAAACTCAAAAGCACTGGAGAGTGGGATAGATAGAATAGTATTTCAGATATCTTCATTTTAATCCCAGCTTGCTACTCTATAACCTCACACAAGTCACTTAATGTTTCTGGACCTCACCTACCACATCTGAAAAATGGGCCTCATACTCCCCGTCCTATCAACTTTAAAAGGTTACTATGAGAACCAATATAAGTATGAACAGGCTTTTTAAAAATTATGAGGTATTATTACTGCTTTAGGCTGAAATTTTGATTTTTGTTATCTTAAGAAAGAAGAAAGACAACATGATATAAAAGATAGAGAGCTGACCTGAAATCCAATAAAATTTGAATTCAAGTCTTAACACTGACACATGCTAGCTGTGTGACCCTGGGGGAGTCACTTAATATAAAGGTGCCCCAGGCAATTCTCTAAGATTATAATGGCAGGGAAGGTGTTGACCTGCATTGGTTGAGAAAATTTCCTCATCTGAAAGTTCCCTTTACCAATGGAATTACAGATCCCTTCCACTAAAACAAAGAATAGTAGCAACAATTGGTTGAAAAAATGAAATAAACCTAATAATACCAGAGGATAATGCTCTGAGGTTTTTTTTAAAGTAATTTTAAATTTTAATCCTTCCCCTTGGGGAAAACAGTTTTAAGAAGTCTAAGCTGGAATGAGAATTATGTTAAATGTATTACGGTGCTTGAAGTACTTGGAAAGAAAAGACATATAATCTCAAATATCCTTGTAAGTCCCCTATTTATCTTTACTGGAGTTACTACATTCGTGACCATGTACAGAAACCCATGAATTGCCAAAGGAACTCTCTTCCCCCTCCTGGTCCTGCTTAGGGTTCTCCTTTTACCTTCCTTTCCTTTTCTCTTAGACCCCATGCTCCTGGAGTCATTTCCTCTTCCCCATGCTCCACATATCTTAATATCTAAATTTATAAAGAAAAAGAATCAACTGAATTACAAGAAGACATAGACAGTAATATAATAATAGCAGGAGACTTTACTTTCCTCCTCTCACTTTTGGACAAATCTCATTCGTCATGATTTTGGTTCTCCCCCCACCCAAGGAATTTGAACTCCCCCTCTCTTGAGTGAGGATGCTATCCAAAGAGGCATGATATTTTCTCATATATAGGGGTCTTTCTAAACACCAAATTCCTACAGATTATATCCATTATAAGGTTATTGTCCCTCATTACAGAATATTTTTCTTAACTGACTCAAATATATAACCATACAAGTCATTCCCCAACTGATAAATGGTCAAAGGATATGAACAAGCAATTTTCAGGGGAAGAAATCAAAGATATCTATAATCATATGAAAAAGTGCTCTAAATCACTATTGATTAGAGAGATGCAAATCAAAACAGCTCTGAGGTACCACATCACACCTGTAAGATTGGCAAACATGACAGAACAAGAAAATGATAAATGCTGGAGAGGATGTGGGAGAGTTGGAACACTAATTCATTGTTGGTGGAGCTGTGAGATCATCCAACCCTTCTGGAGAACGGTTTGGAACTATGCCCAAAGGGCTACAAAAATGTGCATACCCTTTGACCCAGAAATATCGCTACTAGGACTGTATCCCCAAGAGATTATAAAAACGGGAAAGGGTCCCACGTGTACAAAAATATTTATAGCAGCACTCTTTGTGGTAGCCAAAAACTGGAAGTCAAGGGGATGCCCATCAATTGGGGAATGGCTGAATAAATTATGGTATATGAATGTAATGGAGTACTATTGTGCCATAAGAAATGATGAACAAGAAGACTTCAGGGAGACCTGGAAGGACTTATATGATCTGATGCTGAGTGAAAGGAGCAGGACCAGGAGAACTTTGTGCACAGCAACGACCACAGTGTGCAAGAGTTTTTTCTGGTAGACTTGGAACTTTGTAATAACACAAGAACTTACTGAGGAAAAAAAAAATCCTAATGTCGGTCTTCTAAGGCAAAATGCCTTCCACACTCAGAGAAAGAAATATGGAAGTCATTTGCAGAATGTAGCAGATCATGTTTGTGTGTGGGTTTCAGCGTATTATGTTTTGATTTGTTATATGATTTCTTCCATTTATTTTAGTTCGACCACATAACATGACTATAGTGAAAATGTGCTCAATAGGAAAGTATATGTAGAACCTAAACAGAATTGTATGCTGTCACGGGGAGGGAGGGGGGGTATTGGGGAAGGGGGGGGGGGATAAAATCTTAACTTTAAGGAAATGATTGTAAAACATTAAAAAAAATTAAAATTAAAATTTAAAATAAATAAATAAAAATTAAAAAAATCTATTCATCCAAAAAAAAATTTTTTTTCTTTTTCCAAAGAATCACTGGATCCACCGAATCAATATTTTCCCCTTAATTTTCTTTTGTTTCAGTCCTCCCCTTTGCCACTCCCCACCCCTACAGCATTCCTCTTCCAGGAGTTATTTTCCCTTCATTATTTGCCATTGATTTCTTGAGAGTACAGCATACATGCCCCTTTATATTTTTCATTTTCTTTCTCCCTCCTTTTCTGCAGTTTAGTGCTAAAAAAAAAAATATTGATTCAGAGGTGGAGTCAAGATGGTAGAATAAAGGCAGGGTGATAATAAATAAAGGTGAATACCTGAGCTCTCCCCAAAACCCTTCTGAATAATGACTCTAAACAAATTCTAGAGCAGCAGAACCCACAAAATGATGGAAATAATTTTCCAGCTTAAGACAACTTAGACAGTTATCAGGAAAGGTCTATTGTGAGAGGGTGAGAGAGGACTGTAATGTCAGCACAGCCCTACTTCCAGCAAACCAGGAGCAGGACTAGGGAGTTACTAATCAACAACAGCAGTGACCACTTTAGAACTCTCAACCCACGGATGGTAAAGGGGTCAAAGAACTAGTCAGAAGGAGATTACGGGTTTGCTAGCATTGAGGCAGGACTCTGTTGTTTTGCCCATACTCAGATCTGGATCATAGTCTTGGGGGGGCAGTCCAAGGGTGAGGAAGAGCACTAGCAAACCAGAGCTTGTGGCCACAGTAGAGTGGGGAACCCTCTTTCACAGTTTCAGGGCAGAAAATAATGCCTGTGGTCACTCACATACCAGAGCACAGACAAGGAGAGTAGTAAATATACTTCTCCTTAGATTGTACCACTTTGAAAGAAGTAAAAACTTACAGGTTCCCAGAAGTATCTGAAAACAGCTGCACAAAATCCCTGAAGTTTGGGATGGTACACCTTCCACTCTGGAAGTAGAACACTACTTTAATAAGGAAATAAAATCCAAGTGATGGGCTGGGAAAATGAGCAAACAGCAAAAAATATTCTGACCATAGAAAATTACTATGGTGACAAGGAAAATCAAAACACACACTAAGAAGAAAATAACAAAGTCAAAGCTCCTACGTCTAAAGTCTCCAAGAAAAATTTGAATTGATGTCAAGCCATGGAAGAGTTCAAAAAGGATTTTGAAAATCAAGTAAGAGAGGTAGAGGAAAAATTGGGAAGAGAAAGGAGAGTTATGCAAGAAAATTATGGAAAACAAGTCAATAGCTTGGTAAAAGAAGCACACACATAGAAAAATACTGAAGAAAATAACACCTTAAAAATATAGACTAGGCCAAATGATAAAAGAGGTACAAAAAGGTCCAACAAGGAGAAGAATGCTTTAAAAAGCAGAATTGGCCAAATGGAAAAGGAGGTCCAAAAGTTCATTGAAGAAAATAATTCCTTAACAAATTAGAAATGAATAAACAGAAGCTAATGACTTTGTGAGAAATCAAGAAGCAATAAAACAAAACCAAGAGAATAAAAAAATAGACAATGGGAAATATCTAACTGGAAAAACAACTAACCTGGAAAATAGATCTGGAGAGATAATTTTAAAATTATTGGTCTACCTGAAAGTCATGATGTTAAAAAAGGCATCATCTTTCAAGAAATTATCCAAGAAAACTGACCTGATATTTCAGACCCAGAGGGTAAAATAGAAATTGAAATACTCCACCTATCACCTCTTAAAAGAGATCCCACAATGAAACCTCCCAGAATATTATAACCAAATTCCAGAGCTCCCAGATCAAGGAAAAAATATTGCAGCTTCTTCATTAAAGGATTAGAGGACTTGGAATATGATATTCTGGAGGGCAAAGGAGCTAGAAGTACAACCAAGAATTGCCTACCAAGCAAAACTGAGTATAATCCTTTAAGGGGAAAAATGAATAGTCAATGAAATAGAGGACTTATTTGGAAAAATAAGGAAAAATTTGACTGAAATACAAGACTCAAGAAAAGCATAAAAAGGTAAACAGAAAAGCAAAATCATAAGAAACTTAATAAAGTTAATTTGTTTGCTTTCCTACATGGGAAGATGATACTTATAACTCATAGAATTTTCTCATTATTGGGAGTACATATAGACAGAAGGCACAGTTGTGAGTTGAATATGAAGGGATGATATCTAAGAAAATAAAGTTAAAGTGTGAGAGAGGAATGGGAAAGGGAGAGGTACAAGGGGGTAAATTATCTCACATAATAGAGACAAGAAAAAGCTTTTACAGTGGAGGGGAAGATGGAGAAATTGAGGGGGTGTGAGTGAACCTGACTCTTATCAGAATTGACTCCAAGAGGGAATAATGTAATACTCAATTGGGTATAGAAATCTATCATACTCCTCAGGAAAATAGGAGGGGAAGAAGATAAGAAGGGGGTCATAGAAGGGAGGGAGATTGGGGGAAAGGGTAGCCAGAAGCAAAACACTTTTGAGGAGGGACAGGGTGAAAGGAGAGAGAAAATAGAATAAACAGGTGAGACAGGATGGAGGGAAACATAGTTAGCCATAGTAACTGTGGAAATAAATTTTGAAGCAAGTTTCTCTGAAAAAGGTCTCATTTCTCAATATATAGAGAACTGAGTCAATTTATAAATATAAGAGCCATTCCCAAACTGATAAATGATCAAAAGATATGAAGAGTTTTCAAATGAAGTAATCAAAGCTATAGACACATGAAAAAAATTCTCTAACTCACTGTTGATTGGAGAAATGCAAATTAGAACAATTCTAAAACAATTAGATTGGCTAATTTGACAGAAAGGAAAATGATGGATGGTGGAGGGGATGTGGGAAAAAATGGACATTAATGCATTGTTGGTGGAGTTGTAAACTGATTCAACCATTTTGCTGCAATTTGGAATTGTCTAAACGGTTATAAAACCATTAATATCCTTTGACCTAGCAATACCACTACTAGGTCTGTATTCCAAAAGAGATAAAAAAAAAAAAAAAGGAAAAGGACCTATATGTACAAAGATATTTTATAGCAACTCTTTTCTGGTGCCAAATAATGAGAAACTGAGGGGATGCACATCAATTGGGGAATAGCTGAACAAACTGTGGTATGTGATTGTGAGTGAATACTATTTTACTATAAGAAATGATCGACAGGATACTCTCAGAAAAAACTGGAGAGACTTACATGAATTGATGCAAAGTGAAATGTACTGTGTGTGTATACGTAGAACCCATGTAAGATTGCATGCCATCTTGGAAAAGAAGGGTAAAAGGAGAGGGAGAAAATTTAAAACTTATGGAAGTGATTGTTGAAAACTGGAAACAATTATAAAAAAGAGAAATCTACTGTGTACAAAGTAATGCTGTGAATAACTTAGCTATTCTCAGCAATACAATGATCCAAGGAAACTCTGAAGGACTTATGATGAAAAATGGTATCCATCTCCAGAGAAAGAACTGATGGTGTCTGAGAACAGATTGAAGCATACTATTTTTTACCTTATTTTTTTTCTTGAGGTCTTTTGTTGCCTATGTTTTCTTTCACAAAATCACTCTTACAGAAATGTTTTGCATGACTACACATGTGTAACCTATATCAAACTGTTTGCCTTCTCAACGAAGTGGGATGGGAAGGGAGGAAGGGAGAGAATTTGGAACTCAAAATTTTAAAAATGAATGTTAAGGGGGGTGGAGCCAAGATGGTGGAGTAGAAATACTCACATATGCTAGCTCTGAACCCACAGCCCATATATTTCCTGCAAAAAGAACTCCCCACAAATTCTGAAGCACTGCAAGGTGTGCAGAAACACAGTGGAAAAGATTTCCGTTCCAGAGAGCCCTGGAGAGCCATCCCCAGGGTCTGTTGCGACCCGGAAAGCAGAGCCCACCCCTGTGCTGCCCTGGCTGTGCGGCCCCAGGGGAGCAGATCCGAGCAGGCTTCAGGGATGGAACTTCCGGCGGCCGGGAAGGTCCCTCCACCCACAGACGCTACAGGTCAGTGAGAGAGACATCTGGGCTGGCCGAGAGGGGAGCAGGGTGTCTCTGTGACTTGGGCCCCCTCAGGAGGAAGCAGTGGAAGGAGTGGCAGAGGCAGCAGCAGAGTCAGCAGTGGCGGCCCAGGACAGCAGGCAGCAGCAGGCAGAAGTTCAGGGCCATTACTAAAGGTCTCTGCATAAACCCCCTGAGGGAACTTAGCCTGGGAGATGGCCCTGCCCCCACCCGCCCCATTACTGAAAGTCTCTGCATAAACTCCCTGAGGGAACTGAGCCTGGGAGGCGGCCCTGCCCCCACCCAGGCACCAGAATTTGAGCTCACATTGAATAGCAACCACACCTGCCGCAGAAAGCCCATTTGAATCTCAGCCCTCAGCTGGGCAGATCTAGGCGGGGGTGGACAGGAATCTCAGAACTCAAGTAACTGGCTGGGAAAATGCCCAGAAAAGGAAGAAAAATAAGACTATAGAGAGCTACTTTGAGGGGGTACAGATGTTCCCGCCTTTCAATTCTGGTGATGAGGTATTATCCTTACCATCAGGGAAAGACATGGAGGTCAGGGCCTCTGTATCCCAGACATCCAAGGTGGATGTCCGGTGGGCTCAGGCCATGGAAGAGCTCAAAAAGGATTTTGAAAAGCAAGTTAGACAGGTGGTGGAAAAACTGGGAAGAGAAATGAGAGAGATGCAAGAAAAGCATGAAAAATGGGTCAATACCTTGCTAAAGGAGACCCAAAAAAATGCTGAAGAAAATAACACCTTGAAAAATAGGCTCACTCAATTGGAAAAAGAGGTTCAAAAAGCCAATGAGGAGAAGAATGCTTTCAAAAGCAGAATGAGCCAAATGGAAAAAGAGGTTCAAAAGCTCACTGAAGAAAATAGTTCTCTCAAAATTAGAATGGAACAGATGGAGGCTAATGACTTTCTGAGAAACCAAGAAATCACAAAACAAAACCAAAAGAATGAAAAAATGGAAGATAATGTGAAATCTCTCATTGGAAAAACAACTGACCTGGAAAATAGATCCAGGAAAGACAATTTAAAAATCATGAGACTACCTGAAAGTCATGATCAAAAAAAGAGCCTAGACATCATCTTCCATGAAATTATTGAGGAAAACTGCCCTGAGATTCTACAGCCAGAGGGCAAAATAAGTATTGAAAGAATCCATCGATCACCGCCTGAAAGAGATCCAAAAAGAGAAACTCCTAGGAACATTGTGGCGAAATTCCAGAGTTCCCAGGTCAAGGAGAAAATATTGCAATCAGCTAGAAAGAAACAATTCCAGTATTGTGGAAATACAATCAGGAAAACACAAGATTTAGCAGCTTCAACATTAAGGGATCGAAGGGCATGGAATAGGATATTCCAGAAGTCAAAGGAACTAGGACTCAAACCAAGAATCACCTACCCAGCAAAATGAGTATAATACTTCAGGGGAAAATATGGTCTTTCAATGAAATCAAGGACTTTCAAGCATTCTTGATGAAAGACCAGAGCTGAAAAGAAAATTTGACTTTCTAACACAAGAATGAGAAGAAGCATGAAAAAGTAAACAGCAAAGAGAAGTCATAAGGGACTTACCAAAAATGAACTGTTTACATTCCTACATGGAAAGACAATATTTGTAACTCTTAAAACGTTTCAGTATCTGGGTAGTTGGTGGGACCACACACACACATACACACACACATGTACATGCATGCATGCACACACATATACACACATGCACACACACAGAGACAGAGAGCACAGATTGAATTGAATAGGGTGGGACCATATCTTAAAAGAAATTAAGGTAAATGGTGAGAGAGAAATGCAGTGGGAGGAAAGAGGGTGAAATGGAATGGGGTAAATTATATCTCATTCAAGAGGCAAGCAGGAGACTTTTTAGTGGAGGGAAAAAGAGGAGAGCTGAGAAAAAACAAGAAGTTTACCCTTATCACATTCGACTAAAGGAAGGAATAAAATGCACACTCATTTTGGTATGAAAACCTATCTTACAATACAGGAAAGTGGGGGAGAAGGAGATAAGCAAGGTGGGGGGGATGATGGAAGGGAGGGCAATGGGAGGAGGGAGCAATTTGAAGTCAACACTCTTGGGGAGGGACAGGATCAAAAGACAGAATAGAAACAATGGGGGGCAGGATAGGATGGAGGGAAATACAGTTAGTCCTACACAACACGACTATCATGGAAGTCATTTGTAAAACTACACAGATATGGCCTATATTGAATTGCCTGCCTTCCCAAAGGGAATGGGTGGGGAGGTAGGGATGGGGAGAATTTGGAACTCAAAGTTTTAGGAACAACTGTTTAGTATTGTTGTTGCTACTAGGAAATAAGAAATACAGTTAATGGGGAATAGAAAGTCATCTGGCCCTACAGGACAAAAGAGAAGATGGGGACAAGAGAAGGGAGAGATGATAGAAGAGAGGGCAAATTGGTGATAGGGAAAATTAGATTGCTTGGTGTATTGGGGTGGGGGGAGGGGATAAAAGGGGAGAAAATTTGGAACCCAAAATTTTGTGAAAATGAATGTAAAAAGTTAAATAAATAAATTTGTATTAAAAAAATGAATGTTAAAAAACTTTTACCTTTAACTGGGAAAAATTAAATTTTAAATAATTTTTTGAAAGAAAAAATATTAACTCAGTCAT
Organism: Bettongia penicillata ogilbyi; assembly: GCA_023548195.1. Taxonomy (NCBI): domain Eukaryota; kingdom Metazoa; phylum Chordata; class Mammalia; order Diprotodontia; family Potoroidae; genus Bettongia; species Bettongia penicillata. The sequence goes on along the minus strand of JAJHZJ010000121.1, from coordinate 1,269,218 downwards.
AGGTGGGCTGTTATGAGGCTTTAGTCCATGGTGTTTCAGGGCTATTCCTCCATGATTAATTCTTTTCTTTGCATTCTGTTCTCATCTTTATCTCTTTATCATCTTTATTGGTTTGGGAATGGCTCTTACTTTTATAAATTGACTCAGTTCTCTATATGTTTGAGAAATAAGGCCTTTTCAGAGAAACCTGCTTCAAAATTTATTTTCACAGTTACTCCATCCATCCTGTCTCACCTGTTTATTCTATTTTCTCTCTCCTTTCACCCTGTCCCTCCTCAAAAGTGTTCTGCTTCTGGCTACCCTTTTCCCCAATCTACTGTCTACCTAATGGTCCCTCAATTGTTACTTTGTTGCTTTTTTTCTTACACTAAAAAGATTTATTAGAAGATATTTCAGATGAAATTTGAAACACAGCAACTATGGGAGAAGAAATGATCATTTTAAGTTAATTGTTTCACACAAAACTGATAATATACCTAGGTGAACACAGTCATTAAGTCCAGAGGTTTCTCTGCTCCAGAAATATCCATCCTTGCATCTTTACTGCTTTAGCAGACCAGGCACATTTTTGGTGTCTTTTCATTTCAACTCAAAAGGGTTAAGATGCAACCATCATTTTACTTCATATGTTTATCCTGTTGATCAGCTAGGATTTTGGCTGAAGACTTGGCATCATAGAAGAGTTCATTAACTTCTTCCACATGTTCCTTCTCAATACATCTTTCCCATTGATCTTGGCCAACAGGTTGGCTGGGGTCAGGAGCTGCACTGAGTATCTGAATGTTGTCTTGGTATCAATGTCTCCCAGGTGGTTCAATGTTTCCTCACTGATGTTGATCCCTTCTATCTGGGCTCTGATTTTTACGATCTATTTCATTTCTTGTGGAGTGTACAGCATGGTGTGGATGATCATCACTCGATCCAGAAGGTCAAGGGGAATTCCACTAGAAGAGATCACTTCCTCCGTACCCCTGATGACGCAGTTGTCCCGGTTGGAAGTGAAGATGACGATGGGGGCAATGGAAAACTCCAGGGCTCAGTGCGGGTCGCTGAAGCATTAGATGTCCAGCATGTGCAGCTCCTCAACAAACAGCACACCCGAAACCAACTCAGCTCTGCCCTGGTCAATGTACTTGTTGACCACCTTGTTGATCTACCCTTGAAGCTTGTCTGTGATTTCAGTCTTCTTTGGCTTCGTTAACTGGCCCATCACGGAAAGTATGTCCTGCCCTCCCTGGCACCTAGCACTGAGAACATCCAAGTCATGAAGGGTCACATCCTGAATAATTTCCCTTTGGCAAGGGAACATACTCTTCCGCTTCAAGGTCGAATTCGGTAGCATAGGTATCACACCCACTGCCTTGCCTCTTCACTGCACCACTGTTTGCTTCTATATCTATCATGTCTCCAGCCTCTACTCGCTCTTTCTGCAAACTTTCAAAGATACTAGGGTCCAGTTTCAACTGTTTGGTTCTGTTTGCCATTTTAAGTCCTACGATTACATGGCTGATGGTTTTGCCATATCCACCCAAGAGGTTTTCCGTCTCACACGGAGTTAACTCTGTGACTTCACCTTCATAAACTTCCTTGGCCTCCTTTATCCTCAGATCAATTGTTCTTCTGAAGTTTTTGATCAGAACTTCTGTCTTCTTAATTTCCGTAGAGTAGACTTCACTTCCCAACATGGGACAGAAGTGGACCTTACTACCCAAATCCTGAACAATAGCCAGGGCTAGGGCTGTCTTGCCAGTTCCAGAAGGTCCTGACAACAAAATAGCTCTCCCAGTCATTTTCTTGCTTTTGATTAATTCTACCATCACACTCCATGCCCCGTGGGTGTTCTCCTGCCCCACTAGGCGAAACAAACCGCTCTCGTCCAGCCCCAGCCCCTTCACGTGGCTGTGCGAGGCGATGCACTGCATCTTCATGGTGCTTTTCACCTCCATCTTCATTGTGTGCTGAGGAGGGGCTGGCGGGGCTGCGGCGGGCTGAGGGTAAGCGGGCCGGAAGGTGAACAAGATGGCAGCGGGCGAACTCCGAGCCCCGCTGTTGTTGCTAACCCCACACAGGTCTCCTGTAGTTTTATTTTTACTCTCTGAGGTAATTTGTTTTTTTACTTATGCTTTTCTTGGTAGCTATATTTATTACCATCCCTATATTTCTGTTGTGCGAGGTATTTGCAAAACATATATATGTATATATGTATGTGTATGTATATAAATAAATACATATGTCTATGTATATGCTCCCATATGGATTTCTATAGGAATTCTTTAAATGCTTCTCTTTTATTAGATCCAACCGTTAGCATTGATGATCAGGCTCAGGTTTGCCAGGCATGTCACCTCAGATTTCATCTTGAGGCCCTTTGCTTTTTGAACCATGTTATTCCATTCTTTTCTATAGATTCTGGTGGGTACAAAGTAGTCATGTTATTCAGATTTCATTTCCTTCATATTTAAAGGTCTTCTGGTTACTTGAAAAATTTTTTTATTATTGGAATTGTTAAATTTAACTACTTTGTGCTTTAGAGTTTACAGCATCATGGGTTTTTTTTAGGTGATTTGTAGATTCTTTTGATTGGTACTTTTTCTTCTGTGCCCAGGAATTCTGAGCAACTTTTTTCTACCATTTCTTGTATGGTGGTGTTTTGGCTTGTCACGTTCCTTTAGGAGACCTGAGATCCTTAAGCTGTCTCTATGCAATCAGTTTTTGAGATAAGTACGTTTTGCTTATATCGATATCATTTGATCTTTTAACTTTGTTTTTTGCGTCTGTTCTTCAAGATCATCCTTCACTTCTGTATATTTGTATTCCTAATTAGTCATTTTTTTCATTTCTTTATAAACATTATCAGCATGATTCAAATTTTTCTATTCTGCTAATTTTTGTTTTGCTACGTAGTCCATAAATTCTGATTTTATGCTTCTTCTTTGTCTTGAACCATCTAGGAAACTGCTGTAGTTCTATGCATTTTTAAAAATTGATAGATCTCTCAATTATCTGATGATTTACCTCATCAGATGTTGATTCATTTTTTTTTGTTCAAGGTTTAAAATTAAAATTTCTTCCTCCTGAAATCTTTGGTAACTTCAGGCTTTTGTCCCCTTTGATGTTTCTATCACTCATTTTTCAACTCCTCATTTATTGTCTGTCTCCCCCAGACCTAGGCTGTCAGTGCTACCTCAGCCTCTCCCTGCTTGGAGGAATTCAGTTTTCACCTGCCTTAGTCCCTTCCTCAAGTAACTTCTGAGAGAAGGGAATTAATCCCAACTAAATGGCAGTCCCTTTTACTTCAGGTGTGGTGCAGCTGTACACAAAAGCTGCAACCCTGTCCTAATTCCTTCTGTTCTTTAGTTCTCTAGTTAAGTGCTACTGCAGTGGCTGCAGAGACTCTGGAGGAGAAGTGAGGCTGGTGACCTGCACAGCCCTCCCAAAATCAAGTGAAAGTCATGTCATCATTTCTCTGATGGCATGGTCTTCTTCGGCAATGAAGGACAAACACGAACTGCTGTGGCTTCAGGCAAAACATGCCTCCACTTTTTCTATATCTCTACCTCTTCTGCACAGGTGGGAGGGACAAGAGGGGGAGGGGCTGGTTTCAACTGATTTCTGTTGCCACAGAATGATGGCTTGAGGGCAGAGACTGGCTGTGCAAGCAAAGACTACTGCAACAACAATGCAATTGCTGGATAGATCCCAGAGTCTAGTGAGTCTAGTCATGGTGCCATTTCAGAGTGTGTGGGCTAATGAGGGAAAAGGAATGCTAAATGGGTGTCTTAGGGATTAGTGATTAGCATTCTCTGCTATTAATTCATCAGGTTGTTGCCTCATCAGAGTCTTTATGCCTTGGCTTAGACAGACAGTTGTAATTACTGATCTCATGGGAATATGAATTTTGAGAACTTATGAGGATAAGAGAAAATGTATAAGCCTCTATCTTTTTTGTCATGTGACCAATAATACCACTTTTTAAATCTAAACAATGTAACAGCAAGCAAAGTAAGATTTTTTGCTCTTTTTTCTGGATTGAGTTTTAGCCAATCAAGTGCCTTTGAGTGAGTCTTGCCTTTGATTGAATCAAGAGTCTTTGAATGTAAATAGCATATATATAAATATGTTGTTTTGCTTGGAGGCAGAAGAGAGAATAGAGAGAGAAGCAGAGCTGAGAGAGAGAAGCAAACATGAGGGGGCTAGGGGAACCTGCTTGTGGGGGAAGCTTAATAGAAAGAATGTTTATGATGTTGAACTGTGCTAATTTCTCAGACAGAAGTTCTATCTGTTCATCTATGTTAATTTCTCAGAAGCCCTGTCTATTGGTTTTTATGAGTGCATTGAGATAATGGTGCTGGTAATGTATATAAAGATTTTTATAGCCCTGTTAAGCTTTGTTTTCCTAGAAACAGAAGCTGCGAGCAAGAGTTTCTGGAGCCTGCTATCAGGGAGAAGCAGGAAGAGTTTGGAGCAGTACAGTGCGATGAGCTGAGACAAGGAGTAGGAGCAAAGAGCTGCCTGTGTGTGAATACAAGCAAGAACTGGGAGTGATCAGCCCATGGAGGAGGAGCCATCCGGTTTGGAAGTCAATCTCAAGTCAAGATGAGAGAGGACTTTACTTGGACACTGTGTATTGATTAAGGAACTTGTCGTTACAGTGACCTGGGGTGGATGGTGTGGTATTTTCTGCTACCGCTTAAGGATGCATTGTGCTACAGAAGACACTAGCCTGGGACTCCCTGACTTTGGGGTTGTAATGATATATGCTGTGTGCCATATGACATATTGAGTGTTATGAGAGACATATATGTATTAGATGATATGTTTTGCTTGAGGATGTTGGTATGAATGCTATGCTTTACTTTATTGAACAATGTTTAATTTATTGCTAAATAATAGAGTTCTTTATACTATGCAGTTAGGCCCCTGAAATTATTCATAGCAGCAGCCCTCAGGTGTGCTGCCATGATTTGCATTACAAACAACTACAAACTATTTGTCTAATGATTCATTCTAGAATTTTGTCAGAGATCAGCATCATACTTTTGTAGTTTTAGAAATCAATCTTCTGTCTTTGAAAACTGATACAGCAATGTCTATATCCAATATTCAAATATTTCTTCTGTCTTCCATGATTCTCAAAATCTTTGAGAATTTGAAAGCAATAAGTGCATATAATGTCATTCATCCAGAGCAAATATATAATTAATGAGTCATGACACAACTCAATTAAAATACTAAAGATGGTGAAAGTTGTGTATCTATTATTATAACCACAAAAATTGCCTAAGTTTTATAAAATTTCACATGAATAAAAATAACTGGAGAACAAAAGAATAGAAGAGAAAGAAACTTTTAAGACTTGTTTTATTGCTTCAGCCTCCAACTCACACTTCAACCCACATAAAAGATTATCATTTGTGATTAATATTTCTTAAGTTAGAATTGAAAATGTTAAATGAGTTTCAGGTTTTTTTTTAATTAAAGAATTGAGTACTGTTTTATTAATACAACACATCTATGTAAAGAAGCATTTCAGAAAATCACTTAAAGGATTAAAAAGACTTAGTGCTTGAATTTTTAAAAAATAATGTCCTCCAATTACATGTTAAAAGTTTTTAAAAATATTTTTTAAAGTTTTGAGTTCCAAATTCTATCCCTCCCTTCCAACCTCCCTGAGATGGTAAGCAATCCAATATAGGTTATAGATATGCAATCATTAAAATATTTCCATATTAGTCATTTTGTACAAGAATAATTGAAAAAGGAAGAAAGAGAAGAGAAATATTATGCTTCAGTTTGTATTCGGATAGTATCATCTCTTTTCTCTGGAAGTGGATAGCATGCTTCATCATGAGTCCTTTGGGATTGTCTTGGATCACTGTATTGCTGAGAATAGCTGTCATTCGCAGTTCTTCATTATAAAATATTGCTGTTGTTGTGTACAACATTCTCCTGGTTCTGCTCACTTCACTGTGCATCAATTCATATATGTTTTTCCAGGCTTTTTGAAATCATCCTGCTTGTTATTCTTTATATATCACAACTTGTTAAGCCATTCTCCAACTGAAGGACATCTCTTCAATTTCAATTCTCAGCCAACACAAAAATAGCTGCTATAAATATTTTTGTACAAATAGGTCCTTTCCCCCTTTTTTGGTCACTTGGGATACATATCTAGCAGTGGTATTACTGGGTCAAAGGGTGTGCACAGTTTTATAACTCTTTGGGCATAGTTTCAAATTGCTCTCTAGAATGGTTGGATCAGTTCACAACTCCACCAATAGGATATAAGTGTCCCAGTTTTCCCACATCCCCTCCAACATTTATCATTTTCATTTTTTGTCACATCAGCCAATGCAATAGGAATGAGATGGCACCTCAGAGTTTTTTTAATTTTTCTAATCAATAGTCATCTAGAACATTCTTTTCATATGAGTATAGATAGCTTTGATTCCTTTATCTGAAAACTACCTGTTCATATCCTTTGACCATTTATCAATTGGGGAAAGGCTTGTACATAGTTGAGAAATGAGGCCTTTATCAGAAACAATTGCTATAAAGATTGATTTCCAGCTTTCCACTTTTCTTCTCATCTTGGTTGCATTGGTTTGTTTGTGCAATACTTTTTTAATTTAATATAATCAAAATTATCTCTTTTACATTTTGTAATGATTTCTATATCTTGTTTGTTCCTAAATTCTTCCCTTATCCATAGATCTGACAGATAAACTATTTCATGTTCTCCTAATTTGCTTATGTATAAATCATGTACTCATTTTGACCTTATATTCATATACAATATGAGATGTTGGTCTATACCTAGTTTTTGCCATAATATTTTCCAATTTTCCCAGCAGATCTTGTCAAATAATGTTTTTGTTCCAAAAGCCTGGATCTTTGGGTTTTCCATACACTAGATTGCTATGGTCATTTACTGCTATATATTGTGTACCTAATTTATTCCACTGATCTACCACCTTATTTTTTAGCCAGTACCAAATTGTTTTGATAATAATCATTCTTATGATACAGTTTGAGATCTTTTTTTATGGTTAGAGTCTAGTCGCTAGACCATCTTCCTTCACATTTTTTCTCCACTGATTCCCTTGATATCTTGACCTTTTATTCTTCTAGATGAATTTTGTCATTCTTTTTTCTAGCTCTATAAAATAATTTTTGTAGTTTTGTATGGCACTAAGTAAATAGATTAATTTAGGTAGAATTTTCATTTTTATTATATTGGTGTGGCCTACCCATAAGCAACTAATGTTTTTCCAATTGTTTAGATCTGATTTTATTTGTGAGAAAAGTGTTTTGTAATTGTGTTCATATAGTTCCTGGGTTTGTCTTGGCAGTTGAACTCCCAAATATTTTATATTGTCTACAGTTATTTTAAATGGAATTTTTATTTCTATCTCTTCCTGCTAGCCCTTAGATTTTAAATAATTACTATGCATATTTATAAATCTCTTTTATTCACTTTTGTAATTATGTTTGTACAATGCAATAAACTTCAAAAATATGTAATGTAATAATATCTGAATTAAAACTTTCTGCTGCCTTTTTTCCATTTTTTTATCCCACCTCTGCTTAATTTTAGATTTTTTTTAATACTAATCATCTTTTAGAATTCAATCCTTTTCCCAATCAAAAAAAGAGCCTTACGGGCCACCTGGTCTCAGAAATATGTCCTATGACCTTTTCTGGAAAGGAAAAAACAGAACAACAACCCTCAGCTCCCCATGGGTCCGAGAAAAAAGCCAATTGAAAAAGTAGTTTTTGTGATAGAGACACTGATTCAGGAGGAGCACTGGAACTGGGTTAAAAATCGTTGTACTGAGACTAACTAGGCCAGCACTCACTATAAGGAAGACACAAGAAAGAAAACGTCACAACCGAAAAGATAAATACTGACCTTATCTCAGAGCAGCTACCTAGTTAAAATTTTGGAGAACACTTTGGCAAACAATATCTGCGCTCAGATAAGCAATGATGGAAGAGTTTCTGTTTTAAGAACTGGAAAAGAAAACCTTAAATACATAGGAGTGGGCTAGAAAGTATGTGTTGTTACTGTTTCATAAAATATATATTTCACTGCATTTTTAATGGAAGAATATCATTAAAATTTCCTGAGATGTAGGAAAGCCAAATAAAACTATAGATAAGCCCAAGTTTTTGAAGCTTATTTGAGTGTTCAATAATAGAATCCATATGTGTGTATATACATACATATACATTCACACACACACATATATACATAAGTTTATGATACAGATGCACTTATAAAACTGTTACAAAAGTTAATTTAATTTAATTAAAATTTAATTTTAATTTCTTTTCAATTTATTTAATTTATGGACAGATTTCAGGGGGAATCTGTGAAATTAGATTGGAAGAAAAATTACACCTCCATTTTCACTAAACTCCAACAGAAATTTAGTATTTCTTTCAATTATTTAAAAATATTATCTTGCAAAAGATTCCATATGCTTTGCCAAACTGCTTGAAGGGTCACAGACATGCAAAAACTACTAAGAACTCAGACTAGAAGATACTCAAAACAAAACATTGATTGCAATTGATTGCAGGAAAATCAGCAAAACCTTTAAAAAACTGCATTTCAAAGCTTCACTTTTAGGGCTTATTTATCATGTTCTCTCTCTCCCCAAAGCTCAAGGTAATAAGACTTTCTGATTATGGATATTTTTAGGTGTCAAAACAGTAAAACCAGTTAAAGGAGTGGGGATAGGAGAGAAGATGAGGAAAAAAATCACAAAGATGATGCAAAGGGGAAATAGCATCTGGAAACAGGAGAGAGAACAAGCTATGGCAATTTTACAAGAAAATATATAATAAGCTAAAACTTTTCCTCACCAATTCTCAGAGACTGCTGAGAGTGCCACAGGGAGCCTCAGGCCATTCCAGTGACCCACATTCTGGGCTGGGCTGAAACTTGTGAATGAAATAACTCTTTCATTTCCCCCTCTCCCTCTTGCGTTGACTCATCCTCCCCTCCTCCCGCCCCTTGTACCCTTACTAGATTATATGAATAGACAGGAGAATTCAGCAATTGTGGGGCAGGAACATATAAAAAAAAGTGATCCATTAACAACCAGACAATTAACCACCTTTTGCAGTGATACAAACACACTATGGTGAAGGAATTCACAGTGTCAGTTTTATAGACAGTCAAGCACCAATTTTATCTGCATTAATTTAGGAGCAATTGGCAAGCTGAACAAAGCATCTCAAATCATAGACATTGCTGTCCCACAAACCACCTTCAAGGTTTAGGGATTCTGAATCCAATCAGAGATCCAGAGATGAATGGACCTTAGCAATCACTCATAGGGATGAAATGGAAAGATGTGGGGGATTCAGGACTGGTTAATGATTTAATGAAAAAAGGTGTCTAGTGGAGTGCCTTTGGGATCAGTGCTTGACCTTGTGCTTGTCAATGACCTTGATGAAGGCAAAGATAGAATAATTAATAAGATTTGTGAATGAACAAACCTGGAAAGGATAGCTAACTTGTTAGATGATAGAATCAGAATCTAAAAAGATCCTTATAGACGAATCTTGTAAGCATGAACAGAGTGTGGGTCAGCAACATCAAATCATGTTACAGCACAGTTATGACTTGAATGTTAGGCTAAATCTAATAAGCTGAAATTGAATAGGGAAAAATATAGTCTTATACTAGGAGTCAAAAAATCACATTATAAGATCAAGATGTAGAAAGCAGTAGTTCATCTGAAAAAGATCTTGGGATTTTAGGGGACTTTAAAGTCAGTATGAGACAACATATGATATGGTAGTCAAAAAGCTAATGGGATCTTGAGAAACATTTAGAAGCAAAATATTCAGAAGATGGGAAGTTATAGTCCTGCTGGAATTTGTGCTACAGTTAGACCATATCTACAGTACTGTGGTTAGTTTTGTGCCATGTTTTAGGAAGGCCCTTGACTAACTGGTTTGAGCACCCAGAGGAAGGCAACCAAGATAGTGAAAGATATCAACACCATGCCAACACAATGCCCATTTGAAGGAACTGTAAATCTTTTACCTGGAGAAGAGAAGATTTAGAAAGGCAATGAATAGTGGTCTTAGAGTATTTGACAAAGAGTCATATGTAAGAGGAAGCAAACTTGTTTTGTTTGCCCTAGATGATAGAGCTAAGGACAAATGGGGGAAAGTGGCAAAGGGGTAGATTTAGACAATCGGTAAGGGAAAAGTTCCTAATAATTAGTTATTTAAAAGTGTATTCAAAAGGGATGCCTTGAGAGATAATGGCTTATTTGAGGTCTTTCATCAATAACTGGATAACCATTTGCCAGTTACACTGTAGAATGGATACTTATTCAGATACTGGTTGGACTAGACAGGATAGAACAGCTGGCATTTCTACAGCACTTTAAGCATTACAAAATGCTTTACAAATATTCTCCATTCACTGTACTGCCTAGTTTCCTCATCAAGGACCCTTCCAAAATTAAGATTCTGTAATTCTGTACAATACTTAGAACTTCCTTTTGATTCACATGACCTAATTTGGTAAGTGATATTTACATAGTGTTTTATGGATCTATGCAGATTCACATATGTCCTCACAGTGTTCTTGATCGTGTCAAAACCAGATTTAACCAAAAACATCATCAGAACACAAACAATGACTATAGCAGAACCTCCGCAAAACCAAAAATATTTATATAGAGATTATATAAGTCATAGTATGATTGGTCAGTTGGCAAATGGAAGAAAACCAATAATTGGTTGTCAATGTCTATAAAAGTTGAGTCTACTGGCATCATAGCTAAGAAATATAGAGTAAATCATAGAAAAACTAAGAAGAAGAAAGAATAAAAAATAAAACTAGATAGTAGAGATCACAAGGAATACAGACTCCTCATGATACCTTTCAACAATAATGAAAAGACATACTGAAAAGAAACTAAATTGTTAACAATGCTCACAAGAAAATTAAAATTAAAAGGAAGGAGAAAAAGAGAAAGGGAATAGTACAAGAAATGCATACCAAATAAGTATCAGAAGTAGTACTAGAACTGATGTAAGAAATCTTGAGAGATGCATTCAGGTGGATAAAAGATTCACTTGGGGATGATAGAAAGTTAAATTTTCTTTAATTAAAAGGAAGAGAAATTGACAAAACTCATCAAAATGGAATATGGAATTTGAAAATGTGAATGGAATCATAAAAAGCAGTATTAATGCAAAGAAATAGGCAGGAAAGGCAATGAAATGGGGAAAACAAACTTTGATGATAATTTTTATAGGTAGAGTTGGAGTAGGGGATCCTGGACTAGTTGAATCCCCCTATTTCACTTGACAAAATGATAGAATGCAAGGAGAAGGCAACCAAAAGAAAAGCAACAAAAACAATGTCATTACTATGCTTTCCTTTTTCAGATTTTTCAGATCACAGTTGTAGCACAGAGGCACAATCTAGCAATGATTACCAACTTTAATTACTCAGACATCTGCAGAATTCTGTCTGCCAAATGCAGGGCATAACTTCTTGACTTGCCTTAGTGATAATTTTATACTTCAAAAGGAATGAAGAGGAAAATTTTATTCTGAATCTGCTTTTCACTAATAAGAAGGAACTCCTGGGAAAGAAATGATGGAAACTCATCAGATAATTGATGAGTCCCTCCTTGAGTCTGTGACAGTGGAGAAGAAATCCATTCATAGTCTTTAATGAACTGGGGAATGATTTGAAGAAAAGAGATTTCAAATAGTTCAGAGGGAATATAGGTAGAATCCTATGGGCTAAACACTATAGGCAAAGTCATCCCAGAAAGGACTAGAGATACTCAAGAGTGAAATTCTGAGAAATAATTCCAATGAGGAAGACATATGGGATTTGGTTGAAGCACCCATGTAGAAACAAAAGGAACTCATTAAGCAACTAAGATTTTAAAAATTGTAAAGTTGGAAGAAATAATGTGTCACAGTCCTATGAAGATTACAGTCAGAATGAGCAGGGGCTAGTGAGGTAAGCAAAGGACAACAAAAAGGCCATTGGTGGGGTTTTTTAAAAAGCTATATTGAGAAAAAAGAGAGTCTCAAAAAAAGGCATACTTTGCTTCATGTGATGGGACAATGGTAACTAATAACAAGGAAAAGACATAACTGCCGAATTCTCACTTTTTAAATGTTTAAATTATAAACTTAAACACTGGAAAAGAGCATTTACATATACACAGTAGAACAAAAAAGAGAATTTTATATGAAACCATGAATCTCTATTTCACACCACTAGCTTTAAAAAAAGTACACAATAATACTACATATTCCTTTCAAAACTGTCCTGATTGTTTATTCTTCCTTCTGAATTTCCTTCTCTTCTCTTCTGTGCTTTTAAAAAAATGTTTCCAAGGACCTCTTTATTTTTGGCATCAATATTGCTAATTTCCCCACTGTACTTTCTTTCCCTATTAAAAGAAATACACAAAGAAGAAAAAAATTCTTGTAACAAATAATCATAATTAAGTGGACTTAATCAATGTGTTGGTCACTTCCAAAAATGTAAGTCTCTTTCTGCATCGAATTGATTGATTCTCTCTCAGGAGGTGGGAAAAAATATTCCCTCATTTTCCATTGGAATCATGATCAGGTAAGATTTAAGTCTTACAAAATTACTTTCCTTTATTATGTTGTTGTCCTTGTAAAGACTGTTCTCCTCGTTCACTCACTTCATTCTGTCCCAATTTATGTCATCCAGGATTTTCTGAAATTGTCTCTTTACCATTTCGTTTCTGGGGTTTTCTTAAGTTTTTTTGCTAGCATTTCAAAGTTCCTATTCACTTAAGATCTTTTCATTAGAAATGACAGTGCTCTGTTCCATTAAAGATTCTTTTGCTGCTTGTTGGATTATGCTCAGTTTAATCAGGATAAATTATGCTTGGTTGTAAGTCAATATCTCTTTTTAAATGTTATATTCCAAGATCTCTTTTCATTTGTGTAGAAGTTGCCAGGTGGCAAGATAACTTGCCAAGATATCTTGACTGTGATTCCTTGGAATTTGTATTATTTCTTTCTTATACTTTCACAGCATTCTTTCTTTCATGTTAGAACTCTTTATTTTGACTATAACATCTTTAAGACTTACCCTTTTTTCTTTAGGAAGCAATTAATGTATCCTTTCAAGCTTTAGTTTGTCTTCTGTTTCTAATATATCTGGGCAGATTTTTTTCATAATTCCTTAAAATATAGTATTGTGCATACTTTTAAAAATCATGACTTTCAGGGAGTCCAATGATTCTTAAATTATCTCTCTTTCACATGGTTTCCAAGTTTGTTGCTTTTATATCAGACATCTTAGATTTCCTCCCCTTTTTCAATCTTTTGATTTCGTTCTAATATTTCTTAATGCCAAATGGACTCATTGATCTATGTTTTGTCTATTCTATTTTTCAGGGAGTCTGAAAACATTAGCTGGAAAAGATTTACCATATTTTCTTCTAAATTATTTATTCCTTTTTTAATTCTTTCTTCAAAAGGTATTATTTCATTTTTTACTTCTTGCTTCTTTTGTCTTAAGTATTCCTGTAGTTCTTGTGGAAAAATACATTTTTCTCTTTGAGTTTCTGCTTGGCATTGTTTTAATATTAATCTCTACTTCTTTTTGGAAATATACAGATTTGCAATAACTTTTTATGGTGACTGACTCCTTTTTTCAGTTTATTCCTCCCTTCAGCTTTAGTTCTTGAGTAAGGCTTCGCACTGTCATATTTCGTCTTTTCCCTGCAATGCTTTTGGATCATGGGGGTGATTAGGTCTGCATTCCTCACTGCTAGTTTTCAAGCAACCTGAGTCTTTCTCATGAATTGTTCCATTCTTGTTGCTTTCAGATAGAAATCTCTGTACATTAAACATTTTTTCTGGCCTTCTTTCTTTGGGAAACCCATCGCTGGGAAATCTCATTATGCTACAAGATTTAATCTGCCTAGTATTCACACCTCATAGATACTCCCTTGCCCCTTTGACTGGACCCTGTGACTGGAGGTCAGGGCCAGGGTCACCAGGGCCTCTATTTGAAGAGGGGGCTCAGGACAGTTTTTCTCCCCATTTCTCACCAACTATGTTGTTTTTGAACTTTTTGGGGAACTCTTTATCAAATCACTGCTCCAGACAAAAATGTTCTTTCCCCTCAACCTCTGCCCCTGATTTTCAGGTTCCTTTTGTGTGTTGCTTTTCTCCACTAAAGTAAGCTCTTTGAGGACAGGGACTGCCTTCAAAGTTTTTATTTGTCTTTGTATTTCCAGTATTTAGCACAGTGCCTGATACATAAGAGGTACCTAATAAATGTTTATTGACCAAATTGATTTGCCTTTCTCTGGTTGATCTGGGAAGCTATGAATTTTGTAGGCATCAAACTTTGATGGTAGCCCCCTTTTCCATGTTAGTCTCTGTCAGGGGTGGGGAACCTGCAGTCTCAAGGCCACATGTGGCCCTCTAGGTCCTCAAATGTGCCCCTTTGACTGAATCCAAACTCTCCAGAACAAATCCCCTTAATAAAAGGATTTGTTCTCTAAAACTTGGACTCAGGGGAGTAGAAAGACACACATACTCTAGCTCTTCCCCCACAGCCCATACAATGTCTTTAAAGAATGACTCTCAACAAGTTCTAGAGCAACAGAGATCACAGGGTGAAGGAGTGGAGGGGATTTCCAGCACAGGGTGACCTGGAGGGCCAATGGGAAGGGTCTGTCACACTGGATGCAGAGCGGAGCCCAGCCTTGGCCATGTGGCACCAGGAGGTACAGGGCTGCAGCAGGCCTCAGGGGTGGAATCCCCAGCAGCAGTGGAGGTTCACAGATCCCTTAACCCACAAATGCCAGAGGCAGCTTCAAAGGTCAGTGAGAGAGCTTCCTTACTTCAATAACAAGGGAGCAGGTTCCTTCCCTAGCCCCTGCCCTAGACAGCTGTGCCACCGGGCAGCAATAGCTGCAGTGGTAGTGGCCACTGCAGGCAGCAGTCAGCAGCCATTGTTGGAGCCCTCAGCTTGAGGCCCCTGGGGGAATTGAGCTGTTGATCTGAATCTCAGCTGCCAGCCCTGTCAGGGAGTAAACTCCTCTCCCTTGATTGTACCACCTTAGAGAAACTGAGAATTTACAGGTCCTCAGAGTATACCCTACTCATGACAAAGGACTTCAAAAGTTGGGGAAATGCCCAAAAAAGGGGGGGAAGACTATAGAAGGTTACTTTCTTGGTGAACAGGTATTTTTTCCCATCCTCTTGGATGAGGAAGAACAATTCTTACCATCAGGGGAAGACATAAAAGTCAAGGATTCTCTTTCCCAAACATCTAAAATAAAAATGCAATGGACTCAGGCTATAGAAGAGCTCAAAAAGGATTTTGAAAACCAGGTAAGAGAGGTGGAGGAAAAATTGGGAAGAGAAATGAGAGCAATGCAAGAAAATCATGAAAAGCAAGTCACTAGTTTGCTAAAGGAGACCATCAAAAAAAATGCTGAAGCAAATAACACCTTTAAAAATAGACTAACTCAATTAGCAAGAGAAGTTCAAAAAGCTGATGAGGAGAAGAATGCTTTAAAAAGCAGGATTGGCCAAATGGAAAAGGAGGTTCAAAAGCTCACTGAAGAAAATAGTCTTTAAAAATTAGAACGGAACAGATGGAAGCTAATAACTTTATGAGAAACCAAAAAAATTACAAAACAAAACCAAAAGAATGAAAAAATGGAAGATAATGTGAAATATCTCCTTGGAAAAACAACTGACCTGGAAAATAGATCCAGGAGAGATAATTTAAAAATTATGGGACTACATGAAAGACATGATCAAAAAAAGAGCCTAGATATCATCTTTCATGAAATTATCAAGGAAAACTGCCCTGATATTCTAGAATCAGAGAGCAAAATAAGTATTGAAAGAATCCACTGATCACCTCCTGAAAGAGATCCCAAAAGAAAAATGCCTAGGAATATTGTAACCAAATTCCAGAGTTCCCATCAAGGAGAAAATACTGCAAGCAGCTAGAAAGAAACAATTTGAGTATTGTAGAAATACAATCAGGATAATACAAGATCCAGTATCTTCTATACTGAGGGATGGAAGGACATGGAATATGGTATTCCAGAAGTCAAAAGAACTAGGATTAAAACCAAGAATCACTTACCCAGCAAAACCAAGTATAATACTTTAGGGGAAAAAATGGTCATTCAATGAAATAGAGGGCTTTCAAGCATTCTTGATGAAAAGACCAGAGCTGAATAGAAAATTTGACTTTCAAACACAAGAATCAAGAGAAGTGTGAAAAGGTAAACAAGAAAGAGAAATCACAAGGGACTTACTAAAGTTGAACTGTTTACATTCCTACATGAAAAGATAATATTTCTAACTCTTGAAACTTTTCTCAGTATCTGGGTAGTTGGAGGGATTATGCACACACATACACACACACACACACACACACACACACATATATATATATATATATATATAGAGAGAGAGAGAGAGAGAGAGACAGAGAGACAGAGAGACAGAGAGAGACAGAGACAGAGAAAGATAGACAAAGAGCACTGGGTGAGTTGAATAGGAAGGGATGATATCTAAAAAAATAAAATTAAGGGGTGAGATAGGAATATATTGGGAGGAGAAAAGGAGAAATGGGATGAGGCAAATTATCTCTCATAAAAGAGGCAAGAAAAAGACTTTTCAATGGAGGGAAAAAGAGGGGAAGTGAGAGGAAAAAAGTGAAGCTTACTCCCATCACATTTGGCTCAAGGAAGGAATAACAAGCACACATAATTTGGTATGAAAACCTATCTTACAATATAGGAAAGTAGGGGAATAGGGGATAAGCAAAGTGGGGGGGATGATGGAAGGGAGGGCAAATGGGAGGAGGGAACAATTATAAGTAAACACTTTGGGGGAGGGACAAGGTCAAAAGAGAGAATAGAATAAATAGGGGAAGGATAGGATGGAGGGAAATGTAGTTAGTCTTATACAGCATGACTATTATGGAAGTCATTTGCTAGACTACACATATATGGCCTATATTGAATTGCTTGCCTTCTCAGTGGGGATGGGTGGGGAGGGAGGAAGGAAAAGAAGTTGGAACTCAAAGTTTTAGAAACAAATGTTGAGAATTATTTTTGTGTACAACTGGGAAATAACAATTACAGGTAATGTGGTATAGAAATTTATCTTGTCCTACAGGACAAGAGAGAAGATGGGGATAAGGGAAGGGACAGATGTCAGAAGGGAGGGTAGATTGGTGGAAGGGGTATTCAGAATACAAGACATTTTGGAATTGGGGAAGGAGAGACATGGGGAGAAAATTTGAAACTCAAAATTTTGTGTAAATGAATGTTGAAAATTTAAATAAAAAAAAAAAACTTGGACTCAGTAAAAAAACTGCACCTGAGGACTTAGAAGGGCACATGTGGCCTTGAGATCACAAATTCCCCCTACCTGGGTGGGGTGACTTTTTCCTTAGATAAAGAAACTCATTTACTATTAATTTGATCATTGGATTTCTTGATCATTATTTGGTCTACTGTCAATTTCAAGTTTTTAATGAAGAAGAATATCGGAGAGCTAGGCAGTCTACCTCCATTGAGGCAGCCATCTTGGTTCCTGATCCCTGGCTAAATAAGAATCCCATATTTTCAATATTAATATTAAGTTAATCATTCATCTGTTCAGCAAGCATTTATCAAATATTTACTGTTTGCTAGTTACTCTGTTGAATTTTAGAAATACAAAGAGAAGAATGTACAAGTCTCTACATTCAAGCCAGAAACAACAATAAGGAGAAAGAGTATGGTGTGTGTTTGTGTGGGGGGAAGAAGCTAAGTAGGGAGGCAGAGAGCCTGGGTTCAAATCCTGGCTCAGCTACTTCTTGTGTAATCTTAGACAAAAATACTCAGTCTTTTAGACCTCAGTTTCCTTGTCTGCAAAATAAAGAAGTTGGACTAGATGACTTTCCAGGCCCTTCTGTCTCTAAATCTTATCCCCTGATCCTATATAGCTAGAACAATATGAATATGTAAATAAGTCAATAAAGATGTATATGTGTTAAATGGAAACTAATACTGAGGAGGGCATTAGCAACTAGGAAGATTACTTGGGATTGACATTTGAGTTAAGGATGCCAAGAGACAGAAATGAAGAAGGAAAGCATTTCAGGCATGTGGTACAGCCCGTACAAAAGCAGAGTGGTGGGAGATAGAATAAAGGAACAACAACAAGATAATTTTGACTAGAACATAAAGTATTTGAGGGGTGATAGTATATTGCTGTGAATCTTAGAATAACATAATTTCTGAAGAACCAGAATTGCAAGTGAATCATTGGGCAATGGAAAGATCAGTAATGGAAGTAGGTAGACTGAAATATATTTGCAGAGAAAAATGGTGTACCAGAAGTGGTATAAAAGACATTGCCAAAACAGGAAGATGATAAATGTTGGAGGTGTGAGAGAATTGGAACATTAATTCATTGTTGGTGGAGCTCTGAGCTGGTCTAAATATTCTGGAGAGAAATTTGGAACTATGCCCAAGGGGCTACAAAAATGTGCATACTCTTTGACCCAGTAATATGTCTTCTAGGACTGTATCCCAAAAAGATCATAAAAATGGGAAAGAGTCCCACATGTACAAAAATATTTATAGCAGCTCTTTTTGTGGTGGCCAAGAACTGGAAATCGAGAGGATGTTCATCCATTGGGGAATGGCTGAACAAGCAGTGGTATATGAATGGAATGGAATACTATTATGCTATAAGAAATTATGAACAATTGGACTTCAGAAAAACCTGGAAAGACTTATATGAACTGATGATGAGTGAACCAGGAGAACATCATACACAGTAACAGCCACAAGGTGCGAGGACTGTTTCTGATAGATTTAGCACTTCCCAGCAATGCAAGGACCTAAACATTCCCAAAGAGCTCTTGAGGCAAAATGCCATCCACATCCAGAGAAGGAACTATGGAATCAGAATGCGGAATGAAGCAGACTATTTTCTTTTCTGTTATTTTTGATTTGTTTTTTCTCATGGTTTCTCCCATTCATTTTAATTTTTCTATGCCACATGACTAATGTGAAAATGTGTTTAATAAGAATGTTATGTGTAGAACTCATATCAATAAGATTGCATGACATCTCAGGGAGGGAGTGGTGAGGGAGAGGGACAGAATTTAAAACTTATGGGAGTGAGTGTTGAAAACTGAAAACAAATTAATTAAATTTTTTTAAAAAGACATTGCCAAGGACATGTGAATGGAAAAGGATTTGATCTGCCCATATAGAAAGAGAAGAAGAAGAAGCAATAGAAAACCTGAGGGCTGTACAAAATATTACAAGTCTTAAAACATTTTAATTTTATTTTAATTTTAATATATTTTATAATACATTTATTTTTAAGTTATATATATAAAGAGAAAGAGACAGAGCAAGAGAGAGACCAGTCTGTAAGCTATAGAACAAAGAGCTTAACTTTGATTCCAAGGAAAATTCTAAGATAGATTATTAAAGAGAAATTTGATGAACATATAGAAAGGGAAGGCATGATTACAAAGAGCCAGCATGGCTTCATTAACAGGTCATGTCAGCCAGACTAATCCCATTTCTATTTTGTGACAGGGGAATGCTATGGATATAGTTTTCCTAGACTTTAAGCAGAGCTTTTAATTAAAGAATCTCATGCTCTTCTTGTCAAGAAGATGGAGAGAGATGGATGAAGCAACAATATCATTAAATAAATTCAGAATAGCTTGTACGACTGAATTAAAAGCAAATCTATCATCAAATTTTCGGAGGATACAAAGCTGGGAAGGGTAACTAATGAAGTGAATGACTAAGTTGGGAGGTTTTCAAGGAAGAGCTGGATGGTAACTTATCAGATTACATCATATTGGTGATACCTTTCATGGCCAAGTTCAACTACATGCACTAGAAGGCTTCCAAAGCACTTTCTACCTTTCAAATTCTGTGATTCTGTAACTTGGAGAAACCTGCATTCACATATTGTAAGGGGTGATACAAAGCTTTTACGTTAAAGGCATTATAAAGAAGCGTCTATATTTCATTTCTCCTTTAGGTGAGATAAAGTTATTCAATCAACTTCTTGATGGAACTTTAGGGCAGTTATCTATTGTCTGGGTAATGGAATGCCACTTTTTGTGGTCTTTAAAAGGCAAGACACTCTAAGGAGTCAACCAAACAAGGAGAAGCTGTCGATCAAGTCAGTCATTTCTGGTAGCAGAGAAAAAAACTAGTTGTGGGGAAGGAACTTAACTCAAGAAAATATTACTGTTTGCTTTTTTACTCAAAGCGACTGAGGAGTGGAAACTCTCTTCACTCCTTCAACAATGGCATCTCATAGCAGAACAACTTACCAAGTGTGCTATACCTTACCCAACATAAATAAGGTCTACAGAGGCTGATTGTGGAGTTAAAGTGAATTGCAGAAAGGAGCAGACTCAAGGAGCCCAGAAAAGTGAAATGTCTATGCACGTAGGACTGTGAGGTTACCAGGAAAAGAAATTAGGACTTTCCCCCAAGATAGCGCCAAAGGAAGTATTGTCTCCCCCAAGGCAGAAGTCAAGTCCAAGGCCTTGAAGGCCAAGAAGGAAGTCTTGAAGAGTGTCCATAGCCACAAAAAGCAGAAGATCAAAACAACCCCCACCTTTCAGCTACCTAAGACACTAGACTCTGAAGGCAGCTCAGATGCCCTGGAAGAGTGCCCCTTGGAGAAACAAGCTTGATCACCATGCCATCATTAAGTTTCCCTTGATCACTGAGATTGCTATGAAGAAGATTCGGGACAAAAACATCCTAGTCTTCATTGCGAATGTTAAGACCAATAAGTATCAGATCAAGTAGCTGAATGACATTGATGTGGCCAGGGCCAACACACTGATCCAGCCTGATATAGAAGAGACCTATGTCCAACTTGCTCCTGATTATGATGCTTTACATATTGCCAACAAAATTGGAATCATCTAAACTGTGTCCAGCTATCCCACTCCACCTACAATAAAAAGTTTTCCAGTATAAAAAGGGGAAAAAAAGACATTGGCACCTTGGAGTGCTGGAAGTGTAAAGAGGTATTCTTTACAAGTGTTTCCCTCCGCTAACATACTCTATGTGTTCATTCTCTCTTCTCAAAGGTTCAGTATATGTTTGTGGGAAAGGATTTATAAGGAGAATATTTTGTTACTATTTATGTTATACCTTTTAGTAAATGCCTTTGCTTTAAGCTAATTGTGTCAACTGACTATAAAAGGTAAATACATTGATGGGGACCTATGAGCTATAGTATTAGGAATGCAAATTCCCAGAGTATTTTGAAATTAGAATAATCACCCCATGAATAAGAATTGGTGTGGGTAGTTAAAAAGGACTTTTATAATTCAATTAGGAAAAGATTTTGTACTAATACAGTTACAAGGACAGATATGAAGCACATGAAGATCATGAAAAGGAAATCTCAGAATTATTGTAGGCTCAGTGGGGAAAAAAAGAAAATAACCTAATCGCTTAGGCAATTATTCTAAAAATGTTTTCTAGAAGTAGCAAAGGGAATTGGTAGTCTGCAAATAAAAATGAATACATAGAGGTACAAAACAGAAGAACTTAAAGAATATTATCGTCAATCTTAAAAACTGCAATGATAAAAATAGAATTCTTCAAGTCATTTGAAGGAAGAAAATGGCCATTTATTTAAAAATATTAGTCAGAGTCTCATCAAATTTTTCTCCAAAAAAAAAGTAAAAGAAAAAATGTGAAAGAAAATATATGATATTTAAAATATGTCTCCCATTGCCAGGATCCATAAGAAAAACAGATTTTTATTTTTGAATTATTCTCTTAGTTTCAGAGCCTTGTTTATTTTTTTTTAAAAAGTATTTATTTTAAGTTTTTAGTTTTATTTTTTAAAAAGTATTTATTTATTTTTAGTTTTTTATTTTTCACAATATTTTGAGTTCCAAATTTTCTCCCCATCTCTCCCCTCCCCCCATCTCAAATCGGTCTGCATTCTGATTACTACTTCCCCCAATCTGTACTCCCTTCTATCACATCCCTCCCATCTCTTATCTCCATCCCCTCTATTTTCTTGTAGGGCAAGATACATTTCTATATCCCACTGTCTCTATATCTTATTTTCCAGTTGCATATAAAAACAATTTTTACCATTTGTTTTTAAAACTTTTGAGTTCCAACTGCTCTCACTTCCTCCTTCCCCACCCATTCCCACTGAGAAGGCAAGCAATTCAACATAGGTTATACATGTGTAGTTATGCAAAATACTTCCATAACAGTCATATTGTGAAAGACTAACTATATTTCCCTCCATTCTATCCTCTCCCCATTTATTCTATTCTCTCTTTTAACCCTGTCCCTCCTCAAAAATATTTACTTCTAATTACATCCTCCTCCCATTTGCTTTCCCTTCTATCACCACCCCCAACTTATCCCCTTACCCTCTATTTTTCTGTAGTTTAAGATAGATTTTCATAGCAAATTGAGTGTGCATGTCATTCCCTCCTTAAGCCAAATGAAATGAGAATAAGGTTCACTCTTTCCCTCTCACCTCCAACCTCTTCCCCTCCTTTGAAAAAGTTTTTTCTTGCCTCTTTTAAGTGAGATAATTTGCCCCATTGTATTTCTCCTCTTCTCCCAATATATTCCTCTCTTATCCCTTAATTTTATTTTTTTTAGATATCATCCCTACCTATTCAACTCACCCTGTGCCTTCTGTCTGTCTGTCTGTCTCTCTCTCTGCATATATATATATATATATATATATATATATATATATATATATATATATATAATCCCTCCAACTACCTTAATATTGAGAAAACTCTCAAGAGTTACAAATTTGATCTTTCCATGTAGGAATATAAACAGTTCAACTTTAGTAAGACCCTTATGATTTCTCTTTCCTATTTATCTTTCCATGCTTCTCTTGATTCTTGTGTCTGAAAGTCAAATTTTCTATTCAGAGTCATCTTTGAACCCATACTTTAATGTTCTCATTCTCTCCATCGGTGCATATTCATATATATCCATGTCTTTTTATGCTGTCCTAGGTGTGTGCCATAGAAGATTTAGCCAATGTGGTAGAGGTCTTCCTTTAGATCTTCTTACATTTTGTGAACACCAAAACAGTACTTGGGCATCTACCTTCTCCTCATTCTCTCTACACAAACATCCAAACATTCTTTTTCCGAGCAGATATTTTTTCATTATGATAGTCATTTTCCATTTCTTTCCCCTACCTATTATATGAACACTTTTAAAAACTACCTTGTTTTCAAAGCACAATTTGGATAAGTATTCAATCAAAAACCATAGACTGTAAGCCCATACCAATGTTTCTTTTATTGAACCAATTAGGAGACAACTAAACAAAGGCAAAAATAATTTAATTCCAAAGAATAGGAAAGTAAATTATAAGGAAAACTGCCCACATGTATATAAAGGTATGCTTTCCCAAAGATGATGCCCACACCACTGGCAGGAGAGGGAATGTGCCTGAGGAACATATAAGGTCAGGAAACAAATGGAATAGGATGCATGCATAAGTAACATGCATGGTCAAATAACACACATGGGAGACACCATGCACATTGGGTTGTGTGTAAAAAAATGAAGTCAGTTGCAGAGTCAGAAAAACCTGGTTAAAGTCTAGATTCTAACACATGCTGGTTGCATGACACTGGGGAGACCACTTAACCTCTCAGTGCCCTAGTCAAATCTCTACTCTTAATTGCAGAATAGTTGCTGACCTGCATTGGTTGCAGACATTTCTTCATTAGTGGTTCCCTACAACATTGAAATTACTGGACTACATTGAAAGAAGGAGGTGAGAGAGATGGTTGTTCATAGTAGGTATTTAATATATATTTGTTGATCAATTTGTTCATAGAATTTGACAGAGGTAATCATTTGGAACACAGTGAAGACCCACTGAAATCAGGAGACGGAAGTGGAGAGCAGAGAAGGTCACAAGAAAAGACTAAGAAGCAATAACACCTAGAAAAGTGGTCGATCTATCAAGAAAAATAAAAATACTTATAAAGTGCTTGCAGAATTTTTCAAAAATAACACTTGGAATTTATTATATCCTTTAAAAAAGCAAGCAATATAAAATGGAGATTAATGGTTTCATATACAATCTTTTTATGTGTTTTGCTGCGTAAGCAGAAATGCTCCTTTGTAGTGTTTAAGGTCAGAATAAAAATTCATATTTAAGTATGAAGCAAATCTCCTTGTTAACCAGTTAGGAACCAATTAGAAACAGTGAACCTTGGGTAAAAAATAGATTCTTCTCTAAGACCCTTCACGGAATAGGTATTGTCATCTTCCTTATTGAAAAAGGAAAATTATCTCAATAAAACATGGATATCCTGGATAATTTAGCTCATTAATTCCTTGATTGAGATATCATCTTAAAAATAAAACAAGTCAGGACCATGTTCCTTTCTGCATAGTGTGAACTCTGATATCAAGCGTTTTTGTGGACAATATTTACCACTTCAACTTTTCCCGTTAAGACTGGAAGCAAAACAAGCTGAGATGTTTTTGTCAATAATTCAGGTTGTACTAATCGAAAATGTTCACCTATGGTTTAATCTTATATCCAGTATTTTTAATCTAAGAGGAATCAAACCCAGGATTTACTTTCTTTGTTTAAATGAATATATTTTCAATCAGCAAACATTTGCCTTCACACACTGCCCCTCCCTGCAATTGAGAATGAAGGAAAAACACAACCCCTATTATAAAATGGTCAATAAAATCCTTTTATAAAATGGTCAAACAAAAGAAATTCCTACATTGTCCCTGTCGAAAAGAATATATAATATAAATGTATGTATGTGTATGTGCACACATATGCATATATACATATATACATGTGTATATGTATACATGTACATTCGGTACATCGTGTATATTACATTATGTTATTCATGCACAATACATTTCTAAATATATGTATTTAAAATATATACTATAAATTATTATGTTTTGCAATTACATATTGTAATATGTGTTCATGTATATGTGTCTGTGTGTGTCTGATGTGTTCATGTATGTGTGTCTGTATGTGTCTCTATACTCCAGGTCTTTCACATCTCTATCGGGAGATGGGTAGCATGTTTCATCGTTAGTCGTCTGGAATCATGGTTAGTCGTTACACTGATGACAGTTTCTAAGTCTTCCAAAGTTGTTTGTTTTTGCCATATTGCTGTCATTGTGTAAATTTTTCTCCTGGTTCTGTTAATGTCATTTTGCATCAGTGCATTCAGGTCTTTCCAGATTTCTTTGAAACTATCTTCTTCTTATTTTTTACATACGATAGTAGTCTATCACATTTTGATATCAAAACTTATTTATCCATCCCCTAATCCATGGGCACTCCCTCAGATTCTAATTCTTTGTAACCTCAAAAATTGCTACAAATTTTTTTTATATCCTTAGTTAGGGCTAGTTTTTCTTAGGACTAATCCCTCCTTTAATCTACCGTTCCTCTAATTGTCCCTTCTCCCCCTTCTTCCTAATTTCCTTGTTGAGTGATATGTATTTCTGCATCCAATTCTCTTCATGTATTCTTCCCTTTGACCAGATGAGTGTCAAGTTCAAATTTTAGTCACTCACTCACCCCTTTCTCTTTGTATAAATTTCTCCTTGTACACTCTGATTACGTGAAATACTTTCCCCTAACCTTCCTTTCTCTTTCTCCTCCCAAGTGTGTTCCTTTTCTCCTCCCTTTCCACTCTTCTTAAGTTGGAGAAGCATTTCTACTATGTAATGTTTACATAACAACTGCACCAGGATGTAAGTTCTTTCAGATGATGACCTTTGATACAGTCTTCCAGTACTTTTTTCTCTCCTTGAGTAAAACACCACATGTTGCTTGCTGCAACTCTGTTCTGGAGCTAAAAAGTACCCAACTGAAGCCCCTTTGTTTGGTTCAGGAGTCCCCAATGGTTGCTCTTCAAGGATGACCTAGGTCAGTAACTTGTTATCTGTTCCTTTGTTTGTCCTTTGCTCTGGAAGAGGACCATGGCATCAAAAAGGTGACAACATGACTTGCGAGTGAATTGGATTTAAGTGAGGGAGGACTTTGCACTCACTTACTTCTGAAGTCGTCTGGGTTCAGTGGCAAGATATAGATCAAGGTGACTGGAGAGGGCCCTATATGCAGTGGGAGACCTTGGCCTTTTTAAGCTAAGGTCTTCCCACATCTTCGTTTAACTGAGGCAACACCCATTCAGTGACTAAGGCTAGTGAAAAAATGAAGCAAAGAAGCCCTCTTTTACCTAGTGTCTTCCCCCTCAAAAAATCAATCTGGAAGGGGAAGGGCCCCACCCCTGTTTCTGGTCAGAACTAGAACAATTGTTATTTACATTCACAGAGCCATCAGAGCCCAAACAATGACTAGGTGAGGCTTGGACTGGGACCTATTTTGGGCCAATCTAGGAAAGTCAGAGTGATTTGGTTTTACGGCACAGTGCTATTTAACTGTTTCTGATTTCATGCCAAATTTTTGCCCCAAAGTGGGGCGTGGCCATTATGTGAAGCCTTTTTGTATGTGTTTTTTAATTGTGTCAGTATTACTTAAAAATCATTTATTACTATTTACTGGTAAATTAAAAATTATTTATTACTAAATGCGTTAAAATACATTTATTACTAAACTATACAGTTTAGCAGCACAGGAAGATGCAAGTCTTACCATATCACGTGACTACCTCATGGCAGCTTTTGCCTGCATCAGCTCCTTTTGAGCTACTGCTCTTCATTGGATTGAGTGATGATACCATTATTACTTCAGCGCTCTAAACAAACCACCTAAGTTAGCTTTTGGAAATATGTTGACAACTGGTGTGTGCTGAGAATTCTAGGCTCAAAGTTCCCAGTGTCTGAGAGATAAATACATATCCATACACTACTGTTGAATGCATTACTGCTCTGTTTACTTTTTAAACGGCATGATGAGCAGAACTGTACCATGCAATGATTACACAATGAAAGGTTATAAATGAATTTTTGGACTGAAATTTTGGACTGAAAAAAATTCTTAGAAATCTTCTAGTTCATTAAAGGTACATTTATAATCTAGTAGGATTTTACCCAATTATTTCTGGGAAGTAATATTTGGATATAAGCCTATATCCTTTACTTTCTGGAATATTGCATTCCAGGCTCTCCTCTTCTTTTCAATTCTGGCTGCTAAATCATGTGTGATTCCAACAGTAGCTCCTCAGAACTTGAATTCTTTTTTCTTTTTGAATGCTTGTGGTATTTTTTCTTTGACCTGGAAGCTCTGACTAGGGTGGGAATTTTCACTTTAGGGTTTCTTTAAGGAAGGAACTGGCAGGTCCTTTCTATTCTCATTTTGTCCCCTGAGTCTAAGAGGTCTGGACAGTTTTCTTTTAAGATTTCTTGAAATAAGATGTCTAGGCTCTTTCTTTGTTTGTTTGTGTCTCTCTTTTTGTAAATGATTTTCAAGTAGTTTAATGATACCGACTTTTGTTCTCTTTAGTTTTTTAGGTCAGTTGATGTGGCTATGAGATATTTTAGATTTTCTTCTATTTTTTCATTCCTTGACTTTGTTTCACTATTTCTCATAATCTCATGGAGTCATTAACTTCTATTTGGTCCAGTCTAACTTTCAGAAAGTTTGTTATTTGGGTAAGGTTTATACCTCTTATGCCAAACTTCGAATTCCCTTTCCAATTCTTCCATAGCTCTCATTTCTTTTTCATTTTTTTCCTCTAGCACCTTCATTTCATTGATAAAAACATTTTTATTTCTTTCGTTTATTTATTTAACAACTCTTCTTCATCTCTTTCAGGAATTCTGGTTGAATATATGCCTAAGCTAATTTATTTTTTCTTGGAGGCTTTACTTCTAGATGTTTTGAAATTCTCTTTTGGGTTTGTGTCTTGACCACCCCTGTTATCACAATACTTTCTATGGTGGGATTTTTTTTTATTTATGTGCTCATTCTTCCATCTTACTTTCTGATTTTATGCTAGGTACAGGCTCTGTGCACTTCTGGAGGGAAGGTCTCAGGAGCAGCTCAGGCTGGGTATCTATAAACTTTGAGTGCTTTTAAAGTGGTCCGA
This sequence comes from Bettongia penicillata ogilbyi, assembly GCA_023548195.1. Classification (NCBI taxonomy): domain Eukaryota; kingdom Metazoa; phylum Chordata; class Mammalia; order Diprotodontia; family Potoroidae; genus Bettongia; species Bettongia penicillata. The sequence goes on along the minus strand of JAJHZJ010000121.1, from coordinate 1,241,083 downwards.
TCCAGGGTTAAGTTGGATCACTGGCTCCCTGGTCTGAGCTCTGCAACGTTCTGACCTTTGTTTGAAACTAACTGCTACCATGAGTGCTACTGAACTCAGCCTTTACTGTTGTCAGTCCTTCATTCTTGAAGAAAACCAATGACTTCACAATGTTGGGGTCAAATTACGGTGTTTGACTGCGGCTGATCAGTCTAATCTTATTTTGGAAGGCTCTATGACAGGTTGGTCGCAGCTCAGTCACTATCAGGGTCAGAGAGAAAGACTAGCAGGCTCCCCTTTGGGTTCATATTCCTGCCTTGGTTAATTCTCTGCAGCCTCCAAATTATAGAAGCTGAAATGTGACTCCTACTCCACTCCACACACAGTGTTGCTGCTTGCTTCTAAACTACCTCAATGTTCTATAAACAGGCAAGGCCTCTGGACCTCTCCAGAGCAGGTTTCCTCTTCAGTTCACCTGAATCTATTACCCAGATCTAGTGAGTGTGCGACAAAGCTGCCCATTGGAACCTGCTCCTGATGTCTGTGCGGTTCTGGTGCCCTGTTCAGTTCATTCCTGGTGACCAGACCCAGTTCACGTCATCCATAAATCTGTCTCTCTCTGCCAATCTCAACTGGAAAAATGATTCACTGTGACTTTCTAGGATTTTTTCTGATCAAGATTCAGTTTGAGCCATTTTCTAATCTGTTTGGAGGAGTTTTGCTGGGGAAAAGGGGAGGAATGATGGAGAGCTTGCTTCACTTCTTTCTGCAGTACCATTTTGTCTTCTTTCCTAGGATTTGCTACTTGCAAAGTTTAAATCAAGTCAACATCACAACAATGTAAATAGTCAACACAGAGAGGCAACAAGATTCTATCAGTTACAACAGTTCTAGTCCCCTTTTAATTTGTAGAGACTTCCCCTTTCCTTGTCTTTCTCTTTTTCCTTCTTTCCCCCCTTTTTCTTTCTCTTCCCAGCCTCTCTCCTCCTCAAGATTATGTGAACCTCAGGAACTCTGGGCAGCCTGTACAGTTCCTAGGCAAGACTTACACTTTCCACGGCAATGACTCTGGAGATGAGTAAGGCTAGATTATATTGGAAAGAGTCCATTGCAACAAGATATCAATAATTTTTTAAGGGATATTTTCCCCTCAAGTTAATACTTTTAGATATTCATCAACTTGAAAATCAATCCATGTGACAGAATAGATTATTAAAAGTAACTTTTGTTGTAATAAGTTTAATTTTTTTTAAGGAAAATTATCAAAACAAAACTACGTATTGCTATTGTCTTCTGTTGGGAATCAACCATATCCTAGCTACTACTTTACTACTTCTAAGATTCTTCATGAAACCTTGTTCACCTTCATATTATGTGAATATTCAGTGGAATTTTTTCTCTTTGTACATTTAGAGTAGATGACTTAATTATCATGAATTTTATCTTCAGTTTTGCTTTTTAGATTATTTTTTTAAATGTCTGGTAGGTGACAGCTTTAAGGCATAATCAGATACAAGCCAACTATTATCAGCTGACAGAATGTTGTCCAAAAGCACCATTTCTTGTAAAGGTCAGACAGGGGCACTTATTACATGTAATCTTATGATAATGGAGAATAAGAGGAAAATGAAATATTTCTCTCTCTATCCAAGTTCTTGACATTTATAGAAATAATTCTTTCACGAGCCATCACTGGCATGTTTCTGAAGAATAGATAAGATAAGGTGAAACAGTAATGATGACCTACAAGTGGGTAGCATTTTATTCCTTTCCAATGTATTATTTTATCAAATCTTTATGACAACACTGTGGGGTTGACAGGGCAAGTATGATTGTTTTCATTTTAACTTAAGCTTAGGGTTGATAAAACTTGCCGAAGTTCCCAAAGACGTTTTGTAATGGAAAAGTCATTGAAAAAAATCCAAGTCTCCTAATTCCCAGTCCACTGATCTTTTCATATTGCCTATAGATATTCGATCAATTAATCAACAGACATTTATTAAGTACTTCCTGTGTTCCAGACCTTGTGCTAGTCACTGAGGATTCAAAAACATGAATTTAGACCTCATTAAAGATTGTTAATAAGTCTATGCACATGTAAAAAAATTATATGTAAAAATATGTTAGGAAAAAGGAGAAAGCATTTCAAAGTAACGGATGCTATAATTTGTCCTTGCCCCAATAAGTTCACTAAGACACTCAGATATTTTTCAGATGAATTCTGCTGTCCCATTATATCCCTCCCATCTTTTATCTGTGAAGTGGATTTTGGGAAATCCAGGTGTAAGATTTCTCATTTATCCCTATTAAATTTTATCTTACTTAATTTTGAAGGGAAAAAATATTGTGGCCTGACATCATGTCTGGAGAAAGGTCTTCAGCTTCTAATTATAAAGAAGGATTGTTGCCTTTGAGCAAGTCCTCTCTAAAACACAGGAAGAAGGTATCTTGAAAAGATAAGACTTATTCTTCCTTCACACCCAGTTAATTAATAATCCAAGTGAAATAGAAGAGTAGGTGACCAGGAAGTACTTGTGCGTCATGTTTTCAGTGTTGACAAGTCAAAGGACCCTGATAATAACAGGAAAGAAGATAATTTTCTGGAAAGCAGGGACACCACTTGGCAGGCAGAAGGCAGTGCTTCATATTTTCATGACACAACAAAGAAACTATAATGAAACATTATTAAATGCCTGCTACCTTCATGACGATGTGCTGGGTCATAGAGTCCTTCTATTATCATAGATGTAGAGTTGGAAGGAACTTCATAGGCCATTTATCCAATCCCTTCATTTTACAAATGAGGAAACTGAGGCCCAGGGAGGTTAAGAGAATTGTCAGGTTAATTAACCTGTCCAAAGTGACAGAGACAGTGTTTTTACCTAGATCCCTTGACTCCAAATTCAATGCTTTTTTCTATTGCAGTACTCTACCTCCTAATCTTTTTTCATCACAGCCCTGCTACCTAAGCTCAGACAAAATGCTTTCTCAGGCAACGTAAAATACTGATGAGAAACACAGCCTCTCAGGGTCACAGATACCACAACTCTCTTGATATCATGCACCAAGGAAAGGTATATGAAAAGTCTCACAATAGGGGCATGCTCAGGGTCTCCTGGGTCCCCACTGCTTTATTATGCCTGCATACCTCCTTTGGCTTCTCTTTAAATCTGTCTTCAAATTCAGATACCCTATAATCCACAGGGGGGAAAAGGCTGCATGTTCCCCCCAAGCATACACACATGTAAGCAACCTTCCCTCTGTCTGCTTCATTTAGTGATGCTGACTGTAGCCACCCAGGGGAATATGTAGAGGAAATAAGACAGCTTTTCAGCAGCCATCCTCAGTAGCTGTAGCACTGTCAGTGCATCTTCCAAGAGTGGAATCCTGGGTATTATGCACAGCAGGAGTTCTCTTCAGTCTCGGTACCCAGATGTACTTATTTCTCCCTGTTCTGCTGACATCAGTCCCGATATCTGTATCTACAGCGCCATCTAATGTACAGCACTTCATAATAACTGATAATCAGAATGGCAGTCTCGAACCATTAACCAAAGCTTACATCATCTAACAAGAGAAGACAACCTATACATATATCACAAACAAGGTAAAATGAGGATGTTCTGAAACTCAGCCATCAGCAAATCCACCATTCCTGAAGAAATATAGAATCTTGGAATCAGACGGGATTGTCTAGATCTCCCCTTACTCAGTAGAGATAGGAAACTGGAAGTAACACCTGATTTTGCATCAGATGACCTGGGTTCGAATCCTGACTTTGCAACTTACCACCTGTGGGATCTTGGGCAAATTACAACCTTTCTATGCTTCAGTTTCCTCATCTGTAAAATGGACACAATAATACCTATAGCATTTACCTCACAGAGTTTTTATAGGGATCAGATGAGGCCATATATAGAAAATGCTTTGCAAACCTTGAAGTCTTATATTCCTGTTAACTTCTGCTATTATAATTAGTATTATGTTACTTAGCCACTCAGGGTCTCAATTTTCTTATTTGTGCAAGTGAGAAGGTTGAGCTGGATGAACCCTATGCACCTTCTAGCTCTAAATTCTACCATCCTGTAGATTCCTTCTGAGGCTACTCTTATAACTGGGCACTCTAATATTCCAGAGGATATTTAATAACTAATACACTGATGGTTCTATGGGTAGATAGCCCTATGGGTCTGTACTTCTGGTACCACAGTTCCTGAACTCCCTTAACAATCAGCTGGTTGACTCCATTAGCCACTAGGAAAGGGATTTACTGAGAAAATACATCAAAGCCATTAGTATAAAACATTCCCTCAAATACAGGATACATTCTCCACTTACATAAGTTCCTGGGAAGAGTATACTCAAACTTGGGATATAAAAGTAATGAGGCACATGTAGGGCAGAAGGGCACCTTGTAGCTCCTGGCACTGGGAATCATTTTCTCCCTTTATGGATTTTTAACTAAGTTCCTATTACATGTAGCTGTTTGATGTGTAGGCATCCCAGCTGGGCGCTTAAGGCCCATGACTTTTTTGAGTTCATTGGAGGCATTTCTTGATGTTTCCTGAGGGGTCTTACTCCTTGAAGCTATCTTGTCTCTGATAACAATTATTTTTTTCTCTCTCTCTATATATATCCTTGGTATATTTCTGTCCCCAGTTCAGATGCTGGTATCAGTCATGGCTACTTCAGTGAACCAAGCTGACATTAAGCTCTGAGAACAGAGTTCTGAAAGAACATCTGGATCTCCCCAAATCACAGGGTTGTCTGGGCACTCTCATCTCAGCGTATTTATTCAACTAAGATAAGAAAGGAACAAGTGCAAAAGAGAAGTGAACTCACCTGGGGAAGGGTTTACCTATAGAACATGTGCTCAAGGCTACCATTTGGCTAGGTGGGAGCCTAGGCAGCCACCCTTTCCCTGGTTCTTGTGAGGAAATTCAAGAGTCCTTCCACTTAAAAGCCAAGAGGGAGGGAGGGAAGGAGAAAGGAATGGCAGGGAGTGAGAGAGAGAGAGAGACAGAAAGACAGAGAGACAGAGACAGAGACAGAGAGAGAAACAGAGAGAGGGAGAGAGAGAAATAATAGGGTCACTCTTTCTGAATTCTGTCTCAGCAACCACTTGGTCATAAGTTCTTCCAATTCTGTAGCTAATTAGAGAACTCTCTGTTATTACATAGTATAAACCACCAAGTCATCATGACCAGAAATAATCTTATCCCAAGCTTCCATGTCTTCAATATAACTAGACCCAAGTAGGGAACATCCAGATACGTTCAGAGGACTAGTCCTTCATTGGACAGTCCACCCTAATTACAGCCAATAAAGGAATTACCCCTATACCACTCCTGACATTTGAATTCTCTGTGAACAGTTCTATGGTAAAGTTCCCAAAACCAGTAAGATAAAATTTAGCAAGAATACATTTAACAAGGAAAATGCTTTAAATAAATTAGCTTTGCAAGTACAAAATGGGAAAAGGCTCCTGCTGACTTAATGCTATCCTTGGTGATATTAGGAGATGCAACATTTAGAACATAGGAAATGATAATGCCCCTATACTCTTGTTCTGATCAGCCCATGGCAACAACATTCTGTTGTGTTCTTTGTACAACATTTTGGAAAGGACATTGACAAATTGAAAAGCATTCTTAAGATAGTGGAGAGACTCAAAGGAAATGAATATGTCTCTAGGCTTAGACAAGAAAATCACCTGGGAGGAGTCAAGGAAATGATAGCTGTCTTCAAGTACTTGTGTGGTCTGACCATCTTACTATGTTCAGGTAGAGTGTCAAATTTTATGAAAGACATTTATAAGCTGTAGAATGTCCAGCAAAGGACAACCAAGATGGCGAAGGGTGCTGATTTCATATCATGTGAGCATCATTTGAAGGAAATGAGGAAATTTAGCCTGGAGAAGAGAAGACTTGGTGGAAGGGATGGAGAATAACAGAGCTGTCTTATTCTAGTCTCCAATCTGTGCTGCCCCTAAAGCATTCGCTTCCCAGTGGCCAAACTGATATTCCCAAAACACAGATCTGATCAAGTTATTCCCCCTCAAAAAACTTCAATGGGCTTCTTGTTGCCTCCAGGATAATCATAAATTCCTCAACAGGACACTTAAAGGTTTCCAAAATATGGTTCTTGAACCTTTCCAGTCTTCTTTCATATTCCTACCCTTCCCACAACCTCTATTCCATTCAGACTGACTTCTTCTGTCTGTGTGCCTTTGCATAAAAGATTCTTTTTGTCTCAAATTCATTCTCTCTTTACTTCTGCCCTATAGAATCTCTATAACTCAGGCTCCACCTCCTATATAAAATTTTTCCTCATCCCCTTATTATTGGCATCCTTGAAATAACATTTTTAATCAATTTAAGGTCAAGGGCTATTGTTTTCTTTCTACCCTCAGAATCTAGCATGCTTCCTGGCCCATAAATATTTGTCAAATTTAATAATATGACTGTCATAGGCAAGAGGGGTTAAACTTGTTCTGCCTGGTGGATAGAGCACAGGAGGTCTGTTCAAATCCTACCTCGTATATTTATTAGCAGTGTGACTGTGGGCAAGTCACTTAAACTCTCTGAAACTTATCATCCTCCTGTGTAAACTGGGAGTAATAGGTACTGTTTTTGGAACAAGACAGGTATCTGAGAGGATTGTTGTGAAAGTCACATACGATACTATATGTAAAACTCTTTGTAGAACAATAAAGCATTGCATAATTATGAACTAGTGCTTTTTAAGAAATGGTGAGCTCACTGATTGTAGAAAAACATGGATAGATTTGCACAAAATAATGAAGAGCAAAGTGAGAAGAGCCAAGAGAATGTTGTATATAGTAAGAGTAATATTGTTTTTTTAGTTATTTTATTTATTATTTTAGTGATTAAGTCATTTTGGCTATTATAAAGACCCAAACCAACTACAAAGGTCCTATGAAGGAACAATGCTCTCTGCATCCAGAAAAAGAAGGGATAAATAAAGAATGAATAGAATGATTTGAATTATGTATATGTGTGTGATACCATATTTCACTACATAATCATTGCATCCTGGTGTTTTGTTCTCAGTCCAAAAATTGGTTTATAACCATTCATCGCGTAATTGTCTCATGGCATAAATCTTCTCATCATGCCACTTAAAAGGTAGGCAGAGCAGCAGTGTATTCACCAGTGGCATTTGGATACGCATTTATCTCTTGCGTATTGTGAACTGCAAGCCTAGAATTCTCAGTGCATATGCATTGTCAATATTCAATTTTAATGTATATTCATGAGTATTTCATGAATCCTAATCTTGTACCAAAAACAGTTTAGTAATAAATTATTTTTAAGTAATATCAATACAATTTTTTCAAACTTCACATAATGATGGCCACACCCCACTTTTTTGCAAAAAAAAAAATTTGGCGTAAAAATCTGTGATGATTATGTGGTGAAATACAGGTTATGTGTGTGTGTGTGTGTGTGTGTACATATATATGTCTCATTAGACTACATATATTGTCTAATGGTAGCCATCTCTGGGGAGGAAGAAGGAAAAAGGGAAAAAAATAAAGTTACATGATCATTTTTAGCAAGTTTTACATAATAGATTTTCAGTTACATGGGCAATCACCTTTTATTTATTATTATTGTATTATTTCATAAGTTAAAAATTAAAATAATCTGAATTATTATTCATTTTGCTTGGCCCTAGAGGGCAGAAGCAGAGGTTAGAGGTTGTAAAGAGTTGTAAATTTAGGTTTGATGTCCAAAATTGTTCCTAACCATTAGAGCTATTCCTAAGAGTAAAAGGGCTGTCTTTGGAGGCAGTAGGGTCCTGCTTACTGGAGGTTCTAAAAGCTGGATAGACAGCTACTTGTGGAAGTTGTGGGGTGAGAGAGAATCTTTATTGGATTAGATGGACTCTATAATCCATTCAAATCTGAAATTCTGTGAAGGGATATCTCTCTTCCCTGGAGTTCTTCAAGGAGAAACAGGATGGGCCATTTTGGGGGGATGTTATGGAGGGGAAGTCTTAGCCAGATACAAGTTGGACTTGATGGTCTCTGATGCACTTTACCTCTCTGAGATTCAGAGGTTCTGTGGTTTAAAGATATTTAGGGAAAGTGGTTCTTTAAACTTTAAAGAACCATATAAAATTTTTAATACTTTCATATGAGCATTCCCTCCACTGATGCACATCACAACTCATCCATGTCTTTTCACCCTCTGAATCTTGTCCAAATCTCTCCATAAATTCTTAATGAGTGGGAGTGAGAAAGAAGTCCATCCAGTGTCCTGGGAGTCTTTCCCAATGTTTTGTAAGATCATGTGCTTACTGGGGGTGGTGCCAAGATGGCAGAGTAACAGCATGGACTTTCTAGAGTGCTGCCCCTAAACCCAGCCAAATACCTGTAAAAAATGACTCTAAACAAATTCTGGAGCTGCCAAACCCACAGAATGATGGAGTGAAACAAATCTCCAGCCCAAGACAGCCCGGAAGGTCATAGGTAAGTATCTCTCATGCCACACTTGGGGCAGGGCACAGTCCAGTGTGGGCCATGCCAGCACAGACAGGACCTGAGCAGGCCTTGGGGAAACTGAATTCTCACACCTGTGGCAGTTCCCAGACTTCAAGACCCCAAAATGCTGAAGATAAATTGGAAAGTCAGTGGGAAAAGCTTGTGAGATCAGTGTGGAAGAATGGACTGGTCAGGCCCCAGCCCCAGGGTGGTGGAGGGGGAAGAGGGCCGAGGAGCCTGCAGCAGTCACAGCAGCAGCAAGGGCAGCTGCAGTCACTGTTTCTGGAGCTCTATGCCCACTGTGGCTGACAGTACAACCCCCAACTCCACTGGAAGCAGAGATCTACCTTGATGAAGAGCTCAAAAGTCAAATAAAGGGCTGAAGGAAATGAGAAAAAAACAGAAAAAGAAACAGACTAGAGATTCTTACTTTGGTGACAAGGAAGACCAAAACATGCAAACAGAAGACAACAAAGTCAAAGCTCCTCCATCAAAAGCCTCCAAAAAATATGAATTGGTTTCAGGCCATGGAAGAGCTCAAAAAGGATTTTGAAAATCAAGTAAGAAAAGTAGAGCACAAACTGGAAAGAAAAATGAGAGTGATGCAAGAAAATTATGAAAAATGAGTCAACTGCTTGTTAAAGGAGACCCAAAAAATGCTGAAGAAAATAAAACTGTAAAAAATAGACTAACCCAAATGACAAAAGAGATCCAAAAAGCCAATGAAGAGAAGACGGCCCTAAAAAATAGAAGTGATCAGATGGAAAAGGAGGTCCAAAAGCTCACTGAAGAAAATAATTCTTTAAAGATGAGAATGGAGCAGACAGAAGATAATGACTTTATGAAAAATCAAGGAATTATTAAACAAAACCAAAGGAATGAAAAAAACAGCAGACAATGTGAAATATCTCATTAGAAAAACAAGTGACCTGGAGAATAGATCCAGGAAAGACAAATTTAAAATTATGAGACTACCTGAAAGCCATATCAAAAAAAGAGCCTAGCCTTCATCTTTCAAGAAATTATCAAGGAAAACTGCCCAGAAGGTAAAATAAATATGAAAGGATCCACCTATTGCCTCCTTAAAGATATCCCCAAAGGAAAACTCCTAGGAATATTGAAGCCAAATTTCAGAGCTCCCAGGTCAAGGAGAAAGTATTGCAAGTGGCCAGAAAGAAACAGTTTGAGTATTGTAGAAATACAATCAGGAGAAGACAAGATCTAGCAGCTTCTACATTAAGGTATCAAAGGACTTGGAATATGATATTCCAGAAGTCAAATTAGCTACGATTAAAACGAAGAATCACCAGCCCAGCAAAGATGAGTATAATACTTCAGGGGGAAAAATGGTCATTCAGTGAAATAGAGGACTTTCAAGCATTCTTGATGAAAAGACCAGAACTGAACAGAAAATTTGACTTTCAAATACAAAAATCAAGAGAAGAATGAAAAGGTAAACAGGAAAGAGAAATCATAAGGGACTTATTAAAGCTGAACTGTTTACGTTCCTACATGGAAAGATAATATTTGTAACTCTTGAGACTTTTCTCAGTATTTGGGTAGTTGGAGGGATTATGTACATGTAGACAGAGGGCACAGGGTGAATTGACTAGGAAGGGATGATATCTAAAAAAATAAAATTAAGGGGTGAGAGAGGAATATATTGGGAGGAGAAAGGGAGAAATGGAATGGGGCAAATTATTTCTCATAAAAGAGACAAGAAAAAGCTTTTTCAATGGAGGGGAAAGGTGAGGAGGTGAGAGGAAAAAGTGAAACTTTCATCACATTTGGCTTAAGGAGGGAATAGCATGCACACTCAATTTGGTATGAAAATCTATCTTATACTACAGGAAAGTAGGGGAGAAGGGGATAAGCAGGAAGGGATGGGGAGGATCATAGAAGGGAGGGCAAATGGGAGGAGGGGGTAATTAGAAGTAAACACTTTTGAGGAGGGATGGGATCAAAAGAGATAATAGAATAAATGGGGGGGGCAGGATAAGATGGAGAGGAATGTAGTTAGTCTTTCACAACATAACCTTTATGGAAGTCTTTTACATAACTACACATGTATAACATATTTTAAATTGCTTGCCTTCTCAGAGGGAATTGAGGAAGTGAGGAAATGAGAGAAGTTGGAACTCAGAAGTTTTAAAAATGAATGTTAAAAATTGTTTTTACATGCAACTGGGAAATAAGGTATATAGGCAATGGGGTATAGAAATCTATCTTGCCCTCCAAGAAAATAGAGAGGATGGGGATAAGAGAAGGGAGGGTTTGGACAAAAGGGAGGGCAGATTGGGGGAAGAGGTAATCAGAATGCATGCTGTCTTGGGGGGGGGAGTATGGGAGAGATGGGGAGAAAATTTTGAACTCAAAATCTTGTTAAAATGAATGTTGTAAACTAAAAATAATTTTAAAAATTTTAAAAAAGATTATACGCCAACTTCTTGCTCTTGTTAAATTGTTGGGTGACTTTTTTTTTGTCATATTTCTCTTTAATTATATATTTTATACTTCTCATTGTGTGCTTTTTATCATTGATAATATGTTGCAGACTAACTACATCCATGATCCCTATATCCATTTCCATTTGGGTGACCAACAATTTTGATTTCTTGGAGACTGTGATATTTCATGATTTAGATCCATTTAGCCTATTTGTTCATTTGTTTGTATTAGGGAGAAGCTTGGCACTTATTCCCATTTTTAAACTTAATTTAATTTTTTTTTTATTTTTCATTTTTAACACAGTTCATATCACGTAAAACATTTCCAACTTTTGGTCAGGTGATACTTCTTCTAAAGAATTTACAATATAGATCACAAAAGATTTTTTTTTAACATTAACCGTGACACAAATAATAATTACGTATGGTAACTTCACAAGTCCTTGACCTAATTGTCTCCACAGAATTACTAAGAATTAAAGGACCCTAACTTATTGTTGTTGTTCTAACGTCCTAAGCCTGATAGCTTAATTTTAGACTTAACCTCAGATATTCCCCTACCAATAATCTATAATTTAACAGATCTGGTATTAAGCTTACAAACCTTTTGATTATAGGAAATTGTCACTAAGAGTAGGGACATTGCAGGGAAACAATATCTCCCCAACTTCATGTCAGTTCCAAGCAGGAGTAGATTGTCAATTTGCACACAGTCAGGCTTAAAGTCTGCCAGGTGTCCGTTGGGAAATCGAGTCAGGAGAATTCTACCTCAGTCTAGGCTGAACAGCCGCTCTCCTATCCTTCCCATGAGATCATCTTTTGCAGTTCATACCAGCATCTCACAGGCTTCCTGGCATCATGGATTGGAGGCTCAGACTGCCTTTCTTGCTATCCGTATCTTGAGTTAGACTCAGAAGCACTTAATAGTCCCATAGCATCTTAAAGGATGGGAGGAGACACCTGTTCTCCAAGAATGTAACCTCCTATGGTCTTATTTTTTTCCCCTTTTTGGGGCATCTTCCTTGCCAGTTACTTGCCTTCTGAATCCTTTGGCAAGGGGATGGTCCTATTGTTCCTCCTCTCCCCAGTGTGGTGTTCTAGGCTGAGATTCTACTCAGCTGCTCAATTTCCTGGGGCTTTGGGTAGAAGTGGGGCCATCACTCAAGGCTGAGGTTTAGATCAGTTGCTCCCTCCTGCCAGAGGCTTTAAGCTGAGCTTCTTGGACAATGGACCCAGGTTGCATCTCAGGCACTGCATGCAGGTACCTGCAATCTATTGCCCCAGCCTCTGTTGGGGGCTATTGCTGGGAAAACCCTGTTCCCTCTCACCCACCTGGGAAAGCCCTCCCACACTGACCTTTGAAGCTTTCTTTGTCTCTTGTGGATTAAGTATCTGGGACCCTCCCTGCTGGGAACTCTGCTCTGGAGGTCTGTTTGGGTCCTGTTCCTCCCAGTTCTGCATGGCCAGGGCTGGGCTCCACTCTGCTCAGCATCTCGCGGGATAGACCTTTCCTTTCCTGTTGGCCTTCCAGGTTACCTTTGGCTGGAAACCTCTTTCACTCTGTTGTTCTGTGGCTTCTGCTGCTCTAGAATTTGTTGAGTCATTTTTTACAGGTATTTTGTGGGCTACGGGGGAAGCGCCACAGTATATGCGTCTTCATACTCCATCATCTTGGCTCCACCCCTCATTTTTTAATTTTAGCAGTTTGCAGGTCACAGGGCTATAGGTTGATGAATTTAGAGATGAAAAAGACCTAAGAGGTCATTGAGTTTAAGCCTCTCATTTTACAGATAAGTACAAGGAAAGCCATAGAGGTTAAGAGATTTGCCCAGGGTTACACAGCTGATGCGCATTTTGAGGTATGAAATGGACCCATGTTTTCCTACTTCCAAGTCTGGTTTCTTGTCTTCTACATCATGAATTGTAAAGGAACTTGAGAAGCCCTCTGGTTCATTCTTTACCATTCAATTTCCCAAGGTGAAACCTACTCTCTCACTTATTTAGACTGATATGCCTTTGGTTAATACCTAATTATTAGGTAGACAGCCGCAATACTAATGCAATATTAACTTACCCAAGGTTAATAACTCTGGGGTCAGAATAGAAAAGTGGGAAGAGAAGGATGGAAAAAAAAGATGATATATTATTAGGTAGATGTGGTTCCTCAGTTCATGTATCTTGATAACTTTATGAGCTGTCAATCCAAGTAAAATCACGGTTTGGATGACAGATATTCTTCGTCCACTTGGTTCTTTCCTCTATGGATAGTTAGACCAAATTATTTTCTCACAATTACAGAATCTCACTTAGGAGGATTTGCAGCTTTATGGAATTTACTATAATCAGCACAATGCTGTCTACAATAGGAGTAGACAGATAAAATACAATTATAATGATAATTGTAATACTATATGCTTACCTATTCGTAGAGCCTGGACTAGACGTGTCAGGGTAACCATGGGGGAACATTTCCATTTGGCTCTCGCCTTTCACTCAGCCACAGCCAATCAAATATTCTATGAATGCCTATGACTATACAAACATGAATTATACAGATTTACCTCATCTGGATCTGAAATTTTCCCCAGATGGAGTATAGAACTGGATTTTTCTTGGTTCAGTTTAGTCCTAGGATCATTAAATCAGAGAGTTATAATTAGAAGAGACCTTAGAAATTCTCTCATTTTAAAAATTTAAAAAATTATACCTTTTTAAAAATACTACATTTTAAAAATTTAAAAAATTTAAAAAATTATACCTTTTAAAAATACTACATTAATTTCCAAATAAATTTCTGCCCCTTTCTCTACTCAGCAGTGCTTTCCTTATAACAAAGATTTTAAAAATAAGAATAAAAGTCATTTAGCAAAAATCAATCAAAACACTAATGACATCTGACTTTATGAGGAGTATTCTGTATCTATATTCTCTCATCTCTGTACTGAAAGGAGAGAAATACATTTTCTTCACTTTTATCAAGGTCCAAATCCAAGTTCAAACTTTATAATAAAATAGTACTTAGTTTTGCTTTTTGTTTTTGCTATTTATACTGTAGTTTTTGCACACATTATTTCCTGATTCTGTTTACTTCATCCTTCATCAAAATATATATGTATATATACATATTACCATATAAAATATATTACATATTTATATATCTTATATCTAAACATATGTATTATATATAAATCCTCTCATGAATATGTTTCTCATATTTATGACTTGTTGAAGTTAAGGAACAATCCATTATATATTGTGCTACAATTTTTATAATGCCGTTGTATTTCATTACATGCACGTGCCATTCCCCAGTGAATGGGCACCTACTCTATTTCTAGTTCTTTGCTACCACTAAATGCAGCTATAACTCTTTCAGTATTTATGATACTTTCCTTTGTCGATGAGGAAACTGAGGTTGAAGAAACGTTAATTGACATTTCCAAGTTTCTGACTTCCTTAGGGGATATGCCTAGACATGGGGTCTCTAGGTGAAAGAATATGGGCATTTTAATCACTTTTAAAGTATAGTTCTAAATTGTTTCCCAACTACCAATCTCCTACGTTTGCAAATGAGGAACACTGAGGCCTAGATAGGTTAAGGACAAGCCCAAAGTCAATAAAAAGTATCAAAGGCAGTGCTCTAAGTTCTGTCCTCTGCCTCCAAATCAGTACTTTCCCCCATTACAAATAGTGCATGAAAGGGCAAGAACTTGACAACCTCTTGAGCTGTTTGTTTCCTTCCAAAACTATGAATTCAAAAAAGCAACACCTGCAAATCTCCTGGATGAATAGTCAGTAAGGAAACTGTTTGCTTATGCATGAATTTCCAAATCATTCTGGGAACTCAAATAAAGATGCCAAATCCAATATTCAAGAACTATGCGAGCATGTTTTACATGCACAGAGAATCTCTAAACCTTCGAATGGGTTAGACAGGTGTCGTCAATACATATTTTGGGACTGACATAGATTTGATTCGGATAGTAGTTTTAAAAATAAGCATTGTTCGGCACAATCCTATATGCATTACTAGCAACAGACAGAAGGATTCATTTAATTTCTTTTTCTTCCTCAACAAAGTCCAATCCCTCCTGAATGAAAATTATTCACACGAAACACAGGAGATGTGACTGAATTGTCTGGGATTTGCAGCACCCAGCATCATCTTGGGTATTAGAAGGCTTGTCACATTTTAGATTTTCCACTGAGACATGTCACAAACAGAAAAGCTGCTTGGAAAAGACCTTTTTCTTTGGAGAAGAATGTGTCCTCCACAGCTCAGTGCTGAAGCCCTGTTAGATAGACATGCCAGATGTGCTTGGATTCATAGTTGTGCAAATAAGTGTAATAGTTAATTTGAAGAGGAATTCATGGGAAAGATGGAGGAGAAATAGTTTTACTTCATTGCTACACAGATGTTGCCCAGGCTATTTGAACCCTACAGTTTCAAAGAAACATGACTTATTTCAGACAAATAGAATAAGCTATTTTTTGAAAAAAAAATTCAATATTAATGCAATGCTAAGTGACCCAGGTTAATAACTCTGTGGTCAGAATAGAAAAGGAGGAAAAGTAAGAAGAAAAAAAAGGATTCCATACCTTGGAAGTATAAAAATGTCACCTTCTCTTTTTTCTTCATATTTTCTTTTGTGTTCTCTCTTCCTCCCTTCTTTTATTTTCTATCTTGTGCTTCCTAACTGCTCCAGTCACAACTTTGAATTAGCGTCCTATAGAATCTGAGCAATAGATTTATGAGACACAGGATACATATTAGAACAAATGGCCTCCTTTTTGGAAGAGATGGAAATCATTTTAAGACCTATAATCACAGCCTGCTTCCTCTGACTGAAAAAAAGAAGTGGAAAAACTTGATGTCAGAACATTTGAGTTTAAGGCCTGCCTCTGTCAACTACTAGTTACGTGTCCTTGGATAAGTCAGATACCTTTTTCCTACCTAAGTTTTCTCATCTGCAAAATGGAGATATGACCGACTTCATCTACCTAGTACTTAAAGTCAGAAGACTTTGGTTCAACCTCCAGCTGTGGTTGTTGATGAGTTGTGTCTAAGTCTTCATGACCCCATTTGTTTTTTATGTTTTTGGCAAAGATACTGGAGTGATTTGCCATTTCCTTCTCCAGCTCATTTTAGAGATGAGAAATTGAAGCAAACAGGGTTAAATGACTTGCCCAAGGTCACACAGCTAGTAAGTGTCTGAGGCTGGATTTGAACTCAGATCCTCCTGACTCTATGGCTGACGCTCTATCCACTGTACCACTTACCTGCTTCTCCAGCTATGTACTAGTACTCTGACAATAAGCAAATCATTTAAATTTTCTGGGCTTCAATTTCCACATCTGTAAAATGAGGATAATGATAAATTCCTTTCCTCACAGGGCTGTCAAAAAGAAAGCAGTATCTTATCCTCAAAGTACTCTAGAAATAGAAGTTATAGGAATTACATAAGATGATGTACATAAAAGTCAGTGGTAGATCAGAAGTGTCAAACTCCTGGCCCTTGTTCTGCTCACAATCCCCAGTGTAGCTGAACCAGATTAAAATATAAATAAGAAATAATTAACAAAATAAGTAAAAATACAACACAGATAATAATAATATTAATTTGTGCTTTTCTAAGCCAACTTGAGGTCCATGGCAATCTATGTTTATTTGAATTGGACACCACGGCTGTAGGATCACTCTATAAATGTTAGAGGATTATTTCTGGAAACCCTAACAGGCACATAAATTTCAGCTATGATAATGATGATGAAGATGATGATCCTATGTAGACAGTAAGAAAAAACCTCTATGAAAGTGGTAAAGAATTAACTTCTCCAAATCAAACATTTCCTGTTAAACAGCAAAGGGCCAACCACAGGTCCGGGGGAACTCCACTGGCTATCTCTTATTATAGTGACATTGAATCATGGACAATTATTCTTTGAGTACTAGTACCCTAGCACTCTGTGTACTATGTGGACTCTTGTCCCATTTAAATACTAGATTTTTGTAATCACTACTGCCCTCTGTCAACCACCTCCAAATGATTCATTGTCAAGTCCTCAGGAGTTGAAGTCAAGCTCATCAGCCTATTAAGTCTGTGAGCTCTGTCCTCTCCCCTTTTTTTGAAAACTCAAGCCACAGTTGACCTCCATTCCTGTGGTACCTCTGTGGTTTTCCCTATTTTTTTCAAATATCACAGACGAGCTATAGCTCAGCAATCACATCTGCCTTTTCTTTCAGAATATTGAGGACATGGTTTATATGGATCAGGAAATATATTTCTTAAAGGAAGCTGGGTTCCTTCTTATTATTTCCTTGTTTATCTTGGGTACCAACTCAGTTATTTTTATTTTGTCTTTTATACTTTGAAGGGCATTTTCCTTTGCAGAGAAAACAAATAAATGACAATTAAAGAGCTCTGACTTCTTTCTGTGGTAGATACTATCATCACCCCATCTACCCCAAGCAAAGGTCCTAGATTTTCTTGGATCTTCCTTTTATCTCTTATATAGCTTAAAAACCCCCAAACCTTTTGTTGTCCTTATCTACCCTTATTAGCATCTGCTCATTTTGAGTTTTAGCATTTCTGACACTATTTTTTACAGGATTTTACCTTTGCGTCATTACCTGGCCCTGCTCTTATTTTCTGTATGTTTCTTTTTAAAATCTAAATTGGTTGTTAAGTTCCCTACACATCAACATTGGTCTCTTTAGACAAAACCCATGTTCCTTCGTTGTTTCCTTTTGTGTCTTCAGAATTTCATTTTTGAGCATCTCCTATCTCCCTCTTGAGCGCATGTTCTCTGAAACATTATAATTCATGGAATCCTAACCTGTCTTTCTTTTAAAATCTGCTCTCATAAAATCTAGGGAGTACTTCCAACTATATCCAGATTTCCTCTCCTTCATCAAAAACTCTAAGATGAAGTGGTCAGTTTCCCCTAAGTTTTTCCCATCATTTCCAACTCAACCACCTGGATCTAAAATTTCTCTTTGTTCATTAACCTTTGAGAGAATAAAGTTATCCCAAAGACTAGGCAAAGTGATACTGGCTGCTTTGCTTCATAGAAAGTACCAGCATTTCTTTAGATAATCACTCTCTCATCATTCCTATATCATGTCTCTGTGCCAAGTTTGTGAAATTTCCCAATTCTTCACCTATTTCTTTTTTGCTTCCAAGTGCTATGTATTTTACTCCCACAACAAAATTGTCCAGATGTTCTGTTGAAGGGTGTTGTATTTGAAACCAAGGATTTGGGTCAGAATCCCAGATTTCCCTAACCACTGTGTGGCCTTAGACAGATTATACTGCTTCTCCAGGCCTCTATTTCTTCATCTACAAAGTGAAGGCATTGGTCTGTATTGACTTTAAGATCTCTCTTAGTTCTCAATCTACGATCCCATGAAATACAATGCCTAAGTAAGGCTAAATAATTGTTCAGTGTCACATAGCTGGTGACAATGTCACATAGCTGTCACATAGCAGAGAAAGGCTTAAAATAATTTCAAAATCCAGTCTCTGCAATGGTTTTGAATTAATTTGAAGACAAGTTTAAGGTTCTGTCAATTAATCTCTGTGTAACTATTATTCTATAGCACTTCGTCTCTTCTGGGCTTAGTTGCCTATGAAAGGAGGAGGTTGGACCCCTCTCCGTGATTGAGTATGCTAAAATAATAGAATCCAGAAAGAACAAGGCAATCATTCCATTGTTCGGGGCTCTAGTCAGACCATAGCTGGAATATTATACCCACTTTTGGATCCCACATTTTAGAAAGTATTTTGATAATCTTGAGTAGATCTTGAGGGAAATGACTATATTGATCAGTAAATTTATAAATTATGTCATATTAAGAATGAATGGAAAAATCAGAAGGCTCAGTCTGGAAAGAGAAGGCTTAAAGACATGATCACCTTTTTCAAATATTTGAAGGTTTGTCATGCAGCAGAGGGTCTTGGACTTGTTTTTCTTGGACCAGAAAACAGACTCAGGGGTCAATGAGTGGAAATAAAAACTTCTTAATTATTAGAGCTACAAAAAAGAATGGGTTGATAACTTGGCAGATAAGTTCTGTGTCATTGAGTTTTTCAACTGGTTGAACCACTTACGAGGGATTCATGCTTTGAGGTGGTTTGACTAGGTGACAACTAAGGTCCTTTTCAACTCAAGCATTCCATAATTGTATGAATTTCCTAAGTTCCTTTACAGTTACCTCTCTATTATAACTAACTACTCAGTATACCAGAGCAGTATTATCAAGTGTGGATGTAAGGTAAATATTGCAGTTAGGATAATTTTTTTTGGAGGCAGTCAGGGTTAAGTGACTTGTCCAGGGTCACACATCTAGTCAGTGTGTGGCAGGGTTTGAACTCAAGTCCTCTTCTCTTCGGAGCCCATGCTCTATCTACTGCACCTCCTAGCTTGTAATAAGGATGATTAAGCAGTCAAGGAGCTCTGCATATCAAGGTTCAAGGGAACTGAAAATGTGAGAACCGAATCCGTAGAGACAAACATTTGTTTACTTCAGTATCTTACTTAGGGCCAGTCTTGGATCTATCTTACTGTGGCTGAAGGAGAAATAATAGAGGAATAATCACAGAACATTGAAAGAGAAGAAGTTGAAGGGGAGGGAAACAGGGAAACCATTAAGATGCTCTTGGATTGACTATTGGAGGGATATCTGTTTCACTGACTGACTATATGATTGCAAGACATTTGAGTCCAAGAGCCTCCTCCACCTCTAATCAGCCAGACTTCCAATCTAGATAATGCCTAATATCCAGTTTGCTTGTACCCTGCACTTGATCTTGCATTGCTCATGCTGTACTGGCCAGATGTGTTGGCAACACACTGTCTCACAAAACTTTAAGGATTTTCCAATAGAAATAAATCAGAGGAAGGTAACAGAAGAAAAGAAAGCATTCAACAACTACTCACTGCTAACATTCCTATTCCAAAACTTTCAGGATGGAGTTTTCATAGCACTTATGGATGAGGTTTTCTGGAAGTGGGGTGTAGGGGGTGGGAATCAGCCTTGACTTCTTCCAGTAATAAGACTCCTAAACCAGACAGAGGTCTCACTCACACCATAGTGTTTGGAACTTAAGAATTCAATCATATACCTTCTACCTAAAGTAAGTCCATTTTCCAAGACTCCCTCCTTTAGGCCTGGGTAATTGTTCAGAAGACTATTATTTTAGATTTTAGGTTCTTAACCTTTTTGTGTTTGTGACTTGGATCCTTTGGCAGCCTGTTAAAACCTTTGCACCTCTTCTTAGAACAATATTGGTTTGTTTTTAAATAATTGAAGAAAATGTTAAATTTCAGTTAGAGGTTAATGACAATTTATATATGTATGTATAGTTTCCATTTTCCCCATCAAATCTATCCATAGACATTTTGGGGAGTACCCTAAGTTAAGAACCCTATTCTAGATGAATACCTGTAATAAACCAGTGCTACACTGAGCACATATGGGCATATAGGGTTTTAAAAATGAGCCTGAAAATTCTTTCCCGTCTCATAACTTCTTTGTGGACACACCTGTCTAGGCAAATAAAAAGGGGTTTGGGGGGTGGGGCTTGTGTGTTTGTGCAGATAACCTCCAAGATCTCTTTTAATTTGATAATGTAATCTACTCTAGAATAACAGAACAAGAATGATATGGTCTACTACATAGGAGTTAAATAGAAACCATCCCTATGGCTTCCATACTAACTTAGAAAGGACACATTAGCTAAAAGCAAAACATATTTTATAAAACAACATAGTGAAATAACTGAAAAGAAAGATTCCTGCCCCACCCCCCTTATAGAGAAATAAAGATTACTTACCACAACACCAGTTGGGGGAGGGGTTGTGTTTGTCTGTTCTTGAAGAGGACCATGACATGAGGAAATGATGACATGACTCGCAGTTGACTTGGATTTGAGTGAGGGAGGGCTGCGCAAGGTCACCAGCCTCACTTTCTCCTCCTAAGCCATCAAGTGCAGTGGCCTCATGTTCCTCAGGATCGGAGGAGGGTACATACAATAAGAACATATATGACCAGAGGGGTGCATGAGGTGTTCAGGGAGGACTAGTATCTTTCATGCGTGGGCTTCTTGAGCCCTCCTCCGAGCTGTTCATCCATCTTTGGTGTATACCTGACAGTCAGCTCCTACCTGTAGGTCCAAGAAGTTGTAACTGATATAGTGGCCACACTCTGGCAAAGCAGTCTCAGAAGACAAGCTAAACCACGTTATGGATAACAGACCTCAAAATCATCGGGGAATTAGAAGGATGTCTGCCCCATATGAAGACTTCCTCCAGCAGAATGGGTGTATGAAAACAATTTGTTCCAACAACCATGAAGCCAACTGAAGCAGGCACCGTGGAACACTTAGAGCGTGGTCAGACATCAAAGACGCCAATGTCATCCACTGCATCCTGGGCCATTGCCTGGGATCTTTTCCTGACTTTTGTCTTGCCACTGGACTTAGATGACTGGAAGAGAGAGATGGATGACTTTGTGCAATTCTGCCTCACTTAAAACCAATTCATGTACAAGTCAAAACAACAACCATGATGAAATTGATTCTTTTTGAAAATGAAAACAAACAATATGTGACCAGGGAACACACAGGGCTGGAACAACTTCTCCTCAAGTCAAAATTGTTCTCTCTATACCATAAAAGATTATGTAATTTGGTTATTTTGTGTGTCTACCATTCTCCTAACTGGAAGATTCATGCCCTTTTGAGGATAGGCCAATATTATCATGCTTGCACTCAAAAGAGATTACTATTATCATTCATTTGAGGGATTTTTGTTAACATATGTACATTTGTTACTGTTCTTATGCATATTTTGTGAACTTCTGTACTGTGTATATATGTTCATTGATGAGTTCCATCGTAGTAAGGATTCTTTTTCCTCTTCTAATTCTTTCTCTCATTCTTCTTATTTTCCCCACTCCTGACCCCATCTATTTCAGTAGTTATTAGGCTGTTCAATGTAATGGTTTTGTTGACAGAATATAACAGAAAATTTGCATTGTTTCTATTAGCTAAGAGCTTTCAGTTTGGGACTTCTCTCAACCTCATCGCTCATCTGTGAAATAAGATAAGATGGGACAAAATGATTTTTAAGGGCTCTTTCTCGTTTTGAAACTCATTGATATGATACCCTTCATGATCTGCTTCCTGCCTTTTCAGTATTCTTACACTTGTTTCTCACACACAACCCTTCGTCTAATTACTCCATGCTGTTCCATGTGCCTGGAGGGCTCCCCTTCCTCACCTTTGCCTCCTGATTTTTCTGAGTTCCTTCAAGACTCGGCTCAAATTCCATTTCTGCAAGAAATCTTTCCCTTTAATGTTAGATTGGAACCACCACCATCACCAACAGCTTTTTCTCTGAAATTACCCCCAATTTACCATGTGTATATTTTGTGTATGTATAGTTGGTTTTGTTTTGGTTTTTTTTTTTTGCATATTGACTCCCTCCCTAGAATGTGAGCTCTTTCAGGACAGGGACCGTGTATTTGTCATTCTTTGTATCCCCAGCTTTTAGAAGAAAAGCCTAGCACATATAAGGCAATTCACAAATATTTGATCAACTGACTGGTAACCTAAACTCATGTCTTATGACCAAAATAATAGTGTTCTTTTAATTTTGCTTCCTTATAATCAGACATAAGGAATTAAAATTCTATGAAGAAGCTAGAGAGAAAGTCAAGGATATGACTACTTTGATTTTGTTTTTGGTTGTTAACCTCAAATACCACTTCCTAATTTCCTATGTAGTGCTTGCATTCCATTTTTAATTGTCTCCATGTCCTCCCTTGAAGCTTATAAGTAGTATAATCACTTTATATTAAATTGAAAATAATTACATTATGAATTTGGTAACAATAATTAATAATAATTGAATAGGTATCAACCATTAAAGAAGCAAAATGAAGAAAATCTTCCCAAATTAGAAAATTTAAACTACTTATACTTTAATCAAAGGGAGATTCTAACAAATTATATGCTCTGTAGTCCTTCAGGTTTCTTGCTGGTATTTTTTCTATGGTTAGAGTTAATGTGTCTGTTTTTTTATTAGTTTGAACATCTTCTTTCTGTCTCACTTTATATGTCTATATTTAATGTCCATTTCTGTATTTATTTGTGTTCTTTAGCATAGTCATTTTTAATGGCACAGTCAGTATTTCATTATATGAATATATCAGAATATATCAGCTATTCCCCAGTCATTCCACACTGAGGTTGCTTTCAATTGTATTGTCTTCCAGTCTTATCTCTTCCTCTTTATGTATTGTGTGTTACAGGCAAAGTGGATTACTTTCTTCCAGAATTTCGGCTCTCCCTCCATCTGTCTCCGTTCCTTTACTTACTTGAGTCTCCATTCCTGAAATGGACTACCTAATCCTTGTCTATGGAAGTCCTTCCCCCAAATGACTGTTGAATGATTGATTAATTCCTTCAAGGACTAACTCAGAAGCTGCTCCCCCCAAAATGAATCTTTCCCTTTGTTTCTGCCTTCCTACCTCCTTTCATGTCCCCCACCCCAGGAGGGCAATCTTTCCCTCTACGCATTTGTCATAGCTCTTTGCATTTGCCTTTCTGTTTCTCTGAATGGTCAGCATTGGGATCTCTTCCCTCTTCTCCTCCATCTCCTTTTTGAGTGATTGAGTTTGAGGTCTTGGAAAGTTCTTGACAGAGAGGGAGTTAAAAGGGGAAGACAATCCAATAAGGCCTTCCTAGGAGGAAGATTCAGATTATAATTCATAAATCCTGCCCAAACTATGCAACTCTTGTCCCTACCCTTCCATGAGTTTGCTACAGGGGTTCCATTTTATGTGTTGGGAAGCATCCCAGATTATACTTTTATTCCTTTTAATGGACCTAATCATCAACAAACACAAACATTTCAATAAATAAAGGATGACAAGGAAGGATCATATATGAAATTATGAACTTCTGTTACATAATTTATTGTGAAATATATATGTTAAATTATCAAAGTAGCAACAAAATTATCCCCTTCTGAACTTCTTTTTAATTTCTTTTGGGTATTTTAAATGCTTTTTATTAGTCTTTTTCTTTTTCTTCTTCTTCCTCTTCCTTCCCTTTTTCCTTTTCTTTAATTTCCATTACTATCATTACTCCATTAACTTCCCTTCCTTGCCCCTCCCTAAACCCTTCCACCCAACATGGAAGCCTTCCTCCATGACAAATGAAGATAATTAGGCAAAACAAATCCACATACTGGTAATATGTGAGTATGTCTTGTTCTGCATTTCTAAGTCATTGTCTCTTTGCCAAGAGGTCGGAAGTGGAAGCCTGCTTTATCCTTAGCCTTCTGAAGTCATGATTGATCACTGTATTGATCATAGTTCTGAAGAATAGAGACCTTCTCTAGCCCTACACTTGATGGAGACCAGCTGTTCTTCCCAGTTTTGAATTCCTTAGCACCATTTCTCTTTCCTCGATAAAGCACATATGGGACAGTGATGCTAAACACAAAAAAAGGTGGCTCTATTGTCTTCAGTGATGAACCAGAAAATTATAGGTCCTGCAACAGTTAACAAATGCATGTTTACTTATCCTTAACACAGAAACGGTCTTCACTAAAGATATAACACTTAGCTTGGGTAGACACCAACATCTGTTGAGTAGGGTGTGGTGACTTGTGCAGCTTTAGGACATCTGCCTAATCTTAAGAGTCTCTTTCCATGTGGGCGAATCTCTTTTATCCCCTCGACCAGGAAATCAATCAATTTCGCCCAAGACCAGGAAGAAACTACAGGCCAATCAAGAGTTTGTGATTGCTTCATTGCCATTTTTTTTTTTTTAAGAAATAGCTTAACTTACACGGAGTGTGGGAGGGATAGAGGTAGGGATTGTATTTCATAGCATCTTTCCTCTTTCTGTTGTTCTCCTCCCATTTTCATCCTTAAATGTTTGGGATGACTTTGCAAAAATCTTTAAAATGATTTTCTACTTCACTGTTTCTTGCTCTTTTAGAGGCAATATTGTTCATATCTTGCACCATTCTTAAGATTTTAGTTTTTTTTTTCAAAATTAATACTGCCATAGGCCGCCATATCTATCTTTTCTGAAAATAAGTCAAGTATTTGTTGACTAAGGCAGTTTTCAGGATCTTTTGGCCGCCTCATTATAGAAATCAACATGGATTAAATTTCTATATGAAATGACTGCAATTGTTGTCTTTTCCTCTACCCAGTTTTCATTTTTTGGCATCACCATTTTTTATAGTAGGTTAGATTGGAAATATCTTAATTAAATGCCATATCTTTTTTCTTGTTTTTTTTTCCCCAGTTTTTTTAAAATTAATTTTTGTCTTTGTTCTACCAAGTTAGTGACCTAACTATATATAGTCAACTGATTCAGAAATGACTGACAAAATAATAAGCTATGTTAAATATAATAGATTTCATCTTTTGTATATTATTTGGTTTTACTGTGTCTAGTGTCTTGTAATTTGTTTTCTCAAAGTGTTCATGATGTCTAGGTATAAGATTTTTACTTAGTCTGCAAGTCTTTTACCTCATTACTTTCTGTTACAATACTTTTTTTATTTATTGCTTACAATACTCTAAAGACCTATTTTCCAGTATATTTATTTCTACCGTTACCCAGTCTCACTTTGCATTGAAGTCACTGAGTATCAAATTATATACTGGTTTAATTTGACTTACCAAGTTCTTCACAGAATTTCTCTTCTTTTTCATCCTCTGCAACAGTAAACTACAATTATTTTCATGGTTATTTCTTTACAGATACTAACCCCTCCAGTACAAAATGACAAGATGCCCCAAGAAATGCTGCTTGTTGTTGCTTTGGTACTCACCATAAAACCAACTTTGTCAGTATTTTTATTTACCTCTGCAAGGAGAACCACTGAACTCTCCTTCCCTTAGGTGTAACTTCTTTCTGACTTCTGTTTCTTTCATAGTGAAAATATTAATATTAATATAATTCAGTTTCCCCATTAATACAATATATCTATTTGATCATGAGACCAGGATCTCACATTTAAAACAGTAACCTCTACGTTGATGTTTCTAGATGACCTGAAACCTAAGTGGTTCTTACCAGTCCTGAAGAATAATGACTACTCTTTGTTTGGTAAGTCAAGGACTCAGAATTTATTACAACAACTGGGAAACAATTACAGTTTTCAGTGAATGTCTCTGTAGTGGGTCAAAGTACTAAAATTTTTAATGAGCATAATTAAAAGAACAGGTAAATATCACAATCGGGAACAATGGCCATGGGTAATATATTCCTGGACATAGAAAAATGGGACAATGTATGTTCACTACAGAAAAATGTAGTTGCTGAAACAAGGGTGAAAACAGATTTATATGCTCTTTCACTTTAAGCTTAAAGGAGAATAGTTTATCAAAATGGATGTATTTAAACTAATCTGGATTCTGAAACATTTTCTAAAGCAGAAGCAGAGCCACAGAGGATTGAGTCATTTTGTATTTTTCTTTCTTTCATAGTTTGCAGCAGTCAAATAAGTCATTACCAAGTGATCAGTCTATGGGTGATAGTTTTCTCTACTTTTAGCTAGACTGGTCTTTGGAAAGAAGATACTTGGAACCATCCTATAAGTCTTCTCAGTATATTTAGAATTTGTGCTCTAGTGAATAATTCTTCAAAAAACCAGAGTCAGCTATACACATGATAAGGAATCAGAGTTGGACTTGTAGAGATTCAATCCAAGTCTATTAAACTGAATTACTATATAAATATATCATTACTAACAGCAATAATAAATTCATTCTATCACAAACTATTATTTATCTCTGTTTGACTTATATTTTCAAAGCAGGGTGCTGAGATTCTTTATAGAAATTAATTTTTATGTTTTTCTTCTTGCAAAATTGTTTTCCTTTATACATTTAACTGATATTACAATGTAAATACTTCCATGTTCCAAATTAATATGTTCTCATTTTTAATGGTATTTTTAAGTAAGAGATAATTTTCTTGTTCCTCTCTTTTACTGTTTCTGATTTGAACTTGAATTTATCAAGTACCATAAATGTAACTTTAGATTATTTTTGCTAGTTGTAGCATGATCAATTTCATTGCATTTTTTCACCATAACTTTCTGCGAATCACTTTGCATTATATGTGTATCCTCTATGGAACATATTATTGACTCTAGCTTGTTAATCCTTCTACAGCTATTTTTCTTCTCAGCGGGACAGTTAATCCTCTTATGTTGAACATCAAAAGTATTGAATTTGACTGACTGTCTACTTCATTAAATTATTGACTTTTGCAAAAAGGAATGTCGATTCTTACTTTACTATTTCTCTTCTTAAGCCAAACTAAACAGAATTCTCAGATTTTTTGCTCTGTATTTACGTTTACAACTTAGTTCTTCCTTTCTGTCTTTGGCAAAGATGGAGGCTTCTTCTGGGGATAGCCTCCACTTCCTATTCTTCTCCATTATTTCTACCTTTTATCTTACTCTTTCCTTCCCTCCCCCCCTTTTCTTTTGCAAGTCCAGTTATACTATTGAGAGTCAGCATGGTCTAATAAAGGAGTCAGAGGAAATCTGGGTTCAAATCATATCACTGTCATTTATTAGCTATGTGATCCTTTATGTCTCTGTGTCTCAGTTTTTCTCTTCTTTAAAACTAGAATAAAATACCTTCAGTGCTAATATCACAAGACAGTTTTAAGATAGAAATGAGATAATGTGTATAAAACACTTTGTTAATCTAATGTAATTTAAAATTCCCAGTTGCCGTAATTATCAGTTATTTAAACATAATACTGCATTTAAAAAATTAACTTACAGTGGTTCTTATTGTAAGACAACTAGTTAATCACAATTAAAAAGTATTTGTTATTCCAGTTCCAACAATGGTAAGCATTGCTTCACCCAAGGGAACACCATGCCCAATTCTTTGTCACTGAGAGACCCCTCTGCTCAAGACCCTTTCATGTAGTCCAACTGATTTTGGTTGGGGTTCTTGACCCCATTTGGGGTTTTCTTGCCAAAGACACTAGAGTGGTTTACTATTTCCTTTTCCACTTCTTTTAACATATGAGGAGACTGAGGCAAATAGGGCTAAGTGACTTGCCCAGTGTTGCATAGCTAGTAAATGTCTGAAGCCAGATTTGAACTCATGAACATGAGATGAATCTTCCTCAGTCCAGGCCCAGTAGTCTGTCTACTGCATCACCTAGCTGCCTTTCCCTGGGGAAAATTTCCTCTAATTGGAGCGGTTAAGTTCCATTTCCTCCCACTGTTCAGTTCCTTAACCCTTAACTCCAAAGCCAATTTACTGACATCCAATTATTTTTTTCAAATTCATTTATTTGTTTTTAATTTTCAACAATTACTTCCATAAGTTTTACATTTTCTCCCTCATTCCTCTCTCTCTCCCCAAGATAGCATGCAATCTTATATGGATTCTACACATACATTCTTATTAAAAACATTTTCACATTAGTCATGTTGCGTAGAAGAGTGAAAACGAATGGGAGAAAGCATGAGTAAAACTACACAAAACCAAACATAACAAAAGAGAAAACAATCTGCTTCATTCTGTGTTCTGACTCCATAGTTCTTTCTCTGCATATGGATGGCATTTTGCATCATGACTCCTTTGGAAATGTTTCAGGAGGGCTAAGTCTATCAGAAACAGTCCTCACACACTGTTACCTCCAATATTTGATTTCATATTTAAGGTTTCCCCAAAAACAGGATTAGAAAAATACTCAATCTACAATGCAGATCAGGTGTGGAGACAGATATTTATTTCTTACGCATAAAAGAAATGTTAACCAGAGAACCCTCACCAGTGTGTATTTGACAGAAACAAACTTAAACAAAGGAGACACCTAGGTGGTTCAGTGGATAGAGTTTTGGGCCTGGAATATGGAAGAGTTCAAATCTGGCCCCAGACAAGTACTTCCTAGCCCTGTGACTCTGGGCAAGTCACTTCACCTGTGTTTGCCTTAATTCACCGGAGAAGAAAACAGCAAACTACCCCAACTTCTTTGTCAAGAAAAGCCCATGGACAACAGGGTTGAACAAGAGTTCAATGGATAAACGAAGAGTTGAATGGATAACCCCAAAACTTCAGCAAGTAGCACTAATAACTCTAACACTTTAACTTTTAAACTAAAGGTATTTTGTGGGATTGCTAAGTAGGCATTTTATATTTCATCATGACTCTGCCCTGTTTCCCTCATAGTCTTTATCTTCTGCCACGCCAGGCCAGGGCTTGGGTTCGCCCTCTTGGTGGTGGTTTTCTGCTCCAGGGATTCCTCCCCTTGCTACCAATCTGTTCTGATCAAAGGACCCAGGACCACTGAACTCATTCTCACAAGGTGGACCCAGGCATGTCTATTTCATAATTGATATTTGTAACACTAGGAATGGAATGAGTGGTTTGTGGTCTATTTCAGTTGCTCCAAAATGTAAGGAGATAAATGAGTTGCTATGGTGGGATATAGTCCACACTACAATATATAGTTCTTGGGCACGTCACACTTCTCACCTAGATGTGTTAGGCACACTCTTTCTCTGGGTTGGGTTTAGTTCTCTACTCTGCTCTCACACCAGCAGATCTCAGTTCCCAGAGACAAATTACTACCATGTGGTTATATTAAAACTCTCTCCGGATCCTAGGAGCAACCTTTTAAGGGAAAATATATTTTCTCTATTCACTACTCTTGTTCTTAAACCCCTTTCCATTGTTTTTTCTATCTATATAACCAACCACTGGGGAAGTTAGGTCATGCAGTAGATAGCCCTGAGCCTGAAATCAGGACAATTTTTCTTCATGAGTTCAAATCCAGCCTCAGACATTTACTAGTTGTGTGACCCTGGGCAAGTAACTTGACCTTGCTTGCCTCAGTTTCCTCATCTGTAAAATAAGCTGGAAAAGGAAATGGCAAACCACTACAGTATCTTTTGCCAAGAACTGGACATGACTAAACAACAACGAACCACTCACAATAGTGACACTTGGCTCAAACACAATCATTTACTTGACAAGGCAAAAGAAGTAATATTAGATACTCTTCTATTAAATAAATACATAAATATATCACTAAACATATATAATAAACCTGAAACATGGTATCCACCAATGCACTTAATAGTTTAAGTAAAGAATTGGCATACACTTATGGAAGCCTGTCATGGTTACATGAGGGAGGAAAACTTAAGTGCTTAAGGCACTCACAACTCTAGATTACAAGCTTCAATGTTCCTTTTCTATTTAGCAACACAAAATTACTTCTCTGCCCGCTCCCAGACTATTGATCTTTGCCTCTCTTCAGCTAAAGAAATTCTCTTTTCCACTTGAACACAACCTTTATAAATTCTTTCAATTAACCATCATCCTTTAAACTTTTAGAAAGCGTTAGCTTTTATTGTGAATAGCAGTTCTATTTCATCTAGGGAACTGCAAAGCTCATCAGACTATTTCAGGGGTGATGCAGACCAGCCCAGGCAGTTATTCATTCACCTGGATGCTGTGCTCTCCAATCGAATGGAGCTCACCTCAACACAGGGTCTATCCCAAGGTTATCAAAGCAGATGCAAAATCCTCTGCATTTCCTTCTCAAGCCAGAGCTGTCAGCCGAGAGAAACAAGCCCTAAGGCAAAGATTTACCTTTCTCCTATACCTGTTAGTAGGACTGTAGGCCAATAATATCAATTCTGTCTGACCAATCCTTAATCACTGAGCCAAAAAGCCTTCTCGTGTTTTTTTCTGCTCCAGCTTTGACTGAGCAGCTTTTCAAACATTACTCTTTTAATCTGCTCTCAATTACAGGGGGTGGGGAGAGATCCTCTCTCTTAGTCATTGCTGGCAAGATTATTGCCAGAGTCTTCCTTAATAGGCTTAATCCTTTACCTGGAAGATGGTTATCCATCCAAGAGCCAGTGTGGCTTCAGAAATGGCAGAAGAATGGTCAATACGGTGTTTGCTGCCTGACAACTCCAGGAGAAATGTCCCAAGCAGAATAGATGTCAGTATACAACATTTACTGATCTGACCAAGGCCTTTGATTCTGTCAGCTGTGAGGGGTATATAATGGTAATTTAAATGGGAAGATCTTTCCCATTTATTAATAGACCCATGTGACCCACTTAAGTCACATGGAAGCCTGAATCGCATGAGTCTAAGTCACATGGAATGGGAAGGGGTGGGGCAGGAAGAGGCAGAGCTAGAGCAGAGCTGAGAGGAAATTTGGTCAAAGCAGTCAGAACTGAGGGAGTGAGAGGAGGCAAACAGCTAGGCTCATGAGTGTTTGTTTGTAGGAAGGCCTTAGCAGGGGGAAGACTTGGGATGGTGTTGTCCTCTGCATTGTTATTGTGTATAAATTTTTATTACTATGATGGATTTAGCTTTCTGGTGTTGGGATGTGGCTTCTTGGATGTCTGAATAAATGTTTTGATTCTGTCTTCCATGTGGAGACTCTGTTGTATTTCGCAATTCAGAATTGTACCAGAGTATTCATGGCCCCTATACACACTGTGAATATCACATTGGCACTACAAGCTTGTGGGAAATTATGGTGAAATTTGCCCAGAGAAGTTTATCAGTATTGTATGTTAGACAGCATGCATGCACAGGCTCTGATGATAGACTATGCTCTTGTGCTTTCCCAGTCACAAATGGAGTGAAACAGCATTGTATGCTTGCTCTCATTCTTTTTACCATGATGTTTTCAGTAATTTTTTCAGATGTCTTCAAGGAGGATGGAAATGGCATCAAGGTTAGCTACATATTGATGGTAAATCATTCAACCTGAAAAGGTTACAAACCAAGACTGAAGTTGGAAGGAGAGTTGGTACATGAGTTTTTGTTCACAGATAATTGCGCACTTAGTTCAGCCTGTTAGGCTGAGATACAACAAAGTATAGCTCTATTGTCAGCTGCTTGTTCTAATTTTGGCCTAACTCTCCATTAACCAGTACCACACCATCCATATATGGAACTACTGGAATTGTCTGAGACATGGGAGACCCTGGCACACCAGTATGGTGTGCTTGTTTTAAAGAAAGAGTTGTGCTCTATAAGCAAAACAGCTCAAAAGAAATGTGAGATGTGCAAATTTAGAGATATCTCTATTACAAATGTTGATATGAACTATTTGTGCCTACCCTACAGTAGAGCCTGGGTAGAGCCTTATGAGCTCTTATCGGTCTAATCAGCTACAGTCTGACACACATCAGCATAGTGATGTCACTTTGACACTCCTGGAGAATGAAGGTCAACCAACCAACCTGCTCTCATATGTTTACTCCTCTTCCCCTATGACTGCTATGTTCTCCTACCCCTTTTTCACTTTAGTTCTATGGAGATATGGGATCCAAATCTAATTTCTTTACTCTGTTTATATTTTCCTGGACCTTGTTGTAAGAATTTTAAGAAAATTTTGCTCCTTCTCAGAGTTTCTATTGTCTTCCCCCTCCTTTTAATTTTTTGAAAGACCGGGGGGGGGGGGGCGGGGGGGGAGTGACATAAGGAAACTGCCTAGCTGGTAAGCCTTCACTCTGTTATCTTTCTGGAAATTTTCTTGTTATCATTTTTCCAGCTGCTCTCATGCAAATGGATAAGGGGATGGAGATTGTCTTTACTTTGTAATATATGCTCAGCTTGAAAATACATCTAAATCAACACAAAGGCTTTTTGATTATTATCGTCAGGGTTAGATTGTAGATTCTCAGTCCCCTAGAATTCCGTCAGTTTCAGTCTTGAAAATTTTTTATTTTTATAGAGGGTTTTCTAAAATATCAGTTATGGTTTCTTCTCTTTGATATTTTTGAAAGAAAATGATCTCCCCTTAAGTGTTTCTCATATACAGTTGTTATAAAATTAGCATCTCATTCATCTTTATCCTCAGTATCTTTGGATGTGAGGAATGATTGAAATATTAGATTCTGATATTTCTGTAGAGTATTTAAAGACCTCACCACCTGTTCAAAGTTTTGGTGAACTTAGCACAGTGTGGAGAAGTTATAATGAATGATACTGGTTAGTGGATTGACTGGTCATGGACCCAGAGAAGATCAACATTTGAGAGTGTAGACTTAAAAGTAGAAGAATCTAAATGATCTCCTTTGCCCTGTGCCCTCTCAATAGAGCAGCACATCTGCTGAAACAAAGAGAAAGCATCAAGTACCTGTTATTACAATCTCTTTGCCACTAATCCTAAAAACCAATCCCCTCCCCTCAATCCTACTAGGTGTCCAGACTGTTTTCAAACTACTAGACTTAATTTCATAAATTCTTAGATTTAGAACTGGAAGGAAACTTAGAAATCATCTAATCTCATTTTGTAGCCAGAGGAAATGAGGTCCCCCAAAATCAAGTGACTCTCCCCACCCGGATCACATGAATGAGAACAATGAGCCAGAGAAAAGAGAAGTTCCCAAGGTGTCCCCCCACTCTGTGTCAGGAAGGAGCCTCTAACACTAGGATTACTATCCATGTACAAACATACAATCAGTTCATACTTTTCTCACCACTGTCACCAAGGCAAAGTCTCTGGTCAGCTTCCACAATAAGTCTCTCTCTTTTTTCCTTTCAAGTCTGCCCTTTAAAGTAATTTTCACCTGACTTCACATATACAAAAACTGAGGGGCCAGGAATAGGAGTTTCCTGTATTTTTTCTGTATTTTTCTATATTTTTTCTTTTTTTTACAGCTTGAGTTTTCTAAATCTCAATCCCACTATGGGGTGGCTCTGAGTCCTGGATTAACATCAGCATCATCACCAATGACTACCAACCATATAGCTCTTTCAGGTTTGCAAAATGCTTTGCAAATATTAACATATTTTATCCTCACAAAAATCCCGGTAAGTAAGTGCTATAGTTGGTAAGTATTTAAGGCTGAGTTTGAACTCAGGTTCAGCAATCTACCCATTGCATCAACTAGTTGCCTCTATTTGTTCAGTCATTTCAGTAGTGTCCAACTCTTTGTGATGCCATTTGGGATTTTCTTGGCAAAGATACTAGAATGATTTGCCTTTTCCTTCTCCAGCTCATTTTATAGATGAGGAAACTGAGGCAAACAGAGTGAAGTGACTTGCCCAAGTAAGTATTTGAGGCCACATTTGAACTCAGGAAGATGAGTCTTTCTGAGTCTAGACCAGACACTATGTACTGTACCACCAACTGCCTCCATATATTATCCAATTTGTACCTCTTGATATCCCTCATATACATATACATACACACATATGTATATATGAATATGTGTGTGGGTATATGTATATATGCATACACACACAGACACATATATATGTATACATCATAGACAAGAAAAAGGAAAGAGAGGGGTGAAACATGGAACTAAAACCAGTTCATTTGGATGATTTTAATTTGGTAGAGGAGAGTGACTTGGGGGTAGGGGAAGAGAAATGTTATGTCTACCAGTTAAATGATTAGGATAAATCCAATGAGTAGATTTGTACTCTCCATGCATTTTAATGAGCTATTAAGATGATATTATAAAGGAAACTCTTTACTGTACAACCATTAGTAATACAAGGTGTTATCTTAATCTTTGAGGTTAAATCAGGGAGACATCATCTTGCCGTAGAGACTCTCATGCTTTCCTTGTCTACTGTTCAAGATCATTATAGACAATGTCTAGACGCCACAAGAATTACATTTTAATTAAAATTCCTAACTGTATTTATAAAAACTGGCTGACAAGATACAGTTTTAAGTCTGCAGTGCGTCAATTACATTCTTAGGGAAGGCTCACTGATAGATAGGGAGCGGGAAGGGGAATATACCAAAAAAACTGTGACATAAAAACAAAAGATATCAATCAAACCTAATAAAGAGAACCTCCCTCCCAAAAAAGAATGAAAACAAAAAACCCCTTCTCATCATTCTGTCCTTCTGTCTATCCATTATAAGGGAGATAGAGAAGGATGAAAAACAATTTACAAAAACGTCCTACTCAGCAAGGACCTCATTCCCCCTCAAAATTGAAGAAAGTCCAAGGGAAGCCGAATCAGACCTCCTGTAGCTGCAACCTACCAAATTTACATGTACAATCTGCTTTGAGCAAGAGCTTCCTGCAAGAGAAATATCTGCACATGCTGAGAGACAAACCACTTGTATTAGTAAGAAACCAAATTAGGCTTCTGGCAAAACTCCACCAATCAGCCTTTGTTTTCTTCAAGCTAACTGTTCCCGGATGTTTGCTTGGAATGTTGGGTTTCTTTTTTTTTAAACACACATTATTCTGTCACTATTGAAACATTTTAAAGATTTCATAATGGAAAACTGATGCTGCTGTTTTTAAATGCTGGCTTCTAACTGCAGTCTTTCTCATCGTGACCTTTCTGTGAAATAAGTGACCTGAACTTTTACTGCACGCTGACTTTGAAATCCACTTGCATTATTCAGCTTGGACTCATTTGTCTTCCAGATGCCTAAGCCTGAATCCAGGGACTTTGCTAACAGAATCTTGACTATTCATGCACCAGGAGGAAAGGCATCTTAGTTATGACTTCTTCATTTTTATTTTCAGGCTAATTACAAATTTTACTTTCTCAGAACACTGAGCATTCATTATCATCCTTCAAGTGTCTTAAACAGTTTTTTCCTAAGAGTTTTCTCAAAAAGTTGGCTATTACTCATTTCAATGTTCTTTATAAAAGAATCATTCTGTAACCTTCCAGCAGAGATGCTGTAGAATCTGAGATCTAGAGGGTCATTTGTAAGAAAAAAATAATATGCAGAGATATTCTATCTTGCACTAATTGGCATATTGTTAAATCTACAACACTGCCTCTCCATACCCTTTTTCCGTCATGCAATTCTCCAATAGTCTGGCTCTGGAATCACTAGTTTATTTTCCATTTTAATAATATTTTATTTTTTCCAATTATATGTGCAAAACAATTTGCAGCATTCATTTTTTTTAATTGACCTCCAAATTCTCTCCCTCCCTTCCTTCCTCCCCTTCTTCTTCCCTGAGAAGGCAAGCATTTTTATCTTGGTTATATGTGTGCAGTCATGCAAAACGTATTTCCATATTAGTCATGTTGTGAAAGAAAACAGACCAAAAAGACCCATGAAAAAATAAAGTAGCGTGCTTCAGTCTGCATTCAGAATCCATCAGTTTTCTTTGGGGATGGATAGCATTTTTCATCATAAATCCTTCAGAATTGTCTTGGATCTTTGTATTGCTGAGAATACAGGAATACACAATTGGTCATTGCTACAATATTGCTATTACTGTGGACAATTTCTCCTGATTCTGCTCATTTCACTTTGTATCAGTTCATTTAGGTCTTTTCTGGAATATCTTGTTACTTTTTCTGGGCTCACTACAAAGTGTTCTGGGCAATCAATTATATAAATCATGGCTAATATAGTGCAGTACTGTAGGCAGACAATATATATCACAAATCCAAAAATGAAGCATTTAATGAAGATATAAAATAATGTAACAGAGAAATAATTGGATGGTTGAGTAAAGTTCAGCTCCATCCCTCCCAACTCCCAATAAAATCTTTAGCACTTTCTAAAATAATGGATGGGTACCAAAAATCTCCTGGAGAAAGCTGATTCAGAAGAGGGAAAACTATACTTCTTGTA
Source organism: Bettongia penicillata ogilbyi (assembly GCA_023548195.1). NCBI lineage: Eukaryota > Metazoa > Chordata > Mammalia > Diprotodontia > Potoroidae > Bettongia > Bettongia penicillata. The sequence continues at coordinate 1,204,523 of JAJHZJ010000121.1, read as the reverse complement.
TTTGGATGGATGAAGCTAGTCTTCCTCACCCTCTTTTAGCATGCTCTTATATTCAGCACAGGGATTACTATAACCTATGGGCTACTTGCTTCAACTTTGACTCTGGGATGCTCAGAATTAGCCTTCTGAGTTCTTATTCTCTGTAGCGTCTAAGGCCCAAATGTGCCAAGAAGAAAATATTTTATGACATCAGAGGACTCGAGCTCAGCCCTCCGTCCTTGGCAGTTCCTTAGAAATACATTCAAAAGGTTCTGTACGGTCTGTTTCCTACTTATATTTCCAGCCTTATTTCTAATTCACTGGACAACGAGCTGTTACTCAAACCCAACATTCTACCCCCCACATTCATACATTTCACACAAACCATCACATGTCTGGAAAGCTCTCCCTCCTCATCTCAGCCTTTCTTTAAGTCTTGGCTCAGCTACAATATCCTTCACAAAGGTTTCTATTCTCTCTTCAGTTGTTAGTGATGTCTTCCTCCTCAGATTACCTTGTATTATGCTTACCTGACTGTATACATTCTGTAGTTTAATATACATTCTGTATATTATATAATCATATAATATACACTGTATATTACATGTATGTTATGTATGTATACATGTATATTACATAATCATATAATATACACCTGTAATATAATACATTCTGTAATATAAACCACATTGAACCTAAGTTCCTTGAATATAGGGATCACATTTTTTCCCCCTCTTGTGTCTATACTGCTTACCACTGGGCCTTGCAAACCATAGGCACATAAATGATAGAATTAAATTGAAATGAGCAAAAAAATCCCTTTTGGGGAACATTGTTATTGTTTCACCTTAATGAGGTTGTTGCTCCTCTTCCAAACAAGAAGAAGAACAGTTGTATTAATGTATCCTAAGATCAAGCTTGCTCATTTTTTGTCTACCAGATCATACTATTGGGCTTTTAGGGTGGTAAACTTCCCAAGACTTTTCCTTTCTTTTTTTCCCCACAAGGCTTTTTCAAATGAATTTCTGTGTAACCATTCCCTGGGTTCAACTTGCATTTGGTTTTTAAATTCTCCTTGCTATTGTTATGAACTTAGCAAACATCAATAAATATGAACACTTCCCTAATCAAAGAAGAGAAGTGTATATGACACTGAATCTCTCAGACACAGAGCTTGTTTTGAAAAAAATTCAAAATGAACATAATACTTCCTACACTCTCCTGCTTGTCTATATTCCTTCCTTAATTTTCTTGCTCTTGATAATTTTTTAGTAATTGAATGATGTTCTTTTCTTCCTTCCTTCCTTCCTTCCTTCCTTCCTTCCTTCCTTCCTTCCTTCCTTCCCTTCCTTCCTTCCTTCCTTCCTTCCTTCCTTCCTTCCTTCCTTTCTTTCTTTCTTTCTTTCTTTCTTTCTTTCTTTCTTTCTTTCTTTCTTTCTTTCTTTCTTCCCTTTTTTAAAGCATTGCTATTACTAAGTCTACCATCAACAAAACAAAATATAAAAGCTCTGCCTTGTAACAGATAAATGTAGTTACACAAAATAAATTCCCAGACTGGCTGTGTCTGAAAACCTATGTTTCATTCTGCACCTCTAGTCTGTCACTTCTTAGCCAATAGGTGGGAATCAAGATCATTCTTCTGGAGTTGTGTTTAGTCATTGCATCAGTCAGAGTTCTTGAGTCTTTCAAAAGTGTTTTATTCTATAGTGTCCTCATCGTTATATAAATAGCTCTCCTTGACCTACTTATTTCATTCAGTTTCTGTTCGCCCAAGTCCTTCTTGGGGTCTCTGGGTTCACCTTTTTTGACATTTCTTACAGTGTAATAAATTCCATTCCATATATTCTTTATATACCATATATCAAAATTTTGTTTTCAGTTCTTTGCTACAAAAAAGAGCTTGTTCTATTTTTGTACATATGGATTCTTTCTTTGATCTTGTTGGGGATATAGACTTTGTAGTGCTGTTGTCATTCATCTTTAATTCTCAGAAAGGACCAGTGGCATCATGAGGGCGATTACTTCAGAGTGAAGTGGATCTAAGTGAGGCAGAGCTGAGAAACGTCTTCAACCGTATGTGAATCCAGCGTCAAGGCAAAAGTCAAGATGACTGGCAATGGCCCAGGATGAAGTGGGTGACCTTAGCCTTCGGTCAAAGGGTATGTATATACCAAGTTTAGTGACTTTAAGGGATTAGTCCCAAATTGCTTTCCAGAATGACAGGGTTCACTCCCAGCTTTACCAACAATACATCAGTGTGCTTGCTGATCCTCTTATACCTTTCCCAAAATTGTCATCTTTCTCCTTTGTCATGTTTAAAATTCTGATGTGTAGAAACTTATAGTTGTTTTAATTTTTAATTTGTTTTATTTTAAGTGATTTGGATAATTTTTTCATATGGTCACTAAAAGCTTATTGGGTTTTTTTGAGAACTTCCTGCTCATATTCTTTGACCATCTATTGGGGATGGACACATTCTTTTTCTATATCAATTCCTTTTATATCTTGGCTATCAAATCTTTATTAGGGAAATTTGTTGCAAAGATTCACCACACCCTCCCTCCCCCCAAGTTAACTGTTTCTACTCTAATTTTCTGTGGATTTTTTTTGAACAAATCTTTTCAATTTTATAGAATCAAAAATTTCCATTTTAATTGCTGGGACCCACACATTCTCTTGTTTGGGTAGAGACTTTTCTCCTATCTTCAGTTGTGAAAGATATCTTCCTCCTTGCTCCTTCAGTTTATGATGTTACCTTTTATATTTTATTTATATTATATATCCATATGGAGTTTATTATGGTATGTGGAATAGGAAGAGACTTGAGGTAGAAAGACCAACTGTTAAGCTACGGCAGTAGTCCACGTATATAGTAATGAAGATTCCAGTAGTGTAGCAGAGTGTCAGACAGAAGGGGACATGTAGATGACACTAATAAAGTCATTGATAAAATATTAAATCACTGTTAAAACTTTTAAAACAGCTTAGAATTAAGTAAACACAGATTCCTGGAGTGTTCCACTAGAAATCTCTTTATGATTTTAATATGGAACCATTAATGACTGTTTTGGGTCCAACATTCAACCAGCTCTGAACTCACTTCATTTCTCTGAACTTTCCCCTATCCTCTATATGAGGGGTATGCTGGTAAATATTTAACAACCAGTCTTTGGCGGGGGGATGTATATGGGATACACTTTTAAGTTTCATCTTCATTATTAACACTTTCTTAAGTCTAGACAAAACAATAAATCAAACCCCAATTTGTAGTATTGATGATTGCTAAGGTATAAATGCCCACAATGAAAATTTAACAACAGGCTCAAACCATTAGAACTGGCTCCAGCACACTCCTGCCCTGTGCCCAAACTGTTGCTTCTTAGTAAAGACCTCAGGGTGAATGATTTTATCTGTATAGAACAGAGGTTCCCAAATATATTTGGCCTATGGTCCCCTTTAAAAATATTATTCAGAACACTCCCTGGGAATCTAGCTCCTTTAATCCTTTAATGTTTTTTAAATTTGCATCATTAAAAAAATCTAAAATACGTTTTTAAAAAATGATACATCTTAAATTTAATAACTTATTATAAATTTATGGGTTTTCCTGCATCAAAATCTTGATGATACAGTATTATGTCATGTAATCATATATTATCATATTGCAAAGAAGCCATTACATGCACATATTCCTGCAAATGCATGCCGAACTTTACAACAATGTGCAAAACACTCACTTGCCAACACTTGCTTGTTAAGACCTGTTGGTAGACTTGATCACTGATTGGTTACAACTTTGCATTTTGTGTGTTTTTGGGGAAATAATGTAATGATTATGACTTTAACTCTGTTACATATAACAGATAAAACGTGTATGAATGTTTTTTTCCAAATTTTCTTCTCTTCTTATGCTTCCATTGCCCCCTTATTTTTATTCAATGCCTCCCAGCTGTACCTGAGGTTACTACTGCCCCCCCAATCATTTCAGCCCCACCAGGGGACAGTATCACCCACTTTGGGAATGTATGTATCCCTCTTAAATCTTTTTGTATCCCCAGAGTCAATACTTTTCTTTGCACATACTAATGGTATACATTACATGGTCAATGAAGATAAAGATGATGCTATAGCACTCTTACACAATAACAGGTAGCAGGCAACTTCATTTCTATTATATAAAGGGAAAATAGAATAATAGTGCTGTATTGCATATATTAATTTCATAAATACATTATATTGAAGAGAATGAACTCTTTTCAAGGATGAGCAAATTTAAATGAGCAAACTTTAAATTGCTCACTTATATATAATTGATATGCTAGTTTATAAATATTTAGAGGTCTATTTATTAAAACAAGTCTCCTTATGACCTCTTCTGTGTAAATTTTTATTAGTTTACTTATAGTAGTAGAACCTTGAGAGAAAAAAATCTATATTTTAAAGAAGGTTTTTTAATTCAAACTTTTCATTAATTCAGACTGGTTTTCTCATATTAGTCTCAAATTAGTGAAGATTTATTATATCTTTTTAGAAAAGAACTACAGTAATTACATAGTAATAGCTCATGTTTATCTGTTGTTTTACAGTTTACAAAACATTTCTACAGTCATTATTTCCATAGAAAAGACCCAAATACTAAATTCATTTATTCTGAAGTAATTGTACTATAAAGGAAAAAAAGGGAGGAGACAGGCAATGTACTACCTATTAATCTTTTGTTTTGGGGCATGTCTATGATCCCTAGTATTTTTCAACAGCAAAATAAGGGAATTGGATTAGGTGATTTTTGCATCTTTTATAACTACACATATTTCATGTGCCAAATCAGTTGGACTAACAAAAAAAATCATTTCACCTTATGTATATATGTATATATATTTTTGCATGTTATCAACTTACATACTTTTAAAAAGCTTATCACCTACCTATATGTTTGGCTTTTTAGAAACTACAGTTTAGTAATATAGATGCTATTTCTTATAGACCGAATCAATGAGACATAACCACTCATTGCCTTGTCACTTACTTTTTGACTGTACAAAGGAATTCATTTATCATTTCTATCTAGGGTTCTACCTACCTTTTATTTTATTTTTCCTAGTAGACCCCGAAACCTCTGATTGTTTGGTAAGAACAATGGAAGAGATGTCTACTGTGCTTAATACTATGCTCTGAAAGTAAATGAAACCAACATTAACACTGACACCTTAGAGATAATATGCTCCAGGTTTCAATAGTTGACAGGCTTCAAGTTTTCCCAGGACCTACATAATTGCCTTTTTTTGTTATTTCGTTGATAAAATTCTGCAAAAAGGAAAGAAATAATATAATTAAATTCATGTTTCATACATATTTAATGGGGATCATGTGTGTACCATTCCCTATATTAGATAACACCGTTTAATGTGGATAAAGGATATGGAAAAAGAGCTCTTTCCACGATTGATTCCCATGAAGATTGTATTTTGGTTTGTGGCAAAAACTTTTGCTTTATGGTTTTTTGTTATTTGCATCATGAATTGGAACACGTTACTTTGTATCACTCTGCCTTCAACAAACTTCAACCAAATTTCCCTTCTTCATTGTTCATCGTCTCACAGCTGCTGTTGTTGACTATGACATCAGGGAGGAGATGCCGTGACAAGTAAGTGAATTGGATTTAAGTGAGGCAGGGCTGTGCAAAGTCACCAGCCTCACTTTCTCCTCCAGAGCCATCTGAGTCCAGTGGCCAGATCCACATCAGGACAACTAGAGGTGGAAGATGCAGTGGAAGACATTGGTATTTTAAAACTAGTATCTTTAGCAAGTCACAGTTTGACTGAGGCAAAGCCAATTCAGTGAGTAAGGCTCATTTTAACTAAATGCATGTGTTTGTGTATGTAACTATGTATGTAGTGTGTTTATATATAATTATTACATGGATAATAAATACATACATGCATGTGCATATGCATACATATACATATATGTATCATGAGTATAGTGATTTTTTTTTTCCTCCTGGTAATTTGCTAAGTAACTTTGTGATCAGTTTGCTCATCTTCTGCCTAGGAAAGTTGGGATAGCAAGAAGTAAATCAATGCTGATTGTTTGGTCTCATTCTCGGACCTTGGTGATCTTATCTTGCCAGATACTATTAATGTTATTGACTTATACTTTCAAATAATACAAAAACTACTAATAATACTACATATAATATATCTTATAACATAATGGTATTAACAAATAACACAAAAAAACTCCTTGAAAATAATCTCTCTACCACTAAAGCACTATTTGTGGAGTTGTGAACTAATCAAATCATTCTAGAACTATGCCCAAAGGGCTATAAAACTGTGCATAACATCTCACTCTGTAATACCAATACTAGGTCTGTACCCCAAAGAGATTTTTAAAAGAAGGAAAAGGACCTATATGTATAAAAATATTTAGAGCAGTTCTTTTTGTGTTGACAGATAATTGGAATTTGAAAGGATGTCCATCAATTGGAGAATGGCTGAACAAGTTGAATGTGACAGAATACTATTGTACTATAAGAAATGATGAGTAGGATACTTTCAGAAAAACCTGGAAAATGATGAGTAGAATACTTTCAGAAAAACTTGGGAAGACTTACATGACTGATGCAAAGCTAAATGAGAAGAACTGGAGAACATTGTACACAGTAACAGCAATATTGTACGGTCATCTTAATGAATAACTTAGCTATCTCAGCAATATAATGATCCAAGATAATTCTGAAGGGCTTATGATGAAAAATGTTATCCACCTCCAGAGAAAGTATTGGTCTAAATGCAGATTGAAATATACTTTTAAAAAACTTTTAAAATTATTCTTAGGGGTTTTTTGTCTGCATTTTCCTTTTGCAATGTGGTTAATATAGAAATGTTTTACATGATCTATATCAATTTGCTTGCTTTTTCAAGGAGGGGGAAAGGGGAGAGAGGGAAGTAGAGAATATGGAATTCAAAATTTTTAAAAAGAATGTGAAAAATTTTTGCTAACATAATTTAGAAAAAATAAAATAAAAATTAAATATTTAAGAAATAATCTCCCTAAAGCAAAGGTCTGCTCATGATATCCCCTAACTCAGAAATCTTTAATAAACTACAATTCTTTATCCTATCATTTAAAGCTGTCTGTGATCTTATTCTAACCTGCATCTTTCAGCTTTCTATCATTATACACTCTGTGTTACAGGCAAACCAAATTTCCAAATCTAACACATCTGCTCTCTCAGCATTTGCAGAGATTATTTCTTATACTGGGAATACATGCTTCCTCATTGCCACCCTGATGACACTTCCTGTGAAACTTTCTATGGTACCTCAGTGGAAGGTGTTCTCCGCCTCATCCAATTTTCCTGGCACTCAATTTCTAGACTTCTCCTTTGTCCCCATTATACCCCTTTCCCTCTACTGTATTACATTTATTTGTTTGTATATCATAATTTCCCAGTAGCCTAAAATCTCCTTGGAGGTGGAGATTGTGTCATTTTTCATCTTTATAGCCACAGTGTCCATAACTATAGGTTTATATTTAGGTACTTAATAATGGCTAAAAAAAAATGAATAAAGCTGGATGTGTGGCAGACTCAATTTTTTAATATTAATTTATTTATTTTTAGTCTTCAACATTCACTTCCATAAGTTTTTGAGTTTTAAATTTTCTCCACCGCCCTCCCCTTCCTTCTCCCCAAGACAGTGTGCAATCTGATACAGGCTCTACATGTACATTCTTATTAAATGTGCTTTCACATTACTCATGTTGTAAAGAAGAATTAGAACCAATGGGATGAACCATAAGAAAAAAGAAACAAAAAAAGAGAAAGAGAGAGCAAATAGAAAACTTAGATCTGCATTCAGACTCCAAAGTTCTTTCTCTGGATGTAGATGGCATTTTCCATCATGAGTCTTTTGGAATTGTCTTAGATCATTCTATTACTGAGAAGAGCTAAGTCTGTCAAAGTTAGTCACTGCACAATGTGGCTGTTACCGTGTACAATGTTCTCTTGGTTCTGGCAGACTCAATTCTTGCAGTTGTAAAAATAGGAGAGCATCACCCCGGTGAGTTTGGCTTAGAGTTTAGGGTCATTGGCTCTGTCACTCTTTGTAAAATTGCTTTACTTTGTCCCACATTGTAAGAGAAAACATTTGGAAAATATGGCATGTGCCAAAGCAGATGGATTCTTTCAACTCCCTTTTGTATTCACAACTAACCAAGCAATCATAAAATAATCAAGTTATTTCCTCATCTTTTCCATCTGGCCCTAATCGAACTCCACCCAATGACAGATGCAGGAATTTCTAAAACAGTCTTAAGAATGATCAAAATCTAAAAGTTGTAATATTCAAAGTCTGTTCTAAGCCTATTCAAATCCATAAAATCATCGAATCAGGATTGAAAAGAACCTCAGAGATCCTCTAGTCCAGTTCTCCCTCCCAGGGAATTATGACTTTGTTTTGGATTTAGGTGATAGTTGCATTTCTATGCCCAAGCCCCTCTCCCTGACTCCAGTTTTCAAGAAAGAAGAGAAAAGAAAGGAGATTACTTAGGTTATTGATTCCCACCCATAATTTAAAGGATCTATGGAACTGTATCAAATGATTTTCTGGAAGAGGGTAAAAGCACATCTGGCAGGGGCATTATCTAGGTCATGTACAGGCCAGGAGGAAGCCCCAGTAGTCATTGACCTTTCCTTCTAACCTATCTGTCTTGCTTTTCTGCTTCTTCCTTGTGTATGAATGAGGAGGGGAGCCCAACACTAAGTTGGGGTAGATTTTGATGTCATGCTTTACATCTTACTTGATCCTCACAAAATCTCAGTGAGGTAGGTATTATAGATATTATACTTTCTTACAACTTGGTTATAGCCACATTATAGTTAACACGATTAATGAGTTTCCAAGGTATGTTTCTTATAAATCCATGTCCAGTATTCTCTTAATTATGAGATGCTACTTTCCAGTGTATCAAAACCAGTATGTTGATGAAGATTCTACCATCCCTCCAGTCACTGAGATTCACAGTTTCAGAGCTATCTTTGACTTTTATTCTTTCCCATATTTAATTAAGTTTAAGTCGATTCTACTGCCATATCTTTCACATCCATTTTTTTTCTCTCTCTACTCAGAGAGCCATCATTCTAGTTCAGGTCCATTATCACCTCTAATAATAGTCAATAGTCTCTCAATTGATCTCCCTGTCCAGTCTTTTCCTTCTTCTGTCTATTCTCCATACAGCTGCCAAATTGATATTCCAATAGGATAAGTGTGAGATATAAAATCTAAAATCATCAGTCTTGGGGGAAACAGAAGTTGTTTAGATAAGATAAAAGTTGTCAGCCAATCAGCGGCAAACCAAGAAGGCTTAGAAGTCATAAACTTGGGGGTCCTAAGCAAACTGGACCAAGCCATTTTGGAGTCATGAAGGTTGGCCATTCTCTTACTACAGCGCATGCTTAATTAACCTCAGGTATATAATGGAAAACTCCCTGCATAAAATTAGAGCCTCATTAGAGCATCATGCAGCACATGGGGAAGGAGGAAATGCATGGGAATGGGAATGGGAAACACATAAGGTGTATATGCGTAAGACTGTGACTTCAAAGGATTAGGACCAATCCTGATCCAGAAGGATTATTAACCCTATAAAGCTTGTTCTCCCTTTTGCATTGACACTCTCCCTTTACTACAGGGATGTGTCTGCTTCTTGAGAATCAAAGGGAAACACGCTTCAACTTTTCTAGTAAAGAAACTTTATTGAGTCTGGGCTCATTCTTTACAATAGGTCACTCCCTACTCAAAAATCATAAGTGGTTCTCTCAACTCAAATGTGAATATAAAATTCTCATACTGTCATGGAAAACCCTACTTGACCTGACTCCTTCCATCTTTCCAGGCTTATTTCCTAGTCACCCTATCTCTTGCAGTCAAATTGGCTTACTAATAATTCCCCATAAATTCTATCTCTTGCTTCTTTTCCAAGTGACTCCACTTTTCATCAGCAGTTCTGCTTTTGACTCTACTAAACATGATGACCCAACCAGAAAGAGCTGATCACCTGAAGTCTCATCATCCAGTTCTTAGGCTAACTTTTTGACCATCAACACCTCCTGAACTCCTCAAAGGTCTCTCCCCTCAGATTGGAGAACTTGGGGGTGGAGCCTTCCTTGATTAGAGGGCTTTGAGCTTTCAAAGTTTCCAAGTAACTCTCCAAATCAGTAACTCTGCTTGGTTTGGAGACATAGATTTTTCCACCTTGTGCCCAGAGAACCTCCCACTCTCCCTTCCCTTTTCAGCTTGCTTTTTTGTGCTATCTTCCCCTTTTTCGGTATCCTCAGCACTTGGCTTAGTGCCTAGAACACAGTAGGTGCTTAATAAATATGTATTGAATTGAATTCTATGCTTTTGTGTAGGCTATACCCCAAGCCTGGAATGTCCTTATTCCACACCTCCACCTGTCCAGCTTCAAAGCAAACAGGTGCCACTTCTCACTGAGTTTTCTTGACTCAGCTACTTCAGTTATAAAATGAGAGAGTTGAATCTGAAGGCTTCTGTGAATAAATGCTACAAAACAGAGGCTCAACATGTGGAATGTGATGAAAACATGAACCAAAAATACACTGTTTTGTGGTGATTTCAAAGAGAAATAAGAATTACGAGAGCTGAATTTATAATCCACACTAAAAAAAATAATGAGAAGAAGAGAAAAACTTGTACCTGTGATGGCAAGTCTTACAAAAGAAACCAAAGAGAGAACAATGGGTTGGGGACACAAATACACCAAAGATCAGGATAATCTGAAAAAAATAAAAGCAAAAAAACAATAACATTAAAAGAAAATGGAAAAATTAGAGAAAAAAAGAAAAAGACAGGATGCATAGAGACAGTCTAAGGATCATAGGTTTCTCAGAACATTAGACAAAAAACCTGAATGCCACAATGCAAGAAATAATACAAAGGACTTCTCGGAACTTTTGAACACAGAAAATGACACACCAATGAAATTAATTCATGCATCACCTGGGTGTGGAGCAGGGAAAACCCAAGGCTGCAAGATTCCAGGACACAAGTGGTTAAATTCAACAATTTAATTCAGAAATAAGTTCTGCAAGTGATTCAGAGCAAGAGCTTCAGACACAAAGGTTTGTAAATTTGAGAAATGCAACACCATTTTGCACCCATCAGAAAATGCTGGAGGGAATGGAATAATGTGTTCCTAAAAGCATTGCAGTTAGGATGCAGCCTCTGCAAATCGGAGTTTAGCCATAAATGAAAAAAGATGGATGTTCAATAACAAAGAGGCATTTGAAACATTTTTAGAGTGAAAATCAGAGCCGAAAAGATTATTTGCAGTAGTAGTACCCCGTAGTGGTATTCAAGAAAGCCTGGACAACTACTTGTCAAGTATGTTAGGAACTCCTTGCAGCAGGCTTTGGAAATGTACCTGCCCAGAATTTACGACCAAGCAAGAAATAGAAAACATTATAAAATGCAAAATGGACAATTTTGACTACATTACATTGAAAAGTTTTTGCATAAACAAAACCAATGCAACCAAGATTAGGAGTGAAGCGGAAAACTGGGAAAGAATTTTTACAACTAGTGTCTGTGATAAAAGCCTCATTTCTAAAATATACAGAGAACTGAGTCAAATTTACAAGAATACAAGTCATTCCCCAATTGATAAATGGTCAAAGGATATGAGCAGGCAGTTTTCAGAGGAAGAAATTAAATCTATCTGCAATCATATGAAAAAATGCTCTAAATTACTGTTGATTAGAGAGATGCAAATCAAAGCAATTCTGAGGTACCACATCAGATTGACATGACCAAACAGGAAAATGGTAAATGTTGGAGAAGATGTGGGAGAGTTGGAACACTATGGAGTGATGAGCTAATCTAACCATTCTGGAGAGCAATTTGAAACTATTCCCAAAAGGCTATAAAAATGTGCATACCCTTTGACCCAGCTCCAAAAGAGATCATAAAAATGGGAGAAGGACCCACATGTACAAAAATACTTATAGCAGCTCTTTTTGTGATGGCAAAGAAGTGGAAATTGAGGGGATGTCCATCAATTGGGGAATGGCTAAACAAGTTGTGGTATATGAATGTAGTGCTGTAAGAAATGATGAACAGATGGACTTCAGAAAAACCTAGAAAGACTTGTATGAACGGATATTGAGTGAAATGAGCAAGAGAACATTATATAAAGTAACAGCCATTGTGTGCAGTGACTGACTTTAAGAGATGCAATGCAAGGTCCTAAAACAGTTCCCAAGGACTCATGACGGACGATGCCATCCACATCCAAAGAAAGAACTATGGAATCTGAAGGCAGAGCAAAATAGACTATTTTCTTTTTTTGTTTGTTTTTTTCTTTCTCATAGCTCCTCCCATTCATTCCAATTCCTCTATACAACATGACTAATGTGAAAATATATTTAATAGGAATGCATATGTAGAGCCTATATCAGATTACATGTCATCCTGGGCAGGGAAGAGGAGAAAAATTTAAATTTGTGGAAGTGAATGTGGAAAACTAAAAATAAATAACAATAAAAAAAGAAGAAATGTTCTTCCCTACTCAGATTCTTATGCTACATTTTTAATATAGCGTCCAGAGAAAAGGAGGTGATATTTCCTCTGTAATTGCAGGTTGTGTATCATAGTCAGATCCTAATCTAGGCATCACATTTTAAGAAGGATGTTGACATATTGCAGTAAGTTCAAATTTTAAGGGGACTTGAAACAGGTATTAGTTAAGTGGCTGGAGATGTTTAACCTTGAGAAGAGACAACTTAAGCAGGCCACAGTCACTGTCTTCAAAAATCTGAAGTGTTGTCATGTGGAAGAGGGATTTGATTTATTATGCTTCACCCCAGAGGGAACTAACTAGTTGAAGGGAATGAAATGGACAGAGTTTTGACTACTGGCTACATGCCGAGTACTGTACTAGACCTCAGGGGAGACAGACAATAAGATGAATCTGGCCTTTATACTAGTTTAGTATAAGTAAAGACATGCATAAATAACTCTGAAACAAAATATGTCTATGAGATGTGCAAGCCAAACACTGTATAAAGTTTGTTGGCAGAAGTATTATTGACTAGGGAAAAAAAAAACCTAGGGCTTAAAGGAGAGGTATGAAAGGAATCTCAGAGATTCTCATCTAATCTTTCATTTTACAAATGAGGCAAATTAAGCCATAAGAGGTTAAATGATGAGCCCAAAGGCAACGCAAAGGTCACACAGCATGTTGGTGACTAGGACGGGACTAAGTGAAATCCAAGTTTCCTAACTTCTAATTCAGTGTTTAAGTTCACTATATCATACTGCCTCTTCATGTATAACTTTTTTTTGCTTAACTTAAGCCCTTTGCTTAATTTCATCTTGCACTGGACCAAGTGGAATTGAGCCCAGAACTAAGTCTGTCCTTCAGGTCATGGAATGCATTCCAGTTTTACAATGGTATTTTACATTCCCTTCCAAAAATCTTCTATAAGCTTTCCAGACTATCTCAATAATGTCAGATACTAACATATATATAGAAAGTTTTATTCCCAGTCAATAGTTTATTAAGTCACAAATGTAGTTACCTCTTTGTTTTTTGTATTAACTGAAAGGGAGTCTTTAAATTCAGTAAGACTCAGAATGAGTGTTAGTGCTTTGCCAACATTAAATTTTTCAAATTAGCAAAGTATAGACATAAGGAAGTTACTTTGCCTCCTCAACAGAAGAGAGGACTCTAATTAGAGGAGTTTTTGCTATTTCCTCAATCCATTATCCTTTAGAAACTGGAAGATTAGTTTTGGAAATTGAAAAACCTGAAAGAATCAATTTAGTTCTAAATGTTTGCAAATTAAAATCACACAAAAGTGTTAAATCTTGCATTGTTCTGTGATGCTTCTCTACTGCCCTCTGAAGGTTGTAATTTTTTTTTTAATATAACAAACAGGGGGAAAAAGAAATCCCCTCCCACCCATAGCTTTATTCTGATGTGTCATTATATAGCTTAGAGACTTTGGGTTCTAAAAGGCTATCCCAATGGAGTGCAAGCTTTGGTAGAACCAAGCTTAGAACCTGGGCAGATGAAAACTTCATGTTTGTCTCCTGAGGACCAACCTAGCTAGATGCTTATTACCAGATCAGAGTGATAGATTTTTTTTTGAGCACCTGAATACCTGAAGTCTACTAAGATGTAAAGGGTTGACAATTCTGCCAGATCTCTATGTCACTGAAGTATATTCTTGAAACTGCTACATCAAACATTGTACTGGCACACTGCTTGGCTGCAATAAGCATCTCTCAGATCACCAAATTCCTCTTGGTTGACTGTATCTCACACTTCAAATTTATTAGGACTTCCTTTTGCTGGTATAGAACACAAGTAATGGACTCTAACAAGCAAGGTGGCTACACAGTTCTCAGATTCACCAGTCAAATGGTGCTTTACAAATGTATTTTTTATAGCACTTTCATCACCAAATTTGACACATCTGAATTGAACTTAAGGTTTTCCTTAGGGGCCAACATGATGGTGCTTCCAGAAGTGTCTCTGAGTGAACCATGGGAAGATGGGAGAAACAAAATAATAATAATGTTTTTTGTTAAGATCTTTATTGATCTAACAGCAACTATTGGTGAGACTTTTTTTTTTAATATTTTCAAATACTGCTGGCTTTGAAGAACAATTAAAATAAAAACCAAAAGAAAAAAAAAACTCCACAGAATCCATGGAATTTATATTGAAGTACCTAATGGCCTTGGCTGGCAGTCTTTTATTTCCATCTAGAATGATAATGAAAAGGAAGGGAGTGGGAAAGATAAGTGGGTAAGGAGATAGCTAAGGACAGGGGAAGGAGTCTCAGCACAAATTCTGGCCAGCTTTTTGATTCAGAATGGCACTGAAAAGAAGGGCAAGAGGGCAAGGGGGTCAGCTGGACTGAGGAAGGGGAATGGACATTTTATTTATAAAAGATTATTGAAAAGATGCTTAACATGGACATCAACATGCAAGTGTCCTTTGGGTTCTCCAAGACATCCTACCTTACCCCTCTCAGAAGAGGGTGATTTCACCAAGGTAGAAATAGATGGATTCCATCTTGAGGTGAAAGAAAGGTACTGGACCACCAATATCCAGTGATACTAACACAGACACAGGAAAGTTAGTAAGTGGGATGCATCATTCATCCTGTTCCTCTAATCAGATCTCTATTCCATACAGGATGGAGTTAGTCCCATAGTTTCAGGTAAATTGCCCTTGGCACAGGTTTTGAAGTTCAGGACCAAAGGGACATGGGGGACTAGGATGGGCATGCCACAGTTGCTTGATTCATGGAGTCTTCCAAGTCTTGTAAGCCTAGGATGTTAAGTAATTTCAATTTCAAGAACCAATGCTCTCCAGTACTGAAGAGGAGATTTCCTTTTCAAGAATCCCATTTGGTCAGATGATTGGTTGGTTGATTGTTGTCCTTTGTTCTTGAAGAGAACCAAAATGACATCACCATGATAAGCTCAAGTTTCAGTGTGTCTGACTGTGACTAATCAGACCAATATGAGCTCAGAATGCTCTACCACAGACTGGGCACAGATAGTCTGTGTGAACATTTGGGGTGGACACTCCAAATTTGCATATCCTATGTTTACTTTGTGCTGTCTCAATTCTGCTTTGCTCATAGAGCACAGCATCCTTTCTGATGTGGGCATGCCATGCCAGTGTCTCCCATGACATACAATCAAATCCAAAGTTCTTGAGAGGGACCTTGAGAGTGTCCTTATATAGCTTCTTCTGGTCACCATATGATTTCCTGCCCCATGTGAGTTTTCCATAAAATAGCTTGGCAGTTCAGCTTGAGCAAGGACTTCAGTGTCTGGTACTTTCTCCTGCCAAGTGAATCTCAGAATCTTCCTAAGACAGTACAAATGGAAGCAATTCAGTTTTGTGGCATGGAGCTGATAGACTGTCCATGTTTCACAAGCATACAATGAGGTCAGCACAATGGCTCTGCAGACCTTCAGTTTGATAGTCTAATACCTCTTCTCCCCCAAACTTTTCTTCAGAGATTTCCAAATACTGAGTTAGCTTTGGCAATGCGTGCATCAACCTCATTGTCAATGTGTACATCCCTGGAAAGTATATTACCAAGGTAAGTGAACTTATCCACAGCATTCAAAACTTCTCCATTTGTTCTAACCGATGGTTCCACGTATACATGGTGTGGTGGTGGCTGATGGATACCTGTGTTTTCTTGTTAATTATTAGGCCAAAATGAGCACAAGCAGCAGAGAATTGATCCATACTTTGTTTCATCTCAGTTTCAGAGGCTGCACTGAGTGCACAATCATCTGCAAACAGAAAATCATGCACCAATACTCCCTCCACTTTGGTCTTGACTTACAGCCTTTTCAAACTGAAGAACTTTACATCAGTATGGTAGTTGACCTTGATGCTGTGTTTGTCCTCATTGAAAGCATTTGACAACATGACTGAAAACATTGTGCTAAAAAGCATGGGAGCAAGCACACAGCCCTGTTTCACTCCATTGGTGATTGGGAAGGCACGAGAGCTTTGTCCACTATCCAGAATCTGGGCAAACATGCCATCATGAAACTGACATACAATACTGATGAACTTCTCCGGGGAATCAAATTTTGACATAATTTTCCATAAGCCATCATGACCAACAGCATCAAAGACCTTGGTCAGATCCACAAACGTTGCATACAGACCTCAGTTCTGCTCCTGGCATTGTTGGGCAGCAAACACCGTATCGACTGTTGCCCTTTCTGAAGCCATGCTAGCTCTCAGATATGATTT
Organism: Bettongia penicillata ogilbyi; assembly: GCA_023548195.1. Lineage (NCBI taxonomy): Eukaryota > Metazoa > Chordata > Mammalia > Diprotodontia > Potoroidae > Bettongia > Bettongia penicillata. Next base: position 1,187,720 of record JAJHZJ010000121.1, on the reverse strand, counting down.
TTGCGGGCGTCCTCCTTAATAGGTCAGATGATTATCAAGCTTCCAAGCATCTTTCCACCTGCTCCAACCATTAGGCAGGTAGTAGAGTAGGAGTTTAAACAGGTTAGGGAACTTATTTCATCTCAGTCACATTCCCCAAAGTCTGAGGCTTTGCGGACATAAAATGCAATCTACCAGGTTGGCAGAGTTTAAGGAAAGGGAAAGTGTAGTAAGATTAACATGAGAACCAAAAGGTTTTTGAGTTTTCCTGTTTTTAACAAAAGGGATCAATTTCCAGGACACAATGCTCTTTTTAATTATGCCAAATTTGAAAGTCTTTTCTCAGTCCTCATCCTTTTTTACCTGTTATACTGAACGTTGTTGACCAACCTCTCTTGAACACTTTTGCTCTGGGTTTGTCAGTATCCTTTCCTGGTTTTCCTCTCAATGAATCACTTCTTAGTTTCCTTTTTTTTGGTTCATCATTCATATGATGCCTCTTAGCTGTGGGTACTTCTCAAGGCTCTGTTTTAGGGTATCTTTTCCTCATCTTTTCTTTCTCTTCTGCTACTCCTATAGTTTCATTATCTCTCTTTTGATGACTCATAGATCCATATGTCCAAGTTCTAGGCTCATTGGTCCCAGGTCTGTATGTATTGGACATTTCAAACCAAATGTCCCAAAGCCACATCAAGCTCCACATCAAACACAACTCATTCATCCTCTTACCCCCAAACCAACCCTCTTCAAAGCTTTCTTGTTTCTGTAGAGGTACCATCATTTTCCTACTCTCCCATCTGTGTCATCCAAGGACACCTTGTTATCCCTTTCTGAATTTTGTACCAGATCCCTTCTCTGTACTCACTCACCAGCTTTGTTCAGGCTCTAAATCACTTTTTTTTTTTAAATTGCAATGGTCTCCTAAACTTTAAAAAATATTTTTCCCATTTCATTCTATATTCTCTACATCTTGCAACATGATTTTCCTTAAGCGCAGATATGGCAGAATGTCAATTCCCCTGCTCAATAAATTTCTATCTTTTCTTTGCCTCTAGAATAAAATATAAGCCTGTTTATTTTTTAGCTCCATAAACAACTTGGCCCCAGCCTATCTGCCCAGTATCATTCCTCTTCTTCCTTCAGGAGATAGGACAGTTTTGGTGAAATCAAAACATGATGTCAAAATCCCAATGAGGTTGTTTTCTGGTAAAAATTCTCCCAAAATTCTCTTCCTTCAAAGCCCAGGTCAAGTCCTTCACCTATGAAGTTTTCCCTGCTCCTTCCAGGTAACAAAGCTTTAATGTGTCATAAGTTTCTGAAAGCATTTTGTTTTCATCATTTTAATTTGCCTTGTAACATACATATTTATATTGCTTGCAAACTTGAAGCCTCTGGCACAGTGGACCTTGGAAATGGGAAGGCATTTAATAAATGGTCATTAAATTGTTAAAGAAGTAAGGTCACAGTGACAAGAACTTACAGAAGATACAGATTCTAAATCGAACCACTGCTAGTTCTAAGTGTCAATCTGCTTTCTGAACTCTGGAACATTCTTCCAGGATTATTTCAACTTGCAGCTTTTCACTTTGCTTTTATTTGTCACACTTGAAGTAGGTTAAACATAAAAGAATCTTGAACTTTTGGGATTAGTGTGGGAGAAACCATTTAAAAATCTAAGAATTGAAGAGGCCTTTCAATTAGTTACTGGACTTGAGTACACTTTTAGTGTCAAACAGATCTGTAAGGCAATCAATCACTTTCCAAAAAGGATCTGAGGGGAGGAAAAGGATAAGGAAACCCTGACAAAGACAAATTGATGCAGTCTCATTTTCTGACCTTATTTCCTACTCTCCAGACTTCTAAAACCAGAAAATTTTGATGAAGAAAACCCTTCTTTTTTCTGCTTCACAATTTAGTTTATCTTTTAATGTGATATACTTACAAAAAGAACATTTCAGACATAAGCATCAGAAATAGTTTAGAACCAAGTCATCAGGAACTAGGTTATTCAAAGTCTGGCCACTAAATTTTACTCTTAGAAGTAGTCTATGGAACATCTGAAGCTTTATATCCTGAAATATTTTCAAGCTTGTTATGGACCTTATTCCACCCAAACCCCCTCCCATTGTTGTGTAATTAATTAATTAGATCTTGGACAAGTCACTTACATTTTCTGGGCCCAAGTTTACTGAGTTACAAAATGGTTGGACTCTGTGTCTTAGGATCATAGATCAAGAGTTGCAAAGTATCTTAGAAATTATCTAGTCCAGGGGTGGAGAATCTGTGGCCTCAGGGCTGCAGTTTGCTCACCCGAGTCCAACCCTCTAATTTTACAGGTGAGGAAAAGAACAAAGATGATTAAATGACTTGCATAAGCTATAACAAAGGTAGTTGGTGGAAGACTGGGGATTCGAACTCAGGCGCTATGATTCCAAATCCATCACTTCCACCACTATATCAGATATCACCTCTTTGGTAATGAATGGCAAACATGGCATGCTGTAACACTTCTGACTTTGAATCATTGATTAAAAATTTTTTCAAAAGCAAGAAAATTTGTGTTTGCCTCAACCTCCCTACAGATGCATTCTAGCATCAAGAAAATTTATTAAGCTTTTACTTCTGAGTTTGTGAAGTTACTTAGTTTCTCTGCATTCTGAGAAAATTTTCCCTCAGCTGCATCATTGTAAAAGCTCCTTGATTTTAAGAATTTTTAGGGGAGAAGCCAAGATGGTGGAGTAAAGGATTCACATATGCAAGCCCCGAATCCACAACCCATAAATTTCCTGTAAAAAGAACACCCCACAAATTCTGAAGCAGTACAAGCCGTGCAGCAACGGAATGGAGATTTCCGTTCCAGAGAGCCGGAAAAACCACCACCAAAGGTCCATTGCACACAGGACAGTGGAGCCCAGCCCTGCCCTGAGAGGAGCAGATCCAAGCAGGCTTCAGGGACGGAATCTCCGGTGGCTGCGAAGGTCCCTCCACCCACAGGCACTACAGGTCAGTGAGAGAGACTTCTGGGCTGGCCGAGAGGGGAGCAGGGTGTCTCCGTAACTCAGGCCCTCTCGAGAGGCAGCGGTGGCCAGGGGCTCCCACAGCAGACAGGACCTCAGATCCATTACTGAAGGTCTCCGCATAAACCCCCTGAAGGAACTGAGCCTGGGAGGTGGCCCTGCCCCGACCTGAGAACCTGAATTTAATCTTACCCTTAATAGCAGCCCCGCCCTCCGCTGAAAGCCCTGAGGCTGGGGAGCAGCATTTGAATTTCAGACCCCAAGCACTAGCTGGGCGGATCTAGGGGGGAGGGGTGGAGAGGAATCTCAGAAGTCAAGTAACTGGTTGGGAAAATGCCCAGAAAAAGGAAAAAAAATAAGACCATAGAAGGTTACTTTCTTGGTGAACAGATGATTCCTTCTTTCCTTTCTGATGAGGAAGAACAATGCTTACCATCAGGGAAAGACATAGAAGTCAAGGCCTCTGGATTCCGAACATCCGAAATAGGTATCCAATGGGCTCAGGCCATGGAAGAGCTCAAAAAGGATTTTGAAAATCAAGTTAGACAGGTGGAGGAAAAACTGGGAAGAGAAATGAGAAAGATGCAAGAAAAGCATGAAAAACTGGTCAATACCTTGCTAAAGGAGATCCAAAAAAATGCTGAAGAAAATAACACCTTGAAAAATAGGCTCACTCAATTGGCAAAAGAGGTTCAAAAAGCCAATGAGGAGAAGAATGCTTTCAAAAGCAAAATTAGCCAAATGGAAAAAGAGGTTCAAAAACTCACTGAAGAAAATAGTTCTCTCAAGATTAGAATGGAACAGATGGAGTCTAATGACTTTCTGAGAAACCAAGAAATCATAAAACAAAACCAAAAGAAAGAAAAAATGGAAGAGGATGTGAAATATCTCATTGGAAAAACAACTGACCTGGAAAATAGATCCAGGAGAGGCAATTTAAAAATTATGGGACTACCTGAAAGCCATGATCCAAAAAAGAGCCTAGACATCATCTTTCATGAAATTATCAAGGAAAACTGCCCTGAGATTCTAGAACCAGAGGGCAAAATAAGTATTGAAGGAATCCATCAATCATCGCCTGAAAGAGATCCAAAAAGAGAAACTCCTAGGAACATTGTAACCAAATTCCAGAGTTCCCAGGTGAAGGAGAAAATATTGCAAGCAGCTAGAAAGAAAACAATTCTAGTATTGTGGAAATACAATCAGGATAACACAAGATCTAGCAGCTTCTACATTAAGGGATCGAAGGGCATGGAATAGGATATTCCAGAAGTCAAAGAAACTAGGACTCAAACCAAGAATCACCTACCCAGCAAAACTGAATATAATACTTCGGGGGAAAATATGATCTTTCAATGAAATAGAGGACTTTCAAGCGTTCTTGATGAAAAGACCAGAGCTGAAAAGAAAATTTGACTTTCAAACACAAGAATGAGAAGAAGCATGAAAAAGCAAACAGCAAAGAGAAGTCATAAGGGACTTACCAAAGGTGAACGGTTTACATTCCTACATGGAAAGACAATATTTGCAACTGTTAAAACTTTTCAGTATCTGGGTAGTATCTACCCAGTATCTACACACACACATGCATGCATGCACACACTGAGACAGAGAGCACAGAGTGAATTGAATAGGATGGGATCATATCTTAAAAGAAATTAAGGTAAACGGTGAGAGAGAAATGTAGTGGGAGGAGAGAGGGTGAAATGGAATGGGGTAAATTATCTCTCATTCAAAAGGCAAGCAGGAGACTTTTTAGTGGAGGGAAAAAGAGGAGAGCTGAGGAAAAAAACATGAAGTTTACTCTCATTAGATTTGACTAAAGGAAGGAATAAAATGCACACTCATTTTGGTATGAAAACCTATCTTACAGTATAGGAAAGTGGGAAAGGAGATAAGCAAGGGGGGGGATGATGGAAGGGAGGGCAAAGGGAGGAGGGAGCAATTTGAAGTCAACACTTGGGGAGGGACAGGATCAAAAGACAGAATAGAAACAATGAGGGGCAGGATAGGATGGAGGGAAATATAGTTAGTCTTACACAATACGACTATTATAGAAGTCATTTGCAAAACTACACAGATATGGCCTGTATTGAATTGCCTGCCTTCCCAAAGGGAATGGGTGGGGAGAATTTGGAACTTAAGGTTTTAGGAACTGTCAAGTATTGTTCTTGCTACTAGGAAATAAAAAATACAGTTAATGGGAAATAGAAAGTCATCTGGCCCTACAGGACAAAAGAGGAGGTGGGGACAAGAGAAAGGAGGGAGGATAGAAGAGAGGGCTGATTGGTGATAGGAGAAATTAGAATGCTTGGTGTAATGGGGTAGGGGACAAATGGTGAGAAAATTTGGAACCCAAAATTTTGTGAAACTGAATGTAAAAAGTTAAATATTTATATTAAGAAATAAAAAAAAGAATTTTTAGGGAATTCTGGAGTTGAATCATAGAAGACATCTTTAGTAAGTATCACGTTTATGATGATTTCATGTACTTTGTGATGCTCAACAACTACTATATCTTGAAAAGCTCTCTTCAAAGTCAGTTGTGAAATGGACATTACTATTCCATTTCAAGATACATTTGTTTTATTCCATTCTGGTATTCTTTAGGAAAAGAGATAAAGCATGAACAACTTTCTTTTATAAAGTTAACAAAACTCCACCCCCCCCAAATATGGATGTATGTGTCTCACATGTGAACTACCTTACATTTTACATGGTACACTTTCGCACATCCTGCCATTATATGGGCAAGGTTAAGACAGTACACACAGTAGATACTTGAATATTCAACGACTGGTGGATTTCATAAGTGTAAGATCAGGAGATGTACACCACAGGACAATCAACATGTGAATATTGATCTGTTTATTATCTACCAGCTGCTTAAGGCACCCACTTTGTTAACCAGTAAATACCTTACCTACGTTCTGTGTAGAACTTCATTATTTTATCACTGGTGTCTCAGCAGTATGTTATCTTCTGCTAATATGCTTCCGAAAAAAATAACAGTAACATATACCTGGCCACAAAGTGGTTGAGACATTATCTAAAATTGCCTCAACCCTCCCACAGATGCATCCAAGTTCTAGTATCAATTATCCTTAAAATAAGAGGTTTGTGCTAGGACCCAAAGCACTAATAGTCACAAGATCTCATTTATTCTCCTTTAATGTCCATTTCCTGTTTGATTCCAACAGCTTTGTCTGCTAAACAATATGGTTTGAAATTTCCTTTCAGTTTAATTTTTAACTCCTGAAAATGGAATTGTAGGTAAATATAGAGCTCTTGAAATGACCACGAATTGTCAGATGTCATTCTTTTTGGCAGTGAAGCTTCCTCACCCCGCTTTGGCTGCTTGAGAGTAACTGAAAGACTATTCCTAGTCCGAGAATTTGTTTTCATCATTCTTTTTGATCCACAAAAAGTTTCCATAAAGGACACAATAGAAATAATGTTAGCTAATCCTAGCAGCAATTGGGGTTTTTATTGTGGGTAGGCAAATGGCAGTTTAGCAGCTAGTTTGCACATGAAGCCAGTTTTGTTCTAATTGTCTTACTTCACTGCTAAAGGTAATTTTGCCACCAAATATCCATTTCAACTGTTTTCTGGATCATGAAAATAGCCTAATATAACTAAAACATAGTTTGATAGTCTGAATTCAGGTAAATTAAAACTCTTGCCTTTAAATATAAGCAGCATATTTTCAAATTCTTTGGAGATCTAAAGGTCAGAAATATACCAGGTTTCTATCTCCTCATAAATCTTGAGCAAAATGGTAAAAATCTCCTAGTTTCTAATCTTAAATGAGATTATCCTGAATTACTTTGATCTTTTATATTTCATGACACCAAATAGTCATGTCAAATTGAAAGTCATGAAAATAGCAGATGCTTTAAGGTTTATAAAACATTGTATCATCTCAACGGATTTTGACAACAATCCTAAGGTTTTAGAATTCAGAAATATGGAAATAGAAGTCAAGTCACAGTTAGTTATCTGTTCCACACAGCAAGAGTTAGGAGCACAGTGCCCACACAAGCTACATAAAATTTTCTTGCCCTCCCTTCATACCGGAAAAGTCTGAATGGCATCAGAAAATGTTATTATACAACACTACACATATTTTATGCATTTCTGAGTTTCTTAACTTTTTCTGTATCATCTGCAGCTGGCCTTTATCTGTGGCTTCCTGCAAAATTCCCTAAGAATTCCCATTTAATTTAGTCTTTTGCTGACCTGAGGTTACTATCGAAACTGCAACGGGGAAAAGTTGCAATCTGGAAGGGATAGCTCAGCTGCTATCAAAATACAGTAAGCCACTAACTGAAATGTATAAAAGCACATCCATTATCAATTATAATAAGAAACGAATACACAGAAACCAAGTCAGCATAATTTTTACTCAGGACATTACTGAAGTTGTTATGTGATCATTTCTACTTCTTTATAACCAAATATTTTAATTATGTTCAAAATGCCTCTAAATCAAGGAGCCAGGAAGCAACAATTTTTATATGGTCTTTTTGTGACAAGTGCTCAGGAACGTAAAGACTTTATCCCTTCCCCCGCAAATACGCAATTTTCAGCTTTTAAAGAACACATTTTAATTAGTGATACTGCAGTGGCTTTTGACATGGGGAAATTGAGTACACTACGGAGGACCTGGAAGAATCAGTGAATTCTCCTCTAGGGGCTATATGACTATTATCTGAAGCTAGAGGAACAGACTGGTCAAAAATGCTGCTCACAACTGCCATGCAGAAAAAATACCTGTCACAGACAATAGATTTAGACTCAAGTACTGAAGAATGTAAAAATTTTATTGGTTAAACCCATTTCCTCATTCAAAGCTACATAAAAACTTTTCAGAATACATCTAGATATGTTGTGAGATGTGATATTAGAGCAAAATATCCCAAAAATACCTTGTGGATTTACTTCCAGTGGACTTGGGTATCTTACTATTGAGGGTACAAGAAATACAATTAAATAATACCAAGAAGCAGAAACGTTGGGGATAGAATTTGCAAAATGACTTTGTCATACCACAAGTCATAAGGCGTTAAATTTATCTGAAATATGGAGATGAATATGCTTCAATGGCCTGAGAACTCACTAGTCTTGGGGGTAAAAAAGTTCAGATGCTTAATATTAAAAAATGAGATAAAAGTATGATTTCATAATGTCAAAATATTAGTGTAAATAATGTAAAATAACTGTAGCTACAAAAGGACATATAATGTATACAATACTTTTAAAAGCTACAGGGAATGTATGTGTAGAACCTATGTAAAATTGTATGCCCTCTCAGGGAGGGAGAGGGAGGTAGGGGAAAAAAGATATAAAAAGTTGTAAGGTTTATTGTGCAAGTCAGTATTTCACTTTGCCTCAATTTGCACACCACTGTACCTGACATTCAGAATGAGAACCTGAGGATGCACTTCAAAAGTGTTGTTTTCAGTTGATCAAAGGAAATATTTAAAACATTCAGCTTTAATTATTTGGGGCAGACGTTAAACATCAAGTGTAAGGGGCTCCCACATGTGAAATAAACGCACTACTGCTTTTCCTTAGGCTTATACTTGGATTGGAGGGTACAGAAGTTTCAAACGACCAACCTTAGAATTAAACCTCATTATTGAAATACTAAATATATATACACATATATAAAATTGATACAGCACCTTATACACACAAACTAACACCCAAACACAGTTAACTGATAATTATTTAAAATAATAAAATTAGCTAAGGGTAGATTGATGTCCTGGTTTGGTTACAGCTACTGAAAACCATATTTTAATAGCCTTTGTACTCATATGTGCAAATGCTTCAAATGACAATTGGGAGACCTTAAAAATATAACAAGTACCTCAGTACATTTAGAGGTTAAGAAAGTGATGCAAGTCATTTAATGAAAAATCTTTAATTCTGAAAAGTTAATTTTCTGGTCTAGGCATAAAGTTCATTTTCATATCACGGTTAAGTTTAGTACAAACTATAAAATGTTAACACTGAAGCTTTCAACACAGAAATCTTATAAGATCCCTTAGAAAAATTGTATATTCAAAGAAACAACAGTAAAGCTATTTACTGCTATGAGGTTAATAAATACATAAAGAAAAAACATTCAGACACATGAAACTTTTTGCTGAATTTATCCATTAAATATTTTAGTCATAATATCCCATAATGTCAATAGATTGGCAATTTGTGTGACATTCCAGTAGCTGCAATTTAAAAACAGAATAATAACCGAATCTTTTAAGTTTGAAATAGGCAATTAATCAGGATGAGCCTAATTAAAACAAACTCTATTTGCTGAGATATATAGAAATCTCAAGGAATATGTGATTATCAACTGTGAGTTAACAGTATCACAGCAATGGCTAACTATTTTAAAATCAGTGGGAAAAGGTAAAAACAGAAAATCGCACAAGGCAAATCTTGCTAGGAAAACAAACAAACATATAAGCCAAGCTGTGACTTAAAAGTAATATCAAGTTATTGTTACATCTTTAAAAAGACTTAAATGAATAAAAGCCACACAGCACTGAATTTGTACACAAGCTTCTTTTGTATTTCAATGTTGTTTATTGAGGAGTGAATGAGAGACTCTGTCAGACATGCCAAAGACACTTCACATTCAAGGGCTAGAAGCTGAATAGCTTCCCACATTGAGTCACTGCACAAGTCTTTTAGGAAAAAAAGAACTCAAAGTGACATCAATATGAGATCTTCATGCTTGATGTTTCTGTCTTCAGTTTTTTACTTTGTGATCTACTGGTGTGCTGGGTAGAAGGCTTCTTTCTACCCTACAAAAAGACTCACACTCCAATTAATACAATTAACACTAGATGTATAGAAATGTTTTCTGTTAAAATGCACATCTACTGCTGAATAACTGGTCTTAAAGCTGTTTTTCTTAAATTCCTTATGTCTAATGAGAATAATTCGTTTTGTTTCCCTTTCACCTTCCCACAGGTTGGCATATACCGATAGAAAAATACTCTTCAGTGCTATGGTAAGGTTTAGAGGGAACTTCTTCAGTCTTATGATGGGCATCCAGTTAAACACCCGTCTGACACCCAGCTCTTCTCTTTCTGGCCACTTTGCAGAAAGAACGGCCTACACGCACTACAGTTCTTTTGTGCTCAAAAACAAAACAAAGAAACCTAAAACAAAAGGGTAAACGTTTATTTGGAGTTAGTTTTTCTGGTAGGTGATATTAAGGCCCTTCAAGCAGAATTCAGGAGCTCCTGTATAGCTGCCTGCTGCTCAGCACTGAGCTGTGATATGCATTCAGTCCATAATCCTCCAGAGGTCTATGGAAGAAAAATATTTTTATTAGGACTTAGAAATGATAAATAAATTTCAACAAATATTCCTCAAATTTATCTGATTTTTTCTTTTCCAAGTTGAAACTTAAACAGAATAAGTAATGAACTTTTTTACTATGTTGCAAAGATTTTCAGCTAATATTATATATATATGTATATATGTATCTAAGTCTACCATCTTCCCTTCAATTTATTGATGTGGAAACTAAGATGTCAAAAAGTTATAAGGCAGGTGATAAAAAGCAAAGCTGGTATTCAAAGTCAGGTCTTCAGATCCCAAATCTGGCACTTATTACATAATATTATGCTGCCTCATGTGCAAAAATGTTATATTTTATTGTAAGGTGTGCCAATTTCTTTGGAATTGTGTTTTTGATTTTTTTGTCTTTTTTTACTCTTGAATCTAGTTTTATATATAAGAACTTTAAATATATTTCTAAAATTGAGACCATTTGTTTAAAAAAAAGTGGAGTAACCATAAGGCTTACAGGTTTTTTTTTCCCTTAAAGCAGGAATGGTGAAATAAAAGAAATGGAACTAATTTACTAAAATGAACATGAATCATAAAACTGTAACTCAATCCCACTTGAAAACAGTACTCCTTCTCTCTCAACTTAAAAGAATTGAGCATACCTGTACTTGGCGAACAACATTAGCCAGACGTTTGGCACAAGGATCTTCATGTTTAATAGCCTCATGAATTTCACCATCTGCAATTATACTGAATATTTTCGGCAGATTGGAATTGTTCGGACCAAGAACAATTGGATGATTACTGATGACAAGAAAAAAAGAAGACATGATCACAGACACTTAAGAAAGTAACATCTACACATAACAAAAAATTGAAACAATGAATTGTCCTTTCTAAGAATAATGAAAAATTTACAGTAATATCAAATGAAAAAATGTCGATTGCTTAAAACAGCTTTCTTTAAAAGATACACTTGCTTTTTAAGAGCAAGAGAAAACTTTTAGGGGTAGCAAAAAATTGGAGATTGCAGGAATTCCCATCAATTGGGAAATGGCTAAACAAGTTGTGCTATGTGATGACTGTAATGGAATACTATTAGGCAAAGATTTACACAAACTCATGCCAAGTGAAATGAGCAGAACCAAAAGAACACTGTACATAGTTAAGAGCAATATCACAACTGCGCTATTCTCCGTGATACAATGATCCAAGACAATCCCAAAGGATTCATGATGAATGAAAAGTGTTATCTTTTCATTCAAATGCAAATTGAAGCATACTTTTAAAAAAAGTGTTTCTTTTTTTCTTCCATGTATTCTTTATTACATGACTAATATGGAAAAGTGTTGCATGACTGCACATGTATAACCTATATAAAACTGCTTAATTTTCAATGAAGGGCAACAGGAGAAAAGAATTTGGCCTCAAAAATAAACCCCTGCCAACAAAACTGAATGTTAAAAATTTGTTTTTATATGTAACTGAGGAAAAATTATATAAATAAAAGCAAGAACAAAGCTGTAATCTACACAAGAGCTTAAATATAGACCTGTATTACAAAGATAATACAGAGGAGGAGACTTGAACACAATGCCAAGTGAGCAACCTGAATAAATTATCTCCATTAAACATGCCCTTCTTTTTTTTCAAGTGCATATTCAGATTGTTTCCTTTTAGTAGGGTGGCTTATATGTAGGTATCAGGACCAATAGAGTAAATAGATGTTTTCAAAACTGTTGTCAACTTGATCTGTCAGGTGCCATCAGCAGAAAAATAATCAGAGGAGAACTTGACTCTCCAGAAAGAGATGGATTCACTATAATCAAGGAAAATCTTAAAATGGCCATGGAATGCATAGTGCCTAATGTCAGCTTACAGACAATATTTAGTTCTGTATGGACTGACCAATGCATTTAAAGATATACATATATTTATGTATGTACATATTTAAACCCATCTTGAACTATTTATTTGGCCTCATACTTCACTGATATGCTGGCAGAGTAAGGTATTAAATGAAACAGAACTTGAAGGAATTTTAAATATTATCCTTTCCTTATCTTCGAATAAAATAATTTTGTTGATAGAAAATGAAACGTTAGACTTTCCTTCAATTATTTAAAAGGTCCATGACACAAAAAGTTGACAACACTGGTATTTGGCTGTGCTGCCTAGCCAATTGTTAATTCTTACACTAACAATCAAAATATCAGAATTTCCATATAGTTAGACAACTGGACTAAAATGTTTTGATTTCTTTGTAAATAAAAAGTGCAAGGGATTCTCATAATCTTATTTTTCGCAAATTTCAGAACAAAGTATATCTTTCTTATACCCAAAAAATTATAATTATATAATTGTAAGGTGATCTTTTAGTATAAATAACAAAAGTAGCCCAAGAAAGGTTATATTTTTAAGAATTTTGACTAGATAGAAATATACTCCAGCTAATCCTTTTCAAACTATCCACAAAGAAAAACAACATATTATAATTAGAAGTATGGTTATTTTTTTCTTTGTTAAGAAACAGTGTACTTTGATCATACCTTTCAATTAGGTCACATAGATAGTTGAAAGTATGAACTGCTTCTTCTTTATCTTCATGAAGTGGAAGCCATGATAACCAGTGTGGTAGAATTTCTTCAACATTAACACAGTCAGGTTTGAACTTCATAATTTTCCCTACTGCAGAGATACAATTCTCAGTTGCATTAACATTTTCTTTGGTTTTAGAATCAGCAGACTGAATCACTCTTACTAGCAATGGAAGTGCTTCTAAAAAATAAAAACATTAAAGAATAAAATTTAGTTAAATCATAATAGTTTCAAGAGAAAACTGTGTATGTCCACACACACATATGTGCTAATTCATATTCAAAAACATACACTTATGTGTAGATGATATTTAAAAGAAGAGGATATTAAGTAGGGTGGGGCTGAGATACTTGGCTCCAGGGTTTAAGAACTGGGAAACAGTACTCAGTTTCTACTTCTGGTGTGTCAAACAAACCAAGGCTACATAAACTTTATGAAGTTTTCTTCTGCGGCTCAAGATTCTCCTTAGACACCCAGTAGTCAGCTCTGGCTTTTCTTTTATACATACATACACACACATACATGAGTAAGTCTCCACAAAATCTCTAAAGCCCATAAAAGATATGAAACTACTAATGATTCCACTCTGAGACCTCCATTCCCATGCCAGGAATATAATAAAGGCTGGAGAAGAGAAGTAGAGCAGTCAGGAGAGAATTCAAGCTAAAGTGAAGTGGAGGCAGATCACCATTATGAGGATCAGAAAGAAAAGTACATGGAGAAATCTGGAATACAGAAGGCCTGCTGGGCATGTAGTGACTAACACTGCTAGAATGAAAAAGTTATGAAACTAGCAGTACCTGTGCAAAAAGGACGATAATTTTCTCCACCAAATTGTGCCATAACTCCTAGGCCATAGGCAGCAGCCTGCCTGACTTCTGGGCTGTTGTCACATACATACTGTAGCATTGGCCTTAGGAAATATTCTGCGTATTTAAAAGAAGATGGACTGCAGTGCTCTATGACATCATCAAAGATGCACAATCCCCACTGTCTGTCTGGCCATGGTCTATGAGGACACTGCAAAACAGAAAAAAAAATTCCCCCAATCTTTATGAATAAAGGTTTTTAACCAAAGTGTCAGTTTTGATAAACTTAGACAATTTCTAGTGACTTAATTACAACTATAAGCAGCATATAAAATACTTCAGAAATATTTGAGAAAATAACCAGAAAACCTTCATGGAGCATAAAAAAATAATTTTATTGGCATGGACAAAGTAAAATGGTAAATAATTTTGTGTTTGCCTTTGAAATGATAGATTTTTGCAGCCCTTACCTCTTTAATTAGTTAGGCCAACAATAAAGTTTGATACCAATCCAAGAACCCATTGTGGATGTGACTAGTAAGGGAAGGCTGTAAGCATCAATGCTCAATGCAAAAGGGAAAAAAACTGGTAAGCTAAAAATATGCTGGGGACAATCAAAAGGTACATGGAAAGATTTGTGGTTCAAGAGTTTCTCCTATGATCTGAGCTTGCTCATCAGAAAAATAAAAGATAAAAATAAAAGATGATCCCTAAGTTCCTTTCTACTGCTAACATTCTATGACATTAGTTGAACCTGTATTTAAAAATTTTATCTCCATTTGCCTGAGTACATAAGCTAATAATATCAACCTCATGAAACTAAACAGAGAGAAAATACTTACAATTAAATTGACAATTAGTGGAAGCAGCTGTTCAAACCATGGCAGTATCTTTTCCTTGTAGCTACTAAATATTGAATGTAAAATATCTGACACTTTAGTCAGAATATAAACATCACTGTCATCCTAAAAAAACGAAAACAAGAGTTTAATCTTTACATATTTTTACACAGCACTATCTTTGTTAATAGTTACACATTTTCATTATTTACTTCAATTTTATATAATAACCAATTAGGAAAAACATACTAGTTCTGTAATTATGTCTCTTGAATTTTTTTTATGACTTTATCATAAAATTAAATAAAAACTTTATTTTAGTCTGGCTGCTAAGATATCTTTTAAGAGCTGAAGAGGAATATCTATCTAAAAGTTTCCCTATATACACTAATTTAACACTACATGGTATAGGTACTAAGTCAAGAAAAAGTTGTTCTCTGAATGCTACACCTAATTTCTATTAAAAGTTTTCCTAAAGGAAGTTAATACTGTAAATATAAAAAAATACATTCTCTTATTAGTTCTAAAATGGGTAATGCAGATGGCAAAGAGAACTGGATATGCAATGTTATCCCAAGTAAATAAAGAAGTCATTTAATTTGTTTAGGCCTCAAGGAATTGGAGTGGACTAAATGACCTCTAAGATCCTTACTAGGAACCAGAAGTGTGACCCGATTATCTTAGGGATACATTGTCTCACTCCTGTGCACTACCAGGGCAATCTAATTTGTCTTAACTTCAAAACTTCCCAATGAGAAAACAACCTCACCCTAAAGTATTAACACATGGTGGTAATCAGTTTTAAGAATTAGTCAAAGATGGAACTAAAAATGTTACAATTTTGAGGTGGGGGGAAGAAGAGAAGAAAGTATTGGGAGAAAGCAAAACCACTGTTAATTGGATAATTTTTAGCAAAGATGCTCCATCACAAGCTAGTCATTTTGGACCCTAAAAATGGCCAAGTATTTGATGGCAAAAATTAGTTTTATAATGGGAGAAGAATTCCTGAATATACATCATTTCCTATCAAGTGGTAACTAAAAAATTGAAAAATAATTACCAGCATTATTTACTATTGCTACAGAATTGCTAAAATCAAATTACTCCTTTCAATCAATGGAACGGCTTGGTAAAACAGATGGTTGAAACATTTTTTTTTTTTGCCAGAGACTTGTACAGTCTGGCTTTACATTAAAATGATGTACACTAAATTAAAATAATTTACAGTTAAATTTGGATTATATTTCTAGTTTAAAAGATCTAAGTTCTACACAGTAATAGCAAAATTGTATGAAGATCAACTGTGAATGACTTTGGCTATTCTCAGCAATACAATTTCAAAGGATTCATGATGAAAAATGCAATCCATCTCTAGAGAAAATACTGATGGAGTATGAATGCAGATTGAAGCATACTATTTTTCACTTTTTTTGTGGGGGGAGAGGAGGGAGTGATATAATCTGTTTTCTTTCTTTCACAACATGACTAATATGGAAATGTTTTGCATGAATGCACATGTATAACCTATATTAAATTACTTATTATCAGGGAGAAAGAGGAAGAGAATTTGGAATTCAAAATTTTAAAAAACAAATGTTATGAATTGCTTTTACATACAAGTGGGAAAAATAAATATTTAAAAAAAAAAGATCTAAGTTCCAACAAGGGAATAAGTTACCTCATCTTGTAAGGACTCTTCGACTTGTTCATCATAGTCTTCATCTTGTCTTTTAACTAAAACAATAAATCCAAATAAAATCTTAAATGGAAGCTAAATACTGCTAACATATGCATTTCAGAAACTGGAATCACTGCATTCAATTATTAAAATTGGAAATAAAAATATTGAGTACTTTACCCTGTCTTAATTCTTGATTTTTAAAGTGTTCTTCAAGCTTGCCTTTCAGTATTCCTCCAAGTTCTTCAAAGTGTTCATTATTAAGGCATCCATCTCCCATTACTTCAATGCACTAAAATATTGTAATGCAAAACACAAGTTTGTTAATTTACTACATTTTAAAGAAAATAATCCTCTTTAAAACAGGACTGGATTTTACTCAAGGCCTGGGAAGGTCAATGTTAACTGGCTATAACATGGTCAAACTACATTTCAGTACTGCACTATTATATGACTGGAAAGATAAACTCATGCTGTACTTGTTAGAACATACAAATGGTTTAATGCTTATTTTTATGCTTAAGAGTTTGGCACAAACCGTTAAAATTATTACAACTGAAAAATTATTCATTCAAGTCACCTAAGAGAGAAATCCAAATGACTCCTTGCTCCTGAGATAAGTCAAAGAAGCACAGTGACCATGAAGAAATATTTCAAGAATCAATTAGACTGAAAGTTGCAATTGCATTCTGAGATGTACATCAAGTCTTAGAATAAGCTATTACTTGTCAGATGACAAAACCCCAAAGACTCTATCTGAGGTTGGCAGTTGCTAGAACTAATTCAATCTCCTCCAGACTGTTACGGACAGCGTCATGCAGCTAGAAGTTGGATTCTAGATTCAGATGAGTTTCAAGGGCACCTCTCTCTACTCACACACTATATGACTGTGATGGAATGCTACTGTGCCATAAGAAATGAAGAGCAAGATGGTTGAAGTCTCACATGGACTCATGCACAGTGAAGTGAGCAGAACCAGAACACTGCACACAGTAATAGCAACATTGTAACAGTGATAAACTGAAAGACTTGGCTACTCTGATCAATACAGAGCTCCCACATTAACTCCAGAGAATCCATGATGAAGAATACTATCTACCACCTACAAAGAGAGCTGATGGACTTGAAGCACACTTAAAAAAAAAAAAACAGCTCTTTGTTCCTTGCTTTTGCTTGTTTGACTTCACATGTATAACTGATATATTGCTTGCCTTTTATTATTAAACGAAGCAGAGGGAATTTGGAACTCAAAATTTAAAAGAATGTTAAAAATAAAAAGGGCAAAGAACACCTTATTTCTAGAAGACTGTTATCTTGCTATTGAGTACTTGAGGGAAGAACAAGAGTAGGTGCAAATGAGATCCTAGAATTAATGACCATGGATTATACTTGAACCTGGTTTGTACTTGGAACAAAAAAGAGGAGAATGTGGAAGAGCCTTAGTCATACTGCAAAACATCAAGTATTAATATTATATCAGCATCCTGGTCTCAAGTCCTCTGTCTCACTTGAACCAAAAGTGTGTGGCATACATTTATTTACATTACTATATATCTATTTACTCTGTTGTGGAATTGTCTTTTGTTCGACGATTACTACGAAAGGACTTGAGAAAGTGTTCTATAGGCTAAACTCTGCCAGTCTGAATCTCACTTAACCAATAATGTCTGTGTATTAATAGACAGTCTCTGAAATATTTAGGCATTAAACCTCTTAGACTACTTATATTTGACAATGAAAAAGATGAACAAGTATTAACCAGACCCTATAGCTCAAGTCAAACCTTTGTTCTCTAGGTTAGATATAAAATCTAAGTTTTTTTTTTTAATTTTGAGGAAATCTAAGCAAATAACACACAAAACTGTTGTAAGAAAAATAAACAATTACCTTGGCAAAAGAATGCATGATTTCTGACAGGACATCAGAATCTGGCTCTGTTCCAATAGCCTTGATAAGGGCATCGCACATGAAGTGCCACATCTGGGTGAGGTATTCAGGACCGCGGACTCTTGCACATTCTAGGAGAAGGGGCATGGATTCTGCAGCTGCCACTCGGACACGTTTCGTTATTAAGGAAAGGGAGTAATTGGGACAAAACAGACCTCCAAACAGATGTGTTGTTATCTTTTCCCTTTATCCTTGGTCACTTTTGTTTATGGCGTGAGCTACAGCACATAACATGGGAGAATAGGTTTATCAAGTCAAAGGCCAACAAATCTATTCTCATCAATCTGTAAGAAAAGCAGTAATGCCAAGAGTGGAAACAGGCCTTTCCAAGCACTCATGTTCAAATAATATCAATGTAACTAGGACAAGCTAGATTGTAAGCTGAACTCACGTGGCTTAGGCTTCTGTTTTATGCCACAGAACAAAAATCTAATGAATTCCAAAATGATTTTTAAAAGGGCATTTAACTAAACTAAATGTAAGTTGCCACAATTAGTTAGTATAAGTATCCTGAGATATTTTTTAAAACCACATGAACATGCTTAGATGAATGCCTGCCATTCATTTGTAGTGAAATCTTGATAGCGCTGTTCAAATGCCCTATTTCTGTGATATTCCAGAACTAACTCAATTTTCAAAGAAATGGTCTGAACGTGATTAGAGAAGCCAGCAAACTTTCTTTGTTTTTTTGCTGTGATTTTTCTTTAGAGTTGGCACAGTGTGGGATCTACACCCAAAAAGTAAAAAATTTAGTATCGAAAATAAATGATTACTTTAAAAGTTTCTAAGTATAGGATACATTATCTTCAATGCCTGCTATTACATAAGCTTAGTAATTCTTTGCAAGTCTGTAGCTTATGAGAAATTGGTAAACACAAAAACTATGAATTATTTCACAATCATTCTCCTAAAAATCAGCTAATTCTTAAAATACCTAAGGCAATAGAATCCACAAACACTATAGCAACTGGGGAATTGTCACTTTAAGTTCCAGGAAGTGTTGCTTTTATAAACAAGCCAATGTTTTGCTGAGGTCTTATTCACAACTTCTACTTAAACTTCTAACTTCTTACTTGTTTTAAAAGAACATGTTTACCCTGTGGTGATAACAACACCACCTTAAACAGGCTATATTTAATTGTAAAAACTGTTTTCCCATAACTAGAAGTGAATTTTGCACTTAAAAGGCACAGGATATCATCATGAAAATAGAATTTCAATAAGGGAACCATCAGCTTTACAACTTGTTCAGTATACTCCACAAATCCTTCTTTTAATTCCTTTGCATAGCAAACCTGAAACAAACAATAAGATATCAATATTACTGCTCTGCTTCAGTATTGATATAACAATTTCAATAGAAAACAATAAAGTTCTCAGACTCAGCCCCACCAAGTGATAAACATACTGTGTGTTTATATGTGAATATTTTGGATATCCAAAGAATTCATTCACTTTTAAAAGTTGGAGACAAAATGTACTCATTCAACACCTAAGTTTTCTTAATTTTGATGAAAATATCTGTGTTTCTCTTTTTCTGAGATTTACTTTGTGCGGTTCCCTGCCCCACCCCTTTAACTGACAGAGAAAAAGGACAGTAAAGAGATACATGGCACAAACAATCAGCATTTAAGAGTATGACATGGGGAAACATACAGTCCAATTTTCTGTAAGAAAAGTGAAGACTCTAAATGATAAAAATATCAGAAATGCACCAAGTAGGAGGCAGTAAGTAATATATATATAAACGTTAATGTCAATATGTCTTTATTCTAGGTAAGTGGTGTCAAATTAAAAAATAAACAGATCCCTGCAGGCTGCATATTGGCTTAGAAAACAAAAAATTAACATTATCTATGTTTTATTGTACTTGTTTTTGAAATGTAATCTCCCAATTACACCTCAACATGGTTTGGGCTACATGTGCCTATGGGCAGTGAGGTTGATAATACCACTGTTCCAGATGACACACCATCCTACAAAACTCTTTTAAGGGAATAAATTTCTAATTTCTCCAAATAACTGTAATGGCATCTATGAAATGTAACTTCCTAAGACAATACTAGTAAACAGGGAGAGTTCTCCTATCTCTTACCAACATCTGGCAAGCAGTTGATTTTTCTTCAAGGCCTGCTGTTTTAATTCCAAAACTCTGCTGGTCTCCAAGGTTCACAAACTCCCAGCCATCATCATCACTCATATTTTCCATGTCTTGTGCTATTAAAGGGAAGAGAAAAGAGATTAGAACAAAGAACTATTAACAAAAAGAGAAAATTTACCACAAGTAAAATAATATACCAGACCACTTACTGTCTAAGAGAGCCACTTCAGGTTTAATTGATGCTGTCTTCATTAAAGGACCCATAACTACAGGAAGGTACTGCTGAAACTCTTTTCCCAGGATCTTGCACATTCTAGCCCATGCTGAGATCATGTAAGATATCTAAGGGGTTGAAAAACGAAAAACCTTCCAACATTTTGATTTAAGTATGTGTGTAACTAAATGTTAATGACCATTACAAAGGTAATATTCTATGCAACTGATCAATCAACCAACATTATTAAGTGCCTACTATGTACCAGGCAGGTGACTACACTCTTTGGAACACAAAGAAAAAAACTGAAACAGTTCCCCCTTCTTGCAAAGAACTTTTATTTGGTCAAGGGAGATGACATATAACAAGTATATGGCAAAATAAAGATAAACTGCTCAGTGAAGTGGCACAGCTGATGTGAACCCTAAAGAAAGTGAGCAATTCTATGAAGACATGGTGAAAAGGGAGAATATTTCAGGCACAAGAGAAACACTACAAAGACATGGCCATGGGAGATGATGGGTCCCGTGTGGAGTACACAAAGTGAAGCAAATATAGCTAGACTGCAATGCAGAAAAAGCTAACAAGATAGAATGAGGCTAGAAAAATAGGTTGGAGATAGCTTGTGAAGAGCTATAAAATTCAAATGTTAGAGTTTATCATCTGGTCCCAGAGGCAACGGGATGTCTGTGGAGTTTATTAAACAGGAATGTGACACAGTCGAAATCTGTTCTTAAGGAATATCACTTTGGCAGCTCTGGGAAGAATAGAATGACATGGAAAGACTGAGGGAGGTAGACCAATTAAGAAACCAATGAAATATTCCAGAAGAGAGGTGATGAGGGCCTTAATTAAGGTGATGGAGGTAAGAGTAATGAGAACAAAATTGCTACAGGAGATATTGAGGTAGAAATAGCAAGAGTTAATAACTAACTGGATATTAGGAAGGAGAATGAGTGGTTTAAAAAAATACATGCTTTATTTTGATCATAATCAAAGCAATATATAAATATAAAAAATGTGTGTATATGTATACATGTGCATAAACACACAGAATCAATGCTACACACACATCTACACATATCCTAAAATGAGTCTTCTATGGTCTCCAATCATGGACGTGTCACTAAACATGATGAAATAATAGTAATAGCTAACATACAGTCTATCATATAGATCACATTTACAAATTCTGGGCACATACACACATGACGTATTTTAAATTGAATAAATCACAGAAAATGTTCAACTACAATTCCACTTAGGGTACTAAAAATTCCAAATTGGAGTATCCTGCAAGGTTGGGCCTTATCCTCACTTGCAGAAGAAAAAACTAAAGCTTAATTTGACTTGGTTATTAACCTTGGTTAGCTCCTGGGTCAAAAGCAAAGACTTTACTATCCCACTAAAACCCTAGTAAAACCTGTACTTAGGGATGCCTCAATTTCTTACATTCAGGGATGTCTCATTAGGTTGAGTCCTACGTGGAACAAGACATTATAAATGTGTGTGTAAAGGATTTTATGATGTATGTAAGAAAGAGAATAAGACTGTCAGAAAAATCAGTTTGATAGCTCAACTGTCCTTTCTTGATTCACTAATTATTCTGGAGGCTTAGTTAAAGGGAGCAATAAATGAGATAAAAACAACTTGAATAGTAGTTGTTGTTTTGTCGATATTCAAATGTAGAGATAGTTTTCAATTATTACTATTATCATGGCTGCTGTTAACATTGCTGTAACTATAAGCTGTAATATTATCTTTTAGTCCAGATTATCAAAATGGAATGAAGTCTCTATCATCGATTTAAAAAAAAATTTCTATATATAAATATATTAACAAAAATCTCAACTTTAAGCCATTTATTTTATTTAGTAGTAATTCATTTAGAAAACAAAACCTTCAAAAATTTGTTTTCAGTGATATCAGAAAAAGTTAAATCTAATAAAAAGATTTACATGATTGGGAAAAAACCCAACCCTCTAATACCATTACGATTTACCTGTGGGTCATCATCTTCCAATTCACTAAAGTCTGTCTGTGTCTTCAGCAACAGTTGCATCACATCTGATGCATCTTGCATGAACTAGAAATAAAATATTTTCAAACATGAAATTGTAAAATATTACTGAAACAAATTAGAAACAGAAAAGCATTTGCTCTTATGTAATTTTTCATGGTTATTCTAAAAAACCGCAACCACAACATACTTATTGGGTCAGTAGATGCCTCACAATTTTAAGTAATTTTAAGACAAAAAAAAAAATTCCAGAATGACAAGAAAATTTAGATTTGTATCCTGGAGTTAACTGTAACTTAACTCTTTATGCACAATGCCTTCATAGATCTTATACACAATATACTCTAGCTTGTTTTAAAGTCAGATGTTTGGAACTCAAATTATAAATGATTAGGTTCTTAGGTTAGGCTATATAAACTGATTAAAACCATTTATCAGTTGAATTACAGTACTACCTGTAGCCTACTGCCATCAAAGTTCTTTTGAAACTCTAATGGCTGCAGTAAATTAGGTCAAAAGAGTTAGCAAAAGCAGCTTAGGGAAGCAAGGTATGCAGGAAAGGATCCCTTGAGATAGGGGCAGAGCATTAATATGTATGAACTGTACTTAAGTCTTCCTGGATCAAGTGCTACATCTCTAAGAATACACAGATTGTGATGTTAGAAAAACAGCTGGTTGTGATGACCCTGATAAAGTGTTCTGAAGAGTTTTTATGCATGGGCAACACTTTCAGAAGACTTTTGTTACTTTTTAGCTAAGAAGCAGCAAAAATGTACCATTCCTTCGAATTATTTCATAGTTCTGGATTATGTCGTTAGTAAAAAGGGTAAGTGATGAGATAAATGAAAATGAAAAATTTATTTAATAGGCACAAAATCAAATTATAATAAAGGAACACATTTCTGTCAAATTATTCTAAATTACCAAATTATAAATAGTAAATGCAAAATAAGTTGTAATTCTTACCTTTTCCTTCCCAACAGCAAGACCAATAAGACTAATGCACTCAATAGTTTTTCCTCTCAGAAGTCTGAGTTCTTTTTGAACAGCATTTTCAACTATGTGCTTTAGAGATGGCATAAACAAATCATAATACGGGACAAATTTTTCTTCTGCTGTATCTGCAACTGATGCAATAGAAGTCACAACTTGTTCCAAAACCAATTTGGTGCCTTTCTGAATCAGCTTGGAAAAGAAAAAAAAAAAACACACAGGGAAAACAAAAAATCAACCACAAAAAAAGGTAACTTTGTGATCCATGAATGTAATGGAAAATTACCATACAGAAGAAAATAACAAGCATGATTGCTATAGAGAAGCACAGGAACATTTTTATGAGGTGATGCAAAGTGAAGCTGAATCGTGACAAAACATACACATGCCTTTAACAATTTAAAGAGAAGATCAACAAAACAATCAAAACTGAAAGTTTGGCCCCCAAGAATAAACATGAGAAGGCAGCTTCCCCAACATCTCTGAAGGAGCTGGGTATTATGGGTATGGAACACTGTACATCATGTTTTTTCCCTGTGTTGATTTTCTCTTTTGTATTCTTTATTATCAGGGATGGCTCTCTGGGAAGTGGAGGATCTAAGGCAGGAAATAAGTAATGCAAAGACAGAAAACCACTATGTCAAATAAAAGTGGTGAAAACAGAGAGAAAAGAAAATCTGGGACAAACAACCAAAAAGGGAAGTAATAAAATTAACTGAATCCGGTATTATGGCCTCAATCATCAAATTGATTCAGAACCTTCCTCCTTTCCCCCCCAACCACAATGTCAGCAAGACATTTTCTTGGAATAACTGGCCAGGCATTAATCTGGGGGTGTATTTGTACCCACACTCACAATCATTCTGCCACCTCTCTATAGACTGTCTCGTACTTTTGCCTACCAAGCCCTGATTATTTTACTTGTGATACAACACTGTTAACACTTCCTACCAGGCATCTCCTCCTCAGAATTTTTCCACCCTGATCCTAATTTTCTAAACCACAAACCTTCTCTCTGGCTTAATTAAATTTAGCATTGACTTCCTAACTAAGAGTCCACTGTGCAGTTAAAACAAACACTTCTTTCTCCCCTCAAGATCCTTTCAGTCTAGCCAAGGACAAAGAACTGTAACCAAGTTGACTAGACAGGATTACTTTTCAAGTAGAAATCTCTTTCTTTTTCACCCCGTTATATTACAAGGCCAGCTTTCCTCATCTGTCCCTCGAATATTCTGAGACCACATGTCACCTCCATGGCTTAGGATGATGGGAAGGTCAGGCTTGTTTTGTACTTTAGTGTCACCTGAGTCCTCCCTACCACCATTCTATCCACCTCACTGCCCTGAATAACAGTTAGACAGTGTTCTCTCAAGATAGTCTTATCTACAAAAATATTTATAGTAACTCTCTCTGTGGTGGCCAAGAACTGAAAATCGAAGGGACGTCCATCACTTGGGGAATAGCTGAACAAGTTGTGGTATATGAAATGTAATGGAATATTACTGTGCCGTAAGAAATGAATAGGTGAACTTCAGAAAAACTGGGAAAGACTTATATGAACTGATGCTGAATTAAGTGAACAGAAGCAGGAGAACACAGTATACAGCAACAGCCACAGTGTACAATGACTGACTTTGATAGACTTAGCTCTTCACAGTAAAGCAAAGACCTAAAATAATTTCAAAGGAATCATGATGGAAAATGCCACCCAAATTCAGAGAAAGAAATATGGACACTGAATGCAGAGTACTTAAAGTACACTGTTTTGTTTTTTTTTTCTTTCTCATGGTTCCTCCCATTCTTCTATACAACATGACAAATGTGAAAATGTTTAATAGGAATGTATATGTAAAGCCTCTATCAGATTGCATGCCATTTTGGGAGGGGGAAAAATTAAAACTAATCTAAGTGAATGTTGAAAACTAAAAATAAAAAAAACTCATTAAAAAAAGATACTCTTATCACCTTACACCTCATAATGCCCACTGACTTCAACATACTGACCGAAACCTTTGCTTTATTCATTTTGAGAACGCAAACAATTTTAACCTTAATCACACAAACAGACTACAGACCTAGCATCATTCTACTCCCAATACCTCATATGTGGTGCCATCTCCTTAATCAAACAGAAACTATCACTCAACATAACTTACACCTTGCTCTAAACAAGCTCTCCAATTAACTGTATCACCTTTTTTACCCAGAATGGACCACAGGATCAATTACTTCCACCTTGTTTTTACCATTAACTTAAACTACTCCTTTGCCTCATTATGATTAGCCAAATCAAAACACAAACCTCTCACATTATATTGTTCTGTTCATATGTTTTTGCTCAGATGCAGAAATAAGCCTGGAAAAATATTAAGAGGCAAGAAATGTAGTATTTTGGGGAAAGCAATAGATCTGGAATCAGAAGACCTGAGTTCAAAACCCCAGCTGTGTATGCTATAAGCAAGTCACTTTCATCTTGATCATAATTTCCTCAACTGTAAAATGAGGGGCCAAGACCAGATTATGGGATCCAAGACTGAGACCTTCAAATTTATCTAGTCCAACCTATACCTATATTCAAGATTCTTTGAGAATTTTAAGATCTTTTAAAGTCACTTCCACTAATTTCTATGAGGCAGTGAATTCTAGTTCCAATAAATACTAGTGGTATATTATTTATTGTTTCTTAACCCTTGAAGACTCAGTTTTCCCATCTATAAAAATAAAATAATTTTGGCGTTACTTCCAAGAATTACTTTGAGCACAGTACGTACTGTAAAATGTAAGGTACAATATAAATATGAGCCACTAAGAAACAACACTATGCAAATTCAGCTCACTATAGTACTTCATGTGAATTTGGTCCTAGCTACTGTTCAGTAATTCTTAATAAATACATAGCAGAATAATCATGTCCAATTATTTGGGAAGGAGTGGAGGTAATATGTTTATTGTATAATTTTTCAAAAATTGAAATTTTAACAATATGTAGTATTCAGGATCTATATATTAAGTCTCACCTAGAGAAGAAGGAAGGGGAAGAGGGAGAGAAAGTACAATAAGGAGAAAAAGTTGCATAATCTCCCCTGGTTCTTGGGTATGTCTGCTGCAGGACCAGTTGGCAATTAAGAGTTTAGAATTAAAGAATATGGTGAGATTAAGTGAAACATACCATGAAGAGGTGACTGGACTATATCCACTGTGGAATTGTCCTAAGTTTTAGGAAGCAGGGATTACAATATTATGACACACCTTGTTTTTTGACCATTGCATTCAAGAATGTCTCATCTTGTAATTCTTTTTGGGTAACTACCAGATTGGAGGTGGGGGCAGGGTTCTCACAACAGTAGCGGTAAAGCTGTTGGCAGCAGCTCATAAGATCAGACACATACAACTAGAGGGTCATCAGAGGCCATCGTGTTTAACTTGTCATTTTACACATGAGGAAACTGAGGTCCTGGGACCTCAATGAAGAAAGGAAAACGTGAAGATCTTTGTTTAGTCTACCAGAAAAAAAATGGACCAGTAATTAATATCACAGGCTTGAACCCTTTCTTTTTCCATTCTCAATCATTTTTTCAGCTCTGCACTATAAAACACCATAAGATTACCTAGTTGATGGCAACACAACACGTACCACATTGTTACTTCAGCCTGGAAATCATACCAGAGGGATGCTGTACTAATTTTATACATGTATTTTCTCAAATAGAAAATACAGTCAAAATGAAGGTGGTGTTAACCCCCCAACCCCGACAAATTCTAATTTGACCTACCTCCTGAAGTTTAATCACCATTATGGAATGAAGATGCTTCACCAAATTGTCTAAATATGGAATAAGCAGCGATTTGGGACAATCTTCGGTAAAATTAATAAGAGCCGCGGCGGCATGTGCTTGAACACGCTGATTACCTTGGTCTTCCATGGTTTGTAAAAGAGCTGCAATCACCTGTACAGAATAAAGACTCTTAGGAAACAGTCATTTCATAACTTCCTTTTTCCTTTGTGTTTGACGGCTTACTTGCCTTCTCATGGAATTTCTTTTGGAAACCAGGTGCAAAGTCTGTTGCCATTTGTCCAACTGCATTACAGGCAGCATACCTCACTCTTGGATGCTGAAATCATATTTTTACACATGCAAACATATTAATGCATTGTGATAAAAACTGCAGTGAATTTAACAAAAAAAAACAAACAAAAACCAAAAAACCAAAAAACTGAACCAAATCACTAATGCCACTTACAGGATCTTGAAGAAAAAGCAAAACAAAATTAACTATTTCATTTAGAATCCCCTCCATTTGCTGGTGACATCCCTCTCCAATGGCAGATAAAGCCATTAATCCAGCATGCCGGTATTTCCAATCAGCTGCAGAAAAAACATTATAAATAAACAAATGAATATCAGACAAATAAAAACGTTTATAAAAATAAAGTGAAAAGATGAGATATAAGTACTAAAAAACCAAAAATAAAAGGATAACTCTCAAATTTTCATAAATGTTCTTACTTAAAAGTAGATATGAAATCTACTCAAGAAATTTCATTTTATTAACCATAGTAATAAATGTTTCACAACTGCATACCAGAATCTCAATTTAAGACCAGACAGAAGGAATAAATAAATAAATTTACAGAATAAATCAGCATTAATACAAAACATTTATAAGAATTCACTCTCTAAATAAAACTCTTTACTGACATCTCATTCATCATCATACAAAATCCTAACAAGATTGAAAATAGACAGGTAGTGTGGTTTTTATAGAAGAGGATAAAGAAGCGGAATAAAAGAATAGCAGCAAAGTCAGGCCAATAAACCTAAGCTCCAAGAAAATAATAGTTTGGTATAGGATTACCATTATAGGATAAAGGAGTGACAGCTGAAATTTCTATAGTATTAGGCTTGATGATTTTTAGAGCTATTTAGAAATGTCACAAAATTCATTTCCCTCCAAATTCCTTAAGAGTTCAAATGTCAGTAATGCTACAAATGATGAATTTAAAATTTAGAGAAACTTTAATAAAGCATACCCATTTTTGCTTATTAGAATTAGTCGACCAGTTTTTTGGTCATATGTAAAAGTGAAATGTAAATGCAACAGGACTTTGTGGATATAAAATTGGGCTGGAATGTAAGACTAACAGCAACCACCTGTGAAATGTCACACTGCACCTTCTTTATTATTTTGTATCATGTAACTTAAATCTGAGTCAGTGTAAAACTGGTCACTAAAACAAGGTTATTAACAAAGTATTAAGTATTTATTAAGTATCTGTGGATACTTTAATCCACATCCAACCACACTTTTACAAACGCTCCTAGTTAGTTTCAGTTATTTGACACAAATTTTAACTTTGGTGAAATTGGAAACTGAATGCATTAGCATTTGATGTATTTATTTGACCTTTTCCAACTTGCACCTTTTAATTTCCATGAAAGAATGCAATCGTCAGATCATGAAATCAACATACCTATCATTTAATTGACTCTGCATATATTCCTAGCTATAAAATTAACAGCAATTATAGGCAATTTCATTAGGATACGATTTATATGATGGTGAATGAGACACATTTGGCAAAACAAACAAAAATAAAGAAACTGGTGCCAAACACACAGAAAGATAGATGGGTAGGGTTAAAAAAAAAAAAGGGAACCATAAGAGAGCAAAAGGATTTTTTTTCCCCTTTCCAACTGTTTTATTTTAAATTTAACATGCTGAATAATAGAACACTAAATAATGTGCCCAATTCTTGATAAATGAATGGACAAAAAGTTTTAGTTTACTTCAAAAAGAAATCCAAAAATTTAGAGATTAACCAAAGGAAGAGGATCATTTAAGGAAGGTCTGATCGATAAACTCACACCCACCATATTACAAGGCTAATGTGGGATAGTTAATTGTTCATTATAACTTTTTCATGTTCTTTTAGGAACAAATATATACTATGAGGGCAGGAAAAGAGAAGTAGATTACTAATGACAATGAGGAATGAGTAGCTTTAAAAAATATTTCCATTATACATTTTAAATGATAGGGCATGTATAATCTATATCAAATTCCTACAACATTTGGAAGAGGGGAGAAGGAGGGAGAAAAATTTGGAACTCAAAATCTTGTAAAAATGAATGCTAAAAATTGCCTTAAAATATTACATATATTAAAAATAAATTTCCATCACATCCCCTGGAATGCACACTTTGATGGCTGTCTTTCATGCTAGACTTCTTTCACTTTCTTGACATTCTTCTATCATCTCCCTTAGATATTTATTTGGACGGTTTGTCCAGTCATAACCAAACTTAAAATTCCAACTGCCTCAGTTAGACATTCCCACTTGAATGTCCAGGAATACCTCAAGTTTAACTTTTCTAAAACAAAATACAATCAGGCCTTATCAACAAGGTCTAATGTTTTTACCTCAAAAAATCATTTCTACTCACACTGCCAGCCCTCATCACAGCTAGATCAATGCAGAAGCCTCCTCAACTGACTTTCTTGCCTTTAGTATTTACTCTTCAAATTCATCTTTTGCAACTACTGGCAAAGAAAGCTATCAAATGAACATCACTCCTTTGCTTAAAAAAAAAAAAAAGCCTTAAGAGTTGTTTAATCAATCTGATTGAGTCGCTTGATCACATTTTAAATTGTATTATAATTATTTAGCGTATATCTCATCATCTATATTAAACCAAGGGCTCTGCTGCTCTATGATGACATCCAGAAATCTAACTGGTATCAATATGGCACTCAGCAAGCAGGAACTTATTAAATTTATTTGCAGAGCTGAAATCCTTTTTTCAAATTTAGCTGTTGGACTGCTCCTCTACTTAACTGGTTGCATAGAATGTATCATACAACAATGGAGAATGGTTGACTCTTAGGCAAATATTCAAGATGTTTCAAAGAGACCAAATTCTTATGCTATTAAATAAAAAGAAACAAAAGAAAAGACTACATATCCTAAACAAAACCAGCTTACGGAGACATTTAATACATCTAAGAAATTATAAGTTAGCAAAGGAGAAAATAATAAGAACAATGAAGATGTTAAAGAAATCACCAAGTTATTATTGATTGAAATCATTTGCTATGGAAAAGGGAAATGCAAAGGTAGATCCCAGGGTTTATGGTTGTACATTATACTCCGAAGAAAGCCATAAACTATAAAATTTTCCTAGGGTACAATTTTGATCAACTCAGTGAAAAGGACACTTTAGTGGTAATGGCAGGTCAAAATGTCTATGATGTCTACATACAAGATTAACAGAAAAGGATAAAAATTAAATCTAACATAAACAATGTCATAAAAAATGGCTTACGGTTCTGAAGCATCTGCATGATGTGTTCCTTGATCATTGGTAAAACAAGTTTTCCACCAAGTCCACAAGCCATTCTGTCTAATGCACTCTCACCAGCAACTGCATTGCTAAACACAGAAATGATGCATCAATAAATTTATTCAAAAATGTCAGAGAACAGAAGTTTTTGTCTAACATTTTTAACATGAAATTTACGATAGCTGTTACAGGTATTTCAAGTAAAGAAATGGTCAATATGGCTAGAACATTAGTGAGCAAAACAAGTACAGTGGTTTTACGTGATGCTTCAAATACTCGTTTGTAAAACCTTGTTAAACTTTAAACTCTAAAAACTAATCTTAAGAAAGAGTTGTGGTATAAAATGGTCTCCTTAAGTGTTTTTGTTCACTATAGAAACAGTATGGATATAAGATTTTATATCTTAAAAATAAATTAATGATACTGCAAACAAGGCACTGACACTATTTGGTTTCATATTAATTGTAGAATTAATTGTAGAATTCTATAACTGGCAAGCATTTGAAAAGTTCTCTCTCCCTATTCAACTCCCACAAAAACCATACCTGTATTTGCAATATTTGAAAAAAAAAAACCCCAAAACCAAAGAACACCTTAGTTTTGTCTTTCAAGACTTCTTAGAAAAATTCTCAAATTTCCTCAACAACCAGTTCAAATACTTAACACCACTTCTGCTCTAAAAATCTGTCCTATTTCTATTCCAAATTTTTAAATGAGTATCAAAAGACTCTTCTAACTGAAATGAATACTTTGCCCCAAGTAAGTTAATTTCACTATTTCTAAAATAAACCAAAATACCTAAATCATATGCTACAGCTAAATCTCATTTCCCCAACTAGATTAAATGTAGTTATCTTTTTTATATTCTAAAAACACTTTCCTTAATCTCTTATTTACCCATTGTGTACATCAAGCAATAAATATTTCAAATAACAAAGCACTGACTGTTAAAACTATGTGTAGGTGTTAAGAAGGAATAAAATATAAGCCTTAGGAAGGAAATACCATGTTTCTTTAAAAAAGCTAGCATTATCTGATAAAATGGTGCATTTAGTTACTTGTGTAAAAAATACAAAAATATATTTAGTACTGCATGAAAAGGAATACATCATTTGCTTTTCTCTGAGGGCAGTACTTTCCCCAGATAACCATGCTTACCTCTACCTAATTAAAATGTTCAAACAGTGTCTACTGAGAATTTTGCTACATGAAACCCTCTAACTACAGAAAGCCTGTGGGAGAGAGTATTCACTTATCAAATTTGGCATTCATCACAACACTAAGAGCTCCAACTAGGTTCCCCCCAACAATAATCCAATAAGCTCAATGAATAAATGAGTAAATAGGTGGTACCAAAAACAATCAGAAAGAGAATGATACCAATAAAGAAGTGGCGAGAGAATCTGGAAAGAAGTCTGTGGTACACCTCATAGGTAGAGGGAAAACTAAGAATCAAGTCAAGCAAAATAGTAACAGGAACAAGTTAGTGAAACTCAGCTCTAAATTCATCTTCAAAAAATGTCAACTTAATGATGTAGTCTGTTACTACAATCATTCACTGTATTCTGGGGAACAAAGTTGACTTTGCACAGGTTTCCTTGCTCATTCAGACACAATGTTACATGACAGACTGTTAGACCTTTCTTGCTTATTCACAAATAATGTTAAAAATGACAGGCTGTCAAATCCTTACTTACATAGCTACCTAATGTTTATTATCAATCAAGTATGTATAATTTAATTAAAGATTAAATGAAAGCTATATGATACACTTCAAGTCAGGGTCTCCAAGGGTTTTGGTGTGTAAAGAATATCAGAAAAGGTTCCATGCTATTTGATATATAAAGAAATCAGTGCTTAGGAAGTATACGAATACTCTGATAATTTCAAAAGATTCTTAATATGCTGTTAAAAAAAAATCAACATTAAGAACAGTATAATGTCTAATACAATGCCAAGTACCAGTAGACATTCAAATGTTTGTTTGTTGTAGAACAAAAAATAAACTATTTTTCCTAAAGTCTAAAAATCAAGTGAATTGAGCAGAAAGATGAGTAAAAGAATAGAGGACATAAAAAAGGACTGAGCTAGAGATAAAAGATTGATTCACAGAATAATGAACAAATACTCTAGATTGAAGCTAGATAACAAATTCTAATCCTCTTTGCCTATTACTCTAAAACATGCTTAACAAAATGTAATTACTCATTTATTACTCCTCCAAAGCAGTTTCTGGGATAAATGGTATAAAATCACACCAGAAGTCAGTGAGCTGAGCTGGAATTAGAATTCATAAGCTTTCACTCCCACTCTTCAGTTTTACTGGGCCATGTGTTCAAGTTTTCTGAGCAAATTACCTGTCAAAATCATCATCTTCCAGTTCATCAGCATTTGCCCAATCTTCATCCTCTTCTAGGTCTACCATCATTGCTAACATCTGAGGAACTTAACAGAAAACAGAAACAGGTTTCTTAATTTGATATTCCCCTCCACCCAACACACACAAGAAAGTAAAAAAATTTGTCTGAAAGAGTATTTGATAAAATTCAAATATTCCAGTGGGAATGTGTGACACAGTGGAAAGACTTCCAGATTTGGATTCATTAGAGACTTTGGTCTGAATCCTGCCTGATATTTACAAGCTGAGACCATGCCTCCAAATCACTATTTCTTTGAGCCTTAGCAACTTCAGTTGTAACATGAGAGAAATAGGCAGACTATTTTCAAAAGTTGCTGTGATGATCAAATGAGATGCCTGTGAAGTGCTCTGTCAAACAGATACTATATAATTTCAATTCATTATTACTTCCAAGAAATATAAAGGACAGCAAATTTTTTGGCTATTAAAATGAGTGTATAACTCAATATATACAATAATGAAAGAGGAAGTATAACTAAACATCAACTCAAGAGTTCAACGCTTCAAACACAACTATCACTGAAAGGATACGTGGTCAATTTTTAGTTATCGAGTTTCAAATCTTGTCCTTAAATTGGCACAGAGAAAACAGCATATGAGAAATACAGGCATTTCCTGCTTAATGTTGTTAATGGCTCTGTAAATACAACAAGTGGTTGTGTAAATACACAGCCTCACAGAAAGCCTTAGTTTCTTAGTATCAAAGTATAAATGGGAGGTAAAGTTTGTTGACAGAGAAAATCCAGACTCTACTTGGGAGATAGTGGGGCAAAACAGGTAAACACTGGGTGCTTGGGTAGAAGAACCAAAGCTGTTGACTAGCCAAGGGTGGAATAGCTAGCTGCATTTTAGAGGCTATCAATTGTGACCTCGAATTCACTTTGGTTTGACAAAAAGGTGAACTGTGAGAGAGTTAAAGTAGAACTGAGAACTTAGGAGTTGTAATGGGCCTAAAAGCTTCTGAAAATTAAAAGAGAGTATCATAATAGATACTCAGGTGAAGATGATCACTATTCTTGTTACCATCAGGATACAAAGCAAAGGTATTGAGGGTATACTAATGAGATATTTGTGACAATGTACAGGTTCATAGTGTATAGAAATCTTTCTACCAAGAAACTTTTCAAGGATTTTGGTATATTGAAAAGTATTAACCTTGCTTTACAACTTTTTTTGGGAAAACAATTACCCAAAATGCACTCAAATATAGGTAACAATAGGATATTGTTGACTAAAGCCTATAAATATTATCATGGCCCAAAACTTTATTTTCATCTCAAGGCAGGAACTGTGTAACTACTTCTATCCTTCTATCATCTACTGTCATAAACTACACATACCACATACTAAAATACTGACAATGAACCTGCATATCATCATTTTACGTTGCCACAGGATTAATTTCAAGTGAAAGTAATAAAAAGATATAACAGCACCTACTTGTAAATACTGCGGACAAATAACTCAAAAGACACAAGATGAGATGAGTGGTTGAAAAGAAAAGCCCACTGAACTTCTCATGACTCTCCAGTTCCCTGGGCCTCATCAGGAGATAACTGCTACTCTAGCCTGAGTATTCTGTAACACTACAATGTTCCTGTCCTTTTGGTTTGTACAAGAAATTCAATGCATTCCTTAAGTTTTGCTTGTATGGGGTGAGCAAATAAAATGTTTTGAAGGAGTTAAAAAAAAAATCCCACAAATACACACACACACACACACACACACACACACACACACGTATATATGGATGCCTTGAATTCTTTACTGTTTAGCTTACCCAAACAAAACGATGAAGGTAATATAACCTTATAACCTTACGGGTTGTTCCTTTCTACAACCCTAGGAACAGGGTTTAAGAAGGGACTCTCAAATTGATCAGAATCCAAAATACGTATCAGAAGTCACCTAGTCTCCCTCATTCTACAGATCTGGGTTCTCAAAGAGCTAGAGTCACTTGTCTAAGGTCACACAACTAGCACAGCTAGATCTGAGTCTAAGTCTTTGAACTCTCTATCCAATATATTTCTCACTATCCTCATCAAAGGGTTTTCCCCTTTGAAAAGCAGAACCAGTTGATAAATGCTTTGATTTATTTGATAGCTTCATTCCTCAAAAACAGGACCAAGTGATGAGGGCAAAGATCTTTCCTGACCTAAGTATTACCAACAAGGAAAAACCACTGTTTACTAAAATTAAAAAGTCAAGGACCTTGGGAAAAAGGACACTACAACTTGGATTTCATGAACATCTACTATTTGTCTACAATTGAGTAGAGTAGCTTTCAAGAAATAAAGAACAGATCAGGCCCTATAGCCAAGAATTTTAAAGTAAAGGAACGGGGCCATAGATTTCAATCCTGAGGTCAAGATTCCAGTTCCTTAGAGATGAAGATATTAAGTCTCATCAATGAGGAAACTGAGTCTCAGAGATCAAGTGACTTGCTTAAGGCCATACAGTTAAAGTTTCCAGGTCAGGTTTTAAAACTGTATTTTTCCAAGGTCAAGACCAACCCTCTACCCTTGCCATGATACCTCCATGAAGAACAAAAATGATTCCAGTGAGGAAGAAAAGTTGAAGCTAGATAAAGACTTGTTGTAGGGATACATATGAATTAAGAAATGAGTTAAGATTTTAAAATGATGCATATGGAAGATGGAAGTAATAGCAAGTAAATGGAATCAAAAATATACAAGAACAGTATGGTCTTTTGAGAAGGCTAATGACATGAGTGCTGAGATGACAATGAGTATGAAGATGAATAAGATGGGCTTTCCTTTTTGCTTTTTAAAAAGTAGTGAGGATGTGTAGTTGATATCATATTGTTTGCCTCCTCAGTCAGTGAAGAACAAGCAGCATGGAAGAAAATTTGGAACTCAAAATTTTGAAAAATTAGTAACTAAAAAAAGAGTTGTGGTGAGGACAAAAAAGGGAAAAGATGAATGCTATGAGTAAATAAATAGAATGATAACATATCATCAAAAAAAGGGGTAGAAATAAGCAACTCTTATCTTCTATTTTGTCTACCAGTAAAAACCCTTAGACTACAAAAACATAACAAAAATGGTTAACAGGAATATGATGCCAAAGATTATATGAGAACTGAAAAGGACCTGGTTACTCTCAATGTGTTCAAACCAGGAGGTTCAAAGGATCTATGCCAGGGAACTTAAAGTTATATAAATGACTGAATAATTGTTATCAGTGACTTTTCAGAAATTAAAGAAAACAAAAAGAGGGGCTTTAGAAAAGAAGACATGCATATGCAACTTCCCTTTCTTAAAAAAATGGAAGATTCAAACTATGTTCAATAAGCCTCACTTTAATTTCTGGCAAAATTCCAATGCATATACATAAAATAAAATATGTAGAGTTGCCAAGTGAAAAGAATTATATTAGAATATAACTAGAAAAATATGTAAAGTTCATAAATCTGAGGTGAAGCATTCCTGGTCTAGACAAAAGTTTCAGTGAAAAGGTCCTGGGACTGCAAACTCAATGAAAAAACTATGTGATAACAGCAAGTAAAAATGATAACAGATTCTCAGGTTGCATTTAATAAAAGTAGTCCCACAGTACTCTGCTCTAGTCAGACTATCTAGAACACCATGTTCATATCTACATATCACATTTTAGGAAGGATAACGACAAATTGGAAAGGGAAAATGAAAGGACTGAAGACAATGTCAAATGAGGCTCTGTTACAGTACCAGGGTAGTGCAGCATTTAATTATAGAAGGGAGGGGGAATGGAAGTGCTTTTTTAAAGTAATTGAAGGCTACTACGTGAAAAAGCGTGAGACTATTTCAGACTTTGGAGAGTGGAACTAGTAATGAAGCTGCTAATAGGTTGCAAATTTAGATTTGATGTAAGGAGAAGTTTTATGGCAAGAGCTGTCCAAAAGTAGAATGGGCTGTCTTGGGAGACAGATATTAAAAAATTACTAGAACTCACAAAGATTGGACAATCATTTGTCAGGGATGTTATGGGAAGGGTTCCTATTCTGATATAAATTGCAAAAAAGGGGCAAAGTAACATCTATTTGTTCTGCTTAGCACAGGAAATAGTAATAAAGAAGGGAGTGTCAACAAATCTACTTGCTTTCCCAAATATAATTTGACATAATAATCTTTAATTCAAGTGATCCTTTCATATGGATAGTGAAATGAGCTCCTACTTTTAAATTCAATTATGTAGTGGATAAAACCGACCAAACTTCTAACTGGTGTACAAATGAAGACATCATTCAAGAACCTTCAACTTTCTCTCAATTAAGTATCATTTAAGCCAAACAAAGTATTTTACAAAGCCTTTTTACTTACTAGCCTGTGCAACAATATTTGTGTGTTTTCTCAGCATAGCAGCAGCAGTCTCAGAGAGGGTCACTATTACTTCAAGGGCAAGTTGACGTTGCATATTATTGAGGCTAGTATCTGCACATAACTATAAAACAAGAAGATCTAAGTACATGTACAAGTAAAGAATATTTAGGAAAAAAATGTTCTTCTAGTGATAAAGTTTACCTTTAGACTCAGCTGTAGAGTAGCTTCTAAGTGGGGACGTAAATACTTTGGAACAGTATCAGCAATCTCAACAAGGGATTTAAGGACTGAGTCATCATTCTGGTAGCACGAGTCATTTACAGCCTACAAAAGATGAAATGGAAACACTTATTTATATAGTGCCTTATTTCTCAAAACATCCATGTCAGTTAAATGACTATAAACATTGCCATGATTTGCTTTTTATTTTAGTCACACAATTATTCATTCAGTAACCATTGTAGAATAATATTCTTTACAATGATAATCAGAAAAAAAAAATCTAATCATTTTGAGTGACCAAAATATAAGATTCTTGATTATCTTCTAACCAGCTTTTTACATTTGTGCTTTCCTTTGCGCAACTATAATGGGAAATGCATGTGTTGGGAGACTGTAATGCAGAGGAAAGAATGCTGGATTTGCAGTCCTAAGACACAGATTCAAGTATGAATTCTACCACTTCCTGTGTGTTATTAGGTAGACCAATTAATCTTTCTGGGCCTTGGCTTCCTTATCTGTAAAGTAACAGTATTGATACAATCAATTAATTAATTAATCAATAACAATATTAATCAAAACAATAGGGTTTTTCTAAGTCTATGATCTTATGCCAAAATTAGAGACTAATCAAAATAAAAAGCTACTAAATTATTTGATAACAGTAAATTAACATTTATTAAATTCATGATAAAAGAAAATAAGTCTAGGCTCTAATAGTCACTAAACTTCTGATTTGATTGCTATAAGAAATTAATAAATTTTTATTAAATGAAGATAACGAAGAATCCACATTGATTTCTGAAGTTTCCAGAAGACACTTGGGATATTACGTTAAACATCTCCTTTATTTAATAAGCCAGATTTCTCTAGTTTCAGGCTTGTCAT
The DNA here is from genome assembly GCA_023548195.1 of Bettongia penicillata ogilbyi. Classification (NCBI taxonomy): domain Eukaryota; kingdom Metazoa; phylum Chordata; class Mammalia; order Diprotodontia; family Potoroidae; genus Bettongia; species Bettongia penicillata. The sequence continues at coordinate 1,149,020 of JAJHZJ010000121.1, read as the reverse complement.
TTGATGCTTCTAATTAGAAATATCCAGTAAGGTTGCTCTACTAAAGTTGTCAATTAAATTCCCTCCATATAGCAAATCTAAGTTCAAAATGATTTAATTTTTCTTCCACGTAAAAACATTTTGGGTATTTTTAATCAAGGACAGCTATTAACCACCAATTTAGGTATCTAAAAATCTGTTAACTTTTACAGAAGCTATAGATGCTGTGCAATCATTCCTCTTAAAGCAAAATCTAGTATTTTACTACATTTGTGCCAATTATAAGATCTTGAGCTGCCTCCTTTAACAGCTGATATTTATATACTGCTTTTAAGATATGCAAGTGCTCATGTACAAAAATATTTATAGCAGCTCTCTTTGTGATGGCCAAGAACTGGAAATCAAGGGGATGCCCATCACTTGGAGAATGGCTGAACAAGCTGTAGAATATGAATGTAATGGAATACTATTGTGCTATAAGAAATGATGAACAGGAAGACTTCAGAGAGGCCTGGAAGAACTTATAAGAACTGATGCTGAGTGAAAGGAGCAGAACCAGATCATTGTACACAGTAACAACCCTAGGGTGGAGGCATTTTTCTGGTAGACTTAGCCCTTCACAGCAATGATTTAAAACATTCCCAAAGGACTTCTGAGGCAAAATGCCACCCACGTCGAGAAAAAGAACTATGAAATTAGAATGCAAGTATTTTCTCTTGTGTCTCATGGTTTCTCCCATTCATTTTAATTTTTATGCAACATGACTAATGTGAAAATGTGTTTAATAAGATACATTATCACAATGGTTTCTCTCAAAAGCCCTAGAATGTAATATATTATTATCCCTATTCCATAGATGAGTTAAACTGAGGTTCAGAGAGATTAACTGATTTGTCCTTAGACAATTGGTGTTTGAAATGAGATATGAAACAAAGTCTCTCTAGTCTCCAACTCTGGTACTCTTTGTAACACATGGAACGAGGGTAAAATAAAAATTTCTCATCACTCCCAGGATTACCTCTTATGTTCAATTCAACAATCATTTGTGCCGTACCCTTAGTCAACCTATGAGGAAGGCATACCATAAGTCATATTCTGTTTTGTCCACACCCATATGCATACCCATACACATCCACTAATTCAACATTGGAGTTGATATTGGTTATGATTACCAGTATTGTATCTTTAAAATATACAAGCTGATAATAACTTTAACTATTCCACTTTATTAATGGATTTCAATAACTTAGCCACCACTGTATGCTATAGAATTTTATCTACAGAACTCAGCTGTTATCCACTTTGGAGAAAAAAAGTTCTTTATCAATCTACATCTAACACTTTGTAAAAAATCACATAAACTCTCAGTAGCTTTAAATGTAAACTATGAATGAAGATATTATTAATCTATAAAATCATTTGGTACTTGTTTTTTGGCACTTTAAGTTGAATGTTATATGACAAATGAAAATATTTTTTGCTAAACTCTGTTGCCAATAATATTACCAGTAAATCTTTTTTCTCCTATACTCCAGGGGTTTTCAATTCCAACTCTCCAAACCAGTGTTACTTTTGGCTGCCATGTCTTCCATGCTGGCAAGGAAATGTGGTAGTAACTGGCAAAGCTAAGTATTAGCTGGTGCAAGGGTTCTTTTGGACATACTCTTGAGGCGAATCAATTAAACTTTTTCAGGAAATGGCAATAAATAAGGTCAGTATATGTATCTTGTTCCATTTCCCATTTCTGAAGCTCAACTATTTATTTCAATTTCTTGCAATTGTTTACAGTACATCCTCATCTTTATCCTTTTCAAAAAACATGAAAATTTTGGGCTTACTTTAGTTCAACAGTGTGCACATCTGGTTTATTCTTTGATTTTTGTTTATTTCATTTCTTCTGGGTTTGTGTGTACGTGTGTGTGTGTGTAGGTGTTGTTATATTCATCACCTTCTGACTAAATGCTTGTTGACTTAACTGACTCCACAAAATCCTACTACAATATCTCATTACCATGTAGAGATGATATGGGATTCACAAGGACTAGCCCATCAAAAATTCTTCTTTGTTCAACAACACTTGAAAGAATCTGCATGTAGTATCTTGGTGAAGGACCAACCAGTAATGAAATTTAGGGATTAAACTGGTTAATTCTATGGAGTTACAAAGGAGTATTTCAAAATGTGGATAACCATGAATACGGTATCAAATTTCCAATACATATACTTATATGGATAAAAATAAATTCAAAACCATGGTTCTGATATTCTCTGATTTGCACCTCTCTAATCAATAGTGATTTAGAACATTTTTTCATATAACTACAGATAGCTTTAATTTCTTCCTCTGACAGGTCATGATATTCTTAAAAGGCTAAATAGGGAGAGTACAAACATGTTCACCACTACATGATGTTCTCTGGCTACAGCGACCTAAAAAAATTTTTTTTTAATTTCTCACAGTTTTACCTTACCTCCCCCCACTTTCCCAATGGCGATAGTGAAATGGCAGCAAAGGAGGAAGTAGGAAGTAAGAATCCCATTTTTTAAAAGTCCTTGGCATTTTAAAAAAAATATATTTTTGTTTATTTTTGGTTCTCAGTATTCACTTTCAATGCAAGACATCACAAGAAAGAACAAACAAAAAAAGAAAAAGAGAAAATAGTATGTGCTTGGCACTTTCAATGTGAGCTTTTTGTTCAATAAACTAAATTAAATCAATACTATATATTAAGAAAAGAAGCTAGAAAAGTTTTGAGCAAAATGGTAAGACTGTTCTGTAATCCTTTTCCTTTCCCCACCTATAAGGGAAAGAAACTAGTAGTCTGTTTTTATCATCTTCTCTCCAAGGCCAAAAAGACCATTATGTCACGAGGCTTTGGTTATCTCAATTTACAGAACTCATGGGAAAGTCCCTCATAACGATAAGAGAAGTGAATGGGCTGTCTCTTCTTGTGCAGGTAGGTATACTAACATCTCTTGAGGATAGAGATTGAGGAACACTGGAGTACTACAAAGAACCTAACCAAGCCCAACATACTTTGATATTTGGTCATATCAGTGCAAATTTAGGCACTGGGAAAGGTATAAAATGTTATGGAGATGGTATGGCTCAGGTTTAAAAAAACTAAAGCATCCAAAGACAATTTAGAAACTTTGCACCTGTATGCAATGAATAAACATTTTCTTTGAAAACTGGTTAAAAGAAAAAACTTAGGACTAACAATTAAATCTAATTAAGACTCATCTATGTACATTTATATGCATATAATATATATCCTTCCATAACCCTAAACTTGTAATATTTAAAACTTCACAAAATACATTTTATAAAGCACAGTTGTATATTTAAACCAAAAATTGTACAGTAACATCCTTGCTATTATTTTCTTACCTGTAAGATTCCAGGTAGCAAGTCTGCAAAATGTTTGAGTAATGCAACATTATGCTCATTCGCAAGCACAAATGCAGCTGCAGCTCTTGCAGATAATGTCCTGATCTGAAGAGTCAAAACAGTGTGGATTAGGAGAAATAATTTTTTTTTCTGCTGTGAATTCAAATCCTCCAATGCTGGATACTACTGTGTAAACTTCCTTTCTACTTACTTTACTAATAAATCCTAGTTATTAATCCATTTGGAAGTGAAAATACCATGAATTATTTGCTAAATTCATTTCTTTACCAATAAGATGCTATATTACACTGTATATTTCAAGAAATGTAAATTTTTATTACCGCTGGATGTTCCTGGTCTTGCATACACTGAACCAACATCCGTTTGATGACATCCAAATAATGTTGTTGTTGATTTCCAAAAATTCCAGGAAAGTTCCTGAAAATGTTACAAAATATATGTAATAACTACGTCTTCATGTCAAACGTTCACATTAAGTTTAAATGATCTTAACCACTGATCCTTGCCTACCACTTCCAACAACATAATTTTGGGCTGGGGTAGAAAACGGGAGCAAAGGTAACACCACAAAGGTGGTTCCTTAGGCTGGCCCAGGGCCACTTCTCCCTGTTTTTCACCTCTGTGATCACTTTGGTTCCTAGTTGGAAGTTGCTTCTGGTTTAAGTAATGAATAGGAACAGGGATCAAATCTGAAGCAGGAATGACGACTGGGGGAGGGGCTTCTGAATACTTGATCCTACTCCCAGTAATGCAGGTTATTTGAAAGTCTTCTATATTCAAGTCAATGAAAAACTAAACGTACCTATCTATTGATGTTTGAGGTCAGGTGGTCAAGATAATAAAATTAAATTAGAAATATGATAAAGCAAAGCAGAAAAATAAGAGCAGGCTTATCAGACACCTACATTTCTCTTCTCTTTAAATGCTTAACTGAAAGTAAAGGCATAACTTAGTGAACATAGATTATGTTTCTTGGTGTGTTAATCAAATCATATCTTAATTTTAACCAGGGTATGAAAATAACCCCATTAGTAAAATGATTGTTTGGTAATGTAGATAAATATCCCTAATGCATCATTTTAAAAAAATTTGTATAAACATATAAATATGTGTCACACACTTGCAAAAAAAAAATATATTTTCTTAAATTGGAACACTACAGGTTTTAAAAACCTGGATATAGCAGACACTACCGGACACTACTGTCACAAAAGGAAAAGAGAAAGATTAATTTGTTACTGTTTGAGCCACAAATTACAGAGAAAAGTAAGATAATTCCACTTATGATTATTAGAAGAGGTCTATAGAAAGCATAATGTAATAAGACGTTATTATCTACCTTTAATACAAAGTGCAAGAGAATTAATATGTACATATATACTAATGTACATACATACACTCCAAAGTATTTTTAAGACCATAAAAAGCTGAACAATTTAAGTTCAGAGTTCCTATACAGGGGCTGAAACAAATATGAAATGTTTTATTTTCTTCCAAAAAATACATCAATAACTAAATCCATGAATATACCAGAAAATGTGAAGGGCAGCTTCCCGCAGTCCCACATTTTGAGAACTGACTGAATCAAAAAGGAACTTCAGACCTTCTGGCCACTGGTTATTGCCATCTTCATCTGGAAGCAGAGAAATTTAGGCAGTAAATGTATAATTAGACTTAAAAACTGAAGTTTCTTAAAGGGTGACTCCTCATTTAGAAAAAAATGAAGTCAATATAATATTGTATTATAGTTTAATAGTAGTATAATAAATTCAGAAGGTAAGTTTAATTGCCAAAAAAGGGTCCACCCATGTGTATTCATAATGTTCACTATCTCATATTAAATTTGCAGGTACCAAAATGTTCCTCTTAAATGTAACTATTTGTACATTAAAAAAATAGCCTTTTTTAAAGTAAAACCTGAATAAATTTTAACCTCTATTATCACTTTCATTTAGACTCAAAACTATTTGAATTTTTTTTCATATTTTAAAGAAATTTTTTTAGCTTCACAGCACAGAGGGATTTTTATTTCTTAGGTTAACTTTTCAACAATCAATACAGTTAAAAAAAAGTCAAGAAGACCTCCCTCAACCTTTCTTACTTTCTAAGAGGTTTTCAGTTTAAGGATTCACATTCTTCAGTTACTTAAAGTTCACACTGATAATCTGCGTATAAAACAGGATGACAACCACCATTTTGGGGATGTGGATGATGAAGTAGCTTCAAATAACTACATTTCACTTAGATCACCATTGAAGTAGAAAAGGAAGTTGCACCAAGAGAGTTCAGTACTAAAGGGGTTGTCTTGTCTCCAAGTACTTTAGACTTTTTTGGGGGGGGAAACGAATGACACAGGTGATTTTAATTTAATAAATGTACTGGATTATTAACTGTGCTTTATAAATATGTTCTCTTTATATTAAGTCTTTAAGTCTTTGTGAAAAGGATTCTGAAATTCAACTATCACCCAAATAATACAAATTCTATCAGTTAAAAAAACTCATGAATTCATTACTGGGCAGATAAGAGGCATTTGCAAAGGTTTAAGAAAAAAGACAGAATTATGTAGCATTCAAAGAATAAGCGTTCAACTTATCAACGGGCTGTATTCTGAAGGTGCATTTACAAGCTGGCTGTCTGGAAGTTAGAATCCATTTTCCCACAGAAACAATGTTATAGTAGGTTAGTTTCCTACTGGCCTAAAAAAGTCTGTTTCAAAAAACAAACAAACCACTGTATGCTTTGAAAAATAGTAGGAAACAGGTACGGTTACACTTAAGTCAGAAAATATCATGGATCCCCACTAATTGTACTGCTAGAATTCGTCAGCTAAGTAAAGCAAAAAAAAGTTTTTAGCATATTATAAATTTAGTAATGCTTTTAAATGGAACAGGTACTTCATAAATTATAAAAGCCTCTATTATAGACATCTGAATTACTCTATGTGTAAAACATTCATTATTCAAGATAACTTAATTTTTTTTTTAAAATTTTATATTAAGTCATATTACTTTCTTTTCTGGATCTAAATAAAGATCAAAATGCACATAAAGAAAGGCAGCTCTTGAAATAGGTTTAGTACTTCTCAGGGGACCCTCCATCTAAAGACTTGGGAACCACTGATCTAGAAGTTGACAGCATTAGTTTTTATGTCTATTTTCATGTCAAAATTCATGGTCACCTTCCTCCTGGATACAGGTATAATCCTCAGCACTATTCCTTTGCATTTTGGCCAATACAACTGTTTTAGACTTATAAATGGAAAGAAGACTGTCCTGGGATAATTAAAGAGACTTCACAAGAAAATGTCTATGTGAGAAATACTGTTTACTATTATTAGCTGAGTTGTGAGTAATGTAAAACAGAAAGATCAGCATCCTTCTGAAAGAGGTGGCAGGTGATTTGGGGTGAGGCTATGGACCCCAAAGCAGAGAGCATTTAACTTGCCCAGCATTCTCTCCAAAACACTAATAGCTGCCTCAAAGTAAAACAGGCACTGGAGCTATTATACATTCCCTACTTTAGAGGTTCAGAAAGGTTCGGTAATGTATCCATACCAAATTGCACACAGCTAGTGTCAGAGATGGGAACTGAACTATTTATTTAGCCTTACTCCACTTCTCTCCAGTATACCACTCAGTACCCAAACTAAAATATCAATTTAGCTCACTGAAGCTGAGTTTATCAATATTTAATATGATGGATTTAGAGGGAAATGAAACAGAAACTGAATTTGCCATAGTAAGCCCTTTAAACCAAATTAAGAAAGATGTGGCTAAACAGTGATTTCTAAATCAGATGCAAGAGCATCTATTTTTACAGTGGAATGAGGGAACTGGGAAAGTTCAGAGAAGGAAAGAAAAAAAAAAAACCACAAAACAAGGCAACTTTCTAATTGTGACTTCAATTTTACCAATTGGACACTTTCAGACATTAAGGAAACTCACATTATTCACACCTAGAAAGATTCTAATACTCCAAATCAAGTAATATAAAAAAATGAATGGCTACTTTGTATTTTTCAGTTTCACTGGCATAATTAACAGATCGTTTTACTACTGGTTTGTCTGTACTTCTAAATTTTTGCCAGAATGTAAGGGTAAAACATCACTGACAAGACTGTTTCATGTAAGTGCTAAATATTCAGGGAGTTGCCTAGCAAAAAGAGAGATAAACTGATCTCCCTTAAGCACATCAGCATATACATCAGCTGATGCATAATTTATTGCCAGTCAGTCACACATGGAAAATCCAAAATTATAATTATTCTATAAGGAGAAGCATAGTATGTAAATTTTCGAGTCTATTCAAGATTGCACAATAATTCCAACTCTTTAGTCTCATTTGAAAAAAAAAAGGTCCTCAAATGTGAAACAGGAACTTCACTCCAAAAGATACTGAAGGAATAATATATGCACATTTTCTGTTACAGCATTTTCGTTTCAGACCTACCTATTAAATTCCTGGCCAGCTCAGCAGCAATATCACAGACTTTTTTCCTCATGCTAGACTGTGTTTCCATCTGAATAATTAAAAGTAGTTCAGTTTTGATGGCATTCTGAACATCAGAAGGAAGAGTTGGATAAACTTCCTCAAAAGCAGAGGACAAAAGACGTCGTAGCAGGACAGCAGCCATTTGTCTAGCCTAAAACAGAAAACAAATTTTGTTACCTTGTGTATTATTGGAGAAAAACCTGCAAAGTAATTTCATTCCGCTCATTAACATATAAATTTCAACTATCACTAGTAGATTTCTAAAATTCTTCAGAAAATGACTCCTTTGACACCTTCCCACCCCTCAAAAAGTGAATAAGGTATACATGAAAAGTTTTCCATTGATTTGTCTTTGTTCACTTACAGTAAAATTTGAACCAACACTCTCCTTCCTTCAAAACCATTAAATAGTGCTCCTTTTAAATTCATCTTTCCATATCAAACATAGTTCTTCAGTCCCTGCCCATCATTCTGCATGGCTACTCTCTTACAAAGCAGCTTGGAAAAATGCCTTCAAGGCCATTTTATTCCTTAACTATCATCTACACAAATGAGCATAGTATACAAAGTCCCCTTGGTTTTCCACTTCTAAAGTCTCTCCCACTTTGATGGAGTAATTCCTTTCCTTCAAGGACTTATTCAGGTGCTGTTACCTCCTTTATGAAGCTTCTCTGATCCCATTTCTTGTTAAAAATAAGCTCTTACTACCAAACTATTCAGACTACTCTTATGAACTTAAACTTATATTCTAGTTGTCAGTGTTATCTATCTTTTCTCCCCAAAAAAGATTTCTAACCCAAGGTCTGGGACTATTTTTTATTTCACTGTATTCTCAGTACCTAGCACAGCATATCCCCATGTACTAAGTGCTTAAACTATTTGTCAAATTCCGTAGAAATTCTCAGGTCAGTGTTTACTAACAAAACTTCAGGCGCAGTTGACCAAAATAATAAATTGTTATGTTATGCCATGTTTAAATTCCCTAAAGTAAACCTATGACTCTGGATTCCAGAAAATAAGAATTTTCTGTCAAAATATATTTTCTTTATTCACTAATACCTTGAACTTTTAGTGATCTGTCAGGCTCAAGTGTCTTTTAAGATTTAAACTACTTTCAACATATCATTAGTGTTTCACTATAATTTTTTTGAAATTTTATAATCCACACAGGGAAGTAAAATTCTCAAGTTGTTAGTTGGAAGGAGCTAATAACCTCAGAAATCACTTAGTCCAATCCCTTTTACTCTTAAAACACAAGTTTGACAAATGATGGAACTTTATACATTAATATTCTATATATGTACAATTAAGTCTTATATAGTAACATAAGACCCAATACTACAGTTCCCATTTTTCAATGCCTGGCACGCAGCAAGTGCTTAATAAATGTTTGTTTTGTTTCTTTCTTCCTCTTTCCTTTCTTACCATCAAAAAATTCCAGACCATATAATCACCTATCCTTTCAGATCTGGTGGTCTTCTTGGCCTTCCTTTCATATACTATGTACCTTCTAGTTCTCATCCATGTTGTTATCCATGGCTGTTGTTAAAGCAGTAAGTTCACACAGTGGATACAGCGCTGAACCTGGAGTGAGGAAGACCTAAGTTCAAATCCTACCTGAGACACTTACTAGCTCTGTGACCCTGGGCAAGTTACTTAACCTCTCTGCATCTCAGTGTCCTCCTCTATAAAACAGGGATGATAACAGCTACTTCTCAGAGTTGTTGTGATGATCAAATGAGATTCTATTTGTAAAATATTTCACAAAACTTAAAAAGAGTTATATATAAATGCTAGCTCTTATTACTGCTGTTATTAGGAATATCAAATTTAGGTTAATTCAACCTTACCAAAAGTTCTTTTTTAAGTCCAATTCATTAGTTTGTGCTTAACTTCTTTATTAAAAATATTCTAATATTAACTCTTGGCTTCAGTGGAAGACAAGATCTCCCCAGGGAACAAATATTTTGTCTTTGTATTTATATACCAAATATCTAGCATAGTACCTGGCACACAGAAGGTGCTTGTTGACTGATGTAAATACTTGCAACTCATTCATGAGTCCAAATAGATGTTCTATCTACTAGGTGCCTCAGTGAAACAAAGGATTTCCAAAGCAAAGCTTTCTCAAGGATGTGAATTAGCTTGGTTCATCTTTGTCTCAAATCTAAGACACCCATATAGCCTCAGCCATGGTCAAACTAGAGCAATAGGCTCTTCATGATACCAAACTTCTCAATTAAAAATAAAAAGACCAAAAAACTTTAAGGATTATTTCTATAATTTTTAAAGTATCATTTTAAAAAATTTAAAATGACCTTTAAAAATTATTAGTCTTTATTTTTATTGATACAGAAAACTATGAGAATGTTAATTCAAGAAACAGCAGACAGGTATGTAAGAACAACTGTTAAAAAGGAGTGTAAAATTTTCCAATCAAATTTTGCCAAGACAAAACAGGCTCTTAAAAGTTTCAAATCCAAATAACGTCAGAGGGATTATTGCCGCCAAACATGTATATATGTTGGCAAAAACAATATTTACAGTCTAGTTCACAAGTTCTAACTTGTATTAAAGATTCATACCAATGGTTCAGCTGTCTTTGAAAAGATTTCCTACTATGCTGAAGTCACTGCTGAAGTGTCCTTGTCACAACTTTAGTTTGCAGAGAAAACAGCTGTTTTCACAAGCAAAATGGAAATACTTAAAACTTAGGCAGACAGAAAAACATTCTGCACTGAGTGGAGTTAATGTGGCAATGTTTCACAACAGAAGGCATGCCCCTGGAGGGCAGACTTATGCTTTTGTCTGCATTTCCCAGGACCTAATACTCTGTAATACTCCGTCTAGCCTGTCAGAGGCGCTTAAAGGTTGTTGAATGATTATACATATATGATCATAGGATCAAGAACTTTAAGGTGTCTTAAAAGATTTTTTAGCCCACACCCTTCACTTTATAGGTGAGGAAACCAAGTCTTAGAGGAGTCAAGTGATTTGTCCAAAGTCTCACTGATAACATAAGTAGTAGAGGTAAGATTTAAACCCACAGTCAGAAAGCTGGTGCTCACAGTACTCTAGAATGCTTATGTGTAATTCCTGCAGGCTTAGGACTATTCTAGAAATGTATGCAAGACAACAATAAGGAACCTGAACTCCCATGTCACGCACAGGGCAAAGTTACACCATAAAATCAAAATATTTTAATGCTCAACTGAAAGTGTTCCCTAAACTCAGCTATTTAAGCAATGTATAGCCCAATATAACACTACCAAGGAAGAAAAACAAGAGCACAGTAGAGAGAATATTTGAACTTGGACTCACGAGTTAGAAAATGTGGCCACAGATGCTAGTGATAATTTCTAGCTTGTGACTAAGCAAATCAAAGTCTCCAAACCTCACTTTCCTAATTTGTAAAATGAGAATATTTCCACTACTTCTATCTCTCGCACAACATTGTTTTTCATAATTTCAAAAGAATACAAACTGCAGGTGACCCTAAGGCCAATGGAGAGAGCTGTGGTGAGTCTAAGTATATTGCAGGTTGTAATGATCACTCAAGCAGGAGAAATATCATAACAACATTGTTGTTAAGGCCAAGTATGATTAGAAAAAAAGCAGAGCCAGTCATCACATTGTGAAAATGAAGTATAATAGACAATCATGGCCCAACTGCAACAGCAGGCTTCCAGTGCAGTTACTAGATCCTCTACCAAGGATTTACAAAGATAGGATATAAAAACACACAGGGTGAGGCATGGATGATCAATACCAGAAGAGGGCAGTATATCACAGATCTATTGAAACGTCCCTACAGTCAGTTCTGCTATAAGGTGACAGGTACATGCATTACCTCAAAGTTAAGCAAACTTGTGCAATAAAATCCACAGGAATTATGGAAGAAATAGGGTTGGGGAAAAGAGCTCAAAAACTAAGTGACACATAGCTGAAGGGAAGGGGTGCAGAGCAACCAGCCCTTCTTGACTCACAGTGCCTACAGTACCGCAAGATACACAATAAATATGGCACTTTACCTACAACAAAACTTGAGGTTTGCTTGTGGAAGTAGGCTGTAGCTTGGGAATTACTGTGAAGTTTTCTGCATTACTGCTGCTTCTCAGGGAAGAAAATGAGCAGAAGCAAACTTGAAATTATGCTCAGATTGTTATCTAATATATCATATCCCTAATATATCAAAACTCAGGTTACAGCAAAACTGATTGTACTTCAACTGATCTGTGATCTCATCAATAGGGGCAGTTATGCCACCAATCTAGATAACAACTCCTCTATGCATTCTTATCCTGTAAGGTTCTTTCTTTGTCTTCCTTATAGCTATGAAACATGGACCAAATCAGTGGGTTCTATGTGACTTAATAATTTATTTACTATCTCTGGGCTCAGCTTTCTTTATTTTGGTAAAATGATGGGGTAAGCAGATGATCTCCAAGACCTGTTCCAGCTTTAAATTCTATGATTCTGTAAGCACATATATCACATTTAACATCTTATCTTGGCAATTTTATCAATCGATGTCATCTATAAGTTATACTAGATACTGAATAGCAAGTCTAGACCACAAACAGGACAGTTAAACATCTTAATCCACCAGCAAAGAAAGAGCCCTGTAAGTACCCATTATATGGTAAATTTGAAGGCCAGAGATAAAAATGTACCAAAGAAATTCTATTAGGTCAGCTGTGAAATGCTGACAAATCCAATCTGATTTGTAGTAAACAAAAGAGAAGACTAAACAACTTTTGAGGGAAAGAGATGAGGAGACAAAATTTACATGGGTAAGGAAAGATATCTATCTTTACACCTTGCCACTCACCTCCACATCTAGCTACCACATTCAACATATCGAAAATAGAATATAGGAAAGTATATAGGATGTTTTATAATACTTTCTAAAATAATATAATTACATGCAATTAGAGGACGAGCTTTTAAATTGAGGCCTGGGAAAGGTGCAACTATGACAGAACCCATAAGACACAAATACCACCACCCCATTTTTACAGTTCCAACTCTTTTTTCATTGAGGAGGGGAAAAGACGACAGAGGTAAACAAACTAGGGTTTCACCAACGCATGAAGCTCCCAGTGAGACACTCTAATGCAGATCAGCAGCTGCAACTTTGTAACATGTGGCCTGTTTAAGGCCAGAGTCAGAATCAATCTTAACCCAGGTCTTACACACTCCAAGGTCAGCTCTTATTATTATCATTACACTAATGTTGCCTCTTGTAGGTCACGTAATAAAATTCATTACATCTGTCTCATACAAGAAATGCTAGCTTTTTATGTGCCTATGAGTACATTTTGGAACATTAAACAACTGAGACAAATTTAAATTCTTTTACTCAGATTTTAAAAAGCTAGCTTTTGGACATTTTTTGCTACTAAGTAAACATTGATTTTCTTCCATTTTTTTCATGACCTCTAAACTGAAGATTTTTAGATAATTGTTTCTCATGAAGACTCAAACATGGTGTATCTGAAAACACATTCCTTCAAATTGAGCTATGGCCTTAAAACTCAAGTGATCAAGGGAAGTGAGATCTAACCTCCCAGGTTCTTGGACTCCTAGGTGACTCTTTTGATATACAAAACTGTCTGACAGCAGCGATTTTTTTTCTAAGGACTTGTATATATATTAAAAAAGGAAGTAGTTTTGATAAGTATCACTAACAATGTTCGCCTTTCTACTAGCAAAAACCAAAAACTTACCTTTTGATGGTTTAGCAACATGGACATAGATCTTATTCAAGATTTAATCAATTATTCAATCATAAAAAGAGTACAATCAGCAGTGTGGTAATCTCAAGTGGACTTTGAGAGAATATGGGTTTCAATTCCTGACTCCTACTTACCTGGGTAAATAGATTTATTATGGATTTCAGTTTCCTGACTTGTAAACTGAGGGGCTGGATAGATTTCTAATGCCTGGCCCACTTCTATAATCCTTCTATATTTCAGTATTCTCAGAATTTCTAATGAGGGGGTTGAACTATATTTTTCAAGGGTGGATCCAATGTACAATCCGTATATAAACTTTTTACTGCCCTTGCTTTCTTCTAAAAATAATTCAATTTAATTATTTGAGTGAAGTTATTTTGAGATGCTTTAATACCTCCTCAGCAGCAGTTGTGTTTCTGATGGCTTGCAAGAGGAATGTGATCTTAGATTGTCCAGGGATATTCTCATAGGTTTCCTAAGGGGGGAAAAAAAGTTAAGATTTAATATATAAATTAATTGATCTCTTCTAAACCATCCTACTCTTTAACAAGATTTGCAACCTCAACTCTTTATTATCTCTTGCCCCAACCTATTCAATCCCTTGCTGATCTCTACAAATCACCATTCATACTTTTCTCTACCCACCCAGCCAACGTTACACTGGTCCAAGTCTTCATCCTCCTATTTTAATAGCCTCCTAATTAATCTGGCAACCCTATCAGTTCTCCACAGAACTGCCAATGATATTCCTACAATGCAGAATTGACCATGTGACTCCCTATATAAAAAGAAGGCCCAAATAAATGGTTCTCTCTTGACTCTAGGATAAAAAAAAAAAAGAGCTTTTCTGTTTAACATTTAAAAACTTCCACAATCTCACTCTAGCCTGGCTTTCCAGGCTTACCACAATCACAAGTCACTTCCCTTCACACTTTTAAGCTTCCAGCCAGACTGGTCTCTGTACACCATAGTCTATCTGTATCATCATAGTGTATCTGTAACTGTACATCATAGTGCATCTGTAACTTTGTACGAATGTCCTGAAGATTTGGGAGCTACAATGATGCATTTATACCCGCCCAACTGTTAGCATCATTCCCTCCATTACTTTTTAGATTTTGTGCATACTTTTTAATATATTTATTTTTGTGCATACCTTCATTCTCTTCCCCCTAAAATAATGTACCCTTTTTTGAGGGCAAGGACTGTTTCCATTTTTCTTCACATAATAATAGCTAGCGTACATATAATACCCACCATGTACCAGTGTTGTGTGCCAAGTGCTTTACAAATATATCATTTGATCCCCACAACTACACCCTGGCAGGTAGTTGCTATTATCACCATTTTGCAACTATGAAAACTGAGACAAACAGAGGTCGCAGCTAGTTAAATACTGGAGGTTGGATTCTTCAGGTCTAGCACAATTCCCAACATCCAGTATATATAGTCAGAAATTAGCAAATGCTTGCTGAATGATTAAATCAATTACAGTCACAAAAAGAATACTATAATAGAAACATATGCCTAGAAAAAGGAGGCTAGTAACCCTGTATGTCTGTGAAGTCTCTAGAGTTAGAGGTCTATAGTATTATATAGAGAATTTATAGGAACACAAGGTCAAGATTCTCACAAGATGAGGAGGTGTGGGTGAGATCTCTAGAAAAGGCCTAATGACTCAAGAAAATTTAGATACAGAGATAGGTATCTGTTATTGTTTTGAGTATGGTTATAAGGCTGCACTAAAAAAGAGGATGATACAGAACACAGAACCAAGGAAGGTCACTGTGCAGAACCAAGGAAGGTCACTGTGTCTGGTACCCCCAACCCTTTCCAATAGGTGCATTTATACTTGGTACACGATGGCCAGGAACCTATGTCAGGGGTATTAGTGGTTCATGGGCTTATTGCAAAGGGTCCTAAAATCCACATGAACATAGAAACACACCTGCTGGAATATCATTTTGATAATGTATCTAATTCTATCAAAACATACCGGGGAAGAAGACCTAGGTTTCTCCCTACCATTTATTCAACCATCTGTTTTTCCAAATCCTTCCGTACCAGTATCTTATACATTACATATAGTTATCCTTTTTCAATCCTAGCTGTCACTACCTTTAGCTCCTCTTCTGTCCCATGTGTCCCCCCCAAACTCACTTCCCCTTTCCTCCTCTCCTCCTGGGTTAAAAAAATGGCAGAAGGGAACGAAACAGATTGTAACAATGTTTCAAGGATGAGTTATCTGGAACATCATGAGGAACCAGTGATTTAGTTGGGTTATAACTAACCTTTGTCAAGTACTAGGTCACTTAAAAAAATTGAGAACTCCCCCATAATAGTAGTTATACTATTGGTATCTATTCAACAAAAATTTTTTAAATGATTTTGTATTTTGCTAATTACAACAGCACCTATGTAATTTAGCCCACCAAAGAAGTATTGGCTTATTAGAAATGTGGAATTGGAAGGGACCTTGGAAATCATCTAGTCCAAAGCCATCACTTTATAAATAGGGAAAACTGTGACTTGCTGAAGGTCACAGAGAATACTAAGAGCCAAAGTTTTACAAACATAATACTTAGAACCAGCATGGTACTAGAACCTGGGTCTTCTTTCCTGGTATATTTTGATAGAATTAGATACATTATCAAAATGATATTCCAACAAGTATGTTTCTATGTACATGTGGATTCTAGGACCCTTTGCAATAATAACTCCATGCTCCACGGTTTGGGACCCATTAGTTCATCACTCTCCTTTTTAGGACTAAGCCTCAACTTCATGCCAATCTCTTTACAAGAACAAGGATATCAACAGAAAGGTCATTTCCTCTGTATTCTCTAGACCAGGGTTGGGGAACCTGTAACTTCAAGGGCAAATGTGGCCCTCTCAGTCCTCAAAGTGTAGCCCTTTGACTGAAAGTAAATTTCACAGAACAAATATCCTTTATAAAGGGGTTTGCTCTGTAAAACTTGGCCTTAGGTTCCCCACTCCTGCTCTAGACCAAAGATAACCCAGAATTGGCTTAAATTACTTATGGCCACTACAGAGCTACATCTGACATGAAATCAGAAATCAGGATAGCAAGGGAAGCCAACTTACCATTTCCCAAGCTACATTTTCCTTATCTTCACCAGAATAGACTAGAACGAAAATATTGTCACATAATCACCTACCAGTCAAAGAATAAACCTCAAAATCAGAAGGTTTAAATTGATATGGATGCCCAGACTGAGTTTATCATAAGCACCTTAATATTTAAATTGACTGAACTTCATAGCACACCCTATTTTTTTTTTTCAGGATAAAAGTTAATTTTTCTCAAGATGTCACTCTTTCACCCTATCTTTAATTACTATCCACTTACTAACCATTAACAGAAGGAAAGTATTACATTTCATATCCTCCACAATTATACTAGCTCTTAAGAATTAGCATTGTAGGTCAAGGTAAAGTTTTCTGCTTGGCTGATAACTTTATAATAAGGTTTAGAAAGCACATATATTCTCTGGTTTGATCAAAGCAAGGCAGGTTAAGTGTATCACCAATTTGAGGCGTAGGAAACTTAGAAGACTTGCCCAGTATAACCAAGATAAGCTGCTGGTACTCTTAATGTAAGTCTGTCTTCCAGTTCAGTACCTCTTTATTGCACTTGCACTGATTCATCTCTTCCCTATATAATATATTCTCACTGGAGGCACTCTGCTGCTTGTTGGAGGAAAACAGTTAAATGTGAGGGTGAAGGGGAGGGAGATGGCTTAGGAAGGGGATGTAAACTTAAACTTGTTTTTGGATAACAGGACAGATCCACAAATTCGAAGTGATACTGATGAATGGAGAATTTTAGAGAAGCTAGTGAATGCAGTTTGCAAATTTCAAAATCAGTAAAGTCAGGTGTGGATGATTTTAAATTTAAGGTTAAAAATAAAATTTTGAATGTTCAGTGCATTTAGATCAATGGTTTACCTAGCTGAACAGCTGTTATGTCCTGCTATCAATGACCCTGAACTTTTGTAGCAAATTTGTAGTATAATAATGTGAACACTCCTTGAAGTCTTTAGACTTTTTTGAATCTTTAGATTCTTTAGCAATTTATACTCAATACTAGTGAATATAAACTATAACATAAAATACAATATTACACTATTATTGGAGGTAGGATGGCCATGAGAGGCAGCAGGATGAAATGAAAAGTATAATAGTTGGACTTAAGAATCAGACTTGAGTTCAAATTCCAGCTCCAGTAGTTACCAGTCATAAGACAATGGGCAAGTCACTTAATTTCTGAGTCTTAAGTTAGCTCTTCTATAAAATTAGGCATGACACTATTCAGGTGAAAAAGAAAGAACTATGTGAATTTGAATCACAATTATTAGCTAGGCATATTGGTATTTCTTTAAATGATATTAGATGAAAAGCTATAAATTCTTATCCCAGAATGTTTTGGAGAATCTTTGCATCATTTATCTTTAAGCACAGACAACATAAAAAATGTATATAGGCTTAGTTCTAGAATGATTATAATTTTCTTCCCTCCCAATACTAAGCTATTCTAGAACTAAGCCTACAAATTATACACTTACTCAAAGAGAATTACAAAAAGATCCTTCAAAACATCCAAGAAGATTCATGTTGTTATCATTGATTTCTTTAGCGCACATAAATTAAATCTAATTATAAAGATTAGGTAGAAATTCCAGTCAGTAAAACTTTTTGTCTTTAGCTCACCATTCTTTCAAATGCCTAGATCAACCTCCTTTCATCAGCTTCTGAGCCCTATAAGAGATATTTGCATGGTAGATTATACCCATGTTTATCCTAGTAATGACCTTAAAAATGAAATTCAAAATACCAAATTATATTCTCTTCCAGACTGGCAGTCAATGGAGTATAGTTTTGGAATACAGCTCCCACTAGAAGTGGGATTCTTTTAATTTCCCATTCATATGTTCTCCACGTTGACTGCCTCTGTGATTAGCAAATCAAGTCTGTGAGTATTCATTACTTCTGGTTGGAATTTTGTTTCTGAGAAAAGAACAGTTTGGAAATGAAAGCTATTTGCAACTACAGATAATTTCTTATAAGGATAACTGGCATAGATTTTTTAAAAGCCATGCTACATTCTAAGCTCCCAAAAAGAGATGAGCTTAATCTAAACTTGGATGCCAAGAAAACATGAAAATTAAAAGATTTACCCAAAGAAACACCTGCCTTCAATAAAGAAATATCCGTATTTAGAAGATTCTTTTTCTGACTCTTTAAAAAATTCTACATGAACTAATTTTCTGGGTACAGTACAAATAAATTAAAAACTTCAAGGCATGACAGACTAGAGATATTCACGTGGATCAGTGATTTCATTGGTATACGGAATTCCTAGGTGAGGAAACTCCCTCTACCATTTCAGTGACATTTTTTTCTGCCAACTTGTCTTAGAGAACTGCTGGGGCACTGAGAGATTAAGTGATTTGCCCAAGGTCACACAGCTGGTATGTGTTGGAGTTGCTTCTTGAAACCAGGTCTTCCTGAGTTCTTGGTCCAGTTCTCCTTCCATTATACCACAAAGAGGTAAAATCTGTCTGCTTACTACCTTCTACTTCCTATTATGATTCTTAAAACACAATGTGCTCTTTAAGAAGTAAGCACAGCACTCTCTAAATTCCCTATTAATAGATTATAACAATACCAATAGGTAGAATCCAAATGATATCATGTTAGTTACTGGCTTCAATTTATTCTAAGAGTATGGTGCAAAGAGCTCCAGATTTGGAATCTCAAGACTTGAGTTCAATTTTCTGGATCTGTCATTTTGGGTAAATCACTTAATTTCTCTGGGTCTGAGTTTTTATATCTTTAAAATGAGGTTGAATGGATGACCTCATCGATCGTTTTCTAGCTCTGTATCTGTGAACCACGGTAATCCTGATAAAGGTGATACTACAACCAAGTTTCTAGATGATCTGCTAAGACGAGGTCTGTATTTCATTAATTCAAGGACCTGTGGCTTCTCCTTGGTGTGCACTGATGTTAGGATCTCTTGAACAACTCAGTAGATGGTCCTTTTTGACTGTCCTGCAGCCAAATTGGTGATGAGTCTTTCTGAACTTAGCCATGCTGGTCTTTGGACAATAGACATAACATAAGCCTATTGTTGGAATCCTTTCAGCCCAAGCAGGACTCTAGAGCTTGCACTCTTCTGGCAGAGACTTGTGGAATTAAGGGTCATTTATCTTACACACTGTAAAGAAGTATAGAAGTAGTTGTATATAAAATGTATTATCATTATGCATATTTGAGGCTGCCATTCAGTAATACTTCTTCAACAGCAGAAAAACTAGAAGCACTAGTCTATGTCATTTAACAGGTATTTATCAGTTCGTAAGTGCTGACAAGCAAAATCCACAAATATTTTGGTTATATCTGGTTCTTCAAGAGAGCTAGTCTTCCTTTCATCCCACTTCCACTGATATTAATGAAACTTTTTTCTTCCCTTAGGATCAAAGGAAAACAAACTTTCTGGAGAAAATAAATGGATTTTCAATCCACTCAGAAAAAAACTTTGACTTTAAGTTGTAGTAAGAATTCTAGTTATGAGTTTACGATCAATTTCCTCAGCGAACACCCTTTCAATTATTTGTTCCCTTTCATAATTACCATTTCATTACAATTTTTCTGTTTCTAATCTCAGGGAATATTCTATTTCCCCCCCAAACATCTGAAGATTCATTTTGGGAATAAAGTGGGGGAAAAAAACCTTATGAATTTTTTTCTCACTGTGAAGTTTTTGCTTACAAGAAAATTCATCCATATAGAAGGATTTTATGATATTTCCTCCTTTTTTTAAATACAAAGATAGAAAAAAAATATTAAGGTCTATTGATAAATGATTCATATAATATAAGTAGGGAACATAAGGAAACAAACAACATACAACCCACACTAAGAGTAACATATCACTTTTGAACACAGAACAAGTCCACTTCTTCAATAGTCTCTTCAATTCAAATGTTAACAAAGTACATTTTATTTAGATATTATATGGGTATTTCCTAAATACCAGTTCAAAGAAAATTTGTGTAAATCTTTTCTATTGATCATATTAACCGATACTGGCCAACTATCTTTCATTTGATTTACTAAAGCGAATGGATTATTCAACCTATAAATTCAATTTAGAGTAATATAAGCACTTAGTCTTCCTATTACTGAAACTTAGGTGTTGACAGCTATTTAATATTAGTTTATTGTTATCAATTAAGTCACACAAAAAATCAATCTACGTGACTCACAGCCAACTTTTTATAAAGTGGCAGAATCACCTTTAACCATATTGCCAGTTTAAAACACATTATAGACACAAATCAATGATTTGAAATAAATATATAATAATCAAGAGACACAAATAAAAAAAAATGTGCCTCAGCCTTCACCATGAAACTAATGAGAACACTGCTTTTCCCCCAATTGTTTCTTATGAAAGAATGTGCTGAACTCACCAACAAAGTGATGCAAGTGATAAAAGACCAAAGACAGCCACCAATAGGAATCCATGCTAAACAACCACCGGTATTTTAGTTCAATAGAAGAGATTCCCCACTAAGCTCGACAATAGAGATTTAAGCAACTGGAGGAAGGAGAATTAACCTAGCTTACTTATAGTACCATTCTTTGCAATATATGAAAAGTTCTACTTTAGAGTTGGCTGACATAAAGTGTTTTATTTTGTTTTGAAAAAGCAATCAACTACCAAAAAGCACCACGGCAAAAGTAGTAAGTTTCATTAAAATATTTTCCCCAAAGACCAAATTTCCAGCACTAAAATGTTTCTCTTTTAAAAACCTGAAGTCACCTGCGATTTTGAAGGAAATCACTAACTCCTTCAAGGGGGGGCACGAAGAGAGAAGATGCCAAACAAACCTTCCTGGATATAGGTGTATATAAAACAACTCTTTGGCCATGGTAACCCAGAAACAAAACACATCTTTGCTATGTGATATCTGGCATACAGCACAGTAACACAATTCAGAAAAGCTTTTCTTCCACCGCCCCCCCCACCCCCCGGCTTCCAAAAGTTTGGGCGAAGACGTCCACTTATATGAGACGACACCCCTCTCAGGTGCCCCCCACAACAAAGCTGCAGCCCAAAGGGGCAGTAAGCACTCCGACCCTGAGCTGCACTTACTGAACCCGAGCCAGTGGCTCCAGAATACAGAAAACCCCCTCGCTTCCCTCGTGTCACCAAGATGAGAGCACATGGCTCCCTGCGCCCCCCCTTACGTAAAGCGGGGCAGCTGGCTGGGGACACTTCTGCAGAAATGGCAGGCTTTTACGGAAGAGGAGACCAGAGGGACATCTCTGTCTCTATCTTCTCCCCCAACCCCCTCCCGCCGCCCTGGGGAATGGAGGAGAGGGGAATAAGGAGGAAAAGGAGGTCAGAGTGCCGGCAGCGGGGGAAGGAGGCCGAGGGGGATGGAGAAGAGGACAGCACAGTCGGTGCCAGGTGGACCACAAGGAGAGGAAGAGGAGAAATGGGACAGCAGGCAGCTCGGGATTTGGAGGAACGGTGGGGGAGGGGGCAGAGTGGAGACAAGCCTGGATGGGGGAGGGGAGATCCCATTAGGAGAAAGCGGGAAAAGGGGTATGGGGGGCATGGGAAAGGTCAAACCGTGCGGGGGGAGGGGAAGGGGATGGTCCAAGTCGGGCCAGGGTTCATCCTCCCCACCCCCATCTCCAGAGGCAGGATGGGGGCTCTCCTCGACCCCGTAGATCGTGCATGCATAACAGCCCCCGGGTACCACGGTGGGGGGGCGGGGAGGGGGTAACTGCCGGGACGGGACGGGACTGGAAGGGCAGGGCGGGGGGAGGGGGAGCCGCGGCCGCCCCATCCCGGGGAAGGGACAGCGGGGCCGGGATGGAAAGTCCTCGGCCGGCCGCGGCTCCCACGTGGGCCGGGCGCCTCCGCTCCGCCAGTCCGGGCCCGGGTCAGGCCGGGAACAAGAGCGGCGGCGAGAGCAGCGTGAGGCGGAGGGAAGGACTTGGTCGGGGGCCGCCGGGATGGGGGGCGGCAGCCCGCGGGGCCCGGAGGATCGGGGTCGGGGAAGGGGGGAGGGGGAAGAGAGACTCCTTTACCTCCGCCTGTTTCCGCACCACATTGTCGGGGCTGAGCAGGTTCCCCAGGAGCAGGTAAAACTGTTGCTGCTCGGCCGCCACCGCCGCTGCCGCCGCCATTGCGCTGAGCGTGAGAGAGAGGGAGAGAGAGAGGAGGGGGAGAGAGACACGGAGCCTTGAGGCGGGAGCGCTCGCGGGCGGGAGGGGAGGGGGAGGGGGAGGGGACGCGAGCTGCCGGCACCAGCAGCAGCACCAGCGGCAGCGCACCAGCAGCAGCAGCAGCCGCGGCGGCGCTGGGGCGCGGGAGAGGCGGGGCAAAGGGGCAAGGAGAGGAGGGGCGGGGCCCCGTCACCTCTCACCTCCCGTCCCTCCCACCCCGCGGACACCGCCGCCAGCCTCTCATTGGTCCCCGAGGCTGGAGGCCGAGGAGGCCTTCTCCGCCGGCCCCCGCTCCGATTGGCCAGCGCGTCCCACCGTCCTGCAACGGCGTCACTGGCCGCGCGGGCGGGGCCGAGTCGGGGTTAGAGTTTGGGGAATGATTGGGGGTGGGGAAGGAGAGCTTCGCGGTCGGGAACGTCTAGGCAGAGATTTGGGGCCTGTCACTGGCAGCGGGCTCAGGCGCGAGACTCGAGTCTCTGCGCCCAGCGTGCTCCGCTCAGCCCTTCCTACCCCGCTTCCTCCACGGGCCTGAGGACCGTAGCGGGGCGGAACGTAGCTCTCGACGTGCCCCCTCCCCGGGACCACGCCCCGGTCCTCCCCTCCCGGGGAGGTCCCCCCAGAGGCCGGCGTGACTCAGGCTCTCCAGACCGGGGAGTGAGTCACGGACTCCCGCCAGGCCTGGCCCTAGATGGTTCCGCGCACCCCGCTCCTCCGCTTCCTCTTGCCTCTCCCGCCAAATGTGACCACGTTGCACTCTAGTCCCTCCCCCAGCCCCCACGCAGGATCCGCCCCAGGAGCCGCGCGAGCTCCCCCGGCTCCTTTCAGCCCTCGCTGCTCCGTCTGCCCCCGGGATGCTCGGGGACCCCCCGGCACCCTTCAGTCTGGGGCGCAGGCCGTGCCAGCCGCAGGCTCCCTGCGGAGCTTGGGAAACGCCTCGAATGAGAAACGCGGGAACCGGTCAATGTGCCCCGGCCGCTAGGCCGGCCACCCTGTAGGCGGCAGGAAGGGGAGTCTGGGCCTTTTGAGGGCCACGGTAGAGAAAATGAGGCAGGAAGAAGGGGGCAGAGTTCTGGAGGGCCCCGATTTTCATGCCGTTGCTTGGAGGCGAGAAAATCAGAAGGCAAGCTGATGGAAAAAGCCGGGGCTCCTTTCAAACCAAATTCCATCAGAAAGAACAGCAGCCTCCATTGAGTGCCGGCCACGTGGGCCGGCTTCTGCGGGGGTAGGGACGGCTCTGGAGGACCGGGAACGACTCGGGGGTCCTTATCCCCGTGGGGGCCCTTATCCCCGTGGGGGCGGGGCAATCCCCGAGGAGAGGCCCCTGCGAAGGGTCAATACCAAGAGCCCGGGCAGCTGAGGGTCTACGGAGGGAAGTGGGGAGAGGGCGCCTCTCGGGAGCGCTTCCGTGGGAGGCATCTCCCTTAATGACTTCTTCTGGGAAGGACCTAATCTCGGAGGAGTTGGGCAGCTCCCACCAGCCAGTGGTTTGGGGGGCCATGAGCGGGTCCTGGGCTCCCCAACTGGAAGGGTGGCCCTGCCTACGAGTTAGGCCCTTTCCTTTCTGTACTCACTAAATAAGCGTGTAGTACTAATTTGAAGGAAATTATTATGAAATACTTTCCCCCACCCTTTAAGAATTCTGAAAGCTTTATAATCGAATTGTAGGGAAAAACTCCCCTGAGATTTAACTGTCCTGTGGCTTCCTCTCTGTATGCGGGATACATAGCTTGGATTTTTCCAGGATATCCCTAATTTCAAGAAAAGTTTATCAAAATTTGCAATTGAAATACCATTTTTCGGAATCTACCCATTTTTCTTTTAAAAACTATAGCCATTCTAGAGTGGAACCCTAGACAGGGTCCTATTTGTGTCTCTTAATAATGTTTAGACTTTTCCCCGAGGTGGATAATGTATAATTACTGCGCAAGGAGATCCTTTCCATTCATTCTGGCTGTGGTTACCTTTTGTTGACTTGTGAGAGTAGATAGGGTAGAGTGTTCTGTGGAGGATTCTGTACTAGAAAATTAACTTTTAAACTCTCTAAAGCTTGAGAATCATGTAGTGAAGTTTGGGCAGTGAGAAAATGTTGAGGTGGAATCAAATGAGTTTAGAAAGCTTGCCTAGTTAGGTTGTGGCTGTGTGTTGCGTTCTGCCATCAGCAGGTGAGTTTTTGAAACAGAAACTGATGGAAGGATCAGAATGAGTTTCACTTGCATGTGAATTTCAGATATTGTTTAATTATGACCATGAATATTGACTAATACTTGATAAACAACGTGTTAAAGAATAAAGACAGTTCCTTTTTCACAATTTGACAACATTTAGAATCATTAAAAACAGAAGGAAGAGGGTTTTATTTATATAAAAGGGTGTGTTCATTAACATTTAAAAAAAATCAGTTTTCATATTAGGTGGTGTCACCTACTGGTGAACTGTGAAATCACAAACTGACCCTGTTTAACCCTACTTGGTAAATATTCAACCTAAAACAGCTGGAAAGAAATTTCTTAGATTGCAAGTGTAAAGAATGAGATGCCCACACATGATAGAAAATCATGTGACCTTAACTAATGGCAGGTTTAGTGAAAGAGAGGGTGATTGGCAGTGGAGAGATATCTGGCAGTCTAGAACTCTTTTTTTCCAGTGGGTTTAACATAACTTGGCTAATCATAATACTAATATTTATGTAGCCAATTTACACAGTGATGTAGAAGCACTTTACAATTTATTTAAAATGCTATGGGGTTAGTTTATTTCTTAAATTAACCCTTATCCCACCAACATTCTCATTTATTTTATTGGACATTTTCCCCACTATGGGAATGCATTTCAGATTTTGTATGAAGATAGTCAAGGGAAAATAGGCTTCACTTTAATAGAAATTTTTGTTTTCAATCAACTATGCAGATAATTTTTAATAAAGTAAGGACTACCTGGATTCTTAAAACAAGTGACTTTGTAAAACATTTTGTTATATGTATCACATATCCATATGAAAATACATGTATGTCATGTGTGCATATGAATACTTAATGAAACTCACTTGACTTGCTTGCTAAAAATAGACATCAGACTAATTTCTATGTAAACTCAAAAAAAGAAAATGTCCCCTCTATAATTTAGAATGAGAAGAGTTTGATTATGGAGGATATTTTGGATTACTTTTGTTACAGTGTCTGAGGAGTTTTAGACAGTAACCTCTCCTGGGACATTATTAAGTCTGATGCATTTCCATATTTTCCTTCCTTGAACATCCGCCCTCTGCCCCCAGTTCTGAGTAGGAAAACAGCACCTAGGACATAATCAGTACTCACACACAACTGATATTAGACACTAAAAGTTTTGCTTAAATAAATAAAGGATTCTTCTTCCTTTTGGGCAAGAGTTTGAAGCTTTACTCTATAAGAGCAGTTTCAAAGATGTGAATTGTATTAAATTAAGGTTTGTGGAAATTAATGGTAAATAGTTTGCTAATTTCAACTTTTGCAACTTGAAAAAAAAAATCTAACTTTAGATACAGCTCTGAATGGGACAACTAGAGAACATCCCAACAAGAGGGGAAATTTGTGCCCTAAGATTTACTTATATAAGGATAAAATTGTTTTAATAAATTGATTTATTCTCTCATGCAACATGAGATATAATATATAGATATAACACATGACATTAAATTCATAACTGTAGGTGGTTCTTTATTTTAGAACCCTGTTCTGTGGGCTTATAGACTAAATATTTAATACAGATCAAGCCTCTAAATTTGGCAGAGTTAATTCTAGTTCTGTATGTGAGTTTTCCTGTAAATAGTAATGATATGCCAAACTTGTGCAAATGATGAAAGAATGTAAATGAATGGAATCTTTTTTAGCCTGTAGTACCATTATGGGATTGTTTTTCTTGACTGATTCTGATAAAGGCGCATGGAATGCTGTACACAAATTGATTGTCTTACTATTAATCTAAATTTAGCATATTTACTTTTTCCAGTGATATAGTTCTACATAGTTTGGGATTTTTTACCTTATGGCAGTTTATCCTTGTTTCCAGTTTTGACTTGAATTTTAGGGGATTGGAGACATGGTACTGTACTTCCTGAGCCGAGTTCCTTGCTTAGGAATTCCCTCTTCCTCCTGGTTTGACATAGATAGATTTGTTGACCTTTAGAAGACAAGACCACAGGTTTGACCATGTCAAATAAACTCTTATTGGTTAAATATAATAACTGCTAGGGATGGAGTAGGTTGAGAATGAGCATCTTTTTATTATTCTAATGCTGATTTTATTTTATTTTTTCATTTAAATGTAATAGATTAATTTTAAACCTTTAGTTTGTGGCTTCATTTGAAGTAAAAATAACTATATTAAACAAGGTTTAGATTTGGAAGATTTTTTCTAGAGAAAGAAAGCAGACTCAGTGCTGAACTATTGAATCTTTGTGCTCTTTTCTATATATTTAAGATTATTCACAATATACAGATAATAGAATTATGACCCTACTTTTTCTGAGCCAGAATTATTTTTAAAGATTCAAAGATGATTCATTCATCATATTTTTCCTCTTCATTTAATCAGATTATAGCAGCAACTAGGTTACTGTTTAGATATAATGACACACAAAATTTCCCTCTCTTATGGAGGCATAAAGTATTATTGTGACATCAAGCCTTCCTTCACTATTTCCTGTGGTTGATGTTACAAATATATTACAGGTCCATAGAAAATGAAGACTCCAAATAAGTCATCTTCTTTAATGCCACCTACCCAGTATCTCTTTCAGAGCTAAGGCATTAGTATGCGTATTAATGAAGGCACAAAGTGGTGTTAAGTCTACAGTACAGTATCTAATAAAACTTTAGACCTGATCTCTTTCCATTTTTCTTTTGCATCTCTGAATCCAGAAATTTATTTTTAAAATTCAAAAATCACCAGTGATGAAGTTGATGAACTTTCCCTTGTCCAGTGGGAAAAATATTGGTACAAAGTAAGATAAATTAGAAAACAAAACAAATAAAATTCCATTAAGACAGCTTTTGGTACTCTTAAATTATGGGGTTTTTTTTAAACCAAATAGTAAGATCTATTGACAAAAAAATATCAAATTACCTGTTCAGCAACCCATACATACTTGATTTATATATAATCCTCACAAATATTATGCCACCATGGAATTAAAATAATCACTTAGAGGCCTTATCTAAAATAAATATGCAAAATAGTCTCTCAGCTTATGAATATATATGTCTGATTATTTTTATTTATATTTAATTTTTGTTCTGGTTTCCTTCCCCCGCTAAGGATTACAGAGTTAGAGTTGGAAGGGACCTTATAAGTCATCTATTCCAACCTCCCCCTTATTTTATAGATGAAGAAACTAGCTTCCAGACAACTTAAATGATTTATGCAAAGTCACATGGGAACAAATTTTTAATCAATTTTTAAAATCAAATCCCTTCTCTGGCCTCACACTTCGGCAACATTTTTGTATTTGATTTTTGTGTATTATAATTATATTTATGTCTTTACAGAGTGTAAACTCCATCAGGGCAGGGACCATGTTTTATTTAAATGTTGATTCTCCCACAGGACCTAAAAGAGTTCTATATACAACAGTTGCTGAACAAATTTTGAATACTGCCAATTAAGGGAAAAGTAATAATATACATATTTTGAAAGTATTTGGAGGTATGTGGTATAATAAAACAAGTACTTCATTAAGGCTGCTTTGTAACATCTTGTTAGTTACAAGAATTCAGATACAGCACAGATCAAATAATTCCCCCTAAAATACAATTACATTTGGAAAAGCCCATAATAGGAATGTTGGTCCTGATACTTTAAACTATCAATATAAATGAGATATATATGTCTTATTAAGAAAGACAATTCTCTGGATTATAATTTGCCTTCTAGATTGTAGTGTATAGTCAGTATTTAGAACTTCAAAGCTAAGTGATAGAGTGAAAAGAGCAATGTCTCTAGAATGAGGGGACCCAAGTCCAAATTTGATTATTGATGTTTACAATGAATGTCACTTTGAAATAAGTAACTTAACTTCTCTGGTCCTTAGCTTCTTCATCAGTAAAGTCAGACCTTCTGGAGTTCCCATCCAGCTCCAAGCCTTGTAGGAGCTCAACAGATGTCCAGTTAATTAATTAAATATGTGAGGAATGGGAAGAGACTAGAAATTCTAACCATGCCTGATCTGAGGAAAGAGGTGCTTAAAATAAGTTAAACCAAGTTAAATTGAGAGGCATCATGGAATCCTTGGATAGATAGCAAGCTGGTCTTGGAATCAGCATCAAATTCTGCTCCTGACACTTACTGTGTGACCTTGGGAAGCTCACTTAATCTCTCACAACTCTCTAACACTATAAATTTTAGAGAAGGTGCTGGTTTGATTGGTAGACATTTCTTACTAGGAGTTTCCTACAGTGATGAATCTACAAATCTGCCTCTTCTACCTCCCCCATCAAATTCAAGTTTGTTTTTATTATTGGTCAGCTTCCTAAAGTGACAAGGGTATCAGTCAACATGCTCTCCCCAGTACCACACATAATATCTCTTTAAATCATTGGTTAGAGAAATTTGATCTTTATATCAACAATTAGAAATATAACTCTTTAGAAAGAGAAATGAGTAGGAATCTTGCTTTAAAGTTACTTAGAGTTCATGCTATGGGACTGACAATGGCAAGTAAGTCACTTCTGCAGTCCTTGAACATAAGTTGTACAATGCCAATATTCTTATATGGGCTTTATAAACTATAAAATGGTATGTGATAATAATAGCTCATATTTGCATATATTATCTAGTTGATCTTCCCACAGTCATATTTACATGTCTTACCTATTTGAGCTTCTCACAATGGGGACAGGTATTGTCTTCCCATTTTAGAGATAAAGAAACTGGTTCCAGAGACATTAAGTGACTTGACCCAGGGTTACATGGTAATTTTGAGGCAGAATATATATACACATATATATGTATATTCCTAACATGAACTAACCTTCTGATTCAACAAACATTTGTTAAGTACCAGTTACAATGGAGAGCTATTGAGTGTGATATAGGATTAAATAATACTTATTCCTTAATGGAACAACATCCTAGAAAACTTCAGTTTTACTACTGACTTTTTTTCTTGAACAAGACGTTTGATCACTGTGTGACTCTGAATAATCATATTTTCTGATATATCTGAATAAAAATATTTTCCCTCTTATCCACTTGACTGCTCTGAAAATTACGAAGATGCCTTTTATGTCCTCTGCAATGTTGAAGAGAAAGGACTAGAATTAAGAGTAATTTCTAATAAGAACACTGAGTTCAAAAAGAATATTTTTTGGGGAAATTGAGGCATTTGACCAACAGGCTGCTTTGAAAATACTTTTCCTTAGGCTTATTTAGAGATGTGGTCAGAAAATTCAGATGCCTTTGAGGACCTTCTGAATTGAAAATGAAATGGACAAAACTATAGACTTTCAGAATTGGAAGGGGCACCCCAGTATCCATCTTCTTTATTAACCCATTCCTGAAAAAGAATTGTTTAATAATAATATCCAACAAAAAAAGGCACTGGCTTCTAAGGCACTCCATTCCACTTAGGGGTAGCTATAAGTGTTTGGCAAATTTTCTTTGACAAGAAGCCTAAATTTGCTTTAGCAACTTCCATCTATTTACATTTGTGAGGGATGGCATAGGAAATTTTTTTGTGGTATATATGAGAAATAAAAGAACATCGTTATCAATGAAAGTGTTGAGGAAAGAAAGCAAAATCTGACCATTATTTATCATCTTACCTGGGTGATTCAAGGATCCTGTTCACGGAAAACAGCTGTGTGCATACATTGGTCCTGGAAAGGTTTTTCACCTGAACCACCTATGTGCAAAAACAAACAGAAACCACCCACAAATATCTTTACCTCAATACGGATCACACAGTCTGAGAGTCTATAGCTTTTATTAAATCTCCCAGACATTTTTATCCGGATTCTGACTTTCGTGATACTTTTTCCCAGTGTATTGTTAGATTCCTAAACTCATTTTCATGAGTTATTGTTAAAGAGAAGTGAAGCATGATGAGTCTTTGTTCTTTAAGGCTTGATTTATATTTAGCAAGTCCTCTGAATCAATTCCTTCTCCTCTTCTTCTAAGATACCTACAGCATTACTCTTGGGAGTCAAAGTCTATAAAAATAAGGGACTTTAAGGGGCTAAAGGAAGTCTCCTGGATTTCTCACAGAAAGAAAAGGTGTTGGGCTTTCCCTCCTATTACCTCCCAACTTTTTCTTGGACATGAAATAAAAAATTCTATTTTGCCTGTGAGTTTTGAAGTTTGAACATACTTACAGTAGTCAAAGCTGTTCTCTTCACTGTGGTTGCTCCTGTAATGGTATGTCATTAATCCCACAGTTCCGACCCTCACTAGGTCAGGCAGGTCACCATGGATACGTTTGTCTGCACTTGTGACCCATGACAGATAAAGCAGCAGCTGCTGGACCACACTTGGGGCATATTTCATCCTGTTTACATAACATACAAGTTGTACTGACCAGATTCACAAACTGTCCCTGCATAGACATTATGTCCTCCCAGGTGTCCCAAAGGCACACGGTAATGGAAGGGGACCCTTAGTCTTATGTGCAACTCTACAGTGTATAAAGGGCGTTGAAGCAGTGTAAGTTAAGTTTATGTAGTTTCTAAACACAATCTAGTTCTCTGTTTTCAATTCTGGGCCTAGCTCACTGCCCACTTCCAGTGTCTATATATATATAGCTCACTCAAAGTGTTGCTTGTCTAAATACATTTCATAATCTGGGACATATGCATTCTTCATATGTCTGTTTTTTTCCAGTATGAATCCAGTATTATTAGTAAGCCAAACTCTTTGCAGCCAACTTTTTTTTTCTCACTAAAGATGAACCACATGTGTACTGTATCAACTAGATGCAGTAAGTACAATGTCATTTGCAAATAGCATCTGGTGAATTTTACCGTCCATAAGGGATCCTTTTTCTGCTTACATGCTATAGAATATTCTCCACGATGTTGGAGAATACCTTTGGTTGGCATATATCTCATTGACAAATTAATGATTCAATCAATCTATAAGCATTTCTTAAATTTCTAAGGCAGTGGTGGGGAACCTGTAGCCTCGAGGTCACATGTGGCCCTCTAGGTCCTTAAATAAGGCCCTGTGACAGAGTCACAGAATAAGTCAAAGGGCCTTACTTGAGGATTTTGAGGGCCATATGTGGCTTCAGGTCACAAGTTCTCCACCCCTGTCCTAAAGGCACTGTACTAGATGTTAGGGACCCAAAGAAAGACACAAAACAGTCCATAGCCTCAAGGAGCTTCTAATCTATTAGGGAAGGAAAAATATGCATATAAGCTACATAAAAAATAAATACAAGCTAATTTGGAGAGGGGAAAGGCACTAGGCATCATGTAAAAAATAGTACTAGAGCTGAGCTTTAAAGGAAATGAAAGATTCTGAGAAAGCGAAGGGAGTTTATGCTAGGGAAGAGGAATATCCAGGGCAAAGGCACAGAGACAGGAGATGGGTTGTAGTGTGTGGGGAACTGGAAGAAGACTAGTTTGTCTAAGCTGAGCAATAGATAAAAGAGAGTAGTACATAATAATCAAAGATCATTGTGAAGTATCTTCAAATGCCAAAGTTGATCCTAGAGTTTTTAGCGACCTAGGGGAGTTTATCGAGTATGGGAGTGACATGATCAAATTTGTGCCTTAGGAAAATCACTTTGGTAATGTGAAGGATGGATTGGAGAGGGGAGTCAGGGAGAGCGGTTAGGAGACGATGTTGTAGCAGTTCAGGTGAGAGGTGATGACAGACTGAATGAGGATGGTGTCTGGGTGAGCTGAAGAGAAGGGGGTGGGTGGGAGACATGCTATGGAATTGATAAGACTTGTTAATTGATTCGATATGTGGGCATAGGATTGCTCTGAGATTGAGAGCCTCTGTATGTCTAGAAAGAGAAGTGCCCTTAACAGGAAAAGGGAAGTGAAGAAGACGTGGAGTTGGTGCTGTGGGGAAGGTAATGGATTCTGTTCTAGACATAAAATGTCGATGGAACATCCAATTTGAAATGTGCGCTAAGCAGTTGGTGATGAGGAACTGAAACTCAGAATAGATCCTAGGACTGAATATATAGATATGG
Organism: Bettongia penicillata ogilbyi; assembly: GCA_023548195.1. Taxonomy (NCBI): domain Eukaryota; kingdom Metazoa; phylum Chordata; class Mammalia; order Diprotodontia; family Potoroidae; genus Bettongia; species Bettongia penicillata. Next base: position 1,115,953 of record JAJHZJ010000121.1, on the reverse strand, counting down.
GGGTCATCTTCATAGAAATGGGAGCCGATGTGGTTAACTCCTTCCCTGCAGGTCTCCCTAGTCCTTAAAAACAAAACAAAATATGAATGGCTGAGCAAGCTGTGTAACGGAATACTATTGTTCCATAAGAAATGAGCAGCAGGCAGATTTCAGAAAAACCTGGACTTAACCTGAACTGATGCTGAATGAAGTGAGCGGAACCAGAACATTGTACACAGTGACAGCAAGATCGTGTGATGATCAACTATCATTGACTTAGCTCTTCTCAGCAATACAATGATCTAAGACAATTTCAAAAGACTCCTGATGAAAAATGCTCTCCACATCCAGAAAAAGAACTATGGAGTCTGAATGCAGATCGAAGTGTACTATTTTCTCTTTTTTTTTCTTTCTCATGGTTTTTCCTTTTTGTTCTAATTCTTCTTTCACAACATGACTAATGTGGAAATATATTTAATATGATTGTACATGCATAGCCTTATCAGATGGCGTGCTGTCTTGGGGAGGGGGGAGGGGAGAGAAGGAAGGAAAATTGAGAATTCAAAATCTTATAAAGTGCATGTTGAAAACTAAAAATTAATTAAATAAAACAACAAAATAAAACCTTCATTCCACCTTACTATTTATTGAAGCAGTTCTCTAATATTTCTTCTCCCTTTTACCATCACACTCCTAGAAAAGTGATCTACTCTAGGTGTTTTTAATTCCTCTCCTCTTACTCACTTCTCAACCCTGTTTTATGACTTCATGACAGCTGATAGTGTTCTTTCCAAAGATACTGATGATCTTGTAAATGCCAGATCTGCGGTCTTTAATTCTTCCCTCTCCCTTATTCCCCATCCCCCATATTTTATCAGTTGTCATATCTTGTTCATTCTTCCTGCGCAGTGTTGCTCACATGTATCATTTTCTCTCATTGCCTCCGTCTTTGTTCATTGCCTCATCCCCTGTTACCTGGACCATTGCAATAATCTTTAAATTGGTTTCTCTAGACTTTTGTCTCTCCAAATCATCTCCCACTTGACTAACAAACTGATAATACAAAATCACAGGTATGTGCATTCAGACAACTCAACAAATTCCAGTGGTCAGTAGAACTCCCTGCCCCAAGAAGAATTCAGGTAATATTTACAGAAAATTTCAACAAAAATTGCAATCTGAGTTAACATTTCAGAATTTTATTCTCTTTGGTACCACTTCCCTCACTCCTGGAAATGAATATAGCCTCCTCTTCCCATTGAAAATTTTAATATCTTAATCCTTTCTCAATGGAGAAGGGTAGATCCTAGTAAGAACTAGACTAGAATCTAGTCTAAAGGTACCACCCTCAATCCATGGCTCTAAGAAAGGGTTCTACTTATCAAAGGTGCTTCATAGTTACTTGTTAAATAAATGAATGACCCGTTACTGTTAATGATTTCAATTGCTCCTTGCCACTAAAGCACATCTTTTTGACATTAATATTCTCTTGGTGATACTATGTGGCTATAAATTTTGGAACACCATAATTTCAGAAGAATCACAGTTAAGAGTGACCCACAGGGCAATGGAAAGTCATTTAGAGGGGAGAAGTGGGCTTCAAGATGCCACAAATAATACTTCTGTGTGGCATAAAAAACTTAATCAAGAGCACACATATCAGAAAAGGAAGTAGTAATATTCATGAAATATAATAACAATGACTAGCACTTATGTTGTTTTTACATATGTACATATGTATGTCAATTCATTTAATTCTCACAAGAATGCTATGAAGTATATGCTATTATCCCCATTTTCCATATGAGGAAAATGAGATTGAGAGGTTGAGTGATGACCAGAGACAATAGCTAGTAAGTGGGTGAGTCAGGATTTGAACACAGGTCTTCTTGACTCCAAGTCCTGTAGTATGCCAATATTTTTTTTAATTTTTAATAAATTTATTTAACTTTTTACATTCATTTTCACAAAATTTTGGGTTCCAAATTTTCTCCCTATTTGTCCCCTCCTCCCACCCCAATACACCAAGCATTCTAATTTCCCCTATCAACAATCTGCCCTCTCTTCTATCATCCCTCCCTTCCCTTGTCCCCATCTTCTCTTTTGTCCTGTAGGGCCAGATAACTTTCTATTCCCCATTACCTGTATTACTTATTTCCTAGTAGCAAGAACAATACTCAACGGTTGTTCCTAAAACTTTGACTTCCAACTTCTCCCCATCCCTCCCTCCCCACCCATTCCCTTTGGGAAGGCAGGCAATTCATTATAGGCCATATCTGTGTAGTTTTGCAAATGACTTCAATAATAGTCGTGTTGTGTAAGACTAACTATATTTCCCTCCATCCTTTTCTGCCCCCATTGCTTCCATTCTCTCTTTTGATCCTGTCCCTCCCCAAGAATGTTGCTTTCAAATTGCTCCCTTCTCCCATTGCCCTCCCTTCCATCATCCCCCCCACCCTGCTTATCCCCTTCTCCCCCACTTTCCTGTACTGTAAGATAGGTTTTCATACCAAAATGAGTGTGTATTTTATTCCTTCCTTTAGTCGAATGTGATGAGAGTAAACTTCAGCTCTCCTCTTTTTCCCTCCACTAAAAAGTCTCCTGCCTGCCTCTTTTTCCCTCCACTAAAAAGTCTCCTGCCTGCCTCTTTTTCCCTCCACTAAAAAGTCTCCTGCCTGCCTCTTCTATGAGAGATAATTAGCCCCATTCCATTTCTCCTTCTCTCTTCCCAATACATTTCTCTCTCACCATTTACCTTCATTTTTTAAGATATGATCCCATCCTATTCAATTCACGCTGTGCTCTCTGTCTCTGTGTGTGCATGCATGTGTGTGTATGTGTGTGTGTGTGTGTGTGTGTGTGTGTGTGTGTGTAATCCCACCAACTACCCAGACACTGAAAAGGTTTAAGAGTTACAAATATTGTCTTTCCATGTAGGAATGTAAACAGTTCAACTTTAGTAAGTCCCTTATGACTTCTCTTTGCTGTTTGCTTTTTCATGCTTCTTCTCATTCTTGTGTTTGAAAGTCAAATTTTCTTTTCAGCTCTGGTCTTTTCATCAAGAATGCTTGAAAGTCTTCTATTTCATTGAAAGACCATTTTTTCCCCTGAAGTGTTATACTCGATTTTGCTGGGTAGGTGATTCTTGGTTTTAGTCCTAGTTCCTTTGACTTCTGGAATATCCTATTCCACACCCTTTGATCCCTTAATGTAGAAGCTGCTAGATCTTGTGTTATCCTGACTGTATTTCCACAATACTGGAATTGTTTCTTTCTAGCTGCTTGCAATATTTTCTCCTTGACCTGGGAATTCTGGAATTTGGCCACAATGTTTCTAGGAGTTTCTCTTTTTGGATCTCTTTCTGGCAATGATCTGTGGATTCCTTGAATAATTATTTTGTCCTCTGGTTCTAGAATATGAGGGCAGTTTTCCTTGATAATTTCATGAAAGATGATGTCTAGGCTTTTTTTTTTTGATCATGGCTTTCAGGTAGTCCCATAATTTTTAAATTGTCTCTCCTGGATCTATTTTTGAGGTTAGTTGTTTTTCCAATGAGATATTTCACATTATCTTCCATTTTTTCATTCTTTTGGTTTTGTTTGGTGATTTCTTGGTTTGTCCTAAAGTCATTAGCCTCCATCTGTTCCATTCTAATTTTGAAAGAACTATTTTCTTCAGTGAGCTTTTGAACATCCTTTTCCATTTGACCAATTCTGCTTTTGAAAGCATTCTTCTCCTCATTGGCTTTTTGAACCTCTTTTGCCAGTTGAGTTAGGCTATTTTTCAGGGTGTTATTTTCTTCAGCATTTTTTTGGGTCTCCTTTAGCAAGGTATTGACCCATTTTTCATGCTTTTCTTGCATCTCTCTCATTTCTCTTCCCAGTTTTTCCTCCACCTGTCTAACTTGATTTTCAAAATCCTTTTTGAGCTCTTCCATGGCCTGGGCCACTGAATATTTATTTCCAATGTTTGGGATTCAGAAGCCTTGACTTCTATGTCTTTCCCTGATGGCAAGCATTGCTCTTCCTCATCAGAAAGGAAAGGAGGAAATATCTGTTCACCAAAAAAGTAACCTTCTATGGTCTTACTTTTTTCCCTTTTCTGGGCATTTTTCCAGCCAGTTATTCGACTTCTGAGATTCTTTTCCACACCCACCTTGCCTCCAGATCCACCCAGCTAGTGCTTGGGGTCTGAGATTCAAATGCTGCTTCCCAGCCTCAGGGCTTTCAGAGTGGGCAGGGCTGCTATTCAATGTAAGATTAAATTCAGGTGCTCAGGTTGAGGCAGGGCCGCCTCACCGAGCTCAGTTCTCTCAAGGGTTTACATGGAGATCTTCAACAATGGACAGGAGCTCCTTCCTGCTTTGGGAGCCCCTGTCAGCTGCTGCCTCCTGAGGGGGCCTGAGTTATGGAGACACTCCACTCCCTTCTGGACCAGCCAAACAGGCCCTCTCACTGACCTTTGTGCCGATGGGCAGAGGGAACCTCGCAGCTGCTGGAGATTCCATCCCTGAAGTCAGCCCGGATCTGCTCCTCCTGGGGCCATGCGGCCAGGGCAGGGCTGGGCTCCGCTCCGGGTCTGGTGTGCAACAGACCCCCAGTGTTGGTTTTTCTGGTCTCTCTGGAACAGAAATCTCCTCCACTCCATTGTTCTGCGGCTTCCTCTGCTCCAGAAGTTGTCGGGAGTTCCTCCTTACAGGTATTTTATAGGCTATGGGTTTGGGAGCTACCGTATGTGTGTCTTTCTACTCCACCATCTTGGCTCCTCCCCCAGTATGCCAATATTAAAAGATCCAGAGAAAGGACTCCAGCATTTTAATTAGATATTCTATTGAGACTATATGGAAGGACATGGATGAGAATTACACTGTTAAGAAAGCATGTGAAGGTCACAGTCTTCATTATTAAAGAGTATGTGCATCAGTGACATCATGGATCCATGGAAATATCCAAGTAAATACAGTAAATTGCCAGATTTCTCAGTAACACAAGGTGAATTATATGAAGTTGAGGTTTTCTTTTTAAGACACCCCAATACCAGTATAGAACTTTTTGAAAGAGAGTATTTTTATTCAGGGTAACATGCTGGATAAAGTATACTTTATCACTGGAGATGATAAAACTCAGGAGTAGCACCTGTGGCAGCTTCATCTTCGTTTTTCTCATTCATTGGGATCCTTTCTTTAAATTCCTAAACATCCTCCCCAAAACATTGCACTTTTTTAAAATAAAGAAATAAAAAAAGGCTTAGTTCCAATTCTGTGTCTAAAGAGTGAACCCAAATGACATCATTACTCAGGTTGTTTACCCTTTTCTATATCCTTAGACTCCAGAGGACTTTATTATCACTCTAATTCTTGATCCTGCTATTCCCAAACTGCTTATAACTTACTCTCTTCTTGACACAAACAATGCATTTCTAAAGATATAGCTTTGAAATTGAACACAAGGCATTGATTTTAAAGCCACTCTTTAAAGATATTTATCCAGACCAAGAATAACTCAATGTAAAGTATCTGAGCAGAGTAGACACTACTTAAACATGTTATCATTACCCTAAAGTATAAGTATTCCCATCAGTGATGTAACTCTTTGGTAACTCAGTATTCTGAAACTTTCATGTAGCCCAGTCTTTTTAATGCATGCTGTGGAATTGCCTATAGCTGATAGCATCTTTTAGTTCTTTATTAAAGTCTCACAAATGGAGTGCTAATGGAGTGCTAAAAAGAATTCCTATCTACTGAATTCTGAATAGTGTTACAATGTAATTGTTTCTAAGGTATCTCTGGAAGACAACTTTGTGTGATTCCACTTCACTTAAATCCAATCCACTTGCACGTCAGGACATCACCTGTGATGTCATTGATCCTGTCTGAAAACAAAGGACAAATAATAACAACAGTCTCAAATATAGTAGTGGATCATCCATCTCCCAGCTATACGCAGGTTCTGCATGCTGTCCTGCTACTCAAACTTTGGTCTGAGCACCCATTTAGTACATCACTTTAATGTTGGGTATACCAAAGATAAATCTAATGGGAAAAAGCATTTAATTAAAACAAGAAGCAGTGTATATAACAAGAAAATGAATCATGTGGCAGAATATTACCACACCCATACAAAAAAGGTTAAAAACCTCCTTCCTCTCCAAGGGAGTTCAAGTCTAATTCATCTTTAATCCCTTTGACTTTTTCCAGTCCCCAAGATATCAGGAGAAGTCATATACACTCACTGACCAATGGATCAATGTTTAGCATATGCCAAGGCCCATTTCTATTTTTTTTCTTTTTTTAATTTTAATTTTTTAAAATTTAGTTTGTTTTCAGGTTTCAACAATCACTTCCATAATAAGTCTTAAATTTTCTCCCCTTCCCTCTCTCCTCCCTGCCTGAGATGGCATGCAATCTTACATGGGTCCTACACATACATTCATTCTTATTAAATATATTTTCACATTAGTCATGTTGCATAGAAGAATTAAAACAAATGGGAAAAACCATGAGAAAAACCAAACCAAAGCAAAACATAACACAAGAGAAAATAGTCTGCTTCATTCTGTGATCCAATTCCACAATTCTTTCTCTAGATGTAGATGACATTTTGCCTCAGGAGTCCTTTGGGAATGTTTTAGGTCCTTGCATTGCTGTGAAGGGCTAAGTCTATCAGAAACAGTCCACACACTGTGACTGTAATTGTGTATAATGTTCTCCTGGTTCTGCTCATTTCACTGATCTTTAACTCATGTAAGTCTTTCCAGGTTTTTCTGAAATCTGACTGTTTGTCATTTCTTATAGCACACTAGTATTCCATTACATTTATATACCACAAGTTGTTCAGCCATTCTCCACTTGATGGGCATTCCCTCAATTTCCAGTTCTTGGCCACCTCAGAAAGAGCTACTATAAATATTTGTGTACCTGTGGGTCCTTTTCCCATTTTTCTGATCTCTTTGGGATACAGCCCTAGAAGCAATATTTCTGGGCCAAGGGGTATGCACATTTTTGTAGCCCTTTGGGCATAGTTCCAAATTGCTCTCCAGAATGGTTAGATCAGCTCGCAGCTCCACCAACAACGAATGTGTTCCAACTCTCCCACCATCTTCTCCAACATTTATTGTCTTCCTGTTTTGTCATGTTAACCAATCTGATAGGTGTGATGTGGTACCTCAGAGTTGTTTTGATTTGCATCTCTAATCAATAGTGATGTAGAGCATTTTTTCATATGACTATAGATAGCTTTAATTTCTTCCTCTGAAAACTGCCTGTTCATATCCTTTGACCATTCATCAATTGGGGAATGACTGGTGTTCTTGTAAATATGACACAGTTCTCTACATATTTTAGAAATGGGGACTTTATTACAGATACTAGTTGTAAAAATTCTTTCTGCTTCCCTCCTAATCTTGGTTGAATTGGTTTTGTTTGTGCAAAAACTTTTCAATTTAATGTGATCAAAATTATCCATTTTGAACTTCATAATGTTCCCCATCTCTTGTTTGACCATAAATTTCTCCATTCACCATAAATCTGACAAATGCACTATCCCATCCTTCCCTAATTTGTTTGTAGTACCAACCTTTATACCTAGATCATGTATCCATTTGGACTTTATTCTTGTGTATGATGTCAGGCACTGGTCTTTGCCCAGTTTCTGCCACACTATTATCCAGTTTTCCCAGCAGTTTTTGTCAAACAGTGAGTTTTTATCCCGGAAGTTAGGGTCCTTGGATTTAACTACTGTAGGCATTGATTACTGTGCCTTGTGTACCTAACATATTCCATTGATCAACCCCTCTATTTCTTAGTCAGCACCAAGTGGTTTTGATGATTGCTGCTTTATAATGCAATTTGAGATCTGGTATGGCTAAGGTAAGTCCCTTTCCTTTAAGTTCTTCCCTAAAAGTAGATTAAAGAACAGCTAACTTCTTTTGCCTTCACTCTCCAGTCATCTCCAGGGACTAGAAAGAATTATAGTCTTCAAGATTTTATGGGAATTAAAGTGCATTATCCTTGACCATCAATTCTCAGTCTCATGCTTTACAATTTACAAGGTACTTCAAATATCCTCCTCATGCAAGGAGGAATTACATTTTTTTTCACATACTAAATAATTTTAAGAGCAGTGGGAAAGAAGGGATGTTGCCAACTGATTTCTTTCCATAGAATGAACTTCTGTGGTAGCCTTCAAGCCTAAGAATTCTTCCTGAAATATACTCATCACTTCTCTGTAGTAGTCCATCAAGGTTTGCTCATATATTCATTACTTCAGGAAACAGTTACTCTCTCTTCTGTAGTCTTACTAATTTCCATTCTGGGTCTAGTAAAGGCAATCTTGAGAAATATTTCGGTAAGGACTTTTTAAATATGTTTCATCTTAAATCATAAATTCATAGGACTAGAAAGTTAGTCCACCCAGAGCTTTTAGATAAAATAATGCCTAAATATCTCTATGAGATAGTTATTTCCTAAGCCTTCCAGGTTCCCCAGAGTCACTCCTTTCAAGTGCCTTTTCCAGCATTTAACAGTCCTTGCTATCAGGATATTCTTTTTTATTTAGGGTGTCCTCAACAACTTAGTACAGTTTTAAGCCTAGATAACTTAAAACTATACCAAGACTTTTAGGACACACATTTAAGCTAAATCTTTTATGCTACAATTTAAATCCATACTATTTTTACTCTTGGTGACATACAGAATCATAGAGAACTTCCAGGATACATAGTTTGATTCCGACCAAAAACATGAACCCTCTGGCAGCATCTTTGACAAGTCATCATCTTGTTGGGGTTGTCAGTCTTCATGACCCCATTTGGGGTTTTTTTGGCAAAGATACTGGAGTGGTTTGCTCTTTCCTTCTCTAGCTCACTTTACATATGAGAAAACTGAGGCAAACAGGGCTAAGTGACTTGCCCAGGGTTCACATAGTAAGTTTTGGCCAGATTTAAACTCATGAAGATAAGTTTTCCTGACTTCAGATCTGGCATTGTATGTTCTGTGCCTCTTAAAGAGTTCCCAAGGCAGACTATTTGTGTGTGTGTGTGTGTGTGTGTGTGTGTGTGTGTGTGTGTGTCTACAGCTGTGTGTCTATACTGTGTCTACAGTTTCTTCATTTTGAGTTAAAATCTACCTTTCTGTAACTTAGCCCTCTGGGACCAAGAAGAGCAAATCTAATACTTCTTCTATGTGGCAACCCTTCAAATGTTTGAAGACATAAATTATGTCTTCATTTATGTCCCTCCTTCTCTTCTCTCAGACTAAACTTTTCCAGTACCTTGAGCTGATCTCAAAGATTATTTATGTTGAGGACATCACCATTCTTCTCTCTAGGCTTTGGGGATATCACTGTATCCTGATTTTCCTCCTACACATCTAACCCTTCTTTCTCTGTCTTCTTTGCTCGATTCTCTTTCAGATCATGCCCTCTAACCCTAGATGTCTCTCAGGGCTTTGACCTGGCCTGTCCTCTCTTCTTTCTCTATACTACTTCACTTGGTAATCTCATCAGTTTCCATGGATCTAATTGCCATCTTTAGGCTAATGATCCTCAAATCTACCTTTCCTGCCCCAATCTCTCCGCTGGTCTCCAATCTTGCATCTCCAACTGTGTTTTAGGAAAATTCTTTTAGTGGTTGAATGGAAAATGGATTGGAGTGGGGAAAGACTTGGGTCAGGCAGACCCACCAACAGCTTATTGCAGTAGTAGTCCAGGCAGGAGGTGATGAAGGCCTGCATTAGAATGGTGGCAGTATTATAAAAGAGAAGGGGACTGACTCAAGAGATGTTGCGAGGGTGAAGTTGGCAAGCCTTGACAACACCTTGGATATGGGGGTGAGAGATGTTGAGGAATCCAGGATCCTTCTAGGTTGCTAATCTGAGGGACTGAAAGGATGATGTTGCCCTCTGTAGTAACTGGGGAGGGAAGGAAGTCAAGTAGGTTTGGGGAAAAGATGAGTTCTTTTTTGGGATACATTGAATTTAAGATGTCTATTGGACATCCTCTTTGAGATTTCTGAAAGGCATAAAAAACTGGTGCTGTGAGATTAGAGGTCAGCAAAGAGATTGGGGTGGGATAGGTAGATCTGAGAATCATCAACTTAAAGATGGTAATTAGATCCAAGGGAGCTGATGAGATCAACAAATGAAGTAGTCTAAAGGAAGCACAGAAGAGGTCCCAGAACAGAACCTTGAGGGACATCTAGGCTTAGAGGGCATGATCTGAAAGCAAATCCAACAAAGGAGAGAGAGAAGGAGTGGTCAGATAGGTAGGAGGAAAATCAGGAAGGAGTGGTGTCCCCAAAACTCAGAAGAGAGTATCAAGGAGGAGAGAGTAATCAACAATGTCAGACTGCAGAGAAGTGAAGGAAAATGAAGGCTGAGAAAAGGTCATTGGATTTGGCAGCTAAGTTATCATTAGCAACTTTGGAGAGAGCAGTTTCAATGGAATGATAACATTGGAAGCCACATTGTAAGTGATTAAGAAGAGCCTGAGAGAAAAGTGGAAGCACTCATTTTAGACTGCCTTTTCGAGGAATTTAGCTGTAAAGAATAGAAGAGAAATAGGATGAAAATTAGCAGGGATGGAAGGATCAAGTGAGTGTTGGTTTTTTTTAGAATAGGAGAGAGGCATGGGCATGTTTGTAAGGAGTGGGAAATGAACCAGTAAAGGAGTCATTGAAAATATCAGAAAGAGTGGATGACAGAGGGAGCAATTTGATGGAGGAGAAGGTGTGGAATGGTATTGATTAAACAAGTAGAGGGGTTAACCTTGCTAAGAAGTAAGGCTACGTAATTATGTGAGACAGGAGTGAAGGAGGAGATAGTGGCAGAAGGCACCTGAGGAAATGAGGAAGAAAAGGAAGATCATTGTAAATGGCTTCAAACCTTCTGTAAAATATGAGACATTGTTCTCATGGGAGAAATTGAGGGAGGAGGAACCGTGGGAGTTTTGAGGAAGTATGAAAAGGGTTGGGAGAGATTCTGTGGAAAGTGGGATAGTGAGTTGATAAGGGAGGTTTAGTAGGATTGCCTAGCAACAGTGAGACCTCAGTTGAAGTTATGTAAGAGAAATTTGTAGTAGATTCAGTTAGAACAATTATGTGATTTTCATTCAACAGCACATGTATGAATGTGAAGACAATGAATGGTGGGAGTCATTCAAGGCTGAAACTTGGCTGAGTATAATCAGGGTCAGGAAGGTTAAGAGAGGACAATGTGAAGTTGAATTGGTTTACCAAGGAGTCATTATGGTGAGAAGTGAAGAGAATGGCTAGTGCAGGGGAGATGGCCTGGGAGAGAATTAAGGGGCCAAGGGACTGGAGGTCCTGCTGAAGATGAAGAAAGGGGTTTTGTAAAGGAAGACAGAGAGGGGAAAAGTCATTATATTATGGTCAGATAATGGACTTTTTATAGTCAAGGGGCAGCTAGGGGGCACAGTGAATAGAGTGCTGGGCCTGAAGTCTAGAAGACTCATCTTTATCAGTTCAAATCTGGCCTCATACTAGCTATATGATCCTGGGCAAGTCACTTAACCCTGTTTGCCTTGGTTTCCTCATCTATAAAATGAACTGGAGAAGGAAATGGCAAACTATTCTAGTATCTTTGTCAGGAAAACCCCAAATGGGGTCATGGAGAGTTGGATATGTCCAAAATGACTGAATAACAAAGGGAATTTCAGAGGTCTTGAACATGGAGGTGGCACATTTGTAGGTGATGCAAGACTGAAGGTATGATGTGGGGTGGAGGAATAGGTCATGGGAGGTAAGTAGGTTAAAGAACTGACTTGTTAGGGTATTTGAGAGAAAAATAAATATGTATGTTAAGTGTCCTAGTATGAAGGCAGGAGTTGGGGAACAGGGAAAAATTGTAAGCAAGGTATTAAACTCATTGAGGAAGGAAGGGGAGTGACCTGGAGGTTGTAAATAATAGCTGCTAGGATTTTGATTGAGTGGTAGATATGAACAGCATGAACTTCAAAGGAAGAGAGATCGCTCAGTGAAGGAGGAAGGGAGAGGACCTGGAAGTAGCCATGGGGAACAAGAAGTATTCAACTCCTTTGCCTTGAGCAATGAGCTAAGGAGAATGAATGAAAGTGAAGTCAGTACTGGAAAGGGGTGGCCAGGGAGGTTGTATCATCAGAGAGAAGCCAGGTTCCAGTAAGAGCTAGTATATAGAAGGAGTAGGAGAGAAATAGATTTAAGATGTAGGGAGGGGAGTTTGTTGCCTATGAAAAAGTCATTCCAAAGGGCATAGTGAAAGGGTTAGGTGGAGTTAGGATGAAACTCTGGGGTAAGAATGAGGAATTAGTTGGTAGGGGGTGTGGAATAGGGTTTAGATGATGATATACAGGACTTCAAAGTCACTGGAATGTGAAGGATATGACTAGGTGGGAACTCAGTGTTCATTATTGAGTGGAGGGCACCACCACTCCTCTACCCTCAAAAGACAGATATAGCAGGAGATGGGAGGCCTGAAGTGCAAAGGAGGTTTGCTTTTCTTTGAACTAGAGGTTCTCCACATCCTAGTTGGGAAATTGGGATGGCAACAGAAGTTAGAAGATGACTTTTGTTGATACAGATGGAGGTGGTTACTTTGGGGCAGATAGAAAATGGTGCAAAGGCCAAGATGGTGGAGTAGAAAGACTCACCTATGCTAGCACCGAATCCACAGCCCATAAATTTCCTGTAAAAAGGACTCCCCACAAATTCTGGAGCAGTGCAAGCTGCGCAGCAACGGAGCGAAGGAGATTTCCATTCCAGAGAGCCCTGAAAAACCGGCACCAAAGGTCCGTCACTCACCGGACAGCGGAGCCCAGCCCTGCCCTGCCCTGGCCGTTCGGCCCCAGAGGAGCAGATCTGAGCAGGCTTCAGGGTCGGAATCTCCAGCAGCCATGAAGGTCCCTCCACCCACAGGCGCTACAGGTCAGTGAGAGAGACTTCTGGGCTGGCTGAGAGGGGAGCGGGGTGTCTCCATAACTCAGCTTGGGAGGCAGCAGCAGAGACAGGGACAGCAGCAGACCTGGGCTCCCCAAGCAGGGGAGCTCCATTACTGAAGGTCTCTGCATAAACCCCCTGAGGGAACTGAGCCTGTGAGGTGGCCCTGCCCCCACCTGAGCACCAGAATTTAAGCTCACATTCAATAGCAGCCGTGCCCGCTGCTGAAAGCCGTGAGGCTGGGGAGCAGCATTTGAATCTCAGACCCCAAGCACTAGCTGGGTGGATCTAGGTGGGGGTGGAGAGGAATCTCAGAAGTCAAGTAACTGGCTGGGAAAATGCCCAGAAAAGGGAAAAAAAATAAGACCATAGAAGATTACTTTCTTGGTGAACAGATGGTTCCACCTTTCCTTTCTGATGAGGAAGAACAATGCTTACCATCAGGAAAAGACATAGAAGTCAAGGCCTCTGTATCCCAAACATCTGAAATAGATATCCAATGGGCTTAGGCCATGGAAGAGCTCAAAAAGGATTTTGAAAATCAAGTTAGACAGGTGGAGGAAAAACTGGGAAGAGAAATGAGAGAGATGCAAGAAAAGCATGAAAAACGAGTCAATACCTTGCTAAAGGAGACCCAAAAAAATGCTGAATAACACCTTGAAAAATAGGCTAACTCAAGCCAATGAGGAGAAGAAAGCTTTCAAAAGCAGAATTAGCCAAATGGAAAAAGAGGTTCAAAAGCTGACTGAAGAAAATAGTTCTCTCAAAATTAGAATGGAACAGATGGAGGCTAATGACTTTCTGAGAAACCAAGAAATCACCAAACAAAACCAAAAGAATGAAAAAAATGGAAGAGAATGTGAAATATCTCATGGGAAAAACAACTGACCTGGAAAATAGATCCAGGAGAGACAATTTAAAAATTATGGGACTACCTGAAAGCCATGATCAAAAAAGAGCCTAGACATCATCTTTCATGAAATGATCAAGGAAAACTGCCCTGGTATTCTAGAACCAGAGGGCAAAATAAGTATTGAAGGAATCCATTGATCACCACCTGAAAGAGATCCAAAAAGAGAAACTCCTAGGAACATTGTGGCCAAATTCTAGAGTTCCCAGGTCAAGGAGAAAATATTGCAAGCAGCTAGAAAGAAACAATTCCAGTATTGTGGAAATAGTCAGGATAACACAAGATCTAGCAGCTTCTACATTAAGGGATCAAAGAGAAGTCAAAGGAACTAGGACTCAAACCAAGAATCACCTACCCAGCAAAACTGAGTATAATACTTCAAGGGGAAAATATGGTCTTTCATTAAAATAGAGGACTTTCAAGCATTCTTGATGAAAAGACCAGAGCTGAAAAGGAAATTTGACCTTCAAACACAAGAATGAGAAGAAGCATGAAAAAGTAAACAACAAAGAGAAGTCATAAGGGACTTATCAAAGGTGAGCTGCTTACCTTCCTACATGGAAAGACAATATTTGTAACTCTCAAAACTTTTCAATATCTGGGTAGTTGGTGGGACTACACACACACACACACACACATGCACGCACACACAGACAGAGAGCACAGAGTGAATTGAAAAGGATGGGATCATATCTTAAAAGAAATTAAGGTAAACGGTGAGAGAGAAATGTAGTGAGAGGAGAGAGGCTGAAATGGGATGGGGTAAATTATCTCTCATTCAAGAGGCAAGCAGGAGACTTTTTAGTGGAGGGAAAAAGAGGAGAACTGAGAAAAAAACATAAAGTTTACTCTTATCACATTCGACTAAAGGAAGGAATAAAATGCACACTCATTTTGGTATGAAAACCTATGTTACAATACAGGAAAGTGGGGGAGAAGGAGATAAGCAGGGTGGGAGGGATGATGGAAGGAGGGCAATGGGAGGAGGGAGCAATTTGAAATCAACACTCTTGGGGAGGGACAGGATCAAAAAAGAGAATAGAAGCAATGGGGGGCAGGGTAGGATGGAGGGAAATATAGTTAGTCTTACACAACATGACTATTATCAAAAAGTCATTTGCAAAACTACACAGACATAGCCTATATTGAATTGCCTGCCTTCCCAAAGGGAATGGGTGGGAGGGAGGGATGGGGAGAATTTGGAACTCAAAGTTTTAGGAGCAACTGTCAAGTATTGTTCTTGCTACTAGGAAATAAGAAATACAGTCAATGGGGAACAGAAAGTTATCTGGCCCTACAGGACAAAAGAGAAGATGGGGACAAGAGAAGGGAGGGATGATAGAAGAGAGGGAAGATTGGTGATAGGGGAAATTAGAATGCTTGACGTTTTGGGGTGGGGGAGGGGACAAATAGGGAGAAAATTTGGAACCCAAAATTTTGTGAAAATGAATGTAAAAAGTTAAATAAATAAATTTATATTTAAAAAAAAGAAAAAGAAGAAGAAAATGGTGCAAAACACTCCACTGAAAGTCTACAACACACTCTCATACAAGTACATCCAGTATCCAGCGGGGGAGTGGATACAAGCTTTAGAACACATGGGGCAAAAGGGTAACTCAGTTCATTTCTGCAGGGCAATCTTTTTATTCTTAACTCATTTGTTCTCAATCATGCTCCTTCCATTGATTATTTCAAACCTTCCTTTCCTTCCTCAGGACATCTACAAGACCCTTTCCACCAAGGATCTTTATTCCAACTTTCCTAAGGAGTAAAACTCACATTTCATGATCTTTGTCACTCCCATTCTGCCCTCCTTTGCTCTAGTCTGAGCAAGTAGCCCCTTTTCCTCATGAAGGACAGTTCTTGTACATTTGATCCCATCCTCTTGTTCCCTGTGGGAGCCTGACCCTTACATGGCTCTTTTTCTCTCACCTCTAATCTCTTTATCTACTGGCTCCCTCCCTGCTTCTTACAAGCATACCCAGCTGTTCTCTATCCTTAGGAAACCTTCACTTGAGCCAGTCAACCCTGCAAACTATTACACTATATTACTTCTCCCTTTCGTAAAATCCTGGGCAAAAAAATGTCAGTTCAATACTCTATTGTATCCATTTCCTCACCTCTCATTTTTTCTTTTGTCAAATTCACCTTTTTATTTTTATAAGCATTTATTTTCTTCCCTTACTCCTATCCCCCTGCTCCTTCAACTGAATTTAGAAAACAAGAAAAAGAAAAACCTAATAACAACTATGCATACCAAATTCCCACATTGGCTTTGTTCAAAAATATATCTCATTCTGCATTTTATGTATGTCAACTTTCTTCTATCTCCTACTCATTCCTAAATCTTTTATAATCTGTCATATTATGGGGTAATTGGTACAGTAATGATACCACCATTTAACTGAATGGCTATTAAAAATCTTTTAAATTGTTAAATCATAACCTTTTCTAAATCCTTCTGTCTACAATTTGATTTAACTTGTCTCAGTTATCCACCTCCTCTTTCTGGATTATCTCTCTTCCTTTAAGCTTCCGTAACACTGCTCCATATTGGCTATGTCTCTGACCATATGCTTGTCAGTCTCCTTGGCTGGATTATCACTCATCTCTCGCCCATTCACCTTGATGTCTGCCAAAGCTCTTTCTTGAGCTTTCTTTTCCTGTCTCTATGTACTCTCTTTGTAATGCCACTGCTCCTGTGAATTGAATTATCATCTGTACACAGATGAATCTTGGTTATACATCCAGCCCTAACCTCTCTCCTAAATTTTAGTCCCATCTTGAATTTCAGTTCCATGTCAGCAAATACCTTTCATAAACAAAACTCAGTACTTCCCTACATCTCCACAACTTATCCCTCCTCATTGCTTCCCAGTTTCCACTGAGACCATTATCTTTCCTCCAGTCAATTAGGTTCAAAACCCTAGAATTGTACTCTTTTCTTTCCCCATAGATTGCCAAAACTTGTTGATTCTACTTCTACCGCCTTCATCAGTCACCTTCCCTCTATTCACATGGCTGCCACTTTTGTTCATACATCATCTCTCTCCTGGATTGTTAGACTATCTCAATTGTCTCATATTTTGTCCCTTTGTTTCTACTAACTCTCTTTTCTCTTATCCATGTCCTACAAAGCTGTCAAACTATACTCCTAAGATACAGATCCTAAGACATTGTACCATATAGAAATCTTCAGAGGCTCCATAGTACCTCTAAGGTAAAATACAAAATCTCTACTTTGTATTTTAAGTCTTCTACAATACACTTCTCATCTGCCTTTCTAACCTTCTTTCATGTTTCTCCTTGTCACACACTTTCTGTTCTTTCCAAATTGGGTTACTTGCTGTTATCCACATAGAACATTCTACGTCCCATCTCCTTGTCTTTGCAAAGGCTGTTTTCCAAAGGTGGAATGCATTTCCTTCTCACTTCTGCTTCTTAGAATTCTTCTTTTAAAGCTCAGCTCAGGTGCCACCCTTACTCAAATTCTTTCCTGATCTCAGTTACTGATGGTTCTCTCATCAAATTCTTGTATTTGTATTGTAGTTTAAATAATAACTAACATTTTATAGCACTTTAAGGTTTCTAAAGTATCTTATATATTTATTATCTCATTTGATCCTTACAATAGCCCTTTCTGTAACTTCAGTTGGAATGTATTCTCTCAAGAAGGGGATGATTTGTTTCTGTCTTTGTAGCCTCAGTGTCTTGCAAACAGAAGGCATCTAGTGAATACTTGATGAATAAAGTCAAATTGTTGCTTCCAAGATTTGAAACCATACAGCATCACTGGGATAACATTTGTGTCCAAAGATAGGTTAGAATTGTTAAGTGTAATTCATAATTTTCCAAATCAAATCTACTCTCTCCTTCCTGTTCAGTTCTGGGTCCAAGTGATTATTTAGCTTAAGTGTCCACCCCACACATATGTATCCTACTCAATGAACTGACTATCCAATTGCATAGCATCCTTTGGAACATAATTTTTTATTCATGTTGTTTTCCTTGTATTATTTGTTAGGTCTATCTTGAATAATTGTAGAAATTATTGAGGAGACCATCTATTATTCTTTTTAATTTGTTGGAGACCTGTGACTTCATCTTTGTTGGCAACTCTTTGGTGTGGAATTTCTGCCAGAGGCCAGATCTTTGTAACTCAAAGACTTAAGAGTTTCTGGAGGCACTGAAGAGTTAAATAGCTGTTTTCGGATAAAATAGCATTTGTTAGAGCATTTGTTGAACCTGGGTGTTGCTGACTCAAAGCTGGCCCTTTATTAACTATGTCATATGGATTCTAATACTGTTCTATGACTAGTGCAATATCCTTCTTCTACCTTGTACGCATATTGATTGTGTGACCCTGGGCAAGTCACAGCCTTTCAGTCTGGGCTGTGTTGTACACTGGTCAAACTGGGTCTGAGAACATCTTTAAGTGTCAGTGTGAGCATTTACACAGGATAATAGTAATTGCAACAAAGCAGTCCTTGTTTTACTGTTTTATTGAATGTCTTGATGAGGGGTGGGGAACCGTGGCCTCAAGGCCACCTATGGCCCTCCAGGTCCTCAAGTGCTGCCCTTTGACTGAATCCAAATTTCACAGAACGAATCCCCTTAATAAAACTTCTGTAAAACTTGAACTCAGTCAAAAAGCTGCATCCAAGGACCTAGTGGCCTTGAGGCAGCAAATTCCCCACTCCTTGTCTAGACCTAGGAAAGTGATGGAGAAAACATTAGATGATGAAAATTAAACCTAAAAAATGCATCCTGCTACATTTTGTGGAGAGTGATTTATTAAACATTTATGAGTACACCCTTGTGTCTCAAGGAATTCTCTGGCTATATAAAATATAGAGAAAGTGAAAATTTATATTGGTACACAAAGTTCATCACCAGAAACTCTCCATACGGATGAATTCATGGGTCAATTGTAAAAACGAAACAAAAGCTATAAAAAAGCCCCTTTGGGGGAAAAGATAATAAAGTTGTTTTGGTATGTTGTCCTTTGTTCTCTCAGAAGACCAAAACAACATCCCTGTGCTGGGATCAAGGTACGGACTGTGTTCTGTGGCTCATCAGACCAATATAAACTCCAAAGGTCATATCACAAGTCACACGCAAATAGTCCACAGGAACGTTGGGAGTGGAGATGTCTCTAAATTTCTGCATCTCACATTTCTTTTGAGCTACTGCAATTCTGCTTCACTCATAGAACACAACGCCTTCTTTGATACGGGCATGACATGCTGGGCAGTCCTGTGCCAGTGTCTCCTATGTCTCACAATGTTTGGCATGATTTCTTGTTTGTTTGTTTGCTTTGAGACCAGGTTTCCCTATCTCACCCGGGCTGAAAATGTAGCAGCCACATGCCCCTTCTCCTAAGTCTCCTCCAAGCCCCTTACTCATCAGTATAGAAGCCTGGACCTGATCTCTCTGATCAGAGCTGGCATGCTAGTCCCTCTGTAGACAGCCTGATGGCCACTAACCCTCGTGGCTTCCTGTTTGGGTGCCTGAGAGTGCCAGCATACAGTTGGCTTTAGCCTTTCTTATTGGAGTTCTGAAGTCCTGAATTCAAGTAATCCACAGCCTCTTCCTCTCCTAGTAGTAGGGGATTACAAGTGTATGCCACCACACCCAGGGACATGATTTAAAATTAACTCATGCTGGCTCATTTTGATTACTTTTTTGATTTTTCACAAACTATAATTTTAATCATCAACCCTAATTCTTTACAGGAATCAAAGTCAAACTCACTAGCCAATGATTTTCCTTGTTTTGAAAATAAGTATCTTTGTCCACTTCTGATCCTAGGGAACCTCTACTGTTCTCTCCATAACTTCTTCAGAAATATCTACTGCGTTCAGTTGTAACATCTTTTTCCTTCAATACATTGGGATGTAATTGGGTGTCAGGTAACTTTAATTCATTGAGGGTGGTTAGATTGTCTCTTAACTATCTCTTCACTTATCTTGGATTTAAATTCTGTGGAATTATTTTGGTTCTATATTTCATTTTTTTAGCTGTTAAAACTGAAATAAAATACTAAATAAGTCAGTATGCCCCTTTTTCTATCGTCCTTTGTTGTCTTATCCAACCCCAGAAGTGGTCTGGTCTCTTTCTTATTCTTTCCTTTGCCATATAATAATTTCAAAAAGTCATTTGGGGCTGTTTTTAACCCTCATATTAAACCTCAGTTCATTCTGGTTTTTACTGTTGCAGTTGTTATTCTTCTAGGACTGTCTTTTTTTTTTTGTATTGAATTATATGCCCTTGTCTCTGAACTTACTATATTTCCTTTTAAAATCTGAGCTTTTTGATAAGCTTCCTGTGCAGTCACATAGGTGTCTTTAGACATTTCTGTCTTTTCTTCTCAATAAAAAGAGCAAATCCAGAGAAAAGTCAGACTTAGAATGGATCAGAAAGGCTCACTAGATTTCATCTTAGCGCATATAGCCAAACTAGCCTTCTGGCTGTTCCTAACACATGGCACTCAGTCTTCCATCTATGTGCCTTTGCACTGGTGTGCCTGGAAAGCACTCTGTCCTAACTTCCTATTTATAGAATTCCATCCTTTTTTCAAGATTCACATCAAACACCACCTTCTACATGAAGTCTTTCCTAATCCCCCTCCCCAACTTGCTAGTGGCTTTCTATAGGAAACAGAATTTTCAGAAGACTATATGGAAATACAGGATGAATAAAGGACCTTTCTCCATTTCTAGCTATCATAGTGACTGATAATCAGTAGAAATGTGGGAAGCTTGTCCAGTTGGATAGTGACATGCATCTGTCCAGGTGGACTCTCTTAACTGTATACCTACCTAGAATCTAAATGCCTCTCTAGGTTGTGTATCCAAGGGTGATCTTTAATTAGGCTAGTTGAAGCTTCTATATGGGTTCAATCAATGATGCCTGAAGATTCAAGTCCTATGATTTATTGATTGACATATTCTCACTTAATAATGTATCAGGGCTAAAATGGGGTGGGATGGTTTTATACCCACTCTTACATAGCTGTTTAATGATAGTGAGTGTATGTTTGTGGGTAGAGAACTTTTACATTCCCAGGCGGCTGATGTGGACTCCTATGGTAGAGACCATGCTTAAACTAGGGCATTCTTAGCCTTTGTGTCATGAACCTCTTTGGCAGTCTGGTGAAACCTATGGAACCCTTCTTAGGATAATGTTTTTAAATGTGTAAAATAGCAATAATCGCTAGCATTTGTATAATACTTACTATGTGCCAGGTACCGTGCTAAGTGCTTTACAATTATTATCTCATTTGATTCTCACAACAACCTTGGGAAATAGATGCTATTATCTCCACTTTATAGGTAAGGAAACTGAGGCAGATAGCGATTAAGTGACTTGCCCAGGGTCACACAGTTAAGAAGTACCTGACATTGAATTTGAACTGGTCTTCCTGACTCCTGACAAAGCATCCTATCCATTGTGCTGCCTAGATGTCCCAATAAATAAAATATAGAATAAAGTATATGGGAAATAAGTGATATTGAAATTCAGTTATTTTAGTCATATTCGACTCTTTGTGACCCCATTTGAGGTTTTCTTGGCAAAGATTCTAGAGTGGTTTGCCCTTCTCTTTTCTTCTCTAGTTTTACAGACAAGGAAACTGAGATAAACATGGCTAAATGACATGCCCAGGGTCACATAGCTAGTGAGTGGCTCAGATCAGAAGATGGGTCTTCCTGACTCCAAGCCTGGCATTCTATCCATTCACCATATCAAAGTTCTTAAAAATAAAACAAAACAAAACCCAACAACAACCCAAGTGTGTTGTCTCTAGGTTAAGAATCCTTGAACTCCAAGTCTTTCTGGAACTAGAAGAAGTCCACCATCACCCGCCCAGGCAATAGAGGGGTATGTCTTCAGGAATCAGGAGGGGAAATAGAGATGGGCCATAGCTGGGAGGAGCAGAGAGGATCATCTGGTATGAATCCTACTTGCTGTGTTTTTTTCATTGAAAAAAGGCTTCTTGTCTCAGGCAGAAGATAGGGTTTAACAGTTGCAGGTAGGGATGGCAGGGGTCTACTAAATGACCCAAGTAGTAGAAATTGGAGAACTGGAAAATGGAACTGAAAATGTAAAGAACTCTTGGATAGGTCCTCCTGCTTGCTGCAAATTAATCACTTATAGAAAAAAAGCAGTAAAAATGGGACTGGAAGAGAGAAAGAGTGGGAGGAGAAAGAGCATGAAGGAGTGATTTTTAGAGCAAAGAAATCCCTTTTGGAGGTCATTCTGAGGCCACCAGGACTGTCTGAGATAATACCGTGTTTGAAAGTGGGATGGGATGGAGGTGGAAATTTTGGTTTACCTAGCTGCACCAGAAATGTTTTGAGAGAGAATTGGAGGAATCTTTGAAACAACACTCTTTAGAATAACCTGACCATTGAGTACTTCACTGAATTTTATTTGGGTTGGACCTGGTTCAGAGGAATGTCCTAAAAAATCTAGGAAGAAGATTTTCCTGTACATTTCCCTCTCAGCAGGTTATCTTTCTAAGTCTCAGGAAGGTACTGGGATGGTGGAAAGATACTGCCCATACCTGAAGAGACACTTTGTAGCACTATAATAGGAGGCCATTTTGCAAAACCACCAGCTGGGCCTGAAGCCTAACTGTGTCTCTAATTTGCTGAAATGTCAATCGTGTTATTCATACAGTTTTGCATATGTAGATATCCTTCCCTTCTCTCTCTCACCCTCACCTCTTCCTCTTCCAAAAGAAGTAGAAACCTATTAAGTGCCACTTTTGTTCTCATGATGGATTATAGGATATAAGAAATTGGTGGAATATTTTATAAGGAAAGAAAGGGTGAAAAGGGGATCTCTTTGTGACCACTTTCTGCCCCTAGAGAACAGAACTATATGCCACATCTGCTAAACAAGGTAGTCTTTAGCTGCTTAGAGATCTATGAGTCTCTCTAGGTTACATATCCAGCACCCATCTGATTAAAAGAGACTACCCCAGTTAGGCTTGTTGAAGTTAGCATCCTGATCAAGATAGAGATGCTGGAAGGTTTCCCTATAGGCTACTATTTTGCAGAGTGTTTTGCAGGGCTTTTTGCTGCTTCTGAAAACTTAGCAAACCCTCTGTATTCCTCCTACCCTACAACCGTCAATTGACTGAAACCAGATGTTTTCTTTTCACTAAAATTCTACTTCCCTTGTATGCTTAATTTTTTGGTTTAAAAATAAAATATCTAAACTTCTTCTGACTTCCAAAACTATTGGAAAAGAGTGGGACATTTATTGGGTTTTTGTCTATCATCTGCTCTTGTGATTAAATATTTTCCCTACCTTTTTGGTGTGAATGAAAGGTGAAAGGCAGAGTGATTGTAAGATTGGATAAGGGGAAAAATGTGCTTATGAATGCCATTTCTAGCTCCTGTCATGGTTTTTTGTAAATAAATAAACATGTTGATTTGCTTTCATACCACCTACATTTTCTGGTATATCCATCCCCTAGAGAGCCACATCTTACAACAGAATACAAAAACGCAAAAACAGTTCAGCAAAACTAATTAGCACATTGAAAAACTCTGATAGCAACTTTAGTTTTTCCACACCCATTGTCCTCTTCTGCAAAAAAGAATGGAAGGGGGTGCATTGTCATTCATATATATGTGTATATAGAGATACATACATATATGTATATATATGGACCATTTCACAGCATTCCATTTCAATTGTTTGACCATTCTATCCATTTATATTGTTATACATACATATATATATATATATATATTATATATATATGGACCATTTCACAGCATTCCATTACAATTGTTTTGCCGTTCTTTCCATTTATATTGTTATAATTATTGTGTCTGTTGTCTTCCTGGTTTTTCTTTATTCACTTTGTGTCAATTCATGTAAATCTTGACATAATTCTCTGAATTCATCAAATTCATTGTTTCTTACAGTGTGGTAGGATTTCATTATATTCATTTCCCAAATGGGGGACATCTACTTTAATTCTATTTCTTTGCTACTATAAAAGGTGCTGTTAGCAATATTTTGTTGTCTTAGTGTCGTTCTTTTTTTTAATTGATCTCTTTGAGATATATTCCTAGCAGTGAAATTTCTAGGCCAAAAGGACTGGGCATGTTAGCCAGCTTATTTGCAAGTTCCTTTCTAGAGTGGTTAGACCAATCCATACCTTCAATGACTATGCATTAATGTGCCTGTCTTTCCATAACTCTTCCAACAATGAGCTGGAAAGAGCTTTGTCATCTTTACCAATTTGCTGGGTAGGGGATGAAATCTGAGAGTCATTTTGATTTGTGTATCTCTTATTAGTAATTTGGAGCATTTTTTCCTATAGTTGTTACTGGTTTGTAGTTCTTGTTTTGAGAACTGTTGGTCCATATCCTTTGACCACTTATCTACTAAAAAATAGCTTTTGGTCATATATGTTTTTGTTAGTTGCCTGTGTATCTTGAGTGTTAGACTCTCAAAGATACTTGATACAAAATTTCCCTCCAAATGACAATTTTTTTTCTCATTTAGTAGCCTTAATTTTATTCTTGGAAAAGTCTTTCAACTTCATATAGTTGCAATTGTCTTTTTTCATTACATAAGATAAAATAGATAATTTCCTGTTATAGCTACTTGATCTACTTCACAAATTTAAGATATATGAAGCTTTGTACAAAAGACAAATTTCTTTTTTTTTAAGAGTAAGGTTTATTTTTTAAAAAATAATACATAACTGAGGAAATACAAATAAATAGAAAACTTCTCTTTTCAAGACAAAAAGACCCCAGGACAGTGATCCATCCACCCACCCATTAGAGAAGAGGCCAGACATTGCCTGGGGTGGAGAACTGGGGAAAGAATGAGGAGGGCCAGTAGCCTTCTTCATTTGAGGTTCAAAGATCCAGGAGCCTGGGCCCCCACTGAGATGACCATTTTATTTGTGTAGCAGCAAAGGGCCATTTATAGCAGCTTGCCTCAATGGTTCAAAGGGGAAAGCCTGATACGGGATCAGGGCTCACGCTTAGACAGCAGGGGAAAGGGGGAAGAGATGTGTAGTTCTCCTCTTGAGCTACTACTGGGTGGACCCTCCCCTGTGCCCAGAAAGGTACCAGAGACCCCAATGCCATGACACTGTAGAAGTCACAAAGGCACAACAATGGATGCCTTACGTCAATTTTGGAGTTCAGGCTCGAGACAGAATTCATTTCTTCTGAAGACTTGCCTTTGGATGTCTGCCAAGCCTACTCAACACTTCTCATACTGGAGGGACAGAGTCTCCTGGTGGAGGGGGAACCAGTTATACAGTCAGTCCTCACTTGGCACATCAGGAGTTAGCCACTTGTAGATTGTCCAATGAGACATCTTCGGCCACCTGTCTTCCCATCCCCTTTCAATTGAGGGTGATTAAGACATATGGTTTAAAGGGGAGATCTCTAACTCTCACCTCACTTGCTTTCTTCCCTTTCCCTCTTCAGGGAGTATAGCCTCCATGATGGTAAACTCAGTCTGCAAGGCAGTCTCTTCAGAGATGGAGGTATGGCAAAATGTTTGAGCCTTCCTTCATAGACATAAGGGGATGGGGCACAATTGTTTCTTTACCACCCTCAGCTGAGCTTCATACCAACAGCCAATGCCTGCAGGTACACCTCAGTTACCTTCTGGCAGTCTATCAGGGAGAAGCAGCTGTCAGCAAGGGGATCCTGCCTCCATCGCTGGAGCCTCCTTGAGCCAGAGCTCTGGGGTGCTGGCTCCTCTAGGTTCATCAGGTCATCCACAGATACACAGCCACGTAGGGTCCGCTTAGGGCTGGGTAAGCGCTCTGGTAGGTCGAGCTGGTCAAAGGACTCAGTGGACAAGATGCTGTCCTCACTCACAGCTCCTGAGGGGCGAGTGACTCGAGTGGAGGAGAGGGCTGGAGCCAGCTCATCCAGAGAACCAAAGACTGTGAGTTCTTGAGAGGCCCCTGAGAACTTGCCATTATGCTTGAGGATGCCTTTGCGATGGAGGGGGAGCTGTGGGGGCCAAGAAGGTTCTCTGACACTGGGGTAGCTGTCCACAAACACGTCACCTGCATCCAAAAGGTCCCCTGAATCACTTGGTTCAGGGGAAGAGTAATACCCTGATTCCCTCTGTTGAGGTTTCTTAAGAATACCTTTCTAGGGTAGTACCAGGGCAGTGTGCCTTGGACTGATGGGGTCCATGGTGGGCTCCAGTCTAGGCTCCCCACAGTTCTCCCTTTGTCCCTCTGCAGGAGATGCCCCCTTCTTCTTGAGGATACCCTTGGGCAGCATGAGAATGCCTTTGCCTGGGCCAGGGGAAGCCTTTGCACCTACACTCCCCTGAAGAGACTGAGCCATATCATTCTCCTTTCGGGACTTCTTAAGTGAATGTTGGCGCTCTAGGCCAGCTCCACTCGTCGTATGTTGCTTAAAGAAACTGCACACCTTGGCACCATTTTCCAGCAGGGGTCGAGAGGAGCGGTGGAGCCATTCAGCCACCTTGGCCCAGGGGGAGTCTCCTCGTGGAGCCCCACTTTCTTGTAGAGCCTCCTACTCCCCAATTGGCAAAGCATAGCCCCAGTTGACCCACCAATGGCTGGCCACCGTGGCCCTGAGGGTGGGGTTCACCATTAATATCCATCGGATAAGTCCACAAGCATCAGAAGACTTGGTGGGCTCCCGGTATTCCCCATTGCTGATCTGTTTCACAAGGCTCTTATAGTCTTGTCCATCAAAAGGCATCATGCCATGTACCAGGATGTAGAGGAGAACACCCAGAGACCAGCTGTCCACCTCTGGGCCCATGTAGGGCTTCCCATTGACAATCTCTGGTGAAGCATAAAGGGGACTCCCACAGAAGGTCTGCAGGAGCTTGTCTTGGTGATAGGGGTTGGAGAGGCCAAAGTCTGCAATCTTGATGTTGTCATTAGCATCCAGGAGAATATTCTCTAGCTTGAGATCCCGGTGGATAATTCCATTTTTATGACAGTAGTACACAGCTGAGACAATCTGTCGGAAAAAATGCCAGGTTTCTTGCTCACTAAGACGCTGCCGTCCACTAATGTAGTCATACAAGTCTCCTCGGCTGGCATACTCCATGACGATGACAATCTTGTTGCTGTTTTCAAACACTTCATGGACGGTGATGATGTGTGGGTGGTTGAGCGATGACATGATCTCAGTCTCCCTGCAGATGTGCAGCAGGTCCTGCTCATCTTTGATTTTATCTTTCCGGATGGACTTAATGGCCACCAGTCTTCCCCATCGCTCTCGTGCTTTCTGCACCTTTCCGTAGGTCCCTTTACCCAGGGTCTCCAGAACTCATAGTGGTGCAGCAAATTGTGCTTGTGATGATGCCGCTTTACCGCCTGCTTCTTCATCAGGGGCTTGGGAGACTTGATGAGACCGTCTGCCAGAGGCAAGGCAAGCCCCACGGAAGGAGAGGAAGCCAGGCTGGAATGTTTGGGGAAAGTGAAAGCCTCCACGGAGAGAGGAAGGAGAAGCAGGAGACGAAGCTCAGAACCAAGAAGAAAAAGCAGCAGCAGCCGCCACCGGGAAAGCTCAGCTGCTTAGGGGCCCGGGGCACATGTGTAAGCTGCCTAGAGGCCGAGAACGAAACTTACAAATCGAGGAAACTGACTCAAAAGACAAATTTCTTGAATTGGATAAAGCAGTTTTTCAAAATTTGCTAAGATAAATAGAGGAATTCTCCCAAAGTAATTATGTAAATAAACTCTTGTATGCCCTTTTATGTGAGATGATTTCAAGTAGAAATAAAAACTAGTATAAGAATAACATAGTTGTAAGATCCTCAATAGCAAATGCTTTAATACTGCTTTCTGTCTTTACTATCCTTGTTTATTTGAGCCATGAAGCTTGCTTCTCTCAATCTTCTAGTCTCACAGAATTATAGTTGTGTATATACTGGTCATTTTTGTGGACTGTAGGACACAGACTTGAGAATGTAAAGATAAGGTGGTCTCATGAACCCCAGACCAAATCCTTGAGAAAGATAAGGTCAAGTAATCTAGTATTCAGATGCCCTGACATAGGTGGTCATTATCATACAATCTCTGACCTATAGATTGTGAAGCAAGGAAATTGATAAGGTATTACTAGCACATATCAGAAGTAGGCTGATTTCCTTTACGTAACTCATTGACTTCAAGGTTTCTGCTTTGAAAGCATTGTTACAGAAAGGTTAGACTCTAGAAATGGCTAAACTGTCCCAGAATTTACCAGTTTGGTGATGTTTTTTGAACTTGGATTTTGGATTTGTATGAAAGAGAGGCAGATAGAGATTCCATCTCAAGGGCTATATGGAATGAAGGAAGGTGGACAGAGTCAAATGAGTGTGTCTTATTGCTGGATGTCAGCTTCCTGTCCACCATTTTGCCCCTTTCTCCAGGACTCCAGTAGTCTGTGGCTAAAGAATGGTAGCACTTGCATCTATCAGACACTTGCTACCTACCCTCTCTGGCTCCCTGTTCAGTGGGGGAGAAAGAGGAAGAAGGAACAAAAGAGGTCTGAAAGGCAGCCACTGTTGATTTCCACTTTTTCCCTTCTGATTGGGTTCTCATTGCATTATCATACGTTGCTATTTTATGATAAATGAAAACCATAATGGCTACCTATATCTGTATGTGATTAATACTGATGGGGTAGAGATTTGGGAAGGTTTCTTTTTAAACCTCTTTAAAGAGATGAGAGACTCTTCCTTTTTTTTTTTTTAGCATGAATTAAGGCACAAAAAAGGGGTAGACATGCATACAATTTGGATTTCATACAAGCAAGAGATATGCTATAATCATATTCCATGTAGAGAGACACATGGAGAGTCTGTCATAGACAGACACAAGTTTCTCATAGAGCATATAAGCATTTGCCATACTTTATGTAGCTCTGTGTACCTGTAGAACTAATATAGAGGCAGCTAGATGGCTTAGTGGTTACTAGAGTGCTGGACCTAAAGTTAGGAGGATCCGAGTTCAAATCTGACCTCAAACACTTACTAGCTGTGTGACCCTGGATAAGTCACTTAACTCTGTTTGCCTCAGTTTCCTCTTATGTAAAATGAACTGGAGAAGGAAATGGCAAACCAATCCAGTATCCTGGCCACGAAAACCTCATGGTTAATATTTGAGTGCTATGATCCGTAGGGTCATGAAGGATTGAACACAACTGAATCACTTAACAGTAACAGAGGTAACACAGATAAAGCCATTGAGGAAATAAGAGCTTAGGCAGGACTAATCTCATGAGGGGAATATCCTGAGCCAAGCTTCCCTTGATCAGTCTCATATATGGTGAATTGAAGTATCTCTAGATTATTAATATCTATTATGTTTCCTGTGTAACAATTACATTTTTAAGGGGGGAATTAAATTCTTGTCTAGTGTTGATGACCCATCCCAGGAGCTAATCCATGGCTACTGGTGCCTGTTTGGTCCCTGATGATTAGTGTTTAATACCTTTTATCGAATCAGAGAACATGCCTTTCATTTGGAAGCACCCAACAGGGCTACAGCTGTCATGTTCTTAGCTCTAGTTTTCTTGTGAGATGACCAGCCTGCTATACCTATAGCCTACAATATATATATATTGCTAGGATATATGTTAGTGATTGGGCTATCTTTACACTTCTGTGGAATGCTGGCAAAAATCATATAACCAACTATCTAGGGAAAGGTATGCACTCAACAAAAGTGTTCACCATTCTCATGGAGGGTAAATTATTCAAGGTCCCAATTGAAGCAGAATTCCCTAGATGGTCAAGTCTACATGTTCTTATTTGTAGATGATATTGTGCTGATTTCATCAAACCCTGGGATATTACGGGACCTTCCCAGGGACATCCATGATTAATCAAAAGAATAGTCTGATCAGGAAAAACTAAATGGTTATAAAGTTCTATTGCCCAGGTTATAACATGTAGTGGGATGGAGTCCATTGCTTTAGTGAATCAGTATATATAGCTAAGGGGCAGCTAAGTGGCACAGTGGATAGAGTGCCAAGGCTGAAGTTAGGAAGACTCATCTTCCTGAGTTCAAATCTATCTTCAGATGCTTACTGGCCATGTGACCCTGGTTAAGTCACTGACCTTCTATTTGCCTTAGTTTCTCATTTGTAAAATGAACTTGAAAAAGAAACAGCAGACCACTCTAGTGTCTTTCCCAAGAAAATCTTAAATGGGGTCATAAAGAGTCAAACACAAGTGAAATGGCTGAATAACCACAATAACATAGCTAAGACAGATGATGACATGAATTCAGAATTATACAGGATGAGGAGAGCAAAGTGATTGGGAGGAAGAAGATAGTAGGTTTGGGATATCACAACATATTTTCAATGATTCCCAGCTGCTCTCCAACAAAAAAATCCGACTTTTGAATGCAGATGTCATCTTGGTGATGAAATATAATTGTGAATCTTGGAATACTACACTCTACAAAGAATCAAAGGTGAGTATAAGTCAAAGGACAAAGGAAAGAGAGGCATGGTTATTGAAGACTGGATGTGGTACAGATCCCATAATAGTTTATGTGCATTATATCATATAAGGGATATTATCAAGGAAATATATGATTAGAAATGAAGGTAGGTCAGTCATGTAATGATATAGAGAGATTACATATAAATGAGTATCTCTTTGGCACCCATAAAATGTAAAAAGAGTTGAGGAAGTTCCTCTACATATTGGGTAGATCTTCTATAAGGGATGGATGGGAAAACATGGACAAAACTGCGCAGGATAAGATGCTGTGGTTGTGTTATGATATACACAGGTATATAGAAAATGACTACATGAGAAAAATAAAAATTGGAGAGTATAGGATAGTAGATTAGAAAGTAGATTAGAAATCCTTAAAGCCAGAAAGATCTAGGTTCAAGTCTTGCCTCAGACACACACACTAGCTGTGTGACCCTGGGCAAGTCATTTTACCTTTCAGTGCTTCAGGCAACACTCTAGTACAGTAAGTTATAGGGAAGATCTCAGCCTACACTGGTGAAGGAAGTTTCTACACCTGAGAGTTCTTTATACCAATGAAATCACAAGTCTTGTCTCTGTCCCTGATTGAAGCATATGCCCTCTCTTCCATGCTTCATCCATAAATCTCATGCATTTCCACCCAGAACTATGTCTTCTTGACATTTAATGCCATTCTGAGGTTCATTTTAGAATAGTAATAAGCTGAAATCCCATGCCACTTTAAGTTTTACAAAGTACTTTCCCAACAGCACTCTTTTAAGGAAAGCAGAGGTATTATTAACTCCATTTTGCAGATGAGGAAATTGAGGCCCAGAAGGTTGTGACTTGCCTATGGTTACTCAGTTACTAAGAGTCAGAGCTGGCACCTATACTAAGCCTGACTCTATATCAAGCATATACCCTTTTTAGCACAATATATTGCCATCTGATATACATAGTGCCTATATGACCCTTGGCAAGTAACATACTCAGTGGCCAAGGCAATTCTGTAAGGCTAGAAGTTGCACATCTTTAGTGGTAGTATGAAAACTGTACTGGGAACTCCCTATACCTATGAAATCTCAGGTCTCATAAAAAATTATTATTATTTTTACCATATACTTACCATGTGCAGCATCCCACCTTATTTCAGTAATGCCTATGAGGTCATATCCTCCTCATATTAAGGCATCTAGTTTTCCCTCTTTTAAAAAAATATGACTTACAGATTATTACCTAAAAATTTGACAGCATACACTATCTTGGGGTGGGCAGAGGGGAGAGATGGGGAAAAAATTTGGAACTCAAAATGTTGTGAAAATGAATATTGAAAACTAAAAATAAATAAATTTTAAAAATTTGACACCACAAACAAAATTTCTGCTGCTCCTTCCTGTTATTTTCTCCTGAAAACTGCTATATCCTTCTGTTGCAGTTTTTCCTATGTCATATATATTGCCCTCTTGGTCTATAGTTCAACAGTTATATCAGCGCAGTTTTTTCTCCTCACTTGCTTTTCCTTTTAAATCTCCCCAGATCAGGTCAGCAAAAATCCCAAGGAACATAGATGTGTCCCAGTCCTCATTAGATGCATTTAGTGCCTGGCCAAAATCCTATTAATCCTGTCTCTTAAACCATGGTCCAGGAGGCCAAATCTGGTTCTTTGACCCCAGATTCATAGCCAACTATTTATTTTCCCTATGCTCCTTATATTCTAACTTCACTACCCTCAAAAAACAAGTGATGACAATTTTATTTTATTTTTAAATAAACATCTGCCTTTTCTTCCTCCCCCTTCTTCCTTCCTCCCATTGAGAAAGCAATAAACACAAAACCCTGTTACAAACTTGTATAGACAAGCAAGATAAATTCATGGATTGGTTGTGTCCAGAAAAAGTCTCAATCTGCACTCTGATTCCATCACTTTTGCATGAAGGAGTGAGTAACATGTTTTGTCCTGAGTCCTCTGGAAGTATGATTGGTCATTGTGTTGATCAGAATTATAAGAGAATAATAGCTTCATGGTTTTAGAACTGGGAGAAACCTTAAAGGGTATCTCGTCCAACCCCTTCATTTTACAAATGAGGAAACTGAAATATAGAGCAGTAAATGACTTGCCCAAGGTCACAAAGCAGGATCTGAACTCAATAACTCCAAATTGATACCTAGTATTCTTTCTACTGGATCACAAAATGTATGTAAAATGCTTTGCAAAACTCTGAAGTGCTATATAAATGCCAGCTATTGATGATGAGGATGATGATGATGGTGATGAATCCATGTTAATTTCTTTAGTAGTATAAGGAGTGAGCATTTGGGAGGAATGAATTAGAGTTGGAATGAGTCCCAATCCTTCCATATAGCTTATCGTGAAAACATTATTTCTTGCAAAGAACAATTGAAGCAATTTCTTTTAATCATAAACCCTTCTATACTTGTCCACTGTTCATTTATCTTTCAGACTTCTATGTGAGACACAATTTCCATGTACTTCTGTGTGGAAATACATGGGATTTATGGATGAAGCATCAAAGAGAGGGCAATTTATTTCTTAAAGTGCCTCTTCCCCAACCTTTGAATTACTCTTGTATTTCTATTGAAGCCTCCACTTCTATCTGTTCTTGGCTTAAGTATATCTGGCACCTGAAAATGGAAATATCAGCCTGGCCATTAAAGAACAGTGGCATTAGTTATTGGATAAAATTAATGGGACTAGTGTGCACATGGCAAGGGTCTGAAATGGAAACATGGCAAGGCTTAGGACTCAGATGAGTTGGTCTTGAACTTAGCCCTGCAACTTACTGTGAGATTTTAAGGGAGTCAGTCAATCTTCTTGGGCGTACTTAACTATCTTTAAAATGGAGATAATATTCTTTCCTTTCCTACCTCATCAGAATGTTATTAGAAGAAAATAGTCAAGTGAAATGATGCATGTGAACTCTTTAAGAGTACTGTTTTAATGAAACAGTTCATTTAAAAGAATGAAACGTGGACCTTTTAATTTTTAGTCTTCTCAGCAACTGTCTATTGCTGCTTAATTTTGAAAAGAACATAGATAAATTGTTCACAAGACTACTGCAATACACTTTTTTTTTGGCTTAGGTTTTTTACTTATATATTAAAGATGGGTTAGGGATTTTAAAATAAATAATCATTACAGTTATTGATAGTAGATTGTAATCAAGAGCATACTGGAGCCAGCTTGAATAGTCTTCTTTTTCTCTTTTTAAAATTTATTTTTAGCTTTCAACATTTACTTCCACAAGATTTTGAGTTCCAGATTTTCTTCCCACCTCTCTCCTCTCCCACCCCAAGACAGTGTGCATTCAGATTACCTCTTCCCACAATCTGGCTCCCTTCTATCACACCCCCTCCCTTCTCTTATCCCCTTTTCCTCTATTTTCTTGTAGGGCAAGATAGATTTCTATACCCCATTGCCTATATATCTTATTTCCCAGTTGCATGTAAAAACAATTTTTAGCATTCATTTTTAAAACTTTGTGTTCCACATTCTCTCCCTTCCTCCTCCCCCACCCCTAATGAGAAGGCAAGCAATTCGATACAGATTATAACTGTGTAGTTATGCAAAACACTTCCATATTGTGAAAGACTAACTATATTTCCCTCCATCCTATCCCCCCCATTTATTCTGGGCAGAGTAGGGGGTACTTTCACATATGGCAGCAAGGAGGTCCCCAAATCCAGACTCTGAAGGAAGTCATGATTAGAATCATGGATAGGGTGATGGATTAGAGAGTAGTAGAAGCTCGGAGCAAGAGCCTAAATGCTCTTTGGAAAAGCTAAATATTTATTTACTCCACCTAGGGCAGTAAGTTCCCAGGATCAGCAGGATTTCAATCTAGTCCTAGAACTAGGACAGCTACCCTTGCTTGTGTCTTCTTTCCTGGCTGAGCCAGTGGCCATGTTTCAATGCTATGACATATGTTTCAACATCTAATTTGACTTATCCCATTATTTTAATATGATTTCTGGGTGGGTTTTTTTTTTTTTTGCTTTGCATTATTTCAAAAAAGTCTTTCCATTTTTCTTTATATTCCTCATACACATCATTTTAAATTATATTATTTTATTCTTCTATATTCTTTTTTTTTTAGCAGTAAATATTTTATTCTCAAATCCTAGGAGTTACATCACTTTTGTGGGTTTATTTAAATAGATACTTTAGAGCTGTTTGGCTCAGTTTCCAAATTCAAACTTGATAGAAAAAATTTAACTCTGTTCTGTATTTTTTTTAAATCAAATTTGGCCATAAAAGGGAATCAGGACTACAAAGTTCTGCCTAAATACAACAACTGGAGGCAAAGGACTCACTGAGAAAAAGATTCTCTCTCCATCTGTTGTTCTCCCTCCCCATCTGGGGCCACTGAAATCCTCCCAGATTCTCCAAGATGGAGTCATTCAGCAATGCACCCATTATTGGACATTTAGATTTATCCACTTTTTTTTTTCAAAATTGCAAATGCTGCCCATACGTATTTGAATAGATAGCCCTTTTTTCTTCTTTTTGATATCATCTTCAGGATATATTTGTAACAGAAGGTGGGAATCAACTGAGCCAATTAGTCAATCCTACTTTACCCTGATACCATTATCAGGAGAGAATATCTATGCTGAATCAGTTAATCAAAGGTATTTCAAACAGGTGTGAGAAGAAGTCTTCGGGATTGGTTGAGGAGACTTGGTCACACCTTATAGCACTTATGTAAAACTGGCAAGATTGTATGAAATAGGAGTATTTGATTATCTGGCATCCTGTCCTCCCATGGGAACCATTCCAGTCAAGCTCCTGAGAAGAAATTTCTCTTACAAGCAGAGTAGGGTAGAGGAACAGACATGAAATCCTTGGTCTCTTAATTCTCCTCCCCCAGCCTTGACTGCAGGATAATCTTATGAATTTTGAAGAGCCAGAACATTTGGGGACCTCCATAGGCATCCTAGTCCTAGTAGGAACCACTAAAGCAGAGTCATATTGGGACCTGAGGACAAGCCTTGCGTACTGAGAAACATTGATTTCAAGACTCCCAGGAGAGAAGCTACATACACCATGTCTAAGGGGAACTTTATGAGTATCCCATGAAAGCAGAAAAGGCTTCCAGAAACCAGGAACAGCTAGTTAACCCTTTGCCACCTATGCCTTCTAAATTCACTTTCCTAATACTTCTGGTGAGGAATAGTTTGTATAAGCTATCATGCCATCTTAGTAAATACTCCTTTCTAAAAGGTGAATTAGTTTGGTTGTCTTTTTGAGATCTGCTTATAATCATGGGGGAAGCACACCCTTATGAGTTTGTGAGCATTAAAAAAGACATCCCCAATCCCCCAGGTAAAAGTATCAGCAGCCCTCCGGAGACCCAGAGTGACTAGAATTTGGGATCATAGGCTCTGGGCACGTATTGTATGAGGAGTTTATGGGTCTAAAGTAATGCTTATTATTATTTTTATTTGCGAAGTACCATGATGCTGCTTTCCAAAAAGATTCTGCAGGTTTAGAGTTAGATCAGTAATGTATAAATTATATTTATTTCTTTACTTGTTTCTTAACCTTGAAGTTTATTGCTTTTAATTTTTGTGTGTGCCAATTTGAAGGATTTGAGGCCACAGCTACAGCTCTGTCTTGCTTTAATCTGTATTTATTTGATTATGAGTGAGGCTGAACATTTTTCAAGTGATTATTAGCAATTAATATTTTCACTTTTCTAAATCATATGTTTTGAGTATTGGGGATGTGGTTTTGCTAATACAACTGAGATAAATACAATATTGTGTTTGCTTCAATGTTTTAAAGTTCATTTTTTATATTTAAATCTATAATCTACCTGGAGTTTATGGGATGAAATATAGATCAACATCTACCCTCTGACATACTACAAACTTATTTTCTAAACTACTTTTATTAAATAATCCTTTTTTCATTTTTAATTTTCTCTTGGGTTATCAAATAATACTTTTTACTATCCATTTGGTTTTCCCTCTTCTTCCCAGAGCACCATCCCATGTAAAAAATAGCATTTTTTAAGACTAAAAAGAGAGAGGAAAAAATCAGTATTACTGATCAGCACATAAAAAAAAAGTCTTAAAATATGTGTAATGTACAACATTTGTAGACCTCCCACCTCTGCAGTGGTTTAAGGTGATAGTGTCTTCTTATATTTCTAACTTCAAGCCATATTTGTTCATTATTATTTTGTGACATCAGCTTTTGATTCGTGGGTGGGGGGCAGCAGGGAGTTGGTCTTTCCATTTACATTGCTGTAATCATTATGTATATTTTTCTGTCTCTGTTTACTTCACTTTACATCAATTTATGTAGATCTTTTCATATCTGAATCTATCCCATTCATTAATATTTTTATAGCTCAGCAATTTACGTACCACAAATTGTTGATCCATTCCCCAGTTGGTAGGCATGACAAAAAGTATGCTATAAAAATTTTCCAAATGCATTTTGTTATCATTTTATCAAGTTCCATAAAGTATCCCATTGATAATTTGATTGGTATAGTCTTAAAACTGTGAATGAGCTTTAATAGTGTTGACATTTTTATTATATTGACATGGTCCAGACTATTCATTCAACTATGTAAGTTATCCTTTATTTCTTTAAGAAGTACTTTGTAATTGAATCTATGCAAGTATTTTGTGTGCTTGATAGGCTGATCTCCAAGTATTTGATACATTTTGATATAGAAATGCTTTTGATTTTTGATGATTGATTTTTTAGCCTACAACTTTATTGAAGCTACTAATTGTCTTTATTATCTTTACTGATTCCCTAGGATTTTTAATTTCCCTAGCTGTCAGCGCAGCTCTTCAGTTCCCTGAGAGAAGTGTATCACCAGCCATGGCTTCTAACTGAGGGGGACTGGAGGCCCAGGGATGAGTCAGCCTAAATTTCCAAGCGTAGGGGCAGGCAATGTTTATGACCCTCAGGAACAGGCCAGATTCCCTTTGTCTTGATACTGTATGTCAAATAAACCATCATATCATTAGAAAAGAGAGATACGCTGTTATCTCCATTCTGCATTTAAATTCTCTCTCTTGTCTAATTGTTATCATTTCCAAAACTATATAAAAAATAATAGAGTAGGAAACCTTGCTTTAATCCCATATTTATTGGAAAAAAAGTTCCAGTGTATTCCCATTGGATATGATGCCAACTTTTGGTTTTAGATAGATATTACTATGTAGTTTTGATGATAAATATTTTGTAATATGTTTGAAGTCTCAAAGCATAAGGCCACCCTGATAAATTATTATTTTTTCTGGTGTATATCCCTTGATAATTTGGTCTACTCATTTTTACTATGATTTTATCTAGTTCTATAAAGAAATTCACCGGCATTTTATTTGTTATTGCATTAAACGTGTATGTCAGTTTGGGAGTATTGTAATTTTTACTATCTTGACCAGATGTATTTGTCCTTCCAATTATTTAGACCTGTCTTTATTTTCATCATTACAAATTTGTGGTTGTCCTTAAGGTAATTTGTTTGTTTAGAATTTGTAATTGTTTAGTGATTTTTGTAGTGGTAGTAAATTGAATCTTTTTTTAATTACATTTTCTAGATATTTATTATTAGTTTAAAAGTATGAATCTGCATTTTGTGGTTTCTTTTAATCCTATATCCTTAGTGAACTCATTTGTTGTTTTTTGTCAAGAAAGTGGAGTTTTTAGGTGTTGTCACCTGAAAATATTTTCTCTTCTTCATTTGCAGTATTAATCCTTCTAATATCTTTCCCATCGTTTAGTGTCCTGAACTTCTACTTTGGTGCCTCATTATGAAGGTGACCCTGTTTTCTCCAGGGTTAAGGTAGTGAGGTGCAAGCTCTGTTAGGTCCTACCAATCTGGAAAGAATTCTCATATAGCTTTACTGATGGACTATATATTTTTTGTCTGAGGACTAATAGAAATTAATTCTGAGATATTCATCAACAGATTGACCACATGGCATTGACTATTTTTTTAGCCACATTAACTCTTGAAAACTGTCTTTGAAGTTGTGGAATGGTATGATGTCTGTTGGTGGACATACAATCACCATACTTGAAGTACTAAAGAAGTAGTATAATTGATCATATTATATGTAAAACAAAAGTAGTGGAAGTATTTCCCTTGTTTTACACCTGTTCTTAGTGAGAATTCTAATTTTTTTTTGTGGTAGTGTTTTGGCTTTCCTGTCTCTCCCACTACCATCTCCTTGAACACCATTTCCTATCAAACCCAAACGTAATGGCCTAGGAACCCAAGAGACTTGGGAATGAGACTGTCTCTCAAACCACCAGACTTGTTTCTAGGCCAAATTCCTTTGCCCTTATGGAATAGAGAAAACATTGTAGAGAAAAAACAAAAAAAAAACAAGAAGTTTACCCTCATCACATTTGACCAAATGAAGGAGTGAAATGCACACTCATTTTGGTATGAAAACCTATCTTACAGTATAGGAAAGTGGGGGAGAAGGAGATAAGCAAGGGGGCAGATGATGGAAGGGAGGGCAAAGGGAGGAGGGAGCAATTTGAAGTCAACACTTGGGGAGGGACAGGATCAAAAGACAGAAGAGAAACAATGAGGGGCAGGGTAGGATGGAGGGTAATTTAGTTAGTCTTATACAACACGACTATCAGGGAAGTCATTTGCAAAATTACACAGATATGGCCTGTATTGAATTGCCTGCCTTCCCAAAGGGAATGGGTGGGGAGGGAGGGATGGGGAGAATTTGGAACTCAAAGTTTTAGGAATAACTGTTTAGTATTGCTGTTGCTACTAGGAAAGAAGACATACAGTTAATGAGGAATAGAAAGTCATCTGGCACTACAGGAGAAAAGAGAAGATGGAGACAAGAGAAGGGAGGGATGACAGAAGAGAGGGCAGATTGGAGATAGGGAAAATTAGATTGCTTGGGGTATTGGGGTGGGGGAGGGGATAAAAGGGGAGAAAATTTGGAACCCAAAAGTTTGTGAAAATGAATGTAAAAAGTTAAATAAATAAATAAATTTATTAAAATTAAAAAAAAAAAAAAAGAGAAGGGCCTCACCTTTCTTGTCATTACCAGCAACAACTGCTAACAAACTGCTCCCCAAAAAGCATAGAAGCCCTGGGAATGGCAGCATCCTCTAGACCCGTTGTGTCCAATTCAAAGGTAAATAGGGGCCACTAAATCATATATAAGGATCCATGCTACCTATTGACTTAAAGAAGCATATATCAATATTATCTGGAGAGATGGTTCCTATATATGATTGGCAAGAATCAGTCAATATACATGGATGGGATTTGGATGGATGAGGGTGGACAAATAGCTTGCAGATTAATTAATTAATACAGATCTGTTCCATTTCACAACTGTTTGTCCACTCTCTAATCTCACCTACAAATATTTTCAAGATGTTGCAACTTAGTTGGATTTTATACTGGGCTGTCTAGAGTCAAGTTTTTTCCTTCAGTGCTTTTTGCTATTTTGGGAAGTAATATTGCTAATGATCTCATTTACCTCTATGAGGTTTGGGCTATGAGCTTGTTTACATTTAAACTGAGGCTGTCTGGTTACTGTGATCCCAGATTTCCCCACCCCTTATCTTGATAAGAAGTGTTTGTTGGCTGGGGCCATCTCTGTGCTCTTTTAGTCAGTTTATTGTAGTGATTGCTTTGAATCGATTAAACTTCTTTCATGTGTGATGACAGTCAGGACCTCACTTTATAGATTTTCATTTTTAGAGCTGGCCACTTGTTTAAACAGGACAAGTCAGAGCAGCTGTAATCACACATCATTTTCATGTCTTCTAATTTGCAATCACTTGGCATTTGCTCTGACCACTTGATCTGATTGCATGTCAAAAGTTGATTTAGAAATGCACTTCTAATAATTTTCTTCACTTTCATAAGGTCCTTCAGGGTACATGTGGCAGTCTCCTTTTACCATCTGTTCTGCAAGGGATAGTTCTAGAGAATTGCCTGGGGGATACTGAAAGAATGAGAACTTAAATGACTGGCCCTGAGTATGTATTAAATGGAGTTTAACCCCTGATCAGAGACTTAGAACCCAAGGGGACTTTTAAAGTTAAGCTAGTTTAAGCTACTCATTTTAAAAATAAGGAAACTGAAGTTCAATGTAAGTCATTTGCTCAAGATTGTACAATGTACAAAGTGACAGAGACAGTCCATCCAACTCCAAATCCCAAGATCTTTCTACTTCACTTCTTGATAGTCAAATTTTTGCCTACATATCTAATCATATTTCATATTACTCCCCTCAAAAATCTCTCTCTTCCAGCCATACTGTCTCGCTACTTCACCAGCTACTTCTCAGAAAATTAAGATTTTGTAGAACTGAGAAAGCAGACATAGGAGTAATTTAGTTGCTCATGACTTTTGAATTCTCCTTTTCTTTAGTATTTCTTGACAGATAAATTCCTGAGGACCTTTAAAGGTATGTCATATCCAATAGGAATTTTTACTGAGGGGATTTGATCAGGTGTGGCTGCTCTTCCAGACTTATCTTAAGTGTAATAACCGTTTTGTCACATGATATGTTCAGTAGTAAATTAAGGTGTAGGGTTTAAATATGGCAGTGCTATAGTTAGGGTAGGGGTGGCAAGGTAGGACAGAGGACAGAATTCTGGACCTGGAGCCAAGAAGACCTGAGTTTTAATATGGCTTTAGACACTTACTAGCTGTGTGACCCTGGGCAAAGCTTTCATCTGCTTCACTTTTCCAATTTGTAAAATGGAGATGATAATAGCATTTACCTTCCAAGGTTGTTGCAATGATAAAATGAGATATTTGCAAAGTACTTTGCAAACAAAAAAGTATGACATAAATGTTATCATGGTGATGGCGATGATAATACTGCTGTCTTTGCCATAGATACATTATACAAGTTGTATGTGGTGGATTTGTGGGAGAATATGGGTGAAAAAACATGGAATGGGCCTTCCTCTATAAAATATTGCCTAGAACAAGGGTTTTTAACATGGGATCTATAGACTCACAAGGTGTTGATGAATATCTTGCAGGGGTTCTATGAAATTGGATGGGAAAAAATTACTTTTATTTTCATTTCCACTAATTATTTAAAAACATTATTCTGAGAAAGAGGCTTCACCTTGCTTCCCAAAGGGACCAAGATATAAACAAGGTTAAGAACTCTTGCCCTAAAACATATCCCTTTTCATCTCATGAATGCTAATATCTCCTGTATCTACTTCTAAATATTTTGCTATTTTAGAGAGACTTTTCCCTGCCATTATAAACTTGAAGGAAAATGTAGTTAGATTAGTTCTATTACATCTCATCTTGATATGTGACTCTTAAGAAGATTATAATGATCTCTTTGTGTTATCTTTATTTGATATTTGTTCATGTTAATTGATATTAACACTGATCATAAATTATATAAATTATCAGTGATTATCAATTAAATAATATTTTATTTGATAATGTTAATATTATAATTTAGCGAGACTAAGACTTAATTCCCAGTAGGTAAGTGAGTTTGTAAGCGTTCATTTTTTTCAAGAAACAATTTATGAATATAAGAGGGGGTACCCCAGATACAAAGGGGATAGCTGTCAGAGTTGGGAATTGAAGTGACATTCTGTAGCTCCAGAACAGGAAAATTTCCAGTGTCACACTGGATAATCATAACCACAAAATTCAAGTTAAAAAATATGAGAGGTTGGTATATAGCCTTGTTAAAATTAAGGCACATACATAGTCTATCTGTCTTTTAACAAACTGTAAATACTATAACAGAAAAATAGAGTTCCATGTACAGTTGGCCACAATCACTCCTTTGTATTGTTTTGCTTAACTGTTTTCCAGAAATGTACTTTGTTTCTTGTCTGAATTTATTGAATTCTTGTCTGTTTGGTTAAAATAAAATTTCAAAATTACAGTACTGTGTATTCTTTAATCCTGAAGTGAGAAAACATAGAATGAATACACCTTGTGACCATCTTTTAGTCAGTTGACTTCATAACCTGTGGACGATTTCTCTAAGGTAGAAATGTCCTAATTGTTTTCAAACAAGCTGCTAAGTACACCTTCCCTATCTTATATTTGTGATATTGATTTCTTGTACCAAGTAAATTCCATATTATTAGATTCAGTCCCTGAGTTTAGACACTAAGCTTTTCATTAATTATTCTCAATTTATTTTCAGCCACTTTTTTATTATATACATTTATTATACATAGGAATATGTATTATATGTTATATAATATGCATTATACAATATATATTTATATTTCTTATAGAATTGAGAAATAAGCTTAAGAAATTTCCATGGCAATTCCTAGGGTGACAATTGAGGAACAGGATTTGCATCGCTATTCCCATACCTCAGTGATGTGACCTGCTGCAAATGTGACAAAGCTTCCCAAGCTTTGGAAAGCATCCTAAGATTTAGGACTCAAAATTTCAGTGAGATTCAGTCAAATAAATTTGGTTGGCTATGAGAAATAAACATTCCAAGACCGCTTGGACAACTTAATTTGAGCAAAGAGCTGAGATTATATTTCAGTTAATAATGCTTTGAGATTATGAAATGGAAGAAGTCCAGGATCAGCTGATGCACGCTTTTCAGCAGAACATAAAGCAGAGAGAAGTCATAGGCATGTAGAGGGGAGAGGGAGGGAGGGGGGGAAGGGAAGGGTGGGGAATGGGATGGGAGGGGAGGTTGAGATCTGTTGCTAGGGAGAAGTGGGACAAAGCACAATGGCTTTTCAGGATTCTCCAGCCAGCACAACCGCTGCTATTTTCAAAGAACAGAGAAGCTGATGGAGTGAGCTGACACCACCATCACTCTGTTTGTTCCCTTTCCATTTGAGGAAGCAAAGCTCCAGGGAGATTTCCTTCAACCAGGGTGTTTGCTAAGGAAACTCTACCAACTAAAATGGTTTTCTGACTATGTTAGGAAACAATTACTTACTTAGAGGAAACTGTAGAAAACAAAACAAGGAGAAAAGAAATCCAGCTGTGCAACTTTCACGCTATCATTTGAATTTGCTTATCTGTGTACAGGTCTGCCCCGCCCCTCCCCCAAGTGCAGCGTAAATTGCTTAACTACAGAGAATTTCCTCTTTGTCTCTGTATCCAGCACCGAACACATTGGCGTCTGGCACATTGTAGATCCTTAATAAATGTTAGTTAAATCGAATTGAAACAATTCCGAGAGGAGTTCAAAAGGGAGCTTAGGCTTCTGTCCCTCTTGATACAGCCTAGCAGAGAGGAGACTTTCAAGGCCAATAATTGAAGCTGGCTGAGAAGATGGAAAAGAATTTCAAAGCCATCAAGTGAGAAGACTGAAGAAAGCTTGGTAATCATTGGCTGGGGCTTCTGGCGGAAGATGGGAGTAGTTTTGGTTTTTTTCCAACGTAGGCACTTTCTAATTGCAACACCTCTAGTAGATGGAGGACTAGAGTGGCTGGTAGCCCTGCAAATGGCACTTCAGATGACGAGTGTAGTTGAGACGTAAAAGGAGCTGATATAATCAGCTGACAGAGGCAGGCTGAAAGATCTTAGAACCTTTTTGTGTGACTGAGAGTGCAGGAACCAGAGTAACCTTCACATGGGTGGATGGTGGAAATCTCGGAAGGAACGCTTTAACAGGCCGGCTAGAGTGGAGGCAAAATACGTGGCCCTGACAGGGGCGTGGCCCCCACAGCAAGGCCCCACGGGGGCACTGACATTAGGAGAAGACTGGCAACTTTGGAGCTACAACGATACCTGTTGTCTGGCCTTGGAGGTGTCCTGGTCATTCATATTTCCTGCTTGGGCATCCCTTTATGCACGTACCCTGGCCACGTGTGTTACCCACGTGTGGATGGATGCCCCATGAGTAATTCCTCTGAAGATGATCTCTCAGAAGTGAAGCCTCCTCAAAGGGTTAATTGTTTCTTGTATTGTTGAAACACACTCCCTTGAAAAATTATGCCTGCAGCTAGCTGACCTTGTAGAGAAACAGGCTTTACTTATCTTGTGCTGGGCCCGACTCCCCCTTCCTCCTCACCTTGTTTCAGGCATATAGTAGAAAAACAATATAGATTGTACCCCCTGAAGCCCGGCCAATGGAATAAGGGGAAGGGGTTAGGGAGGGGGAGCTTGCATTAGGTTATATTTGACCTTGCTTTCTGTACCCCCTTTTACTCCCTGGCCAGGGGAGTTAGTGTGAGGGGGTACCCTTTCTCATGACAAAGCAATAAACTCCTTTTTGCCTTTCCTAAGACAAGTCTCTGATAGATTATTTTGGGGGATCTCAAGACCCATCCCACACAGTTTTGGGGGCCATCCGGAATTCCCCTTTATTTGGGGAAAGGTCTCCTAGCCAGTCCTACGACAGGTGCCCACTGGCCACTTGCCAGTGGTCCTGGAATGATTTGGGGGTTTCCCTTCACTTTTAAGGAATGGACCTGAGGGGAGATGACCTCAAAAGGCAAAAATGAAAGTAGAATGACTGTGGAGGAGGAAAGGCTGAATCAAGAAGGCCATCTAAGCTTGTGTGCCCAGATCCAGGTAAGCAAGACCCATGAGTCTTCTTAGAGAATAAGATGGGTGAGTCCCCGGGTGACCATAGAGTTAGGGCTGAGACAATATCAGTGAGTCTTTCTAAGGGGGCAAGAACTGTGAGTCTCTGCTCATTCCCCTAGGCAAGATCAGTGAGCTTCTCTTAAAA
Organism: Bettongia penicillata ogilbyi; assembly: GCA_023548195.1. Lineage (NCBI taxonomy): Eukaryota > Metazoa > Chordata > Mammalia > Diprotodontia > Potoroidae > Bettongia > Bettongia penicillata. The sequence continues at coordinate 1,070,979 of JAJHZJ010000121.1, read as the reverse complement.
AGGAGAGGTAAGAACTTATGAGCCATGGGGAAAACTCAATAGTCTCCCTCCAAAACTCTGGATGATAGGTAGTAGGCTGAGTAATTGGGAATTGTCAAAGTATCAGGGAAAAGATAAGAAGAAAATGATTAAGTATCATTGTTGGATAGGAAGGCACTCAACTCAGAGGAAATGTCTTCTGGCCAAAGTATGGATCCTTCGGAGACTGGGTTTGCCAAATATTTAAACTTATATATGCACTCTTTCATGTTTGTTAGATGTCTTGGCTGTATATGTTGTGTTGATATTTCTGTGTCAATGAAAGTCTGTGTCTCTGTTTTACCTGACGCTTTGTAAGGTTGTAAATTTAGCCAGCCAACTAGCGAGAACAGAAAGGCTAAGCTGGACTCTTCTTAAAATTCGGGATACTTCCCTTCAACCCTCTCAGATCAGATTCAGAGGAGCAGAGGGACAGGAATGGAGGGAATTTCTCTTTTTCTCTCAGACCAAAGAAAGACAGGCTAACCAGCATTTGACCATTTCCTGCCTCATCTAAAGGAGAAATTTTTGTGTGATGGGATACAACAGAAAGTTAATTGAATTCATTCTGTTCATATTTGGAATTGTGAATGGGTGAAATGTGTCACTCTTGATTTAATTTTTCAGATAGTTAGAATTTATTAAAGTCTGGTAGAAGTAAGTGGGAGATTAGTAAGTGAAAAAAATCTCAAACAGGCAACTTAAGAAGAAGTGCTGAGAGTTTTGGATTTAGGTTTAATTAGGTCTTGAAGCAGTAAGTACTTTATGTTCAAATTAAGTCAATATATCTGATACAAGACAATGTGTTTAAAGTGGCAAAAAAATAATAAGAAGAGGTTTTTCTGTTTTTAACAAATTTATTTATTTAACTTTTTACATTCATTTTCACAAAATTTTGGGTTCCAAAATTTCTCCCTATTTGTCCCTTCCCCCGACCCCAATATACCAACCATTCTTATTTCCCCTATCACCAGCCTGCCCTCTCTTCTATCATCCCTCCCTTCTCTTGTCCCCATCTTCTCTTTTGTCCTGTAGGGCCAGATAACTTTCTATTCCCCATTAACTGTATTTCTTATTTCCTAGTAGCAAGAACAATACTAAACAGTTGTTCCTAAAACTTTGAGTTCCAAATTCTCCCCATCCCTCCCTCCCCACCCATTCCCTTTGGGAAGGCAGGCAATTCAATATAGGCCATATCTGTGTAGTTTTGCAAATGACTTTGATAATAGTCATGCTGTGTAAGACTAACTATATTTCCCTCCATCCTATCCTGCCCCCCACTGTTTCTATTCTCTCTTTTGATCCTGTCCCTCCCCAAGAGTGTTGATTTCAAATTGCTCCCTCCTCCCATTGCCCTCCCTTCCATCATCCCCCTCACCCTGCGTATCCCCTTCTCCCCCACTTTCCTGTATTGTAAGATATGTTTTCATACCAAAATGAGTGTGCATTTTATTCCTTCCTTTAGTCGAATGTGATGAGAGTAAATGTCATGTTTTTCTCTCAGCTCCTCTATTTTTCCCTCCACTAAAAAGTCTCCTGCCTGCCTCTTCTATGAGAGACAATTTACCCCATTCCATTTCACCCTCTCTCCTCCCAATACATTTCTCTTATACATTTACCTAAATTTTTTAGGTGATGAATAGGATGATCCCATCCTATTCAATTCACTCTGTGCTCTCTGTCTCTGTGTGTGCGTGCATGTGTGTGTGCGCATGCATGTGCATGTGTGTGTGCGTGTGTGTGTGTAATCCTACCAACTACCCAGATACTGAAAAGTTTTAAGAGTTACAAATATTGTCTTTCCATGTAGGAATGTAAACAGTTCAACTTTAGTAAGTCCCTTATGACTCCTCTTTACTGTTTACCTTTTCATGCTTCTTTTCATTCTTGTGTTTGAAAGTCAAATTTTCTTTTCAGCTCTGGTCTTTTCATCAAGAATGTTTGAAAGTCTTCTATTTCATTGAAAGACCATTTTTTTTCCCCTGAAGTATTATTCTCAGTTTTGCTGGGTAGGTGATTCTTGGTTTTAGTCCTAGTTCCTTTGACTTCTGGAATATCCTATTCCATGCCCTTCGATCCCTTAATATAGAAGCTGCTAGATCTTGAGTTATCCTGATTGTGTTTCCACAATACTGGAATTGTTTCTTTCTAGCTGCTTGTAAGATTTTCTCCTTGACCTGTGAACTCTGGAATTTCGCCACAATGTTCCTAGGAGTTTCTCTTTTTGGATCTCTTTTAGGTGGTGATCTGTGGATTCCTTGAATACTTATTTTGCCCTCTGGTTCTAGAATACCAGGGCAGTTTTCCTTGATAATTTCATGAAAGATGATGTCTAGGCTCTTTTTTTGATCATGGCTTTCAGGTAGTCCCATAATTTTTAAATTGTCTCTCCTGGATCTGTTTTCCAGGTCAGTTGTTTTTCCCATGAGATATTTAACATTCTCTTCCATTTTTTCATTCTTTTGGTTTTGTTTGGTGATTTCTTGGTTTCTCAGAAAGTCATTAGCCTCCATCTGTTCCATTCTAATTTTGAAAGTACTATTTTCTCCAGTGAGCTTTTGAACCTCCTTTTCCATTTGACTAATTCTGCTTTTGAAAACATTCTTCTCCTCATTGGCTTTTTGAACCTCTTTTGCCAATTGAGTTAGCCTATTTTTCAAGGTGTTATTTTCTTCAGCATTTTTTTGGTCTCCTTGAGCAAGGTGTTGACCTGCTTTTCATGCTTTTCTTGCATCTCTCTCATTTCTCTTCCTAGTTTTTCCTCCTCCTCTCTAACTTGATTTTCAAAATTCTTTTTGAGTTCTTCCATGGCCTGAGCGCATTGAGTATTTATTTTGCATGTTTGGGATGCAGAAGCCTTGACTTCTATGTCTTTCCCTGATGGTAAGCATTGTTCTTCCTCATCAGAAAGGAAAGGAGAAGATATCTGTTCACCAAGAAAGTATCCTTCTATGATCTTATATTTTTTCCCTTTTCTGGGCATTTTCCCAGCCAGTTACTTGACTTCTGAGATTCCTTTCCACACCCACCTTGCCTCCCGATCCTCCCAGCTAGTGCTTGGGGCCTGAGATTCAAATGCTGCTTCCCAGCCTCAGGGCTTTCAGAGTGGGCAGGGCTGCTATTCAGTGTAAGATTAAATTCAGGTGCTCAGGTGGGAGCAGGGCTGCTATTCAGTGTGAGATTAAGTTCAGCTGCTTGGGTAGGGACAGGGCCACCACCAGGGGCTCAGTTCCCTCAAGAGTTTTATGTGGAGACCTTCAATAATGGATCCGAGCTCCTGTCTGCTCTGGGAGCTCCTGTCTCCTGCTGCCTCTGCTGCTGCCTCCTGAGGGGGTCTGAGTTATGGAGACATCCCGCTCCCTTCTTGACCAGCCAAAAAGGCTCTCTCACTGACCTTTGAGCCTGTGGGTGGAGGGACCTGCAGGGCGGCTGGAGATTCCATCCCTGAAGCCTCCTCGGATCTACTCCTCTTGGTGCTGTGCAGCCAAGGCAGGGCTGGGCTCTGCTCTGGATCCAGTGTGCGATGGACCTTTGGTGTTGGTTTTTCAGGGCTCTCTGGAACAGAAATCTCCTCTACTCTGTTGTTCTGTGGCTTCTGCTGCTCCAGAATTTGTTGGGAGTTCTTTTTTACAGGTATTTTATGGGCTGTGTGTTAGGAGCTAGCATATGTGTGTCTTTCTACTCCACCATCTTGGCTCTGCCCCTGGTTTTTCTGTTTTTAAAAAGTGATCACGTGGTTGCCAAGAACTGGAAATCAAGGGGATGCCCATCAATTTGGGAATGGCTGAATAAATTATGGTATATGAATGTAATGGAGTACTATTGCACCATAAGAAATGATGAACAAGAAGACTTCAGGGAGGCCTGGAAGGACTTATATGATCTGATGCTGAGTGAAAGGAGCAGAACCAGGAGAACCTTGTGCACAGCAACGACCACAGTGTGTGAGAGTTTTTTCTGGTAGACTTGGAAGTTCGTAATAATGCAAGAACTTACTAAAAAACCAAAAAATTCCAATGGTAGTATTCTAACACAAAATGTCTTCCACACTCAGAGAAAGAAATATGGAAGTCATTTGCAAAATGTAGTAGATCATGTTTGTATGTGTATGGGTTTCAGTGTATTATGTTTTGATTTTTTGTATGATTTCTTCCATTTATTTTAGTTTGACTACATATCATGACTATTGTGAAAATGTGCTCAATAGGAAAGTATATGTAGAACCTATACAGAATTGCATGCTGTCATGGGGAGGGAAGGGGGTAGTGGGTGAAAAGTGTGTGTGGGGGGATAAAATCTTAATTTTAAGGAAGTGATTGTAGAACACCAAAAAAATAAAAATAATTAACCAAAAATAGTGATCACTTTAGGATAAAGGAAAAGGGTTTAATTTGTTTATTTATTTATTTTGGCAGAGGGGACGGGCAAGAAATGTGACTTTCTTGGTATGTAAATTGTTAAACATTTAACTCCCTCTAGTTTTTAAGGTTTGGGGTAGGACAAAATTGTTAGACATTTTATTTTTTAAAAAAATACATTTTAAAATATTATTATCCAATTGAAACTCAACAAATTCTACACATTTTCTTTACAGAAATAAGTCTAGGACCTAAGATTTTGTCCACCAGCTCGCATTTCAACCTCTCTCTAATCTAGAGCCACAGAGACTTTCCTGAAGCTCTGAGAAGTGACTATCCTTGACTTCAAGTCTAGAGCTTTACTCACTGTGAAGCTGCTTCTATACGTTTATGTCTCTTAATACTTGTAAATAACAGTCAAGGCAATAGTGTCGTATATATAGGGCACTGCCACTGGAGTGAGGGGAGGTCAGCTCTAGTCTGAGTAATGCTGAGTATTTGTGTGATCTCTGATAAACTTCTCAGCCTCTCTGACACTGTATGATCATCTGTAAAAATAACATGAGTAAAGTAGGTAATCTCCAAGGTCTCTTTCAACTCTTTTAAGTGTGTAGTTACACAAAATTGAAGTAATAGTCTATAAAATAAGCTTATGGGCAGGTATGTAGTATTAACAAACCAGCTGTAAATTTTAAGAATTGGACCGTCATGGCTTGGATTGAGTATTTCCAGCAGGAGCTGAAGTTTGACTGCAGTATACTTTGCCTTATGAGTTATGTGATATTCTGATGTTTCCAACATTTCATGGAGAGTATTTTTCAGAGACCTGTTTCTCTTCAAAGCACTATCTTTCAAGTATCATCTAGGTTCTTCTTCTTGCAAATTTACTTCTTTAGTATTTAAAAAAAAAAGTTCCACAAAAGATAATGTTAATTTCTGGGTTTTCTGGTTTGTTTTAGGGAGCTTCTGCTTGCATTTTCACTTTCCCCAAAATCTCTTCTGGAGTTGTGGATGCCAAAATATTTACCACTTTTTCACGAGATTTACCACCCTTTTCATGCTTCTTTTGATTCTTGTCTTGGGAAGTCAGATTTTCTATACAGTATGAATGATTGAAAGTCTTCTATATCATTGAATGACCATTTATTCCCTTGAATTATTATACTCAGATTTGCTGGGTAGGTGATTCTTGGTTTCAGTCCCAGTCCCTTTGATTTCTGGAATATCCCATTCCAAACCCTTTGATCCCTTAATGTTGAAGTAGCCAAATCCTGTGTTATCCTGATTGTATTTCCACAATATTCAAATTGTTTCTTTCTAGCTGCTTGCAGTATTTTCTCCTTGATCTGGGAACTCTGAAATTTGACCACAATATTCCTAGGAGTTTCTCTGTTCAGGTCTCTTTCAGGAGGTGATGGGTGGAATCTTTCAATATTTATTTTGCCCTCTGATTCTGTAACATCATGGTCATTTTCCTTGATAATTTCATGGAAGATAATGTCTAGGCTCTTTTTTTGATCATGGCTTTCAGGTAGTCCCATAATTTTTAAATTGTTTCTCCTGGATCTATTTTCCAGGTCAGTTATTTTTCCAATGAGATGTTTCACATTATCTTCTATTTTTTCAAATTTTTGGTTTTGTTTACTAACTGCTTGGTTTAACTCATAGTCATTCATTTCCCTGAACTCAATTCTCTCTTTCAACAAATTATTTTGTTCAGTGAGCTTTTGAAACTTCTCCTGCATTTGGCTAATTCTGCTTTTTAAAACCTCCTTCTCCTCATTGGCTTTCTGGACCTCTTTTCCCAATTGAGTTAACCTCTTTTTAAAGCTGTTATTTTTCTCAGCATTTTTTGGTTCTGCTTTAGTAAGCTGCTAGCTTGATTTTTAAGGTCTTCTATTGCCCAAGCCCAGTTTAAGTCCTCTTTGGAGGCAGAGACCTTGACTTTCTCTGGCAGTATGCCTTGTTCTTCCTCATCCGAAAGGATGGGGGGAGACACCTGTTCCCCAAGAAACCTTCTATGGTCTTATTTTTTTCCCCTTTTTTGGGCATTTTCCCAGTCAGTTACTTGACTTCTGAGTTTCCTCTCCACAACCACCTCACCTCCAGTTCCACCAAGCCAGCACTGGGGGCTGAGATTCAGATGAGCTGCTTCAATCCCCTAGGGGCTTCAAGTGGGGGCAGGGCTGCTATTCAGTGTGAGATTAAGATCAGCTTCTCAGGTGGGGCCAGGGCCACCAGGCAGGGCTCAGTTCCCTCAGGGGCTTTATGATGAGGCCTTCTACAATGGATGTGGGCCCCTGTCCACTGCTGCCACCTGAGGAGGCCTGAGTTATGGGGATATCCTGCTCCCTTCTCAGCAAGCTGAAAAGACCCTCTCACTGACCTTTGGTGCCTGTGAGTTGAGGGATCTGTGCTGTGGCTGGAGATTCTGTCCCTGAAGCCTGCTAGGATCTGCTCCTCTTGGTGCAGCGTGGCCAAGGCTGGGCTCGGCTCCTCTCTGTGTCCAGTCGACAGACCTTTCCCATCGGTCTTTCAGATCTGGGCTAGAAATCTCCTCCACTCCGTTGTTCTGCAGCTTCTGCTGTGCTAGAATTTATTGAGAGTTCTTCTTTACAGGTATTTTATGGGCTGTGGGGTAAGAGCTAACATATGTTCATCTTTCTACTCTGCCATCTTGGCTCTGCCCCCCCCCCCATTTTATTTTTATTTGGAATATAAAGGAGAATAAGGGTAGTCTGAGTAAAGGCAAAAAAGAAAAAAGAACACTGTAAAGAAAAATGGGAGATGGGGGAGCAACATGGGCTTTCAGCCACTCCCTTCCTCATATCAATTCAGAAGATATCGGTATGTTGAGAAAATGACAATTTGTAACTTGATTGGAAAACCAACAGACAATTATTGTGATTGGTAATAGTTACAATTCAATGAATTAAATTTCCACATTCCTTGCTTGGACGGTGAGTCAAGCCCACCTTGTAAACACTGGTTCAGAATTAATAAGATCTCTTTTACCTAGGCTAAACACAATTAACTTAAGCACATTTTAAGTTAACATAATTTTAAACTTTTTAAAAAAATTTATTTAAGTTTTCAACATTCATTTCCACAAAATTTTGAGTTCCAAATTTTCTCCCCATCTCTCCCCTCCCTCCACCCCAAAATGCTGAGCATTCTAATTACCCCTACCACCAATCTGCCCTCCCTTATAACATCCTTCCCTTCCCTTATCCCCATCTTCTCTTTTGTCCTGTAGGGCAAGATAAATTTCTACATCCCATTACCTGTATTTCTTGTTTCCCTGTTGTATGCAAGAACAGTGCTCAACAGATGTTCCTAAAACTTTGAGTTCCAACTTCTCCTCCTTCCTCCTTCCCTACCCATCCCCATCGGAAAGGCAAGCAATTCAATATAGGCTATATATGTGTAGTTTTTCAAATGACTTCCATAATAGTCTTGTTGTGTAAGACTAACTATATTTCCCTCCATCTTATGCTGCCCCTCATTTCTTCTATTCTCTCTTTTGACCTTGTCCCTCCCCAAGAGTGTTGACTTCTAATTGTCCCCTCCTCCCATTACCAGCCCTTTCATTATTTCCCCCACCCTTCTTATCTCCTTCTCCACCAGTTTCCTGTATTGTAAGATAGGCTTTCATACCAAAATGAGTGTGCAATTTATTCCTTCCTTGAGTCAAATGTGATGAGAGTATGCTTCATGTTTTCCATCTCACCTCTCCCCTTTTCCCCTTCATTAAAAAAGTTTTTTCCTGCCTCTTTTATGAGAGATAATTTGCCCCATTCCATTTCTCCCTTTCTCCTTTCAATATATTCCTCACTCACCCCTCAATTTCATTTTTTTAGATATGATCCCTTTCTATTCAATTCACCCTGTATTCTCTGTTCTCTCTCTCTCTCTCTCTCTCTCTCTCTCTCTCTCTCTCTCTCTCTCTCTCTCTCTCTGTGTGGGGGTGTATATAATCCCACAAATTATCCAGATACTGAAAAAAATTTCAAGAGTTACAAATATTGTCTTTCCATGTAGGAATGTAAACAGTTCAACTTTAGTAAGTCCATTAGGATTTCTCTTTACTGTTTACCTTTTCATGCTTCTCTTGATTCTTGTGTTTGAAAGTCATGTTTTCTTTTCAGCTCTGGTCTTTTCATCAAGAATGCTTGAAAGTCCTCTATTTCATTGAAAGACCATTTTTTCCCCTGAAATATTATACTCAGTTTTGCTGGGTAGGTGATTCTTGGTTTTAGTCCTAGTTCCTTTGACTTCTGGAATATCATATTCCATGCCCTTCGAACCCTTAATGTAGAAGCTGCTAGATCTTGTGTTATCCTGATTGTATTTCCACAATATTGGAATTGTTTCCTTCTAGCTGCTTGCAATATTTTCTCCTTGACTTGAGAATTCTGGAATTTGGCCACAATGTTTCTAGGAGTTTCTCTTTTTGGATCTCTTTCAGGAGGTGATAGGTGGATTCTTTCAATATTTATTTTGCCTCCTGGTTCTAGAATATAAGGGCAGTTTTCCTTGATAATTTCATGAAAGATGATGTCTAGGCTCTTTTTTTGGTCCTGGATTTCAAGTAGTCCCATAATTTTTAAGTTGTCTCTCCTGGATCTATTTTCTAAGTCAATTGTTTTTCCAATGAGATGTTTCAATTATCTTCCATTTTTTCATTCTTTTGGTTTTGTTTTGTGTGTTTCTTAGAAAGCCATTAGCCTCCATCTGTTCCATTCTAATTTTGAGAGAACTATTTTCTTCAATGAGCTTTTGAACCTCCTTTTCCATTTGGCTAATTCTGCTTTTTAAAGCCTTCTTCTCTTCATTGTCTTTTTGAGCCTCTTTTGCCAATTGAGTTAGCCTATTTTTCAAGGTGTTATTTTCTTCAGCATCTTTTGGGGTGACCTTTAACAAATTGTTGACTCAGTTTTCATGATTTTCTTGCATAATCTCTCATTTCTCTTCCCAGTTTTTCCTCCACCTCTGTTACTTGATTTTTAAGATCCTTTTTGCGCTCTTCCATGTCCTGAGACTATTGAATATTTATTTTGGATGTTTGGGATACGGAAGCCTTGCCTTTTATGTCTTTCCCTGATAGTAGGCATTGTTCTGCCTCATCTGAAAGGATGGGAAAAGATATCTCTTCACCAAGAAAGTAACCTTCAATAGTCTTGCTTTTTTCCCCCCTTTTTTGGGCATTTCTCCAACCAGTGACTTGACTTTTGGGTCCTTTACCAAGATCTGGGGATTTGTAAGATCTCAGTTTCTCCAATGTGGCACAATCAAGCATATATACTAGTCTGGGAGAAACCAGAAACTTTTTGTTCCCAGAATCTGTGAATAATAGAATTTCATCTCCACAACCACCTGGCCTCCAGTTCTTTCAAGTCAGCAATAGGGGCTGAGATTCAGATAAATTGCTCAATTCCCCCAGGGGCTTTCAACAGGGGCATGGCCACCATGCAGTGTGAGATAAAGATCAGCTGCTGAATTCCCCCAGGAGCATTAGGTGGGGGCAGGGCCACCACACAGAGTCAGCTGCTCAGTTCCCCCGGGGGTTTTACGATTCAACAATGGATGCAGGCTGCTGTGGGAGCTGTTGTTGCCAGGTGCAGCCTCCACTGCCACCACGTGAGGCCGTAGCTACGGGAAGACACTGCTCCCTTCTTGACTGGCTGAAAAACTCTCTCACTGACTCTTGGCACCTGTGGGTTGAGGGATCTGCAAACCGCAGATACTGCCACTGAGGATTCTGCTTCCAAGGCCTGCTCGAGTCCTCTTCCAGGCACCATGCTGGTCAAGGCTGGGCTCGGCTGTGCTCTGCATCTGGTGTGACAGCCCTTTCCCATCGGCCTTTCAGGTCATCATGGGCTGGAAATCTCCTCCACTCCATTGTTCTGTGGCTTCTGCTGCTCTAGAATTTGTTGAGAATCTTTCTTTACAGTTATTTTATGGGCTGTGGGGGAAGAGCTAGTGTATGTGCATCTTACTACTGTGCCATCTTGGCTCCCCCCCCCCAATTTTAAACTTTTTAAGAAAAGAAGAAAGGTTATTTAGATTGAACTGAAATAAAAAGTGATAGCTTATGAGTAATCTTGTCTTATGCTTAAAATGTAAAGGAAAACTGGATAATCTGAGTAATGGGTTGAGAAATCTGGAAAGATGAATGTAGATTTGATCGAAAATATGGAAGGCAAATAAAGTTTGGGAACAAATGAGGGTTATTCACACCCCTCCTGTCCCTATATAGTTGTTCTGAACCTTTGTGTCAGTTTCAGATGGTTTCAATAAGTGGTGAAGATGTGAGGAAGTACTTTAAGAAGACAGAAAAATCATCTAACTTGATTTGATAATTAATAGCTCAATCAAATTTGAGATGACTTTATCTGATCAGGTGATAGACTGTTCCCAGGTGGTAGTAAAGAGATGAATTACTGTGCAAGGTGATGTGGAAATCCACTCACCTGAATGAGTATTGGCTTATTTTAAGTTTTAAGTAAACTTAAATAGTATAAATTTTTAAGTAAATTTAAATGTTGTTATATTGGGAATTGCATGGTTAAATTAATGATGAATTGGTTTTTAAAAAGAGGCTGTTATGAATTCTGTGTGTTTGTATTGTAGAATTCCTACTGAGGAAAAAGGAATCTTTAAAAAATACATGTATATTTTTATATATGGGTATGATTTTCAAGCCTGTTCCATCTAGGGATGCCTTAAGTATATTGCAAAGTTTATTTTTGCTGTTAAGAATGAAATTTTAACTAAAATTATTTTTGCTATGAATCAAGCATTTACAAATGAATGTTTGTAAAAGGAAGCTTATGGGCAAATGTGGAAAGTCCTTGCTTTTAGATTGTGTAATTTTTATCAATTAATTGTAAACTGTTCTTGAAAGAGGAAGATATTTGTTGTAAGAAATGTTTTGTAAAAATATTTTGTATGATTTTTGAAAAATTTACCTACCAAATTTATATTTGCAAACTAATTTGTTATAATAACTAAAGGTTTATTGGGGTTGGAAGATATGGGACAAAATAAGGGAAACCAGGAATTTTATGGCTCCAGGAAACTGTGATAATTTTAAGACAAAATGCCTCCTGGCCTCATCCCTTTTTCCTTTTGAAGTCTTGTCGTTACAGAAGGACTTCTTAAGATTTAATCTGAACTCTGAACTGCTCAGAGAAAAGATGGAATTCTTTCCTATTGTCAAAGGAAAGCAGGGGTGCCAGCCCCATCCTAGATCCCTAAGACTTGAAAAGTGTAAAATCATCACTCAAGTGGTGTGGTGCCTCACTTTGTTAAAGTTTTAATCTCCTATGTAAAGTGTGAACTGCATAAGGAATTCCTAAACAAGGAATTTGTGTTGGTGATAATTTCCAGTGATTAGTTTTTGGGACAAATTTAAGATTTAAGATTTAAGATGTGAATCCTGGTTTTGATTAGTGAAACCTGTCATTTAATGTATAAGCCTCTGTGACCATATTCAGAGAGGAATGTGACTGGTACAGGCAGAAGTTTGCCTCAGGAGTCAATCCTGTCCTTATTCTGGGATGGGATCCTTTTGCCTCAGTTTCCCCTTGTGTTCCATTGAAAAGGAATGTTTTCCCACTTGACTATTTCTGAGTCTCACTATAAAGTGAAGATGATATCTAATTGATCCTTGCTTTTCATCTTCATGGCATGTTTCTATAATCAAAGCAGATAGTTTAGGATGTAAGCACAAGGCAAGTAGTGGAATCTTGCTGTTTTCAATTAATTGATGAGATGGGTACTCTGGTATAAATGAGACATTTTTTCTGAATGTTATAGGAATAATTAGATAAAAGAAAGGAAACCAAAGTATAAATATAATGTTTTATTATTGTTCCACAGAGCAAGACTGGGATTTAAAGTTAACTGTAATTGTATGGAATTGTTGAGGTTGGGGGTGCTTAGGACCCCAAAATAGTAACACATTGGGTCTTGCTCAAATGAATTCAACCCAAGCCTTCTTTCAGCTAAAGAAGGTCAAAGTTTGGTATCTTATCTACAGAGGGACTGAGGAAGGTGTGCAGGCTTGGTCTGGGGTTTGCTGGGATGGTCTTGATGGGAATGGCCAGTAACCTGGAAGTTTGGATTGAGAAAGATTGAAAAGATGGGAAATAGAACAGAGATTTGATCATAATGATAAATAAAAAGTTTATGGGCCTCTAAAGAGCCAGATCAAGTAGAGAAATCCAAGGAGCTTTCAAGGTGAGGTTTTCCATGGCGGTTTTAGATAGATGGGACTAAAATTCCTTTGGAGTAAGGGACAAAGGTCCCAACTTGGAATAAAGTCTTTACTTATTACAAAATGATGTAAAAGCAATTTATATTAAAACAACAGACTGAATCAAATTACTGTGACTAAATCAGAGACGTCTTCAATTTGGGAAAAAAAATTTCAGTGTAGTTTCTTAGAGGCAGGTAACCTCTGGTAATACTTTGCATTGATGGAAAAGTTAAATGTTTCTGTTTTGATTTGAATTCATTTCATGAACGTAAGTTGAAGTTAATGTTTGAACTTATATGTGTAACTCATTCTTTTAGGTTGAGCATGGTTAGAAAGGGACAGAGTAGTTTGGGAAATGTAAATCGATTACACCAATAACTTATGGTTTTAATGGTAAATTTGATTTTATGATTGTTATTTAATCAGGAACTAGAACATGTATGGAAAGGCATGTAAGCCACTTAAAACTTGCCTCAAAAGATTTCCTTAGCCAATGTGAAATTATAGTCATGTCTGAAACTGATTATTGGAGCTTACTATTTTAAGATTTTTATGGGACTATTAACTGACTGTTCTTCTGAGTCTAACTCCAGGTGTAGATAGCAAGAAAGACTGTCTGAACCACTGATCCATGATGCCAGCCTGTGAGATGCTGGTATGAATGGCAAAGGGGTGATCTCATAGGAAGGTTGGGAGAGTGACTGTTCAGCCTGGGCTGAGGTAGGATTCTCCTGACTCAATTTCCCCTCTGACACCTGGCAGACTTTAAGCCTGGCTGGATACCAGTAGGCCATCTATTCCTGCCTGAAACTGACATGAAGTCAGGGAGATGTTCCCCTGAAATGTCCCTACTTTTAATGGAAATTTCCTATAATCAAAAGTTTTGTAAGCGTAATACCAGATCTATTAAATAATAGATTGTTGGTAGGGGAACATCTGAGGTTAAGTCCAAAAATTAAGCTATTAGGCTTAGGATTTTAGACCAACAACAAGTTAGAGTCCTTTAATCCTTAGTAATAGTGTGGAGACAAATCAGGTCAAGGGCCTTTGAGGTTAGTAGACATAGTCATTATTATTTTTGTCTCAGTTGATTAATGTTAAGAGAAAAATGGTTTATGGTTTATATTGTAAATGCTTTAAAAGAAGCATCACATGACAAGAAGTTGGAATTATTTTATGATGTGATATGTACTGTGTTAAAAATGATTATTATATTTATGTAATTACTGGATCCCGTTGTTGACTCCTTAGTGAAATCTCATGAAGGGGTCTGCCCCCCTTGTCAGGGCTTCAATCAACCTCATACCCGTGTGAAGGGACCGTTGCCAGCTCTGACCCAGTGGACTCGAGTCACAAGATCCTGGAGCCTTAAAATTAACTTTGAAAAAGAGATCGATCTATTTATGACTGAAAAGACTGTTGCGGGTTTATGGTTCTTGTTAGCTGCTATACCTTTTCTTTGCTTTGCTGCAGGTATTTTTCTTTGCTTATGGCCTCTAGACCTTAGCCCTTTCTGTTGCCATGCACCAGGTTAGAGGGAAAGGAGTATTCCAACAATAGTGTGAGGAGTCTTCACATTGTAAGAAATGAGGGGGGTTGTGAGAGACGATCTCTCAGAAGTGAAGCTTCCTCAAAGAGTTGATTGTTTCTTGTACTGTTGAAATACACTCCCTCGAAAAACTCCATCTGCAGCTAGCTGACCTTGTAGAGAAGCACACTTCGTTACATATCTTGTACTGTGCTCAACTGCTCCTTCCTCCCAACCTTGTTTCAGGCACATAGTAGAAAAAAAGATAGATTATACCCCTTGAAGCCCATCCAATGGTATAAGGGGAAGAGGTTAGGGAGGGGGAGCTCAGGTTAGGGAGAGGGAGTTCGTGCTAGGGTATAATAAACCTTGCTTTCTGTACTCCCTGCCCAGCGCTATTAGTGTGGGGTAGGGGTTACCCTTTCTCATGACAAAGCAATAAACTCCTTTTTGCCTTTCTTAAGACAAGTCTCTGATCAGTTGTTTTTGAGGATCTCAAGACCCATATCACAGAAAGAGAGAGAGAGAGAGAGAGAGAGAGAGAGAGAGAGAGAGAGAGAGAGAGAGAGAGAGAGAGAGAGAACAAGAAAGTTCTTTTATTGTTACTTTATTTATATTAGTATTTAATTAAATCTCTTTGTTATGCTCTAAGTAAGTCCTGTGTGTTAAGTGGTATGAAATACATCCATTGGTGCATTTCACCTATGACCTGGAGAGTATTGTGACCCACAAAATACTTAGAACCTGGGGTAGTGTGGGCCTTCAAGGAGTTATATAGACATAACTGAAAAGACTGTTATTTTCAACAGTTCTGATTTAGAAGGAAGTTGGAAAGAAAAATTGTACCAGAGAACCTGCGGAGCAGCAACAGATTAAAGAAAGGAATAAGAAGAATTTTAAAAATCACACAAAACAAAATATGGTGTATCTTGGCAGAACATATGGATCAGATTGACACCACTGTAACCACTACCTCTAAAGAAGCAACATCCATGTAATTTCAGGGAAGTAGCAATACTTTATGCCCTTGTTCTAAAGGACTATGTACTTTTCAAAAGGGGGCAGTGGGACAAAAAGGTACAGTCACTTTTATCCAAACATGACTGATGTGACCTGGTTGGAAATGTTAAACTTGGAGATTCATAGATTATTTTAAAACCTTGTTCTAAAGCACTTCCCTATTTCAAGAATTCAGGTCATACTTAGTATATTGTGGAAAGCCTCCGATGTGGGTTTCATCTTTTTCCTGAGCTCAACTCCAGGGTAGTAATGCATTTTTATTCTAGTCAGAGCAAAAATCTCACAGGAAAAGGTGAACAGAAAATCTAGGTTGAGCCAATCTAGAGATCAAAGTAAGATTTGTTCTGTCTGATAGACTGGTAGCATACGATAGGCTTTATATTGTGTTTGTGGATTATTGTGGATAAATGGTAGAAATGGAAATTTACCACAGCTGCAAAAAAATGCCCTGAAGAGGGATCCTGAAATGGTAAATTCTCAAAAAAAGCAGGAGGAGGTTTCTTTGTGACTACGCCTGTAGAAGGCTAAGACTCTCCACCCATTAAAGACCCCCCCCCTCCAGTGTTCTTATAAGGAACTAAATTTCTTCTTTTGTGGCAAACCTGACTAGCATTTCTTCAACTATTTTTCCTCCTCGTGACTTATAGACAAGCTTTCATTTTGCTAAAATCTTGTCAAGTACAACTTTGTGTCTATCCACATTTTTCTATCATTACAAATCACCCACAGGCCACTTCCCTTTGTCACCCCTAGATTCATAGTGCCCCCTACATTTTAGACTTCTCCTAGAAGTCAAAACACACCTTAAGTAAAGTTACTGGACTTGCATTTTTTGAGTAATTCACTACACTAACTTGATGGAGTGGGATTCTGTAGGCAAGGTCTATATCTGTTTCTTCCCTTCGCTGCCCCTCCAGCCACAAGAGACCAATGGCCAACCTGTTTTTTTTCTCCAAGAGACACACAAGTTCAGGAACCCTTTTCTCTCTAGAAACCAGGTCACTGAACTGTCCAATTTGGGGTTACTTTTGAGACACTGACACTGACCAAGAAATTTCCCTGCTCCAGCTAGAAAACTGGATCTTGGGATCACACAGTCTAATGTATTCTTTTCTTTGTCTATGAGGCTAGATTCTAGAAACTTTGAACTTGAAGCTAACTTCAAGGCATTCTCCAAGACTGGTGCTTTGCTTGCCAGTATGTCTGTCTTCTCTGGCTAGCAGACTAAATTCAGGGACCATGTTGCCTAGGAAATTAAATTCCCTCCTGCTCTTCAAAGTAGATTTGGTTTCAGGAACATTGTCCTACTAACTTTTCTTTTAGTCAGAGAGGGCCAACTTTTGTCATGTGCTCCTTCCTAACCTATTTCCAGTTTCTGACTTGTGTTCTAGCTATGGATGACCTCATATACCTCCCATGGATTTTGGATTTCTGTTCTGAGGCTGCTACCAACAGTTACTGGTAGTGCTGATAGGGAAAGTTGTGTTGTATGCACAAGCTTCACTTCCCCTTCCTTACCCACTTCTCACAGGTCTACTCTCCTCATTCTGTTCTGTTGTTTGAAAGGGAAAAGAAGGAAAAAAAGGCAAAATAGCACTTTTATAGCCTGACACAGAGGTGATTCCTTGGATCAGAAGCACTGCCTTCTGCATCCTAGCCAGCCATTCTTCTTGGGGGCAACCTCCATCCCTGAAAACTAACTGGTATTCATCACCTATCTCCTCAAGAAGGCAAAATTGAATATACCCATACTTTATTAATCTCTACTTTAGTTTTCAGTATTTATAATTTGGTATGTACTTGGGAATTTTTATTTGTTCTTTTTCTAGCTTTTTCAGCTGCATGCCCAATTCATTGATCTCCTCTTTCTCTATTTTATTCATGTAGGCATTCAATGATATAAAACTTCCCCTAAGAACTCTTTTAGTAGTATCCCATAAGTTTTGGTACATTATCTCGTTATTATCATTCTCTTGAATGAAGTTGTTGATTGTTTCTATGATTTGTTGTTTAATTCACTCATTCTTTAGGATTAGATTATTTAGTTTCCAATTAATTTTTGATTTATCTTTCCATGGCCTTTTATTACATATAATTTTTACTGCATTATGATCTGAGAAGGATGAATTGATTATCTCTACCTTTCTGCACTGGATTGTGACATTTTTATGCCCTAGTACATGGTCAGTTTTTGTATATATGTCATGTACCACTGAGAAAAAAGGTATATTCCTTTCTATCCCCATTCAGTTTTCTCCAGCAATCTATGATATCTACCTTATCCAGAGTTTTATTCACCTCCTTAACTTCTTTCTTGTTTATTTTGAGGTTAGATTTATCAAGTTCTGAGAAGGGGAGATTGAGGTCCCCCATTAATAGAGTTTTACTGTCTATTTCTTCCTGTAACTCCCTTAAGTTCTCCTCTAAAAATTTGGATGCTATGCCACTTGGAGCATATATGTTTGGTAATGATATTACTTCATTATCTATGGTGCCATTTAGCAGGATACAATTTCCTTCCTCATCTCTTTTGATTAGATCTATTTTTTCTTTTGCTTTGTCTGAGATTAGAATTGCTACCCCTGCTTTTTTTATGTCCATTGAAGCACAATATGTTCTGTTCCAACCTTTTACCTTTACCCTGTGTGTATCTCTCTGTTTCAAATATGTTTCTTGTAAACAACATATTGTTGGAGTATGATTTTTTAATTCATTCTTCTATCCATCTCCATTTTATGGGAAAGTTCATCCCATTCACATTCACAGTTATGATTACTATCTGTGTCTTTCCCTCCATCCTATTTCCCCCCATTTATGCTTTTAGTTCTCCCTTTCCCCTTCCACTCCACAATAGTTTTAATTTTAGACCACCACTTCAGTCTTCCCTCCCTTCTTTCAACCCCCTTCCCTTTTATTCCCCTTTTCCCTTACTAGTTCTTTCCTCCCTTTTAGCCTCCCCTCCCTTTTCTTTCCCCTTTCCTCTCCTACTGCCTGTAGAGCTGGTTAGATTTCTATACTTAACTGAGTTTGTTGTTCCCCCCTTGAACCAAATCATATGAGAGTAAATCCCAAACAATACTCATCTCCTTCCCCTCTTTCCCTCTGCTATTTTTGTGCCTCTTCCTGTGATGTAGCTTACCTTTTCTTCCTCTTCCTTTTCACATCTCCCTTTATAATCCCTTCATACCCTTAAATCATATTTTTATTGTCACATAATTTACCTTATGCCTGTTCCCTCTATGTTTATCCCTTTTAAATATCATGATAAATGTACAATTCTCAAGACTAACAAGTATTATCTTCTCTTACAGGGATGTAAACAGTATGCCCATATACAATAACAAGTTTTTTCCCCTTGTTTACCTTTTTTGCCACTCTTGAGATTTGTGTTTGAAGATCAAATTTTCTATTGAGCTCTGGCCTTTCATCAGGAAGATCTGGAAATCCTTTATTTCATTAAATATCCCTCTCCTTGCCTGAAATATTATGCTCAGTTTTGTTGGATAACTGATCCTTGGTTGTAGTCCCAGATCTTTTGCCTTACAGAATATTATATTCCAATCCCTCTGATCTTTTAATGTAGAAGCTGCAATGTCCTGCGTGATCCTGATTGTAGCTCCTTAATATTTGAATTGTTTCTTTTTGGCTGCCTGCAGTATTTTCTCCTTCACTTGATAGTTTTGGAATTTGGCAACAATATTCCTTGGTGTTTTCAGTTTGGTATCCCTTTGAGGAGGTGATTGGTGGATTCTTTTGATAACTATTTTGCCCTCTGGATCTTGGACCTCTGGGCAGTTTTCCCTGATGATTTCTTTGAAGATATTGTCCAGGCTCTTTTTTTCATCATGGCTTTCTGGTAGGCCAATAATTCTTGGATTTTCTCTCCTGGATCTATTTTCCAGGTCAGTTGTTTTTCCAATGAGATAGTTTACATTTTCTTCTATTTTTTCATTCTTTAGATTCTGTTTGACTGATTCTTGATGTCTCATAGAGTCATTAGCTTCTACCTACCCAATTCCAATTTTTAATAGATTGTTTTCTTCACTTAACTTTTACATCTCCTTTTCCATTTGCCCAATTGTTCCTTTTAAGGAGTTATTTTCTCCAGTTAGGCTTTGTACTTCCTTTTCGATTTGTCTAATTTTCCTTTTTAAGGAGCTATTCTCTTCAGTGAATTGTTTTTTCATATTTTTAAAACCATTGGCCAGTTTTTCTTCTATTTCTGTAATTTGTCTTTTAAAATTCTTCTTGAGCTCTTCCAAGAATGCTCTTTGGACTTGAGACCAGTTCATATTCCCTTCTGAAGTTTCAGATTTGAGTACAGTCTCAAAGCTGACCTCTTTGGTATTTGTGCTTTGGTCCTTGTCCCCGTAGAAAGATTCTATGGTCTTTTCTGGTTTGCTTCTTACTCATGATGATCACTCTTCTGGCTTTTAAAGAGAATCTCTGCTTCTGTCCCATGGTTCTTATGCCTAGAACTTGAGGCTTTGTATGTTGTGCCCGCTGGCTTTT
The DNA here is from genome assembly GCA_023548195.1 of Bettongia penicillata ogilbyi. Classification (NCBI taxonomy): domain Eukaryota; kingdom Metazoa; phylum Chordata; class Mammalia; order Diprotodontia; family Potoroidae; genus Bettongia; species Bettongia penicillata. The sequence continues at coordinate 1,051,280 of JAJHZJ010000121.1, read as the reverse complement.
TCAGCTAGAAGCTAAAATGCTTCAACTTACCTCATGCTGAGCTGGCTGGAATATGAAAGCAGAGGCCAGGTGAAGTCTTCCTGGGTTTCCCTGGATTTACCCTGGAGCTAACTGCCTTAAGTGTGGGGGAGGGGTCGTCTGGCCACAGGAGGTCTCTTCTGCTGAGCTGGAGCATAGGCAAGTTCAGCAGTTGGTGAATCCTGTCTGCACTGGTGTCTCCCTGATTCTCCTAGGGTTCTGAGGCATGCGTGGGGTCCTGGTGTTGGTGATTGTGGGCTCCACCCCCTAGGGCTCAGGACTTCCTCCTGGTTTGCTGAGGTGGGACTATCTGGCAAAGCTCCAGTCCTGCACTGGTCCCCTTCAGCCACAGCAGACCCTACTTTGAGATTTTCCTAGCCCCATGGGCTAAGAAACTGTTTACCCCTTTGACTGTTTCTACTGTTCCAGGATTTTTCCAGGAAAAATATTCTCTGAGTTTTTCAAGGTCAACAAGGAGAGGGGGAGAGCATTTACCAATCACTACACCATCTTGAATTCCAGAAGCTCAGGTGGGTAAGTTACAGACATTTAATCTGCTGGCTGACAGTCTCAGGAGCGGTTGCTGCAGTTACCTGGGGTTCTTTGATTCTCTCTCATTGACTTCCATTGGACTCCTGTCCTGAGCTGATATGTTTGAGAACACACACTGCGGCTACTTCAGATCACCCAGGGTTTCCTGCTTGGTTTTGCTATGTCAGGGTCTCTGCTACAACAGCCTGTGCACTCTGCATTCCTCCAACCCTGTGCAACAGATCCTTCCCATCAACCTCCTAGTCTGTCCTGGGTTGGAATTCTGCCACACTCTCTCTCCTATTGTATTCTGCCACAAAATTTGTTCAGATTTTCTTTTATAGAGGTATCTGCAGGAGTTTGTCGTAGAGCTTAGGTGGTAGTTGCTCTCACTCTGCCATCTTGGCTCTGCCCCCTCATGCTTTATAAGGCTAAATGTATGTATTCTGTAGGGGAAGTGATATGTTCAATAAATTAACCTGATCAGAACTCGGGTGATAAACTCCCATGTCATATCTGTGTCATCAGTTGGTAGAAGGTGTGTGTGTTCATCCTTCATTGCCAAAGAAGACCATGCCATCAGAGAAATCGCACAGGGCTGTTCCCTGGCCTTCGCCTGACTACTAGGCCAGATGGTAATCTCTCTGCGGGGCCTTCCCCTGGACACTAGGCCAGGCGGTACTCTTGCACGGGGCTCCTCCCTGGCCTTCGCCTGGATAAGGCGGTATCCCGTACCCCCAGACTTCGCTTGGTTATATTTACCCCTTCCTGGGTCTTTGGACGTCTCCGGCCCCTGCCGTGTGGCCTATTGCGCAGCAGGGCTATCCCCTCCTCCACAGAGGGGACCATGACTACACAGTACACCCGAGGTTGCCAGTGCACTTCACTTTATTGATGGCGTCTTCTCCCAGAGCTCTACCCAGCATCCCCTTATATACCCAGCCAGAGCTCCTTCCATGTTCCTCCCTGAGGGCAGAGCCAGCTCCTGTGTGGGCAGTCCCAGCACCCCAAGGTGGGTTAACACCCGGGGCGTCTTCCAGGCTCCTCAGGGGGGCCACGGTCCAGAGCTTGGCCCCTAACAAGAAATAATGACATGACTTGCACTTGTCTTTGTTTTGAGGGAGGGCTGTGCAAGTCACCAGCCTCACTTCTCCTCCCGAGCCATCTGAATCCAGTGACCAGATATTCATCAGGATGACTGGAGATGACCAAGGAAGAGGCAGTTGGGGTTAAGTGACTTGCCTAAAGTCACACAGCTAGTGAGTGTCAAGTGTCTGAGGTGAGATTTGAACTCAGATCCTCCTGACTCCTGCACTGGTGCTCTATCCACTGCACCACCTGGCTGCCCCTGATGTAAATATTACCATTGCAAAAGGACACAAGGAAATGAACCATAGTCAAAGGGATAGAAGGTAATTTGCCCCTGAATAGGCTTTGAAGGAATTATGAAATCTGATAACAGAAAGGAATCTTAGAAATACTTTAGTTGAATCTTTCACCTCAGTGTAGGACTATTTTCTATGACATTCCTGATAGTTATTCAACTTTTTCCTCTCTATGCTGGGTGCAGAAAGTTCATTATTTTTCAAGACAGTTTATCCACTGTTGAATAATAAGTAGACTTCTTAGAAAGTTCTTTCTTAAGTTAAATTGGGTCCAAAACTCTGTAACTATTTTTTAAAATTTTAATTTATTTCTAAACTTTATATATTTTTCATTCAGCAAAAAATTATGCCTTCACACTCACCTATTCCAGCCTCTCCTCCTAGAGACCTAGTGAGAAACAATTTCCCTTGCAAACATTTGTAATTAGCCAAAACAGTTTCTACATTGTCAATGTCAAAAAAGAAAGTCTTATTCTGTGCTCTGAATTCTTCACATATCTATCAGGAAATGGTTGGCATGTTTCATTAGTGCTTTCCAATCTTGGTTGGTCATTTTGCTGGTAAGAGTTCAGCACCATATTCCATCACATTTATATGCCATAACTTGTTCATTCATTCCTCAGTTTATGGTTACTCCAGATTCCTATTCTTTGCCACCTCAGAAAGAGCTATAAATGCTTGAATATCCTTAGAGCTGTTTTCCTTAGGACTGATCCTTCCCCTAATCTACTTTTTCTCTATTCCTTCTCCCTTTCACTCCTTTCTTTCTACTTCCCTGTTGAATGAAATATAATTCTATACTCAATTGTGTGTATGCTGGTCCTTTAATCTGCTCAGTGATGAGTGAGATTGAAGTGTTAGCTTTTTCCCACTCTTCCTTGTTTGTATGTTATATACAAGTCTACTTCTTTAATAGTGCATTTGTACAAGTCTACAATTATATGAGATAATTTCCCTAACTTTCCTTTCCTTCCTCCCTCTTCAGTGTATTCCTCTTCCACTCTTTTTCCATTCATCTCTTAAGATCATTAAGATGTAACTAAGACTACTTCTAGGCCTTGCCTAATTGGATTCCTTTTATGACCCCTGATAATGATAAGGCTCAAAGGAGACACATATATAATTTCCTTATATTAGAATGTAATAATTTTATCCTTTTGTAGTCAATTACTGTTGTTCATGTTTACCATTTCAGGTTTCTCTCAACTTCTCTGTTTGAACTTTAAAGTTTCTACATAGCTCTGATCTTTTCATCAAGAGTGCTTTAAAGCCTTCTATTTCATCAAAGATCCATTTTTCCTCCTGTTGTTGTTCAACTGTTTCAGTTGTGTTTGACTCTTTGGGGTTTTCTTGGCAAAAATACTGGGATGGCTTGCCATTTTCTTCCCCAGCTTATTTTACAGATGAGGTAACTAAGGCAAATAGGGTGAAGTGACTTGCACAGGGTCACACAGCTAGTAAGTGTCTGAGGCCAGATTCGAACTCAGGTTCTCCTGACTCCAGACCCTGAACTCTATTGGCTCCACTTAGCTGATGTAGGGCTTGATTAAGTGTTTTGCTAATTGTCTAAATTTTTAAAATTCTTGATAAAGCAGATTAAACTTAGAAGTGTATGGTCATGTACTCCTCTCCCTCCAACCCCAATACACACAAACAGATCCTGATTATTAAACATCTACCAGCATACCCTTGTGTTGTACTATAAATATTGCTTCATCTAAGCAAGAGTGTAGGATGAAGTCATCATTAGATTGGAAACCTGGCAACCACAGGCTAAAAATAATAATAATAACTGTCATTTATATAGCACTTTAAATTTTGTGATTCAGGTTATGTCTTACTCTTCATAGCCCTGTTTGGGTTTTTTGAGGGGCAGATACTGGAGTGGCTTGCCATTCTCTCCTCTAGCTCATTTTACAGATGAGGAAACAGAGGCAAACAGGCCTAAGTGACTTGCCCAAGGTCACACAAGTAATAAGTGTCTGAGGCCAGATTCCTCCAGGCCTGGTTTTCTATCCACTGCACCACCTTGCCACAGCCTTTCCCTCTGGAGCATTATACTTAAATTTGCTGGAGAAATTGTTCTTGGTTGTAAGCTTATACATATCCTTTGCCATCTGGAACATCATATTCCAAGTTCTCTATTTCTTTAAAGTGGTGCCTGCTAAATTGTATGTGATCATTGTGTGACTCCTTGGTAGTTGAATTCTTCCTTCCAGGACTCTTGAGTGTTTTTTCTTTGACCCAGAAACACTGAATTTTGGCTATGATGCTCCTGGAAGTTTTCATTTGGAAGTTTTTCAGGAAGTGTATCTTAGAATTTTATCTCCACCTTGCCCTCTAGTTCTAAGAGATCTGTGAAATTTTCCTTTAATATTTCTTAAAAATTAAACATGAGAGAACAGGAAGATGATAAATGTTGGAGAGGATGTGGGAGAGTTGGAACACTAATTCATTGTTAGTGGAGCTGTGAGCTGATCTAACCTTTCTTGAGAGCAATTTGGAACTATGCCCGAAGGGCTACAAAAAATATGCCTACCCTTTGACCCAGCAATATCGCTTGTAGGACTGTATACCCGAGAGATCATAAAAATGGGAAAGGGTCCCACATGTTCAAAAATATTTATAGCAGCACTCTTTATGTTGACCAAAACCTAGAAATCAAGGGGATGCCCATCAATTGGGGAATGACTGAATAAATTATGGTATATGAATGTAATGTAATACTATTGTGCTATAAGAAATGATGAACAGGAAGACTTCAGAGAGGTCTGGAAAGACTTATATGATCTGATGTTGAGTGAAAGGAGCAGAACCAGGAGCACTTTGTGCACAGCAACAACTATAGTGTGTGAGAGCTTTTTCTGGTAGACTTGGAACTTCATAGCAATGCAGGGACTTAAAAAAAATTCCCAATGGTCTTTTAAGGCAAAATGCCTTCCACATCCAGACAAAGAACTGTGGAATTCAATCGCAGAATGTAGCGGATCATTTTTTTGGGTGTGTGTATTATATTTTGGTTTGTTATATGATTTCTCCCATTCATTTTAATTCTTCTACACAACATGACTATAGTGAAAATGTATTTAATAGGAATATATGTATAGAACCTATATAAAATTGTATACCATATCAGGGAGGAAGGGGAGAGGTGGGGGGGAGGGAGGGGAAAAAAATCTAAGTTATATGGTAGTAATTGTAGAACACTGAAAATAAATTAATCAAAAAAATTTCTTAAAATTGAATGACATTCAACTAGTTCAACAATTCTTGAAACTTTTTCCTTGACCTGTTTTCCAGATTTTTTTTTACTATGAGATACCTTAGATTTTCTTATATTTTTTTCTTATTTCGACTTTATTTTAATATTTTTTTGTGTCTCACACAATCATTGACTTCCATTTGGTCCATTCTCACTTTTTTTTGGGTGTATGTGAGTGTGTTGCTTTGGCAAAGCTTTGTCCCTCTCGTGCCAATGTGTTATTTCATTTTCTAAATTTTTCTTCCATAGTTCCTATTTCTTTTCCAATTTTTTTCTTCAAGAACTCTCATTTAATTTATAAAAACATTTTAAACTCTTGAAAAAAACCCTCTTGCTTCGTTTCTTATAAGAATTTTAGTTGAACTTGTGACCAAGCTGTGTTTCTCTGAGGCATTGTTTGTAGATGCTCTGTAGTCACTCTCTTCTGCATTTGTATCTTGAGCATCCTTACCAGCATGATACTTTGTCATGATGAGGTTCTTTTTAGGATTGCCCATTCTTCCAGTCTGTATCCTGACATAGGACACTGATGTTAAGTCTGAGCTTTATGACTCTACTGAAGGGAAGATCTTGCAGTATTTATTGTTATATAATTCCAGGATCTCTGGGACAGTCTAGGGACCTTCACGCTTTCAGTGTTCTCAAAGTAGTCTGATTCAGGGCAATGCCTGATGGCTGCTCTGGACTGTGCAAGTTCCTGACCTGAATTTCAGTTACAGCAACACTAGAATGCTGCTGGACTTAGTCCATATCAGCCAGTTAGGAAGCTGGCTCAGAGCAACAGGACTATAGGCTCCCTTGTGGTCTGGGATTCTTGCCCTGGTTACTCCTCTGTAGGCTGAGCTAGATGCTGGAACTGAGATCCAATTTCGCTTCTTGATCTGAGCCAAACTGCTGCTGGTGGATTCTGAACTCTCCTTTATTGATACGGTGTGTGTGTTCGTCCTTAGTTGCCAAAGAAGATCATACCATCAGAGAAATAATGACATGACTTACACTTGACTTTGTTTTGAGGGAGGGCTGTGTAGGTCACCGGCCTCACTTCTCCTCCAGAGTCACCTGAATCCAGTGGCAAGATATTCATCAGGATGACTGGAGATGACTGAGGATGAGGCAGTTGGGGTTAAGTGACTTGCCCAAGGTCACACAGCTAGTGAGTGTCAAGTGTCTGAGGTGAAATTTGAACTCAGGTCCTCCTGATTCCTGCACTAGTGCTCTATCCACTGCACTACCTAGCTGCATCTAATACAGTGTATAAGATTTCCCTGAAAGAGAATGTCACCCTGTCCACAAGTTTCCTCCTCAGTATATCCTGGATCTGGGACCCAGAACTGGATGGTGAGTGACAAAGCTGCCATTTGGCACCAATCCTCATGCTGTTGCATCCCCCAAACTACTCAAGTTCATGACCATCAGCCTATATGTTCTCTGCTCAGGAAATTACTGACCACCACACAGTAATTTATCCCTGTGTCCATTAGGAGATACTTGGGCTGCTGTTCTTTGGAGAAAAGAAGCTAGTTTTTAAAAAAGTAATTTAATATTTTATTTCCCCCCAATTACATATAAAAATTTTCAACATTCCTTTGCAAAACTGAGTTCCAAATCCTCTTCTTCATTCCCCTCCTCCCTCATTGATAAGGCAGGCAATTTGATATAGGTTATATGTGTGTAATCATACAAAACATATTTCCATATTAGTCATGTTGTAAAAAGAAAACATAGACCAAAATAAAAACTCAAGAAAAATTAAAAAAAAGTATGCTTTGTTCTGTATTTATATTCTATCAGTTCTTTCTCTGGGAATGGATAGCTTTTTCCATATTTTTTAGAAGATGGCTTTTTGTTTTTCTTTCAGAAACACCATTTTGATTATCTATGAGAAGAGGTTCATACCTATTAAATGGCATTCTGTAATTACATAATAATATTGGAAGGCATCCAATAATACTGTCTGAGGTTCAGAGAGATTAAGTGATTTGACTATTATATTATTATATTTAATATGTATCAGATATATTAAATATAATAACATTATATAATTGTTATATAACTAAGTGTTAAAGGTAGGTTTTGAACCCAGGTCTTTGTGACTGTAAATCTAGGCCTCTCTACACTTCACCATGCTGCTTTCAGTATTATTATGTAATTGTATAATTTTATTTAATAGGTATGAATCTCTTCTCACAGAGAGTTAAAATGATCAGAGGAAAAAATAACAGCTTCTTTTCTCCAAAGAATGGTGAAGATCCGTAAGTGCCATCAGCAGTTAGAAATCTTCTACTAAGAGATACTTTGTGGTGGTCAGTAATTTCCTGAGTAGAGAAAATATATATTGATAAGCTATGTAGTTGAATGGTATAGTAGATATAGTACTAGACCTGGAGTCATGAAGACCTGAATTCAAATGTGACCTCAGACATGAAATAGCCGTATGACCCTGGGCAAGTCATTTAACCTTAGCCAATCTTAGTTCCCTCAACTGTAAAAATGAAGATAATAGCATCTATGCTGTAGGATGTGTTAAGGATCAAAAGAGATAATATTTGGAAAAAGTGTTTAACACAGTGCCTACCACATAGTACATACTATCTAAACGCTTAGTCCCTTTTCTTCCCAAGTGATGGAACCAAGGGAACAATTTAAATGATAGCAGCAGTGACGTAAAAGAGAACAACTTTGTTTTTTAATTTTTTTCAATTAATAACTATTTATTTTCTCTATCTTGCATCTCTCTGCTCTTAACAAAAAAGAAAAAAGATATCAAATATGTGGAGTTGGGGAAAAAGAAATTTTCCTATTGGCTTATCCAAAAGTGTCTCCTTCTGTACCTTGAGTCCATTTCTTCTCTACCAGGACATGGGTAGCAAATTTCATCCTTAGTTCTCTGGAATTATTATGAGTAATCACGTTGATTAGCTTGAAGTCTTTTCAAGTTATTTGTCTTTATGATGTTGTTTTATTGTATAAATTATCCTCCTGATTTTGCACATTTCATCCTGCATCAGTTTATACATCTTCCTAGACTTGTATAGTTTCTCTGAAACAATTCCTTTCATTATTTCTTCATATACTATAATTTGTTCAAATATTCTTCTTTCAATGAGAATTCCCTTAGTTTCCACTTTCTTTTTTGCTACCATAAAAAAAGCATGATCTTGGACAGATTATCTGAGTCGGTTTCCCCATTTATAAGATGAGAATAATACTCATACTCACTGCTATCAGGGTTGTTATGAAGGCCAAATGAGGAAAGCATGTAAAGCTTCTGCATTAGCGGGATTGTGTTTAAATTTTTTTTTTTTGTTATTACTCCTGTTGGATAAATTCCAGGACCTTGTAAATCAAAAGAAGATGTGGTCATACCTTTGGTTGAGAAATATTGAATGGAAGGTGGGCCACCATGGGGAAAGATCAACCAACATTTATTTCAATAACTCGGTGTGCCTGGACCAGGGTGGCAGGCTAAAATGGTGCCAGTGTAAGAGTTGAGAATGGAACTTATGTGAATGATACAAAGGTAATCTAGGCCTTAACAATAAATCATTTATGGGAGATGATAGAACCTGAGTAGTAGAGGATGACACCTAACTTTTAAGTCTGTGAAGATGGTGGCATCCTCAACAGTAAGAGGGAAGTTAGGAAGAGGGGAGGGTTTGGGAAGGGGTGAGGAAGGTAAGTAGCCACATCAATGAAATCATTAATCTGTTGAAGTATTTTAAAAGTGTCAAAGAAATATTTCATGACTTCCCAAAGCTCCCAAGTTCTGTATGGTTTTACTTAGAGTTGCTAAGAACCTGCTTTACCTTTTTTTCCAAGGAGTGATGCCAGAAGGTATTAATAAAATTATCCACATTCTTTCATGTTCAAAGAATACTGCTTAGCTACTAAAAGAGGCACTGAAAATCCTTGTTATAGGGACTTGTAATCATGGCCTTGGCCAAGTTCATTAGACATTAGAGAGCTGTGGAGACTTCAGGTTGGTCAGTAAATCACCTGTTTATATTTTATAACAAAAAGTGTTTTCTCTCCTATAAAAACCACATTAAAAAAAAAAAGGAATATCTTAAAGCCAAAATAAAAACTTCTAGGAGGCAGCTAGGTGGTTCAAGTGGATAGAGCTCTGGGTCTGGAGTCAGGAAGATCTGAACCCAAATCTGCCCTTAGACATTTACTATCTGTATGACCTTGGGCAAGTCATTTAATTTCTCTTTGCCTTAAGGAGAAGGAAAGAAGGAAATAGCAAATCACTCCAGTATCATGGCCAAGAAAATTCCCTGGACAGCTTAGTCATTCGTGTTGGCTGAATGAATGAGTAACAAGTCACTGCCACAGCCACCACTGTTAAAGTTAGATCTTTCTGACACCATCAAAACGTGTGATGGAATTTAAAAATACAGAGAGTGTAATGGTTCTTTGACTTCAGCATAATGGCAACTAATGGGACACAATACGTTTAGTTTAGGTCATGAGCTAAAGTCTGTAATTAGTGACTGCCTTGGCAATGGAAATGAAATGAAATTTATTTGATCTTTTTTCTACCCATAATGACCAATTAACAGTCATTGGAATGAAATTCGCTATTAGATATTTGATCACACCCTCAAATTATCCAGCTATTAAAACATAATGCTGAATAATAATAGTAGTAATTCACATTATATAGTGCTGTTAAGTTTATAAAGCACTTTACATACATTATGTAAAGGCCCTGTATGGTAGCAGCAGTTAGTGTGGTGGGTTAATTTATATTTATCATATATATATATATATATATATATATATGTAGGGTGTGATATATATATCTCATTTAGGGATCTGTGCATCTGGTTAGAGAACAGATTAAGACTGTAAGGATTCCCGTGGTTATAGTTTCATAGCTTCAGAACTGGAAAAGGGCTCAGATCCAGGGGTAGGGTATGCAGATTAATGTATAACATCCTTCCCACCCCCCCACCCCCAAGTACCCACAGTACACTTTTATATTTAATTTCTATCTTAGGTCTAGACAGGTAACAAACCAATAAAATCAAGCCCTGATATGTACATTGTTTTAAAATTTCCAAGTTATAAATGCCCATACTAAAACATTTTAAATCAGTTACCTTGAGCTAATGGTAGCATGTCACTGCTTCAAGTTAGACCTTATCTAGTCTCATTCTTTCACTTTGTAGGTGAGGAAACTGAGGCCCAGAGAGGTTCAGCAGCTTGTACAAAATCACATAGATGGTTGGTGGCAAAGTCAAGATTTGAACTCAAGTCACCAAGTCCAGTTCTCTTTATTTCTACTCTAACATGTTGACAAGTAGAATTTGTAAAAATATGATGAATTATTCTGTTGTGAAAAGTCCATGTTCTTTCAAATGAGAGAAAAGACTGAAATTTTAAATATGGAATGAGGCCAAGGCATGTGTGACATGAGTAGGATGTAGGTTTTTTGCGGGGGAAAAAGGGAATGAGTCAAGTATTTTTCAGTGTGGGTGATTATTTTCTGGCTCCTAGCACTACTAAACCCAATTGGAATAAAGAGACTAGCTCTGCTAAAGTATATTTGATGTTTTCTTTCAGGTGGGCCAACCATTTCCATTCATTCACAACCATCCAACTTTGATACTTTGAAGTCTCTATTTATGTCATTAATGCAACTCCTTTTCCCTACACGTTTCTTAAACTGCCCAAGTTTTGTTCTGTGTGATTATTATCTACGTTATCTGGTAAATTCTAAAGAGAGGTTTTATCCAAATTGCTAGAGACCTTTTTTGGGGTTCTTTGTGTTGAGTGCCAACCCTACTTTCTCTCTGGTCCTTACACATAGCACTCTGTCTCCTGGATCCATACCTTGATGCTGCCTGTATCTGGAACACACTCCCTCTCCCTTATGGAGCGTTCTTCCTTTTAGATATATCTCCAGCACTATTTTCTTCATGAAGCCTTTCCTGATTCCAAATGGTAGTGCCTTGCCTTCCAAACTACTTTGTATTTAGCAGTCTGTATATTTGTATGTTGCATTTATCTATTTTATATTTATACTATATACATATAATATAAATACACATAAAGAAGCATGTCTGTAAATAACATAGAGACAAGTGTGTATATATATATGTAGTCTATAGAGACAGATGTGTATACATATATTTCTTGCTCCCACTATTAGAATGTAAGTTCATTATCAGTAGGGATTATTTCATTCTCAGAGCCTAGTCCAATGTGGGTATTTAATAAAATACTGGTTGATAGATTTGGGGTTATTATTCTAATTCTTCTGAGATCATGAAGGTCCACAATTCTCATCACTGGGACAATTTTTGTGTTAAGAAGAGAGGCTTTTTTTTTTGGAAGGAATCATAGAAAGTATAGGAATCATAGCTTTGAAAACAATAATACTTATTATATAGTTTTTCTTTTTTAAAAATGTTATTTTATGTATTTAATAGGAATGTATATGCCATCTCAGGAAGGGAGTGGGGAGGGAGGGGGGAAGTAGCAGGAGGGAGGGGAAAAATCTAAGATATATGAAAGTGATGGTAGAACGCTGAAAACAAATAAAATAATTTAATAAAAATATGATTTTATTTTTAATTTATGGAATGAAGCAAGCATTTCCATGACATAGTACAATAAAAGATGATTGCACATGAAATGACTAACCTATTATATACAATTTACTATTCCTTTTAAATATATAATAGTTATCATGTAAATTTCTTTTTTTCCTTTCTTTCCTCCCCTCTTCACCCTAGAAATGGTTACCATTAAACACAAATACTATTTACACACACTCACTCACACACACACGCATGCACACACACACACACATATATATGTATGTATGTATATATATATATGTATATAAAATTATTTTACACATACTTCTATTTATCAGTTCTTTCTCTGGATGCAGATAGTGTCTTTTTTCATCTGTCCTTTATTTTTAATTGGTGTATTTTTAATAGTCAAAATGATTTTGTCATACAATGTCATTCTTTAAACAATATTGCTATCACTATATATACAGTGTTCTCTTGGTTCTACTTTATATAGTTTTCTCTTGGTTCTACTTTATATAGTTTTTCAAAAACTGTAGAGAGTATGAAATGTAAATTCCTGATTTAATAGTGAATCCTCTTTTTCTGTTGTGTGGTGTATGTGGAAATGTTCTTTTTCTTTTTATGTATTTAAGTTCAAAATGAATTTTTAAAAAGGTTTTTGTTTTTTTTTCTTTTTTAATTTTCATTTATTTATTTAACTTTTTACATTCATTTTCACAAAATTTTGGGTTCCAAATTTTCTCCCCTTTTATCCTCTCCCCCCACCCCAATACCCCAAGCATCTAATTTTCCCTATCTCCAATCTGCCCTCTCTTCTGTCATCCCTCCCTTCTCTTGTCTCCATCTTCTCTTTTCTCCTGTAGTGCCAGATGACTTTCTATTCCTCATTAACTGTATGTCTTCTTTCCTAGTAGCAACAGCAATACTAAACAGTTGTTCCTAAAACTTTGAGTTCCAACTTCTCCCCATCCCTCCCTCCCCACCCATTCCCTTTGGGAAGGCAGGCAATTCAATATAGGCCATATCTGTGTAGTTTTGCAAATGACTTCCCTGATAGTCATGTTGTGTAAGACTAACTGAATTACCCTCCATCCTAACCTGCCCCTCATTGTTTCTCTTCTGTCTTTTGATCCTGTCCCTCCCCAAGTGTTGACTTCAAATTGCTCCCTCCTCCCTTTGCCCTCCCTTCCATCATCCCCGCCTTGCTTATCTCCTTCTCCCCCACTTTCCTATACTGTAAGATAGGTTTTCATACCAAAATGAGTGTGCATTTTATTCCTTCCTTTAGTCAAATGTGATGAGGGTAAACTAATTGGTTTTTTTTTTCTCAGCTCTCCTCTTTTTCCCTCCACTAAAAAGTCTCCTACTTGCCTCTTAAATGACATATAATTACCCCATTCCATTTCACCCTCTTTCCTCCCACTGCATTTCTCTCTCACCATTTACCTTAATTTCTTTTAAGATATGGTCCCATCCTATTCAATTCACTCTGTGCTCTCTGTCTCTGTGTGTGTGTGCATGTGTGTATGTGTGTGTACGTGCATGCATGTACATGTGTGTGTGTGGTCCCACCAACTATCCAGATACTGAAAAGTTTTAAGAGTTACAAATATTGTCTTTCCATGTAGGAATGTAAACAGTTCACCTTTGGTAAGTCCCTTAAGACTTCTCTTTGCTGTTTATTTTTTCATGCTTCTTCTCATTCTTGTGTTTGGAAGTCAAATTTTCTTTTCAGCTCTGGTCTTTTCATCAAGAATGATTGAAAGTCCTCTGTTTCATTGAAAGACCATATTTTCCCTTGAAGTATTATACTCAGTTTAGCTGGGTAGGTGATTCTTGGTTTGAGTCCTAGTTCCTTTGACTTCTGGAATATCCTATTCCATGCCCTTTGATCCCTTAATGTAGAAGCTGCTAGATCTTGAGTTATCCTGACTGTATTTCCACAGTACTGGAATTGTTTCTTTCTAGCTGCAAGATTTTCTCTTTGAGCTGGGAGTTCTGGAATTTGGCCACAATGTTCCTAGGAGTTTCTCTTTTTGAATCTCTTTCAGGTGGTGATCGATGGATTCTTTCAATACTTATTTTGCCCTCTGGTTCTAGAATCTCAGGGCAGTTTTCCTTGATAATTTCATGGAAGATGATGTCTAGGCTCTTTTTTTGATCATGACTTTCAGGTAGTCCCATAATTTTTAAATTGTCTCTCCTGGATCTATTTTCCAGGTCAGTTTTCCCATGAGATATTTCACATTCTCTTCCATTTTTTCACTGTTTTGGTTTTGTTTGGTGATTTCTTGGTTTCTCACAAAGTCATTAGCCTCCATCTGTTCCATTCTAATTTTGAGAGAACTATTAAATTCAGTGAGCTTTTGAACCTCTTTTTCCATTTGGCTCATTCTGCTTTTGAAAGCATTCTTCTCCTCATTGGCTTTTTGAACCTCTTTTGCCAGTTGAGTGAGCCTATTCTTCAAGGTGTTATTTTCTTCAGCATTTTTTTGGGTCTCCTTAACCAAGGTATTGACCCGTTTTTCATACTTTTCTTGCATCTCTCTCATTTCTCTTCCCAGTTTTTCCTCCACCTGTCTAACTTGCTTTTCAAATTCCTTTTTGAGCTCTTCCAGGGCCTGAGCCCACCCACTACCCCCCTGGGGTGTCTGGGGTACTGAGGCCCCGCCCTCCACGTCTTTCCCTGATGGCAAGAATACGTCCTCCTCATCAGATCCAAATGTCGGGATCATTTGCATTTGTTGGAAAAAACTCTATATAGTCTTATTTTTCTTCCCTTTTCTAGGCATTTTCCCAGCCAGTTACTTGACTTCTGAGATTCCTGTCCACCCCCGCCTAGATCCGCCCAGCTGGTGCTTGGGGTGAAATTGAAATGGACTTTCCGCGCCACCCGCCCAGCTGCTAATCAATGAGCTTTAGTTCTGGTGCTGGGGTGGGGGCAGGGCCGCCTCCCAGGCTCGGCTTCCTCAGGGGCTTTATGCAGAGGCCTTCAGTAGTGGAGCAGGGTGGTGCAGGGCCGTCTCCCAGGCTCAGCTCCCTCAGGTTGTTTATGCAGAGACCTTCCGTAATGAAGATCCTGCCTGCTGCTGGGGGAGTGCTGGGCCACCGCCGCTGCCTCCGCTGCCGCCCACACCTCTGCCTCCACCGCTTCCTGCCCCCGTCTCTGCCACCACCGCTTCCTCCCGAGGGGGCCCGAGTCACGGAGACACCCCACTCCCCTCAGCCAGCCAGCCGTCTCTCTCACTGACCTGTAGCTTCTGTGGGCGGAGGGACTTTCCCGGCTGCTGGAGCTTCCGTCCCTGAAGCCTGCTCGGGTCAGCTTCTCTGGGGCCGCGGCCAGGGCAGCGCTGGGGTGGGGTTCGCTTTCCGGGGCGCGATGGACCCTGGAGACAGGTCTCCATTGCTCTCTGGCACGGAAATCTCTTCTACTCCGTTTCTGTACCCCTTTTCAGTGGTCCAGAAGTTATGGGGGTCTCTTTTTACATTAATTCTATGGGCTGTGGGTTGGAGCTCGTAAATGTGCGTCCTTCTACTCTGCCATCTTGGCTCCGCCCCAATATATTCAAAAAAGAGGTTTTTGTCCCAGTGGACATTGTGAGATTTGTGAAGGTCTTATGCAGGTTCCTAAATGCAGGCATGTTTCCTGTCTTTTTGCTCAATTTTGATCCCACGTCTCTTTCTTCATAGCCTTTGTCCAAGACAGACTAATTAGTCTACAACTATATATTTTTAAACATTAATATCTGTTAAATTCCCATACAAATCTAATGTGGAGATCCTGGACATGAAGATTTTCATTTTGCATTTATGTAAGGAGTAGTTTAGTTGAATCAGCATGTGCTTTGTATATATATATATATATATATATAATATATTCTCAGTAGCACGTAAGTAGGGATTGTTTTACATCTTAGTTAGCAGAGTTAGTAGAGTGTAAGAGCTGAAGTCAGGAGGACTGAGTTCAAATCCGACTTCAGACATTGACTAGCTGTGGCAAGATGCCTAACCACTGTTTGCCTCAGTTTTCTCATCTGTAAAATGGCAAATAATAGTACCTACCTTCCAGGGTTGTTGGAATGATGTGATTTTTAAGTGCTTGCTACAATTCCTGACACTAGGAAGCACTATATAAATGTTAGCTTTTATTTACGATTATTGTTTTTGCCACCTGCACTTATCACAATTTCCTACACGCTGCAGAAGCTTAAAAAATATTTGTTGAATTGAACTTTGTTAAAAATCAGTCAACAGGGACAGCTGGAGGTGGCTCAGTAGGTAGAGCACTGACCATGGAGTCAGGAGAATCTGAGTTTAAATCTGGCCTCAGATACTTACTAGTATGACTCTGGGCAAACCACTTAACTCCAATTGCCTTGAAAAAAAAAGTCAGTTAACAACTCTTGCTATGCATCAAGCACCATGCTAAGCGTTGGACATGGGAAAAAAGGCAAAAATGTGGTCACTGTCTTACAGGAATTCTCATGCTGAGATAGCTGCCCAGCACAGGACACAGAGGACCTGACTGCCTACTTAAAGTAGGTCTGACTTCAAGTCTTCCTTCAGACACTTACAAGTTGCGTGATTGTGATCAGGTCTTTTAACCTCCCTCAGTTTAAAATTTCCTATCTATATAATGGTGATAAGAATTGCCTCATCAGGTTGTTGTCATGATAAAATGAGATAATATATGTAAAACACTTTACAAATCTTAAAGTGATTTATAATGACGAGTATTATCATTGTTCTTTTTTTCTAATGGGAGACAATATATAATGTACATACAAGATATATGCCATATTAAGTTGAAGATAATCTTCCAAAGTGGCTTGAAAGGGTTTTTTCAAATGATAATGATGATAATTTTATGGGGACAGACAACATGCAAATAATATGCAAGATATATTATGTATATAGAAGGTAATCTCAGGAGGAGCAGGCATCTGAGGGTTCTTTAAATGGTCAGAGTTGAGCTGTCTTGAAAAAAGTCAGGGAAGTCAGGAAACAGAGGTGAGGAGAGAAAGTGTATGAGAGGGGTGGACAATACAAAGGCATAGTGATAGGAAATGGTGTCACTCGTTAGGAAAAGCAAGTGTGCCAGAGTGACTGGATTATAGAGTACATGGAGGAGAGAATATGCTGCTAAAATATGCTTCTCTCATATGCTAAAAAAAGTTACTTTTGGATTTTATTGGTGCATGAGGGTGATAAAAATCCTTAGGAATGATTTTTCAAGTCTTTCTACATGCACTACACATGCGGGGTTGTTGCTGAACTTTGTAGCCCTTATCTATGGCTCTGTAATTCTTTTTCTAAAAATTAAATTAAATTTCTTTAAAAAATTTTTATGGCTTTGTAATTTTTTTTGGAGGGGGGAAGGCAAGGCAAGGCAGTTGGGGTTAAGTGACTTGCCAAGGTCATACATGTAGTAAGTGTCAATCGTCTGAGCCCAGATTTGAACTAAGGTCCTCCTGACACTACTTTATTCCCTGCACCACATAGCTGCTCCTATGGCTCTGTAATCTTGCACAATTTCTTATTATATTCATTGGCTGCTCTGATACAAAACAAAACAAAAGAACAAGTTGTGCTTCCTTAGATGCCCTTCCTATCTGGCCATGGCTATCTTACTGCTGGATCAGCTTACAGAAACTGCTTGGGTCTCATGGTCTGTTCACCCTCAGGGGATTCCCACTCTAACACATCTGAGCTTATGTGGGTATATTTCCAGTGGGAACGCCATAGCTACATTTCAGCACGAGGTCCTGAGGGTTACCTAAAAATGCTACTGACTTCAGATGAGACTATAAACCTGCAATTTACAAAAGTTCTGTGTGATATCTGTTGACTGGACCCTTTTAGCCCTTTGAGATTTGAATTAGAGATTGCCACTGCCCCATGGGACCTTGACCTTGCTCTGGATGCCGCTAGACAATGGCATTGGGGAATGAATGGTGCCGGCACAGCACACAATTTGCTAAGCTAGTCTCCTTCCTAGCTAAGCGAATTTCAAAGCATTCAGCCTGTGTGACAATTAGCTGCTGACACTCTCTTAAAATACTACAAAGCCAGGCCAGTAATTATATACCCAGAAAAGAACTATGTATAGAAAAGCTGATTAACTTGTGAAGCAGTACAATTTTCTGAACTGGATGTATTTCAAAACAGGATGGCAGTGCTTGTGTTGGCAGGATGAAAAGCCAGCTCCAAATCTTCAGCTGCCTACTTAGCAGTAACCCATTCCCACCCACCTCCCACTTTTTTTTCATAAAGCCTCCACTGTGTCTACAATTTATAGGTCATGAGTTTAGAAGGTCAACTCTTTCTCAAATTTTCCAGCAGGTGGCATTGTAAGAGTAGCCAAGTGAAACACCTGCCATAAGCATGCTAAGAGTCCAGGAAAAACATGATTTTGTGTTTAGAGTGGATGGGGAATTTTGACAGTGACTAGTCAAACCCCTTCATTTTACAGAGGGAGAAACTACGGCTTAGGGGATGAAGGGGACCTCAGGTTACAACAGGTAGATTGTACACGTGAATAAGGATACAAATGTATCTCCTCTGATTCCAAATCTGGTACTCTCTCCAGGGCACCATGTTAGTTTCATCATGACATCATCATAATCATCATCCCCATTGGCATGTCATCATCCTAGTTTAATATTTATTATCATATCTTGGACCTCATTTTTCCCTATTCCCCATTGTTACCACTTCAGACAGGCCAATCTCCTCAGACTCCCACCAAAAATGGTATTTTTATGCTTGCCTACTTTCCTTTCCCTATGTTGCCTCCCTTCCTTAGAGCACTCCTTCATTCGCTTCTCAGATGTTACTAATGACCTTGTAATCAGATCTAATGAACTGTTGTTTTTTGGTTGTATCTGAGTCTTCATGCCCGCATTTGGGGTTTGCTTGACAATGATATTGGAGTGCTTAGCCATTTCCTTCTACAACTTATTTTACAGATGAGGAAACTGAGGTAGAGCTAAGTGACTTGCCTAGGGTCACATAGCCACTAAGTTCCTGAGGTCAGATTTGGACTCAGGAAGATGAGTCTCCCTAACTCCAGGTCTGGCATGCTCCCTTCTTTGGCTCTGCAGTTTTTGAATGTGTTGACCGTCCTCCTCTTGGGTGGTATTTATCTCCCTTGACTTTAGACAACACAATCTCTACTCATATCTTTTAAACTATTCCTTCTCTGTTTCTTTTGCTGGTTCCTTTCCTTTCTTCCTGACTTCTTATCGTAGATATTCTCTAAAGTTATGCCCCTGGCTCTTTTCTCTCACTATGTTCTGTCTCTCCACAGTTTTCTTTACTCGTATGGCTTCAGCAACTGATTGCTACATCGACATGCCTCTGCTTAACCTTCTGAGATCCAAGCCACCATCTCTGCCTCCATATCCCAACAGTATTTCAAATTTAACGTGTCCAAAACAAGGCTCATTATTTTCCTTTCTAAACCTGTGCTTCCTCGGATTTTATCATTTCTGTTTGTGGTAGTACCAATCATCCAGAGTCTCATTTTAAAAAATATACTCTCATTTTAGATTCTTCTCATTTCCTTGCTTCTCATATACAGTCAACAACTAAGTCCTCTCAATTCTATTCTGCAACATTTGTCACATTTTCTCTCATTTTTAAAAAATTCCCATTGATACCACCTTAGCATAAGTTCCCAGGCTGTGGAGGAGAAAGTGAAGCTGAGGACCTTGCACAGCCCTTTCTCCCTCAAATCAAAGTCAACTGCAAGTCATGTCATCATCTTGATGTCATGGTCCTCTTTGAGAACAAAGGACAAACACAGCAACAGTAGCCTAAGTCCTGTTACTGGGACATTAGAGAAAACAGTGGCTCTGGAGCCAGAAGGCCTGGGTTCAAACACTGCCTTTGATACTTTCTACGTAGCAATTAGGTGATGCATTGGGTAGACCTGGAGTTAGGAAGAGCTGGGTTCAGACAGTTACTAGCTACATGACCCTGGGCAGGTCACCTAACCCTGTTTGCCTCAGTTTCCTCATCCAGAATGAGCTAGAGAAGGAAATAGCAAACGACGTCAGTATCCTTGCCAAGAGTCCAAATGGGATCACAGTCAGACAGGACTGAAATGACCGAACAACAACCGCTTAATAGATATGGAAAGGGAGGGATAGGGAATAGTCAGATGAATATGAGGTTCTGGTACTGAATAATTTAAATATTATAGTATTAGCAACAAATGTTGTACAGTTGTTTTCATTCATGTCTGAATCCTTGTTATCTATTTGGAGTTTTCTTGGAAAAGATACTGGGGACTGATTTGCCATTTCTTTTTCCAACTCATTTTACAGATGAGGAAACCGAGGCAAACAGGGCAAATTGACTTGTCTAGGGTCACACAGCTACTAGGTGTGTGAGACCAGAATTGAACTCAGGAAGATGAGTCTTTCTGACTCCGGGCCTGGCACTCTCTTCACTATGGCACCACCTAGCTGCCCTTCAAGAAATATAACCTTGGGCAAGTCACTTAACTGAGCTCCATAGGTATCAGTTTCCTCCTCTGTAAAATGTATGGGCTGGATTAGATAGCCTTCTGCAGGCCCTCCCAAATCTATATCTGTGGTTCTATGGTCTCATGATCTAATGTTACCTAACTTGTCAAGTTTCTTTTCATATTATTCCTCCCCACCTACCCAAACAGCCTAGGCTTCAGTGAAAATGGATTACTTTTTGACCCCATGAACACTCATTCCTTTGCTCACCTGATTCTCTATACCCAGGATGCCCTCCCACTCTCTGATGACTAAATTCATAATCCAATCTTTAAAGCCCTTCTTTCCTCAGCCCCTCCCAAACTGTTAACAACTTTGCTCCTATGATGTCACAAAGCATTTCACTTTGAAATGCTATTTTACCCTTAATTAGTACTTCATAGTATAGTTATTTATATTTTTCTTCTTAGATTATTAGCTCCACCAGATAAGTAGATACTGGATAAGCCTAAGTGTTTATCCAAATGTGAATGAATATTCAACAAACATTTACAAAGCACTTGTCATAGTCTCCTATCTTTCTAGACCTAAAAGGCTAGACTTCCTATGGCCTCTCAAATGGGGATGGCATTAGTAACTTAAGATGGAGCTGATAGATACCTGGAGTCTTCTGTTCCTCTGACCGATTAAGAAAAATCCAGGCCAACTCTGAGGTACAGTTTTTTTGTGATTTGGAACTGTACTATATAGTTCCTGAGGTCCTTGTGACTTTGAGTTCTGTGGTTCTATGAAATAGAAATTTCTACCCAAATACACCAATTATGAAGAAAAAGATACATATATATATATATATATATAACATATATATGTATGATTTTAAAAGCACTTTGTAAGTCTTAATGCACTATATAAATGTTATCCAATAAGAATGAGTTATCCCTTCCATATCATATCATGACTTTTCCCATCTTGATTTTCTCCATGGCAGTTTTTCTATATCTCTGATTGGCATAAGAAATCAAATGGGGAATTTTGGAGGAGTTTTGTGGAAGCTGCAGACAACATGCAAAGGCTAGCATAAAGAAAGTTTAGAAACTCAGAAAAGCATTTTATATATACGTACATATATGTATATATATATATATAGTGATGTGTGATATTAACATATTTTATCTCTTAATACCATAATAATGCAGACTTCTTCTCTGATACAAAGGAAGGGCCAAGAATTTACCTGGATTTTCCAGATAATGGGGGCATTGTGCCTGTGATGTGGAGGGCTAACAATAATTATAATTTACTACGACTATAGGAGTGAGCTGACCTTGGAACTATGAAAACATGAACTCAAGACCCATTTCTAACACATACTATGTATGTGATCCAGGGCAAATCACTTAACTTATAAGTTATCTTAGCAACTCTTTAGGGCCACAAGTTTCAGAGAAGCTGCCAGTCTAAATCAGTAAGGGGAGGATTATGTTCATCTAGGAGTTCTCAATATCATTAAAATCACAAGGTGTAGTTCCTATCCCTGCCCTGATCTAAGAAAAAAACAAAATATTAAAGCTTTGACTCTGGGGAACTACTTGATTAATTAAAATTCTCCCAGACTTCCCTGACTGATCAGTCAAAGTATTTAAGAGAACCTACTAAGTCTATTGCTACTATTTATCCACATGACCAATATTATCGCCCCACTATTCAATAAACTCCACAGTCTCTGGGTTGCCTCAAGTGCAAAATACTCTCTTTGGCACTCCAAACCCTTCATAACTTGTACCTTCTTGTACTTTTCCAGTCTTCTTATACCTTACTCTTCCACTCTTCACTACTCTTTCATCCATTAACATTGGCTTTCCAGCTGTTCCAGGAACAAGATTTTCCATTTCTCCACTCTGAGCATTTTCTCTGGTTTTCCCCTATGCCTGGAATGTTCCCCCTCTCTACTGACTTCTCTGACTTTCCTTTAAGACTGAACTAAAATCCCACCTTCTACAGATAGCCTTCCCCAAATTCCTCTTAATTTCGGGTGCTTTGCCTCTGTGAATTTTTTCCCTATTGTAATGCCAATGAGACTTAAAGATCTTCCCCACTCATTCATGGGGCCCCCTATTAAGGAAAGCTTGATTAAGGGAGATTTGTTTTGTAGAAAGGCCCACACCTTTTGTTAATTTCTAATGAGGCACTTGATTCTGTAGGGTCCTGATGTTCTCTGACTCTGAAAAGTGTATATATACTGTGAGGTGAGGTTTTACTTGGGGGCCAACTGATTAGAACCCTACCCTCAGAAATCTACTTTCTTTTACCCTTGAATTTTTTAAAAAAATGTTCATCATTTGAAAAAATATATTTTTTAAAATGACATCTTAAATTTTATAAATAATTGTAAATTTGTAGGATTTTCCTGCACTGAAATTTTGATGACACAATATTGCATCATGTAACTGCATAGTACCATATTGTAAATAAGTCACTACACACACATATGCCTGCATATGCAGGCTGAACTTCCTGACAATGTGCAACACACTCACCTGCCAACACTTGCTTGTTAAGACCTGTTGGTGGACTTGACCACTGCTCAGTTATATTTTGCCTTTTGTTTGTGTATTTGGAAAATAATGTAATCACTACAACTTTAACAACTCCTTTACATAGCAAATGAAACATGTATGAATGGCTTTTCAAAATTTTCTTCTCTTCTTTCCTTATGTTTTCACTGCCCCCCTTATTTTTATTTGACTCCCTCCAATTGCATCAGAAGCTACTACCACCACCATGTTCCACTGCCCCCTAGAGGTAGTATGACCTCTGCAAAAACTGGGAAAGCTGTGGGGATACAAAGACAGACAGACAGAAACAATATCTGCCCTCTACTGAAGGAGCAGCATGTGTATATATATATATATATATATATATATATATATATATATATATATATATATATATATATATATATATATGTATATATATATATATAGGTATTTGTAAATGTATATATCTATACAGAATAAATAAAAAATAAATTCAGGTCAATTAAATATAAGACAGTTAGGAAAAAGATAGAACTCAGACTTAAGGGGATCAGAGAAGGTTTTGTGTATAAAGGGTGCTTGAGTTGTGTCTTGAAGGAAGTGAAGAATTCAATGAAGAGGAAAAGAGGCAGTATATTTTACGCAGGTGCAAACACAGAGATGGAGTATCATTTTTGAGAAACAGAGTTCAATCTGAGTAGGCAGTAGAGGTGCAAAAAGGTAGGGTGATGTGTGACCCTGCACAAATCATTAACCCTGTTTGCCTCGGTTTCCTTATCTGTAAAACAAGCTGGAGCACTCTAATATCTTTGTCAAGACAATCCCAAATGGGGTTATGAAGAGTTGGACACAATTGGAAAACAAGTAAACAACAAAATACACAATGAGACTTGAAAGAGAAATAGGGGCCAGGTGTTGAAGATCTTTAAAAGTCAAATGGAGGAGTTTCCATTTTATCCTAGAGGCAATAGGAGAGTGATAGTCAGATCTGTGCTTGGGGAAAATCACTTTGTCGGCTGTTTGGAAGATGCAATGGAGACAGGAAAAACTTCAAGGAGGAAGACTAATCAGAAGGCTATTGCAGTAGTCCAAGTAAGAGGTGATGAGGGGGATGAACTGCACATATAACATCTTAGAAAAGAGCTTTCATTTCCTTTCCTTCCACTCTATTTAACCATTTGCAATGTGGCTTGTATTTGCCAAAAGTAGATACCAATTACCTCCTAATTGTCTTTCGTTTTCAATGCTCAAGCTCCTTAATCTCAATACCACATCTGAATTAATGACCATCTTTTACCACTAGATGCTCTTTCCCCAAAGGATTACAGAGGAAGGCAGCAGTGTATGGCACAAAGCACAACAGCTGTGGAATCAGGACCTGGGTTCAAATTCTGCTTCTGATGTTTACATCCTGTGTGACTTTGGACAAGTTTATTAACCTTGGAATTCAGTTTCCTCATCTATAAATGAAGGTTGGGCAAAGGGCCTCTCAGGTCCCTTCTAGTTCTTGACTATCCTGACATCTTTTCCTTGACTTCAGAGATTCTATACTTTCTTAATTATCTACCTATATTCTCCAAACACTCCCTTTTTTTTTAACATGACAAAATAGGATTATCACATGTTAATTTTTTAAGTGTAATCAGATCCATTTCTGTGACTTTTATCCTGTTCCATTGATCTGCCTTTTACATAGTATCAGGCAGTTTTGGTAACTGTGAATTTATATGTTTACAATCCAGAAGAAATTGTGGACTTTTTGCTTTTCCCTATAAATTTCACAAACATTTATTCTAATTATAGGAAATGGTCCATTGGCATTTTTAGTCAGCATTATGTTAAATTATTTATTTCATTAGGATTAAAAATTCTAATGGCCTTCCAATAACTTATCTTTCAAAATAATTCCTATTATTTTCTAGTACAGGTATACCTTGGAGATATGGATTCTGTTCCAGACCACCACAATAAAGTGAATATCGCAATGAAATAAGTCACATGAATTTTTTGGTTTCTCAAAAAAATTATGCTTACATTATACTGTAATCTATTAAGTGTGCAATAGTACTATGTCTAAAAAATGTAAACATCTGAATTAAAAAGTACTCTATTACTAAAAAATTGCTAACCATTATCTGAGTCTTCAGCACGTGGTAATTTTTTTGCTGGTGGAAGGTCTTGCCTTGATGTCAATGGCCACTGATTGCTTAGGGTAATGGTTGCTGAAGACTGAGGTGAATGTGGAAATTTCTTAAAATAAGAAAACAATGAAATTTCCCGTATCAATCAACTCATCCTTTCACTTGAACAGCATAGTGGCCATTGTAAGATTATTCATTGGCCTAATATCAATATTGTTGTCTCTGGCGATAGGGAGGTTGGAGGAAATGGAGAGAGGTAAAGAAACTGCCACTTGATAGGGCAGTAGGAACACATATGGCATTTATCAATTAAGTTTGCTGTCTTTTGGTGCCCCAAAACAATTACATAAAACCAAAGATCGGAGATCACCATAACATATGATAGTAATGAACAAGTTGGAAATATTGCAAGAATTACCAAAATGTAATATAGAGACATGCTGTTGGAAAAATGGTACCTGTTGACTAGCCATAAATCTTCAAATTGCAAACAAACAAAGCTCATAGTATCTGTGGAGAGCAGTAAAATAAGGAATACCTGTACAAAGAACCTAAAGTCTATTACAAAAAGGTGAGTACGTACATAAGAAACACATAGTCTATTTTGATATTATCAGTATCTAAAAGGGAACTTTTCTGAATGGCTAATCAGTTCTCACAGTTGAAATGACCATTTTCCAACCACTGTTCACAGCATTTCTCTTAATACAGTCCCTTGGGAAAAAATGCTTTAGCAAGTTGAAGAATTAGTTCTTGGCATGCTAATGTATACTTTTCCCTAGTGAGGAAAATGACCCTGGCAATTAAGATGAGGAAAGGTGGTGCCTAGTATTTATATGAAGATAGGAATATAAGGCCACAGGCAATAGTGAGTGAGTTTATTCTGGTTTAAAGAATCATAATAATTGTAGACGAAAAGCTAGGAGCTAATAAACAGCTGAATCTGATGTATTATCTAAAAAACTTAAAAGAAACCTAATAGGGCACTAACTTGGTGTTTTAAGACAAGTATATTTTGTTTTGTGAAACTCAGTTTCTCTCTGGTGAATCAGAACTTAAAGCAAACAAAATAGTGTCATGGCTGTGCTTTATTCTAGAAGTAGCAGAATATTTGAGTCAAAAAGTTCATTATCATTCCCTGCTGGTGACTTTCTTCCTAAACTAAGGTTAAGGTGAGATCACCTGCCCTTCTCTATTTGGTGGCTATGGTTATACAAATATGGCAAAATGGACTTATTAAAAGATAGGTAGCCTTTCTTTCTAGACTGAGTTTTTCTGTTACTCCTCACTTACTCAGAGTAAGTCAGACTGGTTTATACAGTGGTCTCTGGCCAAGCTGTAACTAGGACAGCTCCATAGAGCCTTTGCTATAGTCCTGATAAATTACCCAAAGATGGGAAATGTACCCCAGGGCAAGAGATTTAAAGGATTTTTGACCATGTTTTGTATTCCTCTAAGAAAAAAGGGAGGAGAAGTGGAGAGGAGTGGATGGGTTGGAGCTGGTGGCTGGGACAATGTGTCACAAGTGTGTAGGTGTTATGAGTGTAGGGATAAAGGGACTACCACTGTCTGTCAAGGTCTTGGGGGTTTCTTCTGTCTGCCTAAAGAAAGTGGTAGAATCCAACCTCTGGCATAGCCTAGGCTTGGGAAGAAGACCTGTTGAAGGTCAACTACTGTGTTCACTAAATGGGCGTTGTCTTTGACTGTAAGCACTGAGAAGACCCAGCAAGCAGGCTCCCACCATATCCATAGCAGTTTCTGGGTTTCTCAGTTTTTCTCCCCACTATCTCCTTCGGGCCTTTACGTGGAGATCTAGGCTGGGGAAGAGAAACAGTGCCTCTGGCTAGGGGGAAAGGGAGAGTGATTTGTTAATCGCTTATTATGTGCTAGGCACCATGAGATGTTTTACAGATATTTGATCCTAACTAGAACCTAAGAGAGGCAATACCTTTTTGAAATTACCCTTGCCTAATTCATCCTAAGGGCCTTTGTCTTCCCACCATGGATTTTGCTCCGAATATTGAGAGAATAGGGGTGGGGTAGGGTTAGGAAAATGTTTAGCAGTTCTAATAGTTTTTGCCTGATCTGCCCCTAGACTGGGGATTAGGGTAGGCAAAAGAGGGAGGCAGCACTTGAATCTGCAAAATGGAATTGAGGAGCTGGGGTGGTGAACTTGGGGCTAGCCACAGTGTTGTTAAAAGACTTTAAGGGTCCCTTTCCTAAGTTGCTTATTCTGAGTCATGGCACTTAAATGTCTCAAAGGACAGAACCACCTAGGTGGCATATTGAACTGGGAGTCAGGTAGTCCTAAATTGGAAGCCTGCCTGAGAAAACAACTAGGTGTATAACTCTAGACAAACACTCTCAGCCTTAGTTTCCTGTTTTGTAAAATGGGGTGGTAACAACCTGATTTACAGAGTTGTTATGAGAATCAAATGAACTAATATGTGTGAAGTGCTGTGAAAACCTTCAAGTGCTATATAAATACAAGCTAATATTACTGTGAGACCAGCTGCTATGGAAAGGCTAGTAGAAATGTGGAAGACAAATTTTGACATCTCCCCTAAAAGTTTTGGCCTGAGAGGGAATTCCTGAGGTGTGTATTCTTGTACTTGTCAAATTAGATGCATAGACAAAGTGATGTCTAGGTTCCTTCCATCTCCAAAAATCTGAGTCTTAGATTTGGGCTCAGTCTGGCAAAACCTCAGTTCAGCTTAACTTTCAGTATAAACTGAGAGAAATGATTATTCATAAACAATCATATGGGAGAGATCCTGAGTTTCCCCCTTTTCCTTCTCATTTCAAAGTTTAGTCTCTTGGAGGACGTTACAGATAAAGAGATTAAATTAACTCTTCAATCTTGATCGAACCCTACCTAACCTTCTATTCAGGTTTGGGTGGGGATAAATTCTTTGAATTGATTGCCCTAGGAAGGGTGGTAACTTAGTAGTGAGTGACATAATAATGGACTAGGTCCAGCCCCTCATTAATTGTTAACCAATCATAGCTGAACGCTACCCTCAGGAACATTCCTTTCCAAGGGTATATAAAGGGTGAGCCTGCTTCCGTGGCATTTGAGAGTGACATTGTACTTTTCTTTGTTAAAATTATTCATAAAATGACCAATTACCCAGAAATGATGTCTCTTAAACTTTTTAAATGCCAGAGTTGGATAAGCCTTACTTTGTCAACTTGCCCAAGTCAATTTCATTTTCTGGATCTTAGTTTACTCCTTTGCAAAATTTGAGAGTTGGAATAACTGGATGATCCCCTAAGTTCTTCGCCATCTCTAAGGTGACACTTGAGTGGTTTGGTTTGGTTTGGTTTCAGTGGATTGAGTTGTCTTCATCTTCCCCAAAGCGTTTGTTGGCTGAAAGTGTTAGCCCTACCCCTCTACCCTTCTCAGTAATCAGACTTTGTAAAGCCCAAGTGCAGAAAAGGAATAATGATTTTAGTATCTACTTGTCCAGAAGAAGGATAGAGACTGAGGCTTGTGACTTCATTGATATAAGGAAATCCTGGATGAGGAAACACCTTCTACCATTTAGGATGGCACAGTCTATATAAGTTAGAGTTAGTACATTCAGAGTCAGTGCTTAGCATCATACAGCCGGTATGTGCCAAGGGCTGGACTTAAATGGGGGTCTTCTTGTCTCTAAAGTCTAATTTTTCTAGTGTGCCTGGCTGCATATTATCCATAATAATTAGTGTGTGTTGGGAGCAGGGGAGGTTGGACAGATGTGGAGTAGGACAGGGAGTCCTAGGAGCATTTGCTCTATCTGCTATCTCTATCTATGGCCAACCAGTTTCAGGAACTGTGGAATGGAGAGCCCTGCCCTACCCTTCAGAAAATGCTGAAGTATTTCGTAACTGTTTTCTGTTAGGTTTCTTGAGAAATGCAAAGCCTTTTATAGACTGGTGAACTGGAACTAGATGTGATCATAAAAGGCACAAAGAACAAGCAAAATCTCTCTCTTCCTGATAGTGATCTAAGTCAAGGACTGCTATAAATCACCTGGGGTAGAGAGAGGAGGTAGGGCCTATGACCTATTCACCCCATGTAGACAAATGAGGACATGAGGCAACTAGTCTGAGTTTCATTCTTTTTCTCAGTTGAATGAGTGTTGGGGACAGAATAGGCTAGGCTTTAAAAGGGATCTCCTACCCAAAGTCTAGGGAGGAGAGTTCATACCAGAATTTGCTGGTAGCTGAGTTCATTGGGTAGCACAGACAGCCCTGAGGAGCAACCTACTTGACCCTGCAAATTTGATGAAATGCTGTCCAGAAGGGAGAGTATGTAGTAGGACAAATGATTAGTAATGACCATCAGGTTTGAGCATACTATCTCCAGATCTGGAAAGGCAGAGAGGAGAGTGACCCTAGTTGGGCTTCTTACTTCTCAGTAAATATCTCTTAATCAATGTTACGTGTTTATAGATGATATTGAGGACATACCAAATAACTAAGTGATATGGGAGAGATAATTATTGGCACTGGGCAAAATGATATTGGGGCAGTATGTATGTATCATAGATATTAAATCAATCAATAAACATTTATTAAACCTGTTACATACCAGGCAGTGTGCTAAGCTCTGGGGATACAAAAAGAGACAAAAGTTAGTCCCTGCCCTTAAGAAATGCACAATTTAATAGGAGAGACAACATGCACACAGATATATATAAACAAGTCATATACAGGATAAATAGGAAAGAATTAACAGAGGGAAGGCACTCGAATTAAGAGGGGTTGAGAAAAGCTGCTTATAGAAGATGGGATTTTTGGTTGAGTTTAAAGGAAGCCAGGAAGTCAGTAGGCAGAAATAAGGAGGAAGAATGTTCCACTTCTGGGGGACATGCAGAAAAAAGGCCTAGAACCTGAGAAACCCCACATTTCCAGAAAGGAGCCTGAAATGCTCTCTGCCTCTTAGAATTTCTGACTTCCTTCTTAACTTGACTTTAATGCTATCTTCTTTTACAGGAGGACTTTCCAGGTTACCCCAGATGCTAGGATCTTTCTCTCTAAGGCTACCATCCACTTACTTTGTATGTCTTCTATTTATCTTAGTATTTACATGTTGTGTCAGTCATTGGAAAGTAAGCCCCCTGAAGAATAGAGACTGTTTTTCCCCTTTTTTTTAAATTCCCAATACTTAACACAGTACCATGACTGGCATATGGTGGTAGTTGATAGATTACAGTGAGACATGATTGTGGGATCTGAATAGCCTTCACTGTATCCAGTCTGTGTCATATTACATTTAACTGGTTTAACTGGTAATTGTCATACTTGATAGTTGTCCTGTGTTTTTTATAACACTTTAATATTTAATTTATATTTAATATTTCTTTAATATTTATACTGTATATTTGATATGTACCTCATATACATATTGTATTTATATTATATATTTGCTATGTATATCACTTGATATATTGCATATGATTATATATTGGATTTTGAATATCTGATACTAAATATTTGGTATCAGCTATTAGATATTTGGTAGCCTCTAAAAGCTAGCCTGACTTGAGGGTATCAAAACACATAAGAGTGACAGCATTTCACAGTGAATTATTTTCTACTCTCAGGGCAGTTATAACCTATACCACAAATAGAGCCCCAATAACAACAGTTGCATAGTTGCCATTTAGAAACTGCCCCTTTGCCCTCCCTTCTTCCCTTCCTTGTTTAGATTACATGACTTTGGCTGGTGGGCACAGCAGAGACAGACCAGCAAGAGCCCCACTTATCCTCCTTCTTTTAATTTTCAATGGCCCAGAGTCTCATGGATGGGCAGCCCTAGATGGGTCTAGATGAGAAGATCTTACTGTATTACCTTTCCACTATAACCTACCTCTCTTCTAAATTTCTCTGTCAAGGGCATATCACCATCCTTCTAGCCACCTAGTCTTGGAAATTTGTTGTCATCTGTATCTCCTCATTTTCATTCATCTCACATATGTGAGAACACAGCCCATAGGAGGTGGTGGCATCCTACCTGTTATCCCAGGAGCTCTCAAATAAGACTCAAGTTTAAGAAGCAGAGTCCTAAATGATTGCTGGGGCACAGAGAAGTCTGCAAGTTATCTTAGGAAGGCCATATCATCTTTGCATTGTCAGCTCCAGAAGACAGAACCCCAGATACGTAGAAGGCACTATGGAAAATGGGAAAAGGCAGACACAACAAACAATTCTCCTGGCCAGGAGAGATCTACCTAAATGTAGGGCATCTCCTAGAGAGCCCAAAGAATGCAGCCACACCTTTAGGAAGACCCAGAGGCTTAGTTGCTTCTCTCTGTCCATCTCTGTGGTTCTGTTTGTCTCTGTGAAAACAAGTAAATCTGCCAGCAAGTTGACACTCTAAGGGATGGGGAACCTGTGGCCTTGAGGCCTAAATACTGGCATCAGGCAATACTCTGACTTCATCCGTCCAGTATAAATTGCCCTCTAATGATCAGATCTATGAAACCATGTTAGATGTTGTGGCTAATTGCACTGGTCATCATAGCCCCTGTGCTAATGTACAAAAGACCACCATAAAAATAATTTCAGTTTATGTTACAGAGGAGGAAGAATTGAGAAATTCTATTAAAAACTTCAGAAGACCTTCCAAATTAAATCATTATATACTTTGAACTTCCATGCAAAGGTGAAAAGAGGAGAGGATGGTGATATATTAGGAATGAGGAATAAGAAATAAAAGAGGCCAAGGACAACATTGGGACTTTGTGTCATTGAAATTGTGGCTATCCTTTCTGGGGAGCATGCCTGGGATTAAGCCCCTTCTGGTGACATAATTACTCTAGTCCAGAGAGTGATGTAGTAGATCAAGCACTGCGCTTGGAGTCAGAAGTCCTGAGTTCACATCTAGCCTCAGACACTGTCTAGTCATTTGGAGCATCCAAGTTGAAGAGCGATTCCCCACAGATGATGAGACGTTTCTCGGGATGTTTCTGTTTGCATCCTGCTGGTTGTATCAAGCCATGGAACACTGTAGAGTCTTTCAGAAGATATCCCTTACCACTCAAAAAAAGTCAGTTTAACCTATGTAGGAAAAAAGAAACCTAGGAGGAGTGTCTACCGACTCATCCTGATGTAATCAGATAGACAAGCTATATAACTTGTCTGTCAGTATGATATCTGGGACACAGTACAAATGAACAGCAAGCTGAACTTCAAATTAAACAGAAAGTGAAAGGTGAGATAAGGCATCTGTCTTCAGATACTGTGACCTTGGGCAAGTCACTCAGTTTCTGCTTCAGTTTTAACTGTAAAATGGGTATAGTAATAGCACTTCATTCTCAGGGTTTTTGTGAGGACCATATTATATCAAATTTGTCGGGTGCTTAGCCCAGTGCATTTTCACATAATAGATGCTTAATAAATGTCTGTTTCCTCCCCCCTCCCTCCCTCCAGCTTCCTCCATCCTCCCTTCTTTCCTCTCCCTTTCACCCTTCTCCCTTCCTTTCTCCCCTTCCCCTCCCTAATCTCTTTCCCCTTTTCTTCCCTCCCTTCCTCCTTCCTTCTCTTATTAAAAGACATGTGCAAACAGAAGCTTCTGATTGCTTTCTCTTTGTCACCTTTTCTTCCTCTCTTGGATAAGATTTGGGGCACTAAGTCAGAGGACTGACATCTGAACAGTGGGAACTGCCCACCTGATAAACTTAAAAGTGAGAGACATTTTCTGTACTTAGTCTCTTCTTTCTTTCCTCTGAGCATGTGACTTGGCATTTAGACACCTCTCCCTCTGGCTCCACGCCAATCCTCCTGGCAAACTGAAACTTGGAAATATGTACTTGTCTAGGTAAACATGAAGCTGAATCTCAAAAGCTCTGGTTGCATTTTCTGTCTTGTGTTTGTTATTTTTTCCTGAGCACAGATAATCGGTGTTTCCAGGAGGTAGACGTTCTGAACCTGATGGGTGTCTCCGGTATTTGGGCGTTCTGGGTTCCGTAGTCAGTCCCAGCTTGGAGGGAAAGGGGACTTCTGAGAGGGTGAGCCCAAGTCATGCCTTGTCTTGCCAGGAGATATAGACCTTGAAAGAGTAGTTCAGATGGCACAGTGACCAAGAGAAGGGGAAATGCCTGTTCAACAGTACCATGAGATGTGTCACATTTCAGCAGATAGGAAATGATTCATTCCCAATGTGGGTGTCATTTGTGAATTAACTATTTCTTTCCAGTCAGATCACAAACTTGTCAGAGCAAAGATAAAAATGAATATAAAACTAGAAGAGTAAAGTGAGAAAAGAAATGATATGCAGTTGATATGATTCAACCCTGACCTATTTAAATAAGTTAATGTTAATTAAAAATGGGTAATAGATGGAAAAAAGGACTAATAATTTTATAGGAAATTTAAATGATATCAATTAACGGACCTAACAAAGGCACTAAAAATGCCTCAAAAACACCTTAGTTTGCAAACATTTAACTTATTTGCCAAGTGGAGGCAGATGGAAGCTAAAGACGATACTGATTTTGAATACATACTCATTTAAAAAATCTTACAGAGAAGAGTGATAGATTATAAGCAGTATAATCTCAAAAAAAAAAAAAGTGAGATGCCATAAAGCTAGTTTAAATAAAGCTTGGCAAAATACCCAACTAAACAAAGTCATCTTGGAGGCATTTAAGGATTAAAATGTATTGAGCATAACAAACTGAAGAACATTGGAAAAGGTATGCCAAGATTTTCTATAACTAACTTCTTTTAAACATCAAGAACCATAGAGCCAGGACATTCATATTCTAACATTACAGTTGCATATGTATCTATAGAGGAGAGAGAAATGGCACTAAAGAGAACAGAGATGGGAGAAGCAGCTAGATTGGATTCAGAGAACATCAGTGTTGGAAGATGCATAATTATGAGGGCACTAAGCAACTCATTTTTAAAGTATTTAAAGAATCAGACAATGCCAAGGTGTGAGGGAAAAATATTGGACCTTATTAATATTGGAAAAAAAGGAATTGGTTGGTTATAAAAAAAAAGGTTGGTTGTCAACCTATATTCCTACTCTATGAAATCTTTTGAAAAATTATCTACTCATGTATCAAGGGCATCCTTAGTGAGACTATTAGTAGAGTATAGGTAAACTTACTCAGTATTGCACAGCACAGCACAGCACAACACTTTATTACTATCATACCATAGATGGATATCTAGAGAATATAAAATTCCACTGTTCTTATTATTTGTTGGTTCTTTTAAAGGTATTTTATTTTGTTGAACAAAATGCCACCTTAAAGGTTTTCTTTCAACAAGGTATTTCCCTTCCCTATGTCAAAATTTATTCATAGTTCTTTTGAAAGATATAATGGTCACCTTGTCTGATGAGCCTTTGAACATAAATGTCAGAATGTGGGCTTGCTAAAAGTATTAGCCATTATGATAGGGAAGACAGTAGTCAAGTTGAAGAGGGATTCCCTACAAATGTTGAGAACCTCCAAATGTTTCTGTTTATATCCTGCTAGTTGTATCAAGCCTTGAAATACTATAGAGCCTTTCAGAAGAGATCCCTTACCACTCAAAAGAAGTCAGTTTAACTACCTACAGAGGAAAAAAAATCTATGAGGAGTGTCTACTGTGCTCATCAAATGTATAATTAGATAGATAAGCTATAAAACTTGTCTGTCAGTACGATATCTGGGACACAGTACAAATGGACAGCAAGCTGAGCCTAAAATTAAATAGAAAGTAAAGAGTAAGATATATTGCCTTCAAGAAATTGTAAAAATCCCTTAATAACTCCAACTTCTCCAGAAACAAAGGCTGACCTTCATAATGCCGATAGTCTACTGGTATTATATGACTATGAGCCATTGAACACTACGATCTCTGAAAAATTAAAAAACTAATATGATGCAGAAGCCAATAGAGAGGGGCATGGTGGATGTGAGCATGTTGCAATATATAACAAATGCAACAAACGAAGTAAGAGAAATCATGAGTGCTCAGTATGAGCAGAAAAAGAAGGTGATGTGAACAAAGGAAAACAGATGTCCCAAGCATCGGCATCTCCAGAATTTCAAGAGATGGAAAGAAAGACATTCTTATCACATCGGGTGCATCCTTGTGAGGAGATTGTGGGTGAGGAGGTATTGAGAAGGAGCATAAGGTCTCTAAGACTCATGAGTCAGGCAGGCTTTTATTCATAGCATGCCAGTGTGAGTCAGGCAAGCGTGTGGCTCCCTCACCCTACAGTCCCATCACTACACAGTGATGGCTCAGGCTCTATGTATCTATAGCTATAGAGGAACATATCTAAACCTTATTGTAGCTTTCTGGAGGGATGGGGGGGAGTAAAAAAGTGCATAGCAGAGAACTAAAAGAAAACTCACAAGGAAGCAAAGATGATAATTCTCAACACAATGTGTATTATTTATCATACAGGCTTTCTTGAAATTAAAATTTATTGTTGAATATTTTGGGGCCTCTCGTGTTCTGCTATGGTTACAACATATTTTTTGCTTTCTTACTTTGTATTTGAGCTCCGGTATTTAAGTTTATGATATGTTTTTGTTTCTTGTCTCTATTCTGTATTTATATTCTGGCGTTTGTCTAAATACAGTTTTTCAAAAAAATGGTGGTTCAGTGAGTAGAGCACGAGCCCTGGAGTCAGGAGGGTCCAAGATCAAAACTTGCTCTGTGACCTTGGGCAAGTGACTTAATCCCAATTGCCTTGCATTCTCCCTCCAAAAAAACCAAACAAACCCCGCCCCCCCCCCCCCCCAAAAAAAAAAAGATGGCTCAGGCATACGATAGATGTGTACTCTGACTGAGAGCCCAGGTCTCCTGGAAATCTGCCCTTAGAGCTGATTGTTGTTTCTAGGAATGAAACGGAGGAGGACTTTCAGGGCACTCAGCAGGCAATTTACACGGCAACACCCCTTTTATCCACCATATGGACACTGTGATTAGAAAAGTCTGGTAACATTGCACATATGGATTAAATGAAGTTTGCTAAGCTGATTATTTGATAACCTTGTATTCATAATCCTAAATGTAGCTGACTACACCAGTTGTTAGGTATACAGGATTTCTCCTGTAGGGGGAGATCAATCAGTGGTCAAATATGCAATCACTTCTGTCAACTAGGGCTTAGTAGTAGTCCGGTTCTCACAATCCAATGAGACAGCCAAAGGGTGTAGACACCAGTTGCACAGGATGGATTGCAGCCTAGATCATTGGAAGGAACATCCAAATCTATGAAATTGAAGAATCACAGAATTTGAGAGCTGGAGTAGCCTTCATGGAAGGGGAATTACCATTACCTCTCTCAGGCAGCCTATTCCATTTTTTGACAGCTTTAGTTGTTAGAAATATTTTTTTCTAATATAGAGCATAAATTGATCTCTTGGCAATATCTACCCATTGCCCCTGTTTCTACCCTCTGGGGTCAAATAGAATAGATAGAATCTCTCCTTACAGACCCATTATTTGGGTATTAAGTTTGTAATAAACTTTCTGAAGATATTAAAAATGCTCTTTAGCAACAATAGTTATTAATATAATAACTAGCATATCAGAGATCTTTGAGACTCATTGAAATAAATAATAATTGGCTCATTTTTCTTATGAGTGAGATTAGTACATATGATTTCTTTGATTGTATTTAGTCATAGTATTTGTCCTTATAGAAAGAGCTTTGTCTCCTTCATGCCCCTAGTAGAAAGTATTAGGGGTCTTGTGTCTTTCTTCTACGCCTCCATATGCATAACGGAGAATGGGTCAGTCTTAGAATTAGGAATTCCATAGTTTAAATCCTGCTTCTGACATACCTTTGATGTGTCACTGTGGATGAGTTATTTAACTTTTCAAAGTCTGGCAACTCTATAAGGTCATCAATTTTGAATGAGTTCCTGATATTCATTCGTAGATGAAGTTGTCACACTAGCGTGCCCCGTAGCAGGTCTGACATGATGTTTCTTCCCTTTTCCACCCTCGCCTCATGAAAAAAACCTGAAACCTTAGCTTCGTGATTTTTGACTGTCACCTGAGTTTAGTAGGAAAAGGAGTCCTTGCTCATTACATCCTGTATTATCTTATGTACTTTACAATAAAATGGAAGCTTTATAATAAAATGTAAGCTACGTTTTTGTATTTGTATGTACCCGTTGCTTAGTATAATGTCTGGCACACAGTGAGCATTTGATAAATGTTATGTTTAAATAAATGTTGATTAGTTGCTAAATGCATTTACTTGATTCTCCTGTATTGGTGAATAGGTTGATGGAGACAGAATGCCTATCTCGAAGGCTTGGTTTTTTTTTCTCTGAGAGGGAGAATTCTCCTCTTCCTTCCATGTCAGTGGTGTGACTGTTCAGCTCTTGCTTGCCTTCTCTGGATCTTGGAGGCAACTGTGCAACATCTCCAGAATCATGGTCTGGTCACAGAATGACCACTGTGTCCTCTCTACATCATTTCTAGAGATTTCTCCTTGGGAAACACAGAAAAACTCATGGAGGTTATTTTATACCCAGAACAAAAACAATGGAGAGGTGGTGGAAAGGGATTTACAAATGGAAGACTGGCTGGATCAACCATCCTGAAAAATATCACACTGTGAATCTAAAGATAAAACTATTAATTTCCCAAAGAATTAAAAAAAGATTACTGGCACTAAGGGGGATACATATAAAATTCCTTCTAGTGGGAAGGCTATATATCAACTGCAAAATATGCATATATTATCAGGTCATCCTGTCTTCTGAATACAAGCTCACCTCTAGCCCACATTCAACGGAATATTCCTCAAGTGAAAGAATTTAAAAGCAGGAGCTGTTGCACCACAGGGAGCAAGCTGCTAGAGGACTGGGTTGATGGATGGGTACGGGGAGGATGTATTATCCCTCCCTTAACCTCGTGTCAACCGCAAGGAGTCACCTTGCCACAGTTGTGGCTCTGCAGAAAGTTGATTGATGGTTGGTACATAGGTCACTGACCATAGGTCTGGGATTCTGGACTGGAGAAATATCTGAAACCATCTCAAGGCTAGAAACTGACAAGGGATGAGAAAGTTCTGTTCTCATCAGTCTATTTCCAGGAAAGTGCCTATGAAAACCTTGTCCAGACATAAACTCAAAAAGTTGATAGCTATAACTTTTTTTTGGACTTGGAAGCAAAAAGATCTCAGTTTGAATTCTACCTCAGATACTTACTATTCAGGAGAGGAACAAGCAGATTTGAAATAGTCCCAGTACTTATTTCACTTTGATACTTTAGCTACAGGATCCTAAACAAATGACTTATGTTCTCGTAGCCTCCCCACCTGTAAAATGAAGGGGTTGAACTCATTGGCATCGAGGTCTCTAGTAGCTCTTTATTTATGGTCCTCTGAAAAAAAGAGGAGGTGTCTATAACACTTAATTCATACAGTTGTTGTAAAAGTTAAGAGTATAATGCTTTATGAATATTAAAACACTAGGTAAATGTCACTTGTAACTATTTCTTCCATTTTACAGGTATGACCTTGAGCAAGTCACTTAACTTCTCTTGGACTTACTTCCTCATCTATGAAATACAGAGGCTGGACTGGAGAAAAATCTAAAGTCCTTTCCAGTTGCTATTTCTATATAAATAAGTTCATACATATATAAATGTGTATTTTTATTCATATGTAAAGATAAATAGCCTTGGAAATGGAAGGTTTTGAATTCATCTTTGACACTTGCTAGCTGCCTGACCTTAGATAAGCCAGGAGACACCTTAAACTTCAATTTCCTCATTTTTACAATGAGGAGTCAAAACTGTTGTGGTTCTTTGTTCTTCATTCTTGAAGAGGACCAGTGACATCAGGAAGGTGATGTCTTGACTTGCAAGTAAACTGGATTTAAGTGAGGCAGGGCTATGTGAAGGAAGGAATGAATATTGCCAAACTGGAACAGGTCAGTTGGGTACCATTCACAGATTCTCTAAAGAAACTTCAACCAGGAGTGTTGAGAGGCTGAAATGAGATAATAAATATAAAGCACTTTGCAAAAATTTAAAGTGGAACAGCTAGGTGGTGCAGTGGATAGAGTGAAGGGCCTAGAGTCAGGCTGACTCATTTTCCTGAGTTCAAATCTGGCCTCAGACACTAGCTGTGTGACCTTGGGTAAGTCACTTAGCTCTATTTGCCTCTGTTTCCTCATTCATAAAATGAGCTAGAGGAGGGAATGGCAAACCACTCCAGTGTCTTTGCCCTCTAAAAAACTCAAACAGGGTCATGAAGAGTCAGACGCAACCTGAACAACAAAATTTAAAGTGTTATATGAATGCCAGTTATTATTATTAACCTTTGGTTTCCAGGTTTCCAGTCTAATGATGACTTCATCTTACACTCTTGCTTAGATCAAACAGTACTTATAGTACAATACAAGGGTGTGCTGGTAGATGTTTAATAACCAGGTTGTGTTTCTGTGGGTGTGTTAGGGCTGGAGGGAGAGGAGTGTATGAACACACATTTCTAAGTTGAATCTGCTTTATTAAGAATTTTAAAAATTTTTTAGAAAATTATCAAAACAGTAAATCAAGCCCTAAGTCAGCTAAGGAGAGCTGATAGAGTTCAGTGCCTGGAGTCAGGAGAACCTAAGTTCAAGTCTAGCCTCAGATACTTACTAGTTGTGTGACCCTGAGCAAGTCACTTCACCCTATTTGCCTTAGTTTCCCAATCTGTAAAATGAACTGGGGAAAGAAATGGTCAACCCCTCCAGTATCTTTTCTGGGAAAATTCCAAATGAGGTTACAAAGAGTTAGGCATGACTGAAGTGACTGAACTACAACACTAAAAAATCAAGCCCTGATTTGTAGAAATTACTGATTTCTGAAGTATAAATACTCACCCTGAAAATCTGACAGTAACCTGGCAAGCTGGTTAGAACTGGCTCCATCACACCCCTGATCTTTCCGATAAAGCATTGCATGTATCCATGAATATGATATTTTATGATATAGTATATGTGCATGTTATATAGCATTGCATGTCTCAATACACTTTAACATTGCTTCTTTAAATTAATTACACAACTCTGAGTTTGATAAATTCTTCTTACTTGAATGAATAAGTGAGAAATAATTCATTTGGACCTCTACTCTGTTCCAATCAGCTTAATATTTTACATAAATCATATAGTGATAGATAAGTGCTTATAGTGGGTCTCAAACTTTCATGTGACATTCGCTACTTATTTGACAAATTATGAGGCTCCCTTGCACAACCACAAGAATGCTGACAAAGATATCTCCATCCTCTTTTACTCAAATTCCATGTCAAAAACCAGCGTGAATGCGATGCCTTGATTCTTTGGAAAGTCACCGAATTTATTTTTGTACCTCCGGACCATTCTCACTTGTCCAATAAAAAAGGTGACTATTTTATGACCACTTAATCAGTGGAGAGGTCCCATGCTTCATTCAACCTGTGAACCCTCCCCCAGTATGTCACTTTTGGCCCTTAAGAGCAAGGTCTATAACCAGATTCTATAATTCACCATATCTCTTTTGTATGTTTGGGTATCAAACCCCATGAAGACAAGGTCAAGGAAGAGGTGGTCATTTCAGATAGTGAAGATCGAGGGTCCTTCTGAGGGTCCACTTCATTAGGGGGGACCATTAACTCTTTAATAAAGTGCCATTGGTTCAGAGCTCTGCCTCAGTCTCTTTTATTGTAGGTTGGACCATTTTAATCCCCGCAAATAAATGTTTAAGAGGAAGGCTTAAAGTCTTGGAAACAGTTTTGAAAAAGTTTGTCTTAAAATACACTAAATCAGAAAAGGAGTTTTCTCCAAGGTATTTCTGGGGGTAGAAGAAAACCCTTTTCTAAGGTGGAAGATTTACCTCCATAATACCTAGGACATCACCCTGTGATTCCTTATTTTTTCTACTAAACTGCTGTACATAAGCAGTCAGTGATGTGAAAGAACTCTTCAAAATCAGTGGTAATCAGAAGGGTTGTTAGCATGGTTTATGAGCTAGTTTTTAAAATATTTTGGTAACTGTATTTCAATATAGTTGGTTTCCTTTGTAATAGTATGTATTTCATTCCTTCGAAAACATTTTCTAAGAAAAAATACATAGGCTTTATCAGACTTTGAAATAAGTCCATGATACAAAAAAGGTCAACTACCTCTGGGACTATATTATAATAATATAGAATTTTATACTCCAGAAATAATAGAAAAAGTCACATTTTGACTGAAAATATATAGCATTAACTCAAAATTTGAGTTTTAATTCAATGGTTATAAATTATTATCGATGAAAGTTTTAAAAGTGATACCCTCAACACAATTTCTCCATCTGCCTGACAAAACTGACAAGCTGTTTACTATTTCTGCTATGCCAGTTCAATAGGACTTCGTCTCAAAGTTTGGGTTTGAGCCAAAAAAAAGAAGTGTCAACATGCCATTCATTTGGTTGATCAAAGATATCCATTGGTAATGTTACTCAAAAGAAACATATATGTTTTACATCAACATAAAGATGTCTAGCCCTCAGAATTCCCAGACACTGGGTTGTATCTTCATAGTCTACTTTGGGTGGCAGCTAACAGTGTTCCATGTAGTAGAAAAATATCAGGAAGGAAAAATATCAGGAAGTGTTGTTATAACTTTCAGGAATGCTACAGCTGAATTTGGAGTCTGCTGCTGCAAGATTCCTTCCTGTCCCTGACATAGATCTGGAACTGCTGTCCAAGGGAAGGTGATGCTAGATAGAGGGTGGCCAAAAGTGCAGGTGTTTAATATAGTTTTTAGTATCATGAGTTAGCAAAAGTCACAGGCCAGAACCAATCAACTTGTAATACTACAAAGTTATCCAATCCTAAGCAAGGCATTGCAGAGCATTCTGATCTCAGGCAATCATTTCTAAATTCACCAATAGGGTCTCTTAAATAATGACATGCTTTTCAATTGTGTTAGAAATAATTCAGTCAGAGCCTAAAGAAAATGCAAGGAAAAGGAATTGTATCTGGAACTAGCTGCCTTAGGAATCTTATCTGCATCGTATAAGAAATGCAAGAAAAAGAAAGGTGCAGTTCCAGGATGGGTATCCAGGAGTATGATAAGTTGAAATAAAAAGCTTGAACAAAGTGTATATCAAAGGGTACAGAATTCTGCAATGTTTAGATCTCCTTGATTGCCACAATTTCAGACTAAATCATTAAATATAATTAACCAAGTAAGGAAACAGTGAAGTTACAAATAAAGTGTAAAACTGGTCAAAAATATGGAATGACATATTTGTAGTACTTGGGGAAAAATGGAAAAAAAATTTGTGGTTCCACTTGTTCAGAAGAGTTTTCTTTTGACTTCTTTCCCATATTCTCTTGTTTTCTGGGGAACACATGTTTTCTGTGGAGTTCTTATGTCTGAAAACTTATCTTTCTTATCTGGTGTCTTGTTAGGGTCTTCTGGCAGAACCTTGTTGACATGGCTTTCAAAATCCGATGCTGACTCAGTGTGAGCTAGAATGAATTATAAAAAATGATTAGTACACTTTTGACCATATTCTCAAGTGAAAACTTAGCATATTCCAAGTGAAGTTTTGCTTTCTTCAAACAGAACGTTTTGCCCTGAGCAAAGTCCTCCAGGCACACCATTAGATATGTGATAGTCATTTGGCACTAACCTTAACCAGACTAGTGTGTATAGGTTCATTTGCTTAAAAAAAAATTGAAATAGGGTGACCAAATCAATTTGTCAACACTGAACTTAGTAAGTTGGATGAGTACAAACTATCCATCGTATCTCTCACTTTCACTACATGACCAACTGGGTTCTTATTTTGGTTCTGTAAGTCCTTGATGGGATCTTTTAGGCCCTTTCTCATATAATGTACTTGAAAGTTTTTTATTAATTTAGTAATTCTCCAGTGCCTAGAGGCACCCATAAAATGTTCAAAGAACTGGAAGAAGACCATAAGAATATCAGGTGTGTCATTTATGGAGGATTTGTAGGACATTCACAAGTAACGTAAAATATCTAAAAGTATGTGTTTGGATGGGCTATGATACGTATCATTGAAAGGAGTGTCTACATTGATGAGATCAGGGATCCATTGAAGTACTGAGATCTAACTTGAACTTGGAACTTTTTTTTCTGTGCATATTCTAACATTGCTGGTATCTACTAT
The DNA here is from genome assembly GCA_023548195.1 of Bettongia penicillata ogilbyi. Taxonomy (NCBI): domain Eukaryota; kingdom Metazoa; phylum Chordata; class Mammalia; order Diprotodontia; family Potoroidae; genus Bettongia; species Bettongia penicillata. The sequence continues at coordinate 1,008,267 of JAJHZJ010000121.1, read as the reverse complement.
GCAGGCTTAAATAAAATACAATCCTAATTATAATCTAGTTAGGCTTCTACTAAGTGCCAGCCAATTACATGTTTTAGGGACTTGTATTTGAAGCAGGTTTTGATTCCATGGGTATGCATAATTAAAATTTTTAAAAGAGATGATAAAATCTGGCAAAATAAGATTACTACCCATGTCGTCAAAAAGTAAGAGTGGTTGAAAGTAGATGTTTGCCCTTTCATCTTCCTAAAAGGCATTTGTTTTTTGCAGCTCAAGCATCATTAAGTAGAGACAGACACTCAGGTCTAGAGGGGTTATATCTTTTTAGCTCAAATGAATAACCCTAATGTTTGCCTTCTGTAGCTGGAGTTCTTGGACGATACAATGAAGCCATTGGATTGGCTGGTCATGAACAGCTGGTGAGAGCCATAGTCATTGCAGGATAAGGCTTATGTTTTCTTGGGGAAAACCATCTCCCCTGAGCCACAGCCTAACAACAGCCTACTATTAAAAGGGCTAAATACAAATATTTTGTCTTTCTTTAGCATACTCTTTTCTGTTTTAGGGAGTACATACACCTAAGAATATTGATTTAAAATGTTTTCCCAAAGAACAGGTATCATTGCCATCTTTCATTATTTAAGTGCCAAAATTAAAGCAATTATAATCTTTGCTCTTCAGAAGTCTCACTGAAGCTTCACCCTAATGCCATGTTTGTTGTCCATGCCCCAGGGTGACTTTATAAGTGACCCTGTGCTCCAGCGAAGTGTTTCTGGGACTTCTGGGATTATAATTAACTCGCTTTATGCAGTTTTATAATCCAGCTTAACTGGCTTTTTCCAGCCCCATATACAAAACATTCTATTTCCCTTTCCATATTTTTTTTTACACAGACTGTCCCCAAAGTCTAGATGTGCTCCTTCCTACCTCTTAGAAGCCTTGATTTCCTTCAAAGCTTAGCTCAAATGCCACCTCTTACCACTAGTGATCTTTCCTCATCCTCGCAGTCATAGTTCTTCCCTCGCTCTTGCAATTTATTTTGTACAGACTTAAATGTGAACAAGCATTTATTAAGTGTTGCTATGTGGCAGACCTTGCGCTAAGCATTGTGTATACAAAAAAAAATACAAAAAATGAAATAAAAGTCTTTGCCCTCAAAGTTTAATGGGGGAGACAATATCTACTTTAAAATATGTATGTACAGTGTACACACAGAGGATGTGGAAGATAACCTTAGTGGGAATGGGATGGGCAGTTGGAGGGAGGTGGGCAGGGAAGACCTGTAGAAAGTAGCATTTTATCATGCAATGGATAGAGTACAGCGTCTAGAGTCAGAAAGACTCATCTTCCTCATTTCAAATCTGGCCTCAGACCCTTACTAGATTTGTGACCTTGGGCAAGTCATTTAACCCTATTTGCCTCAGTTTTTCATCTGTAAAATGAATTGGAGAAGGCAAAGCACTCCAGTATCTTTATCAAGAAAACTGCAAATAGGGTCATAAAGAATCGGATATGACTGAATAACAAAACATTTTATCTTGGTCTTGAAGGAACGCTAGATGTTCTAAGGCTGAGAGGATGAGGGAGAACGTGCCAGACATATGATTAGTGCAAAAGTATAGTGTCAGATGGTTAAGGTGGATGGAGGAGAATTTAAACTCCTTGAGGGCAGGGACTATTTCATTTTAGTCTGTGTATCCCTAGTGCCTAGGCATGCTTAATGTGTGTGTGTGTGTACATGTATGTATATATACATACACACATATGTATATAGATATATAATATATCAAAGGCTTCAAGACAGTCTCTCTTAGTATTTAATGCAAAATATAAGTAATATATAAATAAATTTAATAAATAATATGTAGGTAATATAATAGGAAAAAACTTGGTCTTGGGAGTCAGGAGATTTGGATTCCACTCTTATTAGAGTAGGAACACTCAGAGGTGGGGACTGGTTTACCTTGGTCTTTGTTTCTTTAGTGCTTAGTGCAGTGACTAGCACATAGTAGGTATTTAACACATTTTTCCTGTTTGATTAAACTCTGGCTCTGACATCTAATAGCTGTGTCAAGATTCATAAGGCTTCTGTGAGACAAGGCATTTTGTAGTTTATAGGTGCTGTGAGTTATTCTTACTAATTACATAACTGTTTATAACAATTTGCACATGAATTGTTATGGATACAGACATGACTGTTATCTCACTCGACCCCTTCAGTTACAAAGTTAAAACCATAGCCATTGCATGGAGAAGAGCACATTTAAAAGGCAATAGAAAGGGAAGCCAGTTTTTTTTCTTTCCTTTTCTTCCCCGTTCCCTTGGGAAAGTCTATGTTGCCAAAAGAAAAACAGCCAGCCAGCTAGCTAGACAAACAGATGAAGAGGGACAGACAGATGGCATCATATTCTATGGGATCTGGTGACCCAAGGACACTAAATTGGGTGGCCCTTATGGGAATGAATTATTCTTAGCTCTGTCATTAATTAGTAGTGTGACCTCAGGCAAATCATTTGACTTTTTAGAACTTCAGTTTCTTCATGTGTAAAATGAGTAGGTTGGATTAAATGATCTTTAAGGTTGCTTGCAGTCTGTGATTTGTCTTCTTTCTGTGACTAAGGCAGTAATGCCTTTTCCCTTAAGGACAGAACACTCATTAGAGCCATGCTTTATTTTTAAAAAATGTATTTATGGATGCTTTTTCTTTCTGCTTCAAAGTCCTTTCACCAACACCCATTCATTCTCTCCCCTTTCCTTTGAAATTTCTCTTGTGACAAAGAAAAGTATTTATGCAGAAAAACACCTGATACAGTGACCCCCTTCTGATAATGTCCCAGTAGGCATCTATGGATCATCTCCCTTTGTACAGTGGTATAGGCCTACCCTGTTGCAGAAGGGTTATCTGGATAAAAAGGTTGAGACTGTTTCAGATTTTCTCAGTGCTGTGGGCACACCGTCTTCCTTTCTTTAACTTAAGGCTGACTCTAGTGTAGTGTATATTTAAATAAATCATCCTGTCAAGGACCCTGTGTCCCTTTGCTTTTGGCAAGTACAACACATTACATTTTCAAATGTATCAAAATGCCATGTCTGTGCACTGGGAGTGCGGGGAGGGGACCAATTAGCTCCCTATTTTGGTGATGGCTTGGTTAGCTCTGGGTTTTTGAGGACACAACCGTCTCAGCACAGGCCCAATTTCAAAGATAGCTCAGGGCATCCAGAAGGAAAGGTAGGTCAGGTCAGATCTTTCCTGGGCTTTCAAAAGCAACTAAAATAATTTTCTCTCTCTGTCCCTCCTTCCCCAACGGCAGCATTTAGTTTCAAGCTCGGAACCTCTCCAAGAGCAGACTCAGTCAATTTTTTTCTTATTCTGTCAAACTGTTTCCATATATAGTATCATGTTAAAAGAAATCATAACAATAGCTAGATTTCATTGACTGCTCAGAGATGGCTTATCGTTGAAATCTCCCAATACTGCTGATTTGCTGTATCACATCACCTTGTGAAAACTTGCACGTTCAGAGCACTTTGCATCTATGGAAAATCTGCATTATGGATTTTTAAAATGAAGTTCTATTTATCGGTTCTTTCTCTGATGCTGATAAAATCTTCTGGAATATATATCATTTGTAGATAGATTTACAGTTTCACATTCACTCGTCTTCTTAAAAAATTATATACTGTGTTATGGAAATGCTTGTTTTATTCCACAAATTAAAAATGAAAAAATAAGACAAAAAAAAATGAAGTTTTACTTTAAAGTTTATCTGAGGACTAGCAGTGTGACCTAGGGGCCTGCTGAGTCTTCTTGAAACACTTATTAATTCATTCATTATGGTTGTAGCTATTTCCACACGACGTGTTTTAAGAACAGGGTTCCCCTTCATTATAATAAATTAAACAGTTCACTTCAACTGGAATACTTTACCAAGCCCCATATATTCTCATAGTATAAAGTTGATCTTAAGCTCAGCCCAGAAAAGTTGTTAAAATTTTGAATTAATGTCATCTCAGTGAGATATTATAGTAATAGAATAATGCTTGATTTTGAAAACTGAATCATCACTGAAATTTACACTGTAACAGAGGATTTCAGGGCGCTACAATGAAATTATGTAGCTAACTCACACTCGGTTCCTACTTTAATTAGAAGCGCCTGCCTTCTGCTAATAGAAAATTAATTTTAAAGCAATATAACAGGATTAATTCCAAGGATTAAGGATTACATCATTTAATGTAATTAATTTAATTATAATTTAAACTTGGGAATAAGTGTTTAGGGAAGCTAGGTTGTGTAGTAGATAGGCCTGGAGTCAAGAAGACTCTTCTTGAGCTTAAATCTGGCCTCAAACACTTCATAGCTATATGACCCTGAGAAAGACATGTAACCTCTTTGCCTCAATTTCCTCCATGAGCTGGAGAAGGAGATAAAAAAACCACTCCAGTATTTTTGCCAAGAAAACCCCAAATGGGGTTACGAAGAGTTAAAAATGCCTGGAAAAACAACTGAACATCAGTAATTGCTTAATTTTTTCAACAACCAATTAAGCAACCAAGTAATCAGTAAGCAATTATTAAACACCTGCTTTCCAGGCGCTATGCTAGGTTTTAGGGACACAGAGTAAAAAAAATAACCTAATAACAGCAAATACAGATGAAGTCATTTTTCATCATAAGGGCATAGGGAGCTGAGGGAAAATCATTATATGAATTGTATTCTTTTTCATCATTTTTATACAGTTGAAATCAAATAAAAATGAACAAAAAGAAACTTCAAGGGAGAAATGAGGCCCTAACACAAAAGAGTTGAGAGTAGTGTTTGGAAGAGGGCAGCAGCTGGGACTTCTGTCCACTTTGCCTTAATAATGGAGGGGAAAGGATAGAGATTGTATTTAATGACCAAACCATGTCTGTACAAATGTGAGCCTCAAATTTCCTGTAGCTGGTGGAGTAACTTTCTCTAATGCTTTCCAGAGGTCACACCTTTGGTCCCATTAAAGCAAAGTACTTTTCAGTTAAAGTAATATATGATCTGTTTAAGGGCCATGTGGAGCTTAACTGTAAGTTCTAGGAAGGCAGGGGCAGCTTTTTATTTTGTCTCTGGATCTTTGGTGTGTAAGGAACCATTCATTTGGACCTCTACTCTCTTCCAATCAGTAGTAATCAACTTGATATCTTACATAAACCATATAGGAATAATTAGATAAGATAGGTTTTCATCGTAGGCCTCAAAGTTTAATGTAATGTTCATTCCTTGTTTACCAGTTACGAAGCTCACTTGTACATCCACAACAATGCTTTCAAAGATATCTCCATCCTGTTTTACTCAAATTCCACATCCAAACACAGCATGAATCATCTTCAGTGACTCTTGCCATACCCATCTTAATATCTGGCACTCAAGATTAAGGTCTATCAACCAATGAGATTCTATATTTTACCATGCCTCTTTTGAATATTTTGGTATCAAACCCTATAAAAACAAGGTCCTGGGAACCAGGGGCATCTCAGATCATGAGGAAGAGCTGAAGTCTACTTCATGAGAGGGGACCATAAACCCTTAAATAAAGTTCCATTGGCTCAGAGGTGTGTCTCTTTTGTTGTAGTTGGACAATTTTAAATAACACCCTGCCTAGCAGTGTCTTGCACATAGAGGCTGTTTAATAAATGTTTGTTAAATTGAAATGAATTTCTGCTGTTTGCTGAAAAAATGAAACACATGATCTTATGATGGCTGAAGGAAAACAGGCTTCTTTCTTGGTGGCTATGGCTTTGTAGCAAGACAGTCAGACAGATGACAAGCAGAACTCACGCAAACTGAAACTTCCCATGGCTAAATACTTCCCGGTTACCCAGTTCTGTATGGCTTTCCCCAAACACAGATTTAGCCCATCACCCATTTTTGTGTTTCAAAGTTTCTAGTCTTCTACTTTTTGTTACTTCTCTAGGATTGTGGACTTAGAGCTGGGAGGAAACTTACAGGTTATTTAGTCCTACCCAGGCATTTTTTTTACAAACAAGGAATTGAGGACCAGAGATGCTGAATGACTTTTCCAAGGTCCCATATCATCAGATTTGGGATTCAAATCCATGTTTTCTGACTCTAAATTCACCATACTTTCCATTTATACCCTATTGCCTTATCGATGTACTGCCATTTTTAAAATTTGGAATTAGCTCCTTCATGGCTGATTTCTCCTCCTCCTCCTCCTCCTCCTCCTCCTCCTCCTCCTCCTCCTCCTCCTCCATGATTAGGCAAAATGGTGAATCACAGAGAGGGCTTGCTTCAGAGCCTGAAGGATTATAGAGCTGGGGCCAAGGCCTATCTTTGACACATACTAGCTGTGTTACCTGAGCAAATTATTTCCTCTGGGTGCCCTCTGATAAGTCTCTAAGATTATAAATTGAAGACTGGTTGCACATCTGTATTGATAGAGGGAGTTTTTTCACCGATAATATCCTACATTAATGAATCACACAGGTCAGGAACAGAAGAATTGCTATCGTTATTTTTCCAGACAAATATTTCCTCTGTGCATTTCATATTGGGGCACACCTGCATAAGTAGTTGATAGATTAGGCCTAAGGAAAGTCACCATGATTTGTTTTCCCTTCCTTCCTTTATAGGGAATAAACTAGATTATTAGGTCTTTTTTAAAAATCTCAGTTAGACAACATTAATTGGTAACTTTGCATCTCTATTTAGAAAGATTCAGGCCTTCTTTAGCCATGCACAGTCATAGCAGGATTATAACATTCACTACTCCAATACCCTTATTCTTAGCTTATCTTCCCCAGACACTATACACACAATACCTCTGGATAGCATTTACACTTCCACTCAAGTCATTGTTAGTAATTGACTGTAGCCCATTCATACCCTTCACCAGCCTTTCCAATTTCCTTTGATATCCTGAAAATTTTGATGTTTATTATTACTATTGACTAGTATTTATTGTAGTATTTCAAAGTTTCCAAAGTGCTTTACAAATATTATCTCATTTTATCCTGAGAAATGGGTGCTATTACCATCATCCCCATTTTACAGATAAGAAACTGAGGCAGACAGACATTTAACGACTTGCCCAGGGTCATACAGCTAGCTAGTGTCTGAGATGGGATTTGAACTTAGGTCTTCCTGACTCCAGGTCCATCACTCTATCCACCCCACCTCTTAACCTCCCTGTTTAAAATAGAACAACTGAACAGAACTTTTTATAATCATGTGTGACTCTAACTTAATACAATACTCTTTGAGCAGAACAACTAACATATTTATAATGTAAACATCCTGGAATGGTCATATAATCTCTTTCTATTTGGAAGGAAAATTCATGCTTCGTAAATCAGACCTGTTTTGGACTCAGTCTAAGGGAGCTGTTCCCAAGTACCAAAAGGACTGTTTGATGCTGTAGTATCACTTATCACCGAATCCCTTGACGTGAATTTCCAAGGATAGCAGAATTAAAAGTGTGATGTTTAGACAGCTTACCCGCCTTGGAATTCAAATGTAAACCAAATAAATTTTGGAGGGTTGTTGGGATGTTCTAATGAGGTAATATTTGGAAAGTGTTTACTGTAGTGCCTGGTACATAGTGGTACCTAATAAATGCTTTCTTCCTCCTTCCCTCCTCCTTCCCTCCTCCTTCCCTTCCCTTCCCTTCCCTTCCCTTCCCTTTCCTTTCCTTTCCTCCCTCCCTCCCTCCTTCCCTCCTTCCCTCCTTCCTTCCTTCCTTCCTTCCTTCCTTCCTTCCTTCCTTCCTTCCTTCCTTCCTTCCTTCCTTCCTTCCTTCCTTCCTTCCTTCCTTCCTTCCCTCCTTCCCTCCCTCCTTCCCTCCTTCCCTCCTTCCCTCCTTCCTTCCTTCCCTCCTTCCTTCCTTCCTTCCTTCCTTCCTTCCTTCCTTCCTTCCTTCCTTCCTTCCTTCCTTCCTTCCCTCCTTCCCTCCCTCCTTCCTTCCTTCCTCCCTCCTCTCCCTCCCTCCCTCCCTCCTTCCTTCCTTCCTTCCTTCCTTCCTTCCTTCCTTCCTTCCTTCCCTCCTTCCTTCCTTCCTTCCCTCCTTCCCTCCCTCCTTCCCTCCTTCCCTCCCTCCCTCCCTCCTTCCTTCCTTCCTTCCTTCCTTCCTTCCTTCCTTCCTTCCTTCCTTCCTTCCTTCCTTCCCTCCTTCCTTCCCTCCTTCCCTCCTTCCCTCCTTCCTTCCTTCCTTCCTTCCTTCCTTCCTCCCTCCTCTCCCTCCCTCCCTCCCTCCTTCCTTCCTTCCTTCCTTCCTTCCTTCCTTCCTTCCCTCCTTCCTTCCTTCCTTCCCTCCTTCCCTCCCTCCTTCCCTCCTTCCCTCCCTCCCTCCCTCCTTCCTTCCTTCCTTCCTTCCTTCCTTCCTTCCTTCCTTCCTTCCTTCCTTCCTTCCTTCCTTCCCTTCTTTCCTCCCTCTCTCCCTCTCTCTCTTTCTCCTTTCCTTCCTGCCTACTTTAATAGTGGCTAATGTCCCTAGTGGGGAGAAAGCTAGAAAATTTATGGTTTCTAATTTCACTTATACCACTATTGTGAAGGATAATAATAAATGAAAATAAAAGGATAATAATCATCCTTTTAGCTTAAATGAGATCCTATGCCTTGGTTACATATTTTACTACAAGAACGTGTTGACTGGATTTCAGTTCGTTCTATGAAATGCAAAATGTATGTATTTCCATATGTTTGTAGGAATTCAAAGACTTTACTGTTTATTTGCGGTACTAATGACTTAAATAAAGTCATCACCTGTTTAAAAACAAATGGGTTGTCTTAATAATGCAAGTCTTAAAAGACTCTAAGTAATATTCTACTTCTTCCCTCATGGTTTTAGGAAACAGGGTTAAGATTTTAGTTTAGACGTATAATCAGTATTTAATGTGAGTCTTATTAATTATTTCATACATCAGTGGGACACTTAATACTTCTGTTACCTCTACACTTTAAAGTCCTCTAGTGAGGCTAATACATTTTTGAATCAGGGAGCACTTTGATGTTGAAAATATCAAAATAGTCTGTGTACCCAAGGGAAATCAAAAGATGGGGAGGGTGTAAGTAGGCTGCAGCCAATTACTAACAATGAGTTGAATGGAAGAAGTGTAAATGAGATAAAAAATATTATATATAAAGTGTTTCATGAAGATCAAAGTAATATAGAAATGGGTAATACTGTTAAGTGGCTTAAAAGACATCACTTGGAAAGGAGATAACACATAATGAGAATGAAAGGTAGTAGACAGCTACTACATCGGCATGCTTAAAGTGTGAAAAGATTAAGAGAAAGTCATCCAGTATATGAGGTGGACCCTTTAGGACAATGTTTTATAACCTGAGATCTATGATGTTGGTTTTAGTATTTCAGTATAATTGATTTCCTTTGTAATCCTTCATATTTTAGTTAATTCATTTAAAAAACATTGCTTGAGAATTCCATAGGCTTCATCAGACTTCCAAAAGGGTCCATCATACACATACACACACACACACACACACACACACACACACACACACACACAAATCTTTGCTCTAGGGAGAACTGCAAAATGGTATGAACTAGAATTACATAAAATGAGAAGGCATGGAAAAACAGTAGCTTTGCTTTTGTAGGGGATGACCATTTAGATGAAATCACTGATTCATTTAAATATCTAAGCAAGTATTATCACTTTTTTTTGGTATGATCCTTAAGTAAAGAATCACCTCATTATATCAACCATTGTCACTGTAATACCCATGCTTCCTCTCTCATCTTTTCTAAATTATAGAAGAAATTGGGAATGAATAATTCTAATCTTTGACTTATACTGCTTTTAGAACTCTTCAGGGATGGATGGGCTTATTCGTATTAATTATAAATCTATAAATGATGCTGTAGTTGAGACATGACTGCTCATATGTTTATCAGAAATATTTACTAAACAATATGTATTTGAAACTCTATCAGCTTCATACATAATGCCAATTTCACAAATTAAGTTATCATCCTCTAGGAATTTACATTGCTACATACACGCACACATACATACATACATATATACACACATATATGTATGTATATATCTATATATATAGTTTCAGGAACACAGGGTATATATTTTAGGAGACATATAACAAAGTATGTGTCAGATATATATCTGAAAGAAATTCATCTTAAACGTGGGTGTATTTTAACTTCTCATTGTGTTTAGGACACATTTACTTTTTAAAATTCACTCCTCTACACATTATGGATTGTTAATTTTTTGACCTTACCTGGAGAAGAATCATCAGTTGGAAGCAAATGGTTATCTAATCTGTTGTTCTCCTGTAAAGAACAAATTAAAAATTGTAAAGAAAATATACATATTTTAAAAACATACCAACTGAAAGAGAAAAGAATAATCACCATCCTCTGTATAAAAATCCTGTCAACTTTACTTTACGCCTTCTCTTTTCTGTTTTAAAAGATTCTAAGCCCTTTAGTATTTTTCCATAAGTTTTCATTTCCTTTTTTCAAAAAAGTTTTATCAATGTGTTTTGTTTTTATATTACATACATTTACAGATTACTTCTACTTCATGAGAGTTCTCTTGTAAAAAAGAAAGTTAAGTAAAACTAATAATACTGTGACCTTATCTAAAAGTGCACATAACATTTCACATCTGTAGCACCTCCCTCATTTCTCTATTAAGATAAAAATTAACAGAAATCTATTTTCTCTTCCTCCCACTCCATCCCCTACCCCAAAGGAAAAAAAGAGAAGAAAAAAATTTCTTATAACCAGTATGCATAGCCAAGCAAAACATTATACCCTTATGGCTGTGTATAATACACACACACACACACACACACACACACACACACACACACATTTGTCTTATTCTGCACCCTGAATCCATACATTTTTATAATAGATGATATATTTCATCTTTGGTTCTCTGGAGTTGTCAGTGATCATGGTCACTGCATTGATCATATGTCTTACAACTTTCAAAGTTTTTTTTTTATTGAATTGTTATGTAAAGTGTTTCCTTGGTTCCGCTCATTTCATTCTGTCAGTTTGTGAAAATCCTCAAAACTATTTATTTTCATAACATTGATGTTCTCATATGAGCTATTCTTCTGATTCTGATTACTTTGCTCTGCATCAGTTCATGTAAGCTTTTCCTTCTGTGTTGTCCACTGTGATCTTTTTCAAGTTTTCTATTTCACTCTGAAGACATTGACATTGTATGGGTGTGACTGATGCTTAAGATTCCTGCACTATTCTTATGCAAAGCCTTCTTTTTATTTTTTACTTTTTCTCTCCTTTATTGCTATTATGTCCCCAAATAATGTGGCATGTTCAACTCCATAAGCCTTTTTTTCTCCTCATCTTGAGTCAGTCATTTCACTTTGACCACATTTAGCTTTTCACAATAATTTTGAATTCCTATCTCATCCACCAAGGTCCTTGGCAATTGATATTAGCCAGCTTGTTGTCATTTATAAAATCTGAAAGCATTATTTTTTGATGTCATAATTTGGGGCAGTGGGTGGATTTGCAAAAGAACCTTCCTATGCAAGACCAGCAGAACACCATCTCATATCCTTTTAGGTCAACGCAATTCTCTAGATGTCTATGGATAATCCAGAAGGAGAAAACTGATATAGAGTATTGTTTTGGGTGCCTCGACACTGAATTTCACATTCAGAAGCTGGGAGACGCAAGCAAGGACTTTTAGCATCTGAATGTCATCTCCATGCAGGCTTCCCTGGTCCTCTACCTCCTACTGCTCCCATCAATAACAATTCCCTCCCATCCTTTAACCGTTTCATTTTTCAATTTGTCTTGCATCTCTAAATAGTATTCTTATATTCTTCTGTGTCAGAGTAATCTATGCATGACATGCAGTACGGTATAGAAGGCTGGCCTTGGAATAAAAAAAATAATGGGATCAACTCTGCCTCTCAAACATGCTAGGTGTGCAATCACAGGAAAGCCACTAAGCGTTCTTGCTCCAGACAACTCAAGATTACAAATTACTGATGAATTGATGATCTATACTGGGAGAGTGAGTTTCCACACTGGGAGTTCCTCATTCTGATGAAGTCATAGGTTTGGAAAAAGTGTGTGTGTGTATGTGTATATACACACACACACGTATACATACACACATATACACACATACATATATGTACACACATGTATACATATACATACATATACACATATACATATATGTACACACACATATCTCAAATCCTTTCTCACTAGATTGTGAGCCCCCGGAGGTCAGAGATGGATTTTTTCTTTGTTGGTTGTTTAACGTCTGTTTCTCCCCCACTACCTAACATAAATCTCTGCATGGAGTAGTTATTTATTTGCCGGAGTTGTTTTCTCTGATACCCCTTAGGTTATGGTTAATACAGCTAATATGAAGTATACCTGGGCCAATAAATGATGGAGTATTCTTTTGTTTGCTATGCTTTGTAGCTCTAAATCTGGCCATGCAGTGAACTTGGTGCCAGGATTCACAAATAAGTACAAGCATTCTTCGTAGTCGCTGCATTCCATCATTTCAATCAGAACACCCAGTCTTTTGAGCATTTTTAAACCTTTCTGAATCTCATCATCATCGAAATAATATGGCCTGGATGCTTTGATGCTAAATTCAATTTTGGTTTGAGACGTTATTAAAAAGTTGGTTATTTCATTGCAGCACAAGTGGCAGGGGCTGTAGGAAAGAAACCAGGTAATACTGTACTTTGTAGCATTAGGAATGTTTGCTGCTAGATAGTCTTTAATTTCCTTTAAAACTAGGGTTTCAGCATGGCATTGGCCTGGGATATTATAAGCATGGCCCCATAATTTCCAAAGTGTTTTATCCTCTTCTTTCAGACTAAAACAGAGCAAAGTTTGGTGGGGTGTTTTTATGTTGCAAAAATGTCCATAGAATTCCTCTTCAGATATTTCTTTCTTTAACCTCAGAGGCATCTTTTAACCTAAACAGTTGAGAAAAAAAATTAGAAGGCAAAAAAAAGACATTGAGTGTCAAATGCATTATGTCTCATTGAATATGTCCTTTCCTTTTTAGCAAGATTTTAAAAATATTTTCCCTGATATTTAAATTTTCACAATAAGAGACTTTTTTTTTTTTTGAGACTGAGAAATCATATGAATACAAGTAAATCTTTTTAGCTTGGATTTTTAGTCAAAAGAAAGATTTCTAAATGTTGATGCTTCTTAATAATTGTGTGACCTTAAGCATATCCCTTTACTTTTCATTTGTTGTTGTTCAGTTGTTTCAATTTCTTCGTGTCTGACTCCCTGTGACTAACTCTTCATGACCCCATTTGGGGTTTTCTTGCCAAAGATAACAGAGTGATTTGTCATTTCCTTTCCTTCTTCAGCTTATTTTACAAATAAGGAAACTGAGGCAAGCAATGTTAAGGGACTTGCCCAGGGTCACACAGCTAGTAAGTGTCTGAAGTCAGATTTGAACTTAGGAAGATGAGTTTTCTTGATTGTAAATCCAGTTTTCTATCTCCTGGGACATTAGGTGCCCCCTTACTTCTCTGGGCCTACACATTTCCTCACCAATAAAATGAGGAGGTTAGACTAGTTGATCTCTTAGACTTCTTTAAATTCTAAAACCAATGCTTTTTTAAAAATAGTTTTTTTAAACAACAGGTTTAATTTTAAAGTATAATCTGTCTAATCAGCTATTTCTGATTCCTGTAAAGTTTCAAAGTAAAGAGTTATCAAAAACACTAAAGTCTTTGCCATGGAAATTTCTTAAGTTTATTTCTCAATTCTATTAGAAATATATACTATATAATGTGTATTATAACATATAATACATATTCCTATGTATAATAAATGTATATAATAAAAAAGAGTGGTTGAAAATAAATTGAGAAAAATCAATGAAAGGCTTAGTGTCTAAACTGAGGGACTGACTCTAATAATATGGAATTTACTTGGTACAAGAAATCAGTATCACAAATATAAGATAGGGAAGGTGTACTTAGCAACTTGTTTGAAAACAATTAGGAGTTTTTGACGGGCTACAAGCTCAATATGAGAAATGAATATGATATGACAGTCCAAAAACAGCATAATTTTGTACTGTATTAGTTTTCAGGAATAAGGAGTTGAGAGTCCTCAACTGAAGATCTCAGTTAGATGGCATGTTGATAGAGTGTCAGAGCTGAAGTCAGGAAGTCTCATCTTCCTGAGTTCAAATCTGACCTCAAATATTTACCGACTGTGTGACCCTGGGCAAGTCACTTAATCCTGTTTGCCTCAGTTTCCTCATCTGTAAAATGAGCTAGAGAAGGAAATGGCAAATCACTCCAATAGCTTTGCCAAGAAAATCCCAAATGGGGTCACAGAGCTGGACACAACTGAAAATGACTGAACAGCAAGAAATCTTATTGCACTCTCATCAGACTTTATCTGGAGTATTATGTTCAGGTTTTAGAATCACAACTGATAAATGAGGCCCTCCAGAGGAGAGTAACTCAGTGTTGTGAAGAACTTTGAGCCCGTATCATAGGAAGATCATTGGAAGGAACTAAGGACATTTAACTTGGATAAGAAATATAACCTCAGTTCTCCTAGCCTGTAAGTTACATAGAATTATGGATCCTTTTCAGTGAAGGTGTCTTTTGGGAACTCCCTATATTGACAAAATCACAGAATTTAACCTTCCCCCTCAGTGCTTTCATTACTAGTATTTATCATTTACCTCTATACTGCTTTAATTTTATGAACATGTTATAATCTTAAAGTTCACTTCTAAAATTTTATGAACATGTTATAATCTTAAAGTTCACTTCTAAAATTTCTTACATGTTTGGAACATGTAAGACATTTTCTTGTAGAACTAGTATTATAAGTTGTGGTTAGGTTCCAAGGCTTGTCCACAAAAACCCATTTAACCAATAATTTGTTTTAAGTGTAGAACCAATGTGTGCGTGTTCATCCTTCATTGCTGAAGAAGACCATGCCATCAGAGAAATAATGACATGACTTACACTTGACTTTGTTTTGAGTGAGGGAGGGCTGTGCAAGGTCGCCAGACTCACTTCTCCTCCAGAGTCATCTGGGTCCAGTGACTTGATATTCGTCAGGATGACTAGAGATGACCCAGGATGAGGCAGTTGCGATTAAGTGACTTGCCAAAGGTCACACAGCTAGTGAGTGTCGTGTCTGAGGTGAGATTTGAATTCAGGTCCTCCTGAGTCCTGCTCTGGTGCTCTGTCCACTGCACTACCTAGCTGCCCTGTAGAACCAATAATATGATGGACAATAATAATATGGCCCTAGTATGCTTTAAAAACAAATATAGCTATTTCAAAAGTTTTTGATTCAGGCTCATTCCTTGCCAATGTATTGAAATGAGATGGGTGAGATGGAGGTATTAATTAGGAGTATAGTATAAGTATATTATATTGTATATGCTGTGTAATGGAAATAGTGCTGTATTTGTAGTCAGTAGATATATGGTTGAGTCCAAGCTCTGATGGTTGCTAGTTATGTGACCCTGACCAAATCACCCAACCTCTCTGAGCCTCGATTTGCTCATTTATAAAATGGGAGGACTTGTTACTTCACAAGGTTTATGTAAGGAGAGTACTTTGTTGATCATAAAGTGCTATATAAATATGAGTTATTTTAATTTCATTGTAGGAAAGTGACTCCATAAGAATGGAAAGGAATGAATGAAAAGAGGGTCCAATAGTTGCCAAAGCTAGATTGTTATGGGAAAGAGAGGAATAAGGGGGAGATATCATGTCTCAGACAGGTATGGGTGATCTGCTTGTCATTAGCAAAATCAGTCATTATAGTCAGAAGTTATGTACAAGTTGGAATGAACATCTATTAGTAAGTAGCAAAGACTTGAGAACACTAGCCTATAATAAATTAAAACTAAAACATGAATGTACATATTGAATATTTTTATCTAATCACAATGAAAATATTATTAATTTTGGATAGGATGAATGTCAAGATTTAAGAGATGGAAGAAAGAAAGGCAGAGGCTCACTTGAGTTTGATGTCCCTCTCTATTCAAGAGATAAGATGGGTGAACTTCATAAAATTAAATTTAAAAATTCCTAAGGTTAGATTATTGTAATGTCCCATTGCCTGGAAAAACTGGAGCAGAAGGGAGGAGGGACTTCCGATAATATTAGGAGTAAAATAATCAAATTCAGGGAGCACAGGGGAAAATATTTTGCTTATAATGTCACCATGCAAGAAGGCCAACCTTATTTTGAGGTGAACTGCTTTCCCCCATAAACTCCTTGAAATCAGAGACCATTTCTTCCTTCTTTATCTCCCTAGTGCTTAGCACAAAGGCTGGAACAAGAAGGGTGTGAGGAGTAAAACCCTGGACATGACAATGTGCAAGTTGTAGACTAGTTTGACTACAGCTGTTCTGCTAGAGTAGAGGAAGTCCTTCCTCATTCCTCAGTAAATGTAGATCTTATGCTGCCCTTCCTTTCCTTATTTTCTACGCTTCCCTCTTGAACCCTCCACTGTTGTTAAGAATTCCTCCTTCATCCTAGCTCACCCTTTTATATTCTTTCTACCTTCTGGTCTTCACTGAAAACTGTATTTCTCCTGAAGGTACCTTATCTTTTGGTTCCCTTTTCATCCCTCGTTTCTCCTTCTTTTGGCATATGCCTTGGTCCTGTTACTTTCAAACTCTTACCTACCACTAGGACAGGACTCCTCTCTACGGAGGACCCCAAGTGATCATCCAATTTCGCCTGAGAATCTCCCATAATAAAGAACTCATCACCCCCCAAGGCAGCTCAATCCATTTTGGGAAATTTCAGTTGTCAGGAAGTTTTTCTTTACATCAAACTTAAACTGTTGCAATTTCTATCCATTACTCCTTATTCTACTATCTGAAGTCAAGCTAGGCAGTTTAATTCTTTAAAATCAGCTATCATATACCCCTTTGTCTTCTCTCTTAACTAAGAATCCCCAGATCCTTCCTTGGACATAAATTTATCTTGGTTACTCTCCTGAATAAAATCAATGAACAATTATTTTTTTACAAAACTGACCTTTTAGACCATGGTGATTCTTCTCCGACCTGTTGCTTGTTGAAAACAGCTGGATCTGCTATGGTTCAATGTTCAGAAACAAAAGGAAAACTTGGCTAATTTTTGCTTTCAGTTTCTTTTGACAGCAGAAGTGGCCATCAAATGGAAAGTTTCACTATATCCCCATCTAGTGGCAAATAATATTTACTTACCCAGGGTTTATAGTTAGAAGGGAACTTAGGAAAAGAAAGGGAATGTTAAAAACCAGAGCTGGAATTTGAACCTAAGCACTGTGACTCCAATCCACACCTCTGAGAGAGGAAGCTTGATTTGGTGGAAGGAATGATGGATTGGTAGTTAAAAGACCTGAGTTCAAATTCTAATTCAGTTACTATTTGTCTAAATGTAAGTTCTTTAATCTTTTTAAAAAGCGTTGAGGGGGGTTAGTATAAGTTAAGGACTATCCTGTCCTTTAAGAGTAACCGGGGAAATGATATTTGTTTGGAATCCATCATGTTCCTAGATCAATAATATTTGAGAGGTCAGAGAGGTATAATTCTAGCAGTTAACCCAATATCCCTCCTGGAGAAAGGTCAGAAAAAGACCAAGCTCCCAGTTACACCCTTCTTCTGCTCCTCTCCAGAGGAAATCAAAGTTCCTTAGAGGGGAGCGGGCTGGATTCCAGAGATATCAATCTTTGTCACCTTTAAGCCAATTTATGTGGAAATATCTGTTTTACATATCATACATATCTTATTGGTGCTAAATTCTCAAAACATTGTTAATTATAATTCAGTTTTAAAAAACCTAAAATTTTTTGGAAGATAAGGAGGGATGGAGAAGGTAAATATGAGAAAAAAAGTTACAAAATAAAACAACAAATTATCACAATTAAAAACATTTTAGAATCATTGTATGAAATGTAAGAATCTGTTGAAATCTGGAAAGGTGCTTGTCCTTGTCTAACTCCAGGAAGTGGTTATAGAGAAACCAATTTAACTATGTAGACATTTGGGATTGTAAATAATATAAAGTTGTTGGGTTTTTTTTAACCAAACACCAAAAGTATTTAAAAATTCAGTAGGATTTTCTTTTGGGATTGAAGTGTACACAGTTCAGCCTTGCTTTTGAGATGGAATCTATAGAAACAGAACTGTTTCAAGGTTCCTTAAAAAAATAATTGTACTGGAAGAGATACCGAGGTAATTGTACTGGAAGAAAAACAGGGCCTGAACAATTGTAAACACCTCAGCCTTAGTGGATTGCAGAACTCTGTTTGGAAAGAGTGAAACTGAGAAGATGACAGTTTTTAGAGGAAGGGGATGGGAGTCCTTTAAGAAGTGATGGAATGTGAAAAGAAACCAAGACACCTGCAGTTCCTTTTTATTTTTATTTTTTTCAGAGTCCTGAGAAGTGACCTCTGCATGAACAAGTCAAAAATTGTGTATCCGTGTTATAAAACTCATTCCATAAACAGGAGTGCTGAGAAAAAGCTCTACTTAGCCCCTTCCTACTTCTACTGATTTGTGTGTTTCAAAAAGTTGTTAGAAGTCTACAATTCCTGGAACTTTAATATTACCTTTATTAAAAACCTGTAACTGAGCTTGTCTTTATGTTGCCTGGTGTCCTTCATTTGACACAGGAGGACAATGGAAACCGCTAAACATTTTTTTTTAGTATGGTGGAAACTAAAACCCTGGCCCATTGTTAGAGACATCTGTTTTTATAACTGGGGACTTAAGCACGAGGCATTTCATTAGTGCAGAATGGCTACAAATTCTGGCCCTATTGTGTCGATTTCCCTCATAGACATCTTTTGTTCATATTTTTTTTTCCATTTCCTTGTTAGTTACATATTGCAGCTTGCTCACACCCATCATGTACCTATTCATTTTCTTTTGACTAATATTCATTTTTAATTCTTTAGACAAAGTATTACTCCATGTTTCATGGACATACAGCAATAGCAATACTGGTAGAATGTTGGTATTAGAAAGATGATCCTTTATTTCCATGGGAAAATTGGGATTATTAAAGGAGTTTTGCATATTCCCAAAGGTGATCCTCCCTTTCTCTCCTCCTCCTTTTAAATTCCAGGAGTAATTCATTGTTCACCTGTACTTCCTTTCCCAAATACAATATACTGATTGACGAATTTTAGAGACTTTCTATTCAAATGCATGTCTTGATCTAGGCAATCTTCATCTGCTTGGTCTTTCTTGTGTGGTCAGACAAAATTCGTTTGAGCTCTGCATCATGAGATTCAATGTTCTACAATGTTCTGGGAATTGATTCCATTAGTACAATGGTATCCCCAAAGAGGGGCAGATAGGTGGTGCAGTGAATAGAGCACCAGTGCAGAAGTCAGGAGTACCTGGGTTCAAATCTCACCTCAGACACTTGACACTTACCAGCCGTGTGACCTCGGGCAAGTCACTTAACCCCAACTGACTCATCCTGGGTCATCTCCAGTCATCCTGATAAATATCTGGTCACTGGATCCAGATGACTCAGGAGGAGAAGTGAGGTTGGTGACCTTGCACAGCCATCCCTCACTCAAAACAAAGTCAAGTGCAAGTCATGTCATTATTTCTCTGATGGCATGGTCTTCTTTGGCAATGAAGGACAAACACACACACACACCTCATAGACGCGAAGGAAAGTTTTAAGTAATTGTTAAGTCAGTCTTGTGTGTGATAAGGAAGTAAAACATACTCCTTTATAGGGGATTTGAGTTAAAAAAAGGAATGTTTATACATGATCAAATGCCATATATTATGAGAATTTTGTTTTCTACATTCCTGAACTTTGTAAAAGACCTCAATATGAAGTGGTCTACAGCATAGAATACACATTCTTAAAACTTTTATGGTGTTATAGACCCCTTTGGACATCTAGCAAAATCTACGGACCCCTATTCAGAATAATGGTTTTAAATAATTGAAAGAAATGCTAAACTTTAATTAGAGGTCAATGGAAATAAAGATATAACTTTTTTTCCATCCTAGTTTATATCAACGTACTGAAATCTATCTAGTGACTCCTTGAAGGTCTGTAGACTTTGGATTAAGAACACCTGTTCTCTATGTGCATATAAGGTAAGAGTGCTCCTAAATCCCCTACAGATGTTGTACCTGTATTTGTGTATGAGATAACCTTCAAGATTAGCCACTGGTTAGGCCAACCCTCGTTTTTATCTCCTCAACCAATGGAGATGAATCAAAACCCCAATGCTTATCTCTGGAAGTCAGGAGATGAAGGTAATATCTCTGAGGTGGAGACCCCTCAGGCATAAACTCACAGAGACCAAGTAGGTTTTTGTACTATCATTCTGTTCATGATTGTAGTATGACTGACAGACCTGGGAGGTGTATCTCCAGGCATGGAATTGAACTGGCGTGTTGTTGTTCGTCCTTCCTTCTCAAAGAGGACCAGTGAAATCAAGAGGTGATGTCTTGCTAGTGAATTGGATTTAAGTGAGGCAGGGCTGTGCAAAGTCATCATCCCTCCTCCAGTCATTGGAGTCCAGCGCCAAGACATACATCAGGACGACTGGTGATGGGCCTGGATGCAGAGGGAGACCCTGGTCTTTTTGTTGTCTCAGTTTGTGTGAGACAGAACTAGCACCTAGAAAGTAGACAAAGGAAACCATGTTTCTACCCGACTATGATGATCTGGTTATGTTGCCTTTTGAGTCTAAATGAATACAAGTAGGAAAAAAGGTATATTCATGAACAAAGACAAGCATAGTTCTTACTGTATTAGAGACCTTGAAGAGGAGAGGAATGAGTACATTTGTGTACCATACTCACCTTGGAGAAGCTTGGCCTAGAGTTGCTTGCCATCCAGTTGCTGTAAATCAGCCTCTTGCCAAACCAAAACAGTTGTGAAGGACAACAGTTGAATTATTGAGCTATAAATTGCCCAGAAGTCCAGAATTCTGTGTTGACTTTTGGACGGCTTGTATGATCACATGTTTATGTTTGCTTAGGTTTTTATTTCCCAGGACTTAGCTTTCCCCAGGTACTTCACCTTCTCCTGCCTTTTGCAGATGCCTTATACCAAGCCAACTCTGGAGGCCTTCATCTGAAAATAGGCTCAGCCCTTTTCCCCTTTCCCTTTAGAAATGATTCCCAGTCACAAAATTTAATGAAATTCAATCCAATAAACATTTTCCCACTGATGTCAACATTTTTATATGTACCTCTTGAGGATGATAGAACTCAATCTTAGAAGATCTTGCAGTAGCTTGAGAATGAGGCAGTGTCGTTTTTGTTAACATGTCCTCTTGATATCAGTGAGATTTTTAGCATGTCTCAGAGTACAGGAAAGTGAGGCTTGGGTCAAATGAGGCTGACTGGGGCTTACTTTCAGGGGTAGTAGGAAAGGACCATTTTTATCTGGTTCTGGGTATACTTGGGAAAGCAGTTCTAGCCTTGTAAATCTCTTACGTAATCATTTCCAGAATCTTGTAATTCAAGCTAGATCACTATTCGGGCTAATCTGTCATGTTAATACAATGTGTGTTCGTATGTTCATCCTTCAGTACCAAAGAAGACCATGTCGTCAGAGAAATAATAACGACTTGCACTTGACTTTGCTTTGAGTGAGGGAGGGCTGTGCAGGTCACCAGCCTCACTTCTCCTCCAGAGCCATCTGAATCCAGTGACCAGATATTCATCAAGATGACTGGAGATGACCCAGGATGAGGCAGTTGAGGTTAAGTGACTTGCCCAAGGCCACACAGCTAGTGAATTTCAAGTGTCTGAGGTGAGATCTGAACTCAGGTCCTCCTGACTCCTGCACTGGTGCTCTATCCACTGCACCACCTAGCTGGCCTGGAACGGTTGCATGGTAGAAAGGTAAAGGAGAGACGGCTAATTTGTGATGTTAAAAAATTTTAATTTAAAAATGATATCAAAAATGTTCTCCCCAAAAAAGTCCAAAGGACATAAGTAAAAATAGAATGGGGATAACGATACTTTACTTGCAGGATTGGTTGTGAGGGTCAAGTAAGATAATGGTAAAGTGCTTAACTCACCTTAACTCAGTGACTGGTACTTAGTGGGTAGCTGATAATAAATATGCAATAGGAGCAGGAAGAAGACAGTGCAGGCAGATATTGGCATTTTTTTCAAATGAATTCAATTAAATACGAATCAACAAATATCTATTAAATGGCTACTCGATATAAGACGCTATGCCAGGCACTAAAGCTATAAAAGTTACATAACACAATCCCTGTCTACAAAGAATTTACAGGCTATCATATGGGAAGGTATGATAGTTCCACATATAAATATAAAACATGAGAGAGGGTGAAAAGTGCAGAGAAGGCACTGTGAGAAATTAGAGGTGGGAGAGTTTATTTCCACTGGGGCTGTGATCAGGCAAATTCTTCAAAAGAGGATGTGATTCTTGAATCTGGTATTGAAGGACAGGAAAAATTTTAGTGGCTGGAGACAGGCTGGAAGGAATAGGAAAGACATGATGGGATTGGGAGAATGGTGTGAGTAAAAGCATAGAGAAGAGCAACAGTCAAATAAAGAATTTCTTTTGTTATGTGGTGCCATTCAAGCTCTTAGAACCTATTCAGTTCCATTATATATTCAAAACCACTGCTTGCAAGCCTTCATTTTCCTCAGATTCTCCACCAATCAACCAAAATTATACACACGACATTAGAGAAAGGCAAAAAGAGGTCTGCTTCATTTTCTTTTGTGTTATGTTTTGGTTTGTTTTATGATTTCTCCCATTCATTTTAATTCTTCCATGCAACGTGATTAAGGTGAAAATGTATTTAATAGGAATGTATGTGTATAACCTATATAAAAGTGTATGCCATCTCAGAGAAGGAGGAAGGAGGTGGGGGGAAGGAGGGGAAAAAATCTAAGTTAATATGGAAATGATTGTAGAACACTGAAAACAAATAAAATAATGATAATAATAATAAAGAGATCTGCTTAAACCAGAACACAAGGTAAATAATGAAGAATTGTGGTAAGCAGCAGGCATTCCAATCTTAGTTTCCTCAAACTAAAATCCTCTTGGGATCTAGCTCTTGTCAGACTTTGAGTCCATTCATCTCCAGCTCCCTGAGTTGATGCACAATGATGGACGTTAATGAGCAGAAAGAATGTAATGACTGGCTCATCAGATGAACACGGGAACCTCAGCGTTGAATGGACCCGATCACCAATAGACTAGCCATGGCATGATCAAAGAGATGCTTCCCTCTAATAATGGCAGGCTTCAGCTGCCACTGCAAGCCAGCTCTATGTTGATTCTCTCTCTTCCTCATATCCCTGTCTGGGCTCTCTCTCCTCTTTGAATTTCTTGCATTTGACCTCTAATTCCTTTGAACTTTCTGGTCATCATGATTCCTACTAGATTTACAAGAACAAAAGATAGGGTGGAATCAGTGGGAGAGTTTGAGGCTGTTTGTATGGGGAAGAATTCCCCTCTCCATTTTTTTAATCTTGCTATTTTATTTATTTAATTAATTCTTATGTGTTATGTTAAATAAAAGGAGCACAGAGTGGAAGTTTTTAACAGCTACTGTTTTTAGTAGATATTAAGCTAAAGCATGCCTTAAACACAGGTTTAAACTTGATTTTCAAGAACCTGAACTGAATGGGACGCAAGTATGTTGGTATCAGAGCAAAGTAATTTCAGCATTTGTTGAAGAGTCTGTATCAATCAATCAATGGCTATGAGCACATGGACATAACCCCATATTTTGTATCTCTCAAAATCTTATTTTGAAATAATGTATAATAAAACCAATTTCAGTTTTGCCTTTTGGTATAATATGTTGCAAGAAGACATTTCAACTTATGACACAGAGGAAGCGTGAAATGTGTTCTATGAATAAATTTGAAACTTATCTGCCTGATCTGAAAACAGATTGGAAAGTCTATCAATAACACTAAGTAAGAATTTCTCCTGAGTCTCCTAATCCAATCAAAGTCCCTAGCTTGTTTGGCTAGGCTCAAGCAGGCTGTCAATTCTGACCAACATTTCAGAAATCAATATTTCATATGGGAATTAAGTTAGGTCCTTGAAAAGATCATGCTTCCTAACTTCATAAAACAGTTAGGATTATAATAACATTAAAGTGAACAGCGAATCAGTTCCAATATGAATTTTAGGAAGTTAATTTACATGTGAAATTTACTAAGTTTACTAAAAGGTAGCAACGAGCTGACATTCATAAACACCTTAGATTCCCCATATTTATCAGCTCACTAAAATCCAGAGCAATGTTATTGTATTTCTGATATGGGTTCTCTATTATAGTCTTCCTCCACCCAAGTTCACTGGTTTGGAGGTGACCACAGATTCTTGAAAGTTATGTTAGTGGATGAAAATTTCCAGCAGGTTCTCCCAGTTTGGAAAGGCATAGATTCAGCGACAAACTGTTGTCCAAGGATTGTCCTAAAGAAGCATAAGAGAGACATCACCAGAAATTTGGTACTAAGGTAATAATTTTTTTTTTTTTGCATTACATCATGATATCATCTACTAAGGTATTGAGGGGGGAAGGATGCTATTTGGAACTTTGGCAACATTGAGGCCTAGTAATGTGAGGAGGGGTCACTACTAGTATAAAAGAGAGGCATTCCTGGTAAAGAAATTAAGAGCATGAAGCTAAACCAGCATTGTGCCAATACTTATCAGCTTTCCTTTACTCTGATTCAACACCATAACATGGACTGGAGGCCATGGCTTGGTATAGTAGCTTTGACGGAATTCACTGCAGGATATGAATGCAACCCACTGCTTATCAATTAATATAAACAATGAAAATACAGAGAAAAAAAGCAGGTGAAAGACTTAAAAAAAGGTAATGTTCATAGCAAGGTGGGAATTACTTGAAGCCACTGTCAAAAAGGCCCCAATTCTACCGTTCTGAGAGTTAGAGAGAGGAGGGAGGAGGAGGGTGGACATATACAAAAAATTTTTTTGAAGGTCATTTAACAAGGGTTCTGGGCTTCTCATCACAACAAGGGGAGAAAATACATTTGGCAATTCTGGTCCTCTTTCTTACATCTCTGCCAAATGCGTTTAGGCAAAGTTTGGATTTTTCAGGCTGTATTTCTGTTTTTCTTTTTAAAATGCATTTTAAATATTCAGACTATAGATTGAACAGATGGGAACAGGTGCTTGTGCTGATGTATGGTGTTATAGCCATCAAGAGGAAATAATTCCCCTCAAGCAATGAATATTCTTTTTTGCATGTGAGAGAATATTCATTACTAAGTAGAACATTACCATCTAGTATCATTAGGATACAAAGCTGGAAGAACAGCTTGTCCTAAGTTAAAGACCACCTTGAGACATTTTATCGCAGGTCAGCAAAAACATGGTAGTCATGAATGTCACCAGTGAGAGGTCATCTCATTCAGTTTTCTCATTTTACTTTAGAGGAAACTCAGATAAAATAATATACCTTGGAAGATCATAAAATAATATACCTTGGAAGCAGCTAGGTAACACAGTAGATAGAGCCCTGGGCCTGGATTCAGATGGAAGACTCATCTCCCTGAATTCAAATCTAGCCTTAGGTACTTGCTAGCTGTGTGACCCTGGGTAAGTCACTTAACCCTATTTGCCTTAGTTTCATCATCTGTAAGATGAACTGGAGAGGAGATGGCAAACCACTCCAGTATCTTTACCAAGAAAACTCCAAATAGGGTCACAAAGGGTTGGACATGACTGAAACAACATACCTAAGATCATCTGGTTAATGGCCGTCAATTCAGCTTTCTGGAAATACAGTTTGTAGACCAGCTGATAGCAGCTCTGTTCTATTTCTTCCATTCCTTAGAAAAGTGTGATAAGACTTTTTTTAGGGATTCCTTTGATCTGGAGGTGACTCTTACTAGCATTCAGCCCCTTCTCCCAAGGGGGCTTAGAGGACTGGGGTGAGCCTGGGATTGTCCTGTTGTGTTCCAAGGAGGTAATAGTATCCCTGGGAACTTACTGTTTTTAGTCATCTGGGAATAGGGCAGAATGCCTGTAATCATAGCTTTCTCTATGTGAAGGCTAGGAAATAATTCCCTTCTCTATCCAGCAGAAAACTATTTTTTCTTCTCCCTCAATACCTTGCCTCTTTCCTCAGATACCTGCTGGTTTAAAATATTTCCCTGGCTGCTTCTTTTTTTTTTTTTTTTTTTAATCATCAAGGCCTATTTTATTAGAGGAAAGAAGAATTGAGGGACTGAAGGGATGGGCAGCCTGATCACCATAGCATATCCCTTCTTTTAGGTCTCCTTTTCTCCTCTCCTAGCTGCTCTTGCCTTTTTTTGTTTGTTTTTTGTCAAACAGCTAAGTAGTCCATAAGTGGCCATGGGAGCAAACCATCATCAGGAATGTAACTTGCCAGGAGTTAAAGAAAGAAAATCCTGTCCTCAGAGAAGGGGTCCTAGAAGGCAGAATTGCAGCAGGACGGGCTGATGCTGAAACTCCAGGTTTTCTGGCTGAATCAGGCTTTTTGTGTCACTGAAGATACATAGGCTGGTCACATCTAAGATGACAGACAAGAACCCTAGCTGACATGACCACTACAATGATAAAGAAAGGAACCTTGATGATACTGAAGATGATATAATTATTGTTGAGGGACAAAGGGAAATTGAGCTCCAAAGGCAGGGAAACTGAAGTCCAGGCCTACTCAGCACATATTGTACACACATCCTGACAAGACTGGTTATGGGGAGGAATCACAAAAATAGAGTAGAAGTGGTGAAATGTAACAGGGATGGTATAGTAGAGAAGCTAAAGGAGAAGATAAGGAGGGAGAAAGAAGAGAGCTGAGAGAGGAAGGAAGAAAAGTGGGCTATGAGTTTAGTTTTGTAAGAGTATGAATGAAGAAAGGGAAGTCTAAAGTTACCAGTTATGGCACTTCCATGTAACCCATGACCTAGGGACTCTGTATTCAGTTATGGGGGATGATACCAAAAAAGTTAGTTCTCTTTGGTTCGTTGTTCTCATATGAAGTTGCTACAGAAAAGTTTCCAATTATTCTCTATGTGTAGTTCTTTTCCATGTTTTTTCCAATAAAGATCAAGTTCCTATACAATCACTCAAGGTACCAAATGCATACTAGGGATAGGATGTCCTTTCCTGCACTCCACAGAAATGCAGAAGATGCAAAGAATTAATCAAGCATCCCCAATTCCCCAAGTTAGCACTCAAAGGTTTTCTGACTGAGTCCCTAGGGGATGACTAATCTCAGTGTTCATGGTATTTTGTGGGTCTTTACTCTTAAAACTATAGTTCATTAGCCCTTACTGCTTCCTTTACCTCTGCCCTTACCTTCAATAGTCAGCCAGTAGAAACAATTATCTTTTAGATGTATCAGAAAATAGTCTAATTATAATCTGAAAGCAAAAGGAAAAAAAATCACTTGTTTTTCTTCTAGAGCATCTCTTGAATACTAGAGCATCCAAGAAAGAAGATCCTCGTTGGAGAATCTCTCTACTCAATCTGTACAAATGTATAAGGTATCCAAATATATTCTAAATGAAGCCCCTCTTACATAGTACCCCTCTGGGGTAACATTTCCAACTTTGCATTTATACTTGAAGGTTTCAGGTTGGGTTATGGAATGACTACTACCCAAGCTTCAGGATACTATATGGTCAACAAACTTAAAACAATAGATCATGAGTTGCCACCAGGTGCTTATTTTTAATAGTCATTCAGTAAGACACAGTTTCCTCAAGGCAAATACTGACGAAGATGACATAGTAAGAAGTCATTACAAAATAATCTCCTCAGTAAAGTTGGAGCACATCCTCTCACAAGGACACACAGAATCAGTGGGAAGAATTAACATAAATTCAGTTTACCTCGGGAGAATGTGTAGCCAGTGCAACTAATACAAGGCCCTTGATGTTATTTTCTCATAGAAACCAAAGATTATGACTTTAGAACCAGAACAGATTTTAGAGGTCAACAACTCAAACCTACTTATTTTTTATATGAATATACTGAGTCACAGAGGGACTTGTGCACACTTGAAAAACTAATAAGAGTCTGAAATGGGATTTGAACCGGAATCTTCCTGGAGCTAAATCTGCAAGGCTATTCACCATTGCAGCACACTGTCCCTGGGGATATCCTTCTGTGTTGAGCAGCTTCATTTTATAGACCATGGTGTCTATAAGGGGGCTGATTCTCAACCAAAGAATCATTTAGAAGTTCTAGGTAAAGCCCCAGCGGGCATTCTACATTCTATGAAAAGTGTCCATCCTCTGCCTCTACACAATAAATTCTGCCAATTCCTAAAATTCCTCCAATTTGGGATTCCCCAGTAATTTCTTTTACTTAAGTACATGTTGAGTGAGGAGAATAATAGAAGGGAGAGTCCAAATCTATATCTAATAAGCATAATTTCCCACTGTAAAATTCAATTCAACAACGCTTTTATTTATTTTATTTATTTATTATATTATTATTTTTATTATTTATTTTAATTTATATTTATTATTTAATATTATTTATTATTATTTTATTTATTTTTAATTTATATTTATTATTTAATATTATTATTATTATATTTTATTTGTTATATTATTTTATTTAAGCATTTATGAAGTTCAGATACTAAGGGAGAGGCATGTAAGATTGGTTCCTGTTCTAAAGGGTTATATAACCTATAAGAGAGATAAGATATGTGTAAAAAAAAAAACTCCCAAATAACCAATCTATGATATAAAATAGAGGAGAAAACAAAGTGCAATAAGAGTTTAGTAAAGAAAGAGAATTTCTTGCCTTAATTTCTTATGCAGGACCAGTAAGGGATGACACAATTGATGCCTAAATTTCAGGAGACAGGTATTCAAGAGAGAGAATCAAGCTCTCAGTGGATAAAATAAAAGTAGAATAGAAAATGCATTAGTCTCCTTGAAGAGCTGGACTCATCTGTGCTAGAGCAGCTTGGTCTTTTTGTCCTGCAATTTACTTCACAGGGCTAAAAACCCTGTAGATTTTCTAATTCATTTCCTTTACAATGCCAAGAGTATTTTGAACTCACAGTGCATTAGAAGTATAGGTAACCTTAAGTCATGACCTGGACCTCTGAAATAGTTTCCTGCTTGTTGTGTGTGTGTGTGTGTGTGTGTGTGTGTGTGTGTGTGTGTGTGTGTATCCTGATTTACTTATGGATTCTGGAAGATGTAAGAATTGCTGTGGAAGGACGAATTGTGAGGGGAGATACAAACTTCCTTTTGCCTATTTACTCTGTCTTTCTCATGACGCTTCCCTTTGAAGGGCATTTATTCTAGGTTTTCAGATGGGGCTAGACTGATCCTAGGACTCTGTTTTGTGTTCTACTCTTTATTGCATTTTGTGGAAGTTTTTGTGATAGATGTGATTTGGTCTATGAGCTATGTGAGCCTACCCCCTACATTATCTATTTTCTATGAGTTCCCTTACCAGGCAGGTGGACTGGACACAGAGTGAGCCTGTTTGCCAAAAGGCACCAATCAGGAGCCTGCAGTGAATCAGTCTTGCTTACTCTCAGATGCCTTTTCAGTGTTTGCTGGCTGACCTGGTTGAACTGGGTACCTCAAATCTATTTAAGCCAGTCTTGTGGTCAACTGTTCCTGCAAAACATCCTGCTTCTGTGTCCCACCTCTTCCTGGGAAAGACTGTCCATTCTTTACCTTAACTCCTCCTTATACCTTCCCTTTGTGGTTTTCAAGTATAAATTGTTCCTGCCTCTTCTAGGTTTGGGTTCCCTTGTATGAAGTACACCAGAGTGTCTCAGCGTTAGAGTCTGGTTTTAATCAAACTTTTCTGTGTTCAGTCCAATTTGAACTCCTCTTTATGTGAGGGGTGGGCTTCTCCTGGTTAACAGCTAATACAAGATATGTATATAAGTTAGATCTACATGATGTAATGGATGGAAATACAATACTAAAGGGGGAGAGTTTGGGGAATCCTTCCCTCAGTGCCCCTAAAATTACAACGTATAAATATAAGGCAACATGGAATGTAGATTGTGAATGTGTGGGGAGTGTGGATTGGATTTGATATTCAAAGAACCTCCTGCGATTACATTTAAATTCTACCTCTATGAAATCTTGGGCAAATCACTTGATTTTCTGAACTTCATCTGTAAAATGGGGATGATAATACTTGCATTGTCTACATCATATTGAGGAAAGTACTGTTTAAACTTTGTAGTATGGTGCAAATAGGACTTATTAGGTGGCCACTTAGCTTGCTTGTTAGTAACGTTGGTCCAATTTGGCTCTTCTGACAGGTGAGCTTTTACTTTATCTTGCCAGGAACCAGAACTTCATGCAATTTCTAGTCATCTCCATGATACTTCAAGAACATTCTTCTCTCTCCCTCCTCTATCCCCATGTTTTATTTTAGCACAGTGCCTGGCATATAGTAAGCACATCCTGAGGGCTCCTATCAAAGTGTGCTGGTAAATGCATAGCAACTGGATCTCTGAAAAAGGAATTCATGACACACTTTTCTGTTCAATCTGCATTATTAACAGTTTCTCCATAATTTTCTTAATTCTAAAAATCGGCAAAATGATAAATCAAGCCCTGCTTTGTAGCATTTGCTGATTTCTGAGGTAGAAATGCTCACAGTGAACATCTAACAATTGACTCTGGTGAGCCAGTAAGAATTGGCTATAGCATACCTACCCCTGGCTCATTCACTCTCTGTTTCTCTTAGATATCTATCTATCCTATCCTATCCTATCCTATCCTATCCTATCCTATCCTATCCTATCCTATCCTATCCTATCCTATCCTATCCTAGCCTAGCCTAGCCTAGCCTAGCCTATCCTATCTATCTATCTATCTATCTATCTATCTATCTATCTATCTATCTATCTATCTATCTATCTATCTATCTATCTATCTATCTGCCTGTCTGTCTAGCTTTCCATCTATTTATCTTCCCACCCATCTATCTGTCTTCATCTCTCTCTCTCTACTGTCTTTCTCTCCTATTTGCCTGTTGGTCTATTTACCTGTTTATCTGTTTGTCTCTATCTGTCTCTCCATCATCCCTCCATCTTCCTATCTATCTTTCTCTGTATCTGGCTCTTCATTCATCTCTCTTTTCTGTTTGCCTATTTGCCTATCTCTCTCCATCTATCTATCTATCTTTCCATCACCCTTCCATCTCCCTATCCATATAATATGTTGGAAAAAGCAAACCTTTGCTGTTAGCCAGGCTTCCTAACTTATAGAACATTTATTGCAATGGATCAGGAGTTGTAATTTACATTGCTATGTCAATTCCCCAAAAAGGAACAGGTAATAACCAAGGAATTAAATTAGCTGCTGCAGGTGGCAAGGAGTCAGTTGTCAAACAGCAAGGAAAGTTCTTTTTAATTTTGGCTTTCCTCTGAATGAAATATATTCTTCTTGATTTCAAGTCTGCTTTAGAATTCCAAATAGGTACATAGATGGCAAGCACATTTGGGGAGGAGGAGTGTTCCATGCAACTTTTAAATGTTAACTCTGAAACACTAGATGGCAGCCCTTAACATATTTTAGATTGGATTTAAAAATAGGGCTCCTATCAGAACTGTTGAGCAAGATGACAATCATTTTTCAAGCAACTGATGTATCCATATGGATCCTTGCTGATGAAGAAATTAAAAATAAAGCACACTCTGAATTTAACACTTTCAAGGATGAATATTTTTGCTACTTTAGTCTTTTTAGAGGCTGATATAGCCAATTTACATGCTAGCAGAAGAGCCCAAATTATTTTTAAAAAATGAAGTGACCATTTGTTCTTATGAAGAAACACATTCTGATCATACCATTGCTACAAAGAAATAAGCTGAGTAAAAATATACAAATTTGCCCTTGTAGACTTTCTTCATTTTTAGTCTGTAGAATTAGGGAATCCTAGTGGGCATATTTATCCCCTATAACTTAGGCTTGGTCCAGTTGGACTGGTTTATTGACTATTTCAAATAATAGTGTGGCTCATTTTGGGTGAGGCTACTAAATTCGTAGGTAAAATACTTGGTTGCTATTTCTGAAAGGATTACTGATTCGCTAAGTGACCCAAGTTAAATTCAGTGTTTCTATTTCTCTTTTTAAAAATAGATATAGGGCAGCCAGGTGGTTTAGTTGATAGAGCACTAGCCCTGGATCCAGGGGGCACTGAATTTAAATCCAACCTCAGACATTTGACACTTATTAGCTGTGTGACCCTGGACAAGTCACTTAACCTCACTTTCCTCACCTCAAACCAATAGATATATTAGGAGATTGCAGATTTACAGTTAGAATGGACCCCAGAGATCATCTAGCTCAAGTTTCTTATTTTACAAATGAGAAAATTTAGGTGTGTCATAGTGTATAGGGTGCTGGGCGTGGAATTACTAGAATAAGAGTTTAATCCTTTTCTTGACACTTATTGACTATCTTATTCCGAGCACTTAAACCATTCAGCCTCTCTGGACCTCATTTACTTTAACTGTAAAGTGATCGGTTTTGACTAGATGACCTTTAAGGTCCCCTCTGAACCTAAGAAGCCTAGAGAGGTTAAATGATTTACCCAAGACCATAGTGATTACTAAGCAGTAGAGAGAGGATTTGAATTTAGTTCTCTTAACTCCACAGCAGCATTCTTTCTACTATGCAACCCTGAAACTCATAATAATATCTTCCCAACTTTGAGGGATACTGGGGGAGTCATTCAAGTTCTTGTGATGAGTCACTGTATTCAAACAAGAAAGCATTAATCAACCTAAGTGGAAAATGGAAATGTATGAAGAAATTTCATTTTATCTTGGACAAAGCAAAATGTTCCCTTGTTCCACTGGAAGACATTTTTGTAGTTCAAATTTTTATAATAAATCTGGGCTTAATGACTAATACTAATGTAATGACCTTATTTCACTTTTTATATTGCAAAAAAAGATACTTACTACAACAGTTTAAAGGAAGTTCATTTATTACCCCTTAGTGATTCCTAAGATATAAGGGTGATGCTATCATATCTTAGAATCCTTCTGAACTCAATCAAGTTCGCATTGGTATTTTTAAGAATCAATTAGCAGGGATTTAAGTGCCACTGTGTGCTAGTCATTGTGATATGACTGGAAATGAATATTCTATTGGAGTAGACAGTATACATATAAGTATATGTAAATCCATTGAACAAAGACGAATACAAAGTGACTCTTAGGCCTGTAGGCTTCCTTCCATATCTACAATGACTTAGGAGAGTTCTCAAAAAAAGGGCAGTGGGTACTAAGGATCACATAGTTCTTAGACTATGAAATGTTCATGTTTCTCTAAAGTTACTTTAAAATATTTCATAAGATGTTGCTCTAAATGTGAGAGCTTGGTCCAATGGCTAAAAAGTGGACCATGCTACTAGAAGAGTTGAGTCATACCAATCTTGAAATTTTTGTTATAAGGGAAATTAGAAGAAAGAAGTTGCAATCAGCTAGAAGGATGAATTCTTTTTAAAAGAAAGCAATTAAAAGACCAGTAGCAACCACTGAACATGCGTGCTTTCCCATCTGTACAAAATCTTTGAGATTCATCTCCAGAAACATTGAGATTAGCTCAAACAAATATTAATACAAGACCAGGAAGACTTTCATAAGTGATATTGTACAATTGAATCACTCCATTGATTGAAAGATGTACAGAATATGAGATTCCACTGTACCTGTTTGCTTATTATGAAAAAGTACTTGATTCAGTATAGCAAAAGTCTATCTTCAAGGCTCTCTCTCAGACAGATGACTTGCATATAGTTATCAAGATTTTTCCAGGTTCCTTAAAAGATAAGAACAGAAATATCTGTTCAGCGAACCTCTTTGATCATAAATATCAGGTATGGCATAAAAGAGGGAGATATGTGTTCCCTAAATGTGGTGTAGAGGATCCAGCCCAGAATCCAAGTTGAAGAGGGATATTCTTTCTGGATAAGAAGGTCTTCCAAATTCTATTTGTGAATGACCTTTTATTGGTTGTATCAAGTCCTATAATATTGCAGAGCCTCCTGGAAGAGATAAATAAGTTCCCTAAGGAGTCTGGCTTGTTCATCAACACAGGATTATGTGGATGAAAAATATTCATTTCTCACGTAAGAACATTTATTTGGGAGATGATGGGTTTGTCCAGTGTATCTTTCTGACACAATACAAGTGTACAAAGGCTTGGGTTCAGAATAAATTAAAAAAGGCAGAATAAATTAGGAGGAGAAAAGGGGATGCAAAAGGGAGACGTCATCTAGGAAGACTGACTCCATCCTAGGCACCTATATTCAGTCTACCTCTGTCAGCTGCACTGGCTTACTTTTCCCTAAACTTAGTACCCCATATCCTGCCCTCCACTTCATGTCTAGAATGTACCTTTTTCTTACTTCTATCTTCTCTAAAATCCCTAGATTCAAGGCTCAGTTCACATGACATCTCCTATAGGAAAACTTCCTGATTCTTGGTTGTTAGTATGCAATTTCTCCTTATCAAATGACTACATTGATACATTTATCTGTTTACCTATATTATATCCACGGTGGAATATAAGCTCATTGAGGACAAAAACTATTTGAAGCTTTCATCTTTGTGTTCCTAGAATCTAAAACATTGTGTTGCACATAGGGGTTTACATGCTTGTTTGGTTAGATGTTTGGATTCTTCTGGCTTCTGTTTCTGTATTTGCAAAATAAGGGAGTTCTACTAGCTGATCATTGCTACGCAGAGATGGTGTGGTTAGTTCTGTGATTATATGATCATCCACAGAATACAAACTCTGGTAGAGCCTACCAACTTCAACTTAGAAAGATCTGAGTATGGACTCGGTGATGAGTTGTAAGGATCAGCCTACTTAGTTTTAGAGGAATTCATTTTTAGGCTGGCCACCAGGTGATTAGTAGTTTGACCTTAACAAGTTTTTACATAGGTGCTTAAGATACAACAAGGCATTAGGAACAAAATAATGGCTACCTTTTGTTGTATTGTTTCCTGCATTTTGTTTCAACACAACAGATTTTGTTTCCCAACAAACATCCCCAATCCCCTATGGCTCTCACAAAGTATATTCTACTAGAACTATTTCTTCTAATTTTATTTTGAATTTGTGGCATAAAACAAATATTTCCATAACATAGTCTAGTAAAAAGGGTGATAATGCATGAACCTGCAAATCTACTATGTAAATCTACTATCTACTTTCTTGCTGTTCCTTTTAAATATACAACAAAATTGTCATGTAAATTTCTTTTGTTTCCTCCCCCACTGCCTACCCCCACCCTAGAGAAGGCTACCATTATGCACAAATCCATATATATATATGTAAAATTATTCCTTGAATACTTCTATTTGTCAGTTCTTTCTCTGGATGCAGATAGTGTCTTTCTTCAGATATCCTTTATAGTTTAATTTGGATATTTATAATAGTTAAAATGACTTATTTGCTAAAAGTTGTTCTTAAAAAACAACATTGCTGTTATTGTATACAATGTTCTCTGGAGTTTGCTTTTCATTATTTTGTACAAGTCTTTCCATATTTCTCTAAGATCATCGAGCTTGTCATTTCTTATAGCACAATAGTATTCCATCACACTCACATGTCACAACTTGTTCAGTCATTCCCCAATTGATGGGCATCCTTGAAATTTCCAGTTCTTTGCCACCACAAAGAGACTTGCTGTAAACATATAGAACATATAGATTCTTTTCCTTTTTACCCTAATCATTTTTGGGAGTAGACCATATAGAACATATAGGATTTTCTCCTTTTTTCCTAATCATCTTTGGAAGTAGACCAAGTAGTGGTATTGCTGAATCAAAGATTATAGGTAGCTTAATAACTCTTTGGACATAATTCCAGATTATCCAAAATAGTTGGAACATTTTACAATTTCACCAACAGTAAATTAGTGTCCTAATTTTTCCACAGCTCTCCAATATTTATCACTTTCTACTTCTATAA
The DNA here is from genome assembly GCA_023548195.1 of Bettongia penicillata ogilbyi. NCBI lineage: Eukaryota > Metazoa > Chordata > Mammalia > Diprotodontia > Potoroidae > Bettongia > Bettongia penicillata. The sequence continues at coordinate 972,306 of JAJHZJ010000121.1, read as the reverse complement.
TTTTATTTTTTTAAGATTTAAATTTATTTATTTTTAGTTTTCAACATTCATTTCCACAAGATTTTGAATTACAAATTTTCTCCTCAACTTTCCCCTCCCCTCACCTGATATCGCATGCATTTTGATTACCCTTTCCCCCAGTCTGCTCTTCCTTTTATTATACCCTCCCCTTATCTCTTTCCCCTTTATTTTCTTGAAGAGAAAGATAGATATCTATACCTCATTGCCTGTGTGTCTTATTTCCCTGTTGCATGTTAAAACAATTTTTTTACATTTGTTTTTAAAACTTTGAGTTCCAAATTCTCTCCCTTTTTCCCTCCTCACTCACCCCCATTGAGAAGGCAAGCAATTCAATATAGGTTATACATGTGTAGTTATGCAAAACACCTCCATAAGGACTAATTATACTTCCCTTCATCCTATTCCACCCCCCAATTATCTTATTCTCTCCTTTGACCCTGTGCCTTTTCTAAAGTGTTTGCTTCTGAGTACCCCCTCCCCCAATCTGCTCTTCCTTCTGTCATCTCCCCCTCTTATCTTCTTCCCTTTGTTTTCCTGTAGGGTATGATACCCAATTGAGTGGGTATATTATTCCCTCCTTAAGCCAAATCCAATGAAAGTAAGGTTCACTCATTCCTTCTCACCTCTCCTACCTGCCCCTTGCCTTCCCCTCCATTGTAAAAGCTTTTTCTTGCCTCTTTTACGTGAGATAGTTTACCCCACTATATCTCTCTCTTTCTCCTTCTCCCAATATATTCCTCTCTTACCCCTTAATTTTATTTTTTAGATATCATCCCTTTATAACCGATTCACCCCATGTCATCTGTCTATCTGTCTGTCTATCTATCTGTCTGTCTGTCTATCTCCTCCAACTACCCTAATACTGAGAAAGGTTTCATGAGTTACAGATATCAACTTTCCATGTAGGAATGCAAACAGTTCAACTTGAATAAGTCTTTTATGATTTCTCTTTCCTGTTTTTCTTTTCATGCTTATCTTGATTCTTGTGTTTGAAAGTCAAATTTTCTATTCAGCTCTGATCTTTTCATCAAGATTTGAAATCCTGACATTTGAAAATCCTCTATTTCATTGAATGTCACTTCTATCATTTTAGCCAGTCTATTAAGTATAAAATGATAGCTCATGATTGTTTTAATCTGCATTTCTCTAATCAATAATGATTTAGAACATTTTTATATGACTATAAATGATTTTGATTTTTTTTCATTGGAAAACTGCCTGTTCATATCCTTTAACCAATTGTCAGCTGGGGAATGACTTGTATTCTTATAGATTTTATAAATTTCTTTATATATTTTAGATATGAGACCTTTATCTGATAAACTGTCTATAAAATCTCCCCCCCCCCCCAATTTTCTGCTTTCCTTCTAATTTTGGCTATATTTGTACAAAACATTTTTAATTTGATGTAATTTAGATTATCCACTTTAAACCTAACTTTACTCTCTATATATTGTTTATTCATAAATTGTTCACCTATTCATAAGTCTGATAAATAAAATGTTCCATGCTCTTCTAATTTTCTTGTAATATTGTATTATTAATGGAATGGGAAGATCTTTCCCATTCATTAATAAGCCTATGTGACCTGCTTAAGTCATAAGGAAACCTGAGTCACATTGAGTCTAAGTCACATGGAGCAGGAAGGGGTGGAGCAGTAAGAGTGCAGCAGAGCTGAGAGGAAGTGAGACAGAGCAGACAAAGCTGGGAAAGAGAGAGAAAGCAAGCAACTAGCTGTGAGTGGGAGAGGGAGTGAGTTTGCTTAATGGAGTTGGTTTGTGGGAAGGCCTGGTAATGAGTATAAACTTCTTGGTTACTATGACAGTTTTCTTTGTTACTATGATGGATTTGACTTTTTGATGTTTGAATAGATGTCTTGGTTCTGTCTTCAATGAAGAGAGTCTGTGATGTCTTGTGTTTCAAACCTGGAAATATGCTGGCATATTCATAGCTGCCATTGTAGGTATCATCTTGGTGACATAAATATCTCTCTTTATATGTAGATTGTGTATCTACTTTGATCTTGTCTTGGAAAATATTGGTGTGTATAAGATATTGGTCCATGCCCTGTTTCTGCCATACTGCTCTCTAATTTTTCCAATAACTTTTTCCAAAAATTTTACCAGAACTCTTAAAATTGGATAACATAGACCTTAAGACTTGTAATACCTGTCATATTTCACTTTATATGGTAACATAAAGGACAGATATGAACTTTAACAATTTGGTTTAGTTATTTGACCTAAATTTTTTTTTTCCATAAGGTTTTTATTTAAAGTCTTGCAGTAATTCTATATATTGGGTTGTTTTTTTTTTTTTTTTGAGTTTCAACTCTCTTTGCTTTGTAACATTTCATACATATTTTTCATTGTTTCTTTCAATTCTTCGTATTTGGACATGTTTACCTCACAGTAATATTATATTCACATACCATAGTTCTGCAGCAAGTGTTGAAGACTGTCTACTATTTAGTAGACATTACTTTTCTTTCCATCTTCATGGTTTTGCTCTGACCTTCCCAAATGCCTGGATCTTACTTTCTCCCTCAGCATTCTTCTCTTTCTTTCAGATCCAACTCAAGTACTGCTTTCCATAAGAAGTCTTTCAGAATCTCCCCAGCTGTTAGTTCTCTCCTTTTCTAATGACCCTGCATTTATTTAATATGAATATAGATATGCATATTGTCCTAACTCTACCCCCAGCCCTCAATGGAATATACATTCCTTGAGAATAGAGAGTATTTGATTTTTTTAATATGTATTCCCAGCACCTGGCATAGTGATAGCACATGATAGATACTTAATAAATGATTATTGACAGATCAAAAATTTCAGTCTTTTGACTTTGTTCTAATATTTCTCATTTCATTGTAGTATTAAGCTCTCTTTGCTGTATTTTTTTTCAGATAGTCCACTAATTGGTTTGTGTTTTCAACCGTCTGTTATTTCTTTTTTTTGTTTTTCTGTTTTTTCTTTTTTTGTTCAGAAATTTTTTCTTTTTTAAATCTTGCTTCATTTTTTTCATCTACTCTTGGAGTTTTGTGGCTAAGCCCTCTAGTACTTATTATTGAATTTACTCCCTTCTAGGTAAAATCTATTGGGCTTTCCATTATTCATAGTGTTTTTTGTTGTTGTTATATTCAGATATTTCTTCTGTTTACTCATATTTTCAATCTCAGTTTTTAGATTAGACTTTATGCTAGATGTAACCTCTATACCTCCCACACTCTTGAATAGTATGGATGCTACTGCTGCAGTTTTGGATGGGGTAACTGGTCACCCCTCACCCCAGTTTTGCATCTGTGATCCAGAGAAAAGGTTCTAAGGTTCTACTCTCTGCCTTACATCATAACATTTATCTCAGTGCTCTGATGACCAAATGTGGGTACTGATCCCTCTCTAGTTTTCCTTGTGCATTCACTTAATGGGGGTCAACTTGGTACTCAACTGTAGTCATTGAAGGTCTTGGCTGAATATAAGTGAATAAGATAGGTTCAGTCCATAGAAGGGCCTCTTCCTTTTACAGAAACCTTCCAGAAGCTGTTTTTATCTCTTGCTTTGTCTCAGACAAACCAGGACTGGGATCCTGCTGGCTGCAGGTCTTATTTACTAGAGATTGTGTTGACTATAGTCTTCTGTTGCATGCTCCAACTAGCTTACTCAATGATTTTTATCCATTTTCTTCCATAGTACTGATTGGATAGAGGAGCTTACTGGTGTTTTTCCTTGGTTTTATTAATCTGATGTCCTTTTAAAATTACTGCTGGCACTTTCTGAAAGGAGCTGGGCTTGGCTATGACATCCACCCTGACATTTTTACTGGAAATTCTCCATGCCTTTTCAGGAACCTTCCTATATCTAGAATCTTCTACTTCTGGACACTTCTAGACTGGAGACATTTAGTTGCTCAACTAATTGACATCACCCTGCCTCTGATAATGAGGCAGCAAAACAATGATATGAATTGGAATAGGATCCTGTCCCTCCCTATAGGATCCTTGGCCTTCTTCCTCTTTCTTGATCATGAATGGCCCTGATGCATTGATGAGATTGGGCCCAGGAGGTCCAGTAAGAACATGGTGTAACCATGTGCTAAATCCCTTTTCAAGATCCTGTAGTGGCCTTAAGACCATTTTTTGCTTGAGGTTCTTTGCAACATCTCTGGTTGTGTTCCTTCTCTACCTTTCCCTATACTGCTGTGGTGGTATCAGTGCCGGTTTTCTTGGGAGGTTAATGGCAGGAATGTGCTGTGGCTCCTGAGAAGGAATACCCACACCAGTGAAGTTAAATGTCCTTAAGGAATTTAAATAAATATAAAACGTGAAAATATCCATTATTAATAACCAATAAAAGTCTTGCCACAATACAATTTTATTTGAAACATTTTGGCAAATGGAAAAGGCTACAATTCTTGTGTAGATATTAATCTTTATTAATTAATTTGTTAATCTTTATTCATCTTAAATCACCACAGAAAATATGTGGTTCCAGCCAAGATCCTCCACCAGGACTACTTTTGCCTTAGTTTCAGCTTTGTTATCCAAAGAAACATGCACCTGATGTCAGGTGACTGAAGGTCATATGGAAATGCAAAAAAAGTTAGACATAATCTATTTTCATGAAAAGTATATGCCATAGCATGGGGTGATAGTAAATGTAAAAAGTGAAATCATTATTCAACTAATGGTCCCAACGTTCCTCTATTACCAAATCATTTCCCAGAGCTACTACCTCGAGAACACAAGTAGTAAGTAGAAATCAGGATTCGAATGCAGACTTTCTGACTCCAAACCTAGTGCTTGGTCTGCTGTATCAAGTTGTCACTTGGTTGCTCCTGTTTCTACCTTCCAGTGGCCGAGAGAGATGTGTCTTTATTTCTTGATTATTTTATTTTATATAATTTAATATTATACTTATATTATTCATATAATGTTATATTTATTATTTTATTTTACATCTTTATTGAAGAAGTTCATTTTTTTCCCATAAAACAGCTCTTCAAATACCTGAAAATACTTCTTATTCCCATATCTTCTCTTCTCCAGGTAAAACCTCCCCAGTTCCTTTGACCAGAACATATATGAACTTCTTTGGGCTTTCTCCAGCTCCAGCTCAAATGCAATATTTTTCTCCTTCACCTGAGAACTCTGGAATTTGGCCACAGAGATTTTAGGAGTTTCTCTTTTTGGATCTCTTTCAGGCAGTGATTGGTGGATTCCTGGAATACTTATTTTGCCCTCTGGTTCTAGAAACTCAGGGCAGTTTTCCTTGATAATTTCATGAAAGATAATGTCTAGGCTCTTTTTTTTGATCATGGCTTTCAGGTAGTCCCATAATTTTTAAATTGTCTCTCCTGGATCTATTTTCTAGGTCAGTTGTTTTTCCCATGAGATATTTCACATTATCTTCCATTTTTTCATTCTTTTGGTTTTGTTTTGTGATTTCTTGGTTTCTCAGAAAGTCATTAGTCTCCATTTGTTCCATTTTAATTTTTAAAGAACTAGTTTCTCCAGTGAGCTTTTGAACCTCCTTTTCCATTTGGCTAATTCTGCTTTTTAAAGCCTTCTTCTCACTGACTTTTTGAACCTCTTTTGCCAATTGAATTAGCCTATTTTTCAAGGTGTTATTTTCTTCAGCATTTTTTTGGTCTCCTTTAGCAAGGTGTGGACCGGCTTTTTATGCTTTTCTTGCATCTCTCTCATTTCTCTTCCCATTTTTTTCCCCACCTCTCTCACTTGATTTTCAAATTTTTTGAGCTCTTCCATGACCTGAGCCCATAGAATATTTATTTTGGATGTTTGGGATGCAGAAACCTTGACTTCTGTCTTTCCCTGATGGTAAACATTGTTCTTCCTCATCAGAAAGGGAGGAAATATCTGTTCACCAAGAAAGTATCCTATGGTCTTATTTTTTTCCCTTCTCTGGGCATTTTTCCAGTCATTTACTTGACTTGTGAGATTCCTCTCCACCCCTTCTTTGCCTCCAGATCTGCCCAGCTAGTGCTTGGAGTCTGAGATTCAAATGCTGCTTCCCAGCCTCAGGGCTTTAGACAGGGGTGGGGCTGCTATTCAGTGTGAGATTAAGTTCAGGTGCTTGGGTGGGGGCAGGGCCACCTCACAGGGCTCAGTTTCCTTAGGGGGTTTATGCAGACACCTTCAACAATGGATCTGAGCTCCTGCCTGTTTTGGGAGCCCCTATCTGCTGCTGCCTCTGCTACTGCCCCCCAAGGGGGCCTGAGTTATGGAGACACTAAGCTCCCCTCTCGGCCGGCCAAACAGTCTCTCTCACTGACCTTTGGCATCTGTGGGTGGAGGGACCTGCGCAGCTGCTAGAGATTCCGTCCCTGAAACCTGCTCGGATCTGCTCCTCTTGTTGCCACATGGCCAAGGCAGGGCTGGGCTCTGCTCCAGGTCTGGTGCATGATGGACCTTTGGTGTTGGTTTTTCAGGGCTCTCTGGAACAGAAATCTCCTCCACTCCGTTGCTGTGTGGCTTCTGCTGCTCCAGAATTTGTTGGGAGTTCTTCTTTACAGGTATTTTATGGGCTGTGGGTTCGGAGCTAGCATATATGAATCTTTCTACTCCACCATCTTGGCTCCTTCCCCCTCATATTTTTATTTTTGTTGTGCTGTATTTTTTTAATTTTTTTAAATTAAGTTAAATTTTTGTTAAATTTTAAATTCTGAACTATCTTCCTCCCTCACCACCATATACAAAAGAAAGTCACCGTTTCACACAAACACATGTAAGAGCATACTATACATACTTGTATTTACCACTTCTTTCTCTGGAGGTGGATGGCATCTTCCTCCATCCATCCTTTGTTGTGGATTTGAGTATAGTACTCAGAGTAACTTAGTTATTCACAGTTATTCTTCAAACAATATTGCGGTTACTGTATATAACGTTCTCTTGCTTCTGCTCATTTCATTCTTTATTATTTCATACAAATCTTGCTATGTTTTCCTAAAACCAACCTGTTCATCATTTCTTATAGCACCATAGGACTCCTTCACAATCATATGCCACAACTTGTTTAGCCAGAATTTCATCTTTCAATGATTGTTGCTTCTTTTGCTGTCTGAGGATTGATAGTTTCTAATTATTTTGTGTCCTTCCATATGACATTCAGTTACTTGATACAGGGCTGTTCTTCTGGATAGTGAAGCTAGAATGACTCAGGCAAAACAATCCTGGCAGAGGATCTTGGCTAGCACAACGTATTTTCCAAGGAGACTTTAAATGAATCAAAGCAAAACATTTAAACTTCAAGCAAAGAAAGTTTAAAAAAAACCTCAACAACCCAACAACTAAGGATCAGTTACAATTGTTCTACTAAATGTGACCTTATCTTTCTGGTTTAACCTAAGTTGCAAATTCTTTGCGGGAAAAGATTCCTTTTTCTATCATGTCTTGTAATGGTCAATAGTATTGGCTTTATGTTTAGGAGTTTGAGGTAAGGGATACATTCTGCTTCAGTGGCTCCAGCAATAGGAGGCAACATGGGAAGGAAAGGAGGGAAGGAAAGAAGGAAGGAAAGAGGGAAAGAGGAAAGGGAGGGAGAGAGGAAAGAAGGAGGGAGAGGAAAGAAGGAAACAAAGGAAACAAAGATTTATTATTTACTATGTCTTAGCACTGTGTGAGGCATTTTACAAATATTCTCATTTGAGCTTCATGGTAATCCTGGGACTTAGCTGTTATATTTTGTAGTTAAGGAAATGGAGTGATTCAACCAGGGTCACATAGCTCATATCTGAAGCCAGATTTGAAGTTAGGTCTTCTGGACTTCAGGTCCAATTGTACCACTCAACTGCCCCTTGGTGCAGCAGAAAGCATAGTGGACAGAATCAAGATGACCTGGGTTCAGATCTGAGCTCTGTTACTTGCTAACTCTGGGACACTGAGAAAATTATCTAATCTTTCTGGGCCTCAGTTTCCTCATCAGTAAAGTATCAATACTGGGTTAGATCAGTTCTAAGGTTTCTTTTAACTTTAAATTTATGATCTCCTCAGTAATTCAGTGTGTCTTATGGAAGGATCATGGGATCATGAGTCTAGAACTGGAAGAGATCACAGAGGTCATTTAGTCCAACCTCATTTCAGCAGAGGAACCTGAGGCACAGAGAATGGCATGCATGTAGGAGGAATTATAGGTTTAGTTTGTAACGGAAAGAGAGTCTAGGACCCTTTCTCAGATTTTTGCTTGGGTGCCTAGAATCAGACATGCCATAGATTAGAAGATACAGAGTACCCTCCATGAAGGGACAGCATTGTTTTGATGATATGAATTAGTGAGGTAAAATGATCCTTATAGTATACCATAGTAAATGTGTTAGAAAAGTATCTTTCATTAATACAGATAATTTCTAAAAACACCTTAGGAAAAGAAATGCATGCAATAAATCTATGAACTCCAGGGATTTTTGACATTATCAAGATGATTGACTTCTAACCTTAATATATATTGATTCAATAAACCAATAAAGGAAATTCTCCCCTGTGATGAGTTAGATGAAGAAGAATGAGCTTTCACAGAAGAGGAAGCTGCTCAAGCTGTTCCATAATGGTCCCTAAAAGCACTGCCTTTTCCTAGCCAACTGAACAGCACTTATAAAATTGATTCAAATGAGGCAGGTAAAAAAAAAACCCACACAAAAAATTTCACACTCAGGAAGATTTCAGCTATAAATGTCAAACTCACGTCTCTGTATTAAGTGGTCATGGTTGCTCTTTTGAAGGCATTTTCCAGCATTCAGTCTATAATCCTATGATCACCAGGTGAAGCTCTTTGCAAGGAGTGCCATGGAGGAAGGGAGAGAAGTGGGAAAGCTTTGAAAGGTGCTTTTCCAAATCTACCGTCATATTATAGGGAATGATTTCCTTTCTCCAATGATATTTAGCTCTGCAATAGAAGAAAGGTGAATTTTGGTTGGAAAGACACCATGGTTTTCTTTAAAGAAATTTTTTTATTGGATTTGTAGTTAGAAGATGAGAGTCCAAATTTTGGTTCTGTCACTATCTGAGTTTGGAGAAATCATGGAAACTCTTGGAATCTCAATTTCCTCATCTGTAAAATAAGGAAGTTGAACTGGATGACTTCTAAGGTCCCTTGTATCTTTGAATCTATGAACTATGTTGCCATCTTTTGATCCATTCTCATCCTAGTATGAACTAGTTAGCTCCAGGACTAAGGGGGAACATGGGATGATACCAGTCTTTGGAGAGTAAGGAAGAGAATGAGGAATGGGAATAGTTCGGACTTGTGTAAATAGGCAGTTAAGATGGAGTTGGGGGTGAGTTGTCCATAGTCAGGATTCATACACACCTAAACCATGCTGTCAAATTCACACTGGGTAGGTGGTCAGAAGTCAAGAAGAAGCCAGACCACCTGAAATCAGGAGTTCAGAGTCTAGTCAACAAATAGAGCATACCTTGGTTTTGAGATACCCTTCTGATTCCTGTTGGGACAAGAATAAATTTCAGGCTTAATCAGTCTAGAATTTATAGGCAGCAGTAAGTAAGTAGGTAAGTGGATGTCCTTGGTTAAAAGTGGGCACATTTAGCTAAATGTGGGCACACTTCGAGGCTTGAGCATCTCTCTTAGATGTCCCATTCTACATCTTTATCGAATCTCTTAGTACAGGTTATTCTTAAATCTACAGCTCCATACATACTACATTTTCATCTTGAACCCTAATTCCTTATCTGAGTGCTGGCTGATCACTTATGTTTGGATGTTTTGCTGATGATTTAAACTCAATATATTAAAAATCAAATTTATTAATTACTCCCCACAATCAGTTCTCTTTGGAGACAGACTCTGAAAATAGAACAGGTTCTCCTACTCACAGAGACTTGAAAACTCTTGACTCATGTTTTATTCTAATCTCCTCATCTTCCAAATTCCATCAGTTGACTCTTATTTCATAATATCTTAAGCATCTCCCTTTCTTTTCATTCTGCCACCACCTTAATTCAGACTCTTTTTGCTTTATACCAAAATCATTATTTCATTGTGTTCAGTTGTGTCATACTCTTCATGACCCTGTTTTGGGGTTTTCTTGGCAAAGAGACTGGAGTGGTTTACAATTTCCTTCTCCACCTCATTTTATAGATGAGAAAACTGAAGCAAACAGGCTTGCCCAGGGTCACACAACTAGTGTCTGGGGCCAGATTTGAACTCAGGAAGATGAGTCTTCCTGACTTCAGGGCTCCCCATTCTGCTGAGCCACCTAGTTTCCAAAAACAAAAAAACCAAATGATTATAGTAGTCTCCAAAATGTTCTTGAATTTACCATTCTTTCTTCATAGCAAGGTAAGGAGAATGTGGAGAACAGTGCTGAGAAGAGCAGCAGACTTGGCACAAGACACATCCTTGTAAAGCTAATGAGATTAAAGTGTTTCCCCACCCATTAATAGGCTTATCCACTAAGGGGAGTTTGATTAGGGGAGATTTGTAGGAAGGCCCACGTCTTTTGTTAAGGAGGCACTGGTTCTCAAGGGTTGCGACGCCCTCTGGCTCTGAAAAATGTATAAATATTCTGAGGTGATGTTTTATTTTGGGACTTACTCATTGGAAGTGTTTGTTTGGCCAGATAAGACTCTGGATATCTGCTAAAGAGCTCCCCACCTTTGAAAACCCACATGTTAGTGTTTCTCTCTCTCTCTCGTAGCTATGTATGTGTGGTCAGACAGTTATCTATCTGTTGATTTGTGATGTCTGTTGATCTCTCAGGAAGCTGGAAGCCCTGTTGTATTTTCTCTGAAGTTTAGGGTGTTGAATTTTCCCCTGAACTAAGTGAATGATGGATATGATTGATTAAAGTAGATTGTTGATCCCTCAAAAGTTGCTTTCCTTTTAGAAAAGCAGAACCTGTTCAGCCGGCCCTCCTCTATATATTGGGATGCTTGCTCTTATACTTACTTATCATGTGACCGTGGACAAATCATGTAATAAATAGCACTTTGATCACAGTAAATACTTCAGTCCTTTAAAATTAATTAATTAATTCATATAAGTGGTCTTTGTTTCAATTTTCTATTTTGCAAAATGCAAACAATATTGCTTTTGCTACTTTCCTCACAAAATTGTCATGAGGAAAATGCTTCACAAATTACTAAACTACATAAAAATAATGACTGCATTGTATGTACATGCCTTTGCTACTTTGTACATGTTGCTCTCTTTCTTGAGGCAGGAACCATATCATGTCTACAAGTTTCCATCTGTAAGTAATGTGAATGTTTTTGGATGGATTAGGTAATGTGAGAATAAAGGTAAATATTGACTCCAGTAATTTGTTATTATCAGAAGACTGGGAAGCAACAACAAGAGCTCTAGCAGTCAGGAAAATAATAGCAGACCTTGTATGGCTAGTTTCAAGGTCAAGAAAGGCACTCCAATATTTGATAATTACTTGCCTTTTTCCCTTTATTTTCCTCCCAATTTTCTACTTATGTGGTCACATCTAACTCTGAAAGCTTTCCTAGACCCTCATCGTTTATCTCTTATAATTGGGAGCCACTGGAACATGCTTTCATTTAGTATGGAATCATAGAATCACAGATATCTAGCAGCACATTCTTTGAGATCCTGACTATGGCTGGCCAGAGCAAAGATGGCATCCTCTAAGCCATTCTGCTTTTGTGAAACAGGAAAGAAGAACATAAGAAGTAACATAACGAGTTGTTAAATGTTGGGGGCAACCATCAGTTTCTGTTGTCTTTTATCTCCCTGCTTCTCAACAAAAGCGCTTCAAACAAAATTTCAGTAAATAAATTTTATTTATTTATATATTATTATTATATTATATATTATTAAAACAAACAACAGTCTTCAGAGTGTACTGATGATAGTTATTTTCTACTAAAGGGCATGATCATTAATGAATGTCATTTTTCTCCCAAGTTATTAGTTTAGACAGACATATAGAAGTACCTGTCTATCAAAAAATCTGTACCCAGGAACACGGCACCCATTTAGAGCTGACCTGTAATTCCTGAATGCTGTATTCCTTTCAACTCTGATATTTAACATGGCAAGCATCCATTATTCCTTAGATTAATAGGTCTGCGTTTTTAGAATAATCTTTGAAATTAGAAGAAAAGCATGACATTGTTCATTATTATGCATTTTCTTCCTTGCATGGAGTTCTTGGATTGTCATGCTGAGAGAAGACCAATATTCAACAATGCCATGTAATTAATGTCATTATAATGTACATCCTTTGATCTCCAACCTGCACTTATTTCAGATTCATATTTCTTAGAAGGGACATGGCATATATCACTTGTGAAAATACAGTTAAGGGACTTTCTAAAGTACAGAGAAGAATTGCATTAAAAAAAGACTGATTAGGAGCCCATCTAAGCCTGTGGAGCACAGTCCTACTAAGCAAGAAAAGCTTTGGGTTTGGTTGAAACTGGAAATGTATGTAACCTGAGGTTTAGCCTAGCTAAATTCACAGTCAGTCAGTTGTAAGGTATTGAATCTTTCAGTTTCAAGATGATCTCTCAAGGCATGGATGGGGCTGTGACCTATATTGTTGGAAAGAATAACCCATACTGATGAAATCATGGATTCTTGAAGTATTGACTTAAGGTCATAAAGACATGGAAACAAAACTGTCTACTATTCCAGGAGCTAAATGTTATAGCAGGATAAGAGGTTAGCAGAAGAAATCAGCAGAACAATCTGGGAAGGGCCTGGGAGTAGACCCAAAAGGGAGGGTATCTTAGTAATTTCTCTTCAATTGTCATAACCCTCCCTCGCACTTGGTAGTAAGGAAATAGGTCAAAAATGAATCCTTTGGTAGGCAAAGAAAATGTTTTGCCCCTATCCTTTGACCCAGCAATACCACTACTATGTCTGTATCCAAAATGAGGTAAAAAACCAAAAAAGAAAAAGATCTATGTGTACGAAAATATTTATGGCAGTTCTTTTCTACCGGTAAAAAATTAGAAATTGAGGGCATGTCAATCAGTTAGGGAATGGCTGAACAAGTTGTAGTATATGATTGTGATCGAATGCTATTGTGGGCAGGATGTTCTCAGAAAAACCTACAAAGACATGAACTGATGCCAAATGAAATGGTAAAACCAAAATATCATACATGGTAACAGTAATATTGTACAGCAATCAACTATGAATAATTTCGCAATTCTTAGCAGGACAATGATCCAAGACAACTCTGAAGGACTTATGATGAAAAATTCTATCCAATCCCAGAGAAAGAACTGATTGAGTTTTTTTTTCAAATCAATTTTAAAATAGCAATTAAGCATTTAATGTACAAAAACATTTTTAAATCTGTAGAGCGTTAACAAGTCTGATTGAGTCTTAATATAGATTGAAGCATACTTTTTTCTTTATTTTATTTGGTGTATAGGGGATTTTTCAGTCTATGTTTTATAACATGACTAATATTGGAAATATACTTTACATGACTACTCAGGAAGAAGAAAAGTATTTCATTGCTCCTTATTGCGCACTCTATATAACATGGACAACCTGTATCAAATTGCTTGCCTTCTCAATGAGGGTGGTAGGGAGAGAGGGAGGGAAGGAGGGAGAATTTGGAACTCAAAATTTTAAAAGTGAATGCTAAAAATTGTTTTTCTATGTAATTGGGGAAAATAAAATACTAAATTTAAAAATTAAGACTCCCTCTCCCTCCCCAAAAAAGTGTTTGTCCCATTCTAAAAAACTGCTCAAGTATGCATAAGCAAATGTTTAGCATTCAAAAATGGAGAGGGATTCAATTTACATGTGAACTTAGAATTACAGAAATGCATAAACAAAGAAACAAACTGCTAACTGCTTAGGGTATAAAAGACATATAAATGTATAAAAATATACATACCTGTGCTTGAAGGGATAAATTGATACTTAGTGCCTTTGGCATGTCCTTTAAAGACAATCCTTTTGGAAGGGTGGAGAGGGGGAGAGAATGGAAGTCAAAAGTTAACAAATTATTAAGCAGTTGCTATGTTCCAGACACTGTGCTAAGAGAAAGGAGTACAAACACAAGCATGAAGACAGTCCTGCCCTCAAGAAGCTTACTTCCTAATGAAGCAAGAAAACACATACAGAGGAAGCTGAAAAGTGGAGAGTTCAGGCATAACACAAAGGTGCCCAGTACAGGACATGGTAGAAGTCTAGGGTACAGTCTCAGCATGAACTTTTACAACCTGCAGATACCTGGAATTTAGCTCTTCAAGTATCGAGTTTCTTTATACTGGATCTTAATTTTATCTGCTTTGAGAATGCTAAACAAGGCATGATTGAAATACAATTTGGTAAATTCCATGTAGGGAGAGCTAAGCATTAGGATAAATATTTCTTCTGTTTGCTCTTAGTCCTGTATCTCCTCCAATTTTCCAACATCTGGGAAACCTCTCTAGGATCAGAAATTATTAGTATTATTTTGCAAAATAAATTTTTATTGATATATTTTTTCATGTTCTATATTCTTCTCTCTTTCCCCTCCCAGAGAGCCACCTCAAATAATAAAGTATTCTTTTCAAAGAAAAAGAAGAGGAAAAGAGGGAAAATTCAACAAAAGAGTCACTATATCATCAAATCTGACAACATATGTTGCTGTTCACTTATTTTAGTCATATCTGACTCTTTGTGACCCTGTTTGGGGTTTTCTTGGCAAAGATACTGGAGTGGCTTGCCATTTCCTTCTCCAGCTCATTTGACAGATGAGGAAACTGAGGCAAACAGAGTTAAGTGACTTGCCCAGGGTCACACAGCTTGTAAGTTTCTGAGACCTGATTTGAACTTGTGAAGATGAGTTTTCCTGACTCCAAGCCTGGCACTCTGTCCATTTTGCCACCTAACTGCCCCTGACAATGTATGCAATGTTCCCAACCTATAAACATGCACCTCTGTGAAGGAGTGCGAAGAGGTGTTTTCACATATCTTTTCTTTGTGGTTATGCTTGTTTTTTGCAATTATGTAATGTTAATTTTTGATTTTTTCTAAAGCATTTATCAAATACTTACCATGTACCAGGAACTGTGCTAAATGCTGGATATAGGAAGTAAAAATATATTTCTTGCTCTCAGGGAACTCCCATTCTAATGTGGGAGACAACATGCAAACAACTATGTACATACAAGATCTGTATAGAGTAGACAGACGGTAATCTCAGAAGGAAGGTATTTCTTCTGGGAAACCTGGGAAAGGTTTGTAGAAGGTGGAATTGGGGCTAAATTTGGAAGAAAACCAGACTTAACAGCAACACTGAACTTCTCGCTGTTCCGTGCACTTGAAGACACTATCTCCCTGTCTCTCTAGTCCTTCTTACAGGCTATGTCCTATGCCTGGAATGTTCTTTAATTGCCTCTACCTCTTGGCTTCCTTCTCGTTGTTATCATTTTCAGTCGTGTCTGACTCTTTGTGACCTTATTTGGAGTTTTCTTGGCAAAGAAACTGAAGTTGTTTGTCATTTTCTTCTCCAGCCCAGTTTACAGATGAGGAAACTGGGACCAAAAGGGCTGAGTGACTTGTCCAGGGTCACACAGCTAGTATGTGTTTGAGGCTGGATCTGAACTGCACTTTATCTATTGTATCACCAAACCCGGTCTACTGTAAGAGTCTTTCCCTCCCTGTTCTTTCCCCAGTATTACTAGTGCCTCTCCTCTGAGATTACCTCCCATTTACCCTGTATTTATCTTGTACATACATTCTTGTTTGCATGACATCTCCACCATTAGAAGATGAGCTCTTTGAGGGCAGAGACTGTATTTTTGTATCTCCAGCAGTTACAGTGCCTGGAATGCAGCAAGTACTTAATAAAAACTTCTTGACTAATTAACTGCCTGACTAAACATTCCATGGGGTTTCACTGAAGATGCTGTGGACCTTTCTTTAGATCTCTTGATGCTGGATGGATAGCAATGGGTCATGCAGACTGTCCACTGGTTAATTCACATTCTTAACTGGATTACCTCCTTGTCTAGTCACACTCTTCTCTTCATGGTCCTTTTAGTGACTGACAACTTTAATTCTTTAGAAATTGCTTTTTCTCGATTTAGAGCCGTACTCTGTCACCCAAAGAATATTGGTGTTAAAATTTTTTCTAGGAGTAACTTGGGGTTACTAAAAATACTTTGCAATTTCTCAAAGTCATTCCAGCCTGCTCTCCTCCTTTTCTGGGTCCACATTATTGTCAATCTGTAATGTACTGAAGGACCACCTCTATGAGTTGTCTGTTCAGCTGCGTTTAATACTAATGCTCTAGACAATAGTCATTATTGACTTGAAGGGTTGTTCCCCTTCGAGACTACATTCTCAGCCATTTATCTCTAGGTTTGTTGCCAGCCTGCTCTATGGCGCAGCCACCATCCCAGGGTCCAGTCAATCTGGACAACGGTTAGATTATTCTCTTTCCTGGGAAGACAGTGCCCTTGCCCAGACTGTCTTCTTTGTCCTCTGTTTTCTGCCCCACTTCCCCTTAAACTGTTTTTGCCTTAGATGAAATGTTTCTAGTTTAGGATTAAAGATGTTTCTGAGGTTTCTAGTTTGGATGCTTAAGAAAACAATGTTTCTTAACTTAGTATTCCTAGAGGAAGAGGCTAGAAGATATTTCAGAAGGCTTAGAGCTAGTAGGAACCTTAGAGCTCATCTAGTCCAAGGGTCTGGGGTCCATGAATTTGGTTTTTAAAAAATATTTTAATAATTATTTTAATATAATAGGTTCTTTCCAAATTTTATGCGTTAAAAGTTATCCTGAGAAGGGATCTGTAGACTTCATCAGACTGTCAAAGTTATTTCATGACAAAGGTTAAGAACTTCTAGTTCATTAGATCTCAAGTTGTGGTTTAGAGACCTGGGGGATCCCCGAGACCCTTTCAGGGGGATACCAAGGTCAAAACTATTTTTATAATACTTCTAAGATGTTTTAATTTCTAATATGGTATCAATATAAATAGATATAACTGACATAAACAAAAACTACCTGGGGTCCTCAATAACTTTTAAGAGTGAGGTCCTAAGGCCAAAAAATATTAGAACTACTGTTGTGGTTCCTCATTTGCAGATGAGGAAACTTGGGTCTAGAGAGGTTAACTGACTTGCTCAAGATCATAGAGAGCCAGAATCTGCAGGCAGGTTGTTGGATTCCATCATGCCACCTTAACTTTCTCTTTAAGCTCCCCATTTCCATAGAAGAGCTCGATTAACTCTCTACGATTATAGAGATTAACTCTCTAAGATAATATCTCTTTGAGGAAGACAGGTGGAAAACAAAATTATTTTCATTTTTACTGAAGGAGAAATGAAGCCAGAAAAAGACAAAATGATTTATTCCAAAGCACTAAGTTAGTAGTGAAGCCAGGAACAGATCTCTGTATATAAAATGCCTTCGATTTTTCTACATTGCTTTATGTAATTTATGTAGTGGGAGGAGAGAACAAATGTGGGTAGATTTAATGTGGCCTGAAAGAAAAAATCATCGGTGATAGATCTCCCAGGAGCTAGAAACAGTTGTCAGTAGAAGGCAACCCCACGATGTGGACTGCTACTGTACAGGTTGTCTTTATGTTGTGGTGGCTCCACCAAGTCTTTAGTGAATATATTAAAAGGGCCTCAGTTTTCTCACCTGTAAAATGGATAAATAACACCTACTCTACTTCCTTGTCAGGTTATTAGGACAGGATGGAAGGATAAATTGGAAAACCTTTGAAAAAAATATATGAAGCTTTCAACTTCATGAGTAGAAACTCATCAGAGATTCACTATTGCGTGGCTATTCAGTCAGCACTTTAGGGTTATTGAAGGTGAAATGGTGATTTAAAGGGGTCCTTTTAAATACTTTTGGTAACTCTGTCAGCCTTGGATTAGTTCCAGGCTACAGATATGATACCGTGACATCCAGGCTTAAAGAATCTCCAATGTAGGAATATGGTAGATATAGAACCCTCCCCTCCCCAGCACACTGGAGGACCTGGTCTTTTTTGCTTAAGTTTTCTGGATCTTCTGTATTCATAGAATCATATATTTAGAGTTGGAACTAGTCTTAGAGGTCATGTATTATAAACTCATTTTATAATTGAGAAAACTAAGACCCAGACAGGTAATCACTACTCCAGGCTTACATAGGGAATATGAGAGCTGGCATTTGAACTCAATACAGTCTTAGAATCAGAGTTAGAAGGAATCTTTGAGGTCTTCTAATTCAATCTTTTCTTTTTATAGATGAGGAAACTGAGACCTGGTGAAGTCACTTGCCCAAGGGCACATAGATAGTAATAGGGCTGAAACTTGAGCCCAGATTCTTTTATTCCAAATCCAATTTTTCATCTAGGGGTTGAGGATGGGCAATCTGGTCTTTTGATAATTTTGGAGCAGCATTTAATATTTTAAAAAAGTTAAAATTTTAAAATAAAATAAGAGTTTAAAATTTCTACTAAGTATAAGAGCCTTCTGTTGTAGAACTCAGACTATCTCAGTTCTCTTCATAATAGAGAGGGTAAGTAGCCGCAGGTAGGCCAAAGGTCATTTAAATGTCCTACTATTTAAAGACCAATGGACAATCTTCAGCCTTCTGGTGTCTAATAGAAGCACAAACAATAAATGCTTGTTCCTACCTTTTGAACATTATATGTTGGACTGTATTTATTTGTTTATCTATTTTATTTCTCTCTACTAGATTGTAAGCTTCTGGAGGGCAGGGATTGGGTGTTATTCATTCTCTGAAAAGTCTTGTGCTTTGTCCAAGTGGGCTCTCAATTCGACTCAACAAGCATTTATTAATTACCTACTGAAATATGGGACACTATTCCAGTATCTGGGATTGCAAAGACAAAACTGCAAGCTATTCTGGTCTTTAAGAGTTTTATATCCTCTTGGATATAAGCCCCCAAAGTTTAATACTCCATGAATAATTCAATTCAGAATTTAATTATACATGTCCCATCTCCAAACCCTGTGAGTCAAACCAGAAAGTGTGAAGTACCCTTTAGCAGATTGTGAAGGCAGCTCTTATTTGCAATGATTTCACAGTAAACCATTTAGCAGCTTGGAGCTGCTGCGGTGTTCATGTCAGCTAATTAGGGAAGGCTTTGCTTTGGGTGGGTGTGGATTGGTGGTACTGGAACCTTTTGACTATTGTTTGATTTGCAGGGGGATTGGAAGCCCTTCTGGGCAATGCTTTGCCATTTGCTAGAGCTGACCAATACTCAGGCCTAGATAAGAGATTTAACCAAAGCTATTTAAATCTGTAATTCAAATCATTCACCACTTTGTCCCCGTTTCCCTCTTATTTGTAGGATCAGAGTCTAGGAATTGGGAAGAGCCTCAGAGTTTACCTAGTCCAATCTATAATTGAACTTCCTCTATACGCTTCCAATAAATGGTCACCCCATCCCTGTGTGAAGATCTTCTGTGATGAGGAATTCACTCACTGATGAGATATTCCATTTGGGGATACTCTAATTGTTAGAAAGTTTGTCCTTATATCAAGTGGAAATCTGCCTCTCTGAGACTTCTACCTATTGGTCTTAGATTTCTGGGGCTAATCAAAATAATACTTAAAATAATTCATGTTTGTACAACACTTTAAGAGTTACAGAGCACTTCAAAAATTCTGAACAACCCTGTAAGAAAAGTACCCCTTCCCTTTTACAGATGATGAAACGGAGGTTGGTAGAGGTTAAGAGACTTGCCGAGGATCACACAGCTAATAAATGTCTGAGACTGAATCTGAACTCAGATCCCCCTAACTCTAGGTCCAGCACCCTATTCACTGTGCCACTTTTCCATATTCTGTGAATGTTTTTTGAATAATTTAATTCAGAATTGAATTACACAGTTCCATCTCAGAGTCCTCTGAGTCAAATGTTAATCTTTAAAAAATTAAGAGCTAAGGACAATTCTCATGCCCCTCCTATACTTGCTTTCTTTGGCCTAACATCCCCAGTTCTTTCAACAGATTTCTATGTGGTATGGTATAGTTTTTATCCCCCTCTCCATGAGTGTATGATTTTAAATGAAGGACTGGAAAAGAATGTTTGGGTCCACTTAGTTCAATCTTTTCATTTTGAATATAGGAATCTGAGACCCAGAGAGTTAAATACCATACCAAAGGTCACACAGATAATATTAAATAGCAAAGTTGCCGTTAAACCCTGGATTCTCTGACTCCAAATTCAAGGCTTTTTCCATTACAGCTTGTCAAAGTCCTTCCTAGAAACGGGGCATCCAGAAGTGACTAAAATATTCCACATGTGATCTTACCAGGCAAAAATGAAATTGGGCTATAACTTCCCTCATCTGAGACCTGATGTGTCTATAGAACTAGCTTTTTTATTATATGTTGTCACATCACATTGGTAACACACTAGAGTTGCAGTTCCCTGAAGGATTTTCTACACGAAATGTTGTCTAGTTATATTTTCACTCTTCTGTACTTCTACAACTGATTAAAAAAGTAATTTAAAAAAATATAGATTCTCATTTTTACATTATTTCATTCCCTAATTTATTCAGCTACATCCCATCATCCAATCATTCCTTGTGAAAAAAAGAATATTTTTAAGAAAGAAAAAAAGCTATATATCACAGCTAACCAACACGTAAGTCAGATTTGACAACATCTGCAAGTGCTTCACACAATTGATTAAAAAAAAGCAACTTGTGTAGGATTTAAACTTATCCTCATGAAATTGTGCTCTTTGTGATTTGGTTCATCAGTTGAGTCTTTTAAGATACTTTTAGAAAGTGATTCTATCATCTAACGTATCATTTTTAAGTCTTCTGCTAATATGGTAAGTGAACTACTAATTAAAATGTTTTACAGAATACTGCCTAGAACAAAACCTTATAGCATCCCATTAGAGTTTGAAATTCTAATTAGAAATTAGAAATTTCATTAGAAATTCATATGATTCAGAAGGCAAGATCAAAAAAGGTATTAGAATTCCTGTTTTGGGGAATGGGACATATAGAATGAAGGCTAAATTACTCAACTCCTTTTCTACTTCTATTTCCTCTACCAAGAAGAACACTTCATACTGGAAAACACCAAGCAAAATTGTTGACCTTAGAGATTCTTTGGATCAACTGGTATTCATTACCCATTCTTTGAAAACTGGTTTCTGCAAATATAGGCAACACATCAGATATCTTAGCTTCCTCTCCTTCCAAAGCAAATTTGAAAGGGATAATGACCATTTCCACTTTGGCAGCTGTTTTTTCCTTATTGGTCAGAAAATGTAATGTGATGTTAGATCAGACTTCTGAGTTTTTCGTCCTTCTAGGGAGAAGTCAGATCAGGGAAGTGTATTTGCTAGAAGTGGTAGGAATTCAACGGCGTGCTTTTCATACAAGGCCCATGCTTCAAGGTATACAGCTGCATTTGTGAAAGCTGTAACTCAGTACTTAGCTTCAGGTTGTTGTCTGGTATCTGGAAGAAAACCTAACCTTAAGAAAATGACTGGAAAAGAAGGGAAGGGAATTATGTGTGAACCCAATCTCAGCCTTAGAAATCTGTAATCATTTCTGTTGTATTATTAACCTTAAGAAATACATCAAGGTTTGAGAAAAAAAAATGGCTGTGTCATGTTTCTTTGACATGAAGCTGTGTTACTTGTGTTTTAGAACAGTTATCCCTGCCCCCATCCTGAGTACACATATTGATGTGTGATCTTGAAAGATTGCTTTTCTGCAATTGTCTACATTCAACTTTCCCTGTCATTTTCTTGGCAGTAAGATTGTGCTAGATACTACCAAGCATGAATTCTAAGGACCATTTCCAATTGAAATGGACAGTAACATAAAATAAATTAGGTTGCCTTAACCAACTTATCTGTGCAACATGAATTTACCTTTTATTGGCACTTTGGGGAGCTAAATAAGGAATTTGTGGCTATCTGAAGTAATAAAGCCTAGTGAAATTATTTTTTTACTTTAGGGGTACATCTCTGTGATGATGAATATTTTGTCAATGAATAAATCGGTGAATAAATATCCTTGTAGGTAGCAGCATTGTTTTTTAAATTTCCTATGTAGGTACCATTCCCATCTTTGTTTCAAAATATTCTTTACCCCTTTTACTGCTCAGTTTTGAAAAGGATTATTTTAACCATACTTTCTGTCTCCATTTCTTTGCTATTTTCTTACTTCTTAAGCCCTTGAAATCTGGTGTCCTTCATTGCTACTCTATTGTATTTTCTCTCTCCAAGGATAGCAGTGACCTCTTAAGTGCCGAATTCTGGGCTTTTTTCTTAGGTCTCATCTTCTTGTCCTTTCCATGGCATTTCATACTGTTGGCCAGTTCTTTCTTTTGGATATTCTCTTTTTTCTTGTGTTCCATGGTATTCCTCTTTGCTGGTTCTTTTTTGACTTGGTCTTCTCTGCTGGTTTATCATCTTCTAGTTAATGTTCAACAAGTGTTAATGTTCAACAAGGCTCTGTCTTTAGGTTTCTCTACTGAAGATCTCATCCCTCCCTACGTTTTCAATTATAATATATGTATGCTGGTGGATGACTCTTGAATATGTGTATACATATATGTATACATATACATCAGTATATGTATACATGTATACATATACATGTATACATATATGCATACACACATAGTATATATCTACACACATATGTGTTGTTCAGTTGTTTCAGTCATGCCCAACTTTTCATGGAGTTTTCTTGGCAAAAATATTGGAGTGGTTTGCCCTTTCCTTCTCCAGGTATCTATATCTATCTCATACACATACATATCCATTCTCTCTATATATGTATGAATATATACAAACACACACATATATGTGTATATGTGTACACACACACACACATATAACTCCATACTCAATATCCATTTTTAACATCTCTAGCTATCTACTACACATCTGTTACTTGATGTCAATGATGCCTCAAAAACTGAACTTATCCTTTTCTCTCCTAAATCTGCATCTCTTCTCAACTTTTCTATTTCTATAGATGGCCACATTCTCCCAGTTATATGTTTTAAAACCTTGGAGACATCTTTGACTAATCCCTTTCCCTTATCTCCCACATTCAATCTGTTGTCAATCTGTTGATTCCACTATTACAATATCTCTCGCATCTATTCACTTATCTCCACTCAGGCTGTTCCCACCCAAGTTAAAACTCTCCTCGTCTTTCGTAGTCTTTTAAATCATCTCCCAGCTTCTTATCTCTCCCAACCATCCCAGGAACGTTTGCTAAAATAATTCTTCTAATGACTTCTCTCTCTCATCATCCATCTCAAAATATTTCCCCATCTATTAGATAAAATACCAACTCCTAAGTCTGGCATTTAGAATTCTCCACAATCTGTCTTTTATCTATTTTTGTCATATCATTTCACACTCCTATTTCCCATTTTCTGCGTTTTAATAAAACTTCATTACTGACCATCCAGTCATCTCATCCTTCATTCTCCTACTCCATGTATCCATATACATCATTCCCAGAATATACATTGATTTCCATCTGTTGAAATCCTTCTCTTCCTTCAAGATACAGATCACCTAATATCTCTTGATTTCCCTTCAACAAAAAGGTGAAATTTCTTTCTCTTCAATTTTCTCAAGATATTTTTCTTCCTCGATCTTTCTTTTGTCATCATCATTTTCAACCTTGTCTATGCCTTTGTGTCTTTGTGATGTCATCTATATTAGATGGTAAGTTCTTTGAAGGCAATTATTATATTGTTTTTAATTTCAGTATGCCCAGGACCAAGAACATCTTGCAAATGAGTGTTTATTGAACTGAATTCTATTAACTTCTGCTTTACTGATTAGTACTTTCAAGAGAAAATTCTGATATTTGACTCTCTTGGAGACAGATACTTTCTTTGAAAATCACAGTCTTTGATTCTGAGAGTTAGAAGGAACCTCAAAAGTTATTATTCCAAACTTAACTGAAAAGGATTCCTTCTACAATAAGCTCACTGTGGCTATCCAGCATTCTCTTGAAGAATGCTGTTTTCCTCCCAGCCTGATGTCTTCATTTTTCTTTGCCTCAGTAAAGGGGCCAACCCCCCTCCTCTGCCACTACTTCTTAAATAGACCTATTTAATAAATGGATGTTTCCTCACCCAAAATGAGTACCTAAATAGACCTTGGCCTTAGCCAAGGTCTTCCATTGCATCCTGGGCCATCTCCAGTCATCCTGATAAATATCTGGCCACTGAATCCAGATGGCTCAGGAGGAGAAAGTGAGGCTGGTGACCTTACACAGCCCTCCCTCACTCAAAACAAAGTCAAGGGCAAGTCATGTCATCCTTTCTCTGATGGCATGGCCTTCTTCAGCAACAGAAGGAGAACACAGCAACAACCTGAAGAACTCTGGTGAAGGGAATCTACCACCCCAGAGGGTAGGTAGCCCATTTTGCTTTTGTATAGCTTTAATTATTATGTGTTTTTCCTCTAATTAAGTCTAAATAGGTCTCTTGGGACTTTCCATTTATATGCTCTGAGTTTTACCTTCTGGGAACAAGCAAAACAAGTCTATGCTCTCTTTACAGAGTGCTGTGCACATATTATCTCATTTGATCCTTACAATAACCTGGTAAGTAGGTGCTAGTATTATATCCATTTTATAGTTGAGGAAAATGAGCTTGAGAAAGGTATAGTCATAAGCCTAGGGTCTTACAGCTTGCAAGTGTCTGAGATAATATTAGAACTCAGGTCTTCCTGACTCCAAATCTGGTTCTCTTACCCACTGAAACACCTACCTGCCTACACACAACAATCCTTTAAATATATGAAACTATGATTCCACCTGACCTTCTCTTCTTTTCTCCAGACTACACATCCCTTTTCATTGTTCTTAAGTCATTTAGTCATGTCATGTCTGACTCTTGCTGATCTCATTTATGGGGTTTTCTTGGCAAAGATCCCAGAGTGGTTTGCCATTTCTTTCTCCAGGATCCCCATTTTACAGTTGAGGAAACTGAAACAAACAAGGTTAAGTGATTCACCCAGATTCACATAGCATTGTGCCATGTAGCTACCCCCAGACATTCCTGCTTTCTTCAGTAGATTCTTATATGCCATGACCTTTAGATGTTTCATTACCTAGTTGTCCTCCTCTGGGTCTCCAGATTTTCCATGTCCTTATTTTGAGGTAATAAGTAATAAGATAATAACTCAAAAATGAATATAATACTCTACATGTTGTCTGACTTGGGGAGTGTATAGTTAGACTTTTACCTCTAGTCTTGGATATAATGTTCCTTAGCTAAGATCACATTGGATTTTATTACTTTCAAGGCATTTTTAATTTTATTGCTTGTTTTTGGACAAACTGCTGTCTAGCCATGCTTTTCTCTCTTGTATTTATGAAATTAATATCTTGAGGCTAAGTATGAGATTTTATATTTATCCCTGTTAAATTTACTCTTACTAGATTCGACCCAATGTTCTAGCCTGCTGAGATCTTTTTGAATCCTGAGTCTGTCATACAATGTGTTAGTTATCCCTCCTAGTTCTGTATCATCTGCAGATTTGATCAGCATGTATGTGTATTTTTCTCCAAATCTTTAATTAAAATAATAAAAAGCACAAGGCTTAGGGCAGCCCTTTAGGCTCTCTAAATATTAGGGGATTCCTTCTAAGTGGACAGAGTCATTAGTGACTGTTCTATATTGATCTGGTCACCTAATCAGTTTCAAATTAATCTATTTTATGGCTTAGCCCACATCTTTCCATCTGGTCCACAAGAATAGCATGACAGATTTTGTCAGATGCTTGACTAAAATGAAGGAAAACTCCACTGACAGCACTCCTTTGTTTTAATAGTTATTTAACGACGTCAAAAAGCAAAAGGAGTTAGTTTGGCATAACCTCTTCTTAAAGCAATACTGATTTCTTCTGATCACTGCTTTCTTTCCTAGGTATTCACTAACCACCTCTTTAATTATATATTTGAGAATTTTGCCAAGAATTGAAGTCAAGGTTACTGTCTGATGGTTTGCATTCCAATCTTTTTCTTGTTTTTGAACATTGGGCCAAAATCTAATCTTTATTCTTGTGACATCTCTCCTATTTTTTCAGAGAGTCATACAGCAATCCCATACACCAGATATTTCAATGACCTGGGAGGTGGTGTTGTTTGAGCAACAAGAGCTGGTAGGTGTTTTCTTACTAATTTCCTTATGAATCCTTGGTTTTGCTGCTGAATCACCCTTTTTTTATTTTGTCTTTTCTTGTCCAAAGATGATTTTTGTTGGCAGAGAAACTACTAGTAAAAATTAGAGTTGAATTGTTCTGCATTTTCTCTATTATCACACTTATCCACCCTAAATAGAGGCTCTCTCCCTAATTTGATTCTCTCCTTTTCACCAATGTAATTAAAAAAAAAAACAAACCAAAACCCTATCCTTAGTTTTCCTTATCATCTTCACGTTAATCTAACCTTTCTCCTGCTATACTATTCTTATAAAACTCTTCTATACTTTTATATTTCTCCTCCATTATCTGCAGTTGCTTTCATAGTCTATAATAGAATCACAGATTCAGAACTGGCAGGGACCTTAGAGATCACTTTATACAAAGTTCTCAACTTTTATAGTTGAGGGAACAGAAACCTACAGATCAAGGCCCTTGCCTAATGTCATATAGGAAAAGAAATAGCAGAGCTGGGATTTAAACCCAGTTTCTCAGTCTCCACCACAGTGTGCTACATCTTTTCTTCTATATCTCTATCCTTCTTGTGGTCTAGGGGTGCTAAGAGCCCTGAAATGGCAGGGCAAAGGGCTTAGGTCTGCCTTGAAAACATTTGACCACTCAGGCCTTCTGTCAGTTACAGACAAGGTTTATTGTGTAGCCAATAGGATTGGGTGGGATTTTAAGAAACTGAGTAATTTAATGGGGACAAGATGGACACTTTTATACAGAAAAACTGTGGGAAGATCTGGATAGGATCTATGAGTGATCAAAAGCCTGGGGTGATCAGATGGTAACAGAAAAGGGGTCTAGATGGGATTAAGGGTGAGAAGTAGCCTGGGGTGGTCTGGAGGTAACAGACAATGAAGCTTTGGGCTAGGTGGGTGGGCACATGAAAGGATAGATGAAAGGATTATTGACTGGGAAGGGCTGGATGCTTTAGGAAAAGTCCAGAGATATGGGTTGGGGGGCGGGGAGTTTGGGATCCAGGTCCCAAAGATATGGTCTTTTCCTTTTAGGGGGTCTAGCATGAGTCCCATACCCCATCATCCTGATGTCCAGATTTTGCTTTATTATATTCAGTTTAGGTTAGAAAATACACACACACACACACACACACACACACACATATATGTGTATATATATGTATATATCTATATCTATATCTATCTATCTATCTATCTATCTATCTATCTATCTATCTATCTATCTATATCACTGGAGATAATCTACAAAGCCAATGAACTGCTCTGGATAATTGAGAGTTGATTGTGCTTCGAAAATTTTCAGGACAAGAGATCTATAGGTATCAAGGGTATCTAATATAAGAGTTATTGTCATCCAACAAAAGGTTTAAGTTTATTTTTATGTATAGTCCAAATATATTTTTATTTATTTTTATGTATAATTTTACATAGTGCTGTTTTAGCTTTAAGTATAAATTCTATGAACTTAGAAAACATTATTTGAAAGTTTATTTTCATTTCTTTTACTTATGTATTTTTGAGAATTTTGAAAAATAAATTTTTAATTTTAACAAGACAAGGTGGCTCATCATTATGCATTGTGAGAGAGTTTTCAAATCATACTTTCTGAGACTAGTGGATTGATTGAGGATACCCTTTTGCTTGGCCACCTCATTTCATTAGACTTTTTCTTGGAGTGGTGGTGAGGAGGTGTCATGTCAAATCTATTATCTACACATCAAAATCTTGTTCTTTGGATGATCTTTAAGATCAGCAACTGCTGACCAGTTATATGAGGTTTGAAAATTGAATGGAGGATGTATAGCACAAGACAGTGATTATTGTAATTTTAATAAACATATTAATATTTTAAAATATAAATAAACTTTCAAGTGATTTGTAGCATTTATACTTCTGAAGTTGTTAAAGTTTTAAGCTTCAATAAGAATATGGGGGCAGTATATATCTCTGTCTATCTATCTATCCAAGTATACACACAGAGAGATAGATCAATAGATGGATTGATAGGCCTCTCTATAAATGTATGAGTAAAAATATTAAAATACACACTCATATACACAAACACAATGGTATCTTGATTAACAACTCCTGTAGGAAGAACATACCTTCCTTTGATAAAGTTGGCCTGAATTAAGAGGGGGTTTGGGGAAGCCCTAGTCCTCTCAATATTAGACTCAGTGTCAGTGAAGAGGTGATAATAACTTTATATCAGACACAGACTCAACTTGACCTCTCATTTTTTGGTATATACTGTACATTATTTTTTAAAAATTATTTTTATTTTTCAACATTCATTTCCACAACATTTTGAGTTCCAAATTTTCTCCCCATCTCTCCCCTCCACCCACCCCAAGACAGCATGCATTCTGATTACCTTGTCCCCCAATCTACCTTCCCCTCTATCATACTCTCCCTTCTCTTATCCTTTTCCCCTCTATTTTCTTGTAGAGCAAGACAGATTTCTATACCCTAGTGCCTGTGTGTCTTATTTCCAAGTTGCATGTAAAAAAATAATTAACATTTGTTTTTAAAACATTGAGTTCCAGCTTCTCTCCTTCCTCCCTCCCCACCCAACCCCATTGAGAAGGCAAGCAATTAGATATAGGTTGTACATGTGTAGTGATGCAAAACACTTCCATGACTGTCATGTTGTGAAAAACTAACTACGTTTCTCCTCCATCCTATCTTGTCACTCATTTATTCTATTCTCTCTTTTGATCCTGTCCCTCTTCAAAAGTGTTTACTTCTAATTACCCCCTCCTCCCATTTGTCCTCCCTTCTATCATCCCCTCCCCACCTCGCTTATCCCCTTCCCTCCTACTTTCCTGTAGTGTAGGATAGATTTTCATATCAAATTGAGTGTGCATATTATTCTTTCCTTAAGCCAAATCTGATGAGATTAAGCTTCACTCTTTCCCTCTCACTTCCCTCCTCTTCCCCTCTATTGAGAAAACTTTTTCTTGCCTCTTTTATGTGAGAGATAATTTACCCCATTCTCTTTCTCCCTTTCTCTTTTTCCTCAATATATTCCTCTCTCACCCCTTAATTTTATTTTTTTAGATATCATCCCTTCATATTCAATTCACTTTGTGCCTTCTGTCTCTCTCTCTGTCTCTATGTATGTACACACACACACACACACATATATCTATATATCTATAGATAGATAGATAGATAGATAGACAGATAGACAGAATCCCTCCAACTACCCTAATACTGAGAAAAGTCTCAGGCGGTCCAAATATTATCTTTCCATGTAGGAATATAAATAATTCAACTGTAGTAAGTCCCTTATGATTTTTCTTATCTGTTTATCTTTTCATGCTTCTCTTGTTTCTTGTATTTGAAAGTCAAATTTTCTATTCAGCTCTGGTCTTTTCATTAAGAATGCTTGAAAGTCCTCTATTTCATTGAATTACCATTTTTTCCCCCTGAAGTATCAGATGATTTTTGGTTTTAATCCTGGCTCCTTTGATTTCTGGAATACCATATTCCAAGTCCTGTGATCCCTTAATGTAGAAGCTGCTAGATCTTGTATTATCCTAATTGTGTTTCCATAGTGCTTGAATTGTTTCTTTTTTGCTGCTTGCAATATTTTCTCCTTAACCTAGGAGCTCTGAAATTTGACTACAACGTTCTTAGGAGTTTTTCTTTTTGGATCTCTTTCAGGAGGCGATCAGTGGGTTCTTTCAACATCTATTTTACCCTCTGATTCTAGACTATCAGGGAAGTTTCATTGATAATTTCTTGAAAGATGATGTCTAGGCTTTTTTTTTTATTGTGGCTCTCAGATAGTCCAATAATTTTAAAATTGTCTCTCCTGGATCTATTTTCCAGGTCATTTGGGTTTTCCAATGAGATATTTCACATTTTCTAGTATTTTTTTCATTCTTTAGGTTTTGTTCCATAATTTCTTGATTTTTCATGAAGTCAGTAGCTTCCATCTACTCCATTCTAGTACTGAAGGCATTATTTTCTTCAGTGAGTTTTTGGGCTTCCTTTTCCATTTGGCCAATTCCACTTTTTTAAGACATTCTTCTCCTTATTGGCTTTTTAAATGTCTCTTGCCATTTGGGTTAATCTATTTTTTAAGGTGTTATTTTCATCAGCACATTTTTTTGGTTTCCTTTAGCATACAGTTGACTCATTTTCCATGATTTTCTTACATTACTCTTATTTCCTTTCCCAATTTTTGCTCTATTTCTCTTACTTGATTTTCAAAATCCTTTTTGGGTTCTTCTATGTCCTGAGGTTAATTAATATTTTTCTTAGAAGTTTTGGATGTAGAAGTTTTGACTTTGTTTTTTTCTGTTGTATATTTTGTTCTTTCTTGTCACCAAAGTAAGATTCTTTAGTCTGATTTTTTTTCCTGTTTTTGCTTGTTTCCCCAGTCAATTACTTGACTTTTGAGCTCTTTGTCACTGCTTCCAGTGAGGGTTCCTATCAGCCATTCAATCCCCTCGCAATCTGTGGGCCTAAGCTCCAGGAACAGTCACTTCTGCTGCCCTTGCTCTTGCTGTAGCTACTGTGAGGTGCTCCACTCTCTCTGCTGCCCTGGGCTGGGGCCAGATCACTCTCTTCTCTCGCAGAGATCTGGCAGGTTTTTCACTGACCTTCCAATTTGTCCTTGGCATTTTGGGGTTGTGAAGCCTGGAAACCAAGACAGAGGCCAGAGAGTCAGCCCTCCTGAGGCCTGCTCAGGTCCTGTCTGTGGGGGCTGTGGCCCATGCTGGACTTTGCTCTGCAATCCATGCAGTATGATAGATGCTTCCTGATGACCTTCTAGGCTGCCTTGGACTGGCGATTTGCTTCCGTCCATCATTCTGTGGCTTCTGCAGCTCTATAATTTGTTTAGAGTAATTTTTTTACAGGTATTTGGCTGGGTTTGGGGGCAGAGTTTTAGCAAGTCCCTGCTATTGCTCCTCCTCTTGGCTCCGCCCCCTCCCCCCCTCAATTTAACCCTTTTCACAAGAGTTACACTTCAAGAACTCACATATGCAGGTCACTTAAGGGTAGGAATCCAGGCTTTGCTATATTTTGGATGTCATCTCTAGTGAGGCAGAAGCATCTCTCCTGTATAGAACCAAAGAAAGGTGGAAGCAGTCCAGGAAAAGAGGGAAGAGAAGAGAAAGAAGAATGATGTAGATAGAGACAGAAAGAAATTGAGATAGACATGGATGGAAAGACAGGTAGAGACAGAGACAGATGGAGACATCTGAAAATTGTCAAGTTCTATATAAATAGGAGCTATTATTGTTATTGCTGTTGTTATATAATATTCTTATCTGATCCTTAAGTTTTGAACTTAATTAATAGAATAGTTAAGTCTTAACATTTTTTCTTTATCAATCCCTGAATTGAAAAAGCAATATATCGTGTGCTTTCCAGAATGAAAGCTTTTAAAAAAAATGTCCTTAATCAGAGTTGTGAGGGATCACAGAATATAAATGATTCAGGCTGACAGAGTAGGAATGCTACAAGGAAGACACTCCAACTAAAGTGGGGCATTAATTACCTAAATGTTTCTAATCTTTTACTAATGAAAATGTTGGTCATCTAGTAAACAACTACACTATTCTAAAGAAACAAAGACAGTTCCTGACAGGTCTTTCAAAATTGAGAGTGCTTGATTAGTTTTTTGTGGTTTGTCTCTCTCTTTAGACAGTTTTTCATTCTCTTCCTCCTCAGAATATCATCTCTTTGTTTCATCAGAATTTTACTTTTGAGAACATTTTGTCTTTGTTGGGTGACTTTCCCTGTATAATTTCATTCCATGTGATCCTGCCTATCTCTTCCCTAAACTCTTTGAAATCTGTTCTTACCAAATTTAAGGTGCATGTCAAAGTATGCAAAGAACTCTTTTTCACAAATTCTAAGACGTGGAGGTAGCTAGGTGGTACAGGGACAGAAGTCAAGAAAACCCATCTTCCTGAGTTCAAATCTGGTCTTAGACACCTACTACTTTTTGGTACTGAGCAAGTCACTTAACCCTGTTTACCTCAGTTCTTTATCTGTAAAATGAGCAGGAGAAGGAAATGGCAAACCACTCCAGTATCTTTGCAAGAAAACCCCAAATGAGATCACGAAGAGTCAGACACGACTGAAAAACAACTGAACTGAACAAGATGTGGTGGTCCCTTCCTCCCAGTAGTCTTAATATTTCTACTTCAACATTCCGTTTTTCTTTGATCAGAGTCCAAATATTCCTTCCCATCATTCCTTACTCCCCTTTCGAAGGGTGGAGTTAACATTAAGGTAAGTCAATAAAGTATTACGTGGCCTGATTGTGACAGAAACAGAGAAACAGACTGGACGACCAGGTGTCTGGATAGTTGTAGTCCCTGGATTTCCACCCACCATTTACCAACTCAAGTTGTTTCTTCAAGTTCTATCTTCCTAACCATCCATTCATGTCCTAAATCCACCTTTCTCTTCAGAAATTCTTGCCTCTGTTTGGTTGTCAACAGTGATGGAAATACCTCCTGTAGCCCTTCAGTTTCTTGCTCATTTTCACCATGCTTCTCAATGTTATAATTTTTTTTTTTAACAGTAGAAAGCATCTAGCAATATCGTTTGTGTTGACATGAATCATCAGGAAGGGGGAGTAGTCATCAACTCGTAGGCAGTTCCATCTTGTGTCCTGGATATATGTCCCCAAAAGACAGCAGATCTCTCCATTGTTATTAGTAAACTGATAAGTAGCAGCCTCAATACTCTTTAGTAGCAACTCAACCTCAATTTTTCAATTAATCTTCTAATGCTGACTGGATAACACCTCATCTTATGGGATCTACTAGGGATTAACAAGCAACTCTTCTCAAAGTGACAAATAGTACAGTTTCATCTTATTTTTGAAGAGCCTTGTAGCTACAATTTAGCCTTAAATTGCTCGTTTCTTTCTTTTTTCATTTTTTTTTTAACCTTTCAACTTCTTGACACAGGTCAAGATTCTTATTTGCCTCTAAAGATTTTTTTTGTTTTTACATTAAAGAACACTGACATAGAAAGGAACTTCATATGTCATCAGGATATGGTGACCTCTTGCATTGGGATTCTAAGTGGGTCTCACTCCTACCCCTGTTCATCTTGTGTACATTTTGCCTTCCTCAAAAATAAACTTGGAATGTAGCAACTTGAGGATAGGGATCATTTCATCCTTTGTATTTGCATCTCTAGCACTTAGTATAATTCCTGAAACAGAATAGAAACATAATAAATGTCTTTGGATTGATCTAATTCTCCCCAATAATCTAGAGAGAGTGGAAAAGTATTTTTCAAGTCCTTTTATCTTCCCTTTTGGGGAAGCTTGCATTTTAATTAAAAAATAACATTTGTTAGGCCATGGCAGAAAGACAAATGTGGGCAATTTATGAAGGTCCTTGTAAATTTCTTCTAGTATTATTCATTTTGGAAGTGATATCCTCAGTCCTTTGTCATTCTGGCTAATAATTGCTGTGGAACTAAGTCAGACAAAGTACAAAATACCTATAAATACATTCAGATTTCCACGGAAATCCCAGTTTCAAGAAAAGAGACTTTTATTGAAACTTGTAGATTATGTGTCCCAAGTTTCATTTCTTTTAAAAATTTCTTAAAATTTTTTTTTCAGATCAGTCATGTGTAAAGAAGAATTAGAACCAACAGAAGGAACCATGAGAAAGAAGAAACAAAAGAACAAAATAACAACAAAAAGAGAGCAAATAGTATACTTTTACTACATTCCAACTCCATAGTTCTTTCTCTGGATATGGATGGCATTTTCCATCATGAGTCTTTTAGAATTGTCTTAGATCCTTGCATTGTGGAGAAAAGTCTAGTCTATGAAAGTCATTGCATAATGTGACTGTTACTGTGTACAATGTTCTCCTGATTTTGCTAACTTCACTCTCCATCAGTTCATATAAACCTTTCCAGGTTTTTCTGCAGTCTGCCTGCTCATCATTTTTTATAGCACAGTAGTATTCCATTACATTCATATACCACAACTTATTCAGTCATTCCTCAATTGATAGGCATGCCCTCAATTTCCAATTCTTCACCATGACAGAGAGAGTTGCTATACATATTTTTGTACATGTGGGTCCTTTTCCCATTTTTGTGATCTCTTTGGGATACAGCCCTAGAAGTGGTATTACTGGGTCAAAGGGTATGCACATCAACTTTTATTTCAAGAAATGTGGTATACCACATATATTAAAAATGTTGGTATACTCTAATATCTACATATTAAAAATGTGGTATACCACAACACTTGTATAATATGATTTCAGAGGGCATCAAAAAGACCTCTTGCCAAAAATATTTCCCTACTGAGATCACTGAGGTTCTAAAAACACGCTGTTTTAAAGCATCCAGGATTACTGTTAAAATGTAAATGTTATTTAGGAGGAATGACATAGTCATCATTGTCTTTAATTTGAATTAAGTATCAAGTTAGTCCAATTAGAATTATGGTCTTGGGGAAACAGGATAAGAGGAATAATTACATTTTATTGGAAAACAAGCAAAAGTCAAGGTCTAGAACACGAGGCTCCATCATGAGGGAAATGGCATTTGGGAATTAGACAAATGGTGAGACAGGGGGAGTGGCTATCAAAAAAGAGGAAGAGAAAACAGAAATAGGGATGGAGTATCCCTGAAGAGAAGTTTCAACAACTTCAAATCATTTCCTGGAATTTAACTTTGCCTTTTCTTAACACAGGAGAGAAGACAAGGTATGGAAGGGCAGCCAACTCTATAGCAAAATTTGTAGAGTCAGCATTACCTGGAATTGATCAGGCACAATATCTGTTTGTGTTCATTGCAGGGAAAATGACAGACCAAAGTTGATCATCTTTGTTCATCAGCTTTATGGGTTGGAAACTCCATAATCACTCATCTTATGCAGGGTGACAAGGCTCTTTTCTTTGTTAATCAATCTTACCATAATAACGGTTTATTAATTTATAATGGGGGTGGGTTGAGGGCTACTTTTCAGTTTCTGGTGTCCAGAGCATAGAGAAACAGTTCTTGGGAAATGGAATTTTGACTTTGTGTATGTATTAGTTCTTAGGTGTATGATCCTTGTTCCATTGTAAAGATGATACCTTTGTAGAGATTGTTATGAAATCAGCCCTCAAAGTTGTGGTCATTTCCCTTTTGGGAAGAAACTCTGTAAATCAAAATGCTGAAAACTGAATCCAAATTTTTCATACAGTCAAGATTAGGAAAAAGGATATTATGACCAAGAGGGTGATACCCAACTTATTCTCAAAGGGAATACAAACATAAGATTCTACAAACATAAGATTTAATTAATAATAAATTGTATACTCACTTACCATCCAAAATAAAACTTTCCAAAATACACATAAATAAATAAAAACAAGAGGGGACAATTCATAGAGCAGTGGGGTGCAGTGGAAAAGACATGTATATACTAGTCAGGAGAGTCTGGCTCTAGTACTGTTTTTGCTATATGAAGGATAGGAAATAAACCTGTGATTTCATTGGTATTGAGATCTTCCAGATGAATAAACTTTCTCTTACAATGTAGGTCAGCATATTCAACCTACAGTGTGAGGGAGCTGTCGAAGATAATATGCGTTTATTAAACACCTGGTTTGTGCCAGGTGACAGCTAAGTGGTGCAGTGGATAGAACAGTAGTCTTGGAGTCAGGAAGACCTGAGTTCAAATTTGACCTCAGAGCCTGGGCAAGTGACCCTGGTCAAGTCACTTAACCCCCCTTGTCTTAGTTTCCTCATCTGCAAAATGAACTGGAGAAGAAAATAGCAAACCACTACAGTTTCTTTGCCAAGAAAACCACATATGGGATCACAAAGAATCAGAAGCAATTGAAATAACTGAACAATAACAAATTGTTCCAAGTACCATGCCAAGGGTTTCAGCTTAAAAACCATTATCTCATTTTATCTCCATAAATATCCTGGGAGGTAGGAAGTAGGTAAATTATTATTCTATTTTACAGTTCAGAAAACCAAGGCAATGAAAGGTTAAGTGACTTATCCAGGGTCACACAGGTAAATGTCTGAGATTTGAACTTACATGCTCCTGATTTCAAGTTCTATACTCTCTACTGTGCCACCTAGCTTTCTAAGTCTCTGAGAGGTTAAGTAAATCACTTGCTCAGGGTAGGTTGGAGGTGCAACATGAACCCACATCTTTCTAAGGTTACCTCTCTGCTCACTATACCACACTACCTCTCTTGCTGATTTGAGGCTGTAATTTAATCACTCTGTACCCCAGTTTCTGTATTGGTAAAATGCAGGAAATTTACTAAGTGACCTCTGGGGTTCTGGCCAATTTCTATCATGGAATGTCAGTCTGCAAGGGTCATCTAGAGCAGGGCATCTTGAACTTTTTCAGCTGGTTTGGCAGCATTCCTTAGTGTTGTGTGACCTGAGGGCATGCACAGTACAAAGTGAGCATACTTTGTGTTCAGAACCAAGGCTTCAGGGAAGTTGGGTGAGTCAGCACAGGCAAGCTGTGCCAGAAACATCTCGGATTCGTTATGTGTTTGCTTTTTACTAAATTTTTTGATCGTTGTTCAGAAACCTTTTTCTCTTGCCAAATTTTTTGTGACCCCATATAGGGTTGAGATTCACAGTGTGAGATTCGTGGATCTAGAGGAGCCAATACCTTAATAAGAATCCTTGACAAGTAGTTTTCCAACATCTGATTGAAGATCTTCAATTATTTGAACCTCCCTAGAAAGTCTTTTCTGCTTTTGGACAGCTGTGATGGTCATCAAGTTGTTGTTTACATTGAATCAAAATCAGTGTTGCTTCTCCTATTCACTGCTTCTTGTTCTGCCCTCCAGGACTAAGAAGAAAACGTTTAATCCTCTTTTCATAAGATAGCCCTTCAAGCACTTGAAGACCAGTGTCAAACTCTTTCTAAACTTTATCATTTTCAAGCTTACGATTCCCAGTTTTTTGACTCGTCCTCCTATGGAATGATCTGGACATTGATCTGGCACAATACAAGATACATTGTACCAAAGAAATAAAGTCCAGCTAGGCAGTTGTGTTGAATGGATCAAGGTGGTATTACTTTTAGAATTCAAAATTAGCAATTGATTAAGTAAAATTAAATGAGATGCATGGTGTGGTGATGTACTGATGTGGTGATGGTACTGTGGTACTGGAAAGGCTGAGGTTGGTGACTTCTTGAGCTCAAGAATTTTGGGCAGTGGGAGGGTTCAAGATGATTAGGTGTCTGTACTAAATCTAGCACCAATATGATGGAGGAACCCTGTTGAGCTGGAGGAAGGGAAAATGGGCAACAGGCTGCCCAGTGAATTGAACCAAGTAGGAAATGAGACAAGTTAAAACTTTCATGTTATCACTAGAAGCATCCAGCCTAGTAGATAAGGAGACCCAGGCTCAAAAACAAATCAAAACATGATGTTCATGAAAGTGAATGTGTTTGAGAAGGGAAGCTAGAGAGATCCTTGGGACAAGGAATCATTCTGGGAAAGGGGAGGCTGAGACTTGGATCCAAGAGGAGCGGGGTTGGTTTTTTTTTTTTTTCACAAGACTATATGAGAAAACAGATTGGCTTTTAGTTTGTTCACTGTGTGCTGTAAGTACTGCCAATACTAATGTGTCTATAACTGGTGGAGTGATGTAAGCATGACTCTTTGGAAGCCATGTGACCTGTGTTTCTCTAGTCAATTACTCTCATGAACAACAATGGATAAACTTGGACAAATTCTTAATAACTTAATACTCTAACCAAAGAAAATTCCTTATCAGTCACCAAAAGCTTTTTTCATTATGACATTACCTCAAGATGAGCATGCTATACTTAATTGGATTACAGCTTATTTCACATAAATTACATTTGAGATTGTGTATCCCTGATGGCATTTTAGGAGATACCATGGAATCTGTAACAAGTTATAAACCAAAGGATTGTGTTCAGAGGGTTTATTTTTTGCTAAAGTTATGTTATAAAATTATAGAATTGCAGAACTAGATGGAACTTCTAATCTAATTCATTTCCGAGACATGAATCCCTAATAAATAGTTATCTAGCCTTAACTTGAAGACTTTCAACCATGGGAAATTGATTGTCCCCTTTCTTTACTTTTTTTTGGAGACAGCTCTAATTATTAATGTTTTCTCTTAATTGTGTGTGACAGTATGTATGTTGGAAGGTAGGATTATGAA
This sequence comes from Bettongia penicillata ogilbyi, assembly GCA_023548195.1. Lineage (NCBI taxonomy): Eukaryota > Metazoa > Chordata > Mammalia > Diprotodontia > Potoroidae > Bettongia > Bettongia penicillata. The sequence goes on along the minus strand of JAJHZJ010000121.1, from coordinate 933,984 downwards.
TTTGGAGTTGCAAGGGAGCTAACTAGTTTATACACATTTGAAGAATTGAAGCCCAGACATTCTAAGGGAGTTGCCAGAGGTCTTATAACTAGAAAGTAATGCATCCAGGATTTGAATAGAGGTCTTTTGACTCCAATTGTGTGATCCTGGGTATATGACTTGGTCATTTTTTGCCTTGATTTCCTCATTGGCAGAACAAGGATAATTACAGTACCTACCACACAGTGTTGCTGTCAGGATGAAATGAGGAAGTATTTGCAAAGTGCACAGTATCTAGAGCATGTTATGGTTATTGTCCAGTCATGTCTGACTCTTTGTAATCCCATTTGGGATTTTCTTGGCAAAGATACTGGAGTGACTTTCCATTTCCTTCTTGAGCTCATTTTACAGATTAAGCGACTTGCCCAGGGTCTCACAGCTAGTAATCGTTTGAGGCCAGATTTGAACTCAGGAAGATGAGTCTTCCTTATTCCAGCCCTGGTGCTCTATCTGCTGTGCCACGTAGCTGCCTTGGCACATAGTAGGTATTATATAAATGCTTATTTCCTTCCCTTCCCCACTTCATCTTGGAAGACAGGTAACCTTGTATATTCAGAGATTTTAATATGGGCTCTGCTAAGTGTGGATAAGTTCCTTCAAAGGAGGCTGGCCACAAGTAATAAATTTTCTTGCTGCGATGACCTTACAAATAGATACAGCCCTTAGTGTTATATGATTTCTTCTACAATAATACGAAAAAGCATACAAAGGGTGTTAAGAGTCAGGCTGTTCTTAGACCACCTACAATTAGTTTACCTAAGTTCAAACCATCTTTCTGCACCGAACTCCCTGTGAGATAAATAAAAGAACTAGTTTCACTGTGCAACTGAAAGTAATGAGAAGCTTAATTTGTAGATAGTGCTGATCATTTTGTCTTGTAGTGTTAAAAATTAGTGTAAGTGAACAGACCACCAGGAAGATAATTGCTATGCTTGCAAAAACTTCCATTGTGGAGGATAAAGAAATTGAGAAGTTCTATGAAGAACCTGACAGCATCCTATAAAGTGCACATACTTTGATTCAGTACAAAGGTAGAGGAAAAATGAGTTGAAAAACATATTGAGGATAAGGCCTCTCTGAATTTAGTTTCTAATCTGTAAAATGGGGATCATATATAACTATATAGTACTATTTTCCAGTGTTCTTGTGAGACACAAATGAGGATGCATGTAAAAAGTGTTGTAAATCTTCAAGTGCTATATTAATGGAAGTTATTATTATTGTTTGTCAGGAATGAAAGTGGCCAAAGGCTTGTAGTTTATTTTGAAGCTCTGTATTTATGCGTTATATTTTCTTCAAGAGGAGAATTGGAAGCTACCGGAGGAGGAGGGCACCCAAACAGCATGATCAACAATAAACTGAACAAACAAAATTAAATGATTATAAACACAAAGCAAGATGCCAGATTCTGGGGACAGAAAGGCAGAAATGAAACAATCCAGTGCTAGCTCATTTCATAGGATGAACTGATAGAGAAGGGTGGTTGTAGGGGTGAACTGAGTTGACAAGGCATTGCATGCAATCATGGTAGTTTCAACTCAACCTATTTAAATGAGATTTCGAGTCTGAAAAATGGGAAATGGACAAAAGTAACGATCTCTTACTCCTTTGATAAAAGAGATGTCAAAATGACCTCAAGCCACTCACTGCCTCAAAAGTTCACCTTCTCCCCCCGTAATTCTCTTGGTAATGGCTACAAATTATGGAATACTCTGATTTTGGAATAGTCAAAATTGCAAGTAACTCAAAGGGCAGAAGAAAGATGCGTGCCGCCATAAGTAGGATGCAGAAAATTATCAGTAATAACCTAGGGGTAAGAAGTAACATAAAAGGCATCATCAAGGATATACATGAATTGGTATATTGGGTCAGTCAGGTAAGGAGTGTGGAGGATGAGAGATTTAAAAAGTCCTACCACTTCAAGGGAGTTTGTTCTAGCTTGTAGTAATGCACATTCTGTTGCTGAGAACATTCTCCCAGCGTGAAGACCAAGGGGCAGGGGATTTAAAAGAGAAAAACAAATGTGGAACCATCAGATGGAGTATGGCCAAAGTTTGGGAGAAAGGAACCCAGGGAACATAATGGCACTTTTGGCCGCAACAGTTTCCTTGGTACAAGAGACACCTGATTTACAACAGGTTGCATCATGTGGGCATAAGCTCTGGAGCATTTCATCTGCATTTCATTTCAACACTGGGTGCTGCTATTACAGACTGATGTCCAGCAAAGTTACCAAGAAGTAGGAATCCCTGGAACCAGATCCACTTTGCCCATGTAGCTGCAACCAGAAGGGTAACTCCAAGTTTCTACAGTCTGAATCAGTCATGAAGCGTCTGCATGTACATGCAAGTCTAAGTTTTAATTGGTACAGGAATATTTGTGCTTAGATGCAAACTTTCTCTAATAAAGCCTTTGTGTAGGACATTAGAAATGGATGCTGACTCAAATGGAGTTTTATGCTTTGGGGATTGGAGCATGGATTAAATGAAAATCTCAAGTTGTGAAATATGTGGCTATGCTTGATTTTAATAGGTCTGTTTATGCTACCACTTTAGTTATTTTTGAAAAATAATAGCTGAACAAGTTGTGGTATATGATTGTGATGGAATACTACTGTGCTATAAGAAATGATGAATTTCATGATCTTAGAAAGGCACACCCAAAATAATGCAGAGCAAAATGAATGGAACCGAGACAATGTTGGAAATAGGAAGAGCAATATTGTTTTAAGAGCAACTTAGAGCGAATAAGTCATTTTGACTATTATAAATACTCAATTAACTACAAAGGGCATATGAAGGAAGACACTATTTGTAACCAGAGAAAGAACTGATAAATAGACACATATGGAGAGTTATTTTACATAGCTATTTTATATATTTGTGTCTAGTAACTATCTCTAGAGCAAGAGGGAGGGGAAAAAATAGAAATTTACGCAATAGCTTTGTTACGTATTTAAAAGGAATGGCATGTTGTACATTTCATGTATAACCATCTTTTTTATCATAGTGCATTATAGAAATGCTTTATTTTTATTATATATAGAAATTATTTTTCTTTATTTCATTTTATGAAATTTCATTGTAGAAATAGTTTTATTCCATAAATTAAAAAATTGATAAATAAACAAAAATAAGGTAGAACCAGCTCAATGAGGCATAGTGCAATGGGACTAATGAAAAAGACTAATAGATGGGGGGCAAACTAGCTGAGGAACAGCGAGGGGGTGCAGGAGATGGGACTGGAGTGCATGGAATGTTCAGGTAGAACTAGTACCACTGTGCAATGGCTTGTTGAGCCCTTTTCAGGGTTGCTCATCCACCTTTGGTGTCCACCTGTCACTCAACTCTCACCTGTAGCTCCAAGAAGCCGTAGTATGCACAGTGGCCACACCCTTGTAAAACTTTCTCTGTAGATGAGCTGCGATAGGTTTATGGTCACTGACAGGTCTCAAACTCATCAGTGAGGTAGGATGTCTACCCCAAGCATGTGCAGATTCTCTGGGTGGAATGGGCAGATGAGAAGAAGTTGTTAAATGGGCATTGAAGGGAGCTGAAGCAGGTGCTGTGGAGTGCTTAGAGCTTGGTTAGACATCAAAGATGCCAAGGTCATCCACTGCACCCCATGCCAGTCTTCCTGACTTTTGCCTTGCCACTGGAGCTTGATGACTCTGGAAGAGACAGAGTAAGACTTCATGCAACTCCATCTCATTAAAATCCAATTCATACACAAGTTAAGGTGTCACCCCATGAGAACCCCATTTGTTCTCATTGAAAGAAAGATGGACAATCAGGTGGTGCAGGTGGAGTAGCAGGTGGAGCTCTGGGATTGGAGTCAGGAAGACCTGAGTTCAAATCTGGTCTCAAAAATTTAATAGCTGTGTATCCCTGGACAGATCATTTAACCTTGTTTGCCTCAGTTTCCTCATCTGTAAAAGGAGCTAGAGAAAGGAAATGGAAAACCACTTGGGGTTATAAAATGGAGTTATAAAAGGTCAGGCATGACTAAAAATGACTAAGTAGCACCAAAAATGACAAAACTAGCTGAGTGATTTTTTTGGTGTTCACATAAAAGTGCACCATCTAGGCTCATGAGGAGTGCTGTGCCAAGAACAGATTCTCAGCTAATTATTCTGAGCTCCAGAAAGAAGGAACTGGCAGGTTAACCAATAGTGGAGTAGTCTACCTGTAGACTAGAGATGTAAGATTTGTGGTGCATAGGCCCCATACAGCCTCAAAGACTCCTAAATTAGACCTTAACAAGATTAAAATGTAATTAAAATATTTAATAAAATAAATGAAAATATGACAAAACATGGAAAAAATGCATTTTCGAATTAAGTCAATATGTGGCCTTCAGGGATCTTTTTTATTGCTCCTCATTTCTATTTGAATTTTCTCTACTGATGCAGACCCACAAAATGTGGAAAGAACCAGAGAAAGACCCCAATACATTGCATGTATTTTTTATGCAGGATTCATGGAAAAACACAGACAAAAATCATGGATAGTGAAAATGTGTGGAATAGTTAATGATCTGCATATATGGCAAGAGCACTCATGCCAATGAGATCACAGATCCATATAGATACAAACATGTACATATGTATGCATATTATATAGAGATTACATATACGCCTATACTTCAAGTGGTCTATGATTTCATCAGTTTGGATATGCTAACATAGAAAGGACCTGGTCTCAAGAGCAGATGTCATATGGCTCTGATCTTATCAAACTATAAGTTTTCCAAAATGGCACTGGGATAGGACTTTAATATGTTTACATACATGCATTAACAAAAAAGATTTAAAACAACACAAATAAAAACAGCATAAAAAACCCTCAATGACTTCCTAGCAATTACAGTCATGTAAATTCCTGTAAAAGAAAGGACCCTGGCATGCACAGGAGGGCCTGCTGTACAGGTTCTTAGATCTGCTTTTCTAAAAGGACATGTATCATTCGCTAAAGTTCAGTCAGCACTCTAAACTTCAAAGAGACCAACAGACAGGGCTCCCAACTGTCTGAGCACAAGCAATACACACATCACAGATCAACAGACAGACCCAACTATCTGACCATTACATACATACATACATACATGCATGCATACATACATACATACATACATAGTTTCCAGAGACTCACCAACATCTGGGTTTTCAAAGCCAGGGGGCTCCTTAGTGGCTGCCCAGAGTCTCATCTGGTCAAACAAACACTTCCAATGAGTAAGCCCCAAAGTAAAACCTTACCTCAGAGTATTTACATACTTTGCAGAACCAGAGGACATCACAGCCCTTGACAACCAATGCATTAGAAATTAACAAAAAGTGTGGGCCTCCCCTAACCAAGCTTTTCTTAATGGGCAGGCCCATCAGTGAGTGGGGAAGATCTTTAACTCTCAAAATTGCCATTGCAATTCCTCATTGTGCCCCAGAGGCTACTCTGCTTGTTAGAAGCAAGCATGGAGATGAAGGAGCTTCACCAGGGCTAGGAACTTGTCACAATTATCAAGGACACCATTCATTTCTTACAGCAGATATTCAAGCCAGGTTTGCACTGCCTTCAATCCTGATATAACCTGTACAGATCAGCCCAACTCTTTTGTGAATTGTGGTATAGTATGTAAAAAAAGTGGAGAAATAGACAAAATAGTTTCTTTTTGGTATTAATTTGGGGTTTCCCCCTCCTGACTTTCCTGGTGGTGTTATATCTGGTCCTGGCTTCTGTACCTTCAGGGAGTACTGTCAATCAGGAATTTGTGTGGTAAGTTTTTGCATCTTTTTGAGTCTTTAGAAAGTCTACAGTTGAACACTGTTTTCCCTGGGAACCAGGACACAAAATTGATTCAAGAGGGGATCTGAGATGTTGGAATGTTTCCTGTAGATTTGGCTTTAGAGCCATAGAACTGATCCTTAATGTCTGAGATTAATTCCTCATCAGTGAGAAAGATTACCCGCTGGAGAGCATCTTGTGTCATAGCTTGACTGAAGCATTATCATCAATAGTCTTCTTCCCTCATTCTGCTTAGCCTGGAAAGGGTAGCGAAAATACTGAACGTATCAAAGGAATAGTTATATTCCTCTTGTAAAGGCACCTCAGGAGTTCAACTGTTTCTCATAACAGCATACCATCTTCAGGCTAATGGCCAAGTAGCAAAGGTCAACAGAGATAAAGCAGTTTCTGTACTGTTATACCATATATCTGCACTGGGATTGGATATGGAATGCTCATAGGGTAGAATTTGTTGATTATAACGTGACATACTAGTTACTCAGTAGAACCCCATCTTATGTGTATATTTTGGGTTTCAGTTAGTATATATTCCAAACATATCTCAAACAGACACAGTAGATATGAATAATAAATAGGAGTTCAGAATTAATTGCAAGCAAGAGACTAGGCTGGGGGCAGCTAGGTGATATAGTGGATAGAACACTGGCTCTGTAATCAGGAGTACCTGAGTTCAAATCCGGCCTCAGACACTTGACATTTCTTAGCTGTGCTATCCTGGGCAAATCACTTAACCCTGATTGCCTTAGGGACAAAAGAAAATAAGCTGTTTTGACTTCAGAAAACTGTTCTGAAATTTCTCTCTAACAGTAAAGCACATTTTTTGACACCTTTATTTTTTCAGTCATATTATATTTCTATAAATCATGAAACACCATAATTTCCAAAGACTTAATGTTTTGGGTGACCCAACGGGAAGTGGAGAGCTATATGGTGAATATACATAAGTTGTGGCATATTGTAAATGATGACTCATGTAAAAAGTATCATAAAATAAATTATCTAGGAAGTATATGATTGGGAAGGGTAGTAGTCTAGTAATATAGTAAAAATAAGAGAAAATACAATAACTAAATTCTATTTTAGTATTCACAAAATATTAAAAGACTCAGAGGAAGACTTTAGCACATTGGGTGCTCCCCTGTAAAGCATTTATGGGAAGACTTGCACAGGAGGCATGGATGCGTTATAATCTCTACCATTGGAGAGAGCACTAACATTGTTGAGACCATGACTCCATTGAATTGCTGGTGTAATTTGTGGTGAGCTAGGAGTCAATCTGAGGAAGGCAAGGATTGGACAAGTGCCAAAGAGCTTAAGAATGTGTGAGCGAAAAGTAGTAAGAATATTCATGTAGTTGAAGGTTACCTCTCTGTTAGGTGCTGAGTTCTTGGCTATCCCTCATGGTTTTGGAATATGGCCAAAGTCTGGAAAAGGAAAGCCCCTGGAGACTTAATGGAACTTTTGTCTACAACAGTTCCCTTGCTGCATCATATGGGTATATGCCTCAAAAAGAGGCCTAAAAACCAAAGACATGATGTTGGGAAATGAAGATGGGTCAGGCAGGGAAGGAGAATGAGAAACCAGATGGACAGCTTGACAGATGCATTGCTATCCCTGGGTCCTTAAAAGAGCAAGAGGAAGACCTCCAGAGCATTGGGTAGATCCTTTACCGTTGTTCAGCCTTAGTTTTTCAAGAGGACCAAAAACATGGATAACTTTCACATTGGATTAGACAACATGATGGGACAGCAGTCTGCATTGGTAGACATATTATTTGTATTAATATAATCACAGATTTACCAAATGGCAAAAAAATCATGTTGAAGGGAAGTGAGATATATTCTTTTTCATTGAAGAAGACAGAACTAGGATCAACTGGTGAAAAGTAGCAGGAAGATAGATTTTAGCTCAATATAAGGAAACATAGTCAGAGGTATTCCAAATCTCTGTACTAGGCTGCTTTTAAGCTACTGACTTTCCTATCTCTGGAGGTCTTCAAGCAGAGGATGGATAAGCACTTTCAGAAGATGCTATGAGTAGAGACTGTTTTGTTCATTGCATTTGTGTACCTAGTACCTAGACATCACAAATGCTTCATAAATGATGCTTCTGGTGCCATGAACGGGATTCATGTTTCGGGTGGGGATGGGACTAGAGGATGTCTGAGGTTCTTGCCAAGGACTTTATGATATTATGATTCTAAACAAAATTGTCAGCACACAATGTGACTTAAGGGTATCCTGCGAGGGCATTGAATAGTTGGGCATGGTCAAAAAGAACAACTTTTACAAGCCAGAGATGTGACTTTTTTATTAAATGAAATGCAATGAAAATTATAGGTCAATTTTTTTAATGTTGTTTGTTGCCTTCTTGATACATCAACCCTATCTCCCAACAAGTGAGAGTTAACTTGTTGAATTCCTCCCTTTCTTTCCTTTTTTTTTTTTTTTAACATGTCAGTCTTCAAATTCTTGAAGAGAACGATCATGTCTATCCTGTCCCCTTCTCCCTTCTGGAAGAAGTACTAGATTTATTTTGCTAGGGTCCTAGAGTTAGGAGTTTTGGATGGATGTTCAAAAAACACAGATTTTGATTCCAAGTAAGAAAAAACTTCCTCACAATGGGAGCAATATAAAAGTGAAATGGTAACAGCAATATTATTCTAAGAACAGCTTTGAGTGAATAAAAACTTAAATGAATTACAAAGGACATAGGAAGGAAGATACTATTTGCAACCAGAGAAAGAACTGATAAATAGAAGTGTCTGTAGAATGATTTTACATATACACATACCTATTTGTGTCTAATGGTAACCATCTCTAGGGTGGGTGGAGGAGGGAAGAAACAATGAAAAAAATAAATTTACATGATAATTTCATTATATATTCAAAAGTAATATCAAGTTATACACAATAGATTTTCAGTTTCATGTGCAAAAGAAAAGAAAGCAAAAAAAGTGGAGGGGGTGGTCTTAGGAGTCAGTGGGTTACCCTTCAGCGCAGATCTTCACATCAAGGCTGGTCGCTCATTTGGCAGTTGTGCTATCATGGAGAATTCCCATTTTGGTAGAGTCAATGATAGATGGCTATTGAGATTTCCACTAACTCTGAGATTATGAGTTGATAATTTTTTTGAAAAACTTATGAAACTGTGTGCTAAGGACTTGGAGGCATTACATTCTACATTGTTGAGTGGAGTACCCATACCAACAAAAAGAATAAATATATGAAAAGAATGTGTGTAACTTGAATCTCAGAGTAATTAAGTGTCTTCTAAAGAGATTATGTTGACCTGAGAGTGTAATGGTATAATGGAAAATACCCTGGAGCTGTACCCATTACTTTGGGCAAATTACTTAACTTCACCTTGCAAGACTTTTCTCATCTGTAAATGAGATTGGCTCTAAGTAAGGTCTCTTTATGCTCCATAAGTCTGTTTTTCTCTACTCTTATCACTAATACAACCAACTCGGGGTTATTCCTGCTGATTGGTGGGGACTATTTAATCTTTGCAATCAGAGTAATCACATTTTTTCTTATAGCTCTTGTAGCACTTAGTTTTGTTATAACTTTAATATAACTCTATTTTGTGAGTTACTTCCTTTCTACCAGACTATATTTAATTTTTCTTTTTATCAAGTCTTTGACCTAGCAAAGGGCTTTGCTTAAAGCATGTGCTTTTTAAATTTAATCTGACTTATTTTTAATGAAGAACAGGTCTAATTAAGAAGGATATAAAGAATCTGAGCATTTTGGACTTTGGGCCTTGGGTACAATGAGAGAGGGAATAGTAACTAGTGATCTCTAGATAAATTTAGCTCTCTATACTATTTTGAGTGGTGGGAACAGCCCATACTGTCTACATTGAAATCATTTCTCCCGGTGAAGGTCAGGTACTATAATAATCAGTTATAGCCAGCAGAGGTCAGATTTTTATGCCTGAAAGGGTCACCTATTGGAAGGATGCTGAAAGTACTGAAACTGGGAAAGACTTTAGAGGTCATTCTCATCCATCTCATTTTTTTTTTTGGCACTGAGATCAGAGAGTTTGCTGATTTTCCCATTGTCACACTTGGTTCGTGTTTTTTAAATTGGTCAAAAAAATTATTCAGGGTTCCTGGTTTGCTGATTCAGCCCACATTTCACATTATATTCACTCTCAATATATTTAAAGGCAATTGAGGAATCCTGAGTTCTCCTATACTTGTTGCTGGTCATGCTGTGTGAGTACCAGTTACGTTGATTACAAAAGAAAAAAGTACCATGAACATTTACACAGTTGTCAGTGATGAAATATCTTAATTTAACAGGTAATTAATGAATACAAAGAAAATACAAGATCTATTTAGCCTTTGCTGGTAGACACAAATTCAATTTACCTACTCCAGGAAGGTTCGAAAATGTTGCATTTAGGGCAAAAAGGCTGTGAGCCAGGAATATCTTGACCATCGAGGACATCTAAATTAGAGACTTACTGTTTTGACCTTGTGGTGACTCACTGAGCCCAGCTGGAAAACTGAATCAAAAATAAGATTTGACTAAAAACCAGCTGCTTCATCTGACCTGAGCTTTCCTGGCTAACAAATGATGCCTTAAGGACTAATCTAAATTTAAGATTGCATTACATGAGCAGTTTCTCCAAACTTTTTTTTTTTTTTGCATTCATAGGAATTAGGTAAAAAAATGTGCAGGGGCTGCATGGGGTTACTGTGAGATTTAAAATCAAAATATCATTGCTGAGATGCATAGATGTAGACTGTTATCTTCCCCTAGAAATAGCCCCATTTCTAGCAGGCTAAAGAGTTAAAAACGTTTTTAATTTTAACGAGTGCCATTTCATTTGTGGGAAAGCCAAATGCATCAAGTTTTCTTTAACTTCAGTGGAGCCAAAGTAAGTGAGAATGAATGAAAATTCATTTAATAAGCACTTACTATATGGAAAACATTGTGCTAAACAATGGAGATACACATTGAAAATCAAAAAGCTCACATTTCAAATTGAGAGAAACTCACATTCTCAAGAAGTTTACATTCTAAAGGAAAGAAACAAACATATGTAGGCAGGTTCAACTGATGAGCAAGATGGCAAGCCCAGGAGCTCTTAGGATGCATCAGTAGATACCATGACAATCCTCAGGAGATCTGGAGGGTACAGTGGCCAGCAAGGTATGACTATAAGGTAAGACCTCATCTTACCAGAAGGATTATAATTAATGATGCAGTAGGGGATGGGTTTGGAAGGGTCCATTCCACAGCCATTGGAGAGGAAAGAGAAGTTCTGAAGGTTGGAGTGGAGTGGACTAGATACTTCGGGTTCCCTCCACAATGGGCAGGGATAGGGGGTCAGTGTCCAGCTGAGAAAGGGAAAGAAGAGGGAGTTTTGACAAGATGAAAGTTGGGAGGAGGGAAATGGCTTCTTTTTCTGGGCCCTCTAGTAGGATTAGTGAGCTAGGGACGGGGGGGTGGGGGGGGGGGGTGGGGGTGGGGGGGGGGTGGGGGGGGGTGTGGGGGGGTGGGGGTGGGGAGGCGTAAATAATGATTTAGCAAGTGAGCCATTATGGATAGCAACTTTAAGAAGTTAGATCCTAGGATTGGAGCTAAAAGGCACTTTAGATATCATCCAGTCTAATTAGATGAATGAATGGAAGCCAAGAGAGTTGAAGTGATTTGTTTTGGAGACACACAGATAAGGGTCAGTGACATAGATAGGAATTCAGCTCAGACCTAACTGGAAATTCAATGCTCTTTATAGTCTACCACTGAGAAGTTTAGATTTAACCCTGAATAAAAGCCTTTGGAAAGTAATAAAACATCGAAAGTAGTGACTATAGGTAAAAGACCAAATTTGGCTTTGTACTTGAGGTTCAAGAGAAAAACAACATTGTTCTGGTTGGCAAAACAAGAGTAGGTACTACCTTTAGGAAATAGTTGACACTCCCCCCTCCCCCCCAACGCCAAGACACAGGTCACTTTGTTATAGTTGGAAGGTTTTCTCTTTGTATCTCTAGCAACTGGTACTTTTCCTCCTTCTTCCCTTCCTCTCTCCCTCCCTTTCCTTTCTTCTCTTCATTTCCTTCCATTCCTTCCTCCTTTCCTCTTCTCTCTTCTCTCTTTCCCACTTTCCCCTCTTTCTTCCCTCCCTCTCTTGCTGCCTTCCTCCCTTCCTCTTCCTTCCTTCCTTCCTTCCTTCCTTCCTTCCTTCCTTCCTTCCTTCCTTCCTTCCTTCCTTCCTTCCTTCCTTCCTTCTTTTCCTTCCTTCCTCCTTTCCTCCGCCTTTTCTTTGTTTCTATTTCCTCTCCTTCTTCCTTCGTTCCTTCGTTCCTTCCTTTCTTTCTGCTTTTCACCTTTCTTTCTTTCTTTCTTTCTTTCTTTCTTTCTTTCTTTCTTTCTTTCTTTCTTTCTTTTCTTTCTTTCTTTCTTTCTTTCTTCTTTCTTTCTTTCTTTCTTTCTTTCTTTCTTTCTTTCTTTCTTTCTTCTTTCTTTCTTTCTTTCTTTCTTTCTTTCTTTCTATTTGTGACTTTACCGTTATAGAGAACTTCTATTGAGGAAACTCCCTCTAAATATGCAGATTAGCAATTGTTCTTCAGTTTACATCCTTAGAGAATTGAATAAGATACTGAGAGATGACTTGTGACCAGTGACTTGCCCATAGTCAATCTCTCTGTTGGAGGTGGCACTTGAATTCGGTTCTTCCAGATGCCAAGGCTAGTTCTCCATCCACACTACACTGTGGTTGCAGTTGTTGCTGACTCACTTCAGTCATGTCTGATTCTTGGTGACCCCATTGAGGGTTTTCCTTGGCTAATATACTGGAGTGGTCTGCCATTTCCTTCTCCAGCTCATTGTACAGATGAGTGAACTGAGGGAAACAGGGTTAAGTGACTTGCCCAGGGTCACCCTGTTAGTAAGTCTCTGAAGCCCCATTTGAACTCAGGTCTTCCTGACTCCAAGCCTGGTACTCTACCTGGCCACCTAACTGCCCTTGTCTAATACTAAATGAGTCCTTAATGGTTTTTTGGTGCTTGCTTGTAGTTAGCTTGGCCATCTCACTCTGTGAAAGTGTTGTGACCCAAGGAATGATGTGACTAATAAGTACAAATAGTCAGCTAGATAGGTCGACTAGTCTTTGAGGAAATAATTTTAGGCAAAAGAATGTCCAGCAGCTTCTACATTACTCTTTTTTTATTGGAAGGTTGAGGCCAGCTCTGATCCAAAGGGTCTTGTGAGGCAATGAAGATGGTGCTGAGGAAATAAAAATCCCTTCTCCAGTGAAAGCTGTAGCAAGACAAGGGGACAAGAATATAAAACCATTTGTGCAGTTTATGCAGTACTGATATTCATCTCTCACGAAGTTAGGTCATGTGCAGACTATCCTGCCCCACCAAAAACACAGACACACTCACCAAACTCTATCTACTTTTCTATTTTTTTAAAATGCATCCTCAGGCACTTTCTTACTCCAGCTGGCCTGGGAGCTGCTGCTGGGCAATGCTGCTGGGTGAAGGTAATCTTTGAGAGGGGAGCACATGGCAGGTCGGTGAGTGCCTTCTCTGCACAATCACTCAGGCTAGGAATAATCACATGGCCAGACAGTTATGGAACTCTGAATTACCATTAGCCTTTGATTTCTCTGCTCTTTTCTCTCTCCTCCTCCTCCTCCTCCTCATTTCTGACCTCGTGTGAGTGTGAATACAGCCAATCAAGGATCCTGATTATAGGAGAACACTTGCCTAGGCTGTGATTAAGATTTATTAGCCAATCCTGGCCAGAGAGCTCCCCTGTAAGTAGACCCTGGGCAGGCTCAAGTTGGTACTTTAGCTTTTGTGCCAGGAACTTTCACCATCCATCTTATTAGTTATCCCTCACACCTTCGAAGCGGGGCACCACTATTCTCCACTGGAATTACTGAGAGTCAAAATAACTTACTGAGGGTTACAAAGTACAACTGGAACTGGAACTCACCTTTCCCTCTGAGTTACCCTTTCTGCCCAGGCAGGTCAGCCCACTGGTACTCTGGAAGATGTCATTAATTTATCAAGGGAATAGTTTCCTCTGTAGACGGAAATTCATTCAGTATGCTTCACTGAAGGGTCAGACTCAGCTAGGATTAATTAGCAAGCCTCAGAATAAATAATGTAAAATCTCCTTAATGCTGACCCGGTCTCGAGTGCTTCTTTTTCTTGGAATTTTAGATACAATGCTGCCTAAGTCTTGCTGGAAGAAGGTTTGCATAAGAGTGGCACATGTTAAATAATATTTCGGGATCAATGCATTCATGGCTCAGGCAAATCCTGAAAACAGACATGGTTAAATAGACTTAGGTAAAGCCAGATTAGCTCCAAATGATATCCAAATTGGATAAACTTATGAAGCACCCCTTCTGAGTTAATTCCCAGCTTGTTCTTGAATTCATGGGCTGAGTCTCCAGAGGTTGGATACATCTGGATCCTGGAGTACCCTGTCTGTAGATACTCTTAACACTATAGTTTGCAAACCCCAAAAGGTGCTTCCCCATGAAAAGTCAGCTAGCAGATATAATTAGCTCTTAGCAAAGACATTCACTAAGATGACAGTAGAAAGAATAGCTACAAAGTATGTTCCCCAGAAATCTGTCACATACCCCCATAGGTAAACACAGAGCCCAGAGAAAAAGTGAGTTCAAAATTAAAAGTTGTGTTTGTCCTTCATTTGGGAAGAGAACCACTGACATCATGGGGTGATATCTTGACTCTTGTGTGAATTGGATTTAGATGAGGCAGAGTTGGACCGAGTTGTCACTCACTCTTTCCCTCACAGTCATCAAAGTCCAATGGAAAGAAAAGAGTCTGGACAGTTGGCAATGACTGCGAAGCAGTGGATGACCTTGGGGTCTTTGAGGTCTGACCAAGCTCTAAGCGCTCCACAGTGTCTGCTTCACCTGCCTTCATGGCTGCTGGAACAAATTGATCTTATCTGCCATTCTGCTGGGGAAAGTCTTCCCATACTTGGGATAGACATTCCCCTAACTCACTAATGGGTTTCAGGCCTGTTAGCTATCTTCAACCTGGTTTAGTCTGCTGTGTGGCAACTGCACATATTGTAGCTTCTTGGAGGCACAGGTGAGTGTTGGATGAAAGGTTGACACCAAAGGTGGATGAGCAGCTTTGAAAAGGACTCGATGAGCCCTCACGACAGAGGTATGAGTCCTCCTGAGCATCCCATATACCTCCAAATTAAAGGTACAATGGTAGTGAGGTAAACTTGTGGGATACATGTGTGTCAAAGGTAATTCACAATCTGGTACTGAAGGACCTGGAAGTTTTTTCTTCATAGAGTCCTCACTGGATGCAAAGGGTCTATTCTCAAGTCAATTGTCTTCTCTATTGCCAGTACCCTCTTTTCCTCCTGATGTCTTACTCCCTCCCTTACTGTCTCTCTATGTCTGCCTAGATTATCTGTGTCTGCTCCCTCAACCTCTTGAACTGATGGATGAGATGGTTCTTTCTGGGTAAGTTACTGCTAGAAACAATGACTGGTGGGGGAGAAGAAGAGAGAGAAATGGCCTCCTTCCTCTGCAGAGTTCTTCTCTGCAGTGTGCTCTTGAGATTTGAGTCTCCCTATCTCCCCAAGGCTTAGTTATTTAAGCACTTAAACAAGCATGTCTAATTTTTACTCCTTCAATGAAATTTTCCCGTTTAATTCCAGCAGGGAAAGGTGTTCCCACATTAAAAAGGATCTTTACAGTTAACTCAACACCTTGTTAACACCTTAGTACAGGGACTGAGCAGGAGGCATAGTCAAAGATCAACTGTCCTACATGTAAGAAAGCCACATCTCATTTAGTAAGGCCCTACTAAGTGCTGTAGGAGATGCAAAGACAAATATAAAACAGTATCTCAAAAATACATTGGCGGGTGACAGAATGTGTACAGAAAAGAATTAAATGCAAAATATATACATGGTAATGTCAAAGCAGAACTCCACCAGCAGCTAGCAGGTGGTCAGTCTAAGCCTCATGCGGGAAGTGGGACTTGAGCTAAGCTTCAAATAAAGCTAGGGATTCAAAAAGATATAGGTGAGAAGGACGGTGTTTCAGGCATGAGAGTCAGCCTGTGCAAAGGTATGGCGATGGAAATGCAATGTTGTGTGTGAGGAAGATTAAGACCCGCTTGGTTGGAAGGGAAAATGTGAGGAGAACAATGTGGAAGTCCCAGAAAGGTAGACTGAAGTTACATTGTGAAAAGCTTTAAATGCTGAGCAGAAAAGTCTGTATTTTATCCTGGAGACAAAAAAGAGTTGCTAACCCTCTTAATCTGGGAAGTGACGTCAGAATTCCATTTTCTTTAGGATTATCAAAGTGAACTTGGGTAGAGGGAAGGATGATGTTGTCTTTGAAAGAAGTAGAAAGTTTAAGAAGAAGGGAGGGTTTGAAGGAATGATCATAAGCTCAATTTTGGATGTATTGACACTGAGATGCCCTTGAGATATCCAGTTGGAAATATTCAATTGGCGATTGGTGATCATGGGATCCCAACTAGGAAAAAGCAATAATACAGAGTAAGAAGTGAAAAGCCATTAACTTAAACTCTGTGAAAGGTGGAAGCCTGGACATGGTGACCTGTTAAAAAATAACTTGGATATTGAATAATAATTTAGACACTGAGTCCTAACTTAGACACTGGGAATGATGAAAGTCATAACATGGACACAGTGACACGATTATGACCTGCACATGAGCAGTGCACAAACTCTGTGTTTGGGCATTTGTTCCATAACACTGGAATAGCATCTGAGCTCATAAATGAGATCATTACTAAGCAGAAATCACAAAATATCCACCAATCAGTAGCTATGTGTTCTATCACTCCTTCTTTTGTTTGATTCCTATAATTACCACTGGGCTTTCCTAGGAACTTTGCAGGGACCCATGGAATTATCTGGCTACTGTCCCAGATGGCCTCTGTTTGTAAGTAATCATAATGATAGATTAATCTCCTATAATGAATCTGGAGCTCCTTGGCCTCTTCCTTTGGTATCAAATTCATCCAACAGTATGGGGGAGGTGCAAGGTTCTCCTGCTAGGGGAATGTTGGACCTTACAGTGATATAGGACTGGATAAATAGATCTTGGAATCCTTTTCATGGAGACAATACTTAACCTCTCCAGGATCTGAGGAGATCACTGGGTGAAAGAGTAAGAGAATAGAGGGCATCTCCCTAGGGTACACTTGGGCATATGGGGGCAGGGGCTGCACATGGGTGATGATCCAACAAAGGAGTCTGAGGAGTTACCAGAAAGGTCAGAGGAGAACCAAGAGAAAACAATGTTATGAAGACTCAGAATGCAGAGAGTACCTAGAGGGATGATGAATGAGAAAAAAAACCCACACCAAGAGATATGTCAATAAAAGGTCACTTACAATCTTACGGGAAAGAACAAGTTGAGTTAAGGTTAGGTGGCAGGGAGTTAAGACTGCCCATTTTAGGATTTTTGCTGCGTGATATAAGAAGATGGCTTGAAGCTTGCAAGGGTGATGTGAGGGATAGGATTCTGAATTTAGAGAACATCTAGACATATTCATAAGCTGGCATCAAATTGGAGGAGAAGTTAAAAATGGTGGTATAGAAGGAATGATTAAAAGGAATGAGCTCCTAGAGGAGATGGATGGGAGGGAACTGAGGGTATAGGTAGAGAGGTTGGCATTGGCAAAAAGAAAGATCACCTCATTTTCTGAGGGTAGTGCCAAGGGCAGGGAATGATATTCAGGTGACCCGAAGTGCAGAATTGGGAAATAGATGGAACTCTCTCCATAATATCTCAATTTAAAAAAATAGTAAAGTATGAAGATGAGTCCTTGGCTGATAGGTAAGAAAAGGGAAGTTTAGGGGCCTTGGGGAGAGAAGGTTGAACTAGAAGCTGAGAGGACTGGGATAGGGAGTCAGTCAGGATAGAGTAAAAAGAGTTGGCATGTAATAAGGCTTAGGTGAGATCAGATAATAAATTTGTAGTTGACCCAGTCAGTCAGAATTCCTCCACTGACATCTAAGTAGGAGCAGAGGACGGAGTAACATAGGGTTTGAGTTTGGAAAACAATAGGACACAGAGGCACGGGACTCAACTGTAGATTGTGTAATATTAAACTGATTGATATTAGGGTCATGATTCTGAAGGGAGGAAAGTGAGACGTGAGCAGGGGTGGAAGCCTGGGAAAGCAGAAAAATGAGAAGTAACTGGAGGTTGTGATGAAAATAGATTGTTTTAGTTAGGTTTTAAAAAACATTTGGGGTAATGATGAGGAAAAGAGGTTATGGTCAGAGAGAGAGATTTCAAAGTTATGGAATGTTGCGGTGGAACACTTGAAGGATGATTATGAGGCCAGGAGTTTGACTACCTAAGTTGACATCATGGGAATTAAGAAGGCTGACGAACTGGGAATCAGGGCTCACTACTGGGACCGAAAGCATGTATATAGAAATGAAACAAAGAAACTCGTTTAAATACGTAAACCGATAATGTATAAATCAACCATGTATCCTAAAACAATTTGTATATTCTCTCTCTCTCTCTCTCTCTGTCTTCCTCTCTTCCTCTCTCCTTTCCTCCTCCCAAAACAAACACACTCACACACATAGTGACACAGAATAGACTAAGGGATAAGGGACTAGTCTTGGAGTAATCAAGATGAGCTGAATTTCTTAGAGGAAACTGGGAGAAGTTTATTTCTGTGAGAATAACAAGTGTTAGGTGAGGCATTGGACTGAACACTGGACTTCAGGAAGGCCTGAGTTCAAATGTGGCCTCGGACACTAACTGTGATTTTGGGCAAGTCCCTAGCCTCAGTTTCCTCAACTGTCAAAAGGAGATCATAATAGCACCCACCTCCTAGGGTTTTATGAGGATCAAATTAGAGAATATTTGTAAAAGGTTTAGCACAGTGCCTGGCACATGGTATGTGCTTGGTAAATCCTTGGTCTCTCCCCCTCCTCCTCTGTTTGCCTCACTCTCTAAAAGGGGTATAATAATGGCACCCACCTCTCAGGGGGATTATCAGGATAAAATGAAATAATATTTGAAAAGCATTTTGCAAACCTTCAAGTTCTGTGTGTTAGGTAATATTATAGGAGTTATTTCCTAGGGACAGAAATTCAGAGATCTCAAGTACTCTTTCCAAGGCTAAATAGCCAGTAAGCTGTTGAATCCTCCAGGATTTGAAGCTTGGCCTTTTGACTCCAACTCTGATGTACTTTCCACACAGGCCATATTGCCTTTTATGAGGAAGTACACTGGAATAAAATCTTTGTCCCATGAGGCGTGTAATGAGTGGGCCCCAACTGGGCGCCATTTGTAGTAGCCAGGATTGCTGTATAACAATAAAAAAATGACTTCAGTGAATTTCTCTGTGACATTAGAAGACAATCCACCGAGATACCTAGTTCATTCTTGTGACTGTAATAGGACTAATTTCTTGTATCTACAGTATATCATCTAGTGCTGTTTAAAAAATTCTTGCAAGAGTGTAGTTTCTACCATCTTATTGAAAATTTTCTTTTTTGTTACTGGGTAGAACAACAGATTTGGGATAGAAGACCTCAGTTCTATTTCTGGTTTAATCACTAGAGAGAATCAAATTCTTTTCCTTTCCTGTTTTCCCTCTTTTAAAATAAGCATTTATGTTTTGAGACCCTTGGTTAGAAGATATTTCATAAATGAAAATATTATCTTACAAAGTGGAGCCATTTCTTCCTGTTTGATGGCTATCAGATTTCTCTTTGTTAGCCAACTCCAAAATCACATTTTATTTGGGTTTCTGGGGGTATTGTGGCTTTTCAGAAATACATTGTTTACTTATCCCCTTAGTGTCAAAGCTATTTATTCTCTTGTAAAGAGAGTATTTAAAGTGAAGATAAAATGTCTTATGGATTTTATCATGAACATTTTTCTGCCTTTTCCCCTATCTTCAGAAACTTCCTATTCTTGGATAAATTCAGTGTAAAACAGAGGTGCCTCACTAGATGAAGCTTTCTTTAGGAAATAGTAAAATGGTTTATGTTAGATGTGAATGTGCATTAGAATACATAGCACAACTAGGTAAAAACACTTATTGAACAGAAAAGTGAAAAATATTAAGAAAGATTACCTGAAACCTTTGTTAGCTGGTATGCAAAAGGTTGGTTTGGAGAGATTCAGTATGGATGATTTGGTTTCTATCCCCAAGAAATTTGTTTCAAGAAATATTCCCAAGAGACAAAGTTTGTTCACACCTTTCCTTTCTTATTTAAATGAGATGATTAAGCTATTTCTTAAGTATCTACTATAGGAAAGACTTTGTGGTAGACACCTTTGATACAAAGATGAGACAAGATATAGTTCCTACCTTCAAAGTACTTACAATCTAATTCATGGAGAAGGGTAATTTTTATTGAGTCATTTCAGTTGTGTCTGACTCTTTGTGACTCCTTTTGGGGTTTTCTTGGCAAAGATACTGGAGCGGTTTGCCATTTCCTTCTCCAGCTCATTTTACAGATGAGGAAACAGGCAAATAGGGTTAAATATATTGTCTAGGGTCACATAGCTGGTAAGTGTCTGAGGCCAGATCTGAACTCTTCAAGATGGGTCTTCCTGATTCTAAGCCCAGTACTCTATCTATTGTGTCAAATGGCTGCCTCTGGAAAAGAATAATACAGAAAGACAATAAGTAAGATACCAACCATAATATGATGCATGTGAAGGAAAAAAGTCAGATTAAAAAAATTTGAGGAGGGATTAGTAATTTCCAGCTGAGAGAATTGAAGAAAGATTCATGGAGAATGTGACACTTGAGTTGATGCTAGGAAGAAGAGAGAGATATTTCAATAGGCAGAAATAAAGGAAATTTTGTTTCGGGTACTGACAATGGCAAGAGCAGAGTCACAGAACCTGGCATATAGTGAGTAATAAATATTTAGATTGAGGAAAGAGACTAGAATGGAAGACAGTGCATATTCTAATTCATGTTACCGTTTTTCAACATACTGATTGATTGATATTGCATTGGGATCACATATTGCATTGATGTTGACAGCAATCTGGATGGAAAGAGTCAGCAGACAGATGAAAGTTTGGATGTAGAATATTGAAATTGTGAGCCATTGGAAGACAGAAAATACTTGGAGTCATAATTGTCACTGAAATTACCAAGCAAAGAAAAGAGATCCAAGGAGAGAATCTTTGGACATATGCATAATAAGAGATGATAGGAGGATGAAGTACCACTGAAAGGGATAGGGAAGGAATTGTTAGAGAGATTAGGAAAAGGACCATGAAAGTGAAGTTTTATAGAAGGCAAGGGAGGAGACATAATTAGGAAGGAAGATTATTTAAAAATGTCAAGTCACTCAAGAGGTTCAGTGCTGAAATAAAGATTATTTGAATTGGTAATGAGGAGTGTGTGTGTGTGTGTGTGTGTGTGTGTGTGTGTGTGTGTGTGTGTGTGTAAGAGGGAACAGAAAGTGAGGAGAGAGAGAGAGAAAGAGAGAGAGACAGAGAGAGAGAGAGAGAGAGAGAGAGAGAGAGAGAGAGAGAGAGAGAGAGAGAGAGAGAGTTTCAGTTCTCTTAGGTGGAGATATACTCAATTTTAGAATAGGCATTAAGAGACAAATTGAAGGATTACCATTCAGTGGTAAGGATCCAGTTGACCTTGAATATGTTGCTGACTGAGTTGGAAAAATCTAATCATTTCCTGTAGATGTATTCAACAAAAAAAACCCCAAAAAGCAGACGACTGTAGTAATCCAATTGAAACTGGGGAGGGAGAGAAGAGAAACCAGAAGAGGGCTGATGGATAGAAATAATATGGAGTAATTGAAGAGGAATCAGAGGTCTGAATAGAAGAAACTCTAAGCAGAAGCTGCTTCAACTCCCTTCTATTGTCCATGGTTACTCAAAATTCTGGGTTCCTTTTTACCTCTGTTATACTTGTGCAGACATCTTGTATTTTCTAGCTTCTCTTTTAGTGCCTTGACCTGGGAATCAGTCTAGTGCTGACTAGTCTTTTAGACCACTGGACTATTAAGAGCATTCTAATCTTGATTACTTAGTTACTCAAATGGATTTTTTATTTTATTCATGTTGATGTGTTTTTCCAGGAATGTAGAAGGACTGCTAGTTTTATCTATAGGTTATGGGAGAAATATTTTCTCGTTGAGTTTGTGTGATAGGGTAAAACTGCTGAAATAAATCTACCACAACAAAGAAATTAGAGAGGTAAAACTATAGGTTTTATTGTGCTTAAGCACAGATCCAGGCTTCAGAGAAAAAATATAAACTTGAACTTTGAATAAGACTTTAAAAAGCCCTTTTCTAGACAAAATTATGTAAGAGTGGCTGAGAAATAATTCTTTTACATATTGTAATCTCATACATTCTTTTAGGTTATAAAAGTTAAAAAGAAGATTCACGATCTCACACTTTCTTCAATGTCATAAAAACTGAGCGAATTTAGTTTAGTGGACTCATAATCTCATATATCCCCTAAGGAAACAAACCTAGTTAAACAGACTTTATAGGTAAACTAAGCCAGGTTACAAATTTGTTTCACAAATAACACATGGAAGGCACTGCAGTTTTTGGACCCTAGACTCTTAACAGGTTCACTGTTGATCTGGTCAGACAGGAAGGACAGCAAGATAGCTTCTGAGGGGATAATAATCCTACGTTATTCTAGTCCAGTCTTCTCAATGGGAATTTGCTGATAATAGAAGCACCAAGTCCTACAACTTTCCCAAATCACCCTTCTTGCAGGCATAGGCAAGAAGGGGAGGGACAACTACCCCTATGTCTCAATGTGGTCAGTTGAGATAAGCACAGTATTCCAGCTTGTTCACTTCCTTAAATCCCCTCAAGCCTTGATGGAGGCTGATCAAGGCACACAAAGCATTACACTATCATACTCTCCTATGGGTTCCTCACTCACTGATTGGTGCCCCCTTGCTTAATGGGGCAACAGACGAAGAAGGCATATTACCAGCAATAACCTCACAGGTTAACTTTAGCAATATCTTCATTTGCAAGTGAAGTATCGCATTTTGTCATACCTTATCTCACTGCGCAGTCTCAGTAGGACTGTCTATCACTAGGAATTCTAGGAATTACTATCTAGGAGCCTTGAGGCTATTCTGGGAATTATTATTTAACCCTTAAAAACTAGACGTTGCTATGGCCATGAATCTTGAGAAGCTAAACTCTTAAAAGAATACTAAAATCTTCCTTACTTAACAAAAATTAAACTACGTTAGAAGGTTGATGAATGGGCTGATTGAGGAAGAAGGGATTTACATGTCTTCAGGATACCAAAGAGTTTAGGATAGTTGGGATTCTTCAAATATATCACTTTGGCTTCTGAGGAATGTCTGTCTTCACTGTTAGTCTATGAGTCAGATTTTGGTCAGGTGAGCTTAATATTAACAGAAGATGAGCTTTTAGTTAACAAAATGTTTCAGGAGAAATGGTCCTGTGTGTTGTCCTCCCCCCCACCTCCCTGTTAGAATATATACTTCTTGAGGGTAGTCTTATTTGCCTGTGGTATTCACATCCCTAGTATTTATCACAGTGCTTGGCATATAATTAGTGTTTAATAAATATTTTATCTATTGATCTGTCAGTCAATCAACAACATTTCTTAGGTGCCTATTATGTGCCAGGCACTGTGCTGGGTATACAAAAAGAGGCAAAAGATAGTCTTTAGGGTCCTTGAAGAGCTTACGGTGTGATAGAGGAGATAATATGGAAACAAATATATGTAAAGCAAGCTATACTCAGATAAATGGGAAATAATTAACAGAGAGAAGGTGCTGAAATTAAGATCTAGGTTCTATTTCACCCATGTTTATATCTTTGTCCTTCCTGTCCCACTCATTATTGACAAATACTTCAAAGGAAAAGGATCTGAATATCAAAAGAATGAGTCCTAGGAAAAATTGATTGAGTTCTCAAATATTTATGCAACAATGACCCCCATTAATGTTATACTAATTTTGCCAGAAAAATATGCCCCAAACCCCAAGATTCATTTATTTGTTCAATTTAGCACATACCTGCATTTATAACCTAATTTTTGTTAAATAGTAGGATAAAAGATAAATATATTTTTCTAACTTTTAGTTTCCTTTTTTCAATATTCAGTCCTAATAAAACTTTTTTCCGCATTGCTTACCATGTAATGTTGGTTTCTGTTCTAAGTAGCTTCATTTTAAATCACTTTCTTCTCTATGTCAATTATCCTTAAATAAGTTGATCTCCTAGCCTTCTTTTGCATCCTCAATAAATACTTATTAAACACTATTTACAGAGCGTTATGCTCCATTCATTTGTTCATTCTAAGAATTAGTTCATATTTCCAATTATAACCTAATTTTTGTTAAATAGTGTAGAAGATAAAACAAATATATTTTCCTAACTTTTAGTTTCACTTTTCAAGTTTCAGTTCTAATAAAACGTTTTTCCTCACTGTTTTTACTACGTAATGTTGGTTTCTGTCGTAACTTCATTTTAAGTCACTTTCTTCTCCATATCAACTCTCCTTAAATAAATTGATTTCCTAGCCTTCTTTTGCATCCTCTTCAGAGATGATTCAACTCAACAAACATTTATGAAGCACCTACTATTTATGTAGCATTGTGTTACCAAGGGTGGGCAACCTATGGCCTTGAGGCCATGTGTGGCCCCCTAGGCCCTCAAGTGTGACCCTTTGACTGAATCCAAACTTCAAAGAACAAGTCCCTATAATAAAAGGATTTGTTCTCTAAAACTTGGACTCAATCAAAAGGTTGCACCCAAGGACCTAGTAGGCCACATATGGCTGGAGGCCACAGGTCCCCCATTCTTGTTAGACCATGGAATGGAGTTGGGTGGAAGGAGATATTTTTGAATGGAAGGCTAAAACTCTTTTAATGAATAATCTAACTCTGTGAAACACCCAGCCAGGCACCTAAGGAAAAGTTAACATTTTAAAAAATGTTTTTCTCAGTCCTATCTTGAAGTTAACTACTTTTCTTAGCTTTAGGAAAATCTTTTTCATTCCTATTAAGTCCCAAATGATCAGAATCTATCCCTAAACCCTAATTTAAATAATATAATAAACAATACCCCAGAGAAATCATGTGGTGCTGGGGTTATGGGGCTACCCTAGAAACCATTAATACTTCCTGCTGTTTACTGTTTTTTAGCTACTTTGGTAACTCCTTGTCAGGAAAAGACTGAGACCCTTATTTGAAGGGTTTACAATTTAGAAAATGTTTTGAGTCTGTCAGGTTTCCCAAGAGGGCCAAGTATCCTTATTTTATTACAAATAACCTTAAGAGCTAACATGCTCCTCAGTTATACTGTCAAGGGGCCATATTTGTCAAATGCAATTCTCTTCCAGCTAGGTTTACAGACTGCAGCAAGTATGCCGATGGAGTTTAGCATTCACAATGCAGTGAACAGGAACATTGTACAATGTTAGAACAAGCTGGGTTTTTTTTTTCCTGGTTTTGTTTCCGGGATTGTTTTGTCAAAAAAGGGTCAAGTGGGAAAAAAACCAAAACAACCCATACATGTAGGCACTGCAAGATTGCAATCTAAACTAGGTTATAGAAAATACCACGGGTTTGAGGTGCTTTTTGGTTCAGTGGCAAAGCTATAGTTTACAAACCCTTGCTGATGTGTGTACTTTCAAAGGCCAAAGGACTCATTAGCTCCAAACAAGAATAATTTAATCAAATAGCTTAGCAAATTAAGTGACAAGCTTGCAAGTTACTTCCAAATTACTAAACTACTAAAGAAAGAAGACACATGCTGAGAGTATGTGTTAATGAATGGAATGAAAAAATATTAAATGTTTACTCTATGTTCAAATCTAGCCTCAGACACTCATGAGCTGTGTGACCCTGGACAAGTCACTTAACTCGATCTGGCTCAGATCCTTATCTCTAAAATGAGAAAAAAATGGCAAACCACTCCAGTAGCTCTGCCAAGGAAACCCCAAATGGGATCATGAAGAGTTCGACAAATTGAAATGACTGAACAACCTCTCTTGCTAAGACTTAGGAATGCAAACCACAAAAAAAAGAGTTTTTCTACATTCAAAAAGCTCACTTTCTAATTGGAGACAACACATATAAAAGAATTTAGCTTCAAAGCAGAGAGAAAGGTCTGAAGAACCTAAATATATTGACCAGTTCAGGGATAGTGTGAAGGGATGGTAAAAAGGAAGGACTGATCTGTTTTCCCATGGAGTCTTACCAAAAATATACATCCAGAGGGGATGTGTGTATCTAGGGAGCACACATGAAGGAGGTAGGCTCACAGGCTATGTGTCCGTGGGGTGCACACGTGGAAAGCAGAGACATAACAGCATACATAGCCAGGACAATTACATGTCAGCCATTGTGCCACCCATCCTATGGATATACCATCACCCTGCTTTCTCTCTCAGGCATTATGTCTTTGTTTTCAAGACAGATCATCTCCAATGTCTCTGCAGGGCTGCTGAGCTGCTCTCTATTGCCATCCACTGGTGTCCTATTATTCAGCCTCTTCAGGACCATTTGGAGTTCTCTGTTACTGTCTTCTGCACTGGGATCCACAACCTGGCAAAGCTGTTTTAACACTTAATCTGAGTCTGTGAACCAACTCACCCACTCAGGCACCAAAGAAAAAATTAGCATTTAAAAAATTGTTTTTCTCAGTCTTATCTTGAAGTTAACTATTTTTCTTAGCTTTAGAAGAATCTTTTTCATTCCTATCAAGTCTCAAATTATCAGGGTCCATCTCCAAACCCTAGCTTCAATAATAACAAACAATACCTCATAGGAATTATGTGGTGCTGGGATCATGGGGCTACCCTAGAAACCCCTAATATTTCCTGTTTTTTCAGTAACGTCTGAGTCTTCATGATCCCATTTGTGTTTTGTGTTTTGTGGTTTTTTTGGCAAAGGTACCAGAGTGGTTTGCCTTTTCCTTCTCCAGCTCATTTAACAGATGAGGAAACTGAGGCAACAGAGTTAAGTGACTTGCCCACGGTCACATAGTTAGTAAGTGTCTGAAAAGATTTGAACTCAGAAAGATGAGTCTTTCTGATTTCAGGCCCCGGAACCTGGCACTCTCTCCAATATGCCACCTATTTGCCCTTAATGCTTCCTAGTTAGTGTGCAAATAAACCTATCATCCTCCATCTTCATTCTTGTAGGATGTGAAAACAGCAGGGAATTCAGTATGGGAAGGTAGCATGAAGTCATGTTGTGAAGAGTTTTAAAGGCTAATCCAAAGGCTTTATATTTGATTTGATTTACAGGAGTAAAGAAACGATCAGACATGCACTGTGGGAAAATCATATGGGCAGCTATGTGGAGGAGCAGGGAGAAATGAGAGCCAGAAGCACCAATTAGTAGACTATTATAACAGCTCAAATGAAACATCATAGGATTTGAGTTGGGGTGGTAGCTGTGTGAGTGGACTGAAGAGGACATGTGAAAGCGATATTGAAGAGGTAGAAATCGCAAGATTTGGGTATCTGAGGTAACAGTAAAGTGTTGAGGATAATTAAACCCATGGGAGCTGATGAGGTCACAAAGTAATGGAATATAGAAAGAAAAGAAAAAAGAGCCCTTGGGGTACATGCACCATTCAAAGGCATGACATGGATGATAATTTAGCAGAAGGAGATGGAGAAAGAACATCCAAGTAGAAAGAAGGAGAAATAGGAGGAAGCAGTGTCACAAAAACTCAATGAGAAAGAACACCTAAAAGAGAGTGGGGTTAACGGTGCCAAATGCTGCAGAGGGATGAAGGGTGATCGGACCATTAGAATGATGATTATGAGATTGTAGATAACTTTGGAGAGTGTAGTTTCAGTTGAGTGATAATGATCTGAGGTCAAAGGGGGTTTAGAAAAGACTGAGAAGAGAGGAAATAGAGGTAATAGGTTTCCGTTAGCACCAGTCTTTCCCCATCTTCTCAGAAGAAGACTGCCTTGTACTTCACTGAGAAGAGATTCTTCTCCCATCTCTTTATCTTGTTTGTCTATGATATCATCTCTTATTATCTACTTGAGTTTCTGAGAAAGAGATGGTAAGTTCTCCTCTTTGCCAGGGCCAATTTCTTGACATCCTCCCCACTCCATCCCCTTCCATCTTCTCTGAAGATTGTCCTCTCAGGTATGGTCTCTGCCTACCTCCTTGTTTCTCCTCTGCTATTACAAACACTTAAGTCGCCTTTGTCCTTAATAAACTCTTACTTCACCCTACCATCACTGCCAGCTATCTTCCTATATTTCTTGTCCCTTTCTTAGCTAAGTTCCTAGCTAGTAGGACCTCTACATTCAATGCATCTACTTTTTTTTCCTCTCATTATCTTCTAAACCCTTTGCAATATGGCTTTTTCTTTGTATCCTTAATCTTTCCTCCTTCCTGTCAATCATCATCCATGTCATTCCTTCAAACTGTGCATGTAACCCAAGGGCTCTCTTTTCTATCTCTCTCTCTATTCTATTACTTCTATTACATCAGCTCCCATGGATTTAATCACCCTCAACACTTTGCTCTTACTCATTCTACATATCCAAATCTTACTCTTTCTACTAATACCCCTTTCTTATGTCCTCTTCACTAGTCACACAGTGTAAGTGATTTAAAACTGCGTTGATATGAAGAGGAAATGCATTCTAGATAGAAAGAATAGTATATGGGAATGCAAAAAAGAAACAGAAATTGGACACTCAAGGAGCCCTTTTAGGCGGAAAAAATGGTTTATACCAAGGAGTAGTATGAAATAAGACTGGAGAAGTAGGTGGGACTCAGATTGTTGAGGGCATTACATTTCAGCCTAAGGACTTTATTTTTTATAGTAGGGACAATGATGAGTCATTGAAGGTTTTTGAGCAGAGGAGTAGCATGGTAAGGTGTCTGTCTTAGGAATACTATTTTGATAGCTGTTTGGAAGATGGATTAGATACAAAGAAATTCTCAAAGTGTGGTCTCCATATTCCTGGAGGCTCCAGAGATTCATTCTGGGTTTCTGTGAGGTCAAAACTATTTTTCATAATAGGGATAAGACATTTTAATTTCTAAGATTACAATGATCAATAGTAAAACTCAAACAAAAGCTCTTTGAGAGAGAGGGTGCTCTAATTTTGAGTGTAAAAGGTCTTGAGACCAAAAAAATTTGAGGAGTTCTGAATTAGAGAGAAAAAAAGTGAAATAGGAAGACCAATTAGGAAGTTATTACAGAAGTCCAGATAAAAGGTAATGAGGACTTGTTTACTTAAAAAATAGGAAGGGGATAAACTTGAGAAATATTATGGAAAAAAACTTGTCAATTGATTGGGTATGAAGAGAGAAAGATGATAAAGTCAAGAGTGATGCCAAGGTTCTGTGCTGGAGTGATCGGAAGGAGGGCGATGCCCTAAATAGAAATATGGATTTTGGAAGAGGCACAAGCTTATGTGGGGAAGTCAGTGATTTCTATTCTGAATGTGATTAATAGCAGACCATTAATACAATGTGTGGCTAGAGTCAGGAGAGAGATTCAGATGCCTTGTTCACTTCACCTTGCTTTTGCCTCTCTGTTCCCCTTCTGTCCTCCCCAAAATCCAGAACATGTGGCTAGTAGTTAACAACATGGTTTTGAGTGCAGAAGTTTGGTAGGAGCTGATAAAGGGGAAGTCATATCTATCTTTCTCGTTCCCCTTTAAGTTGGATGCTGGTCAATCAGTTAATTATAGGCCAAGGAACTTCAAGGGACGGGCTTCAGTCCTTTCATTTTACAGGTGAAAAGATTTGAAGACTTGCAAGAAAAGACGGTACTTAACATCTGTGTAAGTTTTCACAGAAGAAAAGGATAATTTTCTCTCTTTTGACTCATCCAGGGTCAGGCTAATGAAGACTTATATCAAAAGGAAAATACGTAAGGGCATTGAGAAGTATCCCTGTTGAGAGTTCTATCTTTAATCCTACTTTCATCTCTCTCTAGGGTCATTATCTGGAACATCATCAATAGTCCTTCTATTTGCATAAAGGTCAGGAAAGACCTTGAAGAAACCTGAATAAATTTCAATGGAAATGATAAGAAGTTTACTATAGACACTTAGCATGGCGATAGAATACCTCTTGGAGGTTTTTCATTTTCAGAATACAATCAGTAAACCTTTATTCAGTACCTACGCTGTGCCAGGCACTGTGCTGAACATTTAAGATATAAAAAGAAGGAAAAGAGAGTCCCTGCCCTCAAGGAACTCGCACTCTAATGGGGGAGATAACAAATAAATATATACAAACAAGCTAGAGACAGGATGAATAAGAAATAATTAAAAGAGGGAAAACTCTGGAATTAAGAGAGGTTAGGAATAATTTCTTATCAAAGGTGGAATTTAAGTTGGTACTTAAAGGAAGCCAGAAAGGTGAGTAGTCAGATAAGAGGAGGGTAAGTGTTCCAGGTAAGAGGCTAAGCAAGAGAAAATGCCCTGAACTGAGAGATGGAGTGTCTTGTTTGTGAGCCACAAGGAGGCTGGTGTCACTGGATTCACTGATCCTTTCACTCGTTCAACAGAAGCGTATTACATGACTGTGTGAAAGACACTGTGCTAAGTGTACAGTAAAGATACATACCACACAGATCCTACTCTCAGGATGATTACAATCTAATAGGTGGAAAGACATGTACATAAATAATTATAATACATGGAAAAGTTAGTTAAGTTCAAGAGAGAGGTCCAGGAAAGGTCTATAATAATTTCAAGTCAAAGAGAAATCACTTTTTTCCTTTGGGCGGAGTTGTAAGGAGAGTAATTTAAGATAGGTTTCATGGAGGAGATTGGGATGGTAATTATCCACTGGGACTTATTGACTTATAACACCTTAGTGTCATGATTGAAAAACATGAAATTAGTTAAATTAGGTTCAATTTCCTTGCTCTTACTTTGGGAATCAATACTTTTTATTCAATGATTATTGTTACTTATCTTCTTTGCCATTTCTCTTTAGCGATCTTCCCACATCTTCCTCCTTACAGTCAGTCTTTGACCACTTTCACTATAAGAAATCATTTTAACAACTTTGTCGTTACTAAATAAGGAGCAGGCATCCTCTGTAGACCTGACTGTACTATTACAGCTCTCCCCTGAGGTCTCAGTGCCATGCACACCTCATAGTACAAGACAAGGCAGCAAAAGAACTGCCTTTGCCATGGGGTCAGAGCTATCCTTGGTAGCTCTTCTCTTGGCTAGCTCTTTAACCTACCAAGTCATTGGTCCTCTTCGAAAATGAAGTACAAACAATGACAACTTTAATCTTTCAGATTCTGAACCCTATCTGTTCCTGTTAGTTCCTACCAGACCTCTCCTGGAAGTGTTCCTGTTCTTGATGACTTGCCCATCTAGACTTGGACTGTCTGATGGACTCCATCTAGTTAGACAGCTTATTCCTGATTAGCTGGGCTCCTGGTCCTGACCTTTCCTATTTTTCCATTAACACCTTGGCATGAATGTTACCTGTTTCCTTCCGTCTTGCTTGATCCTGTAATATATTATGCTGCCAGGTAGAGTCTCTGACAGCTACAAATTTTTATACAACCATGATACAAGCAACTTTTGATCAGCCAGAAGGGAGATTATAGAGCTTTAAGGTTTAGAAAATACATTTAATTCTCACAATAACCCTGGGAAGAAAGTAGATGTTGTGTGTATTATAATCCTGTTTTATAGAGTGGGAGACTAGATCTCAGAGTCCAAATAATTTTCTAAGGTCATAGAACTAATAAATGGCAGAGCTGGAATTCAAATCTAGGTCATCTGAATCCAAGTTCATTGCTCTTTTCACTAGGTTAGAGATTCAGAAAAGCACAAATAAATGGAATAAATCTACAGATAATTCAAACCCACTATATAAGTCAATAGCTACAATTTTTTTTGCCTCACTAGCTATTTTACTGCAACTAATTCCAAGTAGCAAAATGGATTGGTATGAATTGCATTATCTTCTCTTTCAGCTTTAACCATCATTAGTAGAGTTGCTGAAGTAGGGAAACTGTTAAATGAGATGGGCAGTAAAGTTTCAGGAGAAACAAATGACTCCCCTAGAGAACTCCTGAATAACCAAGAGTTGTCTGTCTTGCTCTGTAATTTTGCCAAAGCAGAGGAATAAGAGGTCACAGTTACATAGCATTTTCCATACATTATTATTTCCATTTTACAGAGGAGTACACTGAGATTCTAAGAGAAATGACTTGTCCCAAATCAAACTATATGTATGTATGTATGTATGTGTGTGTGTGTGTATATATATGTACATATATATACTAGTTTACTATATATATATAAACTATATACTAATTTTTATATATTTATGTGTATATATTTGTAATACTAACTGTATATACTAATTTATGTGTCAGATGCAGAATGTGAATCCAAGTCTAGTATTTGAGTAGATGCCAACTCTAGTACTCTTCCTATGCCATGCTTCCTAGAGTTTTTGCAAGTATACTTTACATGTGTACTTTGTAGTGCCTATTTGTCTACTAAAGGCATCGTGCCTTGGATTGTTTGGTTATTTTGCTCCTTTATTGTGACATTCTGATAGAAGAATGTGGAGCTAGAAGGCATTGTACAGACCATCTAGATCAACTCATTATTTTTATATTTGGAGAAACTGAGACCTTGAGAAATTAACTTGCTCTAGGTCATATGTTAAATAGCAGAGCTGAGACTTAAACCGGAATCCTCTGACTCCGAATCCATGCTTTCTCTCCATAAATGTATTGTCTCTAAATTATTTCATCCCCATTCCTATCTCACCAACAACAGTGGTAATCGTGGTCTATGTATTATAGAGATATCCATGAAAAAATGGGTTTGGCTTAGCTGATCTCTAAGCGCTTTTCTAGCCCTAACATTCTGAGTGTTGTCCTAACTCCTGGATGTTCCATGCCCCCTCACAACATAGATAATTGCAGTTGTTGAGTTGTTTCAATATATTTGATTCTTCGTGACCCCATTTGGAGTTTTCTTGGCAAAGATACTGGAGTGGTTTGAGGCAAACAGAGTTAACTGACTTGTCCAGGGTCACAGAGCTAGTAGATGTCATTAACCAAAAGCTTTTGCTCTTCCTCTTTGTTTTAACAGAGCCCCTAAGACAATTTCTTAAAAGGCTCCCTGAACTTCTCTCCTTGGACCTGATCATGCAGCATACTCTTCTTTTATCTCTACTTCCGGTAGAAATTTCGAGTAACTCAGAAGAATGGAGATGCTGTTCTGGAAGCATGTGACCAGTAATGCACAAAGAATTATGTTGGCTAATTAAGGAAATTTCCAACTCATCCTTTCCAGTTTTTCTCTATTCAGTTGCTTCATGACCAGGGGCTTTGGACCCTGATCACCTTCATAAAGATACTATCCTATTTAGGAATCTTCTGTAGACTTTCTAAATGCAGAGATTATAATTGCATCTCTGAACTAAAGGGTTGCATCACTTTTTGTAAGATCTGTATGTATTCCTTAAATCTGTCAATTCACAGCATTTTGTCAGGTGGATCTTATCTTAAATGTTCTAGTTAGAGGAACTGCAGACTTCTTTTGAGAACCAGCATCTTTTTATAATGCAGATGATCCCTGACCCAGTTTATCAGTTTTGTAAATTTGTATTTTTGTGTGTAGATGGGTGGAGAGCACTATATTTGCACTCTAAGAAAAGCTGGTTACATTTAGATAGTCACAGATCCATAGCCTGAAAAATGCCCTATACAACAATAATCCACAGTTTGATCTCTTTTTATCTCTGAACTCAATTACAAAATGGGACAGGTAGGCTGCTCAGTGGATAGAGTGCTGAACTTAGTGTCAAGAAGAGTTGAGTTAAAATATGGCCTCAGATATTTATTTACTACCTCTGTCACCCTGGACAAGTCACTTGACCCTATTTGTCTCCATTTCCTTATCTATAAAATGAATGATAGAAGGAAATGGCAAATCATTCCAGCATCTTTGCCCAAGAAAACCCCAAATGGGATCACAAAGAGTCAGACACAACTGAACCACAGAATCAAGGTAGCTTTACCAATATTCCCCCTCCATCTTCCATATCTGCTTTTCTTCTAAAGTTTCATATTAAAATGCGTATAGATCAGTGATTTCAGGGGTGTGAGCAGTCTGTGCTGACTCTAAATTTAGCCTCTTAACACTTCCCCAGCCAATGCAGTTCTGAGCCATGTTTGTGTTTTTTTTTCTTTTTTCAAAATCCTCCTTAAATATTTTACCCAGAATAGTAGAGGTCTCTCATGCATGTCCTGTCTCAGGCGTGTTGACATTGTACTCACTCTATACCTCTGTTGTCTTCTACATGACTTACATGACTTGCCTACCTCCTTTTCAGGCCATAAATGCCTTTGATAACATTTTTAATGTTATTTTTCATCAGTAATCTATTTTTCCTAGCTGGCTAAGTCCTTTGGCTACCTACTATGTTTCTTTACATTGCCCTTTGAATTACTTCTAATTTTTCTGAACCATGTTGAGCAAAAGAGAAAAAAAACAAAACTATCTTTCCATGTAAATCAGATTTATTACATTCCACAAAAAAAATGTCCTCCACCCATGCAAATCAAATTTTTAATATCCAAGGCCTTTTGGACTTTATTTTTTTGGTAGGGCACTGGAAAACTCCTCCATCCCTTTTTCTTTTAAACTATGGAACATGATAATTTGTTGCATCTGTAACACCCTTCAAAGCCTATCTTGATAAATAATCAGCTGGGTAGAGTGGTGAGTGCCTGTAATTTCTGGTTCTAGGGAAGCAGAGTCTGGTAGGTCTCTTGAGCTCAGTAGTTCTGAGTTGCTTATCCTATATCCACACTGATTTTAGCATCAAAATGGTGAACTCAGGTTGACCAAAGAGGGGCAAATGGATCCACGTCAGAAATGAAGTAGGCCAAAGCTTCTGTGTTAAGCTATAATGTAGTCAACTCCTTGAGCAGCATCTCTACTTTAAACCTGGGAGAGATAGGGAGACCTAGTCTTTTTTTAAAGAAGTAATGGACTCTTTTACTTGCTTGCTAGGATCCTAAGGGTGCACAATGACCATGTATTTTATCAATAGATTCAGTTGATGGTGTTAATTCTAGAATTCAGTTATTCACCATGAGGACAGATTGGGGCAAGGAGCAGTGCTAAAGGAGTAAAAGCTTTAACTGAGACAGAAAACAATAGTAAGGCAACACAAACAATATTATCCACATTCCTGAAAGAGCATTCTTTCATTTCCCTTGGTATTATTTAGGAAAATGACCATGAAGCCATCTGAAGCAGGCACTGTAGAAGGCAGTCATCACCAATGATCATCCACTGCATCCTGGGCCATCACCTGTTGTCTTGACTTTTGCCTTGCCACTGGACTTTGATGACTGTGGAATAGTGAGGTTGATGACTTTGTGCAGCTGCCTCACTTAAATCCAATTTATGTGCAAGTCAAGACCACCCATGATGTCACTGGCTCTCTTCAAAAACAAGATATTCAGAATTGGTATGGAGGGCTTTCATAGCCATGGATCAGTAGGTTGTGGGTACTGCCAATTGCCTTTTCATTGTACTGAATCAATTACGTTCCAGCATAGTACTCCAATGCAAATCTCTGACTTTTGTCTCTCTCCCAAAAGTAGGGTGCTTATAGAGTGTAGTCCTAGATTTGCAATCTAGACGACTTAAGTTTGATTCTTATTTCAGTCATTAGCTATGTGACCCTAAGTAAGTTACTTAATCTCTCAGCTAGTTTCCTTATATGTAAAGTGGGAGTGATAATATCACCAACCTTACAGGGTTGTTTTGAAAATCAAATATGATAATATGTGTAAAGTGGTTTTAATGTGGTTTGTTTTTTGTTCTTGAAGAGGACCATGATATCTGGGAGATGATGATATGATTTGCAATTGACTTCGATTTGAGTGAGGAAGGGCTATGCAAAGACACCAGCCTCACTTTCTCCTCTAGAACCATCTTGGTCCAGTGGCTAGATACTGATCAGGAAGACTGGAGATGGCTCAGGAAGCAGTGGGAGATCTTGGCCCTTTTAAGCGGTCTTTCCAGGTTCTCACTTTGAGTGAGGCAATGTCCATTCGTTGAATAGTCAGGATGGCCCCTTTAATAAAATAAAAGTCAAACTGGCAGGAGAAGACCCTCAGGTTTGTTGGCCAAAAGAGAAACAGTTACTATTTACATTCATTATAAGTCTTAAACCCAATTGACTCTAGATCTCATGGATTAGACAATAGTAAATGACAAACCTTAAAGGTGCCATGTATATGACTTATTGGCTATTATTGCTTATTATTACTAAATTTGACTCCCTAAGGTCATGCCTACTTTGCTTGCCTTGAATCACTTCCTGCAGACCTTCACCTTTTAGCTACATTCACTGTTAATTGTCCACAAATAACTGAGGAATAAGAGAGGAATGGTCCAATGCTGCAATATTTTACTTGTTTCATTGACATTTTCTCTGGAGGAATTCATCAACGTTGCTGTACTTTTTTTTTTGTGCTGACATCCTGGTTCCCATCATACTTCAGGAAGATCACTAAGGAGTTAGCCGGATGGTACATCTGCAGCCACGTTGTTCTTCCCTGGCCAGTAGTGTTCAACAAGCTCATGGTTAACTAGCCTTGCTTATCACTGGTTGGTCGTCAAATGTAGCAGAAAGGACAATATGATGAAAATGGAGAAAAGATAATAAGTAGTCTAATTGGGATCATCTTCTGGGTGATTCCATACCTTCAGTCATCTTTCCTGATGCTCTCCCAACATATATTGAGATAGAAAAAGAGATGGATTCTCTCTATGTAGGCACCCTCAAGAGCTGTTCTATAATTCAAACAACTTACTTTTACTCCTTGTTGGGAATACTATTTATACATATCCAGATATATTATATGTGCATATATATATATTTCTTCACACATGAATAAGAAAAGATGGCTAATTAGTTGGAAGTCTCAGAGTCAGAAGACGTGTCAAATGTGGCATAGTTCAAGTTGCTAATATTTGAAATTAAAATGAATTACGAAATGGAAAATTTCCTTTCTACATCACAATACACATTGAATTCAAAGGAAAAAAAATGATTTTTATGCTATTTTCTGTCATATTTGCCTTTTTTGAAAAAAGGCCAGACACAGTATTCATCATGTATTTTAGCCTTGCAGGGAAATGGATATATCCAGCAAAGATAAAAAGCTTCCAGCTGTGATAACGATCCTATAATTAGTAATGCATTTTAAAAAAGAAAAACTAGAAATTATTGGAGACAGTTGATGTGTAGTCTACATTTCTCTCTCTCTCTCTCTAAGTGTATGTGTGTATATATATGTGTGTGTGTGTGTATGTGTGTATTGCTAACAGGATAGGTTGTGTATTACAGATGTAGGACTGACTTCTGTAATAATTTTTTTTTTCTTGACACTGTCTATGTGTGAGAGGGTCACTCTTTTTGCTCCTAACTTTTTCTAGATCTTGATAAAATTAGTATCGTGAACTTGTACCCACAACATAAATAATAATCATTTAAATACCCTTTTCAGCTATGCTTGGTGTTACTGCAAGCAAAGGGAAGCTCATTCACTGTGAAGAAAGATGGTAACATTTTTTGATTTTGTAAAAACTTTAGAAAGCTTCTGGAATAGGGGATGGTATTATGTCAGATAAGTGACGAACAAAGAGAGTGTATGGTAAGGACATTTTCTTGCTATGAAGGTGAAATAGGGAAAGGGACCATGGGAAAGGTACTGAATTGATGTATGGAGAACCTTGGTAGAAAAAAAAGAAGTGAGAATGTTCTCCAAGACAGCATTGGTGCTGTTTTTGATTTATCCCTTTCCCTCACTTCTCACATCAATTAGTTTCTAAGTCCTTTGGATTCTAGCTTGGGTATCTCCAGTACATTTCTACCTTCCTCTCTAGTCCCACTACCACTTAACCTAGACTACTACAATAACCTCCTGCTAGATCCTCTTACTCTTCTTTCCACTGTATTTTTCATATCACTATTGGAATAATCTTCCCTAAGCATAGAATGGGTCATGTCATTTCAGCATGGCAAGGTGGATACAAGCTTTATAGTCAGAATCACTGGGTTCAATTCTTACCCCTTACATTTTGTAATTCTGTGACCCTGGGTAAAGCATTTAACCAATTTAAACCTCAGTTTTCTCATCTGCTAAATGGGGATAATAGTAATACCTGGGAACAATGATCCTCACAAGGTTCTTGTGGAGATCAAATGAAATGATGAATGTAAAGTACTTTGGAAAGGACTAGAAAATTTCAGTTATTATTCTTATTTTTGTTATTCTGCTATCCAATCTTCTGTGGTCCTCTGCCGAATACTGAGTGTTCAAACTACTTGACTTGGAATTTAAGCATGTCTCTCCCAATTTGATGCCTCACCTCATGTAAATCCATTCATCCAACCTTGTCTCATAACTTTAATGCATGCACTCTAAAACCCAGATCAACTACTCTACTATCTATTCTCCCTAAAAAAAAATAAGCCCTCTACTTTCATACCTTTGGTTATGCTGGTGCTTGTGCTAGGAATGTCCTGCTACATCTGCATCAGTTGGAAGTGCTGTCTGCCCTTGCGGCTTCTTCCTCTGATTGCATGGCATCTCCCAGAACCTCTATTTCAGGGAGACATCCAGGCCATGGCTGTCCTCTGGACTTCTCTACCATAATCCTGCACCAAGTCTCTTCTTCCATTTCTCCCCTTTTCATCTTTCTTTCATGTGTTCCCTATTCTGTTACAGTATAAATCTTTCAAGGGTAGAGATTATTTTTCTACTTTTATTTGTATTCCGAGTGCATAGCACAGTGCTTGGTACATAATCAATGTTTAATAAGTACTGGTTGGCTGACATTTGAATTCTTATCCAACCTTAACAATTTAATTCAAATTTCCCCTTTTCTATGAAGCCTTCCTCGATTGCTCTCTGCCAATAAACTTCCCCCTCAGTTCTTCTATTACATTTATCATGTAATACTGTCTCTTATTATTATCTTTGTTTGTGTCATGTCCCTTTATTAAATCACAGGCTCCATGAGGTCTCGTACCTTATCTAACCTAAACTTGGGATCTCCTCTAGCACCTAGGACAGAGTTCTATGAGTACTTTGAGTACTTGGTAATTCTTATTGATTGATATGCCTGATGCATGCCTCTGCTGTGGACAGCACAGGGAGACTGATTCAACATACATTCATCACAAATAACTATACACAATAAATTCATTGGCCCAAGAATCTTGATTCTCCATTCCAAATCCAAACTCTTTTAATGCCAAGTGGCAGCCTGACCCAAAACTTAATTATCCTGTAATCATAAGGCTGGAAGGGACATTGAGAGGTCATCTTGTGCTTTCTCCTTTGTCTTATGATCCAAATGTTGGCTCAGAGGATATGATTTAGAATAAAAAGGAAACTGTGCTGTAGAATAAGAAAGTTCATAAAGACTTCACAGGGAGAAGACTATATTTTAGAGGCACAATATGTTAGAACAGCTTCCTGCTTATCTCAGAAAGAGAGGTAGCTTGGCTTCCAAGTCTCATTTTCATTGTAGATGAGAAGTTAACTGCATCATGGTGATGGAAAATGCCCATATCCTTGGGCTTGGGGGTTATCAAGCTCTGGGCCTTTTACTTGATCCAAAGAATAGCTGCCATATTATTAGTAATTGATTTGTTTGTGAAATGAGTTTAGCAGCATTTTTGTATTTTAAGAAGCTGAAAATACTCCAGTGGATCAGTGCCATAAAAGAAAAACGTGCTGTGAGTGATGCTTCTGCAGAACAGATGGAGTGTAGCTCAGTTCCATGGTTGGGTGGCAAAGAACTTTAATCTGGGACATGCTAGTGACTTTCACAGGTGAATGGATCTGAAAAAAAGGAGGACCTAAGTGAAATTACTTTGCTGAGATAGCACTGAATCAGCTTGTGAGTTGATGGGTTGTTTTTTCAACACTAGATTTGAGTTCAGTTTTAGTCTAAATTTGAATTTGTTGCCTTCAAAAACATATTTTCACTTAGGATTTGTAATAATAGTAATTTAACACCAAATTCAGTGTGAGAAAATGCTGCCATTTTGGACTATCAGTCGATTAATAAACTTATTAAGTGCCTGCTATGTTCCAGGCACTGGGCTAAGTGCTAGGGATACAAAAAGAGGCAAAAGATAGTCCTTGCCCTTAAGGACCTTACAAGCAAATAGAGGAGACAACATGCAAACAAATAGATGAAAAGCTGTTTATATGCAGAATAAATAGAAAATAATTAGCAGAGGGAAGGCACTAGGACGAAGAGGGATTGGGAAAAGCTTCTTATAGATGATGGAATTTTTGTTGGGACCTGAAGGAAGCCAGATAGGTCATGCCCAGTGTAGTCATGTTTTAACTTTAATTAGTATTTCAGATTTGTTGGTGAGCTTTTGAATTTACTCACCTACGCAGTCTTTTATAGGAGACTTACCTTGCTCATGAATACATTTGGTATTTGACCCGACTTGGCCTAAAGTAGGTCTTAGTAAATTTCGGGGAGGGGCAACATTCACTTCCCATTAAGGAAGAGAATGCTGAATTTGGAGTCAAGGGATCTGGTTTTCAATCCAGGTTTTGACACTTAATACTTGATTGTCTTTGGGTAAGCCATATCATGGTTTTGGAGCACAATTTCTTTATCTATAAAGTGAAGGACTGGACATGATGATGATGACATCTATTGTCCTTTTCAGCTCTAAATCTATGATCCTAAGCTTTCATCAATTTAGATTGTTTACCATGTAGTAATTATTCTTATTTCTCTAGCACTTTAAAGTTTACACAGTTTTTTCTTAACAAGAAGAGACACCTATAACACAGCTAATTCCCAGCTTAAATTCTAGAAAACTGAATCTCAGAGAAGTTAAATGATTTCCCCAGGATCAGAGCTAGACTTCAATTCAGGTCTTCTGACTCCAAGACCAGTGCTTCTTTCACTATCTCATATTGCCTCTAACTAAGAAATAGTAGGGTTAACTATATGAACAAGGATACTGTTGGTATAGTTCCCACTAGAACTGGAAAGATCAGCTAATGGTAGGAATGCAATTTTGTCTATTTATTACCTAGAGAAAGCAAATATTTACAATCCCATGAAAAAAAATCTGAGAATGACCAGGAGTCCAATGCTGCATATAGGAAACATATAAGGAATGGGAGATAATGAATCTCATTTAAGGGTCAGCCCATTTTATGGAGTCGTAGCAAAATGTCTCCCTTCTCAAACTGCAATTGAGAGAACTATTGTTTTAATGTAGTCAAAAAAATCTTTATGATGTCCTTTTGAAGAGTCCTAGATTTTAATAAAATATACCCCCTTTTTACTTTAATGATTTAAGCAGAAAACCTTTATTCATGTTATTGGCGTTTTTATTTCCCTGCTCAGAAATGAATTTGATGTTATTCCTTAGAGTATGAGAAATCTTGATGTGTTGAGATACAGAGGAAATAGCTGTGTTATCAGAAATCTGGATGCTATGCAACTTAACGGTGTGAGTTATGTGAACCCTTTCCATATCTTGATACATCTGAAAGATGCCATGGGAAATGCACTGCCATGACAAAAATAGCACTCTGCTAAAATGTGAAAGGACAATTTTCATGGTTTTGCAATGAGAATTCACATTTTCCACGATAGAAGAGGCAAATGAAATACTTTCACAGCTTTGGAGGTGCAATGTGGAAAATTGGACTGAAGATAACATATACTGTATAGTTACTCAACTTCTCTCCAGAACCAAAGCTTAATCTATAGCACAAGGCTAAAGGAAGAGGAGGCTAAAGGCAGCCGTACTGATACTCTGAGATTGGAGAATGGATAAGGACTGGTTTTTGTAAAACTTATCTTGAGAAAAGCAGCTCCAATTCTAGCTTATTAGTATCTACGTAACAAGTTCATTCTTGGAAATAAACGCTATAGATGGATGTCTAGTTCAGGATATCTTTTATCCAATCCAATCCAACCCAAACTAATCCAATACAATCTGATACAGTATGATCCAATCCCAGCAAAGATTTAAAGGATGAGGAGTACTTTTAAATAAGGAAAAAAGGTTGGGGAAGTGCCTTCTTTTTGCAAAATACTGTGCTAAGCTGGAAGAGATATAAAGTTTAGATAAGAGAAATCCTCTTTTCTCTACAAGTTTACAATTCAGGAGGGGAATATGATACAACAACATCAGCAAAACAAGACAGTGATGCACATTTACATAGTACTGGAAAGTTAGCACAATATTCTTTTCAGAACCTTTTTCTTTTTCTCTAATTACATGTAAAAACAATTTTCAGGGACAGGTAGATGGTGTAGTAGATAGATCATCAACCCTGGAGTTAGGAGGACCTGAGTTCAAATCTAGTCTCAGATGCTTAATACTTACTAGCTGTGTGACCCTGGGAAAGTCACTTAACCCTGCCTTTGCCCTTTGCTCCCCCAAAACCTCCCAATAAAACCTAATATTCAACATTTGTTTTTAAAACTGAGTTCCAGATTTTCTCCCTCTTTTCCTATTCCACTCATTGAGAAGGCAAGCATTTTGATGTAGGTTATATATGTAGCAAAATATTTGTGTCACAACTATTTGGTGAGGTAGGTAGTACAAGTTTTGTGTTCCTATTTTAATAATAATGATGATGATGATAATTGACATTTACATAGTACTTACTATCTACCAGACATTTGGTGAAGCTCTTTAAAATTATCTCATCCCATCCTTACAATAACCTTGGGAGGTGGGTGCTATTATTGGCCCCACTTTACAGATGAGGAAACTGAGGCCAAAATGGGTTAAGTGACTTGCCCAGAGTCACACAGCTAAGTATCTAAGACCATGTTTAAACACGGATCTTCCTAATTCTAGTCCTGGTTCTCCATCCATTCTGTCATCTTGTTGCCTCTAGAGAGCACAAAGATATGGAATCTTAGAGAGACAAATCTCATGTATTAGTAACCGGAATTTGAACCCATACTTTCCAATGTGCCATACTGTTTGCATAAATCAATAATATGCAAAATAGTACGTGAATAATGTATGACCTAGGGACAAATCAAGGGCTTGCTATGGGGCCCTAGAGGGAAAAACTCATTACCATTACTAACTTAGAGAAAAGAGGAGGCTTCATGTAGGAGATGATACTAAAACTGGGAATTAAAAGATAAGGATCATTTTGATAGATTAATTTGAG
Organism: Bettongia penicillata ogilbyi; assembly: GCA_023548195.1. NCBI lineage: Eukaryota > Metazoa > Chordata > Mammalia > Diprotodontia > Potoroidae > Bettongia > Bettongia penicillata. The sequence goes on along the minus strand of JAJHZJ010000121.1, from coordinate 890,908 downwards.
GAAGGCTATTCAGGTAGAGAGAGCAGCATGAGGCATAAAAGGTATAAAAAGTAAGTAAGTAACTAAAGCGCAGACTATGTGAGTGGGTGTCATATGTGGTAAAGTAGGAAAGATATGGTGGCAACAGACTATGGAAGAATTTGAATTTTATTTGGTAGGCAACAGGGAACCATTGCTGGGTATTAAGCAGAGGAGTGATTTTTGCCAAATCTGTGCATAAGGAAGTTATCTTTGGCAATAGTATAAAGGAGGAAACCTGGAGCTGGTAAGATAGCGTTGGAAGATGCTGTGATCATCCATATGGGTAGGATTATGGCAATGGAAATAGGGCAGAAATAGGGCACATTATATATAGTGAGAGACAGAATTGACAGAATTTGGTAATCGATGTGATGTTTCTATGTACTATAATCTTTGTCAAAGAAAGCACTGTTTCCTGGTTTTTGTTGCTTTTTTTTCCCTTGGGGTAGCCAGGATTCAGCACATACACAGCATATGGTACATGTGGTCTTCTTTGCGCAGAATATTGGTGCCTAGCAGATGGTTAATAAATGCTTGTTGATGGATTAATGAAAGAAAGGAATGAATCAAGTTTAAGAATCAACTTAAGGCTTTGAATTGGTGAAGAGTGATGTCACAGAAAATGTGAAGTCATTCTTATCCATAGTTTAACCAGTCTCTTGCTTTTGGGGATAAACTTTTACCTTGAAAGTAAATGGCAGTGATGAAACTTAGAAATGAAGGAATTCTAAGCACTTCTTTATTTCTCCACTGTCTAATCCTATATATATCCCATATTCTACATGTGCTTTCCAAGAAATGATGCTCATAATAACCTGTCATCCTCAAGAATATTTTGCAAATAATCTTGTGCTCAACAGTGGCATGGTACTCATTTGCCTTGTCATATATTTTTTGACTGAAGTAGATTCGGACCTTTTCATCATACATCATTTGAGCCATTGATGAAATCAGCATTTTTTGTATCAATTACACTTCTCCAAGAAATGGTGATCATGTTATTTTCTTTACTTTTGACCATTTCCAAAATTTGTCTAGTTATTTCTTGGGAATTAGATTTTTCTCTCCATGTAATGATTATAATGGGACAGTGAGGTGGTGCTGTAGATAGAGCCCTGGGCTTGGAGTCAGGAAAATCTGAGTTCAAATTCAGACTCAGACACTTACTAGCTATGTGACTCTGGGTAAATCACTTAACCTCTCTTTCCCTCTATTCCTCAGCTGTAAAATGGGGACATTCTGGAGAAAGATATGGCAAACCACTCCAGTATCTTTGTCAAGAAAACCCAAGGATAAGAATCCATGGAGTCAAATAGAATTGAATATGACCAAATGACAACAACAGTTCTAATAATGATGATAATAGTTTCCATTTAGATGGTGCTTTAAGCTTTGCAAGCACTTTATAGATGTCATCTTACTTGATCCTTATAACAATCTTGTGAGAAAAGGTGATATCCCCATTTTACAGGCGAGGAAACCAAGACCCAGATTAAATGATTTTCCCAGGGTCACTTTGCTAGTGTATCCTATCTCTACAGTGGAGGACATCGTGATAATGACAGCTAATATTTGTTTAGCATTTACTGTGTGCCAGGAATGATGCTAAGCACTTTGCAATTATTTTCTCATTTGATTTTCACAGCAATCCTGGTTGGTAGTGGCTATTATTATCTCTGTTTCACAGATGAAAAAACTTTAAATGACTTGCCCAAGGTCCCAAAGCTAGTAAGAGCAGATCTGAACACAGATCTTCCTGTCTCCAGGCCTGGCACTCTACCCACTGTGCCGTCTAGTTGAGAGAAGCAAAGTTGACCATAATCCCATCTCATAATTGCCCTTGGCTTTGAGGTTCAGATGTGTTTATATAACACATATCCTAATTTTTAAGTCCCAAACTCTTTGATACATCATATTGTCTCTATAACACAAAGAAATAAGAGTAGATAAACAAATAAATGAAAGTTGAGGAGATAGTCCAGAAAAATCACATAATTAGATATTAGAGCTGTAATAAACACCAGGGATTATTAATAAGCAAACATTTATTAAGTGTTTACTATTTGCCTGGTACCATGTTTTGTTTTTATGGTTCTTTTGTTTTAAGCATCATTTCCGCCCTCCAAGAAATGCTATAATTCAGTCAGAACCTTGAGGAGAACAATTTTCTGGGTAATAATGAATGACTTCATAAAGGGCAAAATCTAGCCCGGTGACTGAGTTGAGTAGAAGAGCTCTAGATGGATCAACCTCTATTACTTGGGAAGCAATTGAGAGGCAGGCCTCAATACCTCTAGAAGAATATGTATGGAAGTCACTACTGCATTGGAGTTGGAGCCCAAACCAAATTATCCCACTTTCTTCCCCCCTGCAGTAAAGGCTATGGCCCCCAATCTTTGTCTCTAAACATCTGACCTTCCCTACTTATACTTTTCTCCCCAACAGCTCCAAGATCACAGGTGAAGGAACCTCTGCCTATCCAGGGTTCTACAAGACCCAGTAGCCCTGCCTTTAGATAGTTAAAGACCTTTCTGGGGCTTAAACTGTTCTCTGTTTAAAACCACTGACCATCTGCCTCTGACCTTCTCCCAGCTGCTATCAGCCCATTTAATAATGGCTACCTCCCCACAGGACTCTGTGATGGCTACTTCAGTTGCTCACTCATCACTTCCAACAAATAACATGCACAGATCGAATGTGTGTCACCTCAAAAAACAAACGAATGCCATAAATCAAAAAGAACAAAATCCATTAACCATGAAATGGGGAAGGTGTCCAGGTCTGGAGTCAGAAGACCTATATTATGATCTCATGGCTACTATTAATTCTTTCAGTGACTGAGCAGACTCCGACTTCTCTGCTCCTTAACTTCCCTATGGGTAAAATGAAGGAGTCGGACTGAATGAACTTTTAAAGTCCCTCCATGCACTAACATTCTGTGGTTCTAGTTCAATCTCTTTTGGGGATTGTGACAATTCTGGGGTAGAGCGACAGAAAGGAGCTACAAGATGCCTTGATTTGTCTACCTTGACATAGTCCTAAGTAACTGGTAGCCATGTTTTGTTTTGACCATACAAATGTGGGTAATGTTGAGATAAAGACAGAGTGAAGTTTGGTCAAGTGGAGGGTGGTGCCACAGAGGTGGTACGTCTTTGCTCCTCAAGGTTCTAGTCATTTCTCCAGTGGTACAGACAGAGTGGGAAGGGAAGCAAATAGCACCAGTCTGCTATTGCTGACAATAAGCTTTCTCTTTGCAAATTATGTGACAGTCAAATTTGGGGAAGTATTTGGAATTGAGGCGGGGGACAGTGAGTAATAGAAGAGGAAAGGCAGGCACAGCCTGGATGACTCATATGAATTCTTTGGCAGCTAATCGTTTATACGTTTGAACACAGATTATTTGCAAGATTCTATGCTAGGCTTTATCAGCTGCCCAAAGATGTATAAGCCATAATAATCACTCACATTTAAATTGCATTTTAAGATTTTCAAAGCACATGTCTTACAATGACCTTTGAAGCTGGCACTTTGAGATGTCAGTTCCTCTACCATTTCATCAATGTGAGGACTTCAACAAGACAGATCTCAACCCATTCATACATTTTCATCTTGTGTTGTTTTGGTCCACAACCTTCCAGAAGCCCTTCACAGGATGTCCATCCAATATGTTAGGGAGGGGACTTCCTTTAGATCAAAGGTTTTTAACCTAGAGTCTGTGGACTCTTAAGGAGAATGTAGATAGATTGTAGGTAGTCTATGAATTTGGTTGGGAAAAAATTGAATATTTCCATATAAGGCTTTCTTTGTAATCCTATGTATTTTACTTAATGTATTTAAAAACGCTACTCTCAAAAGAGACCCATGAAGTTCACCAGACTCCCAGTGGAACCTATGATACACACAACAAGGTTAAGAACCCCTGCTTGTCATTCTTTTGACACTGTTTATATAGAGAACACCAATTTTTCATTGGTTGGATATCCCTTTCATTCACGTTATGATTGACCCAGACCCCTTGATCATGTATCTTTCTTTTAAACTCCTCCTCCTATGTATTCTTTATTGATAACATAATATACTTTACTAACACACATCATGTATCACTCTATTGTCTGTTCCATAATGCACAACTTAAAATTTTTAGAGAATGTAGTATTCCAAGACCAGCAACCATGCAGCAGAACTAGAAGAATATCGATAGACCTTTGATTCAGGGAGATGTTTGGGTTGCTGAAATCACCGTGCTGTTTCCCATAGTCAATCCAGACCATTCTTCTTCTCTTAGTCAATTCATGGTCTCACAAATGACTGAAAGTGCAGAGAATACGAGTTCCAACTGTGCTTATTGTTTGTTACTATAAAGAATGACATGATTCAGTAGAACAAAATGTCTCCTTAAAAGATCTCCTCCAACAAAGTGTATCTCAAATATATATCAAGAGTATGTGGATAGATTGAATGGGGTCTATGAACTTGGATGGGGATTTCACAAGTTTCTTTGAAAGATGTGACAACAGAGATAGCTTTGACACCTCTTCTATTATTAATGTCACGAGGCATAAAATAGGGAGAAAAAAGCTTGGCAAAAGTACCTTTACAGCGCGTATTCAATGCAGAGTCTAAATGGAAGAATTGTTCTCCCTAGATGGTGTAGTCCTCCAAATGTTTGTGGATGGCACATTTCTGAATGACATCAAAGTTTGAAATGTTGCAGAGACTCCTAAATAAGATTGACTATTATCCAGAAGAGTTTGGTCTGATTGTTCCAAATGGAAAAGCCAAGTTGATGAGCACCAATTGCACCAATTGTTGAATGGACAGCCAGACCCATAACATTTTACCATTAATCCATACATCTTGGATAGACATAGCAAATAAGACAGTGAATTGGACCCTGAATTGTGAGATAGATAGTTCAGTCATGATTTCTCACATTTTACAAATTAGGAAGTCTAGACTCTGAGTGGCAAAATGAGAAGGGGAAGGGAATGAACTCACTATGTGTCAGGTGCTGTGCTAAGTGCTTTACAAACATTATCTCATTTTATCCTCACAATAACCCTTGGAGGTACATGTAATTATTATCCTTATTTTACAGATGAGGAAACTGAGGAAAACAAGAGTTAAGTGACTTGCCCAGGGCACACAACTAGTAAGTATCTGAGTCAGGATTTGACCTCGAGTTTCTGACTCCATGATCAGTAACATATATCCACTACATTAATTTTTGTTGCTCAGTTGTTTCAATTGGGTCCAACCCTTCATGACCCCATTTGGGGTTTTCTTGGTAAAGAAAATGGAGTGGTTTGCCATTTCCTTTTCCATTGCATCCATTTTGTCAGGCAATCAGAAGATAAGTGTCTTGTCCAGGGTCACACAACTAGTAAGTGCTTGAGGAGAGATTCAAACCTTTGACTCCTGATTCCAAATTCGGTGATCTATCCATTACTATACCCTGCTTCCAATAACCTTTCATTAGTTGTCCTTGAACTTGTCTCATGGGTAAGTTGCTTGATTAGCAGGAACTGGAAGAATATAACATAATGTAGGCTATTACCTGTATCTTCTGCCCCCATCACATCTTTGCACAGGAGAAATCTGTTTAAAATAAGTAAAATAAAATAAGCAAACCTGAAGGGGAAGAGATGTTATGAAAAGAAACCTTCTTAGGCATGTATTTGAAAGCTTGTGGAGAGGTTCTGTTGCCAGGCAGCCATTCTTAGTGCTTTGGTGTCTGGCCAGTCTGCCTCTCATTGTCCGTAAAAAAAAAAACAAAACCCACAGAATATCAGAATTCGTAAGGACAATCTACTAAGATCTAGTTTTCTCCTACAAGTTTCTCAAACATGTCCTGTTTTTCTCTCATTCAGGTTGTTCCCTATGTTGGGAACACCCTTTCTCCCTCTCATCTTTTGACTTCTTACTTATCTTAATTCTTATCTCAAATGCCACATATTCTCTGATTTTTTTCTATTGGTAACAACTTTTTACTGTTATACTTCCCATAGGCTTTGAAATCCACTTAAAATTTAATTTTGTGTAATATGTGTTTGTTTTGGATTCTGACACTAGACTATAAGCTCCTTGAGGTAAGGGACTCTTTCTCTCAACTTTGTACCTCTATTAGAACAGTATTGTATATGCTATAAAGCAGGTGCTTAATACAGGTTTTGTACCTATGGTGCTTAATAAATGTTTATTGTATCTAATTAAATTAGGTATGAGACAACTGAGACTGAGAGGGTAGGTGATTTGCCCAAGGTCACAAAGCTAGTTATTGAGAAAACCTGTGACTAGAAATAGGTCGACTAACTTTCAAGTCATTGCTATTCCTACTTAACTATGCTTTGAACACTTAATGTCTTTTTTTTTTAAATTAAAACTCCACCAGTGGGACACATCCTTCTTTGATGTGGGCCATCTCCCTGAGATTATTGATCCCTGAGCTTTGCAGACCTCTCTTCCTGCTGTCACCCTTTACAGTGCACAGTACTGTACTCTAGAAATGGTAGTCCTGAGTTGTCTTGTATGCCATTTTCCTAAGTGATCTTTGTTATTGTTACAGGGCAGAAAAATGAGCCTGAACTTTTGGGGAACAGATGACAGAAACGGGGCAGTAGGATGGGAGTAACTATCACCATTGAGAATAAGATCCGGATCCCCAAGGAGGCTGAACTTGGGAACAGTGTTCTGAAACCAGAAGACAGGCTAACAGTTAGGAGTGTTTCTACCTCTTCTTATTTCAAATACTCTAAATAAACACTAGGCAGTTAGGGTGGCACGATGGATAGAGTGCTGGACCTGGAGTCAGTAAGACCTGAATTAAAATCTGGCTTCAGACACTTAATAGTGTATGACCCTGGGCAAGTCACTTAACCCTGTTTTCCTCAGTTTCCTCATCTAGAAAATGAAGTTGAGAAGGAAATGACAAATCACCCCAGTGTCTTTGGCAAGAAAATCCCAGATGGGTTCATAAAGAGTCGAACACAACCGAACAACAACAAAACAGCAAAAATAAATGCTAGATCACATTTATATAGCATCCAAGGGTTTTCTAAGAACTTTCCTCACAACATTTCAGTGAGAAACATGAAATAATATGAAAAACACTGTATTTTGGAGTCAAAGCATAAAGGTTCGAATGTTGGTTCTCCTTCTTACCAACTCTAAGTCAGTAAGTTTGGGCAAGTGACTGAACACCTTGGTGTTTCAGTTTCCTCATCTATAAATTGCGGATGTTGAACCAGACAAACTTCTATTGGACTAATCTTTTAGGTCCATTCAGTAATCTCTGAATGATGGATAATAAACCAATAAATGCTTGTTTTGCTGCAAAACTCTAATGTTTGAGGTTTCCTAGCTCTTAAGGCCTAAACCTCTTTCTATTCCTTTTGCATATGGATGGGGAAAAGACAGAAAGATGAGCAGGCTGTGTCTACTCAGCCATATTTCTAGCACTTTCATGGAAAATACAGCCATCGCAAAGCTCAGAGGAACTTGGAGGGATGCCTTGATAGATATGCCAATTTTTACATTACCCTGGCATGTAGTTCATCTAGGTCTGGTGATTTAATGGCCTTTGAATTGGAAAGGACAAAAAAAATGATTAATAGAGAGCTGATGCCTAAGATAAACAAGGAGATAGTATGATAAATTCTTCCTGTACTTGTTGAACTCAAGTCGCCAGGACAGGTAGTTATTCTCTTTTAGAATTAAATTTATTTATTTAAAAAATGGATAAATTTAGCTTCAACCCAACAATCACTTCCCAACAAATATTCAAGTACCAAACAACCTTAACCATTAAGTACATTGTCTACTTTAATAGTATGATACTGAAATTGACCACTGCATTTGACCAGAATTTTGTTGATTTGCTATGTTTTCTTTAGTTATTGTTGTAATCATTGTACATATTGTTCTTTTGACTCTATTTTCTCTGTCTTCCTAAATTTCTTTGAATTCCTTATATTTGTCATTACTTATATCATAACACAGTCATGTTGCACAATTTTTTCAGTCACTTCCCCATTTTGGGGCATATGTTTTGTTTTTAGGTTTTTGTTATCACAAGTAATGATTTTATGGATAATTTCTTGAAAGTACCTTCCTTAGAGTATAGTCTCAGTAAGGAACTTTCTTGGTCAAAGCATGTGAACAATTTAGTAATTTTTCTTGTGTGATTACAAATTGTTTTTCAGAATATTTGAGCTAGTTCATAGCATCAGTAACAGAGAATTAACATGTTTGTCTTCTCACAGTCCTTCCAACAAGCCATTTCCTCATTTTTGCTAACTTGATGGATGGGAGACGATGCTGCAGAGTTATTTTAGAAATTGCATGTCTCTGTGATTGTTGGACACATTTTAGGTTTTCTTTGGATGTTTTGTATTTTTTTTGTAAACTGCCCATATCCTTTAGTTACTTGTTTAATGGGAAATGGCTCTCAATATTATAGATTTGTGACAATTTCTGAAAATTTTGGAGTCAAATTTTGGTCAGATATAGTTAATACATTCTTCTTGCATTTTCTGTCTTTTATTTAGATCTAGCTCCCTTAGTTTCATTTGTGCAACAGGTTTAATTATACAGAAAAACAATTATCTATTTTGTCTTTTCTGATCTTTTTTTCCCTTTGTATGTTTAAATTTTTCTCCCTAGCCAGAGTTATGAAAGATATGACTTTCCATTCTCCTCTCATTTTTTTGGTGTGACTTTTATGTTTAGATTATCTATCAGGTTGTAATTTATTGTGGCATATGTCATAAGATAGTTATCTAAACCTCTTTTTCATTTGGTTTGCTTTCAGTTTTACTAGAAGTTCTTGTCAAAGGAAGGGTCTCTTCTCTGTTATTTCTGTTCTTGTATTTATCAAATACCAGATTGCTATCCAAACTTTTTCTAGGTCTTGCTTATCTAGCCCATTCCACTGATCTATTTTTTTAAATCCTTCAGTAGATAGTTTTCAGAATTATTACTTTGTAATACAGCTTGAGATCTGGCTGTGCCCATGCTCAATTATTTCTTCTCTCTTTCCCACTCAACTTCCATTATATCTTTTGGTATTCTTGGCCTTTTTACTCCTTCAAATGAATTTTGTCATTATTATATCTAATTCTGAAACTCTGGCATTTTGATTTAATCAGCACTAAATCTGTAATTTGGATAGTTTAATAATTTTTTACTGTATGAATAGGCAGAGAAAGTCAATTATTTGTCTTCTTTTATTTCTGTAAAAAATATTTTATTAAAGTCCCGTATAAATGTGCTTTTTTATTATCTTCTTCTTCATCTTTGGTTTCAGTGACCTGTTAGCCATTTTTGCTCTGCTCTTTTCAGTCCAAAGATCATTCTTCCTCACTTGGAAAAGAGAAGCAAAGTAATAGTTGACTACAGTTATCCCTTCTACATCACAGGAGTTAGGAGCATGGCACTCCTGTGATCTGGAAAATCCTCATAAAATGTTTTGGCTCTCCCTTTGTACCAGAGAACAAGTTTGATTTTTTTTCTTTTTCTTTTATGGAGTGTTTACAGTACCTTATTGTAAGATTTAAGTATTTGGTCATAGGCTCTGTGTCATCTGCTGCCTTTTATATGTTATCTACACCTTTGGCAAAACTCCTCAAAAATTCCCATTAATTTCTTATGCCAGCATGTAATATATTGAAACCATGTTGGGGAAAGCTGCAACGTGGAAGGGATAACTGTACTTCCATTTTCTCCCTTTAGTCTGCTATCAACATCCACTTGACCTCCTGTCATGTGACCCTGCCTTTTCTGGGCTTCTCTTTTTTTCCTCAGTATAATTATAAAAACTTTTTTGTTGTCCTTTATTTTCTTCAACAGTCTCAGTTCATTCTAAATTTTAATGATCTGGAAACTTCTTATCCCTGTTTTGCTTTCATATGTTTTATTCCCTGCCTTTCCTTCTATCTTTATATCTTCTAAAAATCTGTTTCCTGGTGAATTTTCTGTGAATTCATGCTATTCTCATAAAAAATTCACCTTTTTTTTTTGTTTCCCTTTGTAACTTTAAAATTTAATTTCTTGAAGTTTTTTATCCTTCCTATGCTTATTTCTTTTGGACAAGTTTGGCCCATGAGACCCTATCTTTCCTTTCTCCAAACCATTTTAAAAATCTGTTTTTCCAAAATCTAGGGTATATGTTGGACTATACCTGGTCTCTTTCCCCCACTTTATTCATTTGTTTCCTCTCCAACAAACAGTTCCTTTTCATTGATGAGGATAGCTCCATGAATTAAGATTGCCCTTGTAGTCTGTGAGAGCATGCAGGGCATAGTTTATAGAGTTCTTGAGGCCAGGAAGACTTTTTGATTCAAGTCCCTTTTTTGCTGTAGTTTATGGAGAGTGGACTTTGAAGTCAGGAAGTTCTTGGTTCAAGTCCATTTGCTATGTATGACTTATGTGACCACGGACAAGTCATCTAGCCTCTTAGGTATATCTTTAAGACTAAATTGGAGAGAAAGTGTTGACCTCCATTAATCAAAGAAGTTTCCATCCTTGGATCTTCCCTATACAAAGGAGATCACAGTCTAGTTCCAGTCCTTGTCCTTGTCCTTATAATGTGTGCCATATAAAAGAATATTTAATTTTCTATTCTCTGGTTTATAGTTGTTTCACACGAACATTCTTATCTCTCCCAGAAAGCAAAAACTCCCCAAGGGCAAGGACCTTTTCCTGATGTAATGGATAGAGTACTTATTTGGCAGTCAGAAGTCAGAAGACCTGAATCCTGGCTTATTAATTGTGTGAAAATGTGCACGTTAATTTCTCTTAGCTTAATTTTTCTTATATGCAAAATGGAAAAAATAACACTTGCAAAAATGTAGTACTTTGTTAGACTTGTGACATGGGGATGGCAATTATTGACAGGTAGATCCTTCAATTCAAAACACAATTTTAGAGATGGAAAAACTGAAGTCCAGTGTGATTCGATAACTCACCCAAGTTCACACAAGTAGTCTTAATGTTGGCATTTAAACTTCTGACTCCAAATCCAATGCTCTTTCTCCTGTGAAACTTTGACTTCCACTGTACAACTTTTATTTCTGTATCTTTCAATGAACTAGTCTCTATAGAGTCACTGTCATATAGTGGAAAGATTTAGCCTGAATTTAGATGAACTGCATTGGAGCCTAGGTTCCATCACTTACCAGCCAGGTAACTTTGGGTAAGTCTTTGACTTCGAGGTGCGTCTGCTATCTCAGTTGTAAGATGGAGGTAATAATTCTGACCCTGATGGCTGCACAGAATTGTTGCAAAAACTAGATGGGATGTATGTAAAGCACTTTGTAACTGAAGCCCTAAATAAATGGAAGTGGCTCAACCCTTGACTGAGTAGAGAAAAATGAGTAAACTGGAAAACTACAAGTTCTCCTGTAACACATGAGATCATAATTGTAAAGCACTGACGAGTTTGTTGCAGCGTGTAGTTTCTAATTCAAAAACTTGTTGGGTGTCTATTAATGTCATGACTAAATACGTGTCTGCTGTTAAGTGCCCAGGAAGTGCTCTAACTTTTGTTTGAGAAGATGAAATAGGGGCACTCAGAAGGGAAGGAAGAGGATTCTGCAGTGAGGTTGCCTAGCAACGGAAAACTCATCTGTCCAATTTCACCGGCACTCTTTATGGTGAACATTCCACATCACGGGAAATTAACCCAGAGTTTCAGCACACTGTTCAGAATTGTGACATGTGGCTGTTAAATGCAACTAAGTGCAAAGAAACATGGTCTTTGGGGGACACGCTTTTACCCTACAGCTATCAGGGTCCAGAGCAGTTATCAAGATTGAGCTGGGAAGCTAGGAGAAGGGGTATTTGGGAGACATGAGGTTTTAACTGCCAGGCAGGATCAAAGATTTAGAGATGGAAGGCACCCCAGACACCATACACTTCATTCTATAGTCCACTTTATAGATGAGGGAATAGAAGTCTAAGTTTAAGTAACTTACCCCATGGTAAGATTAATTAAGATATTCTCTTCCGCTACTCTGGTTCTACCTTTTGTGTTTTCTTTCCTTCCTTCCATCTCTGGTCTACTAGTCTCTTAGCTTCACCTCCCATTACTTATCAGGCTTCTTTACCTCAACCTGATCTTTGTTTTAAATTTGCTTTAAATCCCTGACCTTGACTCCTAACTACTCTTTGTGACTGCTTGGTTGGGTGGTGTTGACCCTGGACAGTACACAAACTCGGTATTAATCTCCTTCAAGGAAAGGCTCTGGCTCCTTCTTTTGATGACAGTGACTTCACATGCTCTGCATTAGCTTGCCCTGATGTCTTAAACTGACATTTATGTTAACACCCTTTCACCATTCAGTCTGTTTGATAATTTTAGAAAAGAGTAATTTAGCTTGAATGCAATCAGTAGCCTAAAATTATTTTATGACTTGAGGTTTAGAAAACAATTAATTATTGGGCATACATTTCTTTCACCCCCAAAAGTGAGTTAGTTAAATATATGAAGGAACAACTCATTTCCCCCTTGCAATATGTAAAGTTTTCTATGTTTGGAATTATATTTACAGAACTCAGCGTCAAGGTCTAAGGGAAAGTCCAATGAACTTGAAATCAGGGTGATCTGAGTTTGAGTCTGGTCTCCAATTCTAATGATATGTGTGACTGAGCAAATCAACAAACCTTTCTGAGCCTCAGTTTCCTGAGTCTGAATCTCAACTCTGCTACTTACTACCTGTGTGACTCTGGGCAAGTCATTTTTGACATTTCTCTTATTTCAGATCTTTTTTTTTTTTTGAGGGGGGAGTAAGCAGCTTAGAATCTTAGAAAATAAGGGTGTTAGATTAGAGGATACAGTGGAAAAAGCAGTGATTATGGAGTTAGAGGACCTGAGTTAAAATTCACCAATGAGATTTTCTATGTATGTGACCTTGGACAAGTCACTCAACTTTTTCTGACCTCAGTTTACTCATTTGCAAAATGAAAGCATTGGACTAGATGGCCTCTGCAGTCTCTTCCACCAGTAGTTCTGTGATCCTATAATCTCAGAAGGTCCCTTTCAGCCCTAAACTCTATGACCTCCATCTTTGAAATTGAGCCATTAATAACTATGCGGAAACACATTGTAATTTTGAGGGGTTACACAAATGCCAGGTATTACTTTGCGATTGTCTGGGGAAAATCCTCTGTATTTTCATGCCTAGTCTTTCCTGAGATAGCTGTTTCTTCTCTTTCACATTCCGCACCTTCTGTCTTCCATGTTCCATCTTTTCTTTCCATTTCACTTTTCTGGAATCTGTTAGGAACCTTTAACTTCCATCTCTAGAACAACCTTGCCTCTCTTTGTGATATCAAAGGGGGAGGTGGAAGAGATCAGTTGAATAGACCTGAGCAAGACCATTCCTCTCCCTCTAAGACACTTGATCCTCTCTAGCCCATGGGTCCCAGAAAGATGAAAATAAAGCCAGGAAATAGAGATTGAAGAAAAAAACATCAGAGTAATTTGGTACTATCAGCGTAGTGCTAAGTTTTAAAGCTTGGGCTTAGCTGAGACTGTAAAGGAAACCTAAGGATAACAAAAATAAATATTAAAGCTAAACTAGAGAAAAGAGAACAATAAAAGAAGGCATAGAGCTGTTGCTTGGAGTAGATGGGATGATAACTGACAAAGGAGACAGAGTTGCTTGGATCTTGTTTTACTCTTATCTTTGCCAAGGAAAATGGCTTTTGAACTGGAAAGCACAGAACAAAACTGGCAAATAGTAAGTTGACAACCAGAATAAGGAAGAAAATCGTATCATGTCACTTCTCCCAGATGAACTTCATTCTTTAGTATGGAAAGAACTGATGGGAAGGATCACAGTGCTAATGTGATGGATGTTTGGAAAGCTTGCTGAAATCAGGAGAGGTATTGCAGGACTAGGGAAGGCAAATGTTGCCCTTATTTTCCAAAAAAGGGGGAAGAGAATGATATACATAAATTCTAGGCTGGTGAGTTTAATTCTAAATTCCTGGAAAAAATTCTAGAATGTATCACTATGGAAAAAGTTAGCGAATTATTAGGAAAGGAAGCAGTGATCACCAAGAGCTTGGCTTCATTAAGAATAAGCCATGAAACACTAAACTCCTTCCTTTCGTCCTCCCTCCCTTTCTTTCTTTCTTTCTTTCTTTCTTTCTTTCTTTCTTTCTTTCTTTCTTTCTTTCTTTCTTTCTTTCTTTCTTTCTCTTTCTCTCTCTCTCTCTCTCTCTCTCTCTCTCTCTCTCTCTCTCTCTCTCTCTCTCTCTCTCTCTCTCTCTCTCTCTCTCTTTCTTTCTTTCTTTCACTAAACTGGTAGATCAGGGGAAAGCCATAGATATAGTTTGCCTGGGTTTTAGTAATGTATTTGATAAACAGTTTCATTCTATTTTTGTTAAAAAAAAAAGATAGAGCAAAGTGAGATAGGTGGTCCTTTGGTTTGATGGAACTGGGAGAGGGGGATTCTGGGAAGATGATGGAGTAGGTCAGAAAATTTCAAGCTCTCCAGATTACCTCCACTAGCAAGACAAAATAGCACCTGGGGATGAATGTAAAGTGGGAAAAATAAACAAGAATTGGGGCAAAGCAGTGGTACTCCTGGGATAAACTGGAGAAAACCTGAGGAAAGACCCCAGGGATGGAGGTTCACCTTGAGTGAATTATAAACACCTCCAGACTATCTCCATGGAAACAACAAACCAGAAGCCCTGGGGAAAGCTGGGCCTCAGCTGTAGGAATTCTCTCCTCAGGGACAGTGTGTGTGGGGTCAGACATCTGAGCAGAGGTACGTTGAATGACCCTTGCCTGCTGAGGGACACCAGGGCCAGTTGTGCTGCCAAGATACGGTGAGCTGTGGACTGAGGGCAAGAAGAAACCAGCACATGATGGGTGAGTGGAGGAACATGGAGTGGGGACACTACTGACTGTGGACACTTAGAGGAGAGCTGAGTTCCTGGTTTGGGTTCTAGGTTAGAGGGGAAAACTGAAGGTTACAGTCACGGGAGGGTCCTCAGGGAGCCAAGAGTATTTCCAGCATAGTGAGTGTGGGGACCGTAGCTGTGGCTTGGAGGGGGAAAGGATTGCCATGGTTGGGCTGTGGACAAAGCTCAGAAAATAACAATAAGAAGGAACTGAGGCTAGAGGCACCATCCCCCACACCATCCCCCATACAAGGCTAGAAGTGATTATAATAACAAGCTACTAAAAATAAATAAATAAAAATGAGTAAGCGAAGGAGAAAAAACCCAACCATAGACAGCTACTATGGGGACAGAGAAGATCTGGGACTGTTTTTAGAGGAGGATATCGAAGCAAAAAATAGCCCCTCCTACCCTAAAGAGCAAGGTCAATGGTCACATTCCCAAAAAGAGTTCTCAGAAGAACTTAAAAAGGGCTTTAAAAATCAAATAAGAGACAGTGAGGAAAAATTAGCAAAAAAATAAGAACAGTCTAAGAAAACCAGAAAACTATGAAAAGAAAGTCAACCAATTGTAAAAAGAAACCCAGAAGCTTTTATTTAAAATATGTTTATTTATAGTTTCAATATTCACTTTTATGAGATTTTGAGTTCTAAATCATTCCCCCTTCCACCTCCCCAAGACTCCATGCATTCTGATATAGGTTATGTATGTGCAATCATATTAAATATACTTCCACATTAGTCATCTTGTGAAAGAAGGATCAGAACAAAAGGGGAAAACCATGAGAAAGAAAAAACAAAAAAGAAGAGAATGCTTTGATCTGCATTCAGACCCCATAGTTCTTTCTCTGGATGTGGAGAGCATTTTCCATCATGAGTCCTGGAATTAGATCATTGCATTGCTGACAAAGATCTAAATCTATCCAGGTCAGTCATCTCACAATATTGCTGTTACTATGTACAATGTTTTCCTGGTTCTGCTCAGTTTACTCAGCAAGAGATCCAAAATCTTAAAGAAAATTACTCCTTGAAAACCAGAATTGGGCAAGGGGAAGTGAATGGCATGATCAAAATACCGAGAAATAATAACCCAAAACAAAAGAATGAAAAAAAAAAGAAAAGGATGGATTTGGGTTGAATGCCAGAACTCAAATAATAGTGATTTGATGGTATTTGATGTCACTCAGGAAAAGAGGTCTCCCATAAAATGCTTCAGGGATTTAAGTTGTTTAACATTTTTATGAAGTTTATATAAAGGCATAGATCTTATCAAATTTGTAGATGACAATAATTCAGGAAGAAGAGTTAGCCTACTGATGATACAGTCAAGATACAAAAAGATCTTGCCATATTAGAACTTTGGGTTTAGTCTAATAAGATGAAATTTAGAAGCAATAAATGTGTGAGGATAATTGACCATGGTAGACCATGGTCAGCTTGAAGTTCTTAAATCAGCTTGATGAGATTCCAGGGTATGAACTTTTGTTTGGAGGAATCTGAGGAACTTCTAGCAATGGGGAATGTAGGCTTGGTCAATACCACTTTGCTGATAGCACACAGAGAACTTCTGGTTGGTTTTTAGTAACTGGAGGTTCTTTCAAGATGATTGGCTGATGAGGATACAGGAAGATGGACAGGACAAGAGGAATTGTCCCTTGTCATGGTCCATAAGTGATTCATGGTCCATAAATGTAAGCTAGCACATCAGTTTGAGCTCTTTTAGACATCCTTGATTATTTTTCCTATTCAGAAGACAGACTAGCATGCATTAGAGTGGACATGATCCTGAATAAGGGAAACTTGTTCTTGAATAGAGGCCCTCTGTTCAGGAATTTGAAATAGCTCCCTTGGGACAGACATACATGGAATTTCCATGCCCTTTTTGTAACCTAAGAAGAGAAATTCTAAGAGTGGACTTTCCCAGTTCAAGAGTTAGCAGTCACTAAAGCGCTAATAAATTTCTTGCAGAAACTCTTGGAAGATGCACACAAGTATGGATTAATCAGTCTGAAATGATAATTTATGGACCATATTCATGAATCCCTTAGTCCTGGATAAGGGAGGAATGTTGACTTTCAAAGTGACAAGCTTATTACTAGGTGCAATTTAGAAAAGTACGTGGATAAACTGAAAAACATTCAGAGTAGGGCAATCAGAATGTTGAAGGGTCTTGAATCCATGTCATTGTAAGAACAGTTGCAGGGATTAGAAAATCTAATTTCTCTAACTGGGTCATATATGGAAAACGGAGTGAATACCTGATAACTGTCTTTAAATACTTGAAAGGCTGCCATGTAGAAAAAAGGATTAGACTTGTTCTATTTGGCTTCTGATAGTAAAAACAGAAGCAATAGGCAAAAGTTATGATGAGGAAAATTGAAGTTTGATATAAGGAATTCCTTAATACTTAGAGATATCTAAAATGAAATGGGCTTCCTTATACAGTAGTGAGCTTTTGGACATTGGAGGCCTTGAAGCAAATGCTCAATGATCACTTATCTGATACATTGCAGTGGGCATTCATTTTGGGTATCAGTTCATTTAGTAGCCTTCTACTGATAAAATTCAATGAAAGTTCTTACCATTTTGAATTACAGGTCTGTCTAATTCTTCTAAGAAGTCTTGACACTATACCTCTACATTATTGTTTTACACAGACACAACATATATGTAAACATGTAAATACATAGCATATATACATGCATATATATTACATATCAGAAGTCTTTGAAAACTATCAACCTTACATGCCCATCTACACAAAATCTTTATCATGTTCATCAGTACATGAATTGAGAATACCCTCAATGAGAGTACTAATAGGGAATAAGTAGGGTATGTTCAACAATGGATCAAATCTATTTTTTTATCTCATGAATGACCAAAAGGTATAGAAAATATAAGAATGTATTGGGCTAATTGTTGAATTGTTGATTATGAAAAAAAGCATTTACCTTGGTAGGACAAAGCACTGCCTTATAGGTTTGGATAATGGATTTTTTACCTTGCAGGTATCAAGATTTTTCAGAGTTCTTTGGAAGAAATAACAAGAGAAATAGCTCCGTTCAATGATCCTGTGATAATAAACACCAAATAAAATATAAAGCAGGATTTCTTGTGGATGGTGAGATCCTCCAGATGTGCTCACTTGTGGATGACATTTTGGTGAATGCATCAAGCCCTATGACATTGCAGAGCCTCCTAGAAGATATTTATAATCATTCGAAGGAGCTTGGTCTGTCCATTTAGACAGGAAAGATATAAGACAGGTAAGTGGGGCAGTGGATAGAGTGCTCGGCTTGGTGTCAGCAAGATATAAGTTCACATCTGGCTTCAGACACTTACTAGCTATGTTATCCTGCATAACTCACTTAACCTCTGCTTCAGTTTCCTGAAGTTTCCATCTGTAAAATGAGGATAAATTATACCAGCTATCTCTCATGGTTTTTGGGATGATCCAATGGTCCCTCATCCTTATTGCTAAAGTCCTTAACACAGAGCCTGACACATAGCAGTTGCTGTATAAATACTAGCTAGACTGCTAGGTAGTACAGTGCAGGCCTAGAGGCAGGAAGACTCATCTTCCTGAGTTCAAATCCAGTCTCAGACACTTACTAGTTGTGTGACCCTGGGCAAGTCATATAACCATGTTTGCTTCAGTTTCCTCATTTGTAAAATGAACTGGAGAAGGAAATGGCAAACAACTCCAATATTTTTGTTAAGAAAACCCCACATGGAGTCACAGAGAGTCGAAGGCAACTGTTAATGACTACAAGAAGGAGAATAAAAACTTGGTTGAAATCAGCTTCTGGAGGACAGTAAACACCATGCTAAGAAGTTTTTATTTTATCTGATTTGTCCCAGAGAGCTATTGAAAGTTTCTTAACTGATATGCACAAATATGCTATAGTGGATTTAGAATGAAAAACTGGTTTGGAATCCTGGCTTTGTTACTTACTGTGAGTCACCTTGGACAACTCACTTTGTTTCTGTGGGCCTCAGTTTCTTCATTGGTCAGAATGAGAGTGTTTGATTAGCCGATTTCTGAGCTCCCTTCCAACCTTAAATCTGGCATCAGACCTGTACCCAGGAAGATTATTTTGGCACATGTATAAAACATGAATTAGAGAAAAGAGAGCAAATTAGAGGTCAGAATAAATCCTCTTTGCTCCATCAGTAATGGGGAGGGGCAGTGGCCTAAGGTCATACACTTATTCTGCTTTCCTTCTGACCTATTTCTTACCTATCATCTTTTCTATCTCATTTCTCTCCTGCTCTTTTTACTCTGAAGGACGGTATGATCAGGATCTACATAGGAAAGTTATCTAGCACAAATTTTGACTATAATGGAGTTAATGTTTTCCTGTTTTGTTAAACTATATTCTGAACATAAAAAACAACATTTTTGTTTTTGATTCAACAAGTATTTGTTAGCACTCTGCTAGGGACCACAGGGAACCCCAAAGAAAGATATGCCAGTCAGGGGTTTCAAGGAGTTTATACTGTTGCTTTACATCAGGGATTCTTTCAAAAAAATTACTGGGAGAAGAGGAAGTGGGTGAAAAATTCTCTGCAGAGAACTTGTTATTAGCTGTTAAATTGGTTTAAGTTCTCTCTAACAGGAGCCCTAAAACTTTCAAAATAGAAATAATTTGTTTCATGGTGTGAGTCATCTCCTTGGGAAGTGGGTACTGTGTATTCTCGCAGCAATGCAGCAAGAACAAAATCTGGGGATGGAGAAAATAAAAGTTGGAATGAGACCTGTCACAAGATGAAGCTATATAATCGAAAGTACGACGTGAGCCTTTCTTTTCTAACTCGTTCTTCGGTTTTATTGTACAGCTAGAAATGCCTGGTCAAAATGTCATCTCTAGCTTCCTTAGAGCTTCAGTTTTACAAGGACTTGTCTGTCTGCCTGGGTCTTTTCTTTCTCTTTGTGCTGTCTGATTTGCAGACCATTTTTTTTTTATTTCTTGTCTTTTATTTACTGCTAATGTACAAAGCCCAGTGCTAGATATCAGGGAAGAGAAAATAATGATAAAATAAGACGCAGTCTGGGTCTTCATGGAGATTACAAACAGGTTAAGGGATATGATACATATAACCCTGCATTCAAAGTTTTACTGTGCACATGTCATCATATAATAATGCAAGATTTTATGAAAGACATGACAACAAAGGAGTTGTTCTATATTAATGTTAGGCAAGATATAAAACAAAGAGACATATATTCACCAAAGGGTTTTTCTGCTGTCAGGGAGGAGATCCAGTGTCAAAGTCCAAGTCAAGAGAGATTCCCTACATGGTAGGTGATGAGGTTCTCCAGAACATATACATTAATAATTAAAATGCAAAATAGAACATTGGGAAGAAGACTGACTCTGGAGTCAGAGGACCTGGATTTAGATACCGCCTCTGTCATTTTATTGTCTGTATGACCTTGGGCAAGTCATTTCCCCTCCTCTGGGCCTCAGTTTCCTCATATATAAAATAAGGGATTGGATTTTTTTCCTCATATGTAAAATGAGGGGGTTGGATTATATGGCCTCTGAAGTCCTTTCCAGCTACACATCTATATTCTTATGGTACTGTTAAGATTTGTATATTATAGAATCTCTTAAGGGTAAGATAATTTTTCCCTGAGGGAATCAAGAAAATCTTTGAGTTGAATCCTTATTGATGGACATGAATTCAACAGTCAAAGCTCAGGATGAGTGGGGAAGAAGAATTTTTAAGCAAAGGGAATAGCATGAGCCATAATATAAGCATGCATATATGTATATATATGTGTATATTCACACATATATACACACATATACAAATACATATATGTGTGTGTATGTGTGTGTGTGTGTGTTTGTCCTTCATTGCCGAAGAAGACCATGTCATCAGAGAAATAATGACATGACTTGCACTTGACTTTGTTTTGAGTGAGGGAGGGCTGTGCAGGGCACCAGCCTCACTTCTCCTCCAGAGCCATCTGAATCCAGTGACCAGATATTCATCAGGATGACTGGAGATGACCCAGGATGAGGTAGTTGGGGTTAAGTGACTTGTCCAAGGTCACACAGCTTGTGAGTGTCAAGTGTCTGAGGTGAGATTTGAATTCAGGTCCTCCTGACTCCTGCACTGGTGCTCTATCCACTGCACCACCTAGCTGCCCCAAATACATGTATGTAAGTGAAAGAAAAAGGAAATGTATAACAAGCCAGTTTGGTTGAACCATTATTATGAAATAATGTGGTAAAAATATGGAGGTGCTAGAATATGGAGAACCTCAAGTGACAGGTGAAAATGTTTGCATATTTTTCAGTACGTACGGGACATTAAAATGTTTTGAGTATTATTGAACATGACGATTATCAGCTCTACTTGCAGGCTATATACTTAGCCATACAAACATTCAATACAAATGTTCCCAACAGAAGGAAAACCATTTTGATTGTCTTGATTTGTAAATGAAGAAAAAATTGTCCATCCCTATGTATATTATATTTTTAAAATATTTTTATCCTCAGTTCCAATTTTTCTCCTTCCCTCCACCCCTCCCCCAACCATTGAGAAGGCAAGAAATATGATGCGCATTATCTATATGAAGTCATACAAAACATTTCTACTTTAGTCATCTTGCTTAAAAAGTAATAAGGAAAAAATATGCTTCCATCTGTTCCCAGTTCATTAGTTCTTTCTCTGGAATTGAATAACGTATTTCATCATGAGTCCATTGGAATGGTAATGGATCGCTGTATTGATGAGAGTAGCTAAGTCTTTCACAGTTGATTATTATGCCAATATTTTTGTTACTGTATATGGCATTCTGCTACTTCTGCTTACTTTACTTTGCATCCGTCTTCCCAGGTTTTTCTGAGCCATCCTGTTTATCATTTCTTACTGTGCAATAATATTCTATAACATTTATACACCACAACTTGTTCATTTATTCCCTGATGGATGGACATTCCCTCAGTTTCCAGTTCTCTGCCACTACAAAAAGAGCTGCCATAACGTATTGTTGTACATATCCTTTCCCTTTTCTTTGAACTCTTTGGGGTATAGACCTAGTCTGTCTGTACTTCACAAATAAGTAAACACATACATATTAGAGGTGTGTGCTCAAACATTTTTTTTTTTTGCTGATAGGAAGGAGTACTGGATTAAAAAAAATCAGATCACTGCTCTAGGAAACTCTCCAGAACTATAAATCTCAGAGCAGTTGTGAATCCGCTTCAGTAGAGAGTTGCTCACAAAGGGTTTCATACATCCATTAAGTCTCAGGTCCATAGAAACTCTCCTCATAAATGTCAGTCATTTCTGTTCCTATATTTGGCGTTGTATTCTTTAATAGATCATATTTTTGTGTTAGAATAAGTATTGCAATTAATTTTCCTCCAAAAAAGCGGTGAATAGTATTTTGGGGAGATGTAATGAAAATCCATTAGCATTTATCAAGCACCTGCTCTGTATAAGGTATAGTTCTTGGTTCTGAAGGTGAATCATAGACTCTCTTTGCTCTGTGTACATGAAAAAAGGAACTATCAATAGAGACAGACAAAGAAAAAGCTATGACTATCCAAAGAAGGAAGTTACAATGAGGCCAGAAAGTTCAGGGAGGGTTTCTTGGAAGAGCTAGAAATTTAACTAGGCCTTGAAAGATAGGTCTACTGTATAGGCATGATGAGAGGAGAGAAAGCAGGAAAGGCAGAAGTCATAAACGAAGTGAGGGAGATGGGAGAGAGCACAAGGCAGATTCTGGGGATGAAGCTGCCTACTATTAGAAGGGTTTCACTGCCAGACCAAAGAGCTTGATCTGATGGACAACAGAAGGACACTGAAATACTTTGAGCAGATGGGGAGTGACATGATTAATCCAATGTTTTCAGAAGATTAATCTTGTAGCAGGGCACCTAGGTGGCACAGTGGACAGAGCACTGATCTTGGAATCAGAAAGACTCATCTTCAGGTGTTCAAATCTGGCCTCAGACACTTATTAGTGGTATGACCCTGGGCAGCTCACTTAACCCCGTTTATCTCAGTTTCCTCATCTGTCAAGTGAGCTGGAAAAGGAAATGGCAATCTACTTCAGTATATCTGCAAAGAAAACCCTAAATGTGGTCATGAAGAGTCAGACATGACTGAAACGACTGAACAAGAAAACAGCAATCTCGTAAGAGAGTGTAGAACACATTGAAAGAGTGTTATGACCGGACAGGAGCAGGCCAATTAAAAGGCTGCAGCAGTAGTGTAAGCACCTAGCAGGAGTGGCCAACATTTTTGTAGCACTCTAAGTATTAAAGTGCTTTCTCTCCAGTTTCTAAGGAAATAATAGAAGTGTTTGTAGATGAGGAAAATGAGATTTCATGAGGTTAAGTAATTTGCCTGTGAGCTTCTAGCTGTTCAGTGCCTGAAGGAGGACTATTGACTCTTGGTTTAGACCCTTGTCTATGGGAAGATATCTGAACTACACATTCCATGACACTTTCCACATTGGGGAGAGGTCCTGGTGATGGCAGAGAGGATTCAAAGCTGAAATAAACACTAGGAAGATATAGAATAAAGATGAGACCGTAAACTCCACCCTTCTTGACATCATAGTGGTGTACTGGGGAGCTCTCCATGTCCCACTAGTCTGCACTAGGAGGTAGATATTAGCCAAGTTCTAGTGCAAGTGTAACTTGCTTTCGGGTGGAGAAACAGATATCAAGGCCATCGGTGGGGGGTGGGGCAAAGTAAGGGCTGGACTGACACCCAAGTACCTCTACCTCAAGGGAGGGGGAGGGATTGGGATGTGTTCACATGTCTTTTCTTCCAAGTTATGCTTATTTTATTTTGCAACTTTTACCTTTGGTTTTTTGGGTTTTTTTGTGGGAGAGGGAGGTGGAAGAGTCATTCTTTTCATCTACGTTGTTGCAGTTATTGTGTATTTTATTTTCCTGACTCTGCCTCTGCTGTGCAGTAGTTAATGTAGATCTTTCCAGATTTCAGTTTTTATCCTATTAGTCATTTTTTATAGCACAGTAATATTCCATTACATTTACGTTTCACCATTTTTTGGAATTTTTTCCAAGCAATGAACATCTACTTTGTTTCCAATTTGCTATTGCAAAAAGTGTTGCTACAAAAAATTGGGAGAGGAGGGTAAATACATGGGAACTAGGCAGCTATTGGTGCAGTTGGTAAAACTTCCTGGAATCAAGAAGACCTGAGTTCAAATCTAGCCTCAGACATTTAGTAGTTATGTGAAATTTGGAGAAGTCAGTTAACCTCTCTCTGTTTCACTATTCTCAACTGTAAAATGGGATAATCATAGCATCTACCCTGCAAGGCTGTTATGAGAATCAAATAGATTATATTTATAAACAATCCTTAGCACAGTGACTAGCACATAGTAGGTGCTATATAAATGCTTATTCCTTTCTAGTCTCCATTTTCCCTTTCTTTTCCCCTTATCAATGGCTCCCTTGGGGGTATAAGCCTAATAGTGAAATCTCTGAGTCAAAGAGTACAGGCATTTTAATCACTTTATTTGTGTAATTTAAAATTATTTTTTAAATGGTTGTACTGCTTCATTGCTCCACCAATAACATACTGGTGTTCACACATTTCCTCCAACATTGATGGTTACCATCCTTTGTCATCTTTGCCTATTTGTAGAGTTTAAATGAAACGTTAGTGTTGTCTTGATTTGGATTTCTCCTATTATTAATGATTTGGTACATTCTTTTACATGGTTATTAATCATTTGTAATTCTTTTTTTTTTTTAACTCTTTTTTCATATTCTTTGATAACATATATTAGGGAAATAATCTGGCATCCTAAGGCAATTTGCAGATTTCTTAAGGAGATGAAAAAACTTGATTTTGTCAATCCAGGGCCAAATTGAGGCATAGGATGATAGACTCATAGATTTAGAGTTGGAAGGGACAAGCAAGGCTATTTAGTCAATCCTCCTTATTTTATAGATGAAGAAAATGAAGGTAAGAAAGGTCAATGATCACAAAATTTTTAAGTGTAACAGGCAGGATTTGAATATGAGTTTTCTTAGCTCTAAGTCTGGCACTCTTCCCACTATTCCATGCCACCTTTTCTCAACACAAATGTGATGTGCGTCCATGTATTTGGCCACCAGTCAGAAGTCTGAACTAAACCTTTTGTTATGAAACAACAAATAAATGAGAGGTGAAAAGATGTAAAGTTTTATAGCACCAAGGGTTGATAAGTATTTTAAGGGAAAGAAGGCACACATGAATAAATGAAACAACTTGGGGGGATGACATGGCGGTTTAAGTACAGAAGTCTCATTTACTTATGCTGGGCAGAAGGTGCTGTAATGAGTTTGCCTGCCTTGGGAGGTTGGTGGTTAATCCCATGAAACTACACATCAACTACCCTCTGTGAGATCATTAGATTTAGGGTTGGAAGTAAACTCTGAAATTACATGATCAAGTCCATCCCACCTCATTTTACATATCTAGAAATCAAGGTCCAAAGCTTTCCAGTGGCTGGTTCATTCAAACTCAGAACAGTGGATCAAACAGTAGATAAAGGTATGGTGAGGGAAGGGCTGCTGATAGCACAGCTTAGCCTATCAATGCAGACTAAAAGAATTGTGTCTGCCCATTCACCTGAGGCCAAACACTATAGAACTGTCAGGGAGGTTCCCACCATTGGTCGACATCATCTTTGCAAATGTAGTTGTCTCAGTTGTCTGAGGTTGTGCACTATTTGGCACCGAGTCTGGACTCCTTGCAGTGTAATTATATGGCAGGAAACTATAGAATCTGAAGAACAGTGACCCTACACTTATGGAATTCTCCCTTTCTTTTTTTGCTTGTGTTTCATGGGGTCTACTTATCATCAGAGGTTTTGGCCACTTTCTCAGAATATGATGGTATTCCAATATTCTCTGGGGAATTAAAACTTATTGTAGGGCCTTTGTGTGTGTTTGTTGTTGAGAATCGAGGTCTTGTGTTAGTGAAGCCAATGGAATCATTTGGCTGCTGGTCAGAAATTCAAGTGCTAATTGCTATGGGAACAGTGAAATAGTAGGAGCTATTAAGAGGGCGGTGTTTTCCCCCCTCTTATGACATTGAGACCAAGCAATGTTTTCTAAAAAGACTTTGGTATGCATCTGTAAAAAAATCCAAAACCACAAAAAAAACTCCAAAAAACCAAACCTCAGAACATAAGGTGAGGGAAATAAAAATTCAGACTATACCAAGAGTCTCTGAGCTAGAAACTTCAAATTTTTAATTTTTTTGATAAACTTTTGACTTCAAGTTGATAAATGCTTTTAATATTTTATTGTCTGCCAATTTCCTTGCCTGGCTTCTTCCTGCCTAGAGGGTAAGAAGAGAAATATAATTCCCTTATACACTGCTCCTTACCTTACATCTTCCTGCTTAGAGAGGAAAGAGAGAAATATTATTCCACTGGTTCCCCTTTTCCCCCATTAGTTCCCTCTTCAGAACAGCCTAATGTCCTGAGAATCCTCCACTCTGCGGTCAGTCTTCGATGTTGATAGCAACCTGAAATTATTCTCCAATGATTAACACACTCCTACCCCATCACCCCCTCCCCATCTCAGGGATTTAGGACCCCCAACTGTCATTGTTCTTCATTCTCCATCCCCCACTGCCCACTCCCTTATTCCCTTACTCCTCAATCCAACTTTCCCTTCCTCGCATTGTCCCATTCAAAAACTCTCCACCCCTTCCACTGTGCTCTCTGGAATGCCTACTCCATAGATAACCACTTGCTTTTATCTTAAATCTTTTCCTTTTTCACTCCTGACATCTTCTGTCTCACATTGAGACCTTGCTCCCTCCTAAGGACATAACCTCCCTACCATCTTTCCAGGACTGACTGCAATAATCCATCCAACTCAGTGGTCAGGGTGGAGGAGCTGGAAAACTTCATGTTTTTCATTGCTACTTGCAAGCTCTCCCTCTATCACTATCACTCAGGAACCTCTCTTTTGAAGTTAACTCAATCCCTATTTATCACCCAATCACAAATCTAGCCGCTGTTGTCTATAGGCTTTTCTCAATAAGATCAGTGCCTAGATCACAGTATTTTCTTTCCCAAGTCCTACTTTTGTATTAGGAGACTTCAACATACATACTGCTACTCCCTCAAATACTCTAACCTCCTAAAATTTCTCAACTGACTCATATCTCATGACCTACTCCTCTACCATACTTCAGTTACACAGAGATGGTTATGCCCCTGATCTTGACACAGATATTTCACTTGCATGTCCATGAACTCCAAAATTTCCTTGTTTGATCAGAATCTGCTGTCATTATACCTCTCCCTCAGTCCTGCATCCCCAAACTCTGTTTTTTATCTTCACCATGACCTCCAATCTCTCCCTCAGTTCTTTTCCAAGCAATCATGCCTACACTGATGAATCCTCTTCCCTGTATCATCTCAATCCCTTGGTGGATGGGTTCTTTGTCCTCTTTCTCAAATCCCTTGCCCCCTTATCCTATTGATGATCATGCCCTTGCCAAAGCATCAGTTTTGGATTACTCCCACCATCTACCATCCTCATTCCTACTTATGTGCGTCTGAAAGAAATTGGAGAAAATCATGAAACCATGCTGACTGAATCCACTACAAAGTTTTGTTACATAATCTTAACTGGGCCCTCACTGCTGCAAGATAATCATTTTACACTTCCCCAATTGACTTACCACCCCACTCACCACAACAACTTTTCTGGACCTTTTCATCCTTCTCCAAAACTCCCCTTCCTCTTTTGCTGAGAACCTTGCCACATATTTCACCGACAAAGTTGAGACCAAACATTAAGTGCTCCTTTGTTCCTCCTCACTTCTTTTCACTCATATGCCTTCTGGAGCTATGTCTTCCCTTCATCTTAAATGAAGACATGGCACCTCTCCATGCATGCATGCATGGGTGATCGCCTGCCATCCTATCTTCTCTAGCATTTGCCCCTTATATCATCTTTACTCTTTCAGTAATCTTTATTTTCCCTGTCTATTAATTTTCTAATCTAGTTTCTCTATTGTCCATAAACATGTCCATGCCTACCCTGTCCTCAAAAAACCCCTCACTTGATCCAACCATCTCAGTTATATTCATATATATATATATATATATTTTCCTCTCTTTTATGACTAAACTCCTTGAGAAGGACCTCTATAACCCACACCTCCACTTCCATTCCTTTCATTCTCTTTTTAACTCTCTACTATCTGGTTGCCAACTTCATCTTTCACCTGAAACTACTCTTTCTAAAGTTGCCAATGATCTCTTAATTGGTATATCTAATGTTTTTTTCTCATTTCTCATTTTTCTTGACTTTTCTTTAGCCTTTTATATATTTGATCACTTTTTTTCTCCTTACTAGTTGCTTCTATCTTATTTTTCATGTAATTACTATTACAGTTCTCCTATTACCTGTCTGACAATTCCTTCTCAGCCTCTTTTGATGGATCTTCATCTAGGACATGCCCATTAATTGTAAATGTCCCCCAAGGTGCTTCCCTTGGCCCTCTTCTCTTCTCGCTCTAGATTATTTCACTTGGAGATCTCATCAGCTTCCATGGTTTCAATTATTGTCTCTGTGCTGATGATTCACAGATTTACTTATCCATCCCTAACCTCTCTCCTGCCCTCCCATCTCTTATCTCCATTTACCTATTGGACATCCTGAATTGGATGTCTTATAGACAATATCCTCCCAATCACCCAGGCAAAGAACCTAAGTGAAATTCTTACTTTCTCTCACCCCCTGCAAGATCCAGTTATTTGCCAACTCCTTTCATTTCTATCCTCATTGCAACCTTTTCTCCCCCAACACTGCCACCACCTTGTTGTATACCCTTACCACCTCATATCTGGATTATTGCAATAGCCTTTTGGTTCGTCTCCCTGCTTCAAGTCTTTCCCTATTATAGTCTATCCTCCCCTCAGCTATCAAATTTATCTTCCTTAAGTGCAGGTCTGACCGTGTCATACTCCCCTCCTCTTTCAAGAAATTCCAGTGACTCTATACTGCTTTCAGGATCAAATATAAAATCCTTTGTATGACATTCAAAACTCTGCACAACCTGGATCCTTTCAACCTTTTACTTGTCAACCCATTCCCACTCTGTCTCCAGTAACATTAGCCTCTTGTGATTTCTCACACAAGATACTCCATCTACTTACTGTGTATCTTTATTTACTATCACCTGCCTTGCCTAGAGTCCTTTCTCTCTTCATCTCTGCCTCCTGGATTCCTTCAAGTCTTAGCTTTCTGACAGAAGTCTTTCCCAGTCCTCCTTAGTCTTAGTGCTTTCCCTCTGAGATTATCTTTACTTTATCCTGTGTATAACTTGTTTGTTAGTTGTGTGCATATTCTTATCCTAATTCTACTGTAAGCTCCTAGAAAGTGGGGACTGGATTGTTTTTTTTTGTTCGTTAGTTTTATTTTTATTTTTTTTGCCCTTTTTGTGTGTAGTATCCTCAATGATTATTAGCTCAGTGCCTGGCACATAGTAGGTGATTAATAAATGATTGTTGACTTACTAACTCTATATATTGTAATGTGATAATGGGGTGGCTATCTGGGCAGAAGGGGTGTCAGAATGCAAATTCCCCTTTCACAGTAAACATATGGAAGCTACATTATTCAAATGGAAGTGCACATATTTGGGGACTATCTGTTGCCATTTTCAATGAGTTCCAGTGCCAGTTCTTCCATGGCTCATATAGAATTTCTACCAAATGTGGAAATTTGGCTGTAGATCACATATTCATTAACTATCCTTCTTGGGCTTAATATAGCATTACTAATTAGATTTTAAAACTCTCTAAATAAAAAAAAATAACTAAAAGCAAATCTAATTCATCTATCTCAACTGTCTTTTTACTTATAGTCATATCTCTAGTATTTAGCACAATGTCTGGCATATAGTAAATGCTTAATAAGTCCCTTCCTTCCTTCCTTCTTTCCTTTCCTCCCTCCTTCTCTCCCTCCCTCTCTCCCTCCCTCTCTTCCTTCCTTCCTTCCTTCCTTCCTTCCTTCCTTCCTTCCTTCCTTCCTTCCTTCCTTCCTTCCTTCCTTCCTTCCTTCCTTCCTTCCTTCCTTCCTTTCTTCCTTCTTCCACTAGGTAATACAGTGGACAAAGTGCCTGGCTTGAAATCATGAAGACCTGAGTTCAAATCTAGCTTCATATACTTATTAGCTATGTGATGCTAGGCAGGTCACTTAATCCCTATTCGTCTCAGTTTCCTCATCTATGAAATGGGGGTAATAATAGCACCTGCCTCCCAGAATTATTGGGAGGATCAGATGAGATAGCAATTGTAAAGTGCTTAGTACGTTGCCTGACATAATAAGCACTATATAAATATTAGCTTCTACTGCTCCTTCTTCTTCCCATATCCTCCTCCTCCTCCTCCTCCTCCTCCTTCCCCTTCTCTGTTTAGGGCCATTGAGTACTCCTGCTCCATTGAAATCATTTCTAAAAATAGGTAAAATGACTCTACTTTCTCAATTCAGACTGTCATAAATACCTCCCCTTCTGTCTGGTGACTGAGTGGTCCTTGTGAAAGAATTAAGCAGAATCTTTTCTTCTTATTGGAAGTGCAGGATTTCATTCAAGAACAATCAAGATTTCAATCAAGAACAATTAGGTAAGTCTTCATTCTGAGAATTCTGGAAAATGTAATTTTTTTTTCTCTGACAGGAAGGGATACAGCACTGAGCTAGAACTTGAAAAACTCAGAAGAATTGGGTTAAAGTCCCAGTTGTGCCTTTTATTAACTAAATGGTTAGATTTTCTGCCTCCAATGTCATCTCTCTGTGCCCAAGTTTGTAAAGTGAGGGCAGGTCTAGAAGATCTCTTAAGTTTCCCTTCTACTCTAAGATTTTATGTGCCTCTGAGATTATCTTGGCTCCTTTTTCTTGACTGCATCCTCTGAGTGAAGGTTAGGCTTAGGATTTGTGAGTGGGACATGAGAAAGCTTGTGGTAGACTTGATGGGCAGGTCTGACTACTGAGAGTATTGATATTTTCAGTGTTTGGGATGAAGATGCTTCCTGTCCTTCGCTAGGCAGCATCAGTCTTACGTTCTCCACTGTATTCCTATCTACCATTAACAGTGGGTGAAGATAGTGTCTCATAATGTTCTGCCTTAGATAATTAGACTGAGGGCTAAGTTTCACCATATATTCTGTATTAGGTAGCTGTACAGACCCAAGACCTTCCACTGATAATAGATTCTGATTTCCAGAAAACTCAGACAAAATATACTGAGCCTGTTGATGAAGCTACTGGCCCAGGGCAGTTAACACAAGACCAAGAGGACAGTCAGGCTGCACTGAGCCCCAAGCATTTGAAGTTCTGTTATAAAGGTACCCTATAATAGCAATTTGGCATCTATGTCATCCCACATGAAATCTCAGTGAACTAAGGTAGCCAGAAATGAATTCATAACCAGCAAGGGATGGGATTCATCATTTGAGTCTGTATAATCATTTGCCAATGAAGTTGTAAGGAAGAATGCAGCACAGTGCCTGACCTGGCATCAAGAAGACTCATCTTCCTAAGTTCAAATCTGGTCTCAGACACTTACTAGCTGTGTGACTCTGAGCAAACCACTTAACTTGGCTTGCCTCAGTTTCCTCATCTGTAAAATGAACTGGAGAAGAAAATGGCACACAACTCCAATATCTTTGCCAAGAAGACCCCAAACGGGGTAACAAAGAGTTGGACGTGACTGAATAACAACTCAGTGACCACCACAACAAAACCCTGTAAAAGGTACTGCCAATTTAGATGAAGGTGGTGATGCACAGATTACCTCCAAGACTCCATAATTCTATGACTCTACCACATCCAAGTGCAGCCATATCTAAGGCTTGAAGATTATGGTGATGTATGTTTCAAAATCTGTGATGCTTTTCAACTGAACAGGATGTAGATGTGAAATGAATAAACAAAAGAGCCTAGTCTTTAAAGCTGCAGAGTCTACCAGGTTTATCTAAAACCCAATGAAAGTTTGTATTCTAAGTCTTTTCCCTTGTGTCTAAAGCATGGAGAGCAAAGTGACACAAGGATTGTGCTGCTGGCCACTTTCCTAGTCCCTAAAACTATTCACATGAGACTTTCCAAGAGTCTCTATCCATCCCTTTTTCCTTTTCTTTCTTTCTTTCTCCCTTCCTTTTCCTTCACCCACACTTTTATTGCATTCTTTATGGTCAAATCTGCTTTAATTTTTGGGTTGTTGTTGAAAAGGAGCCAAATAAATCATTCTTATCTTCTCCAAAACTCAAGTGACAGTTTTAAGTGGAAAATACTCAAAAAGTGACAATCAGTGATTTGCCCAGGACATTAATGTAAAATAGAGTAACCTAAAGACAACTGTACCATATTTTAATTCAGTTTCATTGATGCTAATTTAAAACAGAAGCCTGTAGAACAAGATAAGTATAAAGCCAGGAGGAACAAGATAAGATCTAACCTACTCCTTGTACCAGGTTTCTCAGGGGTTATAGTCCTTGATTTAATAACTGCCGGGGCAAGCCCTGCATCTCTCATGCCTGGTGCCTGCACCAGCAAATCTTTCACAGCTGCGCTGGTGGGGGTTGGTCTTGTCCCAAAATTAAATCATTGCAACAACAGAAGCAGAGAGAGCCTGGGGAAACAAACGCAGGGGCTCACCCCAGGTGTCAATGACAGATATGCTTATCAACAATTTCAGGAGAACACGCTTCCTTCGGCTCATTGGGCCTGGGTGCTTTTCATTTTCTGTTAGTTCGCTCTTTTCCAAATCTACAAGGAGCAGTGAATCAGACCTAATGGATAGCTTCTCTCTTTGTCTACTGGAGATGGGGAAACAGGAGCTTAGCTGAATGGGAGGGCTGGAAAGAAGCTTCTTATAGGCACTTGGAGCTCTATGATGAAAACAAATGGTTTTGTTTGGCAAGCCAGAGCTGTGGGCATTATGCCAGGTCCTGTTGCCCAGGTCTACAACAGGTCTGATGCCCAGAAGTCCCTAGAGACTTTGTAAAGTATCTGGAACACAAGATTGGTAGAAGCCTTTAATTTGATCACAGGCTGTATTTTCAAAAATGGGAAATAGGAAGTCAACTAGAGAACTAAGCCCCCTGGCAGATGATGAGTGAGAAAGCATTATCAGTTTGATTCAAATGGAGTGATACTGCATCTTTACATTTCCAGAATCTCTGTTGCTTATACTAGTGAGCTGAGCTGGTATGTAAAGTCTTAGAGTCTGATCAGCTTCATTAGATGTAGATATGCCCCTCTGCTCAGGGTCTACTTGGGCAACATCATTTAGCAGAGGTGATCGTGGATTCTCCAAAGCCTGTTTGGGCCCACCAAGGTATTGTAACAGCAAGGACCCCAGCATACACAGGATGGCCTGCTGCATAGGTCCTTAGATCTGCTTTTTAAAAAAGACAGCAACTTTTGAGGAGTCAACAATCTACTTTAATCAAGCATATATATATATATATATATATACACACATATACAAGTATATGTATATATTTGGATGTATATGAAATTCACTTAGTTCAGGGGCAAATGTCAACACCCTAAGCTTTGGAGAAAATATAGAGATACATACATGGTTACCAGAGAGAAGCACCAACATCTGGGTTTTCAAAGCTAGGGGTCTTCCCAGAGTCTCATCTGGCCAAACAAACACTTCCAATGAGTAAACCCCAAAACAAAACCTCACCTCAGAGCATTTATACACTTTTCAGAGCTGGAAGGCACGATCCTCTGACCCAGTGCCTCAATAGAAATTAATGAAAGGTATTGAGGCCTATTAATGGGTGGGAAAGATCTTTAACTTTTTCCCCCACCCACCATTAAGATTAAATTACCATTACATGTATATAGACAAGTCAAACTAAATGAAGAGAAATTTGTGGCCAGAAGGTTGGCCACTTGGTGATAGCTATTGTCATTATTATTGGTTGTAGTTGCTCATGAAAACTAAGGCATGGATGGTTTGTGACCTGTGTTGGTGGAGAGAGGGCTTATGCCAATGGCATCCTTGTACTTGAGGTACTCAGGCAAGTAGATAAATGGAGTATCTTTGGAATAAGTTTATGTATTTAGAATTAGGGAAACCTTTTTATAATGCTGAGGATGGGGTTAAGTTCCAAGTTAGGGGCTAGATGCAGCCTGGTTCAGTAGTATAATTTGAAAACTGGAATGAAGGGAGATACCTGTAGACCATCAAAAAGTTGACAAAGGAAGTTTACTTAGCCATGACATAGAAAGAATATTCAGCAAGGATACAGTATTAGTCCAGTTGATTACAGCTTCCCTACCTTCACATTTTCCATGATGGTATGCTTATTGTGAAGTATATGTCAAATTTACAAGGTGAAAAAAATGGCCTGACTTGTGTGAGGTAATAATTTTTCTTCTAACAGTTATCCATGGACTCTGTTTAAGAGGATAACTTTTTTTTTTAATATTCAAATATATTGGGACATAAAGTTCACTGGTTATTCTGAGATGTACGTTATTCTTAGAATTTAAGAACACCTCTTCATATGGTTTTTGTTAGTT
This sequence comes from Bettongia penicillata ogilbyi, assembly GCA_023548195.1. Lineage (NCBI taxonomy): Eukaryota > Metazoa > Chordata > Mammalia > Diprotodontia > Potoroidae > Bettongia > Bettongia penicillata. Next base: position 856,410 of record JAJHZJ010000121.1, on the reverse strand, counting down.
TTGTTGTTGATATGATCAATAATGCTAATAGTTTTCCTAATATTAAACCAGCCCTGCTTTCCTGGTATGAATCCTACCTGATCATAATGTATTATTCTCGTGATAAGATGCAAGAACACCTCTTAAAGAGGACTTGAAATGATGTGTTTTAGAGGAAAGAGCACTAGGAGAGGAGTCAAGAGATAAGGGTTCTTGTCCCAGGTCTAAAATAAAAGCAATTAATCATTTATATTAATTAATATGACAATTTGATATATTTAATTAATAATTGATTAGATGGGCATAGTGCTTTAAGATCTGCAAAATGCATTACATGTTGTTTGATCTTCATAACTCTGTAATTTTATATATATGAGGCAGTTAGACAAGATGGCCTATGACACCATTGGCCAATGACAGTTACAAATCTATGGTCCTGTAATCATAAACTGAACCTCAAAGAGGTCAGATGATATGTTTAGGGCCCACAGCTAATAAGTATCTGGGGAAGCTTTTGAATCCAGGAATTCCTGTTCCCAAGTCCAGTGTTCTGCTCACTATAACATGCTTCCTCACAAAATTAGCTGCCTCTACGTGACATTGACCAGGCTTTTATTTCTTCATTGGTAAAATAAGAGAGTTGTAGCACCAACGCAATATTCACAGCACCTGTGGTGGCCATGAATATCCCAGCGCAAGTCTGAATTGTGAAATACAACAGAGTCTCTGCATGGAAGACAGAACCAAAACATTTATTCAGACACCAGAAAACCAAATCCATTGTAGTAACAAAAATCTATATACAATAACAATGCAGAGAACATCAGCATCCCCAAGCCTTCCCCCTGCCAGGCTTCCCACAAACCATTCCAGCTCCATTAAACAGAATCACAAACAAGCTCTTTCACTCACGCTACCCAGCTGCCTGCATTTTCCTAGCTCTGACTGCTCTCAAGACTTTCTCTCAGCTCTGCTCTAGCTCTGCCTCTTCCTGTCCCACCCTTCCTGCTCCACTCATTCAGCAAACTCTTCTCACCACAGGTTCCATGTGACTCAGACTTCCATGTGACCCAGTCAGGTCACATGGGTCTATTAATAAATGGGAAAGATCTTTTCGTTTAAATTACCATATCGAGAGTTTCCCTAGATGATCTCCAAGGTTCCTTCCAAACACTGATTGTCTATGATCTCATGAATTACTTCTTGGGGAATGGTTCACAGGCTCATATATTGAGATCGGGAAAGGGAATTTAGAGATCACATACCTTCTTCATCTTCATGATTTTATAGATGAAAACTAGAGGTGCAAAGTTGGAAAACTAAGGCACAAAGATACTAAGTGATTTGTCTTCAAGTCAAAGAGGTAGGGAATGGCAGAATGGGGATTTGATCCTAGGTTTCTGAATGCAAGTCCAAAACTCTCTCCATTATGTGACTATTTAGGTTGCATACAAACTTTTAAGCTACATTGAAGAAGGATGCTATATACAGATAAGAGTAGGAAAAAGCCATCAGATCATGTAATAGAAAAGAGCCCATAATGCCATCATTATTTCCCTCTATGGTCAATCAGAAAGGAGAAGATGGGAGCAGCACATTTGCATTTCTCAGAAAAGGTTTGAAAAAAATGCCCTGAGGTGTTACTGTCTACCAGGGCCTTTGTGCCTTCTCTGAAACATACAGGGCATGATAGATTATGAAATAAACACCTAACTGCCCTGGAAAGCCAAATGTTTTGAAACCAAAGATTTATACATGGTTAAAAAAACCAATATTATAATGTGTCACTTATTGCTACTCTAGGCAGCTTTCTATGCAGGCTGCCTCTAAACTGGCTCTAGCCATTGAACAAAATAAGTAAAGATATTATAATATTGATGATAGGGCATTGATTTGGCAGCTAGAAAAACCTATGTTCACATCCCAAACCTGCTACCCTTGTGACTTTGGGTAAATGACTTCATTGACTTCTGTGGGCCTTAGTTTCTTTTATCTATAAAATTAAGAGGTTGAGAGATTGTCTCATCTAAGGTCTCATCTAGCTCTAAATCTAATGAAATCCAAGTAAAATTTTCTGGTCATAGATCACTTTGACTCTGAGACATTGCAAAGGGACAAACAATTGGGTTAATTTATGCTTATTTCATGGAAGAGCCATCAGGGAAGAAGAATTGATGTTTGACTTCTGTGAAACAGGGAAGCTATCTGCAGATATATATGATAAATATCATGCAGGACTGTGGTAAATAGTGCAGCTGCAGAAACCCACAAGGTTGTATTCCAGCCTGAAGGGGAGGCAAAGCCCTGAAGGACTGATGCTCACACTGCCTTTATCATCATAAAAAAACGCTTAAGTGCTTTTGTGGCTGCTCATACTGTCCCCATGACCATAGAGATAAATCCATGACAAGATACATGACTATCAAAAACGACATTATTGTAGGAGAGCTAAGGATGTTCCGGGACAGAGGAAAATGGTGTCAGTTTTTATCCACAAAAGGCTTTCTGTTTTAGGGAAGAAAATGTAGCAATTAAGGGTGAATGTGTTTACAAATTTGAAAAGTATAGAATGTTTAGTGATTTCATCTTTTTCTAAGGAGTCATTAAGGGACCTTTAGAAATCTTGTCCAGCCCCTTTTTTTCCCCTTTTTTGGGGGGGGTGGGCAATCAGGGTGAAGTGAATTGTCTAGGGTCATACAGCTAGTAAGTGACTGAGACCAGATTTGAATTTAGATCCTCCTGACTCCAGGGCTGGTGCTCTATCCGCTATGTCACCTAGCTGCCCCCAACCCTTTTATTTTTTAAAATAAATATTTTTTAATTATGTACATTTTCCACTGTATCCTTCTGTAATGCCAATGCTATACCTACAGCAACCACTGTGGATATGCATGTGTATTTCCAGGGTAAATTCACAAGATAGAAACTGTCTTCCTCAAAGATGAAACCAAAATATTTATTCAGATACCAGAAAGCCACTTCCATCATGGTAACAATGAAGTTTGTATATATTACCAATAAAGGGAGCCCCAACATCCCCAAGTCTTCCCTCCCTTAAACTTCCCCACAAACAAGCTCCCCTAGGCAAGATTCCACCCTTTCTCACTTACACTAACTGCTCTGCTTTGCTCTGCCTGCTGTCTCCCTCAGCTCTACCTCATTCTTCCTTCCTGCTGTACCCTTCGTGCTCCACCAAGAAACTCATCGTGGGTTTCAAAGCAGGTCACACAGGCCTATTAAGGAGCAGGGAAGATCTTCAAATTCCCTTACCATTACACCTTCCTCCTCTCCTTCATAGACGCCATAATTTAAAAAGAGGAATTAAAAAACATTCAGCAAAACTAATCAACATGTCAAAAAGGTCTGACAAAGAAGAGAGTCAACCCCTTTATCTGACAGATGGGGAAACTGAGACTGAAAGGGAAAAATGACTTGCCCAAAGTGACACAGGTTGTCTATCAGTAGCAGAGCTGAGATTCAAACCCCAAACTTCTGATTTCAAATACATGATATTTCCATTACACTAAACTGCAAGATGAGTTGAACCAGGGGTGTACTGATAAATATTTGATGACTAACTCTTTGGGGAAAAAATCTATACCTGATACTTTTAAGCTTAATTGCATTATAAGGTTTTTTCTCATCACTTTCTTAAGTCTAGATTTGTAGGGTTTACTGATTTCTGTGGTGCAAATGCTCATACTGAAAGTTTAATAATAGGCTCTCTCAAGCTGGGTGGAGCTGGCTCTAGCTCACTCTGGTTAAATCCTATGAAGGAATATAATCTAGAATACTCTGACAAGTAAATTCAGTAGGGACCCTATTATAATTCAGCTCATTATTCCATGGGTTTAGATATACTTTAGGTTATGTCATATTTTTAAAAATGTATCTAGTCATCATCTGGTCTCTATAATCATGGGGACAGCATGGATAGCTATCACAAAGGCATGTTAATGGTTTTTTAAAAATTTTTTTTATTTGTTTTTGGTTTTCAGCATTCATTCCTTGAAGATTTTGAGTTCTACATTTTCTCCCACTCTCTCCTCTCCCCATTCTCTGAGATGGCATGCAATCTGATACAGGTTATACATGTCCAATCATAGTAAACATATATAATTGGAACCAAAAGCGGAAAACCACGAGAAAAAAGAAACATACAAACAAAAGGAGTGAAAATTGACCTGCATTCAGATTCCATAGTTCTTTCTCTGATGTGGATGGCATTTTCCATCATGAGTCTTTTGGAATTGTCTTAGATCCTTGTATTGTTAAGAAGAGTTAAGTCTATCAAAGTTGGTCATTGTACAGTGCTGGTTACTGTGAACAGTGTTTTCCTGGTTCTGTTCACTTCACTCAGCATCAGTTCTTGCAAGTCTTTCCAGGTTTTTCTGAAATCTACCTGCTCATCATTTCTTATGGAACAATATATTCATATACCAGAAGTTGTTCAAGTGTTCCCCAATTGATGGGCATCCCCTCAATTTCTAATTCTTGGCCACCACAAAAAGAGCTGCTATAAATATTTTTGGAGATATGATTCCTTTTTCCATGTTTATGATCTCTTTGAAATACAGCCCTAGAGGAGGTATTGCTGGGTGTGCACGGTTTTATAGCCCTTTGGGCATAGTTCCAAATTGCTCACCAGAATGGTTGGATCAGTTCACAATTCCACCAACAATGCATTAGTGCTTTGTACATCCATACATATATACACATATTTATATATGTATGTATGTGTGTATACATATATTTATATACATATAATTATATACACATATATTTATATACATATATGTATATATACATACATATTTGTCCCCCTAACAACAGTGGTACAAGATATTTCTATTATGCAACCAATCAGTATTTCTTAAGTACCTAATATTAGTTAGACACTATTTTGGTTATAATAAAAAGACTTCAAGAGACATAACAAAGTATGAGGACAAAGAAAAGTATAAAACTGAATCTTATCCTCAAGACCCTTATAGTCTAGTTAAGATTCAATAAGTTAAATAAGTTCAAGAGGCCAGTTTAAAACAAGAATGGAGGAACTTTCCAAAGGCAGTGTATGATTAATTGCCAATTTCACGTGAGGACAATCAGTAGTGCAGTAGAGAAGAGGAAAGGCTGGGGCAGTGGTCTGTGAAAGGCTGAAGAGGAAAGCTTTGTTTGCCTGTGACTGTCCTTCTTGGTGACACAGCTGCTCTTCACCTTCTATAATATCATTGACAAGTGATCATTTGAATGTACATTTTGTAGACAGACAGCCTATTCCACTTTTTCTTACCTCTAATGGCTGGAAAGTTTTTCCTTACATGAAACCAAAGTCTGCCTTTTGTGCAGCTTGCAACTTATGACCCTCATTCTTCTTTCTGGGACAAAGCAAAACAAGTCTAATTAATCCCCATGACAGGCCTTAAAATTTTAGATGTAGGGAAAGACCAAGGTTTTGTGGTGGCCAGGAAACAGAACAAGAACCAGAGGTTTTAGTTGCTGGAAAATACACATAATAAAGACAGGAATATGGGCTAAGAGAGTGAAGAACAAGCAAGGGTCTCATCTTCCATTAGCTTTTTGTTCTTGTTTAACTCCATTTGCATGTTCATCCGAAAAGATCCTGGAAGTGAAGTGAGTTTCTTTGTCCTACCCTCCACTTAGTTTCTATGGATTTTGGAGATGAATCCCTAATGCTGATTTTAATTAAATTTTCCTTAAAAGGTTTTCATTACAAGGAATTTCCTAATCTTAAATCTGAGACCATAGGACTTTGAATCAACACCAGACACCGGTAGTTACAAGAATAGATTTAATCTTAGCCTAAAACCTTTTGTTGGCAGTTGTCTGACTGGTATTCATTAAAAGATCTCTATCCCCCTTGTCATGGACTGACTTTCTTGCTGCTGTACCCTAGCATATGGTAGCAGAAAGGAGAAGCTGGTCTTGAAGATGCTGGAGGTCTGAAGCCCAGTAGATAGTGATGGTGACCTCGAGAGCAGAAGAGATTCCAAGCAGAATCAGTATAACGTAGAGTGAAGAAGTGATACCCGGTATATAAAGACTCAATGGCCAGAAGAAATCAACAGCTCCACCAAATTAGACATATGAGATGCTCTGGGCACATATGTGCCCTGGTCCACATAAGCCCTCCATACATGTTCCCTAGACATATATGTTTCCTATGTGTGCACCATACTCAATTAGTGGTATGGTAACCTGTGAAACAGCACGTCTTATGAATGCCTGGAGAATCTGGTTTTTTTTGTCACTCTATTTGCCATATTATTTGATTAAACGACCTAAAAAAATCCCTAATGTGACCTTTGGCCAACTGATAAAAGTAAACACATGTATTAGGGCTCATGAACTTAAGCTTTGAGTGGATACTGACCCACAGAGCACATCAAACCAGAAGTAGCTTTTCTGGGGTCTTGTGTGGCAAGTAGTGTTCTAGGTACAGCAATGAAGACTTCAGGATAAATAGCCCTAGTTCCATCATCTGATCTTTGTGTGGCATAGAATCAGAAAACTTAAATGCAGATCCCAAACTCTTAGGTCAGTGGCGTGATTACTCTGGACCTCAGTTTCCTCACCTATGAAGCAGATCTCCAGTCATCTCATGACTCCTGTCACCCTCTTTTAAGTGGTTCTGGTTGACTCTTGTTCTGGACCAGCCCTACCATCACCAGTCAGGTGGTGCAAGCTTGAGATCAGAATGAAACGAGAGATTTATGGACTCTAAAATGAATGAAAATAAAGTTACCAATAAGAAAAGAAGGAAGAAACAAACCGTCATTAGACTCTTACTATGTGACAGGCACTGGGCTAAGCATTTTACAAGTATTATCTCATTTAATTCTCTAAACAACCCTGGGGGGCGGGGTACGTGTTAATATTATCATTCCTACTTAACAGCTAAGGAAACTAAGGCAGACAGAGGTTAAGTGACTTGCCCAAGGTCACATAGCTATTAAGTGCCTGAGGCAATATTTGAATCAAGTTCTTCATGTTTCGAGGCCCTATAGTCTATCTACTGAGCAGCAATTCTTATGATTAAACAAAAAAAGATACTAATTAAAATTAAACATTGATTTTCTGCACCTCCACACTCGCCATGATAATTGCCGATCCTAGGTCAGACAGGTATCCCTGAATGGTATTAGAAATTCTGTTAAAACCTGAAGAGTGTCAACTCCCAACTGAGTGAACTTTTTATGTGTAAGGGGGCCAAAAAGCCAAATCAGTAATACAAACTCTACTCCCCTGAGCATAGCCTCTCTTTCTTCTTACTTGCTAGCCAACCTACCTAATAGTTCCCTTTTCCACTACCCATCTTAAGATTCGTCCACAGAACTGCTCACAGTGCCCCATACAAGGTGCTGTGAAAAAGGGACTCATATCTCTCATTCTAGATATTGTGTTTCTGTTAATGCAGCATACAACAGAGAATGTCGGATACTGCACAGGCATTTAAGGCCATTATTTCCAGCTCTTCGATATTATCTTCTGTGCCTTGCTGGTCTTTCCTTCTAATCTGATTACTGATACTGTCCATGGTACCAGGATTAATCGATCTAGATGGGCGGTTTTCTTCACTTCTTTTCAGTTTAAAATCTTTTTGATCAGATTCATAACATAACTACATTTTTAACAGCCTTTGTTAAGGAACTTATGGCCAAAAGCTCATCATACATATATTTTAAAGCCATGATTCAGAAATCAGAAAAATATGCCATTTTCTCAGCATATCTATTTACTTTCCAGATTTGCCTTTCTCTCCTGAATCTCCTACCTTTAATCCGTAACAGCGATGAAAACACCAACTGTGCCCAGGAGGGTTTCAGTTGTTTTGCCCAGAACTCTGTTTTCTTTAAAAGTATTTCAGATAATTTTTCTGTTAGTATATTTTATCTCCATGTGAACTACTAGGAAGGCAATAGTTGTCTGTAGGTTTCATAAGTCTCAGAAGACTACCTCTTCCCACCTCATATTTCCTGGGAAGACTCACAGATCTTCCTGTTGTTTCTGTCAGATTGACAAATAGCTGTGTCAGTCTCCTTTGGTAGGGAGCCATCAAAACCCAATACTCATTTCTTCTACCTTATGATCTTTAATGGATGATTGTTAGCTGATGGTGCTTCTGGATTCACATCAAGAATCTTTGGAGCATAGAAGGCTGCTTCTTTCATAGGAGATTTAGATCTCCCTTTTGAAAGAGCTTCAAATCTATTATTTAGTTCCAATTTTTAGAATCCTTTCTTAATCTCCTTCCCTTTCTGTTTCATATTTTTCTACCTTTAACCTCTATCCAATAGGCTGCGATTCTCCTCTGTCACTCCCTCCTTGGAGAACTTCTTCCAGCCTTTGAGGAAACGTTTGTCCTGAAGTTCCATCAGTCAAAGCCTAATCTGCTCATTCACGTGTCAGAGCCAGGTTTAATTACAAACATGAGTGTGATGCTTAATTGATATTTAACTCTCTCTGATGCTCACCTACATCTGTCAGTGAGCCGCTGTTGTGAGACAAGCTTTCTGTAAACCTTAAATGTGATTTATTACTCTTAAAACTAGCCCTGTGCATCACTCATTAAACTAGCCTTAGAATCAGTGGCTGAATTCCAAATTCTGTTCTAAACTCAATATGATATAATGTGACTTGATAAACATTTAATAAGTGCCAGCTATATGCCAAGTACTGTACTGTACACTGGAGATATAAATAAGACAAACGCTGCCCTCAAAGAACTTAAATCTAATGGGGGAAAACAATATACAAAAAGAAGATGAAAAGGAGGAGAAGAGTGCCAGAGGCTACCCTGTGCATGGGCATAATGAAGATGATGGAGTTGAAACCAAGCCAAGCATCTGGTAGCAAATGAAGAGATGACTGGCATCTTATATGCTTTATAAAAGGAAGTTATGGGAAAAGATTTTGGCCTACTTTCTAGTTAGACAGGAATAGCAACTGAAGGTACTGATGAGATGTGAGTAGCAAAGGTGCAACTCAGTGATTGGCAAAGCCTTTATTGGTCCTGGTCCTCCCCATTTGTTAAAATTTATATAGGTCCCTGCCCAAGCTCCATTTAATGGCTGTTTTCTAGACCCTCCTGGCTTCAGAGTGGTTATCAATAGTAGCTGTTGCTCTTTCCCTCCCAGCTTGATTTGCTTATTTTTTTCTTTTGCTCATTAAAGGGGCCATTCCCTGATTACTTCTTAGAGAGACTTATTCACTAAATGGCCTTACCTCAGTCTGAGTATCTGAACAGGACAAGGTCTTCCATTACATCCTGGGCCTTCTCCTGTCATTGGATCCAGATAGCTCAGGAGGGGAAAGTGCGGCTGGTGACCCAAAACAAGGTCAAGTGCAAGTCATGTCATCATTTCTCTGATGTCATGGTCTTTGAAAATGAAGGATGAACACAGACAGATCTACCCCAAAGTTAATGGCTAGCTGCTCACAAAACCCTCATGTTTGTAATTCACCAACCTTAAGTTTTGATTTATTGGACATACTTCTTAGGATATGAAGATTTTCCCTAGACACCATTGGCCATGGTAGAAAGCTGGGGGTACCTGGAATTGTCATTCTGGGAGTGCCCTTATTACTACAGTGAAAAAACCTTGATTCAGAGGACCTGGGTTCACATTTTTCCTTAGGGGCTTACTGTGTGAGCAACTCACTTCCCTGTCTTGGGCCTCAATTTCTCCCTCCGTAAAATGAGGGATTTGGATTAGTTGGTCTTTGAGGTTCCTTTCACTTCTCTATCTATGATCTAGGACTTCTAGTCAGTTTGATCTAGCTCTATAAGGCATGTCTATTTAGGCATGTATATGTACAATCACACAGAGACATATATGCTTATGGAGACACACACAAACTTTGTTACCCAGCTCTCTGGTGCTTATACTAGACTAGACAGTGCAGTTACCATTGGAAGAGATTCAAGTATAGACTATATAAATGATTAGAACAGGAGTTCTTAAATTGGGGGTCCATGGACCCCTTTGGATAAATAAAAAGGTCTATGGATAAATTTCAAGAGGACTTTGAATTAGGATGGGAAAAAAAATTTCATCTTTATTTTCACTAATCTTTGCTTTCCTTTTTAGTTATATGAATTTTATTTTATGCATTTAAAAATTTGAGAAGGGGTTTGTAGGCTTCACCACATTGTCAAAGGGTTCCACAACACAAAGAAGGTTAAGACTCCAGGGAATAAAAAATTAATCCTAAATCACTCTTTCCTCCTAACAAGCCTTCCTTTGCACATTTCTGCACATGAATGAAAAAATGTTTCCATCTTGCTTTCCACTCCTTCCAAGTTTATTTCTTCAGCATTTATATTCTCCCTTCACAAGTCAGATTATGTTTCTTCTAGGAATCTACCTTCTAGAAATATTCCAGAAATCTACCCTCTCTACCTTGATTGCTCTGATCTTTTACACAGTGGACTGACCAGAGGCAGGGCTATCATACAGACAGTATTAATTGTAGTAGTTCTGGGTCATTAGAGCCTCCAATGGTTTCATCAGGCCCAGCAGAGGGCAGCAAGCATCTGTCTCCAGGCCACCACATAGAACAGGGTTTACAGCTATGACCTGGGGTGATGGTAGGTGGTGGAGGAGAGTCCAGGTCCACAAACACAGAAGAGCTCAGTGGCAGAGGGCAGCAAAGACAGTGACGCAATGGGTCAACAATGTGTGAGAGCGTACAGTTGGGACACAGGTCAGAAGGTGAGAGCCCAGATGGGTGAGCTGAGGATAGAGTCAACACGGTAGGCCATGGTGAAGAAGTCAGACTACAGAATGGAGGAGCAGAGCAAGGTCAGGGCCAGGAAACTTAGATGTGGATGCTGGCCGCAGTACTGAGGCACACTGGGCATGGAAGGAATGGCGACCACACCTCTGGAGTTTAGACTTTTAAAAAGGCCGAGGAATTGTAGGTCCCAGGACCTGCCCCACCAAGCCTTTGTTGTGGGGAGATATAGACTAATGTTTTCTCAGTATATCTAACCAAAATTTAAAAACCGATCTTTCCTTCTATCCACCTGCTCTCAGTTTAACCTTTGCGTTTGACTTTCGCTGGGTTTGAGAAGAGTAGGACGTTGGATTGGTCCAAATTCTGGTCCTCAATGATGTCGCAGTTTTCTGTGTTTCGCCATTAGTATTCATTGTTGTAACGGAAGAGAGGCCAAGATGCCATGCAGCTGCTTAATTATTGAAGAGTGTCAGTGCTTTCGTATTCACATCTAAGTTGTAAAGGAAGAATCTGCAGGTTTAGTTTTTATTTTCATTAAAAGCAAGTAAACAAAAAGCACTGGTTCTGGAGTCAGGGAAGTTGGGATTGAAACCTTCCTCGGATGCTTACTAATGGCAAGTAGGTGGAGCAGTGGGTAGAGTGCTGGGCCTGGAGTCATCTTCCTGTGTTCATATCTGACCTCAGACACTTGCTAGCTGGGGGGGTGGTCCTGGGCAACTCATTTAACCTTGTTTGCCTCAGTTTCCTCATCTGTAAAATGAGCTGGAGAAGTAAATGGAAAGCCATTTCAATATCTTTATCATGGGACATCACTGAACAACATCAGATGTTTATTTTGTGACCTTGGGCAAATTACTTAAGGTCCCTGGGCCTCACTTTTCTTATCTATAAAATGGTGGGGTTGGACTAGATGATCTCTAAGTTATTCCCTCTAGTTTTAGATCTGGTACTCTGTGGACCTTTCCGAGATGGGCATGACCATGCCGTTCCCCTTCCTGTGCAATATTACCATAGCCAATCCCTTTATCAGACAAAGATAGCTCTTCGCTTGAGCAAGGAAAGGCCTTAGCCATAATGATCTATTTCAAACACATGGCCTGGTTTTGAGAGGTAAAAGATTGCTATGCCCCTCAGGTGATCAACATTACAATGTTCTGTTTTATCTTCTTTATGGGAAGTGTTTCTCATGGCTTTGCAAAATTATAGGCAAGTCATTATATGAACTGGGGAGAAAACCACTGTGAACTATAGAATACTTTTCAGTAAAAAAAAAAAAAAACAACCCACAAATTTTTCATTAGAAAATAGATATAGAGTTGGAAGGAACTTTAAAAGTCATCTAATCCACTCTCTTCCTTTTACATATGAGGAAACTGAGATTTGCCCACCAGGTGGTCACACACAGGTCTCACACACAGTAAAATGGCAGAATTGGGATTTAAATGTACTTTGATTCCACATCCAGCGCTATCAACATTATACTATTGTTCATTTTGAGTTCATATAGTAATTCAAACAAATTTCTTATATCATTTTGACAGTATTTCCAAGGAGACCTCCTGTCAGCTTGCTATTGTCAACACAACTGGTGTTTACTTGTGATTCGTTTCTGCTCAGGTGGAAAGGCTTTGAAAATTCATTATGCTCGAAACATTCAAGGAGATAGATGCCTTGGTACTTGCTAGTTTCGTATTCCTTCCCATTACAAGATACTCACGTATTCTTCACCCAGACTTCATTAACTGATTCATTTTTTGCTTATCTCTCACCTTGGATTTCTGCATCTTTCCTTACTTATCTCGATGGACTCCTGAGCTATTTATCATGATCTGAAATTGGTCATTTCTTTCACCTTATCCTTTCCTAAACTATTCCTATGGCTTGAATCTCTGTATCAGCCTGTGTCAGATAAGGGATAGTTGACTCATAACTAGTCATGATGCTTTAAAAATTCTGCATGTCTGGACCTACAGTTGACGCTTGTGGTACGTGCTCAGAGGGGTCTTCAAGGTACTCTATATTTAGTCAAAGCTACCTACAAGTATAAATCTTTACTGGGCATAAGGTGAACTTGGACAGTGTAGATTGGGTATGGCTACTCATGGGAAGGAATGGTAGATTGAGTTCTGGGATCCTTTCTGATAATTCAAGAGATCAAGTCCATGGATTTACATTAGAAATTCTCATATCCATGACTATTCATTCTATATGTCACTCATCATTTTTATAGAAGGTCCATGAGGCCCTCACACAATATTCACCCATTCTTCAGTTGATTCCAGTAATAGTAAATGGGCAAGAGGAATAAATGGAATGGGAATTCCAGCTGTGATGAAAGCAGCTGTAATACCTAATATACTAATAAGGGCTAAAACTTGAAGAGCACATCCAGGTAACTATTAAGAATCTTTGCCTCTCAGAGCTAGTTTACATCTGTCAATAAACCCAGTACACCTGGGCTGATGCTTCTTAGGAGGGTAGGGTAGCCTATGCAAGCTAATATTCATTTGCATGTCCTTTTTTAATAAGCAGAACAAACTTCAAAAGCTGACTGTCATCTCATAGGGTCTTATAAACATGCAAAGGTCATACAATTTATTTGATAGCTCCCTGGTCACCTTCATTTAGAGACACATAGGCAGTTCAGTCAATAGAGTGCTGGACCTAAGAGTCAGATGGACCTCAGTTCAAATCCTCCTTTAGAAACTAGCTATCTAGATGATCCTGGACAAATCCCCTAACCTCCTGGCCTCAGTTTCCTTATCTAACACCAGAAATCATCCAGTCCAACCCCCTCATTTTACAGATGGGGAAACCAAAACTTGGGGAAGTTGTCTCACCCAAGTTGTTATGGGATGAAATGTGATAATATATAAAACATTTTGCAAACCTTAAAGTGCTATGCAAATACTAGCTATAAGTGTTTCATTTATCCTTGACCTTGCAAGTATTCTTAAAGTGACTTGCTAAAAGAGAGGGTTATACTCTCCCTCAGTTAGGAGAGGATTGGAACTACTTTATCCTCAGTGTTAAATGCTTCTAAGTTATAAAAATATTGAGACTAGCCATAAGCCCAATGCCTTTCCTTTGTGACAAAGTCATGAGACTAACTTTTTCCCTCCTTCAGTTAACATGAAGCATTGAGGGGTAGTTGGGTGGCACAGTGGATAGAGCCCTGACCCTGGAGTCGGGAGGACCTGAGTTCAAATTCCAGCTCATGTATGTACTAGCTGTGTGACCCTGGGCATGTCACTGAAGCCCAATTTCCTCCAAAAAAATAGGTGAGGCATTGAACACACATATCAGGGAAACCAAGGTCATTTGTTTCCTCTTTTATGAAGAAATTGGCAACATTCCTGGTAACTGGAATTTATTAGTTGGTGATCATGAGTTTCAGGGTCTCTAGTCATAAGGGGTCAGTGACAGAAAATGCTATCCATAGAGTAACTTCCCTGTAGCACAAACATAAGCCAATTCTGGAACCTTTACCTTACCAAATGCTCATGAGGGTGACACAATATTAAGTCTTCAAGAAGTGGTTTCAGTGACATTTTGTTGCCTACATAGCGCACATTGTGTAACATGCACTTTTAAGGGCTAAAACTACCAGGTTCAAAACAGTTGGCTTATTAAGGAATATTTTCTGAGTGTTTTTCCCATTTGATCCAGGTTACAGTAGAAAGAGTAATGGGTTTGAAGTGAAGCCCAATTTTGGTTCTGTTACTGCCTGAATGACTTTGAGCAAGTGACTCAACTACTTTAGGACTCACTTTACTTCAACTGTAAAAATAAGGGAATTGGTCTAGGTGACATCTTAGTGCCCTTGTAGTTCTATCTCTATGATCCTGCCTTTATCTTTCGTCTTATTAGTATCATCATCGATGACTTCCTGTATCCTTCCCTGCTTCCTTGGATAGGTTCCATTAGCCACTGACCTTCAGTATAGAACTGGTAAATTATTTAGCCTACTCGCTTTCAGCCACACCTCTATGGACCAAATCCCAAAGAAGACCCTCTGCTTTTGAGGAGTAGCAATGGTCCACACCCTATTTGGGTCATGAAAACTGGAATGAATCAATAAATACAAGCACACACACACATAATTTGCTTAGGAGACCCTTTTTTATTTTATTTTATTTTTTATTTTAATAGATATGTCAAGGTAAACTTAAACATAGCCCAAGAAGAAAAATAGAATTGAACACAGCCTTTCCAGAGGCTTGAAAAGGCATTTTCAAATACTAGATTATCTAGTCAACATCTTTGTTTTACCAATGAGCAGACAGAAGATGAATATTATACAGTTTATGGTCACATAATCAGAAAGCAGCCTGGCTGATATTCAAGCCCAGGTTAGGTTATACCAAAAGCATTGCTCTTTAGGAAAAGAGTAATGGCAGATTGTCGAATTTAGGTATAGAAGGCATGGCCACTCCTTTTATGGCCTCATATTGTTGACTCACTTTGCCAATGCGCTTCTTGACTTCTGACCTGTGTCCTAAGAATATTCTCTTGCCTACCATGGTGACCCTTCATTGCAGGTCTCTTGTTCCCCAGTACAAACAACATCTAGGTGATGCAGTGGATAGAAATCAGGGTATGGAGAGAGGAAAACTTGAGTTTCTATTCAGCCTAAAACACTTATTACATGTGTGACTCTGGATAAGTCACTTAACCTTGCTTGCCTCAGTTTCCTCAACTGTAAAATGAGCTGGAGAAGGAAATGGCAAACTTCTCCTGTATCTTTGCCAAAAAACCCCAAATGGATTCATGAAAAGTTGGACACTCCTGAAATGATTGAACACCAACAAATGTTTTTAGAATGAGTGAATGATGTGTGGACAAAAAAAAGTAGATCAGACAGGTTAAGAATATGCAAGATGAGCCCAGTCCTTGCTCCCAAAATAATAAACTACCTCGGAGTACAAATTTTGGAAATGAATGGTGAATTAGATAGGTATTTCTTGGACATGACTTAAAATAATTGTCTACAAAATGTAGCTGTTGGTGAGCAGGCTGTAAAGTCATTTCAACCCTATGGAATATAGGAAGGAGAATATGGCTGTTCCTGCTTGTACTATTTAATGGACTAGTTATCTCTGAAGGAGGACTTGGTGGTTAAGTCAGTTCTTGGAAAAGAAATGTGAACCTGGGAACAAAAACCGGAGGTGAACTCATCGATCATGATTCCATTTCTCTGCACAGTAACATTAATTTTCCAGGGAAAATTAGTTATAACAGCTTGTACAGGGCTTGAGTTACTGCTATCCTGATCTGTTTTTTTCTCCATAAATGCAAGATTCATCTGAGCATGGGCAGTAATTAATAGATGCACTGTCAGTAGCCTAGGGTTATATGCTATTGTGTTGGTTGGTGTCCATTGTGAGGTAACAGGTCATACTGTTTGTAATTGCATGATTGTTCCAACCAGTGACATGGCTTCCAACATGGAAAAGTATACTATATAAGGAGAAGTAATCATGATACTGGTATCTCAGAATTCTAGCCTTTCACTGTGACGAATGGTCAAATACTGGGATCATTCTTATCAACCACAAAATCATAATACCAGGCATGCATTTTGATGTTTTTCCCCAGTTGACTTCAAAGGAGTTCATGCCCATTAGTGCAACGATCCCTTCAGGACCCTGGGGAGATGGGGAAGGGACAGGGCTAGACAATTCTAGATGGCAATCAGGCATCAATCAGTTCAAGAGCCTGTAGGATAATGAGAATCCTCCATACTTCCCTGGCATGGTAGGGAGGCAGCAGCAGTAGCTGGCTGTCTCTGGAGGTCACACTTGGTGATCTGGTATTCTGGAAAATTGCCCAGGCTGCTCCCTGAAAGCAGAGCCAAGCTTGGTGGGGAGGAACTTACTACTCTCAGTTTTACAATTGGGAGAAAAAGATATCCAGAAAAATTGGTCCAAGTCACACAATTTGTGGAGAACTTGGGTTTCATCATTTCCAGGCATTCGCTTCTTTTCATGAAGCTTAGCTGCACCCCTCCATCTTCAGCTAATCTGGGACATGCTTAAGAGTGTTCATTTTACAGTGAGGTCTAGGACAGGAAGACAAATATGGTTGTATATATAGTTCAGTTTTATGACTGAGGAAGAGAAAAAATATTAATAGAAAGGAAAGTTTTTCATTCAATCTCAAAAGAGTTGAGATCAGCTGGAATACTTTACTGATACCCTCATGCACTAAGCAGTCTATGGGTGTCTAATAAACATTGATCACTAATGATGGATGATACTGACTTCCATGGATGGAATTCTGGGGAAGCAGAAAGGGAAGGAAATTGTGCATGAGGTGCAATTAGTTGCTTTTGGGAGTCCAAGGCTAAAATTCAGAAATAGTGTCACTAGTTTGACAATGCAAACTAATCTCTCACGGACCTGGGTTTGTATTTTTTGGGGTGGTAGTGATAGTGGTGGTAATATAGATCTTATCTGTGTAAGTCCCCACCCTAGAAAGAACCTGGGAAACTCCAAAATCAAATTCCGGGCTAGAATCGGTTTGTTACTATACTAACAAAAACCTAGACCAGTTTAGAACTAGTATAAAAAAAAACCCATTTAATTAGAACAGGTAACATAAAGTAATATAAATATTCTCAGTCCCCATTTCTCATGTGAGAAACTTTCTACTTCATCTTCCCCAGAATGAAGTTTTCCACTGTAGCTTCACATCTAGAAACTAGGGAAAATAAGACAAAATATCAGCTCTCTTCAGTATTCTCCCCATGTAGCCCCTTGGTCATTCACCTGCCCTAACTGCATCCTTTTCACCACCCCTGTAGGTCACTAGTAGATCCTGGAAATTTTCTCAGCTTTTCTACTCACTCCTTGTTAATCAGTCAACCTTTTGGTCAGCCTTGAGCAATTTTTTTTTGCCTCTCTATAAAATGGGTCTAATACTATGTGGAGAGCTTATGGCACTGGGAGTTGTGAGGATCCAATGCAATAGTCCATGTAAATTTCTTTGCTAACTTTTTAAAAAGTGCTATAAAAATGCCATCTTTTACTATTAAGGTTCATTGTCACGTTATTTCTCTTTGTTTAGGTGAGCTCTTAGGAATGAAATCCAGAAGTGACTGACTGGCTTGAGGACCTCTTCCTTCCTTCATCTGCAATTGCCTTTGTCCTTCAGCTCATTCTTCTGCCGTGATGGACAGGTCAATTTTTTCTTCTGGATTCAGCTGCTCTGTTTTGGACTTCTGAATGATCAGTATGGAATTGCCTTGAGAAGGAGTGAGAGGATTGGAGTTAGCCATCAGCAAGATCCAGTGACTATATGTAAGCTTCAGTGGAGGGTTTGGAATCTACTGTGAGACCCTTGCTGTGGAGATAATAAAATAGTATCCATGTTTTGAATTTTTCCTGTTATTTGTACCTGCATGGATTCCTTTATTCTGTTGCATGATTAATGTTGTTGACCGCCCATTGTGGCAGGACCAGCTAAGCTATGATTGCCACCATTTATTCCATAATGTCTGGTTTCTGGCTGCTAGTATCCTTCTGCTAACATATATACAGATATATTTACAATTAAGGATTTTTTTTTGCAGTGGCAAGTTCCATCCTTCTCATGGGAATGTAAACAATTGAAATTGCTTTCTAGAAAAGTATATGTGTGCACACAAATTTGTAATTACCTACTGGCCCATTCATAGCTGCAAGACCCCACAATATATTAAGTACTAAACAGAAATCTGTGGATGAATGTTAGCCTGTTTAATGTTCTTATAAGGTACTTTAGAAGCTAGAGAGTGGATTATGAGAGTGATCTCAATCACATATTCCGATCATGAACATCTTTTTTTAAAAAAATTAATTTTTTAATCTTAATTTCACAAAAATCCATCCTCTCCTACTCCTTGCCTTCACTGAAAAAAGAAAAACAAAACTCTTGCAACAAATATGTGTAGTCAAGGAAAACAAATTCCTCTATTGGCCAACATGCAGATGATAGAATTCAGAGTTGAATCCATGCTACCCATTTTCTGCCTTGATTCTCTTCCCTGGAATTGGGTAGAATGTTTCATCATGAATTCAATATAATTTGTACTTAGTCATTGCACTTATCAGAATTCCCAAGTCTTTCAAAGACATCTGCCTTTACTAGGTTGTCATTATTGTATGTTCTCTTAGTTCTGCTTACTTTAATCCACAGCAGTTCATACAAGTCTTCCTAGATTTCTCTGAAATTCCATTTCATCCTTTCCTACAGTACAATAGTGTTCCATTACATTCATATACCACAATTTGTTTAGCCATTCCTTGATTGATGGGCACTCCCCCTAGACTCTAGTTCTCTGCCATCACAAAAAGAACTGCTACAATATTTTTATACATTTAGATCCTTTTCATCCTTTCATTTCCCTGGGGAACAGGTCTGCCACTGCCATTTCTGGGCATCAACAAATTCAATTGCACCTCTGTTCTTTTTGCATTCAATACCTCATGAGCTCATATCCACTGATGTGAGGGATGAGCTCTAGGGGCTCTGGGAAACTTACAGATAAATTTTATGAAGTCCAGACAAGGTTGTGAGAACAGGAACCTATCTTTGTAAGAGTAAGCCCAACAAATCTGTCACGGAGTGATTCATATTCTGTCTTCCCTTTTTTATTTTCCCCAGTACCTTATCCTATTATAGTGCTGAAAGTTTCCAGAAGTTACAGATAGAAACTTTGCTTCTCCATTTGTCATTGTCCTGGATGGAAAATGAGGAAAACTATTAAAACATAAATTACACAGCTTTCCTGTATAGAATCTGGGAAACCATTTTTTGTTACTGCCTCACCTGAGGGCTTGCTACATCCTCCATGTATAGTCTTCCTGAGGCTTCAGTTGGCTGCAAAGAATATCCTTCATTAGATCTTGTTTCAATGTGTAGGTTTTGTTCAGGATTATTTTTGTCCTTTTATTGGAAATATGCTCTGCTCTAGTATTCCACAGTGACACTTTTGTCCTTCAGGGATGTAGTGAACTCTCAGGGGTGAGGGTATCCTTATTATCTCAAGTTTCCCTTATTGTTAGGTACCAATCACTAGCCTCCGGTTTCATTTGACCACTGAATATTAGGAGTTCTTTCAAAGTAATACTTACTTAAAAGATATAGCAAGAACAAATATTTTCCCTAATAACTCAGGTATATCTTCTCTCCTATACCACTTCAATCTCTGGGGAGGGGGTAGACAGATAACTTAAACTTAGTTGAGTTTCTACATAGTATTGATTCCACAAAGTTCATATTCAATGGTGCCAGTCTTTGACCCAGCCGTCACCGGGTAGGTCCTAAAGTTTGCTCCCTTGATCCTTGGGGGACAGATATTGTGCTGGCTACAAACCCAGACTCTAGAATGCTAAGATACTGGGGCACTATCTTAACCTTTAGAGACTCATAAGACTTGAGGCTCTACTCTCTT
Organism: Bettongia penicillata ogilbyi; assembly: GCA_023548195.1. Taxonomy (NCBI): domain Eukaryota; kingdom Metazoa; phylum Chordata; class Mammalia; order Diprotodontia; family Potoroidae; genus Bettongia; species Bettongia penicillata. The sequence goes on along the minus strand of JAJHZJ010000121.1, from coordinate 836,234 downwards.
CAACTAGAATGGAAGAAAACTAACGAAAAAAAAAACAAATGCAGAAACCAAGGACTAAGGCTCATTTCTCATCAGGGTCGCATGGCTTCTCTAAGAAGACTCCCAAGGTGCTCTGTTTTTAGCATTGTTTCTCAGTGGATACTGTCCATGAAAGAGTCTACCCATCAGAGCCAAGTGGATTCAGAGAGTCTGAACTGAGGCTCACTGAGGCATACACCCCCAAGTTCTGACCTATGTCAGTTCATGTTGCTCTTTCCTGCTGTGGATACTGATTTACCCCCAAACCACCGATTTAGAGGGGAATTTACTGCTCAGTGCAGGAAACAAAAGGACAGGAGAGACTTTCATATTTTTTTTTAAAGCCCATGAACCTAGGCAATGGCACTTATTCATCTCATGCTTAAATCTACTGTAGTTTGGTCTCTACTTTGCTCTCACATTTAAGTCAAATGTCAGTTTAATGTGGCCCAGTACTGTATAGCTCTTGGCACTGCTAATATATCATAAGAACCAGAGTAAGACCTCCAGAATGTTGAGTAGGCCTAGTATGGAGAATGTGGGGAAAGAAGGTCCCAAACTGTGCAGGATGGGTTGTAGGAGAGTGGGGGACACATATGAGAGTGGCAAGGAAATTACCCTTACTGATGAAACCTTAAGTCTATCCAAGCAGTAGAACTGTATAAGACTGCTGGTCTTGGAGTCAAGAGACCTCGATTTGAATATTATCTCTGCCTTTTTCTAGCTGTTGACAATGGGCGACCCCCAAGTTTTAGTTTTCACATTTGTAAAATGGAGATAATAATACCTGTAGTGCTTGCTCCACAGGGTTGTGGTGAGAAAAACAACCTTTGAAAACCTCAAAATGCTATAGAAATTTATTACTTTTGTTTCCTTGGTTCCTGTTTAATGGAACAGAAATGCCTCCTTGGCATTTCTGAGGATAACTATGGTCTGGGGAAAGCTGTAGAAATTGGTAGTGGGCAAAAAAGTCACTACTGCCACAATTTCTTTTTAAAAATTAAACATACACTTCTTTCAATGAACCAAAATCTACTTTCTCTAGCTTCTAACCTCTTATCCCCTCTGAATGGAAAATAAAAGAAAAATGAAGTCTTTGTAAATATGTACAGTTAAGTAAAACAAATTTCCACCTTTACCATATTTTTTTTTCAGTTGTCAATTTGCTCTTGAAATCTACCATTTTTCTGTCATAGGAGATGAGTAGCCTATTTCATCATGAACCATGATTTGAGTTTTTAAGTATTTAAAATGTCTAGATTTAGTCTTTAAGGGAAGTGTTAAAGCACAGCAAGAGAATAGGATTATCTTTGGCATATATTCACCAAACAAGGATTTAATTTTTATTGCTCTCTTTAGACTGGGGAGTCGAGGAAGCAGTAGCATAGAGGTGAGTGCAGTCATTGAAGTGTTGGTGGAAAGCGTTGTCCCTTAATCTTATTATGTGACTGATTGATCTTTTTTCCCCAAGTCATACATTTCTCTGATGACATTCATGATATTAAACCCATGAAAAGAGATTCCAAGAAATATTAAATTAAATAAATCTCTTAAAATTTAATATTGGACATTCTTTTCCATTTTTATCTCTTTTATTTTCAAAACTTCTTCATTTGTGGGTTGTTAAAAAATTATTAGTTTGTTTCCTTTCCAGTGTTTTTTTAAAAATTTAACTTAATACGTTAGTCTTTTTTCTAATATGAGTGATATGTATATTTCTTCTAAGGGCTGCTTTTTTTCTTGCATTCCATAAATTCTGATATGTTGTCTCACTGTTATTATTAATTTCAATAGAAACGAATATTTATTGAACACCTCTAACATTCAAGGCACAGTGCTAGGTAATATAAAGGATTTGGAAACCAATAAGAAAGAATCCTATTTCTCAAGAAGAGTTACAATCTTCTGGAAAGAACAGGATACATACACAAATGATTCATAATATAAAGAATAATGTGTAACCTCATAGATGACTTCAGAAGAATGAGAGAGAAAAACAAGGAAATATAGCTCAGTTCCTTGTACAGAGTATAAGTGCAATGAACATGGTTTTATGATATTTAATATGTCATATATTAAATACAGTGTTAGCTTAGCACAATGTCTGACACATATAAGACACTTAAAATTCTTGTTGACTTGTTTGAAAGGACTTTAGAGATCATCACCTCTAATTTGCTTATCAATAAAAGGGAATCCTCATATCAAATTGTTCAAGGTCATAGAGTTTGTTAGTGATGAAACCAGGACTATACTCATCACCTCAGTCAAATGTTTCCTCCTGCACCACTTTTATTTTTAATAAAATATTTTATACTGGATGATCTTCAAAGCTCTTTCTACCCTTAGTAGTCTAAAATGTGATTGATTCATTTAAAAGAAGCATTATATAGTTCATGTGATAAACCTGAAAATGTTATATGTCAGATATCATCATCATCATCATCATGGAGTTAAAGCAGCATAAAGAAATCCCCATTCGGCGTGCCTAGAGGTTGATGGAATCTCCTGCATAATGTATTTAATGTGGCTGTCTGATTTTTTTTAAAAGCCTGCTATGAGGAAAGAATTATTATGGGCGGAAAATTTATGAAAACTTGAAAACACCAATTAATTCATCTCTGACAGCTCAACTTGAATTGTTATCTATTTTCCTTTCAAAGAGAATAAAATTATAAATATTCTAGCAAAAAAGTTTCAGAAAAAAGTAATCCAATGAAATTAAGCAAATTAGACATAAAGCAAATTTCCTTCAGATGATTTAATTAAAATGCAAGCTGTGGAAGCCTCCCCGGTGTAGCAGACAATGCTAAACACAAATGGAGAGAGGCTTAGTCATAGTGTCCCTTTCGGCGGGGTGAGGAGTAGGGCGTGGGGTCTCCTTGCTCAGTTGAGTTAGCTCTGCTATGGTTATTTGGGTCAGCTGGTTATTTCTATGTCATCTGCTTTCACACATTCTCAGAAGCAAATAAAAGCAAGGCTGGCTAAGTCATTAATATACATTACATAGGCACAAAACCAGTTCTATACACATGTGGCTTTTAATAAGATCAGTTTCCAAATAAAGTGAAAATAAAACTTGGCAAATGCTATTGAGACAGACCCAAGAGCATTATTTTTGAGGAGATCTTAAGACATCCAAAGATTTCACTTTTTTTGATATTTAATTGCCGATAGGTTCCACTCAATGGTCTTGTTTGCAATTGTTTGGGGTTTTTTTTACATATTGATGTCTTTATTTCCCATGAAAATGAGTTAAGAATGAGGAATATTTGTTATTCCCTTATGATTAATGACCAACCTTTGTCTTTCTGCATTGCTACATTCTTTAAGATGAACTCAGAAAAATAATTTAACTGGAAGCAACTTTAGACATATTCTGGTCATAAGATCACGTAATCTCAGGAATCAAAAGTCATTTAGATCCTTGTATAGTATTTACAACAAGTGGTTATTTAGCCTTTCCTGTCCTTAGAGGAAACCCATTCCATTCTTGGGTACCTCTTATGGTTAGCTTTTTTTTTTTTTTGGTAGTGGTGGGGAGCTTATTTTAGGCTAAAATCTGTCTCTCACTGACTACCATTCATTGGCCCTAGTTCCACCATCTGAGATCAAGCAGAATAAATCTTTCTTCTTTAAATGATACTCCATTTTTTTTAAAAAGGTGAGGAAATTAAGATATGAGCTTTTGGGTGTCTTTCTCAAGGTTACACTATTTTTCTTCTAATGTATACTTAATATTGTCGCCGGTGAGGTATTGAGTACACCTTTTTCAATCTACAGCAATGTTACTCAACTTCAGAAATAGGCCAGCTCTCCCTATCCCCTTGCCATGACTTTGTAAATGGCAATCTTTCTTTTCTTACATAATGATCCCCAAGACCTGGAGGGATTCCCCTGGAGGGGAAACCAACAGAACAGCTGTTTCCAATACCGTACTGGATCTTTTCCAGAAAGCCATGCTTGCTTACTGAGATCCATGGATTGAATGAATGATTGCTCTCTGGATTAATCTCTGGATAAGGAAACTTTTCTCCATTTGGTTTCCCATAGACTGATCCTGGTTGATAGTCATGGCCATTGTACCTCCAAAAAGTACATTCACAAATCCTAAGAAGATTTATTTACTCCAATTACTTTACCTTCCTTCTATCCTCACCCACTCAACTTTTAGGCTGCTTTTAACTTTTTTGTTCAGAAAACTTGTTTGAGACTCAGTTTCATGGCCTTATGGATGGGTACAATCTACATTTCTTTTCAGCTTGCTTGATTTTTGAATTCTGCATAATCTGTGTTTACTGTGCCTAGTGAGGGCAGTTGTAACCTAGGTTACAATTGGAACTTCACAGAGTGTCTTTTCTATCAAATTAGAATTGACTGCATGTCATTTGCCTTCTGTGCTCTTTGCTCACATTAGAGTGATGTGGATAGATACATTGCCAGAAAATGGCCTTTGCCTCTGACACTGAAGAAACTCCTGCCTTTCTGCATCTGATGTCTAAACTATCTTCAGCAGTGAATGGTGGATGTTAAGATATTCTGTGATTCTGTAATTACAGTAGAACTTCAGTCCCATAAGACTGAATGGATTTGGAATTTATGGTAACTGTCTCTAGGGCTGAAGTCAGTCTTCCTACTATCTATGAAAAGTCTTGAGAAGATTATTCCTATAAGCCAAATTATAGCTTGAGGATAAGTTGTTTTGGAAGACATTGGTATTCATTTCAATCCAAAGAGTACCTGCTAATCAACTGCCATGTGGCTGCGAGGTAGTATAGTGGTTAGAGCAGCAGACGTGGAGTCAGGAAGATGAGTTCAAATCCTTTTGGCCATAGTGTTCCTTACATGCTTCTACTACTAATGTAACATTTATTTAGTGCTTTCAGGTTTGCAAAGCAATTTGCATATATGTTTTCATTTGGTGCTCACAGTAACTTTATGGGGGGGAGGTAGGTCCTATCATGCCCATTTTACAGATGAGGAGAAAGAGAGGGAAAAGAAAATTTATATAGTACCTACTACATGCCAGTTACTGTCCTAAATGCTTTACAATTATTTCATTTAGTTCTCATAAAACCCTACAAAGTAGGAGCTATTTGTTAATATTTTACAATTTAAGGTAAATAGAAGTTAAGTGACTTGCTCAGAGTCACACAGCTGGTAAGTATCTGAGGCTTGATTTGAACTCAGGTCTCTCTGACTTCAGGCCCAGCGCTCTATCCACTGTGACACCACCTAGCTTACATGTGTCCTTCACATGTATTCCCTCACAACTGTCTCTGATGTGTGTATTTCTTCTTTAAAAATTCATTTATTTTTAGTTTACAACATTCAATTCCACAAGCTTTTGAGTTCCAAATTTTCTCCCCCTTCCTTTCCTCCCCCCTCTCCAAGATAGTATGTAATCTGATATAGACTCCATGTATATATTTCCATTAAACATATTTTCACATTAATCATGTTGCAAAGAAGAATTATAACCAAAGGAGTAGCTCTTATGTCTATTCCCTATATGTGTTCACTCCTCTGACACTTACTCTGTGAATATTGGCAAGTGAGTGTGTTCCAGGTTTATGGGGGGACATGTTTATTGATACTTTCCTTACTCTGCAATTTCATTAAATATCTCAGCTTTCAACTAATTGTTTCCTCTGATTGACTAGAAAAGATAAACACAATGGTGGGGGGATGGAGGACACTACTGAGTTATGGCTCTGAGTGGAGGCCGACCAATAAAATACGTACCTTAAACTTGGGTTGGCCTAGTCTCCAGTAACCACTGCCCAAATTGGGAGTGGGGGCGAGGGGAGGTGATGGTCATACAAAGCTACACACATGCAAAAATTTACAATACAAGGTCATGTAAAACAATGCTAATACTTTACATTACAGAAATATAGCATTTTAAAGTTTCCAATGTGTTTTCCCACACGTTGTCTTACTTGACTCTCACAGCAATTATTTGAATTATGCAGGTCAGGAAATGAGCATAGCTGTGACTCAGTTCGCTTAGTAACTTCAGGTTCACACAGCTAGTGAATGACCCAGGCAGGGTTAGACCTCGAGTCTCAGGATATAAAACTATCTTTTTTCACAAATGCCAAATTAATAATAAAGCCATAGACAACAATGATAATCTAATCTGCCGATGGCACAGAGCTGAGAGGGATTGGTAACTCTTTGGAAGACAGACTCAATATTCAACTTGGCAGATTAAAATAATGAAACATTTAATTCCATAGGGATAAAATTCTTCATTTAGGTTCATAAATCAATTGCATAAGTACAGAGTGGGTGACTTTTCAGAATTATTTGATTGATATTTGGTTAAAAAAATTGCTAATGAAATGTTGGATTGTATATATATATAGGAAGCATGTGGCCATGAAATTGGGAAGTAAGGAATTCAGATCCTAACATGACTTCTGTGAATTTTCTTCCTTTGAAGCATCTCTCTAAAACTTATCACTAAATCATAGGTAGGTGGTGATCTGTATCAATGAAGGGAATTCTCATATTATGAGTTTTTTATACTGAGGAAATCATGGATTCTTTGTGTATTCATTTAGTGAGCACATGGTAATAGTTCTATTATATTACAAGTCTCTGCACTCGTTAGTTCATGTAGGGTCATAGAATGTTGGTCTTGGAGGGAATCTGCAGTAGTACACCCTATTTCATTTTACAACTAGAACAAATAAACTTTGGCCCAAATAGATAGAGCCAGGACTCTAGATTTTGGTCTCTTGACTCCAGGTCCCATAATCTTTTCATTAAACCATGTCTTTCAATTAATATCCTTTTTCAATCTCAGGGCATTTTTCAGGGCTTTCTTTCAGAAGAGCTGGCAGCTTCTTCGATATGTAGAAATTGTTAAAAATTAGGAAATGCATTTGACTTCTGCACTGTGAGTGAATCAGTCATAATGACATGCTTCAGTAGGTGTTGAGTTTCTATATTTCTCAAGATACATTCGTGATGTATTTCATGTATTTGATTTCATTTAATCCTTCATAGCCAATCCTGCAACTTTACAAATGTTAGTCTCTTTCCTACCTATCCTTAAGGGTACAAATTAAGTTCTACTTCTTTTGTTAAGTCATCTTATTTCAGCACCCTCAGGGATTAGGAGAGCATTCTCCCCATGGTAGAAGAGGGGAAAACGGTAAGGTTGAATGACTGCAGTCTTAATGTACATGTTACAGAGGCCATTTGGAATGCTGTATTCAGGCTTGGGTGTCATATTTTAAAAGGGACATTGACAATTTGGAATACACACACACACACACATATATAATTGGCAAAAATGGTTATGTCCTATGATTCCAGAAGACATAACAGGAACCAATGAGTGGCTAATGCTACAAAGACTTTTGGCTCAACAATTCTAATAGAATTGTCCAACAATTATTTGGTAATGTTTCAATCCATTGTTGGGTTTGTTCAAGCAAAGAGTGAATGTATAGTCCTAATGCTGAGAGCAAAGAGTTGCATATAGCGGGTATTTTGTCTCTCCGGCACTTAGCACAGTGCCTGAAACATAGTAAGTGCTTAATAAATGTTTATGGACTGACTTTTATGCTATGTTTATGGAAGGAAGAAAGGGAGGGAGGGAGGATAAAAAAAGAAGGAAGGAGAAAAGGAAAAGGGAGAAAGGAAGGAAAGAAGGGAGGAAGGAAAAAAGGAAGGAAGGAAGGAGAAACTGGAAAAAAGAGCAAACTATCTATTTAGGAGGCTGAAGAGGGAATTCCTGAATTAGATATGGTATTAGACTAGATGCCACTGAAGGCTTGCTTATAAGATTTTGTAATGCAGCTAAGTAATTCAAACTGAGAACTGCCGGGATTCAGAGATGGAAAAGATTATTGTGAGCGGATCATTAGAAAGGAACGTATCTTAGAGGATATGAGATTAGAATAAAGCAGGACCTTGGAAGAAGGTTATGAATGAGGGGGAGGAGAAGAGGCAGGAGGGCAATTCGGATGTGGGAACAGCATGCTTCTCTTCACAGATGGGAGAACATGCCAGCTCTGTGTGGGTACAGTAGGTCTACGCCCCCGGCTTCCTCACCCAGCATGATCTCTCTTGTGCCGCAGCTCCTTAGCCTTGCCTCCATCCTCTACAGGGCTCATTTGAATCCTTCTCTGGTTCATCATGTTTCTCTGTCTATGCCCTGGCTTTGAGCCAGAAGAAGCATCCTACATGTTCTAGGACAGCATTTCCTAATCTGGTCCGTGGAATCCTGGAGTTCAAGGGGTGTGAATCAGAGTTCTGATGCAAATTTTAATGCTAGGAATCTTTTCCATTTTAAAATATGAAATAAAAAGTTATGTATGTAGCAAAAACACTTAGCATTGTTCATGTTAGCTTTTCTCAGAAAGAGATAGGTTTCCTTTAACTCCAAATTTTACCTGATTCCTGCTTTATCCTGGGATTATTCCATAGTCTCAGTCTTCCAATATGGATAGCAATCTGGGCCATGGGAATATTACTGAATATGCTCTGATACTACCTGTGTGACCTTAGACAAGTTACTTAACTTCTTTGAGCCTCAGTTTCCTCATCTGTAAAATGAAAGATTTGGACTGGATGATTTCCTAATTTCTTGTTCAGCTTGAAATGCTAGGATCTTAGTGTTTCTGCCAATTTATGTCAAGCCCCAAAGTATGACTGTGGCCAAATTAATTTGGGAAATGCTCTCCTACAGATCTTTCTGGCACTGTTCCTCTGGGCATTTTTCCTCCAGCTTTCCCAGCTAACTCTGGGTACTGCAGTGATGACTCAGGTAGAATTTATGCTCCCGTCAGTAACTCTAACATCTCCCTATTGTCTGCTAGCTTCTATTGCCTTATTCCTATCAACAGACCTGTGTAGTCAGGGATTTCCCAGCTCACTCTGGGCAGGTTTCCCTACAAGAGTGTCCAGCTAGAGTGAATCCTCTGGAGGGTCTAACTCTTGTGCTATAGTAAAATTTCAGCCCAGATTATGCAAGCCTTTTGAGACCTGGCTTGATTTGTCTCAGCAGACCTGGTAGCAGTTGTTTCAGTTCACTGCGTTATAGGTCTAGCTACTTTTGTCTTGAAATCCTGAAGGACTAAGTGTCTGAGATACTACAAACTTGTTTATTGCATATTTCCCTTTCCTTCTGTTTTGTTTGTGTCTTTGGTGTTGTTTTTTAGTCTTTTCAGTCATGTCTATCTCTTCTTGATATCGCTTTAGGGTTTTCTTGGCAAAGATATTGAAGTGATTTTTGCCATTTTTTTCTCTAATTTATAGGTGGGAAAGTGGAGGCAAATAGGATTAAGTGACTTGCCCACAGCTAATAAATGTCGAGGCCAGCGTTGAACTGAGGAAGACTGTAAGTCTGGTACTCTACTCACTGTGCCATCTAGATGCTGAAGGTGGATCTAGGATTTAAAGCCAGGACTCTTTGGCTTTTATTGCAAATATAGTTATGCCACACTGCCTCTCTCTACATCAAGCTGTCTAGCCTTGTTGATGGCCCAAGATATTTAACTTCTAGATGGTTGTGTTGATGGATAGTCAAGTCTTAGGGCTGTAGACGAGGGTCAATACAGCGACTGTTCTATAAACTTTTGCATTATCTCTACTTCAATATAGAAGGTGATGATGCATTGGTACCACAGCTGCAGCTGGTTTCTTGAAGGCTACAGGGGCTTTCGGATCCAGTTTTCTTCCTTTCATTTTATTGCCACATCACTGGAGTTTGGCTCCTGAGAAAATATAATTTTAATGACTTTTTGCTATGAACCCTGATCGTGGATATCTCAGAAATATGCAAGATCATAGGGCAGAAAAGATGCCTTGGCTAATATGGGGAGATCTGAAAGACTCTTAAGAAAAATAGCAGTGGATGGGGATTAGAATCTTTTGGGAGACAGATCTTGCCATGAGAGAAGGAAATACGGAGAATAGGAAAAGAGCACAAGGTCCTTGTCAGGCTGACATAAAACTATAAGATTTAAGTTTGATATGGAAGGTAAAGAAATATGTGCTGAATATAGAAAAAAGTAGAACACTGCTAGTGTTTTTCTGAGCCTAGCACATTGTTATTATTGAGGGAGTACATTATATGAATGTCAGGACATCTTATCTATTTTCCAGTGTTGCTTTTTGTTGCTGTTCAGTTATTTCACTTGTGTCCAACTCTCTGTGGCCCCATTTGGAGTTTTCTTGGCAAAGATACTAGAATGGTTTGCCATTTTCTTCTTCAGCTCATTTTATATATGAGGAAAATGAAGGAAACAAATGACTTTCTCAGGGTCACACAGTAAGTGTCAGAGGCTGAATTTGAACTCAGGTCCTCCTGACTCTATCCACTGTGCCACCTAGTGTTGCTTAGGTAGTAGATATTTTCTTGTATGAAGGAAATGATTGAGACTATCTATAAATGATACTCTCTTATTATCTATTTAAACTATCATTCACAACAACACCATCTAAGAGTAACTTGGGTTACTATCTGTTTGGATGCCACTCCAGGATAGAAGTAGAGTCTGAGGGTCAGAAGGGAATTAAATTAGGGTACCATTTCTTCATAAAAGTGGTAATCATGGTAGAATGAACAGGCAGCCTCTGCCTCAGAGCTAGGAAAACCTGAGTCCATTACGTGCCTCTGACATATATTGGTTAGGTGACTTGTCTAAGGTCATAGAGCCAGGATAAGGCTATAAGCTGCAGAGAAGGTTCTGATCCATATTGGCAAAGGGAGTTTTCTCATCTGTGCATTCAGTCATTCTCTCCTATCTCCTTGTTTGTATTATGTGTCTCCTGCACAATTCTCCATTTCATTATACTCCTTAGTCCATGCATCTACACTCAAAGGTAGGCTACATCTTGCATGTCAAGGTGCCCTGTATGTTCTTTCAAAGTGAAATGGTATTCCAAAGGTAAGAAGTGTCATGTGGGGTATAGGGAATACTATGGTCATAGGGATGGGGGCTCCATTCACAGAACTTATGCTAGCATCATATTTCAGTGGAATGAGGTTAGATGTGGAGGCCATTAAACTCTCAATAGCTTCCTAAAATGATGGAGTTGAACATAATATTCCTCAAGGTCTTTTCCAACTCTTACATGCTAAGATCTTGATTTAAGATCTGTGCTCTTAGGCTATTCGTTGAGTAGGAACAGAAAATTGGATGTGAATTTTTTGACTTTGAATTTCAGGTCATTTCTCAGGTTACTGGGATAGTCTTTATACTTATGAGTGAAATCAATCAGTTTGTCTATCAAAAAGTATTTATTAAGCACTTTATTAAGTCCCAGGCATTGTGCCAAGTGCTGGAGATGCAGAGAAGCAAAATCAGTTCCTGAACTCAAGGTGCTTACATTTTAGTGGGGAAGATAACTTACATATAAAGTAGAATATACAAGATAAATAAAGAATAGATGGTAGTACCCTGTCCCCCTTCTCCTTTAAGAATCTTGAATTGGGGTAGTTTTTGGGTTTTTTTACGAGCACGAAATCTAACTCCCAGAATTCCTTCTAAACCAGAATAAACACACTAGTTAAAGGCTGAGTCATTTTGTGTTTCCTTGTGAGGTTTCATTCCACTCAGTGATGAGTTATGCTCACTACAAACGCCTCTTTCTATGCTTACCAGTAATAGGTGCCCTTGGACATTCTTGGCTCTTTCCCAGGTCTATACTTTAAATATAATGAGGAATTTTGCAGTTTCATCATTGTTTTCAGAAAACAGGGCAGTCATCTGCTGAGAGAGGCCTATAAATTCATGGGAAGACTCCAGGCCAACAGGTGACTGCTAGTTTGAGGCTAACTTTCTTGCCTGAACACAGCTGGGCTATGATTTTTTTTTTTACCATTTGCTAGGTATTCGACAACTAGTAAACATCTGTTCCATTAAGTTTTCTTTAATGCTCTAGGAATCCTCGGTGAAACAGATGTTGGATAGATCTATATTGGTTTGGAATGATTGTAGAAGGTGTCATGTGGTTCATGTCATTCCTGACCAAAAGCATTCCCAGAAGGCTAGGCCAGTCCTGAGATAGTTCAAAAAGTCTTCTTTATCTGATTCACGTTTTTACAGTGAAGTCTTAAACCCTAGAGGAAATCCCAAAAGTCCTTTTCAGGGGCAATACTTTGAACAGGGCATGGGTATCTTGGTGGCTAGATTTCCTGAGGTTATATCAACTTCTATCCGAAACAAAGCCCCATTTTGTAAATACTGATATTCTTCCAGTGATGCTTTAGGTTTCTGATTGTAGAAAAAATACTCTAATCTATGAAAAGCCAAAAAGGTGGGTCACCCAAAAGTCAGTAGAGGGATATACAGTACAATATCTACTATATTGTAATACTATACAAATGACAATAGAAAAATATTTAGTACATATTCTACCATTTTGAATATACTACCCAGAATATCTGCTCTATCAGATATATTACCCAAACGGCAATAGAGAGATACATAGGGAAATATCTGCTATGTTGGTGGAAATCATCGCAGCCCACTATTAGAGGTAAATTGTATGTAATTCATGGCCTAAGAGATATTAAAAAACATACAGAAACAAGAAAAGGGGTAGACTGGCTGTGTAGACATAGTGAGGGATAGCTATAACAATAGCTACAATGGTAGCATGTGTAGATCACTTTAAACACTTTCTATAAATCTCTTAAAAAGGATTTTGTGTGTTATTTCACATTTGATCCTCACCCTGGGAGGTAGGTTCTGTTATAGCACCCATTTTATTAGATGAGAAAACATAGTGAGAGAAGTTAAATGACTTGTCCAGGGTCAAAAATCCTGAGGCGGGATTCAAACTCAGCTCTTTCTGACTTCAAGTCCAACATTATATCTGCTGTGTTACCTAGCTGTCCACATGTTTCAGTGTCACCCACACAATGCTAAAAAAAAAATAACAAAAAACTAGAGCTAAGTTCCCCTAGCATATTAGATGGATTCCCTGTGGAGGATTTATAGGAGATCATAGACAAGAACTACATAGGATGAGAAGGCATTATAGTCAGTGCAATTGAATATCCACAATGATTAAATCACAGATAGGTTGAGATTTGGAAATATGTCACACCAGTCCTTAGACAGGTATCTCCTCTTGTGATAATAAGATGTCATGGCAGCTGTGGATACAGTCAGGAAGATCTAAGTTCAAGTCTAGTCTCAGACACTTACTAGCTGTGTGACTCTGGGCAAGTCCCTTAACCTTTGTCTGCCTCAAGTGTAGAATGGAAATGATGAAAGTAGCTCCTACCTCCTCAGGATCAAATGAAATAACATTTAGAAAGCTCTAAAGTAGTGCCTACTACATAGTAGGAGCTTAATAAATGCTTTTTCTTTTCTCTCTCTCCCCACCTTGGGAATCATAGACCATAGGATATGGAAGCATATGTAGACCAACCCATACTTAAAAAGGAACCTCTCTCCCACCTCCCTGATGAATAGGTATCCAGCCTCCACTTAAATATCTGCAGTAAATATAGGAGAAACGTCCAATTTGGGTCACAAATCCATTTGCATAAAACACTCCTCACTGGTGGAGATTGATTATTTGATGCTGTATGCCTGTGTTACACATCGAAAGACTTGTAAAAATGTGTAAACTAAATACAGAGAACCAGGAGAAAAATTATGGGATGGCAACAATAGTACTATAAATAATTGGAAATTAATGAATGAAAAACAACTTTGAAATCTCAGACCTTTTACCACAAAGAATGGTGACTTCATAAACTGATGAGCAACATACCTTCCACATCTTGACAGACAGGTAATCAGCTATTGGTACAGCATGAGATATTCATTCTCAGACATGGCCAATGTGTTTATTTGTCTAGCATAAATACACATTTATTATGAGGGAGTGCTTCTTCTTGGAGGAGAGAAGTCATATACATAAAAAGTATTAATACTTTTTTAAAATTTATTTATTTAACTTTTTACATTCATTTTCACAAATTTTTGGGTTCCAAATTTTCTCCCCTTTTCTCCCCTCCCCCCACCCCAATACCCCAAGCAATCTAATTTTCCCTATCTCCAATCCGCCCTCTCTTCTGTCATCCCTCCCTTCTCTTGTCTCCATCTTCTCTTTTCTCCTGTAGGGCCAGATGACTTTCTATTCCTCCTTAACTGTATGTCTTCTTTCCTAGTTGCAACAACAATACTAAACAGTTGTTCCTAAAACTTTGAGTTCCAAATTCTCCCCATCCCTCCCTCCCCACCCATTCCCTTTGGGAAGGCAGGCAATTCAATATAGGTCATATCTGTGTAGTTTTGCAAATGACCTCCCTGATAGTCGTGTTGTGTAAAACTAACTGAATTACCATCCCTCCTAACCTACCCCTCATTGTTTCTCTTCTGTCTTTTGATCCTGTCCCTCCCCAGGTATTGACTTCAAATTGCTCCCTCCTCCCTTTGCCCTCCCTTCCATCACCCCCCCCTTGCAATATCTCCTTCTCCCCCACTTTCTTATACTGTAAGATAGGTTTTCATACCAAAATGAGTGTGCATTTCACTCCTTCGTTTAGTCAAATGTGATGAGGGTAAACTTCTTGGTTTTTTTTTGTTTTTTTTTTCTCAGCTCTCCTCTTTTTCCCTCCACTAAAAAAATCTCCTACTTGCCTCTTAATTGACATATAGTTACCCCCTTCCATTTCCCCCTCTTTCCTCCCACTACATTTCTTTCTCACCATTTACCTTAATTTCTTTTAAGGTATGGTCCCATCCTATTCAGTTCAATCTGTGCTCTCTGCCTCTGTATGTGTGTGCATGTGTGTATGTGTGTGCATGCGTGTACATGTGTATGTGTGGTCCCACCAACTACCCAGATACTGAAAAGTTTTAAGAGTTATAAATATTGTCTTTCCCTGTATGAATGTAAACAGTTCACTTCTGGTAAGTCCCTTAAGACTTCTCTTTGCTGTTTCCTTTTTGATGCTTCTTCTCATTCTTGTGTTTGAGAGTCAAATTTTCTTTTCAGCTCTGGTCTTTTCTTTAAGAATGATTGAAAGTCCTCTGTTTCATTGAAAGACCATATTTTCCCTTGAAGTATTACACTCAGTTTAGCTGGGTAGGTGATTCTTGGTTTGAGTCCTAGTTCCTTTGCCTTCTGGAATATCCTATTCCACACCCTTCAATCCCTTAATGTAGAAGCTGCTAGATCTTGAGTTATCCTGATTGTATTTCCACAGTCCTCGAATTGTTTCTTTCTAGCTGCTTGCAAGATTTTTTCCTTGAGCTAGGAGTTCTGGAATTTGGCCACAATGTTCCTAGGAGTTTCTCTTTTTGGATCTCTTCCAGGTGGTGATCGATGGATTCTTTCAATACTTATTTTGCCCTCTGGTTCTAGAATGTCAGGGCAGTTTTCCTTGATAATTTCATGGAAGATGATGTCTAGGCTCTTTTTTTGATCATGACTTTCAGGTAGTCCCATAATTTTTAAATTGTCTCTCCTGCATCTATTTTCCAGGTCAGTTGTTTTTCCCATGAGATATTTAACATTCTCTTCCATTTTTTCATTGTTTTGGTTTTGTTTGGTGATTTCTTGGTTTCTCGTAAAGTCATTAGACTCCATCTGTTCCATTCTAATTTTGAGAGAACTATTAAATTCAGTGAGCTTTTGAGCCTCTTTTTCCATTTGGGTCATTCTGCTTTTGAAAGCATTCTTCTCCTCATTGGCTTTTTGAACCTCTTTTGCCAATTGAGTGAGCCTATTTTTCAAGGTGTTAATTTCCTCAGCATTTTTTCTGGGTCTCCTTTACCAAGGTATTGAACTGTTTTTCATACTTTTCTTGCATTTCTGTCATTTCTCTTCCCAGTTTTTCCTTCACCTGTCTAACTTGCTTTTCAAAATCCTTTTTGAGCTCTTCCAAGGCCTGAGCCCACCCGCCACCCCCCTGGGGTGTCTGGGGTACTGAGGCCCCACCCTCCACATCTTTCCCTGATGGCAAGAATACGTCCTCATCTTCGTCAGATCCGAAGGTCGGGATCATTTGCATTTGTTCGAAAAAACTCTCTAAAGTCTTATTTTTCTTCCCTTTTCTAGGCATTTTCCCAGCCAGTTACTTGACTTCTGAGATTCCTTTCCACCCCCGCCTGGATCCGCCCAGCTAGTGCTTGGCCTCTGAGATTCAAATGGGCTTTCCGCGGCAAGCTTTAGTTCTGGCGCTGGGGTGGGGGCAGGGCCGCCTCCCAGGCTCTGCTCCCTCAGGGGCTTTGTGCAGAGACTTTCAGGAACAGAGCGGGTGGGGGCGGGGGCGGGGGCCCGCCTCCCAGACTCAGTTCCCTCAGGGGCTTTATGCAGAGGCCTTCAGTAATAGAGCGGAGTGGGGCAGGGCTGTCTCCCAGGCTCAGCTCCCTCAGGTTGTTTATGCAGAGATTTTCAGTAATGAAGATCCTGCCTGCTGCTGGGGGAGTTCCGCGGCTGCTGCCGCTGCTGCCTCACCCTCCGCCCACCCCTCTGCCTCTGCTGCTTCCCGCCCCCATCTCTGCCACCGCTGCCGCTTCCTCCCAAGGGAGTTCGAGTCACGGAGACACTCCGCTCCCCCTCTCGTCCAGCTCAGCCTTCTGTCTCACTGACCTGTAGCTTCTGTGGGCAGAGGGACTTTCCCAGCTGCCGGAGCTTCCGTCTCTGAAGCCTGCTCGGGTCAGCTTCTCTGGGGCCACGCTGGGGTGGGGTCCGCTTTCTGGGGCGCGACGGACCCCGGGGACGGCTCTTCAGGGCTCTCTGGCACGGAAATCTCTTCCACTCCATTTCTGCACACCTTGTATTGACCCAGAAGTTATGGGGGTCTCTTTTTACATTAATTCTATGGGCTTTGGTTTCGGAGCTTGTAAACGTGCGTCCTTCTACTCCGCCATCTTGGCTCCGCCCCCCCTTAATACATTTTTAAATGCACAGAATAAAATTTTTAAAAGGCATTGAAGAGGATGTGAGTGCAGCAATTTCATTGCTGCTAATGTGCATGTGTGTAGATATGTAAACATATGTATTCCTCTTTAAAAATCAACAAATTCTACACAGAGATTCAGTTTCTTAATGTAAGTCTCTTTCTTGTTCATTGTATATTGAAATGTTTCTGTTTGTTGATGATTAAAAAGAAAATTTCATTTTCAAAAAGATCTCTAGCAATGGGGACTCCATCACCTTCTTATCTAGCCCAGTTTGCATTTGGAAAATTGTAACTGTCAGCAATATTTTCCTTAGATGGACCCAAACTCTTCTTTTGACCTTGCATTTATTATTCCTAGTTATTTTCGATAGTTTCAAACAAAATAAATTTTATTTGAGTCTCACATTTTAGTCCTTCAAATACTTGAAGATACTCTCACCCAACCCCCCAAGTCTGAGTTGAACTTCTCAAATTCCTTCGATTAATCCTCACATACCATGGTTTTGATTTCTTCTCCATTCTGATGACCTCTCATTGATGTGTTTCAGTTTCTTAATATCCGTCCTAAAATATGGCACTAGGAATTGAACATAATGCCTCTGCTAGGATCTAGCTAGGGCATATAACCATGTCTTTCCCTCATTATGAACACATTGTTTCCATTGGTGTAATGTAAGATTATTATCTCTTTGGAATACCATATCAAATTGTCCACTTGTATAGAGCATGAAGCCAATCAGAACCTCCAGAGCTTTATTTTCTACATAAATTAGCCATGTTTCCTCTCTTTTTATTTATGCAGTAGATATTTTTTAACCCAAGAGGATAACTTATGTTTATCCCAATCAAATCTCATCTTATTGATTTTGGCTTTTGTTCTAGGCTATTGGAATCTTTGGGCATCTTGGTTCTGTGAACACAATGGCTTAACTATCACTTCTAACTGTGCATCATCTGTCAATTTGGAATGTATGCTATTTGTAACTGTCCTCAGTTATTGATGAAAAATATTGGCAAGAATAGGATAAAGGACAGAGGTCTCATACCATGGGATAGCAACACCCAACTTGTTGTTGATGCATTATTGTCAAGTTACATTGGTTGGGGCAGTTTTGTAGGGATATTAATACTGTGTGTACAAGTTGACAGGCTGTTTGTTGGCTGTGTTGACCTTGTAATCAGTTTTCTTGCATGTGTGTGTGTGTTGTCCAGTTGTTTCAGTCATGTCCAACTGGCAATGTTGATAATTTTATTTGGTTATTTCAGTTGTGCCCAACTCTCTGTGACCCTATTTAGGATTTTCTTGGCAAAGATACTGGAATGGTTTGTTATTTTCTCCTCCTGCTCATTTTATAGATGTGCAACTGAGGCAAATAGGGTGAAGTGACTTGTCCAAGGTCACAGAGCTAATAAGTGTTTAAAGTGAGATTGGAACTCATAAGGATAAGTCTTCCTGATTCCATGCCTAGTGCTTTAACTACTGTGCCATATAGATGGTACATATACACACATTTATGTACATACATATACACACAATATAGCATTCACATATGTATATTTGTTTTTTTCTATCCTGTTAGTCAACATTTATTAGGTGCCTACTTTTTGTCAGATACTAGATACCAAGAAAATCAGAAGACAGCCCATGCTGTCAAGCACCTCGCAATCTAATGGGAGAGACAGTATGAAAATGGTTACGTAAAAACAAGATGTTCACTAGACACATTAGAGGCAATCAAGAGAGGGAAGTGACCAGCATTAAAGGGGACCAGGAAAGGCTTCTTGTAGAAGGTGAGACTTGGGCTTGAACAGGGAACACGTCCGATTTCTTTTTCAGCACCTGTAGGACCTCATAAAAATAATTTGTAATCAGTGAAGTCTATCTGAATTTTCTTTGCATTTTCTCATCTTATTTAAAATGTATTAGCAAATAATTCTACATCTGTAATTGTTGGGAATATTTTCCTTGTATTGAAGCAATATATGCTTCTTTTGAATGTCCATCTATTGCTCCTAGATGTTTACTGATGGTCTAAATATAGATAAATCTATGTCCTACATTGGATCTGCGTATCCTTGCTTTCAATCAAAGTTTTTCTCTTACATATTGCTTCTTGTATCAGCTGCTTCTTCAATATCTGGCAAAACCCACATGAGAAATATAAAACTGCTAAAAACTGAAACGTTTGTGGCTTTCATATGAAAAGAAAATCAGTTGGCTACTTTGGAATATATTACCTACACATTCTTTCCCCTAAATGGTTTTGTAATTATAATAATAGCTAGCATTTACATAGCATTCTAAAGTGTACAAAAATTCTTTACAAATATTGTCATGGTTTATCTTCACAACAACTGAGGGAGGTGGGTGCAACTATTTTCCACATTTAAAGATATGAAAAATGAGACATACAGAGGCTAAGTGACTTGTCCCTAAACATATAGCTAGTAGGTATCTGAGGATAGATTTGAATTCATCTTCCTGACTCCAGGTCCAGTGCTGAATCTAGTGTGCCACCTAGCTGTCTATTGTGAATAAACTTCTCATCTAGGATGTCAAGGTAATTGAATATTAATGCTTTTATTTTATTTTTTTTTAAGGAAACTGAATTTTATTTTACAATGGAGAAATTTTATTCCCAATATGTTTTAAAAAGTAAATGATTCTTAATCTATAAATACTCAGACAAAACAGGATATTAATGTGTACAGAGATGTGTCATGTGATTCATGTAAACATTTATATTACATATTGTATAGGAAATTGAATCTGGACCAGAAAACCTAGGGCAAAGGTTTTGAAAAGATAAGGAGGTAGGATAGCATTAGAAGAAATGACAGTGGTCTGAAGATTGGGAGATGTTAGCTTTAATTCAAGCACTAATATTGACTCCGTATGTGACTATGCATAGGTCACTTTCTCGACTGTAGATCATTTTTTCCATATAATAAATATAAACAATCATGTCTGCTTCTATCAACTCTCAAGGATATTGAGAAGAAAATTAAGAAATATCTATGAGAGAAGAAAGATTTTTTATGGAAAAAAAAGGTTAGGAATAGAAACATGCCTGACAATTTTAATGAATTTTAACTTAAATATAACATTTATGATATAATTATAAAATAATGTGACTGTTCATTTTTTAAACAAATATAGCACAGCTTGGGAGACTAATTGTAAAAGTGGTTCCCTAGATGGTCTATGCCCCTCATTCAAATAGTCCTACCATCTGTCAATAAAAATGAGAATTTGTCTCGAATTCTTGCATCTTCAAAGTCTGACTGTGTTTTAAGTGGTAGGTAATCTTCATCTTTTTGAGGTTTATTAAAGCCAAACCAATGGATAGGATGAATGATCAAACTGAGTACTAGGTATTTTGGTCTATATATATATATATATATATATATATATATATATGTCTATATATAATATGTATATGTCTATAAAATAATGAGATCCTTTCAGCATATGTGTAGTTTGAAGGCAGTGATGTTTCAAAGATGTTTTGGTCATCTCAGTGGACAAAACACATAGTTTCATGGGATTTGGAGTTGGTGAGGGACTTTAAATATCACGGAATTTAACCCGTTCATTTCACAGATGAGCAAACAGATCCAGTGTAAGGTGGTATGTCCTGTCCAATGTTGTACATGTAAGAAGTAGCTAAGCTGGGATTCCATCCCAGGTCTTCTAAATTCTTTCTGCTACGTCATGTTGCCTCTAGACTATTTTGGAGAACTGCATGCATTTTTATGTGAAAGTTCTAGTATGCTTACAAATCTGTCACTTTCCTCTAAATTTCCACCTTGTGTTAAGCATACAAGATGCAATAAGCATTTCCACAGACTGTCTCTGTGTGGATATAAAATTCATTTAAAAACTCATTTATGGTCTTGAAAGATGACTATACCAGTTTCCTCTCAGTGGGTAGAGCTTCTAGGAAATTGAGGATAATGAAGGGACTGAGTACTTTTATAGTGATCAGCAGGAGCCTGTAGTTTTGGTCAAATTATATCAACACAACGGGCTCTTAAATCTACAATCGGTCCCAATATCCCCAACATGCCATAAATTTAATCACCGAAGCTCCAGTGTCTCCTAAATCAATGTTTCTAACTTTTTATAGTAACCACTTAATGCAAAATCCATTGCTCCATAAGACTTAATTATGAAAATTTTACCTCTATTTAATTAGCTAATTGAATCATAAAGCTCGATTTCAAATCCACACTTCGGAGTGAGTGAGAGGGAACAGTGGCCAAACAATAATTTCCCAGCACAGCTTGGTCCTTGTTATCACTCGAAGGTACCAATGAGGTGTTCATTCTTGGCATTCCATCAAACTTCTGTAAATCCATCAGAGAGAAAACTTGGGTTTTGCTAATTAAATACGTCATTGCTCCAGATTTGTCGGATATTGAGGACAATTTCTCTTTACTGAGGCATTTTTGTGCATTTTTGTCGCATTGCCCCTGCCACCCTCTTCATACCATTCTGGAAAGCACTGGTATATATCAAGAGTCAATGTATTCATTACTCCCAAGAGCTTCCAGTGGAACTAAGGAATACCTACATGAGGACTACTGTTACTCATTTAGAAACAGTTAGTTAGTTAGTAAGTTAGTAAGTAAGTCAGTTAGTAAGCATTTTTCAAACATTTACTATTGTTCCAGGAACTGTGAATTTGTGAACTATATGGTCTAGTGCATAAAAAGCATTCCATATCTATTTTTTAAATCAGCTCAGTATCTTCTAGTGATGGATGTCATAGCATCAAGAAAATACTCACCAGCAAAATGAAGACAGTAATAGCTTCTACCTCTTAGGGTTATTGCAAGGATAAAATAATGGCAGAGAACCTAGAGCTCATCAAGTCTAGGGTTCTTAACCTTTTTATGTCATGGACTCCCTTTGGCAGTATGGTGAAACCTCTGGACCCCTTCTCAAAATGTTTTTCATGCTTTTAAATAATTGCAGGAAATGCTACAATTCAGTTAGAGATGAGTGAAAATAAAGATGCATTTTTCTCTCATCTGATGCCCCAGACCTATAATCTAGTCCAATTCTCCTCCTACTCCTTTTCCCCAAAACAACAGACATTTTCCAGAAAAGCAAACTATCATGTTATTTGTTCATCTGACTATACCAGTAATGCCTGACTCTTCATGACCCCATTTTGGGTTTTCTTGGCAAGATACTAGAATGGGTTGTCACTTCCTTTTTAAGCTCATTTTGCACACGAGGAAACTGAGGCAAACAGGGTTAAATGACTTTCTCAGGGTCACAGAGCTAGTAAGTGTCAGTTTTGAACTCGTCTTCCTGATTTCAGATCATTGTTCTATCCACTGTGTCACATAGCTGCCACTAGTCCAAAGCTCCATCTACCCATCTCCCCCCAAACATAGACATTTTCTAGAAGAATAAGCTGTCATACCATTGGTGAAATCATAATCTAGGAGTCACAGAACCATAGCTTTAAAGCTGATGGCAACCCTAGGATCACCTATTCCAACCAATGTTTGGTGACAGCTAGGTGGTGCAATGGATAGCGTATCTGGACCTGGAGTTCAGAAGCCCTGAGTTCAAATATGAACTCAGACCTTTATGAACTTTAAACCCTCATTTGCCTCAGTTTCCTCATCAGTAAAATGAAGATAATAACAGCTTCTACCTCTCAGGGTTATTGCAAGAGTCAAATAGGATAATAATTGTAAAATACCTTGCACATAGTAAGTGCTATATAAACGTTAGTTATCATTGTCATTGTTATTAATTTACAGTTGAGGAAATTGAGGCTCAAAGAGGTTGGAACCTGCCTCAGATCATATGGGTAGTAAGTCGTAAAACTGGGATTTGAACCCAAGGCTTCTGACTCCATTCCAAGCTCTTTCTGGGACACTATGTGGTCTCCATCTACTGAATAGCTTGATATGCCTGGCCAGCTTGCCATCTGACTGCTCTCTTCTGCATGTTTGGCCTTAGGTATGTGGTCATTCTAACGCCTTATCTAGACTCTTCCTAGTAAGTTGTCACTACAATAGCAAACACTCTGGGAAATCTTGGTATATCCAATAATAGCCACTTGACTTTAGATAGAAAGGGTCATATAAGGACAAGGTATTCAAAGTTAGTCAGTCATGAGCACACAGAGTAGATAAAGGGTTCAGTAACTGACTCCTTCATTTCCAGGATATTCTCTGCTACAAGGCAGAGCCAGGAGCTTCATGAACCAATCAGTTATTCAAGCTCCTACTATGTGGTCAGCACCACATTTGCACATTTACCACAAATCACTTTCTTTTTAAATCTCCTGGGATAACTGGTTCCTCATAGTCTATAAGGAGCAGGGGGATTTTTCTCCAGAGTGGCATGATTTGGCCCAAATGGTGCTGCAGTGTCATCCTTTGAGTTAAACAAGGTCCAAAATCTGAGGGCTCTGAGCTTCAAATTATTTGGTTGCTTATCTATAATCACTTATTGGATTTAGGGTATTAGAAGGACAAGGGAAGGGCACTAGCTCTCTACTTCACCTCCTAATTCCAGCGCCTTCTTCTTTATTCAATGTGTCCAGATGTTAGACTTTGGGGGATTTGGATCTGTGAGGGCAATGGACTTAGTCCATTAATGAAAGGATTTGTTTTGTGAGGTTTGGATCCAAAAAGTCACACTTGAGGACCTAGAGGGCCACATGTGGCCTTGAGGCCACAGGTTCCTCCTCCCTCCTAGTAAGACTAAGAGGTCTTCAGTCTCAGTTTCTCCTTTCATGTCAAAACATTGTCCTTTTGGTTATGCCAAGATAACCAGTTGATAATCTTGGGTTTTTGGTTTAGATAAATGAGGCAGAGAGGACAGAGTCTCCAGGTCCCCATTCCAAAATCTGAGAGAAAATATGAAGGGCTTTTATTCCCCAGGAAAACCCTACCAGCTGAGAGTTATGTAGTTTCTTCCAGGAAAAGACCTCTCAGTAAGTCATAGTCTAGGAATCTGTATTTATTTCCCTCTTAAGGATAGCAATAGTCACTACCTCAGGATATCTGGTCTTTCTAATGAAAATATAGTTCCCTCAGAGAATGAATACCCCTTCAATAAGTCATAGTTGGGGGTAGAACTACAAGGCAGGAAAGTCAAAAAGTTCTAATCCTAAGACATGCTTCCTCTCTGTCCAGCCCCTCCCTCACAATGATGGAAGCAGCTTTGGACTAGGACATACTTTTCTCTTGGTGTTTTAGGGTGCACAGTCTCTCCCAGTGGCCACACAATTGGCGAGCCTTCATATCTCTCTCCTACCAAGCTACAAAAATTCTTAATCTGGGGCAGCTAGGTGGCACAGTGCACCAGCCCTGAAGTCAGAAGGACATGAGCTCAAATCTGGACTCAGATTTGTACTAGCTGTGTGACCCTGGACAAGTCACCTAACCCTTGATTATCTTCCAAAAAACAGCAAAAATTCTTGATTACAGTTCAAGTGGATGCAGTTAACATATATATACCTTTGTGTTAGCTATTATCTCCCCACTAATTTCCTCACAAAAGTTTTCTCACTAAGTGTCACAGAAGTGCATGGCTTTGAGGTCTATAGATCTGTAGACACTTGCCTCTTCATGTGGACAATTGCTGTTTCAGTGCCAATAGAGATCCACTGGAATGTGGAGCAGTCAGAGGAAAAGAGTTTATTGTTGCAAGTCTTATATCTCCTGCAAGAAGGAATGAGCCCTGAACGTAATTCAGATTTGCTTCTTGATCTAGAGTAAACTCCTTGAGGACAACCACCATTCCCCTTTTATTTTTATGTCTCTACCACCTAACATAGTGCCTGGCATAAGGTAGGCACTTAATAAATGCTTATTGATTTATTATTAGATTCAAATACTATAACAGAATTGACTTGAACATCATATTCCTCAAATAACTAATGCCTAGGGAATAAGATTATAAATACCAACTTTAAAAATAATTTTACATATATCTATACTTATTTATATCTAACAGTAGCCATCTTTAAAGGGGAGGGAAGAAAAAAGGGGAAAACTTTAATGATAACTTTATTATTTTGTGTTTTATTATTATTATATCAATATATCAATATAATTAATAATAAATAATTAATATATGATAATTATATTATTATTATATTAATATTTTATTATGTTATTATTTATTTCAAAGGAATAGTAAGTTGCACACAATAGATTTGCAATGTCATATGCAATCATCTTTTTATCATTTTTTATTTATTTTAAAATATTTTTATTTTATTATTACTTTCACTATATTATGGAGTTGCTTCTTCGATTCTATAAATAAAAATAAATTAAAATTTAAAAAATAGCAACCTTTCCCACCCCCTTCTCCAGTGCCCACAGTATAGAATACAAAAGATCATGTGCCAGTAACTATTGATTCTCTCAGGACTTCTTACCTGGTTTTCTCTCCGCTCCTGACATCTTAGCTACACATATGTCTATTCATATTTTATGTAACCTTAATTTCCTCTTATTGATAAGTTAGCGTACCATTCATCGTAGCTATTGCTTTTACTATTCTATCTCCTGACTATTCCAACTGAATTGCCTTCTGAACTTCCTATTGTCGCATTTCAATAATCCATGGCAGGCCAGGTGCATGATTTTTCACCGGTAGGTCATTGTCAGAGCCTCCATTCTCCTATCCCACCCTCCTCTGTAATATTTCCCAAACTGGACCTTGGACATGCTCCAACCCAGAGAAAGAAGGTGACTTTGTTTTCCTTTCCTCTACACCATGGAGAAATCACACTATCCTAACACAGACCACAACAGGAAAGAGCTCCCAGATGTCTGAGTATTCTCAGGCTGGCTTGGCTGTTCATTTGGCCAACTTTCTTTTTTTTAGTCTCATTCCTTACCAGCTCTTTATGTTACTGACACCTCATTCTAATGGAACTCCATACTCTTTCCAAAACATGCCTTTGCTAATGCCCTCTCTTCTATTTGAGGTGCCCTCCAACATCTCCACCTGACTGAATCCTATACATCTGTGAATGCTGAGACCAAATGCCAACTCCACTTTTCCTGGCATCTCTAGTCAAAAGCAATCTCTCTTATCAGTTCTCTTATACCCTTTATATGACACCGCATTCTGTCTTGTGTTTTAGTAAATTTGTGTATCTATTCCTTTAGTTTTTAAGCTCTTTGAGAACAAGGCATTTTTTCCTCTTAGCCCAGACCTGTTGTGCTGCTTTATACATAGAAGGATCTCAGCAATCATCTGTAGAACGAGTGATTAAGAACTATTCATTTCTAGTGGAGTAGGCCTAGGGGAAGGAACCAGGTCAAGTTGAGCAGAGAGAAGGGAGAAGGAAATTTCATATTTTTTTTATTTGAAATGTCAAACATATCCACATCTAAATGTGTTTTGAAAACTATGTTATTTAAGTAATTTTTGATCACTCATGCATGCCTTTGGAAGGATAGCAGAGGATCAGGGGACAGAATTATTGAATTAATTATTGAACAATAGAATGAGCCGCCCCTCCCTTTTGATCACTTTCCATTCTGTCTACTTATATTTGTACCTGTTCTCCTTGACAGAATTCTTTTTCTGATATGTTAATGAACACAAATGTGTTAAGCGTGCTCCTCTTCGCTGGTAACATAGAATAATTTTAATGGGGATGTGGGGTGCAGAGAGAAGACCAAAGCAGATGTAATAGGCTGACTATGCAGAATTAGACATATCGTTGGTCATGGCCAAATGGGAATTTGTTTTGCTTGACTATGAAGATGTATTTCAATGGCTTTCTTCTTTTTTTCTTCCCTGATGGGGGTGAGTTCAGGATAAGGATGTAAGAGGGAAAGAAAAAAAAGCTTATTAACTGAAAAAAATTTTAAACACAAAAAGACAAGGAAATAGCAGGATAAGAGTCAGGCTTTAGCAAAGTTTGTGGCTGGCCCACTCTGGCTCTCCTTTTGGAATGGCACTTAGCATCCTCACAAACTTCTTTCCAGTCCCTCCCCCATGCCCAGAGATTCCATTAAATTCCTACTTGTTGAATTACTTTATGTCCTGGACCTTCCCTGATTCCTTTCACTTAACAAAAGTTATCTGTTTTATGCATCATTTTCTCTTATGTGTCCTTAGCCTTCACCAGGCAAACTTTGAAAAAAACAAGTGATTTGAGGAGATATTTATCAGATAGGATGCTACTGAGTCTGAACTTGATTCAGGCTGGTCTCCTGGGAATTTAGATCTGAAACTGAAATGAAATTCGACTTTTCTAATCCATCTAACAACAAAAGAAGCCATAGCAAGGACAAGGGGGTCTTACCCTTTCAGAGCAGCAAAGGGATAGATTACAGCAGTGATTCAGGTGAACATAGCTTCCTGGTACTGCTCACATTTCTGGTCTACTATCAGAGTCCTTTGGGCCTATTATATAGACTATTTATGACCTGCCTGGGGTAGAGCTTTCCAAGCTCATATTAATCTGATCAGCCACAGCTGGATACCGAGTCCAACATTGTGATGCCCTTTGGTCCTCTTGGAGAATGAAGGACAACAACGAAATCAGATGTTTTGTGTCCAGATGACCAGGAAACTGTCAACGACTGGCTTAGTTTCCCAATGCAATCAAATCTCAGGGGCAGTATCGATATCTTTTAAGGAGAAGCTAGGATGGGAATATACTTAGAATATTGCTCCCTCTGCAAAAAGTATAGATTCAACAGAGAATGACTCCTTTTGGGTTTGTGCTAACTTTGAAGAAAGTGTTGTGTACAAATTATGCCTCAGATATGTGACCACAGGCCCATAAGACACTGTTGGGGAAGCGCTACAGCTCACATTCCTCTGGATACTAACCAAGGATAGTTGGTACATTCAAAAGAACTCAAACAGGAAGAAAAACACCCTGCCAACTCAGACCACCCCAGCTGTACTTCCTCACTACAGAGAATCCTTCCTGACTGGTCTTCTCTCTTCACACCTAGGTCTTATCCACATGTAGTAGGGTTCAAATGGGAGCCAGAGATCTATAGGCTACAGGAAGAATTGTGAAGGCCAGACTTAAACCATGAGTGATTATTTGTGGGGGTCTCGGTTCAACAGCAATGTTATTGTACCTACTACGTGCAAGGCACCGGGGATGCAAAGACTAAAATGGAACAATGCCTGCCCTTAAGGAGCTTACATTCAAGAGAGGGAAGGTGTGTATGATCTTACACATTCACTAATAGATCAATGGAAAGTACATATATATATATATATATATATATATATATATATATATATATACATATACATATACATGTTTATACAAAGTTATTTCAAAGGCAAGGAGAGAGTACTCATAATGGCAGTAGGGGTGGGAGGGTTTCTTTTATTAAGTGGAACTTGAGTTGTGACTTGAAGTAAACTAAGCTAGGGAGTGCTATAAGGCATAAATGAGAGGAGAGGGCATGCACTACCAAGATGGCGTCAGATAAGAGTGTTAAGGGATTTCCCCATTACTCATGGAATGACACAGTTGAAAGGGACCTCCAGAGGTCTTCTGGGCTAGCCTGCCTCTCTATTCTGGTTCTTCTGCCACCTCTTTAGATTTGTTCTTGAGATTATCAAGGCAATTACATAGTACAGGGACTATTCTGATACCATCATCATATACACACATACACATATTATATGTATATATGTGTATATATACACATACATGTATATATACACATATATGTATACATACATACACATATATGTATACATACATACATATATATATATATATATACATTCACCTCAAGCTCTGTAGAATTTTGATGGCTAAATAGATTTTCAGAAAAGATAAAACTGCTGCAACTCAAATTTATTTGTTAATGCTGGAACTTAACCCTCCAACCAGACATCTGATCAGGGAACAGCTCACATCCTTACTTTCTTGGTCTTTATGAAATAGGAGTTTTTAAAAATATACTTCCTTTCCTCCGCCTAAAACAATAACCACCCATACCATCCCACCTTTCTATGAAACAGGTATCACAGTCACCCCCATTTGATATATGACCACAATTAGCAACTACAAGTTCGGATTCCATTGAAGATATCGGGACCAGCCATAAAGTATGGTCAAGTCACAGTCTATACCAATGAGACTCCAGATCCATAAATGTAAAAATGATAGCTGCCATTTTAATAGTGTTTTACGGTTTCTAACATACTTTACACGCATTCCTTCATTCTATCCTCACCACCATCCTTTGAGGTAGATAGTGCTATGTCTATTTTTACAAATGCACACACTGAGGGTCAGAGAATTGAAGTGGCAGATCCAGGGCTCAGATCTGAGATTCAGCATTCTTTTCTGCCTGTTTTATATAGAAGCTATGACAGGAGCATCAGGGAGCAAGGTCCTTCAGATCACATGACTGCTTTCCCCATTGCTGCACAGAGGGAAGTAAGGAAGCAAGGGTCAAAATCTAAGTGTGTGTGCGGTTTTTTTTTTTTGTTCTACTTATGAACTACTTTACACAATTCAAAAGGAGAACAGAAATAAAAGGAAAATACTGCAAGGAAACCCAGAGAAAGAGGAAGGCTTTCCCATTTTGTTTTCCTTTCTCCCCTGAGGACAGCTCCTTCACCTGATCTTCCTTGGACCAGAACTTGGGTTTCCTCCCATTCATCCAGCCTGGCTCCTTGAACGTGATGAGTATGTTTCCTCAATGCATGACTGCTATTTCGTAGCAAAGCTGAATTCACAGGCAGGCAGCCCTGGGAGGTTGCCCCCAAATATGTATTTGCAGGAAGACATTGACAGCAGCTCCAAATCTCAGCTGACCTGCCAAGCTGAATCTAGAATACAGTCTTTGCATAAGCTGGTAGGTGTGCGCTGAGGCATAAGAATAGTACTGCAGTGTGTGGGCAAATCATTGAAGTAGTGAGTCATCAACAAGAGATGCCTACTGTACAATCTCCAAACATCTTCACATTTTTACTGCAGTTTAGACCGAATGGTAAGATCAGGGGTAGGGGAGGGGCAGGAGAAGCATCTACTTTATCGTCTTGTGCTAATGTTCCCTCTCCTCATTATCAAAAACAAAAAGTTGTCTGTGTAGTAATAATAACCTTTTATAAATTCTCTAAATAAATCCCTGTTTAAAAATCTGATTTAATTCCAAAATATCCATAAGGTGATTAGTATATAGAGCAAAGGAACAACGCCAGGCAGAAAACTTTAAAATTAGTTCCAAGCTGATATTGATGTATTACAAGGAAAGAAGAGATGTAAAATAGGAAAAATGTGTTACTGGAGGAAAATAGTGTCAAGAGACAATTAGTCTCTGCTAGAGGCAGAATAAACTTTATTTGTGCTACTGGGAAGAGGAAAAGAGTTGCTACCCTAAAGCTTTTAAAATGACACTCAGTTATGCAGCCCAAGATAAGCAGCCACACAGATGGTAAGGATTACGTTGAGCATAATAAAATTTGCCTTGCATTCTGAATGAAAGCCAGGAATATGAGCTGGTGAGCCCCCACCCCCACCCTGCTCCTGAGAGGAATCAGATTCAGAGAGCTTCAGTAACCACGTGGTCTGGACACTCATGCCTTCAGGTTGAGAAATGTTTTTCCCATCCAGTGTAGATGGTTGTCTGTAGAAGATTGGGGACTCCAGATGAAAGAGGAGTGGTGTCAGTATGCAGATGTGTCAAGTAATCCAGAAGTCCTACTTCTCATTCTTGTAAGAGACCATTAGATCATAAATTTAGAGGATGATATAAATCAGAGGATATTTAGTCTAACTCTTTAATTTTATAGATGAAGAAAATGAAGCCTAGAGAGATTAAATAACTTGTTCAAGGTCACATAGGTAATAACTGGCAGAATTAGGATTTGAACTCAGGTCCTGTGACTTCCAACTCCAGTGCTCCTTCCATAACATCATTCTGTATCTCCTTATTTCTCTCTCTGTTACACTTCGGAAACCCCAAGGTATGAGTGATCTGGTTATAAAAACAAAGAAGACTTGGAGATTAATCTCAGTGGTAGGGTACCCATGACAAGAAGGTTAACATAGTCTAGGTGAGAGATTGCTTGGACTAAGATTGTGGTTATCTGCTTCCGGAGAGAAAGTCAGGGGAATTAAAGAGGGGAAAGACAGAGAGACAAATATGCAGGCAGACAGAGATCTAGAGACAGACCGTCACAGAGAGAAACAAAGAAAGAGATCTGGGAGACATAAAGGGCAAAAAGTGTCTGAATTTGAAGGAAGGTAAGGATTTGAAAATTCTTTTGGAATCTCATGCCTTGGAGGTGATAGAATGTGGAGTACCCTGGAATTTCCTCTGATAAGTAACCTGAACTTGGAGGGGGGCTGATGAGGTAAAATGAGCTATCTTCTTGGCTAATTTTAATCTGAGTGAGACATCTGAGATGTCTTATGGAGAGTGAGTGATCTATGGAACTGTACTAGAATGGTGAGTTAAGAAAGTCACAGGACAATGTATGTGCTACCTGTGTGCAAACCATCTTGAATTTGTGGGAGCAGACCTGGTGCCAGCCCCAGAAAAAACTGGAATAAGTGAAGTTTGTCGTTGCCATCAGCCTCTTCTGCAATGATCTACTTGACTTCTTGTCTCTCTGTCTCTTCAACTTTCTTACCTGAGGTAATGGACCTTCCAAATATTGCTGTAGGTCCACTCTAGACTTTGGGGACCCATCCTGTATCTTGGTAAAAGAAAAATAGAGCTCCTTAAGCCAGTGATTCAAAGGCTTAGCAATAAGCAAAACTTGCTGCTGCTACTGTGCTCAACCTATGTTATTATAATAGGAAAAAAGGCACAATAGGGTGTAGAAATATGAGAGTTAAGTATACTTGCATCATAAAAGCCACCCATGTTTCCTGGCTAATGGAATTAGCTTTCAAAATGCTGTCTAGTTGCCTTAACATTTCTTTCTAGGACTTCTGGAGCTGAAATCCTTAAGGGAATGGTAAGATTTCTCGTTGGAGAAGTGGCCATGATTCCTGGAGGGGACAGAGCGTGAGGTTAAAATGATGAAGGAAGCAGAAGAGGTTGTGGGTATAGCTGGGCAGCATGGATTCCACAGGTGGAACCTCCTGGGAGTATTTTTTGGCTGTAGCATTCATGTGGTTTTCCTGCTTGAGCTTTCTTTGGCAATAGTGTCAGGAAGGTTGCATCCCTCAGGTACTTTGTAGGTGTGATTTGGTCTCTGCAGCCTGATATTCCAGGGCCCCAACATTTACACTTAGAAAAATGATTTACCCTAGGATACAAAGCTTTAAGAGACCTGAGAGATCATTTGTCCTCTGCATCCTCTTTTACAGATGAAGAAGTTGAGGCTGAAAGAAATGAATTGGTTTGCCCAAGGTCACCCATAGCGTAAGAAGTGGAGCTAGGATTCTAAATCAGATCTTCTGAGGTAAAAGACCTCAGTGTCTTTTTCTTCCATTACATTTAAATGTTGCTCATCCCCATGATGATAATAAAAAATATTTGCCCAAGGTAATGGATACTGCATTCCTGAGAATACTCTGCTTTTACCAGCCACTTACTCTATGACTGTGATGAGAGTCAGGGTTGACAGATACTCAGAACTGGAAGATCATTTAGCTGAATCTAGATTTGAACAGAATCAGGGTCTTAGGGGCCATTGAGTTCAACCTCCTACAATGTTTTTTAGTAAGTTGTCATCTGGATTTCCACTGGAGAACTCCAGTGAAAGAGAGACCATGGTCTTCAGAGGTATCCTATTCCACATTTAGATGCCTCTAATTGTCAGTTTTTTTCTTTATAGCAATCTAAATCCATCTCCCTGCAGCTTATGCTTGTTCGTTCTAGTTTTCCTCCCCAGAGCCAAGAATCACTGTTCCCTCTTGTACACATTAGCCCTTTAGATAGATAAATGAAATGTACAATATTCCTTCTAAGTCTTTTCTGCTCAGGCTTACCAGGTTCTTCCTCACTATTTCTTCAAGGAAAGGCTAATTGACCACATCTCAGAGATTCTTGAGCAAGTATTGGTTGGTAAAGCCTTTGAGGTCCCTTTGTACTCTTAGATTCTGTAACTCTATGAACCCTACTGCCTGGGGCTACAATTTCAGACCTCTGCCTCAAGACAGAATCCTATGGGTGACTCCCTTTCTAAGTTCTGCTGTAGGAATGTCAGAACTGGGTTTTCAAGCCCTAGAAGCAGTTCAGGTGAACCCAAGATCCACCCACATTGGTTGTAGCTCTGAAAAAGATGGCTCCTATTGAGTATGCCTGACTGTTTGCCAAAGGCTAATATATAGGGCTCCAGTGAAGAGCCTCTTAATCATGAGATGTAACTGGAGAGTAAATCTGCTTGCAGCTTGTATCCTGTATGCCACATTGAGGAAATGAATAACCCTTTCCCCTACACCAAGAAACACGAAGAAACTATTATCTGTCTTGTGCTTCATTCTGATTCCTTTGACTAATATTGGTTAGAAAAGTCTCTATCTGAAATATAGCTTTAAAGACAAAGTCTGAGCCAACCCACCCTTAGGAGAAAAAAAACAAACCAAGAAGCTTCAGACACACAGCACTCTGAGTCAGAGAGCACTTGCATGTTTTGGCCTGAGGGTACTTGTCTAAGCTCTAACTGAGTAACTGCGTTGACTTGGTATCTTTGAGCCTGCATCTGTAGCTCAAACAAGAGCCGTAATCCAGTGACCATTCCCCTCCTTCCCTAAACCCTTGGGCATGCTCTCAAGATGAGTGATTTCCTCTGAGAACCACAGAACATATGTCTAAAGGGAGCCCAGAACACTTTCCCCACAACCCCTGAATAAAACTCCTTATTGTATTAGGAATTTTTATTCAGTTCTAATTTGTGCTAGAACTGCAATGCACCTCGCTCTACCACAGAATGGCATTAGGCAGAATTGGGTAATCTAGCAGTATGTATTCCTTGGTGAAATACAGTTCTCACTGGAGTAGTATTCCTAGGGGTCAGCTGGTCCAGAGCCCAAGCCTCCGCCCCTCACTTCTGTGTACTGTGCCGATGTCTGAATGCTTTCCACTACTACCTGTGGTAAACAATCTCTTTTCTGGATCCCCTGAAATATGAAAGTACTGATAAGCCATTTGTATGCCTCTTGAGGATGTAGGATAAATCACATTATGTGGATGAATTGCACAGCCAAAAGACAATGTTTTGGTTGTCAGCTAAACAGGATGAATAGTTGGAGGGTTAGGTGATGCTGAAAACATATGCTATTTTACCAAGTCTGTATTGTTGGTTGCCATGGTGTTTAAGTGTATGCATCCACTGCCTAAGTCTCTGCACCTGTACCTGCCACATGCTACTGACAAGGAGTTTATTTTGATGATTAAAGTAGTTAGTCATGCATTAAAAGCAAAAGGGAGTATTCAGCTGACCTGTAACGTTACTTTGCAGCAGATTGAAAAGAAATGTTTTTTGGAACCTTTTTAGAAGGGCTGGTTCAAAGTCATTTACAAACATTTACTGAGAACCAGTGGTATGTCAGATCTCTGATACGTAGGGAATGGGATGATCTTGCTCTTCAGGCAGGCAGGTCAGATATGGGGCAAGGCTTAGAATGGTTTGGATATTAAAGGAGTGATGAGGAGCAGTGATTTTTCTACTATCCAAATGTGTTTACCTGCATTTTCAGTCATGAACCAGAGGTCCATAGTTACTGAGCAGACTCTTTGGGATGAGATGGGTTCTGGAGTCAGAGGGTCTGGGTCTAAAGCCCACTTGTGACACATGTTAACTGTGTGAACCTGGAGTAAGTCACTTCACCACTCTGTAAAATGATTTGGGGTAAACTTTGGTGTGTACATAGGTAGCAAGGAAAGAACTAGTATTAGGGAAAGACTGAATATTAGATAGAGAGTGGCCACAATAGTGGAAGCAATGTACTGGAGAAGACGGGAAGGGACGTGAAGGTATATATAGAGGGGCAGGCCTTGGAGAGGACAAAGGTGACGTCTCCATCAGAGCCTGGATTGGCATATGATATGAAGGGTTTGGGAGATGAGAAAGAGAAGAGGGAGCTTGCAGTGAATGGCCTTGAGTTTTTGAGTAAAGTATGAAATAGGATCCTAAAATGAAAGTATGGGGGAAGAATGTATTGTGGGAGGCTCTTGGAGAGAAGAGAAGGTTTCTAACAGCCATTGCAGAAAAAATACATTAGGAAAGAATAAATGGATCATCTTGCTATTCAGAAGGCCCAGTTGAGGTTAAAAAACATAAATTTATAGTGAGCACAGTCGTGTGACTTTCTCCAGTTCCATTCATAATAAAGTAGGAACAGCGAAGTCATTGATTTACTCATTAATCAATAAGCTTTCAATAGTTAATCGCCTGCTACATGTCAGACACTGTGCTAGGTATAGGAGATAAAAAGACAAAAATGAAACAGTCTCTGCCTCAAGGAGTTTACATTCTATTGGAGGAGAAGACATATACATATATAAGTATACACAGAAATAAATACAAAAGAGTTTAGGGGTACAGGAAGGAGAGGAAGGGTCTTTAACCTTAATATGTGGAATAAGCCAAGCCTAATGGCAGGGATAGTTTCTCAAGTCCATGGTACATCCATTACAGATCTAACTATCTAACTGTGATAGTTTGGGGAAAACAATAAAATATGTCTAGTAATTTCCACTTCTGGAAGACTTTACTGAATGAAATAAGCTTTAAAATCCAATTAAAATGTTCTGCCTACATGATCTCTGTACTTGTACTTCCTATATAGCATTTCCAAGATCTCCTTCCATCTTAATTGGTAAACACAGCAACACTGTAGGGCAGAATGAAAACAAACGCAGCGCACATTATTTTCAGAAAACACATATCACATAAATACTTTATATTTACAGAACTCTTTGCCATTTACAAAGTTCTTTCCTTGCCCTTTCACAACTCTGTGAGGGAGGTAGGGTTAGTGTTTGTTATCACTGTTTTGTAGATGAACAAACCTATATTTAGAGAGGTAAAATAGCATGCCTACAGCCATAGGGCTAGTAAATGTCATAGAACCACAGATTTAGAGATAGAAGGAACCTTAAAGGCCATCTACCCCAACTCCCTCATTTTACAGATGAAAAAATTGAGGATCAGAGAAATCAAATAACTTGCAATGAGTGTCAAAGGCAGGTTGCCTGATTCAAAATCTAGCACAATTTTCACATCCCACAGAAATTTTGCATGGTATGCTTCGGTTGCACCATATTGTATCCAGGCCCCATTTTCATCCTCAAATACCAAAAGTCCTTTTGTTGCATTAAGCAAAGGATTATGGGCTTGAAATTTAATATGGTAGCCTGTAAGGAAAGAGCTTACGGTGGCCCAGGATGACATTTTGAGAAAGTTGTTTAACCTCAAATCAAGGTTGTCAAAAACCAAATATGATCTAGGGATTCAGGTTTAAAAAAAAATGAGATCATTGTCTTTTGATAATTTTACATTGACTGGATATCCAGTTCTGGGTCCCATGGCCTTACAAGGAGGTGGAAAACTTGGAAAGGACTCAAGAAGGAGAATTGCAAAGATGGATAAAGGTTTGGAAAGTGTGATTTAATTTTGAGGAAGGGCTAAAGGAAGTTAGGATGATTCAGGCTTGAAAATAAATTTAAGAACAACCAGGATTTTGCTAGTAAATATTTAACAACCAGCTCTCTCTGTGTGGGGAAGGGACAGGGAAGAAAGTAGGCACTACACACTTTTAAGTTTAGACTGTATTATTAACATTTTCTTCTTTACTTTCTTAAGTATCTGAGGTAAAAATGTTCACACTGAAAATGTAACAATTGGTTTTCTTATTATTAGACCCCAGTATACTGCTGGAACAGCTCTCAGTTTTATTTTTTTAAAATTTATTATTTATTTTTAACATTCATTTAATTTTTTTTTGAGTTCCAATTTCTTGCCATCCCTCCCACTCACCCTTACCCCAATCACTGTGAAGGCAAGAAATGTGATATCTATTATACATGTGAAATCATTCAAAACGTAGCTCCGTATTAGCTGTTGTAAAAAAAAATCAAGGAAAATAAAGTTACTATGCTTCTGTTATGCATTCAGACTCCATCAGTTCTTTCTCTGGAAGATGGATAGCATTTTTCATCATAACTCCTTTGGAACTGTCTTCAGTCATGGTATTGCTGAGAGGAGATAAGCCATTCACAGTAGATCATTGTATAAAACAGTATCACTTCATTTTGCATCAGTTCATATATGTCTTTCCAGGATTTTCTGAAACTCTCCTGCTCATCACTTTTTATAACACAGCAGTATTCCAGCATAAACATATGCCACAACTTGTTCAATCATAATCCAGTTGAAGGACATCAGCTCAATTTTCAATTCTTTGCTAATTCAAAAAGAGTACCAATAAATATTTTTATACATATACGTCCATTTTCTTCTATCTCTTTGGTATACAGACCTGGTAGTGGTGTTTCTTGGTCAAAAGGTTTGCAAAGTTTTATAGTTCTTTGGGCTTGGTTCCAAATTGCTCTCCAGAATGGTTGGATGAGTTCACAATTCCACCAAGAGAGCCTTAGTATCCTGATTTTCCTGCTTCCCCTTCCAAATTTATCATTTTCCTTCCCTGTCATGTTGGCCTACCTGATAGGATTGAGGTGGTACCTCAGTAGTTTTAGTTTGCAATTCCTAATCAAAGTGAGTACTTTCATATATTTGTTGATAGCTTTGCATTCTTCATCTGAAAACTGTGTATTCATATCCCTTGACTATCAAGTGGAGAATGACTTGAACTCTTATAAATTTGACTCTCTATGTTTGAGAAATGAGGCCTTCAGAGAATCTTGCTATAAAATATTTCCCACAATGTTTTGCTTTTCTTTTAATTTTTGCTATAATGATTTTGTTTGTGCAAATCCTTTTTAATTTCATATAATTAAAATTATTCATTTTATATCCTTGTGAGTGTCTCTGTTTCATTTCGTCATAAATTCTTCTCTTATCCACAGATCTGAATGGCAAAATTTTCCATACTCCCCTAATTTCCTTATGATATCTCCCTTTATGTCTTATCCATTTGCCCATTTCTACCTTATTTTGGTCTACAGTGTGAGATGTTGCTCTATGCCTAGTTTCTGCCAAATTACTTTCCGGTTTTCCCAGAAATTTTTGTCCAATGGTGAGTTCTTTTCTCAAAAGTTGAATCTTTAGATTTATTAAACACTAGAGTATTATGGTCATTCAATATAATGCATTACATTCCAAATCTGTTCCAGTGATCCACTAGTCTATTTCTTAGGCAGTACGAGATTATTTTGATGATTATTGCTTTGTAATACAGTTTGAAATCTGATATTCCTAGGCCAACTTCCTTCACATTTTTTCATTGATTCCCTTGATATGCTTGACCTTTGGTTCTTTCAGGTGAATAGTGTTGTTGTCTTTTTAGCTCTATAAAATATTTTGGTAGTTTGTTGAGTATGGCACTGGATAAGTAAATTAATTTAGGTAAAACTGCCATTTTTATTATGTTGACTTGGTCTACTCATGAGCAATTAATATTTCTCTAATTATTTACATCTGAAAATTTGTGTGAAAAGTATTTTGGAATTGTGCTCATATAGTTCTTGGGTTTGCCTTGACAGACAGACTCTCAAGTTTTTTATATGATCTACAGTTATTTTAAATGGAATTTCTCTTTCAAGCTCTTCCTTCTGGGTTGTGTTGGTAACACATACATACATACATACATACATACATATATATATAAATATATATACATGATAATGATTTATGTGAATTTATTTTCTATCCTGCAACTTTGCTAAAGTTGTTTCTGATTTCGAGTAGCCTTTTACTTGATTCCCTGGAATTCTCTAAGTATATCATCATATCATCTGCAAAGAGCGATAGCTTAATTTCTCCTTTGTCTATTCTAATTCTCTCATTTTCTTTTTCTTCTCTTATTGCTACAGCTAACATTTCTAGTACCATATGGAATAACAGTGATGATAATGGACATCCTTGTTTCACCCCTGATCTTATTGGAAATGTATCTAGCTTATCCCCATTGGATATAATGCTTGCTGATGATTTTAGGTAGATACTGCTTATTATTTTATGGAAAGCTTCATTTACTCCTATGCTCTCCAGTGTTTTCAATAGGAATGAGTGTTGTAGTTCATCAAAAACTTTTTCTGCATCCATTGAGATAGTTATGTGGTTTCTGTTAATTTTATTGTTGATATGATCAATAATGCTGATAATTTTCCTAATATTGAACCATCCCTGCATTCCTGGTATAAATCCTACCTGATCATAATGTATTGTTCTTGTGATAAGTTACTGTATTCTTTTTTCTAATACTTATTTAAAATTTTTGCATCTATATTCATTAGAGAAATTGGCCTATAAATTTCTTTCTCTGTTTTGACTCTTCCTGGTTTAGGTATCAAAACCTTATTTGTATCATAAAGACAATTTGGTAGGACTCCTTCCTACCCAATTTTCCTAAATAATCTACATAGTATTGGAATTAACTGTTCTTTAAATTTTTGATAGAATTCAGTTGTAAATCCATCTGGCCCTGGATAGTTTTTCCTAGGGAGTTCATTGATGTCTTGTTCAGTATCTTTTCTGAGATGAGGTTATTGAAGTATTCAACTTCCAGTTCTGTTTATCTGGGCAATGTATATTTTTAAAAATATTCATCTATCTCATTTAGATTGCTGAATTTATGGGCACACAGTTGGGCAAAGTAATTTCTAATTATTGTTTTAATTTCCTCCTCTTTGGAGGTGAGTTCACCCTTTTCATTTCTGATATGGGTAATTTGCTTTTATTCTTTCTTTTTTTTTTAAATCAAATTGACAAAGGTTTATCAAGTTTGTTTGTTTTTTTCATAAAACCAACACTTTTATTTATTGGTTCAATAGTTTTCTTAATTCAATTTTATTAATATCTCCTCTGGTTTTCAGTATTTGTAATTTGGAATATACTTGGGGATTTCCAATTTGTTCTTTTTCTAGCTTTTTCAGCTGTATGGCCAATTCATTGATTTCCTCTTTCTCTATTTTATTCATGTAGGCATTCAAAGGTATAAAACTTCCCCTAAGAACTACTACTTTTGCAGTGTCCCATAAGATTTGGTAGGCTGTCACATTATTGTCATTCTCTTGAATGAAGTTACTGATTGTTTCTATAATTTCTTGCTTAACCCACTCATTCTTTGGGATTAGATTATTTAGTTTCCAATTAATTTTTGGTTTATCTTTCCATGGCCTTTTATTACATATAATTTTTATTGCATTATGATCTGAGAAGGATGCATTGACAATCTCTGCCTTTCTGCACTGTTTTTATGCCCCCAGTATATGGTCAACTTTTGTATATGTGTCATGTACCACTGAGAAAAAGGTATATTTCTTTCTATACCTATTCAATTTTATCCAGAGATCTATCATATCCACCTTATCCAGAGTTTTATTCACCTCCTTAACTTCTTTCTTGCTTATTTTGAGGTTAGATTTATCAGGTTTAGAGAGGGGGAGTTTGAGGCCCCCACTAGTATAGTTTCACTGTCTGTTTCTTTCTGTAACTCTTTTAACTTTGTTCCAAGAATTTGGATGCTATACCAATTGGAGCATATATGTTTAGTAATGATATTGCTTCATTGTCTATGGTGCCTTTTAGCAGGATATAGTTTCCTTCCTTATCTCTTTTGATTAGATATATTTCTGCTGTTGCTTTGTCTGAGATTAGGAATGCTAATTAATTAATTAATTAATGCGAATCTTGCTGTTTTAATTTCAGCTGAAGCACAATATATTCTGCTCCAACCCTTTACCTTTACCCTGTGTGTATCCCCTCACTTCAAATGTGCTTCTTACAAACAACATATTGTTGGATTATGGTTTTAATCCATGCTGCTATCCATCTCCATTATAAAATGGAGGTCCCCATAAGGGAGAGTTCCTCCCATTCACATTCACAGTTATGATTACTATTTGTGTCTTTCCCTCCATCCTCTTTCCCCTTGTTTATGCTTTTAGTTCTCTCTTCTCCCTTCCTTTCCACAATAGGGCTTAAATTTTTGGCCACTGCCTCTCTCAGTCTTCCCTCCCTTCTTTCAACCCCCTCCCTTTTACTCCCCTTTTCCCTTCCTACTTCTTTCCTCCCTTTTAGCCTCCCTTCCATTTTCTTTCCCTTTTCCCCTCCTACTACCTATAGAGCTAGTTAGATTTCTGTACTTAACTGAGTTTGTTGTTCCCTCCTTGAACCAAATCTGATGAGAGTAAATCTCAAACAATGCTCATTTCCCTCCTCTCTTTCCCTCTACTGTAATATATTTTTGTACCTCTTCTTGTGATGTGATTTATCTTTTTTCTGCCTCCTCCTTTTCACATCTCCCATTACAATCCCTATGCAGCCTTAAATCACATTTTTATCATCACATTTACTTTATACTCACTCCTTCTATGTATATCCCTTTTATATATCATAATAAATATACAATTCTCAAGATTAACAAACATCATCTTCCCTTACAGGGATGTAAACAGTTTGCCCACATTTAATAACAAGTTATTTTTCCCTTTTTCCCTTTTTTTGCCTCTCTTGAGATTTGTATTTGAAGATCAAATTTTCTATTGAGCTCAGTTCTTTGCAGAAAGGTCTAGAAATCCCTTATTTCACTGAAAGTCCATCTCCTTGCCTGAAATATTATGCTCAGTTTTGCTGGGTAATTGATCCTTGGTTGTAGTCCAAGCTCCTTTGTCTTACGGAATATCATATTCCAATCCCTTCAGTCTTTTGATGTAGAAGCTGCAAGGTCCCATGTGATT
The DNA here is from genome assembly GCA_023548195.1 of Bettongia penicillata ogilbyi. Lineage (NCBI taxonomy): Eukaryota > Metazoa > Chordata > Mammalia > Diprotodontia > Potoroidae > Bettongia > Bettongia penicillata. The sequence continues at coordinate 794,509 of JAJHZJ010000121.1, read as the reverse complement.
CTGACTATAGCTCCTCAATATTTGAACTGTTTCGTAGGAGCCAAAATGGCAGAGTAGAAACATACACATATGCTAGTTCCTAACCCATAGCCCATAAAATACCTGTAAAGAGGAGCTCCCAACGAATTCTGGAGCAGTGGAAGCCTCACAACAACAGAGTGGAGGAGATTTCTGTTCCAGATAGCCCTGAAAAACTGACGCCAAAGGTCTGTTGTGCACTGGACCTGGAGCAGAGCCCAGCCCTGCCTTGGCCACGGAGCACCGAGAGGACCAGATCCGAGCAGGCTTCAGGGATGGAATCTCCAGCAGCCACACAGGTCCACAGACACCAGAGGTTAGTGAGAGAGTCAGTTTGGCTCACCAAGAGGGGAGCGGGGTGTCCCCATAACTCAGGTGTGGAAAGGAATCTCAGAAGTCAAGTAACTGGCTGGGAAAATGCCCAGAAAAGGGAAAAAAATAAGACCAGAGAAAGTTACTTTCTTGGTGAACAGATATTTCCTCCTTTCCTTTCAGATGAAGAAGAACAATGCTTACCATCAGGGAAAGACATAGAAGTCAAGGCTTCTGTATCCCAAACATCCAAACTAAATATTCAATGGGCTCAGGCCATGGAAGAGCTCAAAAAGGATTTTGAAAATCAAGTGAGAGAGGTGGAGGAAAAAATGGGAAGAGAAATGAGAGACATGCAAGATAAACATGAAAAGCAGGTCAACACCTTGCTAAAGGAGACCCAAAAAAATGCTGAGAAAAACAACACCTTTAAAAATAGGCTAACTCAATTGGCAAAAGAGGTTCAAAAACCGATGAGGAGAAAAGCAGAATTAGCCAAATGGAAAAGGAGGTTCAAAAGCTCACTGAAGAAAATAGTTCTTTAAAAATTAGAATGGAAGAGATGGAAGCTAATGACTTTATGAGAAACCAAGAAATCACAAAACAAAACCAAAAGAGTGAAAAAATGGAACATAATGTGAAATATCTCATTGGAAAAACAACTGATCTGGAAAATATATCCAGGAGAGACAACTCAAAAATTATGGGACTACCTGAAAGCCATGATCAAAAAAAGAGCCTAGACATCATCTTTCATGAAATTATCAAGGAAAACTGCCCTGATATTCTAGAACCAGAGGGCAAAATAAGTATTCAAGGAATACACTGATCATTGCTTGAAAGAGATCCAAAAAGAAACTCCTAGGAATATTGTGGCCAAATTCCAGAGTTCCCAGGTCAAGGAAAAAATCTTGCAAACAGCTAGAAAGAAACAGTTCCAGTATTGCGGAAATACAATCAGGATAACACAAAATCTAGCACCTTCTACACTAAGAGATTGAAGGGCATGGAATATGATATTCCAGAAGTCAAAGGAACTAGGACTAAAACCAAGAATCACCTACCCAGAAAAACTGAGTATAATACTTCAGGGGAAACAATGGTCTTTTAATGAAATAGAGGACTTTCAAGCATTCTTGATGAAAAGACCGAGCTGAAAAGAAAATTTGACTTTCAAACACAAGAATGAAGAGAAGCATGAAATGGTAAACAGCAAAGAGAAGTCATGAGGGACTTACTAAAGTTGAACTGTTTCCCTTCCTACATGGAAAGACAATATTTGTAACTCTTGAAACTTTTCAGTATCTGGATAGTTGGTGGGATTACACACACACACACACACACATGCACACTTGCACACACACGCATACACAGAGATAGAGGGCACAGAGTGAATTGAATAGGATGGGATCATATCTTAAAAAAATGAAGCAGGGAGAGAGAAATGTATTGGGAGGAGAGAGGGAGAAATGGAATGGGGCAAATTATCTCATAGAAGAGGCAGGCAGGAGACTTTTTAGTGGAGGGAAAAAGAGGGGAGCTGAGAGAAAAACATGAAGTTTACTCTCATCACATTCGACTAAAGGAAGGAATAAAATGCACACTCATTTTGGTATGAAAACCTATCTTACAGTACAGGAAAGTGGGGGAGAAGGGGATAAGCAGGGTGGGGGGGGGGATGATAGAAGGGAGGGCAATGGGAGGAGGGAGCAATTTGAAATCAACACTCTTGGGGAGGGACAGGATCAAAAGAGAGAATAGAAGCAGTGGGGGGCAGGATAGGATGGAGGGAAATATAGTTAGTCTTACACAACATGACTATTGTGGAAGTCATTTGCAAAACTACACAGATAGGGCCTATGTTGAATTGTCTGCCTTCCCAAAGGGAATGGGTGGGGAGGGAGGGATAGGGAGAAGTAGGAACTCAAAGTTTTAGGAACAACTGTTGAGTATTGTTCTTGCTACTAGGGAATAAGAAATACAGGCGATGGAGAATAGAAAGTTATCTGGTCCTACAAGACAAAAGAGAAGATGGGGACAAGGGAAGGGAGGGATAATAGAAGAGAGGGCAGATTGGTGATAGGGGCAATTAGAATGCTCAGTGTATTGGAGTGTGAGGAGGGGACAAATGGGGAGAAAATTTGGAACCCAAAATTTTGTGAAAATGAATGTAAAAAAGTTAAATAAATAAATTAATAAAAAAAATTTGAATTGTTTCTTTCGGGTTGCTTGCTGTATTTTCTCCTTCACTTGATAGTTCTGGAATTTGGCAATGATATTCCTTGGAGTTTTTAGTTTGAGATCTCTTTCAGGAGGGGGAATGATGGGTTCTTTTAATGATTATTTTGCCTGCTGGACAAATGTAGGGCTTCTGGTAATTAGAAAGTTAAAGGTCTTCCCCATCCATTAATGGGTCTGCCCATTATGGGAAACTTGATTGGGGAGGCCCATACCTTTTGTTAACTTTCTAATGAGGCACAAGTTTTCAAGGGTTGTGATGCCTTCTAGCTCTAAAAAATATATAAATACTCTGAGGTGAAGTTTTACTTTGGGGCTTAGTTTTTGGAAGAAGGTTTGTGTACCACATGAGACTCTGGGAAGACACTAAGTAGCCTCCTGGTTTTGAAAACTTAGATGTTAGTGCTTCTTTCTCTGATTACCATGTAGATATTTTTCAGAAAGTTGCATCTGTCTGTTGATCTGTGTTGTATGCATTGCTTATGGGCAGGCAGCTGGAAACCCTGCCTATCAATCTTTATTTCTCTGTATTTTCTCCAAAGTTCGAGGTGCTGACTTTTTCCCCTGAGCTAAGTGAATGATACGTGTTCTTGATTAAAGTCATTGCCGACCTCTCAAAAGTTGCCTTTCCTTTTAGAAAAGCAAATGTAAGAACCTGTACAGCAGGCCCTCCTGTGCATGTTGGGGTTCTTGCCAATACACATAATGCCACAATCTCCTTGTTAGTATTTCTTAAAATTTTTTGTCATATTCATTAGGGAAATTAATCTATAGTATTCTTTTTTGTTTGTTCTTCTTGGTTTAAGTATGAGCATTATATTTGTGTCATAAAAGGAATTTGGCAGGACTCTTTGCCTATTTTTCTAAATAGTTTATATAGTATTAGAATGAATAGTTCTTTAAATGTTTGGTAGAATTCACTTTTGAATCCATCTGGAACTGGAGATTTTTTCTTAGGGAGCTCATTTATGATTCATTCATTTTTTTTTCTAAGACAAGTGTAGTTAAATATTCTATCTCTTCTTCTGTCAATCTTGACAATTGTTATCCACTATCATCCATTGCCAGATTTATTGGCATACAATTTTAAAAAAATAGCTCCTATTGATTACTTTAATTTTCTCTTCATTGGCTATGAATTCACCCTTTTCATTTTTGATAGTGGTATTTTAGGGGCAGCTAGGTGGTGCAGTGGATAGAACACCAGTGCAGGAGTTAGGAGGACCTGAGTTCAAATCTCACCTCAGACATTTGACACTCACTAGCTGTGAGACCTTGGGCAAGTCACTTAACCCTCATTCCCTCATCTTGGGTCATCTCCAGTCATTCTAATGACTATCTGGTCACTGGATTCAGATGGCTCTGGAGGAGAAGTGAGGTTGGTGACCTGCACAGCCCTCCCTCACTCAAAACAAAGTCAAGTGCATGTCATGTCATCATTTCTTTGATGGCATGGTCTTCTTCAACAACGAAGGATGAACACACTGGTTATTTAGTATTTTTTTTCCCTTTTAAACTCAAATTAACCAATGGTTTGCCTATTTTGTAAGTTTACTCATGAAACTAGCTTCTAGTTTTGTTTATTAGTTTAATGGTTTTCTTACTTTCAGTTTAATTAATCTCTCTTGATTTTCAGGATTTCCACTTTGGTATTTAAATGGGAATTTTTAATTTGTTTTTTTTTCCTAGGTTCTTTTTAGTTGTATGCCCAATTCATTGATGTGCTTTTTCTCTGTTCTACTGATGTAAGCATTTAGAGATACCAATTTTTCCCTAAGTACTCCTTTGTCTGCATCTCATAAATTTTGGTATGTTGTCTCACTGTTATCATTTTCTTTAATGAAATTATTGATAATTTCTATTATTTGCTTTTTACCCACTTATTCTTTAGGACTAGATTATTTCATTTCTGACTAATTTTTAATCTGCCTTTTCATGGCCCTTTATTGAATGTAATTTTTATTGCGTTACTATTTGAAAAGGATACATATATTAGATAAAATATTAGAATAGATAGAGTATTAGAATAGATAGAATATTAGATAGAATTCTGTACCTAGTTGAGCATATTTGTATTTCCTTCTTTGAGCCCATTCTGATGAGAGCATGGTTCAAGTGTTGCCCAATAGTCCACCATTTCCCTCTCCACTGTAAAAGTTCTTCTTTTGGTGTTTCTTTTATGTGAGATAATTTTCCTCATTCCTCATTCTTTCCCTCCCTTCCCCCTTCTCCCAATGAGACCTTAATTTTATGAAAGCTATTATAAACAAAATCATCATAGAATCATGGGCTTAGACTGGAGTAGACCTTAGAAAACATTTTGTTTAACCCCCTTCATTATGTTGATAAAGTAACTGAGAGTCAAAGAGAGAAAATTATTTGCCTAAGGTCATACAAGTTAAAACAGTGGAATTAGGATGTAAATCATGGTCCTGTCACTTGAGATCTTCCACTCTTCCTACTGAATTATTCTAAGCTATTCTCAGGCATCAAGGTACACAAGAGGACATGAGTTAAAGTATTAGCCTAGCAATTTTAAGTAAGAATTGCTCGATGGTGAGGATTCTTAAACATAAATGAATTAGTGAGAAAAATTATAGTATCTCTTCTGGAAATTTTAGAAAAATAAGATAGACATTGACTAATACTTCATAAGTGCCTGCTATGTGCCAAGCCACAGAGTGGTATTAATATGGTCAAGGAAAATAAAGAAATCATTTCCCAAAGTCTAGATCCAAGTTTTCATGACTCTTCTCTGAATCATGTTCCTGGAAATAGAGGCAGCCCCAGGCAGTTTGGGATGTAATGCTAATGTGAGGAGGTGTCAGATAGGTGTGGTTTGCCACATTTATGTCTGGTGAGCAACACCTCTGAAATTTAATTCTATTATATTTTTAAAAATTTTCTTGACAATAAGTGAAAAAGATTCCTCCCAAAGCAACATTGTTCTATCTACCAATAATTGATCATTTTATTATTTATGTATTAACAAATACTGTTTAATAGAAACAAACAGTCATGGTGTTTAGCTCTGAGAATCTTCTGTGGTAAAAAGATGTGAGGGACAATCCAAGAATGTGTGCACATGCACCAAAATATGCCTAAACGCATTTTTGCAGCCTCCTATTTGGCTGATATCTCCTTCCCTCCAATGGATACATCCATTTTTCCACTCTTATATAATACTACACTAAACTGACCGGCAATAAGAAAAATTCCCCTGTCAAATTGTTAACTCCATGGAGAGTTTTTAATCTTCTCTCATACTTAGCACTGAGCTTTGCCCACAGTGGGTGTCTTTTCAATATTTACTGAGTTTAGCAGACAAAGGGACTAGAGAAAGGGAGAAAAGGAAAACTGAGGAGAGTCGTGCTCTTCCAAACTTTCCCTTCCTCAAAATGATACAACAAATGGCTCTAAGGTGAAAAGACCTTTTGTAGATTCAGATCCTATATCTGGTGGACACAGTGCTTGTGTGACCTTGGGTAAATTATTCAGCCTTTCTGAACCTCAATTTCCTCAAAGTGAGTGGGTGGGTCAGACTAGATAACCTCTAAGATCTCTTCTACCCTTAGAGGTCTGATCTTTTCCTAACCTCATTATATCTCATTGCCCACCCTCCCCTAACCCCTTTTGCTCCTGTGGGAGTAAGAAAACCCAGAAAAAGCATTGTGGTAAAGGTATGGAAAAGACCGTGTGGTGTGGTGTGGTATGATGGTATAAACCCATGAGTGCTCATTCTTGTTGTTCCTCCAAACTACTTCCTCTTCCTTTAAATCAATTAACTTGAGTGTTATTATTTACCCTCCCAGTGAGATATTCAACCAAAAACCAATAAAAAATTCTGGAATTTCTTCTGTCTGGTGCCTGATACCCAAAGGAGTATTGGGAACAAAGAAATAGCTTCTTATTAGCCTTGTCAAGCTCAGTCTTTATATATGTATACACACATACATATATATATGTGTGTATGTATATATTTATACATATATGCATACAATCACACACATTTATATACATACATTATATATACACACATGTATGTGTACACACATAAATGTATATACATATACATAAACATATATCTATAGATACCTATCTGTCTATATATATCTACACACACAAGCACACACACAGACACAGAGTAACTCTTGGTAACTCTGAATATTGCTTTGCCTTCACAATCCTTTCTCTCCAATGGAAGTCAAAATATGAGACAAATTATTTAGGAAGGTCATCTGGGAAATGAATGCCAGAGAATAAGCATTGGTCCTAAGGGTTTGGTGATGGATTAAACATTCTAAAATAGAATGCCAGTGCAATGTATTATGTATCTTACGTGCATCTTTAGGTTTCTTCTTACAGCTAAAATTCAAAATGGTACCTTCCAAGCCTTAATTGAAACACTTTTCTGTTGTTGCCCCCTTTTCCCTTCCTTATCACTCACCAACCCCCAGCAGCCTGAATCCCTGAACCTACAGATGTTATTACTTTCCCATTAAAGACAAATGTTTTGAAACAATTCATATTTCCTTCCATATGGCAGTAGAAAGACTTTAATTGCTTGGAGTGAGCTATTTGATCAGTGTGTTTACCCATTTTTTTTTAGAAGATAAAAAGAATATTTTCTAGGCTCTAAAATAAAAGAGATAAGGCAAAACCCATATTTAATATGTCTCTTCAGCTAGCACATACTTTATGTATTAAATATCATAATTGTAGCATTTCCTGAATCATTCCTTTTTAATGAAGTTAAATGCAATTTATTAGCACAGTGACTAAAATAGCAATGACATTTGTGTCTCAGCAGCCACCACATCAGGTTAAATATGGCAAGAACTGAGCCCAGGTGATTTTGCAATTTGGCTTAGTGGGATCCCAGAATATTTATGGATTAGGCCATTAGCAAAGAAAGCCAGTGGCTAAACTGGCATGGGACAATTAACTTGCTATGAATCAGGGCTGGTTTGTAATACCCAGAGGCCTGTTCAACACATAGTCATCAGCCTTAAGTAGAGTTCATGCTACCACAAATGCCCACAGGCATCAGTATTGATTATGCACTGCTTGTTTTTATTTAGCCACATCAACAAAGTTTTAATTGTTTGGTGATGGGGTGAGAGAGCCTGAATGAAAAGTAGCAGGTTTTTAGAGAAAAAAATTATGGGGGTCAAAATCTTATCTGTTTTAAACTCTGTGTATTAGTTTTTTGGGGACAGGATGGAACAGAGATAACCTATGTTGGGGAAAGGATATCTTGGACATAAGTACATGGATTCAGTGAGGGTGCCTTAGTGGCAGATGCTGGGGTAGAGAAGATAATATGAGGTATCAGGTTAGAGAAAACACTGTTGCCTTCTCATTTCATCTACCACCAAGCTAACCACCCTCTTTTCTGACCCACTTATCTTCCTTGTTCTTTATTCCTCCAGCCCATCACTCTCCCCATTACCTTTTCTCTTTTCGTCTCTTCCCCTGTCCCAATCCTCATTCTAATTTCTCACTTCTCTTTGTACTTTTTCCAAACTAAAATGCAATTAGAAATGGAAGGGATGGGAAGAAAGATACAAAACATGAAGAATAAGATAGATATAAGGGAAAATGTTCTCATTCTACATAATTGATTGTGGTTCTTCTTCTGTCATTTCAGTAAGGTCCAATTCTCCATGATCCCATTTGAAGTTTTCCTGGTAAAGATACCGGAATGGTTTGCCATTTCCTTTTCCAGCTCATTTTACAGATGGGGAAGCCAAGGCAAACAGGGTTAAGTGACTTACCCAGGGTCATACTGCTAGTAAATGTCTAAGACTAGATTTGAATTCAGGAAAGTGAGTTTTCCAGACTCCAGATCCAGTGCTTTATCCACTGCACTGCCTTGTTGACTATGCTATTTCATATAGTACATCAAGACTTCCATAGATTTATGTTCTCAGCAATGTGGGCATTCCTTCTACTTGCATAAACTCTACCTGGGTCATGTCATTGTATCCTGAATGAGTCTTGTCTGCATTCCCCCATAGGGCTTCCAAAGAAGATAAATCTGAGGGGAGCCAAGATGGCAGAATAAGCAGTAAATAGACATAACTCTCCATATTTACCTCCAAACAACCATAACATAGCACCCCAAAACAAATCCTAGAACAGAAGGACCAGCAGAAAGACAGGATGAAACAATCTTTTAGCCCAAGAACTTGAAAGATAGTCAAGAAAGATCTGTCTCACATAGGTAAAAGGAAAAGGTGGTCCAGGACAGGAAGCATCCCAGAAAGTCAGCAGGAAGTCCCACCTTAGAAAACCAGCAGGATAGCCTGAGTCTCAGTGCAGTGGAGCTGGCAAACGCCCACACCAGGATTCAGCATAACCAGGAGAACAGGCAGATTCCAGCTCTGAGAAACACTGTGTGTTTCAGCATAGCCCTGGGCAAACAGACAACCTTCAGCAGTCAGACCTCTGAATGCTTCAGTGTAGCCCCAGGGAATGCAGAAGTATCACACCAGCCTCAGCACACACCAGATAACAGCACTAGTACCCTGGCTCAGTGTCAGAAAAGTTGCCAGCTCCCTACAGCCTTCAGCGGTGCCAGCCACTCCCCACCCCAGCCCCTCAGCACTGCACCAGACATGAGGGTTCCCCATGGGCCTCCAGACAACATCAGTGCAGCACCAGGTAAGCATTCAGCGCTTCCAGTCACTGGCACAAGAAGCTTGAGACAGTGCCCCTTTTGTTCCAGGAGCAGAACTCAAATTTAAAAGAAAGGAAAAAGGCCAAAAATTATGAGTAAATAACAACATCAACAAAAGAATCTGACGATAAAAAGTTATTATGGTGACAGGAAAGACAGACACAAACTCAGAAAAGGACAATGTCACAACCCCTATGGGCAAAGCCCCAAAGAAAAATGGAAGTAGTCTTAAGCCCAGAAAGAACTCACGGAAGAGCTCAAAAAAGAGCTTCAAATCATATTAGAAAAGTAGAAGAAAAATTGGAAAAAGAAGAGTGATGTAAGAGAATTATGAAAAAGAGTCAACAGCTTGGAAAAATAAAATAACTGCTTAGAAAGTAGAATTGGCCAAATGGAAAAGGAAGCACAAAAGCTAACTGAGGAAAATAATTCTTTAAAAACTATACTTGGGAAAGTGAAAGCTAGTGAGACATCAAGAGTCAACTAAATTCAAAAGAATAAAAACAAAACAACCCCAGACAGAAGAAGAGTGTAGGCCAGGGGAGGTAATAGACAGAAACAAAACAATGTCAAGGAGGGAAACGGAAAAAGGAGAGAGAGGACAAAGTGGAGGAAAAATAAGATAGAGTGAAATACATAATTTTCATTATATTAAATTAAAAACATTTTGCACAAACTAAATTAATGCAACCAAGATTAGAGGGAAAGAAGAAAGATGGGAAACAATCTTTGTAGCAAGCACCTCTAATAAAGGCCTCATTTTTCAAATATTTCTCAGAGAATTGAGTTAAATTTGTAAGATACAGACCATTCCCCAATTGATAAATAAAGGATATGAACAGGAAATTTTCAGATAAGAAATCAAAGCTATCTTTAGGCATATGAAGAAATGCTCTTGATTGATTAGAGAAAGGCAAATAAAAACAAGCCTGAGGGTACCACCTCACACCTATTCTATAGGCTAAGATGACAAAAAGGAAAAATGATAAATGTTGGAGAGGATGTGGGAAAATTGAAACACAAATGCATTGTTGGTGAAGTTCCAACCATAGGGAGGTCCAACCATTCTGGAGGACAATTTGGAAATAAGCCCAGAGGGCAGACAAATTGTGCATTCCCTTTAATCCAGCAATACCACTACTGGGTCTATATCCCAAAGGGATCATAAAAAGGAAAAAGGACCCATGTGTGCAAAAGTATTTATAGCAGCCCTTTTCATGGTGGAAAAATATTGGAAACTGAGGGAAAACCCATCAACTGGAGAATGCCTGAACAAGCTGTGGTATTTGAATGTATTGGAATACTATAAGAAATTATGAACTGACTGCCTGCTTTTCCTTTAATCTTGGTTGCATTGATTTGGTTTGTGCAAAAGCTTTTTAATTTAATATAATCAAAATTATCTATTTTATATTTTGTAATGCTCTCTACTTCTAGTTTGTTCATGAACCTATAGCTCACTTAATTTCTTCTTTAAGAATTAGGGTGCATATATGCCATTTGGTGCATATTTGTTTAACATTTACATTACTTCATTGTCTATTGTACCTTTTAGCAAGATGTAGTTTCTTTTCTTACCTTGTACAAACTGATACAAAGTGAAATGAACAGAACCGGGAAAACATTGAACACAGTATCAGCAATACTGCATGATGGTCAACTGTGAATGACTCAGCTCCTCTCAGCAGCAGAATGATCCAAGACAAGTACAAAGGACTCAAGAAAAAATGCTTATCCACATCCAGATAAAGAACTGATGGCCTCTGAATACAGATTGAAGCATCCTTTTTTCACTTACTTTATTCTTTTTCATGTTCTTTTTCCTTTTGATCTGTTTCTTCTTTCACAATTTTAACGAATATGGAAATTTTCTTTACATGATAGCCCATGTCAAATTATCTTACATGATGTATGTCCCATATAACTCTAAGCTCCCATTCACAGGCTCTGGGGCATTCTATCCTGAGGAACAAAGCACCCCTGCTTCTCAGATGAACTGTAGCAACCTTTTCTTTTCCTTGTCAATACTGCAAATTTGTCTTCATATACACTGATAGCTATGCTAATTATAACTCTGCTTAGTCCATCATCTACTAGCGAGGGCTTTATCAAATAGAAATTGATTTTCCTCCATGGGTAGCTAATTTAATTCCCAAACCAGATATCCTGTGATTGAACTCCCTAACTTGGACATTCCTTGGATATATCATGCAGTATTTCACTCAGAACTGGCAGGTATTGTAGGAAGCTGGAATGAAATACGAAAGCATCACTTATATTCCCTGATGGCCTCCTCCTCCCCAGGAGGCTAGGTCATCCTCCTCCCAGAGAAAACCAGTCAGGTGAATTAGTGTCTTTTTATGATTCATGTTAACTAAACACCTAGTGGGAATGAATGGATGAGAAGACAGGCAAGGAAAGGGCAGGATGAGTGGAATAATCCTTCAGCCTGAATCCAGGTCTATCTCTTTAAACTACAATGAATCTAATTAGAATCAAATATCCTTCATTAAGTCTTCACCATTTCAGAATGGTGAAGTAGGACTAATAGATCTTCCACTCAGTTTTCTTCAATTCAACAAGGGACACATTGAACGAAGAAGTGACCTCAGAGTCAGGAAGATCTGAGTTCAAATCTTGCTTCTGACACATACTGGCTATGTGATCCTGATCCCGTGGGACTGAAAGCATTTCTCCTTGCCCTGGAACTATGACCTAAATATCAGCATGGGCAATGGAGTGGCCAAACAGTAGTGCTGGCACTGACATCCTCTGTAATCTTTCTAACCAGTTTCTAGATCCCCTTACCCATTTCTGGACTGAGAGTTAGGGAACAGAGAGATCAGTCTGGATTGAAGTGGCCTTACAAATGACTAAGACTTAACTTGGACCTGGCGGGTTGGGTACTGTGTTGAAAAAAAAGCAGAAAAACTCAAATAACAGCTTACAGGCAAGTCAAGCTAAGTGATGGAAAGCTGGGAGAGAGATGAAAGGCAAATATGAATAGATGGTGATTTTTTGTTCAAGCATTCTAAATCAAGAGCTTCCTGAAAATATGAAAAAAGAAATATTTCAGAAGCCAAAAAGGCCATTTTGGATTCATCCTTAGCCAGGATAAAGTAGACAATGATGAGAATTGGGTAGAAAGTACAGGCTATGAAGTGATGGGATGAGGAATTGGGACAGAGTTGTTGACTGAAACTTTTCTGGGACCTTTAACTGGATAATTTGTCTTTCTTCTTTGGAAACCTTCTCTGGATTACAGTTTCCTATTAAAAGTTCTTGAGGTTTGCTGTGAGTCATGAAGGAATAAGAAAAAGATGGGAGTGGAAAAGTGAACAGAATGGTCAAACTGTTCTCTTGACTAGGCAGCTCTTGATGCTCAGCTTCCAGAAAATCATGGTTGTTTTTTGATGCTTTGATGAAACAGGAGTTTAATCCAAAGTCTCCTTAACTTATTTTTTAAAAACATTTTTAATGTTCTTTTAAATTTTGTTTGAGTTCCAAATTTCTCCTTCCCTCACATCCCTCAACTACCCATTGAGAAGACAAGTAATATGATATCAATTATACATATGAAGTCATGCAAAACATATTTCCACGTAAGCCCATGTTGCAAAAAAAAAAAATGAAAAACAAGGAACATAAAGTGAAAAAAAGTATTCCTTATTCTGAATTCATGGTTCACAGTTGATCATTGTGTCAATATTGCGATTATTGTGTACACTGTTCTCCTGTTTCTGCTCACTTCACTTTACGTCAGTTCATATAAGTGTTCATAGGTTTTTCTGAAACCACCCTACTCATTCATTTTAGCACAAGAGCATCCCATCACAATTATATACTACAACATACTTGTTCAGTTGTTCCCCAATTGATGGTCATCTCATCAATTTCAAATTCTTTGCCACTACAAAAAGAGCTGCTATAAACATTTTTATGCATATAAGTCTTTTTCTTTGGTCTCTAACAATAATAGAGAATTTGACTCAGTATTTGTATATTTTTTATAGCCCTTTGTGGCATAGTTCCAAACTGTTTTCCAGGATGGTTGAACTAATTCATAATTCTTTTTTTCCATGTGCCCTCCAGCATTTTTAATTTCCTTTTCTGTCATGTTAGTCAATCTGATAGGCTTGAGATGGTATCTCAAAGTTGTTTTAATTTTCATTTCTCTAATCAAAGTTATTTAAGGTATTTTCATATGACTATTGACAGCATTAATTTCTCCTTCTGAAAATTGTCTGTTTGGTTCTTTTACCATTTATTAATTGGGAAATAGTTCTTATTTTTATAAATTTTGCTCAATGGCTTACATATTTGAGAAATGAAGCCTTTATCAGAAAAAACTTGTAAGAATGTTTTCCCAGTTTCCTGCTTTCCTTCTTTTTTGGCTGCATTGGTTTTGTTTGCATAAAACCTTTTAAATCAAATCCATTTTACTTCCTGTGATCTTTTCTATTTCTTGTTTGATCATAAATCAAACTCTTGACTTAGCTATAGATCTGACAAGTAAATTTTTTCATGCATCCCCTAATTTGTTTATGATCTTACCCTTTCGTCTAAAATGTTTACTCATTTTGACCTTATTTATCTCTGTGGTGTGAGATATTAGTCTGTGCCTTGTTACTACCAAGCTACTTTCCAATTGTCTCAGCAATTTTTGTCAAATAGTGAGTTCTTGTACTAAAACCTTGGATATTTGGTATATCAAACACTAGAATATTGTGGTCATTTCCTACTGTTTATTACATACCTAATCTATTCCACTGTTCCACCACTCTGTTTCTTAGCCAGTACCAGACTGTCATAATGATTACCCCTTTGTATCACAGTTTGTAATCTGGTACTGCTGGGTCACCTTCCTTAGAGTTTTTTTTCATTGATTCTCTTAATATTCTCACCTTTTGTTCTTCCAGTTGAATTTTGTAATTTTTTTCTAGCTCTATAAAATAATTTTCATAGTTTGATTGGTATGACACCAGATAAATTAATTTAGGTAGAATTATCATTTTTATGTTACATTGTAATATTACATTTTCCTTTAAGAATTTGGATGCTATGCCATTTGGTGCATTTATGTTTAATATTGAAATTACTTTATTTATGGTACCTCTTAACAAGATCTTGTTTCTCTGCTTATCCCTTTTAATTAAGTCTATTTTTGCTTTTGCTTTGTTTGAGATCATGATTGGTACCTCTGCCTTTTTTTGTTTCAGCTGAAGCATAATAGATTTGATTCCAGTCTCTTATTTTAACTGTGTCTTTCTGTTTCAGGTGTGTCTCTTGTAAACAATATATTGGTGGATTCTGGTTTCCAATCCATTCTGTTATATGCTTATGTTTAATGGGTAAATTCATCCCATTCACATTCACAGTTATTACTTCTATCTACCTTTCCCTCCCTCATATTTTCTTCTCTCTCTCTCTCTCTCTCTCTCTCTCTCTCTCTCTCTCTCTCTCTCTCTCTCTCTCTCTCTCCCTCTCTCTCCCCGCCTCTCTCTCTCCACCCCCCCCTCTCTCCCTCTCTCTCTGTCTGTCTCTCTCTTGCTCTTCCTCCCTTCCTCCCTCTCTCCTTTTCTTCCTCCCTCTCTTTCTTCCTCTCTCTCTATTTACCTTGTCCCTTCTCAAAAGTCTGCTTCACTTCTGGCTATCATCTCTCTTAATCTGTTCACCATTTTATCAGCCTTTCATCATCCCTTTATACTACCTTGTTAGATAAAATAGATTTCTATAACCAATTGTGAGTGTATGGTCTTTCCTCTTTGAAGAAATTTTAATGAATGATGTTTAAGCATTGCCTCTCTCCCACTCCTACCATTTCCTCCACTGTAAAAACTCTTCCTTATGAGCCTATTATATGTGAGATAAATTTCCCCATTCTTCTTCTCCCTTCACCCCTTTCCCAGTGCATCCCTCTTTCTCACCCATCCTTTATTTTTAAGATTATTCCAAAATAAATGATTTTTTTGTCCTTCATCTATGTGGAGTTCCCTAATAGTGATAACATTTTTAGGACTTATATGTATCATCTTCCCACATTTTAAACAATTTAACTTTATAAAGTCTTTTATAATTTTTTCTTCCACATTTACCTCTTTATGCTTCTCTTGAATTTTTTTATTTGAAAGTCAAAATTTTTATTTAGCTCTGGTCTTTTCATCAGGAATGCTTGAAAGTCCTCTATTTCAATGAATATACATTTTCCTCTGAAGGATACTACTCAGTTTTGCTGGGCAGGTTACTATTTTTTGTTGTCTAGTTCTTTTGTCTTCTAGAATATCATTTTCCAAATCCTTCATTCCTTTAATACGGTAGCTCCTAAATCTTGTGTCAGCCTAACTGTGGCCCAATAATATTTGAATGTTTTCTTTCCAGATGCTTTGAAGTATTTTCTCTTTGACATGGGAGCTGTGGAATTTGACTCCTTGGAGTTTCATTTTGGGATCTCTTTCAGTAGATGATTGATGGATTCTTTAAATTTCAACTTTACCTTCTGGTTCTAGGATATCAAGGCAGCTTTATAATTTCTTGAAATATAATATCTAGGTTTATTCTTTGGTTATTACTTTCAGGCAGTAATAATTTTTAACCTTGATCTATTTCCAGGTCAGTTGTTTTTCCAATGAGATTTTCCACATTTTCTTTTTCCCCCATTCCTTTGAGTTTATTTTATTGTTTCCTAACGTCTCATAAAGTTATTAACTCCCACTTATAAAATTCTAATTCTTAAGGAACTATCTTCAGCAAGCTTTTTTGCCTCTTTTTCCAGTTGGTCAATTCTACTTTTAAAATGTTATTTTCTTCAGTAATTTTTGTGTCTCTTTTGCCAAGCTCTTAATTGTCTTTTGTTAATTTTTTTTGTATAGCTCTCTTTTTCTAATTTTTCCTCTACCACTCTTTTTTGATTTTGAAAATCTTTTTTTAGCTCTTCTAGGAATTCTTTTTGGGCTTATGTCCAATTCATACTTTTTTTTTCTTCTACACTTTTCTTGTAGCTATTTTTATATCATTGTCTTCTTCTGAATTTATGTTTTGATTTACCCTAACACATTTTCATGACTAGATTCTTTTTTTCTTCTTTGCTCATTTCCCCATTCTGTTTCTTGACTTTGAACCTTTTATTAAAATTGGACTCTTTTCTTGGAGTGAAAAATGGGGGGAACTGTGCCAGATTTTAGTTTTTTCTACACTGATATTTTCAGAGAGAGTTTTTTGGGGTCTAGAAGTTTTGGGTGCTTCCAACATGGTATGGTTATCATCTCTGAGTCAAGAGCTCCCAAAGCTGCTGTTACTGCTGCTGCTGTTGCCACCTTTGAGACTCATACCTTTTGTTGTTGCCACATGGGCAGTGTCACAGACCTCTTCTTTCAACTTCTTAAGTTGTCATGGGCTGAGAAAATGCTTTATCCCAACCTTTTGTTGATTATGCTCCTCCAGAATTCAGTTTGAAGCATTTTTTTGAAGTATTTTTTAGAGGAATGTTGGGAAAGATTAGATGCTTTCTCTCCTTTGCCCTCTTGGCTCTGACCCTGAAAGTCTTCTCCCTAAGCTCATCTTGTGCAATTCTTGTCCATCTTTGTGTCCTTTTCAGGGCACACAATCCATTAGTGACATATTTTAGCCCACTTCCCTCAAGCAAGTCATCACTGGTAACTCTTTGCAGCTTATTCACACCCATTATGAGTCTTTTCATTGTCCATTGTCAGTGGCTCTCAAAGTAGATCAAGATGCCTGGATGTAAGGAGGTTCTACCCTCTGAGCAAGCACAGGCAGACGCATATTCAATTGGTCAATCATATCAATTAACAAGCATTTATTAACTGTATTCTATGTGTTAGATATTTTCCTGGGCCCTGTGGATACAAAGACCAAATAAAACAGTAGCTGTAGGGAAACAATATATACACACATAAATACGTATAAAATATGAATATGTGTATGTATATGTGTATAGTCAGGAAGACCTTTGTTCAAATCTGGCCTCAGATACTTCTTAGTTGTGTGACCCTGGACAAGTGACTTAGCCCTGTTTGCCTCAGTTTCTCATATGTCAGATGAGCTGGAGAAGAAAATGGCAAACCCTTCCAGTATCTTTGCCAAGGAAACCTCAAATAGGATGATGAAGAGTGAGACATGATGGGAACCATTAAATGACAACAACGTAAATGAAGTGGTGTTGTAATGAACTTAACACTCTGTCTGCAGCCAGTCAAAGCTGGATGTATAGGAGAAGTCATTGCCACCCTATAACCCCTCACTTCCTACGAGTCTTACAGTAATAACAAAAGGGCAATACATCCACCTAATGTTTAACACCTTCTCGTCTATCTCATAAAGCAGTACTATGTTGAAATTTATTCATGAAAAGGGAAAAGGAGGCATGGGAGAATTAGCCAAAAAATAATCAGATCTTTACATAAAAGAATGGAGAAGTACAGCTTTAAGTAAATACAATCCCTGGATGCCATGTTGTTCAAACTATAATTATTGAAAACACATAAACTCTTCCCAGGGAATAGAGGTACTTGATGGGCAACTTTTCCACCATACATATTTTCCACATAATTATTTTAATGAAGAATTTACACAGTCAGTGGCATGTATTAATTTAAAAAACTAGGTCTCTCTGCCTTAGATAATCCCACTGTGGGTAAGCCAGCTGGTTGAATTTATGTTCATCATCCATATTTCCTCCTTCTGCTGCTCTTGATCAGACGTAGGAGCACCAGAAAGTTTCTCATTGGTTCTGAAAGGCTCCCAAGTGTCACTTTTTAAAAAACTTCTTTATGAGATTAGCATCTTCTTGGTGCCTCTGAAGTTTTCCCATCTTGCCTATGTCATGATTTATTTTCCCTACTCTCTTTGACATAAATGATTTACTACTGGTATCTATTTTGTGTTTCAAAGCACCAGATTCAGGACTCTAATTGCTTTCAATGTATTTGGGATTAAATCTATCTTGGAAGAAAAGGTCAATCATCTGGGCCAGTGCATTGAAGGAATATTTATGGTGGAAGATTTCAGCTTCACAGAGATTTTAATGCAGGGAGTATGACAGTCTAGAAACCACCCAGCATCTTTGAAAACTATGAAGGAGACTTTTTAAAATAATCTAACATTTTTACTCAGTTATAAAAATCAGTTATTTTATCCACTGCTGTGGTACAATAACCCACAGAATATTACACATAAAGAATAATCATTGGATAGCAATTTATCCTGGAACCGTTCCTGTTTGAGCTCCATAAAAAAGATGAAGGATAGCCACATGGTGCAGTGAATAGGACACTGGGCCTGAAGTCAGGAAGACTGGTCTTGCTGAGCTCAGTACTTACTAGCTTACTACCTGGGCAGATCACTTAGTCCTGTTTGCCTCCATTTCTCATCTTTAAAATGAGCTGAAGAAGGGAATAACAAACCACTCCAGTGTCTTTGCCAAGAAAACTCCAAAGAGGATGACAAAGAATCAGACATGATTGAAATAATTGAACAACAAAAAGAGGAAGATGAAAATGAAATAATAAGGATGGTGTAATGATTAGAGCATGAGCCTTAGAGACAGGAGGACCTGAGTTCAAATCTAGGCTCAGATGCTTACTAGTTGTGTTACCCTGGGGAAGTCACTTAACCCCACCGTCTCCAAAACCAAAAGAAAGAAAGAAAATGAGATAATAACATTAAAGCACTATGTGCATACATACCTATAATGAGAATTACAGAGAATTTCTATTCCAATGACTTCATAGTAGGCAATGCTGCTATTATCATATCTCCATTTTGTAGATGAGTAAACAGAATCAAAGAGGTTAAGGAACTTTAGCTGGGGTCACACAGATAGTAAGTTTCAGATAGAAGACTTGATAGAAAGGCTCCAAATTTAGACTCCAAATCTATTTTCTACTCTGTTGGGCTCTACTCTACTGAGTAGAGCAAATAGGAAGCTAGGCTGAGTTTGAGTAAAGCTCTGCCACTTACTAGTTGTGTGACCCTGGGCAAGTCACCTCACTCTGAGACTGCTTCCTCTTTTATGAACAAAGGGATTGAACTGGATTATCCCTCAGGCTCCTTTCTGCTTTGAAAGGCATGAATGAGCTATCTTGGCACATTAATTTGCTGAAGAGGAGAAAAAGCAATTAAGTGAGCTTAAGGGGAAAGTTTGAGTCCAGAGAAGTGGATATTGTTGACCACAGAAAGAAACAATTATTATTATTTAAATTCCATTCTAACTTTAAGAAAAATTGGAAGCATGCATAGCATACTCCATTAGGGTGGATCTCTAAAATGTTTTATTTATTTTATTTTAATTTAATATTTATTGAATACTCAATCATAAAAAAAGTTTCAATTACCTAAAACAACTCAATTTTAAAAAATTCTAAGCTTAAAAATACACATTTTTAAATGAGATATATTAAAAAATACCATCTGAAAAGGCTCAATAATAATAACTAGCATTCATATAATACTTTAAAGTTTACAAATCACTTTACAAAAATTATTTCACTTAATTCTTACAGTGAAGTGATTTGTCCAGAGACACATAATTAATAGTTAAGGAAGGATTTGAACTCAGGTCTTCCTGAGTCCAAACCTTATACTCTATCCTGTGCTAAACTTTAAATTAAACCTAAAGGAAACTTTAAAATAAAAACTTTAAAATGAGACACAAAATGCCAAAATTTTTTTTTGAGATTTTAGAGTGTATCTGGGCACATCCAGCCCAGTCTCCGTGCATGTCTCCTCAGTGATAATCTCTTTTTATTAAAATAGCAACTTTCTAGTTCTGACAATAGGTAACTCAGTTACTTTGGGAAAGTCCCTTAATGTCTTTAGGCCTTATTCAATAGTATATAAAGTCCTAGAAAGCTGGAGTTGTTTCATTTTTTTTCTTTGTATACTCATAGCCTAGCATAGTACATGGTGGATAATAGACAATGTTTATTGAATGAACAAATTATTGAATGAGTAGATGAATCTATAAAACATGGCAATTATACCAGTTCAATTATCCTATATCTAGAAATTATTTGATTCTTAGATTTTCCTTTTTAAAAAGTCTGATCTTTTAAGCATCCTTGGGCTAATGGCCTTTTTTCTTTCCCTTATCCTACAGGATAAAAGAGATTTTTAGGCCATAAAATTCTTTGTGTGTTTTCTTTGTGTGGAAGGAGCATCCAACCATCTTTATTCTAATGTCTAATTTATATATGTTTATATATTGTGCATTAGGGGTGATTCCTGTCCTCTTCTGACCCCAGAGTCAAGGTATCCTCAAAACCAGACAAATCCTCAAGCTAGTTCCACATTCACACACCAAATTTGGATAGTGAAAAATCATTCCCTGAGGCAGAGAAGTCTTGTGAGAAGAAAGAAGACAATTACAGGTCCAGGTAAAACAAACTCAATGGCTAGAAATAATGTGGTACTTCTCTCCATCCCCAACCCCAGGCTTGTCTTACTCCCATCAGTCTGTCTGGTAAGAACATTCTTGGGTAATTGACAACCTAATTAAATTGAAGCTCTGTCTGATTGGAGGCAGTGAAACTTTTCTATCTTGATCACTTAGATAAGCTTTAACAGGACAAAAGAACTGGCTTGTCAAAACCCCAAACCGTCTGGTAAGGGCAGATGTTCTTTAAAAAAAGGGGGAGGGAACCTAGGTTTTGTTGGGCTTTATTCCACAATAATAATAGTTCATATTTATTCATCAATTAATAATCAATCAACCATTTCTTTTTTATTTTTATATTTTATTTCTTCCCCAATAATGTAGGCTTACCATGTGCCAAGAATTATGCTAAGTGCTGGAATAGAAATAAAAAGTGAAAACAATCCCTGCTTTCAAGAAACTTACATTTTAATGGGGGAGATTTGATGTGTATTTATAAGTATATACATGATATATACAAAGTGGATGGCAAGTAGCCTTGAAGGGGATTCTACTAGCAGGTGGGGAACCTGGAAAAGGTCTCTTAGAGGAGATGGCATTTGAAGTGAGTCTTGGAGGAGTCCAGGACTGTGAATCAGTCAAAAGGACTGGCTCATTCAGCTTTGCATAAGAGCGGAGTGCCAGGAGTCTGTCTGGAAGCAGATAGAAAGCAAGTGGATAGATAGGACTCTAAGGACTGGCTCTCAATTAGACAAAAAAAAAAAGATGCTTATAACATCGACAAGAAATCTGCTTCTAGAGGGATAGAAGTTCAGAGACGGGACCACAGGGAGTCAGAGATCTATCTTTAAATCATTAGCATGAGAGCAATGTGGAGAAACCAGGACTGACTTAGCCTGAGGGGCAAGGAAGAAAAGGAAGTAGTATCTTCCCAGAATAAGTTGAAAGTACAAGATACTTCAGGGAATCTAATATCTGTTATGTAATGATATATCATACTTACATAGTGCTTTAGTGTCTGATTCTCACAACAACCTTACAGGATCACAGGTTTGGATCTTAAAAACCATCCCCTCACCACCTCATTTTACCACTGAAGACATCGAGACCCATAAAAGTTAAGTGACTTACTCAGGGTCACACAGCTATTAAATGTCTGAGGAAGAATTAGAGCTTAGATCTTCCAGACTCCAGATCCAGTTCTCTATCCACTATCTTCCTTGACTGCCTGTGAGGAGTGAGTAGCATTATTATCTCCATTTTGCAGATGAGGAAACTAAGCTGAGTTGAAGTGAGTTGTCCATAGTTATGCAACTAATATTTATCTGAGATGGTATTTGATTCCTGGTATTCTTTATTCCAGTATTCTACCCACTGTACCCTCAATGCAGGATGGCATAATGACAGGAGAACTGGGTTCAAATCCTGCCTTAGCAACTGCCTATATCACTTCAACTTTTTTAGCCTCAGATTTCTTATCTAAATCACCATATAAATGCTAGTTGCTATGGTTATTATTATCAATAATTATTTTTACCTACCTCATAGATTATTTTAAGTTCTAATGAGATATGTGTGATGGGATTTGAACCCAAGACTTCCAGACTCTAAGTGCAGCACTCCATACGTTGTAGGGTGCCATTTTTTTTTAAGGTTGGTAACATGAGCTGAATCTCTTTGGCCAATATATATATAATATGCTCTCATGATAGGTTCTCTGGGTTTCATGGGGTCATAGGACTTACAGTAGAAGAAATTTTAGAAATTGCTTATATTACCCCCTTTATTTTATACATGAGTAAAATGGGAACAAAATGGACCTAAAGTAGCATGAGCAGAAATAGGGTCTAGATTTGAATCCAGATATTTTTGACTTCAAACCCACGAGAAGATATTAATCTGATTGTTTGAGGCAATAACAGGCACTTTTAAATAAAAGGTGGATCAGGGACCAGTACAGTTCCTTATGTGAATGCATGGGAGGACTATAGATCTGTCCCCAAGTGAAGGCACAAAATCTTTGAATAATCCTTATTTGGTGATGAGTTGATGAAGAATGGGCTGATTGAGAGATTTACAGTAAGGTAAGGTCACACAAGGTCATAGATCTAGAGTTGGAATGGACCTCAGGGGCCAGCTAGTCTAATTCCCTCATTTTATAGATGAGGACATTGAAATTCAGAGAGGGTAGTGATTAGCCCATACCATTCAGGGAGCATTAGGGTTAACACATAGGAGGCAGCATTGGTAGGTTGACGGGAAAGCAATTGCATTATGCAGCAGAACTAACTCATTCTTTTTTAAAAATGTAAATAGTATTCTATTTTTTCCAATTACATGTAAAGAATAGTTTTCAACTTTCATTTTTTTATAAGATTTTGAGTTCCAATTTTTTTTCCCTCTCCTCCCCAAGATGGCAAGCAATCTGATATAGGTTATGCATGTGCAATGATGTTAAACATATTTCCACATAATGTGGAAATGTTGTGAAAAAGAAAATAGAAGAAAAGGGAAAAAACCATGAAAAAAGTGAAAATAGTATTCTTCGATTGGCATTCAGATTCCATAGCTCTTTCTCAGGATCCGGATAGCATTTGCCATCATGAGTCTTTTGGAATTGTCTTGGATTATTGTGTTGCTAAGAAGAGCTAACTCATTCATAGTTAATCATAGCACAATATTGTTGTTACTGTATACAACAGAAGTAGCTCACTCTTTTTTTTGAAGGAGTCAATTATCATGAACCTGCTATGGGAAAAGCACAGTGCTAGGTACTGAGGAAGATATAAAGATGATGTAGACATGACCCTGCTCTCATGAAGCTTATAGCCTAGCACAGCGATTCATATCCTTTTTTGTGTCATGGAAGTTAGAACTGTTTGAATCTTTACTAACTGAAAATGCCTTTCTGTTGGCAGCTAAACTCCATCTATTGTTAGCTTTATACATAGTCATTTGTGGTTCAGATGCTGTTCAGGCAGCCAGCTATGTGACACAGCGGATAGAGCATCAGACTTGGCATGAAGAAGATGTCTTTTCCTGAGTTCAAATCCAGTCTCAGACACTTACTAGCTATGTGACCCTGGGCAAGTCACTTAACCCTGTTCACCTCAGTTTCCTCATCTGTAAAATGAGCTGGAGAAGGAAATGGCCAACCACTCAGGTATCTTCACCAAGAAAACCTCCAATGGAGTCATGAAGAGTCAGACACAACTGAAAAGTGACTGAACAACTGGAAAAAGATGTTGCTTGGCCAGTGTTTTTAGGTTTATTCATAAATATGCATTCTTGATCTGAAAGGGATAGAGTGTACATCTTGGAGTCAAGAAGACCTGCATTCAAATCTTTCCTCTGCTCATGTCATGTCACTACTTAACATTTCTGAACCTCAATTTCCTCACTGGAAGAGGGGGGGTAATAAAAACTACCTTGTAGGCCCTGAAGACCAAATACTGTATCTAAAGTATTTTACATGTTTCAAAGAACTATATAAACATCAGTTCTTATTATTAGTATCCTAGGTCTAGAACTGGAAGAGAGATTTGAGAGGCAACCCTCCGGAAAAGAAATCAAGGCTCAGGGAGGTCATTGTCCAAGGTCACACAGATAATGAACATCAGGAAACTTTCGAACCCAGGACCTCCGACGCCCCAACCAGAGCTTCTGCTGTGCAGTGTACATATGGCACAGTCTTCCTTGGGTATTATCATTATCATCTTTCCTCATAATAGAAATTCCTCAAGGGCACAGTCTAGGTCTTTTTTATTTCTGCCCAAAGCTCTGAGCAGGGTGTCAAGGATTTGGTAAATGTTTGCTGTCTGACTCCCTACCACCTGAGGGAGAAGTCACTTGCCCATTCCAAGCTGTGACCTTGAGAGACTTGGAGGAAACATCTCTTGCCAGCAGGCTTCTATCTCTGCAACATACTCTACCTAATGTCCTGATGGTGTCAAAGGGTGATTTTGAGGAGCGTGTGCCAAGCTCGCCTGCTCCCTCTGAGCTCTTGACTGATGGAATAACAGGAATTAATGAGAATCTCTTGGCTGAGGGACTGGGAGGGTAGACTAGGAGAGATAGGGGCCCTTGCTGGCTGTCAGGAATTTCTTATTAATTTTTTCTTTTCTCAGTGTGTGCCCTGAGGTGACTGTGTGGGACCCAGGCTCAGATATTCAAAAATAAATTAGGAAAGTGATAACTAAGTTCATCTTTTCAAGGTATTCCTCTCTGAGTCAACCTGAACAGGAGGGTGGGAGAGGGAGTTTTTTTTTTCTCCATTCATAGCAAAGATTGCTGCACTCCTTAGGCACTATAGCTGATGGGAGCAGTTTTTTCTTCTCTCCAGGTCTGCTCGTCTGGTCTGCAGAGGAATGGGTTTTTTACCTCCCAAGCTTAATCTCTGCTCTGGGCTCCTCCTTGGCTAGAGGAGCCCAAAGTTTAGTTTTAACCAGATTAGGCCCTTTCTGGGAGGAGGAAGCAGGCCTGTCATTATCACTAGGAAGATACTCACCTTTACTGGGTAACCTTGATGCTACCTGGGAGGGGGAGACATTCATTCATTCTGCAACTTTAGGGACCATTTCCTGTGAATAGCCCATTCCATTTTACAGAACCCAGCAAGACTGAAAAAGCCAGGCTACCTTTCAAAAGCACCTCTGAGCTTCAGCTCTTTGGTTGGGAATGTGAAATAATGTAAACCTCTTCTGGCTCCCCTCCTCCCTCCTCCATAACTAATGGAGCAAACAGTGTTGGCAGTTTTATATAAAAAGCTTGAAAATGGACTGGGACAATTTATTGGATACTTACAAGTTGCCTGCTGGGTTTTTAATGTAAAAGACACTTTTGCCTTAAATAATTGGCCTGAATGAAAGCCCAAGAAAAGCTTATTGTAAAAAACAAAACAATAAAAGACCACCCCCCAAAATAATCAGGGAATGATTCTGGGAATTTATTATTCTCGTTACTGAGGAACTGCGGTCCTCAACAATGCCCTTTCAGTTTTGATTGAACTAATAGTCTGGGCTGTTGTTGTGGGGTTGGAACCAGGGCAGGCTAGAAAAACTCAGTGTAAACCAAATCTTCGTGCTCCTTTGTATTTTCAAAATATTTGAAAGTAAATTTTCATCCTGGTGTGTGGGTACTTAGCCACATGATTCCTATTACCGTTAATGAGAGGCATGCAGCTCACTCCTTGATGTTTACCTAGTTCCTGGTGTTGTGGAAATTTCCATATTTACTTTCCAAGAAAAACTCAAGGAAGGGGGAGAAGGGAGGCATGTTTATTTATATGTCTTCCATAATAGCTGTCTAGGGCTATGCCTCTGTTTTCTGCGGACTCCTCTATTAATTTGGGGGGATTGCCTCCAATTACTACTTTCCCAAAGGGGCGTGGTGGTGGGTATGGGAAAAATACTGACTTTAGAGTCAGAGGACTGGATGCAAATCCCACTCCTCCCACTTACCAGATGTGTGACCTTGGTCAAGTCACTGACTCTCTGGATCTCAGTTTCTTCATCTCTAAAAAAAGGAGTTGGAATAGATGACTTGCAATGTCCTTTATGGCTCTAAATTTATGATCCTCTGTGGAATTCAGCAGGTAACTCAGTATGATGGGGATAGCCTGTAACCTTAGCTAACTGTAAACTGAGACCAGCGAATCTCCTGAGCTTAGGAATTCTGAGCTACTATGGGTCAAGCTGATGTTCAGTATTAATACGTTGAAAGACAATAGAATCAAGTGAGGGAATGAGAGAAATTATTATTAATAACCAATAATTTAGGGAGATCCAGAGTTCTCCTCTTCTTCTAAAGTCCTGATTTTAAAAGTTCTGTTTTTTGAAGGTTGTTGCTGATAATGAGATTGAACTGATTCTCCTCAATTTTGGTCAGACTCCAATCTTACAGGGACCTTAATCTATGGTAGGTTGTGTTCTACTCAAGCTTAGGTGGAGACAGATTCTTTTGTCTAGAATAGCCCTAGACTATGGGTGGTCTGTGTATAGACACAGTTTCTCTGTCCAAGGATGACATAATGTCACTCCGCCCCTCCTTGAACACCTGCTCTTCAAAGGGAATATAAACTGTTAGCCTGCTCCCACCATGACTGTCTTTGATTTAAGATAGACAACCAAATGACCATCCTTTTATTAATAACATGCTGGTCTTATTAATAAAATTATTAAAGTACCTAGAAAAAATACTTTGAGAGGGTTGGGATAGGGATAAGTATTGCAATACTAGGTTGCCTATGCTGGAAGGAAAACCTTTCCAGGTTAGAAATGGAGCATGTAAAAATCTCCTTGTGAATAGAATGGGATCAGCCTTTTATGTAGCTACTACTAACCGGGGCAAGATAAAAGAATGAATAAATGGGGTCTAGAAAATATATGAATCTCAAATTCCCTGGGTCTCAGTTTCCTTTTCTGTAAAGTAGACGATTTTGACTATCTGAGGTCTCTTACAACTCTAAGATTCTATGGTTAAGTAAGACCCCTTTGGGCCAACTAGGTGACACAGTCCACACAGTGTGGGGCCTGGAGTCAGCAAGACCTGTGTTCAAATTTGGCCTCAGACATTTACTAGCTTTGTGACCCTGGTCAAGTCATTTAAACCTGTTTGCCCAGTTTCCTCACCTATAACCACTGCAGTACCTTTGCCAAGAAAACACCCAAAAAGGGGTTACAAAGAGTTCAACACACCTAAAAATGACTCAACAACAACAGCAAATACCCCTTTGTCCCTTCAACCTATTCAGAGCTCTCTCTTACCTATTTTCTTTTCCTTTTTTCTTTTCTTTTAAATTTATTTATTTCTTTTAAGTTTTCAACATTCATTTCCACAAAATTTTGCATTCCAAATTCTCTCTCCATCTCTCCCCTACTCCCACCCCAAAATGCCAAGCATTCTAATTACCCCTATCACCAATCTGCCCTCTCTTCTGTCATCCCTCCCTTCTCTTGTCCCCATCTTCTCTTTTGTCCTGTAGGGCCAGATAACTTTCTATTTCCCATTACCTGTATTTCTTATTTCCTAGTAGTAAGAACAATACTCAACAGTTGTTCCTAAAACTTTGAGTTCCGACTTCTCTTCCTTCCTCCCTCCTCACCCATTCTCCATTGGGAAGGCAAGCATTTCAATATAAGCTATATCTGTGTAGTTTTGCAAATGACTTCCATAATAGTCTTGGTGTGTAAGACTAACTATATTTCCCTCCATCCTATCCTGCCCCACATTACTTCTATTCTCTTTTTTGACCTTGTCCCTCCCCGAGAGTGTTGACTTCTAATTGCTCCCTCTTTCCATTATTCTCTCTTCCATCATCTCCCCCACCCTGCTTATCCCCTTCTCCCCTTCTTCCTGTATTGTAAGATATGTTTTCATACCAAAATGAGTGTGCGCTTTATTCCTTCCTTGAGTCAAATGTGATGAGTATAAGTGTCATGTTTTCTCTCTCACCTCTCCCTTTTTTCCCTCCGTTGAAAAGTCTTTTTCTTGCCACCTTTATGAGAGATAATTTGCCCCATTCAATTTCTCCCTTTCTCCTCCCAATATATTTCTGTCTCACTGCTTAATTTCATTTTTTTAGATATGATCCCATCCTATTCAGCTCAACCTGTGCTCTCTGTCTAATGTATGTGTGTGTGTGTGTGTGTGTGTGTGTGTGTGTGTGTGTAATCCCACCAACTACCCAGATACTGAAAAAAGTTTCAAGAGTTACAAATGTTATCTTTCCATGTAGGGATGTAAACAGTTCAACTTTAGTAAGTCCCTTATAATTTCTCTTTGTGGTTTACCTTTTCAAGCTACTCTTGATTCTTGGGTTTGAAAGTCAGATTTTCTTTTCAGCTCTGGTCTTTTCATCAAGAATGCTTGAAAGTCCTCTATTTCATTGAAAGATTATTTTTTCCCCTGAAGTATTATACTCAGTTTTGCTGGGTAGGTGATTCTTGGTTTTAGTCCTAGTTCCTTTGACTTCTGGAATAGCATATACCATGCCCTTCCATCCCTTAATGTAGAAGTTGCTAGATCTTGTGTTATCCTGATTGTATTTCCACAATATTTGAATTGTTTCTTTCCAGCTGCTTGCAATATTTTCTCCGTGACCTAGTAGCTCAGGAATTTGCCTACAATGTTCCTAGGAGTTTCTCATTTTGGATCTCTTTCAGGAGGTGATCAGTGGATTCTTTCAATATTTATTTTGGCCACTGGTTCTAGAATATCAGGGCAGTTTTCCTTGATAATTTCATGAAAGATGATGTGTAGGCTCTGTTTTTGATCATGGTTTTCAGGTAGTCCCATAATTTTTGAATTGTCTTTCCTGGATCTATTTTCCAGATCAGTTGTTTTTCCAATAAGATATTTCACATTATCTTCCACTTTTTCATTCTTTTGGTTTTGTTTTATGATTTCTTGGTTTCTTATAAAGTCATTAGCCTCCATCTGTTCCATTCTAATTTTTAAAGAACTATTTTCTTCAGTGAGGTTTTGAATCTCCTTTTGCATTTGGCTAATTCTGGTTTTAAAAGCATTCTTCCCCTCATTGGCTTTTTGGACCTCTTTTGCCAATTAAGTTAGCCTATTTTTAAAGGGGTTATTTTCTTCAGCATTTTTTTGGGTCTCCTTTGGCAAAGTGTTGACTTGTTTTTCATGATTTTCTTGCATCTCTTTCATTTCTCTTCTCAATTTTTCCTCCACCTCTCCTAATTGAATTTCAAAATCCTTTTTTGAGCTCTTCCATGGCCTGAGACCATTGAATATTCATTTTGGACGTTTGGAATACAGAAGCCTTGACTTTCATGTCTTTCTCTGATGGTGAGCATTGTTTTTCCTCATCCAAAAGGATAGGAGAAGATATCTGTTCACCAAGAAAGTAACCTTCTATAGTCTTATTTTTTTTCCTTTTTTGGGCATTTCCGCAACCAGTGACTTGACTTTTGGGTCCTTTGTCAATAGTAGGGTATACTGTGGGTATCTATAAGTTCGCAGTTCCTCCAAGGTGACACAATCAAGCATGTACACTGGTCTGGGAGCAACCAGAAATTTTTGTGCCCAGAATCTGAATAGTAGAGTTTCCTCTCCACAGCCATTTGGCCTCTAGTTCCACCAAGCCAGCACTGGGGGCTGAGATTCAGATAAGCTTTGGGGGTTGGGTCTCCATGCAGTGTGAGATAAAGATCAACTGCTCAAATCCAGTGTGCAGGGCCACTACACAGGACTGAGGTAAGAATCAGCTGCTCAGTGCCCCCAGGCATTTTACGATCCAACAATGGATGTGGGCTGCTGTAGGGGCTGCTGTGGGAGCAGCTTCTGCTGCCACCACTTCAGGCCAGAGCTATGGGAAGGCCCTTCTCCCTTCTCAGGAGAAAAACCCTCTCACTGACCTTTGGGGCCTGTGGGTTGAGGGATCTGGGAACCCCTGCTACTGGGGCTAGGGATTCCACCCTTGAGGCCTGCTTGAGTCTTCCTCTGTGCATCGAGGTCATGACCAGGCTGGGATCTGCTCTGCGTCTGATGCAACAGATATTTCCCATACGCCTTTCAGGTCACTCTGGGCTGGAAATCTCCACTCTGTTGTTCTATGGCTTCTGTTGCTCTAGAATTTGTTGAGAGTCTTCCTTCACAGGTATTTTCTGGGCTGTGGGGGAGGAGCTAGTGTATATGTATCTTTCTACTCCACCATCTTGGCTATCTCTCACCTGTTTTAAACCAATGCCTATGAGTTCCCATTTGCCATTGGACCACATTATGTACTAACCAGCATTCAACCATGACATTGGCTCCAGAGTCAGAGTACTTAGGTTCCAGTCCTGATTCTGACCCTCTCTGTGGGATCTAGGGCAAAGTCCTTTAACCTCCTTAGGCCTAAATTTCCTTGCTTGTAAAAGGAAGAAACTGGTCCCAAGAGCTCTGAAAATCCTTCTAGTCTTAGATCCAATGATGACCTTGGATTATATCAAGGCAAAAGGACATTCAATTAAAATAGAAATGAAAGTAAAGTTTAAAAAAAATGAAAATAAATGGCAGGTATTTTTCTACCCATTTCCTAAAAGTAACTCTTTTATCCTCTCCAGTCATGGGAGGGTGGGACACCCTCAAGTCTGTTACCCCTGCTTCTTTATCAGTGCCATGTTGCAAGCTAGGGAACGTGAATGCCTTGACATGACCCCTGGATGAACATGTAATCCATGCATTCTGAGAAGTCTTGCAGTCTTGATGTCCAAAAGACATAATACCCTCAGTACCCTAAGTGGAAGTTATGCCTGCCTTTAAATGTGGCTTCTCTGAGGCCTAGAGGCATTGCTCCCCAGCTGTCATCTCAATGATCCAAAGTCTAGTAAGATTCACAGGAAACTTCTTGTTAATCTTGGCAGGGAGGAATTTCACCCTGCTCCTATATCTTTCTCTTCTCTTTCTCATCATCTTTTTCTCCAATTTCCTCTACCATTTCTGCCCCTCTCTCCCTCAGCTTCCTCAAGAGGCCTTGTTCTCCCTGCTTATTGTTTCAGTATATGGTTCTTTAAGGTTTGAAACATCTTACATATGTTCTCTTTTGATTCTCACAGCTCTGTAAGGTAGTTGCTATTATCATTCCCATCATCCCCATTTTATGGATGAGAGGACTGAGGCAGAGAAGGTCAAGTGCCACATGGCTAGTAAGTATTTGCTGCAGAAATTGAACATAGGTCTTCCTGACTCCAAGTCAATCAATAATCAATCAACTGACAAACTTCTTTTGTGCCTACTCTGTGCCCGGCCCCTAAGCACTGAGGATACGAATAAGAAGAGGAAAAATAATCTCAAGAAGCCTGCAATTTAACAGGAGAAGACAACGCATAAAATGAACTTGAAAAGGAGGGAGGAAAGAAGGTACCTGGGCTTGGGGGCATGGTGGAATGGGGTCTAAGGAATGCGCTGCTGGTTCACCTGAGAACCCTCTTTAAATGATGTCTTTAGAAAGAGCTCTTTGCTCGACCCTCTGCCTCTCTAATCAGAGGGACAGAGAATGCTGAGGGCACTGATTAAGCGTGAATACCATATCTGATGGATTCTGCAGGATTAGGAATTTCCTGGGAGTATGATCATGGGGGAGTCTAGTCCGGCAAACAGCAACAGCATCTACCACACCATCTAGATACCTGGGCATAAGGCAGGGGCTATCTCTATATCTGGGGATTATGAATTGTATTCTAACACTACTAGATGCTGCAGTGGATAGAACACTTGGCCAGAAACCTGAGTTCAAATCTGACTTCAGTCACTTGCTAGCTCTGTGACCCTCAGCAAGTCACTTAACCTCTGCTTGCCTCATTTTCATTAGCTATAAATAGCCCCTACTCTCAATATTATTATAAGATCAATGATATAATATATGTAAAGCAATGATATAATATATGTAAACCTTGAACACACTAGGCACTTAAGAAATGCATGTTTCCTCCCTCCAGTCACACTTCCTTCCTTCCTTCCTTCCTTCCTTCCTTCCTTCCTTCCTTCCTTCCTTCCTTCCTTCCTTCCTTCCTTCCTTCCTTCCTTCCTTCCTTCCTTCCTTCCTTCCTTCCTCCCTTCCTCCCTCCCTCCCTTCCTTTCTCCTTTCTTCCCTTCCTCCCTTCTTTTTCTTCCTTCCTTCCTGGTACATTTCTGTACTTTTTTGTTGAATCCAAACCCT
Source organism: Bettongia penicillata ogilbyi (assembly GCA_023548195.1). NCBI lineage: Eukaryota > Metazoa > Chordata > Mammalia > Diprotodontia > Potoroidae > Bettongia > Bettongia penicillata. Next base: position 762,205 of record JAJHZJ010000121.1, on the reverse strand, counting down.
TCAATCCTCAAACAGAAGTTAAGATCATATTTAGGACAGCACAAGATTCACCTAAAAGTGTCTAGGAAGATGATTCCGTGCCAAGAAGAATTTGAATGTTATAGATAAGATTATATAAAACTCCAACTATATCTAAATTGTATCTTTCATTTGCTAGGAATCTCCCATTCCAAGGTGAAAGTGTTCTAAATGAAAAGAGTTTTTTTTACCAAAACGCAATTTCATCTTAGGGAAGTATTTGCTCAGTTCAACTCTATCTTGTCCTCAGAGCTGGCCATTTTGTCACTTGAATTATTATAAGCCAAAAATTATTAAGTGCAAAAACCAAGTCCAAATAACATTAAGCCTGAGACACAAATCAAGAATGTCTGTGAGCAAACACAGGAGCACGGAGCCAGAAATAATAAGCAGCCTGGGTCTGTGAGGAACAAACCATCTCAGACAAACTGGATTGCCCTTTCTGATTGGGTTTGTAATTCTGTGCATTAAGGGAATGGAGCTAGAGTCAAGGTTTGGCAAGGCTATTTGATATAATTTGTTATGAAACTCATCTCAGAAAAGTCACTTAGTTGTTCTGGCTAACAATTTAGTCATATGCACCAAAGGCAAAAAGAATAAATACGATTATATTCCCTGCTGTTCAGATCAGTAGAAGATGGTAGGGATCAGGTCTTATTAGGGCAGCTAGGTGATACAATGGGTAATGTGCCAGGCTTGAAATCAGAAGGGTTCATCTTTGTGAGTTTACATTTGGCCTAGATATTTACTAGCTGTGTGATCCAGGGAAAGTCACTTAACCCTATTTGCCTCAGTTTCCTCATCTGTAAAATGAGCTGGAAAAGGAAATAGCAAACCACTCTTTGTATCTTTTCCAAGAAAACCCCAGATGGGATCACAAAGAGTCTTATTTGTAAACATAAATAGCTTGTATTTCCCTTAGAAACAAACAGTCTGACATGGAATAAACATGTCACAGAATACCCGAAACTCATTACTGCGAGGATCTCAGCAGCTATGTAGTCTGACCTCTACCCTGCCAATAATCTACTTTGCAAAATTTTGTCCAGGTCCACAACCTTTATTACATGCTAGGTGCCAGGTGGTGTGCTAGGTGATAGGGGGACAAAGACAGAAATGAAACAGGTCTTATTCCCAAGGACCTTAACATTTCACTGAGAGTGAACAGAGGAAAACATATACACAAATTAGCAAATAGGAAATATATGCAAAATAAATACAAGGTGATTTTGAGAGGGGGTGGTCAGAGTACAAAGAACTGGGAGAATCCTCATAATTCTCTTCAAAATGAAGATTATTATTTTTTTCAATTAATAAGCTGTTTTTAACTAGTTACTCCCTCCCACACACATTATCAACCCCTCGAGTAAATTTTAAAAATAAAATAAAGCCAACACAAAGCTATGTAGTTTGCCTAAACAAATTCCCACATTAGACATGTCTGAAAATGTATTTCTTTTTATGCATTTTAGATTCATCACCTCTCTGTCAGGAGGTGTTTGGAAGGTTTCATCTTCATTCTTTTGGACTCCGAGTTTGTCACTGCTTTAATCAGGGCTCCAAGGTCTTTTGAAGTTGTTTTCTCTATAACCTCTTCTTTTAGTCATTGTGTAAATTGTCCTCATACTTCTAGTCACTTTGCTCTGCATCAGTTCATAGGAATCTTTGAAGTTTCTTCTAACATTCTCCAAAAATGGTCTTTAGCCTTTGCTAAAAGATCTCTAGAGAAGAGGAATCCATTGCCTCCCAAGGCAGCCATTCCATTTTTTGATAGGTCTAATTTTAAGATGTTTTCCCTAACATCAAGCCTAAATCTGCCTCTCATTTATTTTTAACTATTTCTCTGACCAATTAGTGTAAGTCCACTAATGCCTTCCTTTGGAGATTACCTTCCTTTTATACTGTATACATGTTGTATCCCTAGTAAAATATAAGATCCTTAAGGGCAAGGCCCATATTGTTGCCAGTCTTTGTATCTCCAGAGCTTAGCAGAGTGCCTGAGAGAAAGGGATTAAAAAATGCTCATTGATGTTGATTTGCTAACTTATCAACATCCTTCAGAAAATGTGGAACTCAGAATTGAATATACTGCTGGGTGTGGTCTGACTAGGGTGAAGTACAATAGGATTTGTGTCATTTGCAAATGTGAGCATGCCTTTATCCAAATCACTGATAAAAATGTTAAGCAGCACAGAGACAAAGACAAACATCTTGGGTGAAGGAAGCAGTGGACAGAGTGCTAGGCATGGAGTCAGAAAGATCTTGGTTAAAATCTGGACTCAGACACTTACTAGCTGTGTGATCCTGAGCAAGACCTAAACCTTTGTTTGCCTCAATTTTTTCATCTGTAAAATAGAGATAATAATAGGACCTACCTCCCCAGAGGGGTTGTGAGGATCAACTGATGTAATATTTGTAAAGCTTTTAGCATAGTACTCAGTACATAGTAGATACTATATAAAATTTTATTATTACTGTTATTTTGCCAAGTTCCATTAATAGCTACTCTTTGGAACCTACCAGCCAAAAAGTTCTGAACCTGCCTAACTAGGCTGTCATCTAGCTTACGTCACTTGTCCAGAATAGTAACTTTAGCGTCTTTGTTAAATGCTTTCTTAAAATCTAGATAAATCACAGAATTCTCTTACTCTACCTTTCTAGCTATCCTTCCTAAAAAGGAAATGAGCATATGATCTCTTCTTGATGAAGTTATACTAGCTCTTTGTTCTCATTGCTCCTTTTTCCAGTTGTACGTTAGCCACTCCTTTAATAAGACATTCTAGAATTTAGTTAGAAATCAAAGTCAAGTTCACCAGTCTATGGTCCGTATATTCCATCCTTTCCCCACACCCCACATCTTTTAAAAATGTTTGTCCTTCCTCAGACCTGTGATATTTCTCCCCTTCTCCCTTATCTTTTCCAAATTACTGAGAATCACATCTTACAGCTCTTTCAGTATCCTGAAATGTAATTAATTGGTCTGTGTCTAGTGACTCAGCATGGAAAGCTAAGGACTCTCATTGATTTTTCTACTTAATTTCAACTTGTTGGCTACTTTTGTTTTGCTTTGCTTTTTCATTTCCCAAAACTATTCTCCTGGATGTAGAAAAAGAGAAGGGGAGAAGAAGGAAGAGAGTGAGGGAGGGAAGGAAGGAGGAAAACAGGGAGGGAGGGAGGGAGGGAGAGAGAGAGAGAGAGAGAGAGAGTTGAGGATCTCTGTCTTTTTTATCTGCTCCTCCAGTGGTCCTATATCTTCTTTGTTCCTTCTCTCTTCCCCAATGCACATTTTTAAACCCCACATAATTGTTTGTCCTTGGGATTTCTCTTAAGCCGTTGATATTGAACACTTCTGATAGGATTCTTAGAAGACAAGAACATACTTTTGTATGTCATCCTCCATTACTAACCTTTACTACCATCTTCTTTATTTGTCTTTTAAAAATCTGAATCCATGAATTCCCCATGTGTCCACATCTGTCTATTTAACTCGTCCTTGGCTCTTCATCAAAGTTGTTTCTCTTTGTGTCTGAAGAGCTGTGTTCTTGAGAGCGTTCCATACTTCCTGGACTGCCATTCTCTGTTGTATTTTAATTCACTGGATCTAACCTTTTTTTGAATTCTTTGAAATTGGTTTCCTATTCTTTCCTCTTTATCACAAATACTAAGATGGAGTGGCCTTTTCCCCTTTCAGATTCCCATCATTTCTATTTGCTCTCTGATTTTTCTTCTTTTGCTCATTTACACAATCTATATCTACTGCCTCTTATTCTCATTACTTGAGTAACTCACCTCCCCTTCTGGTCATACATGCCTTTGAAAATTCTCTTATATTACTTTTCACATGCAGGTTAGGTCACGTTTGGTAACATGTTCCAACGTACTTAAATTCAGTTCAGCAAGTTATTAAACATTGCATACAAGACACTACATACAAGGCACCAAAAGTACACAGATAAAAAAATTATGTTGGTTCTGCTGTTAAAAATCTTATAATCTTCTGAGGGACACAGCCTATACCTCCATAATTATAACAAATAATATTGGGCAAAGGCAAGATCTAGACAATGTACTCTCTTTAGGACATTTGGGAAAAGATAAAACATTTTCGGATAGGGGAGATAGGGAAGGATTCATGAAGGAGATGATATTTGAGGAAGACAAATATTTCCAAAGGTAAAGATGGGGAATGGTCATAGAGGTAAGAGTAGATAGAATAAGGAGAGTGTGCTTTTCAGAAGCCAAGGGAACAGAAGTACACAAGAGAAAGAAATCACCAAGTTAAGCACTGCAGAAAGGTCAACAAAGAGGTAGCATTTTATGTGGGTCTTGAAAAGAGCCTATGATTTCTGCAGGTGGAGAAAAGGTGAGGGACAAGGGCAGGAGTTGGAGAGGGTAGGTGGAGAGGGTATTTCAGATGTAAAGAGCAATATTAACAAAGGCAAGAAACGTAGCATATTATTCATGTTAGAAATAACCACGTTGGAAAATATTCATTGGACTTTGTTCTACAGTTAGAACTGAAAACTAATTTGCAACAATTTCTGCCTTCCTTCAGGATAAACTCTAAAATATTTTAGTACAGAATGCTTTACTTCAATTGTATATTATCTGGCATAGAAATTGACTCCTTTTCCCTGCTTCCCCCACCCTCCTCCAATACCAACACGGATATTTTTTTATTGAATCATACCAACGTGAACTACTGGAAAACACACTCAATTTTTCATTTCATTTCAGGCTGACATCAAAGTGACAGGAGGGAGGAATATAGATCCTTTGAAAAATCTATAGGAAACAGATACTTTGGATTTTTTGAGATAAGCTACTCTTTCACAGCCTAAAGCACAGCTGCTAGAACATTTATCTGTCAGTGGAAAAAATAAGGAGGGAGGAAGAAGTTTTCAGATGAGAGGGCATACATGTTTATTTTTAATGGAGACCTTCTGGAAGGTCCCTTGAAAGTTAAAATATCTCTGCTGTTTCTCAAGTATAGAAGATGTACTCTGCTCCAATAGCTGAAGTTTCCCTGGGATGATCTGACTCACTATGTGTTTATTAAATGATTTGGAATCAGTCATATAATAGATGCGCCATCAGGATGAAGTATGTGAAATGACTAGTAGCATTTTCTTCTGATTAATTTTTATTGTCATTATTCAGTCTTTCAGTGCTGTCTGACTTTACATGACCCCATGGACAAAATCTATGGGATTTTCTTGACAAAGATATTGGAATGGTTTGCTATTCTCTTCTCTAGTGTGTCCTTGTTTTACATCTAAGGAACTGAGGCAAATGGGGGTTAAATAACTTGCCCAGGGTCACACAGTTAGTAAATGTCTAAGCCTGGATTTGAACTCAGATTTTCCTGACTTCAGGCTCCATGCTGTATCCACTGTACCACCTAAATGCATATATATTTATGTGTGTATGTATACACACATGCACAAAGATATACATATATAGATACATATATGCACGCATATACACATGTATATGTATACATAAATATATACATATACTTGCATGTGCACATACACATATTGCTCAGTCATTTTCAGTGGTGTCCAACTCTTCATGAACCCATTTGGGGTTTTCTTGGCAAAGATATTGGAGTGGTTTGCCATTTTCTTTTCCAGCTCAGTTTATAGATGAGGAAACCAAGGCAAACAGGGTTAAGTGACTGACCCAGGGTCATGCAACTGGTAAGTGTCTGAGGCTAGACTTGAACTCACAAAAATGAGTCTCCTTGATTCTAGGCCTGTATCATCAACGCAATATTCACAGCATTGACTATGATTATGCCAGTGTAGTATAGTAGACTCTTCATATAGAAGGCAGAAGAAAAACATTTATTCAGACAGAAGAAAGTCAAATCCTAAAACCAGAAAGCCAAATCTGTCATAGTAGCCAAGAAGTCTGTACACATTAGCACTGCAGGAGACAAAGTCATTCCCATGCCTCCCCCTCCCCCCTCCTGAGGCCTTCCCACAAACAAACCAACACTCCTGAGCTATGCTGTGCCTGCTGACTTGCATCCTCTCTCCCCCACCCTAACTGCTCTCACTCATTTCCTCTCAGTTCTTCTCCATTCTTCCTGCTGCACCTGTTCAGCAAGCTCCTCCCACCATGTGTGACTTAGGCTTCCATGTACTTTAAGCAGGTCATATGTGCCTATTGATGAATGGGAAAGATCTTCCCATTTAAATTACCATTACAAGGCCCAGCACTCTATCCACTGCACCACTTAGCCACCCATAAGAACTTAGCCAACATTTGTCCATGTTTTAAGCTGATGAAGAACTTTATCTTGTCCATGTTAGGATTTCCTAAGCCCAAGGTAAAGCTTGTCCTTAGATTTTTGCTAAACGGTTAAAATCAGTGTTACTAATTCTTCTTTAGAGAGCAAAATTTTCTTGTTTCTAGGAAAGATGAGATTCATTTTATCAGAGAATGAATGCTAACAGTGCCATCCCTCCTTCATATCCCTGAATCCCATATATACATATAAGGCAGTTAATAGTCTGGACTCAAAGGTAGATCACCATTTAAGTACAGGTGAATAAGAGGCCTGATTTTATTGATATAGAGGACTCCTGGATGAGAAAATTCCCTCTACCAATACTGGTCAGCCTATTCTCTGTAAATTAGAATTTTAGAGAATTGCCTAGACCCCTAAGAGATTTTTGACATGGAAATAAATTTCAAAAAAAAAAAATCAGGAAAATTATAAGGAAGTCATGCTGCTTTAATATGTCTTGGTATGAACTCTCTCTGTCATTTCTTCTTTTTCCTAATTCCATTACAACATATGACACTCACCAGAATTATTCATGGGAGCTTTTCATTTCAAGTTTAGATCTTATGAAGATTGTTGAGCTGAATACTAGTAAATCCTATGCTTAGGCTGTGTGAGCTTCCTGCTATGAGTTCAATAATATTATATGTAAAGTCAGAGAAATAGAAAATTTATGCGGTGATGTAGACTGAAGTAAGCTACAGGAAACAGTCCTCATGATGACTGCAACAATATAAATGAAAAGAATGAAAAACGAAACTGACCAGAGAGAAATAGGGAAAAAATGCACCTCATTCTATTCCTTGTAGAGGTGAGGGATTAAAGATGGAGAATAATGCATATGTTATCAGATGTGGTCATTTGCTTGCTGCTTTCTGAATACTGAATGTGGTATGTGATAAAGAAAAGGGTAAGGAAAACCATCTGAATTAAACCAGCAAGCATGTATGTCAAGAACTTGTATACCACATTTCACGTCTGTGGTCCCCACCTTTCTACTAAGAAGAGAAATGTTTCCCGTAACAGTTCATCAGCATTTAGATGGATGATTATTCTACATCAGAATTCAAGTGCTTTTTCGGCTTCTATCGTTTTCAGTTGTACTTGTGTATATTATTTGCCTGGTTCTACTTTCTTAATTCTGTATAATTTCATATGCTTTCTCCTAAGTTTTTCTAAATTCTTTACATTTGTTGTTTCTTATAACAATAATTTTGCATCACATTCATATGCCAATATTTGTTTTTTCTCAATAATTACATATTCTAGATAATAGATAAATACTGATTTTTCTTATTTTTTACTACCACAAAATGCTACTATGAATACTTTGTTAAATATTTGTTATATTTTATATATAGTCATATATATGGTATTTGTTTTATATATTATATAGTTTTGACTTCCTTTTTGTTAATCATCTTTTTCCAGTTACACTTACAATGAATTCTTTTTTTCTTTTATTTATTTATTTTAAGTTTTCAACATTCATTTCCACAAAATTTTGAGTTCCAAATTTTCTCCCCATGTCTCTCCTCCCTCCGCCCCAAAACGCCTTGCATTCTGATTGCCCCTTCTACCACCCTGCCGTCCCTTCTAACACCCCTCCCTTCCCTTATCCCTATCTTTTCTCTTGTCCTATAGGGCAAGATAAATTTCTAAACCCCATTACCTGTATTTCTTATTTCCCAATTGTACGTAAAAACAATTCTCAACATTTGTTCCTAAAACTTTGAGTTCCAACTTCTCTTCCTTCCTCCTTCCCTACCCATCCCCACTCAGAAGGCAAGCAATTCAATATAGGCTATACATGTGCAGTTTTGCAAATGACTGCTCCTGGGAATTTCACCCAGGCCTACTCTGATCCTGCTCCTCCTGGTCCTACTTGGCCAAGGCTGGGCTGTGCTCTGCCCCGTGTCTAGTGCGACAGACCTTTCCCATTGGCCTTCCAGGTCATCCTGGGCTGGAAATCTCCTCCACTCTATTGTTCTGTGGCTTCTGGTGCTCTAGAATTTGTTGAGAGTCATTCTTTACAGGTATTTTACGGACTGTCACAATAGATTCTTCCTTATTTTGTTCACCAGACAGCTAGGTGGTACAGTGGATAAGGGCATTAGACATGAAGTCACAAAAACTTGAATTCAGATCTGGCCTCATGCACTTAATGGTTCTGTGACCCTCGGCAATTACTTGTTTTCTTCCTCTGTTTCCTTATTGTAATACAGAGATAATAATAGGATCCATTCAGTCAACTGACATTTCTTAAATACTTTTCGTTGTTGAATCATTTCAGTCATATCCAGTTCTTTGTGGCTTCAATTGAGGTTTTCTAGGCAGATATACTGGAGTGGTTTGTATTTCCTTTTCCAGCTCATTTTATAGATGAGGAACTGAGACAAAGAGGGTTAAGTGACTTACCCAGGGTCACACAGCTAGTAAATGTCAGAGGCCAGAGTTGAACTCAAGAAGATGAGTCTTCCTGACTCTGGCCCACTATCCACATTTTCCACATTAAACATGTACACTGTTCAAAGTAGTGGGGAGGCAAAGAAAGGTAAAACTTCAGACTGATGGGAAATTAAAATAAGATAAAATTTGTATAAGTGCTTTTAAAGCAGTAAAATACTATATAAACACTAGTAATGATGATGATATGACCTTTTATATTCAGGTCAAATATTCACTTATAACTGATTGCGACATATGTTGTACGATCTTAGTCTAAACCTCATTTCTCTAAATTTCTTTCTCATTTTCCTTGAAGTACCTGTGGTATAGTGGTATGGTGAGTCATACAACAGTTCTTGTACAACAATAGTTTATATCTTGAGTTTACTGAATACTGGACATGTACCTTTGTTTATTTCTGAGTCTTCCTGTTCTACCAACCTACTTTCCAGTTCTTTAACAAGTATAAAATAGTTTTGAGAACTGCTACTTTTTAATATAATTCAGTATCTTAGAGTACTACGGGCCATTCATTCCCAACTTTTTCAAGTCAGGAGAATCTAGGCATTCCATTCCTCTCAATGAATATTATTACTATTTTGTCTAGTTCTGAAAAGTAACATCTAGTGAGGTTGATTGATCTCCCATTAAATATGTAAATTAGTTTGGGCAGTATAGTTATTTACATTATATTGGTATAGTCTAACACGAACACTGAATAAATGCCTAATTTAAACTTCCTTTATTTTTGAAGAGTGTTTTGTAAGTCCTGTATTTATCTTCTTAGAGTTCATCCCTCTAAAATTTTATGCCTTTGTAGTTATTTTGCATGGAAGTTTTCTTTCTATGAGTTCCTCTCAGTTTTTGTAAGTACTGTATAAAAACACTGATGATTTTTTAATTTATTATTTTACCCTTTTACTTTGCCATTACCTACTAATTATCTTGATTACTTTCTATGGGGAGACTCCAGATTTTCTTTCTTTTTTTTCCCTAGCTTTTTTATTAGCTAATTTATTTTTAATTTTCAATATTCACTCCCCTAAGTTTTAAATTTTCTCCTCCTCCCTCCCCAAGATGGCATGCAATCTGATAGAGGCTCTACACATACATTTCTATTAAACACATTTTGATACTCCAGATTTTCTAAGTAAACCATCAGTTTCACACATACCACGCCCCCCAAAGGCTATCAGATCTGGGTTTTAATCTATACTACTCAGGGGATCAAAGGACCAATCATTTAACATTTTACTTTTCTTCTCTTCTAGGATAAGGGTGGGGGGAGCTCTATAAATGATCTTTAATGTCCTTTCTAGCTATAACTTTATGCTTCAGTTTAGTTAACAAGTTATTATTATTTATTAAGTACCTACAATGGGTAAGACAAGGTTCTGGGTGCTGGGGATATAAAAACAAAAATGAGACAGACCCTGCCTTATATTCTTATATAAGAGCTTATATAATATATGTTATATATAGGGAGCCTATATTCTGCCAGAGAGGGGATGGGAGAGGGAGGATTAGACACTTATGCAATCATGTGAATGCAACGTATATACAAGAGATGCAAAGCAATTTTAAGAGATAAGCAGCATTAATAACCTTTGAATAGAGATCAGGAAAGACCTCATGTAGGAGGCTAGAAATTCTATAAGGAAGTAGTGAACAGAGAGTGCATTTCAGACTACTGTAGAATATCATTTTTGAGAAACAGCTAAAAAGCCAATTTGATTAGAAAAGACAATGTGTGAAGGAAAGTAATAGCAAGAAAGACTAGACAAGCAGGTGAGAGGCAGATTCTGAAATGCTTTAAATGACAGTCTGGGGAATTTGGATTTTATCTTAAAGGCAATAGAGAATTAAAAACTTTTGTGGGGTAGGGCATAGAGAAGGAAGGGGATATGACATGGTGAAATCTGTGATATAGGAATACCAAAGCGGCAACTCTATGGAGGATGGAATGGAGAGATGAGAAACCTGAGTCAGGGAGCCTGATTAGGAGGCTATTGCAATAGTCAAGGCAGAGGTGAAGAGGGTGCATATGAGATGAATGGGTAATATGTGAGAGCAGAAAAGAGAATGTATTTCAGAGATGGTGCATCAACACAATATGGCAACTGGTTGCTTATGGGGGTTGAGGGAAAGAAAAGAGTCAAGGTTACAAACCTGAGTAACTAGAACAATTGTGGTGCTATTAACAAAAGTAGTAATGTTTAAGGGACACAAGACTTTAGGGGGAAAATATGAATTCTGTTTTGGACACATTGAGTTTGAGATGCCCACAGGACATCCAGGTAAGGCTGTCCAGAAAACATTTGGCAATCCAGAATTGGAGTCCAGAAGAGAGGCGAGGCTGGAACTGTGTGTGTGTGTGTGTGTGTGTGTGTGTGTGTGTATGTGTGTGTGTGTGTGTGTATCTATATAGATATAGTAGTTGAACCAATAGGAGTTGATGAGAACACCAGGGCAGGGAGCATAGAAAGAGAAGGGAAAAGGGAAAAGGACTCAGGATAGAGTTTTGGGGATTAGGAGGTGGATGATCCCACAAAGGTATCTGAAAAGGCATGAGTGGTTAAATAGGAAGGAGAAGAACCAAGAGAGAGCTATGTCATAGAACTGAAAGGAAAGAGAAAGGAGGAAGGGGTGGTCCATAACGCTAAAAAAAATATATGTATATGTATATGTATGTATGTATATGTATGTGTGTGTATATATATATATGTGTGTGTGTATATATATATATATATATATATGGAAGTTAAGTAGAATGGTGAGAAATGGCCTTTGGATTAAGCAGTTAAAAGATCGTTGGTAACTTTGGAGACAGCAGTTTTAGCCAAGTGGTGGGGTTGGAAATCAGAATGAAAGGGATTGAAAAGTAGATGAGAGGTGAGGAAATGAAGACAATGAGCTGAAATAACCCTTTCTAGGAGCTGCTTTTGAAAGAGAAGAAAGATATAGAATGAAAACTTGAGGTAATAGCATGGCCAAGTGAAGGGCTTTTAAGGTTGCTGGACAGTTTGGCATAATTATAAATGGCAGGGGATAAGGAGAGATTGAAGGCGAGAGAAAGAGGAAGTGAGTGAGGTAGGCAAGCTTCTGATGGAGCCCATCAGTCAAGGTGACCGATTAGTTTCACATTTCACCATTTCACCACTTCTTTCCATTTCTGACTGATGGTCAAAGTAAGACATGATCACTCTGTTTGAGGGCAGAGACTCTATTGTTTGTCTTTGTACCCTTAACATCTAAAACTGTTCCTTGCACATAAGATGACTGGCATTTAATTAGTACTTGTCTAGTTAGAGAACTAAGGATTAATATATTGCATAGGATTTGAGTGCAACTGTTGGAACCGAATGCATTCCATTCCCATAAGTCTGAGGAAACAGATGTTGTACTTATAGTTTCCTTTATGAAAACAAAGGAAGGGGAGACTGGTTCCAAGACCCTTGCTGATGTTCCAGCCTTAGCTGAAAGGCATTTAACATTGATTGTAAATCCATGTAAGTTTTAGAAATTGCCTCTCCAGTTCAGGTACTTGCTTGAAAACTGTTGGAATACCTTAGGCCAAATTATCTTCTCAAGTTTGCATGATGAACTCCAGGCCTCATTTTTTCCTCACACTTGGTAACCAGAGCTCAGTTACTAAGGCCCAGTTTGACCCTACAGGGGATAAGTGAGGGACAAATTTTGACCCACTGAGCAAGAAACTTCCTCTAACAGCCACATCTTTTCTATCAACAGCTCTGCCACAGTGCAGAAACTATTCAACCTCTAAGAGTACAGATCCATTTGGTGAACAAAACTCTGTCATCTTTTGTCATTAGAATGCATTATATGAGATGTAATGGGCAAGGGAGTCACCCTGTGGAACGAGATAAGACATGAAGTGAAATCTTATTTCTCTCATTTCCCTGGGATGTGTCTCTCATCACTAACAGTGCTCCTGTTGAGATTAAAGGAACTCTTTGGAGCAAAGACAAAATAGAGCCTTTCCTTGTTCTGAGTGCAGTTGAAACTAGCAATTCAGAATGCTGGATTGCTGCTTCAGTGGAGTCCAGACACTTGACAGAGTTCAATCTTCTCCTTGCAGACATAATTCAAAAAATCTTCTAATGAAAAACTCTTTACAGTGTTCCTGAGCTTGAGGATGGGTGGGGGTGAAGGCAATCATTTTAAGCAACTGAAAGCATTGGACTTGGACCTGGGTAAATTATTTTGAATATATTTTAAAATAGAAGCTCTAATGATGAGTTTGTTTCTATGCTAACAATAGGAAGGCCAGAAAGTTCTGTTTAAGGTCAGTAGTAACAATGAAGGTGACCAGTGACCAGTTTGTGAATGCTGCTGCCTTATTCATATTTAGATAATTTTATCTATGGAAAGGAGAATAAATACAGATAGTTTTGAGAGGACCCAAGAGAAATCAGCTTTCAAAGGAGAGTCAAAGTATTTATTGACTGCAAAGATGACCAAAGTGACTTGTTTTCCAGAAGTTAATTTATAGCACTATTATATGGTCTTCCAGGTTGGCTATTGGGAAACTATGTTAGTTAGAACTGTTTGGTAATTATGAGACAATTGTACACTGCCTTTTTGTGCTGGATCTAACTAAAATGGGAATTTGGTGGATGTTTTTTTTCCGAGGATAGCTATGATACACAGCACATATCTTGTATTGACCCTCACAAGAAGATCCTGCTTTGAAGCAGATGATGAAGTGAACAGAAAGAGGGAAGACCTAAAAAGCAAATCAGGACAGAAACTGAGAAAAGACTAGTCCTTGTTGCTTAAGCTCACCCAAAGTTACATGAGCATAGTCACATGAACTGACTAGAAAGAAACAGGCTTTACATCTAGTGCTGGGAACTGAGTATATTAGCGGAAAAGTGTTGCTGCTGGGAGCTGATAGGAAAAAGAGATATTTTCTGCTGTTAACAGAGTTGACTTGGGAAAGAAGGGGCTTGTCTGCTTTGCCTTTTCCTGCCATGGGTTGAGAGAGTCACTATTCACATGTGCACACATACATACACACATACATCATACTTCCACAACTTTATAGATTATTATAGATAAATTTAGAATCCTAGATCAGAACTGGAAGAAAGGAGCTTTTTAATTAGTCTAACAGACATTTAAAGAAAAGAATTATGAAACCTAGAAAAGTTAAATAAATTGCCCCTTTTTTTTAAGCAGCTAATTACTTACTAACAGAGCTAGAGCACAAATGACCCAATTCCCAGTCCAATGATCCTTCCAACAAATCACAGATTAAACTTGACCCCATTTTCCTCGGTACAGGGATACAGCCTCTTTAAAAATTTCTTGGGTATTTTTCTGATTCTTCTCTCTCTAGATCTTACAAATAAAGTTTCTAGATTGTAATGCCTGGTTTTTTTCCCATATATTTTGAAATTCCTTTTTCTGCCTTTTTTTACTTATGAAGGTGCTATTGCAAATTGACTTGTTTGTGAAAGCTTTAATTTAGTTCACTGCAGATGCCCAACTATTTTTAGGTTAAGTCCCGTCAGTGGCTTTTAAAGTGAGGTCTGCGAACCACTAGTTGCCTAAGAGAATCTCAGCTGTTTGGAACTGCAAAATCTTGGTAATCTGGTGTCTAAGTAAAGATTTTGGCCAACATAAGGAGAAAAGAACATCACTGAACCATAAAATTTCACATTTGGAAGAGCCATCAGAAGTCCCTGGCTTGCCGTTTTGGGGCTAAGCCGATCAAGTCAATGTGACAGTACATCACATACTACCTTATTCTCAACCATTGAATTCTATTCCAACAATTCTGTGTGTACTTCTTTACCTAGAATACCTAACTCATTTTTCTCAGACTATGGATTTTACTCTTTATTCTTTCCATTCACCATGACATATCTATATATCACTGGTAAACTCTTACCTTAATGAAGGGGAAGGAGAAAGAGAATAAACATTTCGTAAGTGCCTATCGTATATCAGACACTGTACTAAGTGCTTTGCAAATATAATCTCATTTATTCCTCACAATAACACTGTGAGGTAGGTGCTATCTCCATTTTAGGGTTGGGCAAACTGAAGCAGACAAAAGTTAAGTGACTTGCATGGGGTCATACAAGTAGTAAGTGTCTGAGGCCAGATTTGAACTCAAGTTTTCCTGATTCCATATTATTAGACCTGCACATATTCTCTGCCAGATATTACTTTCTACCTATAAGTGGGCCAATGGTCTTCAATCAATCCCAGAGAAACTTCCATAAGTTAGAGAGCAGGTATGACTGTTGATGTAAAAATCTACTTGCCTACTAATTCTTCTAGAAACTACAGGTTAGAGCCAACATAACCTCTCCAGTATCCCAGGTCTTGAACTCAGTTGTCTTTTGTTCAGTATTCTACCAGTGATTGCTCTTGACAGCTTGTGTGATCATTGGCCCTTCATTTATCTGACCCACAACCATTTCTGACAATTATGAACATGAGAGGTCCATGTTAGAAAAAGCACATAGTAGGTTATGGACCAGACAGTTCCAAGTAGGAGCCTATCAGAAGTCTGCATGTATACCCAACTGTTCCTGGTTAAGATCCTATGATCTTAACCACAGTTATACTTGAGAAAATGAGAATATAAGATAAAATAAATCAGAAGCATCAAATTCAAAGAGAAATGGAAATATTGACTTAGAAAATCACAAATTAGCATTATTTTTATTATATTGCATTGTATTTTTACTTATTTTGTTATGTATTTTCCAGTTACATTTTAATCTGGTTCTTGTCACATTGGGAGTTTTGTGGGCCTCATAGAGCCAGAGGGTTGCTGGTTTGACACCTTTTATGTGAGGGATACAACTGTCACTTGTGAGTCAACATTGCCTAATCATCGGAAAACTCATACCTAAGACCCCAGGAAGCTTTCCACAGAACAGTGACCACAGATTCTACAAAATGGCCTCAGAGTTGAAAGGAATTCAAGTAAACAAGTCCAACTTTTTCTTCAAGGAGAAATTTCCTATCCAGAATCAAGGAATTGGGTCATTTAGTCTCCAATTGGAGATGTCCAAGAGAAGGGAAAACTACCTCTCCTGCATCATCCTATTGTACTTTTTGGCTTTTCCCTTACTTCAAACCGAAATCGACCTGACCTTATCTATTGCCCTAAATTATGTCCTTTGGAATAAAATAGAATAAGTTTTCCCATATAATAGCCTGTCAAAGACAACACTCATAACCTCTCAAATTCTTCTCTTCTCCAGTCTAAACACCTAAGTCCATCTATTCAATCCTCATCTGGTAGGAAGCCCAGTCCTCCAAATTCTCTCATAGAATTCTAGCTCAATCCAGCATCATTTCTCATCACAGAAACTTTAATGCCTTTCCCTTGATGGACTTTGCTTGCTTAGGTGTTCAACAGCCTGTCACAAATTCTACCAGCCTGCTCAGCTTTAAAGCAAGACTCACTTTAGCTCCAACAAATCTCTCTGGAGTTTTTGCTATGGATGGAAGCCACATTGGCAATTTCCCAGTCTTCTGGTGTGAGAGCTGTTTATAACAACAGTTTACTGAGCAAATAAATTTATATATAATGTACCTGGACATTTTGTCCTGAGTTTAATTTTTGAACATAATTTCAGCATGAGTCAGCTTCCCCAGAAGCACACACAATACAGAGGAACACAAACATATAAAGAAAGCTACCTGGAAATAGTAGACTTCCCAGGGCTGCTCTATTCTGACACTAAGATGTCTCACCTAGCTCTCTTGTTCTCTCTTCTGTCAATAGAATCAGCTCTGCAGTCTCTAAAGGCAGTTTAGCACCTGCAGCCCAAAGGCTGTAATTATTGCTGCTTCTATCTCATGGTCTCAGAGTAAAAGAGAGACTGAAAACCTTTGTCGTGGCTATAGGCAAAAAGTCCTGTGTTCTTTTCCTCACAGCTTAAGGTCCTACATTCCTGAGTGTGATAACAGTGTCTTCCTACATGGGGAAGCTATATGTGAGGGAGAAGGTGTAATCTGCCTTACTTACATACTACACATCTACATACTACACAAGGGGTAATCTACCTAATCTATATACTACATGGTTCCAAGGAGACTCGGGGGTCACTTGCAAGAGGTGGAATTACCTTCCCTCCATCCATTGGGGTGCTGTATATTTGACAATTTATCTATAATAAGTAGCTGTCCTCAGACTATCTTCTTGTTGAAATGTTCGGCATAATTAAAGACCTCTTTTGTGCATTCCTGTGTATCTTGGTCCAGCATTCTCTTTATCCCCTTCTTTCAGAGAATTCTTTTTTATTTAAATTTAATTTTTAAAATTTAAATTTTTTTAAATTTTAAAAGTTTTTAAATTTTAAAAAAAATTTTTAAAAATAAGTTTATTTTCAGTTTTCAAATTCACTTCCACAAAATTTTGAATTTCAGATTTTCTCCCCATCTTCCCCACTTCCCCTATCCCCAGGACAGCATGTATTCTGATTACCCTTTCCCCAATCTGCCCTACCTTCTATCCTCTATTTCATTGAAGTTCCACTTTTTTCCTCTGAAGTATGTTTTGCTGGGTAGGTGATTCTGGTTTTAATCCTATCTCCTTTGACCTCTGCAACATCATATTCCAAGCCCTCCAATCCCTTCGTGCAAAAACTGCTACATCTTGTATTATCCTGATTGTATTTCCACAATGTAATACTTGAATTGTTTCTTTCTGGCTGCTTCTAACATTTTCTCCTTAACTTTGAACTCTAGAATTCGGCTTTTTAAGGCAATTCTTCTCCTCATTGACTTTTTGGACTTCTTTTACGATTTGGGTTAGTATAATTTTAAAGGTGTTATTTTCCTCAGTATTTTTTGCTTTAGCAAGCTGTTGACTTGATTTTTATGATTTTCCTGCATCAGTCTCTTTTCTCTTCCTAGTTTTTGCTCTACTTCTCTTACTTGATTTTCAAAATCCTTTTTGAGCTCTTCCATGGACTGATACAAATTCCTATTTTTCTTGGAGGTTTTGGAAGCAGGAGCTTTGACTTTGTTGCCTTCTTCTGGTTGTATGTTTTGATCCTCCTCATCACTAATGATGTAAGAAAATACCTCTTTGCTGAGAAAGTAAGAATCTACAGTCTGTTTCTTTTCCCCCCATTTGCTCATTTTCCCAGTCAATTATTTGACTTTTGAGCTCTTTGTTAAGTGTAGAGTTCCAGAAGCAGCCTCTGCTTTAGCAGTGTCACCACCCTAGTGCTGGGGCAGGGCTGGGCCTGGAGCCAGACCATGTTCCACTCTCAGTCAGATGAGAAACCTTTCCCACTGACCTTCAAAGCTGTCTTTGGCATTTATGGGTTGAGAAGTCTGGAAACCACAGCAGCCTCTAGTGATTCAATTTTCTAAGGCCTGCTCCAGCTCTGTCCAATAGCACAACTGTTGATTGTTGAACTGTTGAACTGCGTTCCACTCCCAGTCTGGTACAATAGACCCTTCCTGTCGATCTTTCAGATTGTCTTGGGCTGGAAATTTGCTTCAATATGTCCTTTTTGTGGCTTCTGATGCTCTAGAATTTGTTTAGAGTCATTTTTACAGGTTTTTTGAGGAGTTTTGGGGGAGAGTCTCTGTTTCTATGCCTTGGCTCTGCCTTGCAGAGAATTCTTGCTATTCTATTATTAATGACCACTCATCTGTTCACTATATAATTTGGGGAGTTTGCCAGAGAGGGCAATCTACAGCTTCCTCTATCTTCTTTACTTCCCAGGGTTTGTCCACCCTTTGTAGAAGCTTACATTTAAAGTTTTTGTTCACTGGTCCATGTCCTTTCACCTAAGCTGGTCAAAACTGAGAGAATATCAGCCAGCTTTGTCCTTCCTTGGGAACTAGCAAGTTTGGAACCAGTTCCCTACATGAAATTGTAATCAGGCTCCTCCTATCATGGTGAAATATGAACAAGCATCTCGTATCCACATCCCTGTGCCTGATGTAGGAGCACATTGCTCTGGTCTCCCAGGGAGTGCTACTTGCATCATTGAGGCAGATAGCTATGACCATTGTAGCAAAAATAAGACATAAATGGATTGCTATCAGCCCAAGGCCTCTGGATTCTCCTGATCTAGGAGCAGCCATCATCTATCTTGTTAAGGGCTTCATTTTCCTGTGCCTATCCTGGAACCAGTCATACTTAGGGGCCAGATGATCAGGTCTTCTACATCTAAAGCACAGACCCTGGCACACTGAATATCACCAACTCTAATAAGCCTACTCATGACAGCTGCCTCCAGAGGCATAGATTCAGAATTCTCTTGGTCCTCTGGAGCTCCTTCTCTGACCTCCATCTTGATCCTGAGCTGATTTAATCTTTCAGACCTCCAAGAAGTCGTTCAACTGGATAAGCACATCCATTAAGCCTGCCAGCTTGTTGGGAGAGGGTGTTCTATTGAAAGGTTCCAGAATTCAGTATTTAACTGAATATCTTGGAAACATCTATTAAACCCACCTTTTTCCAAGTGCCAAAATAGTCTTATATGGTAGGACTCACTTATGTAAAGAAGCACGGATTTCTTTTTCTCATATATACCTGATGTAATATCAATGATAACAATGGCTTGCATTTATAGCACCTACTATGTTCCAGGTACTGTGCTAAATCCTTTGCAAATATCAGTTCATTTGATCTTTATAGCAGTCATGGACATAGGTACTATTATGGTCCCCATTTTACAGTTGAAGAAACTGAGGCAGGTAGAGGTTCAGTGATTTACCCAAACTCACACAGTGAGTGTCAGAGGCCAAGTTTTAACTCATGCCTTTCTGACTCTAGGTCCAAAACTCTGGTGCAATTATGTGAGAGTACCTAAAAAATTATCTAGTCCCTAAGAGCTAATACCTTAAGGTTTACAAGGTATTTTAAGTGCATTAACTCATTTTATCTTCACAATAGACTTATAGGGGTTAGGTGCTAATGTAGTCCACATGTAACTTCCATCAAGGCTGTCTAGGATTAACAAGGGCATGGAGGTTTGGAAGAGTTGAATGGATATCATCATGATGGTGGTACCCTTGTGGCCTCACAACCTGTAACTGCCAGATCGAAGGCATACTTGAGAGAATAAGCATCATCAAAGATATAGCTTTGGACATAAAGGTCAGCATTGCCCAAGACCTTAGGAAGTTTGTGGCACAGCCTGGCTCATTAGTTTCCTCCAAGAACTCATACAGTACAGGAGAATACAAACACAAAGACACAGGGGATTCTACCTAGGAGCACCAGACTCCCAAGAGCCTGCCTCCTCTACAACTAAGATGTTTTACCTTCTATCAACCTCATTTATCTTTGCAACCACAGAAAGAGGTCTAGTTCAGAGTCACTAATGCAGAAATCCCAAATGTCTATGTAAGCTGCCAGAGAATAGTATCGAGTAAGAATTCTTAACTGATTTTGTGTCAAGGATCCCTTTGTCAGTTTGGTGAAGCCTATGGATCCCTTCTCAGAATACTGTTGAAAACGCATAAAATATAAAGCATAGAATTATCTCCTAAGCTGTCCATGAACTCATTACAGATCTGTAGATCTCAGTTTAAGAACCCCTGGTGAAGAAAATGAAGCCCTCACTAAGGGTATTAGCAGTATGTATTGCCTTACTGCTTCCACAATTCAGCTGCCTTGCTTTTGATTGGGCTAGTGACTTATCAATAATATTATATACATAAACCTGGAGCTCAGTGGCCCAATAACTTCCCTGGAAGGTGGTGTCTGAGTCCAGTTGCTACATAGCTATGG
This sequence comes from Bettongia penicillata ogilbyi, assembly GCA_023548195.1. Classification (NCBI taxonomy): domain Eukaryota; kingdom Metazoa; phylum Chordata; class Mammalia; order Diprotodontia; family Potoroidae; genus Bettongia; species Bettongia penicillata. Next base: position 741,695 of record JAJHZJ010000121.1, on the reverse strand, counting down.
GGGTATTTCAAGTAGTAGAGTCATGTAGGCATCATAGATATAAGAACAGATGGTGTACTGTAGAATTATGAGTAAACAGTTACTTCATACAGGCCAGTGAACACTCCCACATGGATCCCTTTTCCATTAATTTGAATCCTTTCTTGCCTCGTACACAGGCTCAAAAACCCTAGTGATGATTGCATTTAGCCTTTCTGCACTCTGCCTTCATTTATCTTTGCTTGCTTAGAGTGATTTCCCCAGTAATTCCCTGCCTCTGAACTCAAACCATCTTGTCTCTCCCTGGTAAACCTCCCTTCCCTACTCCATTTTTTGTCACTAGTCAATGAGGAACACAATAGCTGATCTATCAAGGTCTCTACACACATCTCAAAGAGAAAATGTTCAAATAAGAAAGGAACAGGGATATTTACAATACCAAAAGTAATGAACCACTTCATTTCAAGATGTAGCACTGAAGACATTAAGAAAATTAAGGGAGAGGCTACAAAAGTTACATATCACCGGGGCTTTCCTTTTTGACTGTATTCCTCATAAATGAGAAATTGTAGCTGTGAAAGATACCACAGAGAGATGTCAAATGCCGAAACAGCCAGAGATATGGCCTCTAGGGTGCTTGCATAGGAAGAGGAAGAAAGAAAAGAGGAAAAAGGGATGAGAGGAGAGAAATGAGTAAATGACCAGCATGACCAAAACAAAACTAGCCATAAGAGATTTGCCATTATGACTCTATACTAGTTTCTATGATGCTACTTTGTTACTTTGAACTCATGGACATTATAAAAGCAGTCCACATTAAACTTAATTCAGAGTTTCCACATTTCCCTCATAGCATCATAGAATCTAGCATTAGAAGCATTCTCAAGAAGCCATTTAATCCAAATTCCTCTATTTTTCTTATGAGAAAAGTGAGAACAGAGAAGTTAAGTGACTTGTAGTAGTAGATTTTGTAACTCCAGAACTAGCTGGCACTCACATCTTGTCAAATATATTATTTGCTTCTGTAGAGTCTGACAGGAATCAAAAATTTCCTGATGCAGTTTAGAAGACTGGAGTGGTGATATGAGAAGGAAAAGGGGAAATTTATATTATTTGCTTTATATTATTTACTGTTCCTGTTTAGAGTTTCAGCTTCAAATAGTTTCATTCTAAAAATGGAAGGGAATCCAAAGGCTTGCCAATGGTTTTATTTCAAGAATGGCTAAAAGATAATAATATTTCTTTCCAAATGGACCATTATATTTAATAAAGCATCTTCACATACATTATATCATTGGATCCACTGGTAAAGTCTAATTCTACTGCCTTATCACAATATTTGGGATGACCCTCGCAATCATCTTTACTTTCTGAAAGGCTAAGCAAGGGTAGCACAGGCTCTGCCACTGAGCTGGAAGGGTTTTGGACACACTCCCAATGATGGACAATTTGTCTCTTGTCCGAGGACAGACTTAGTTCTTGTTTCAATTTTGAGAGGGTCATCATCAGAAGATTGACCACCAGGTAATATTTTCTCTCTGTCTCTGTCTCTGTCTCTTTCTGTCTGTCTGTCTGTCTGTCTCTCTCTCTCTCTCTCTCTCTCTAGTAATTTCAATCATGAAAACTGGTGAAATTAACTCCAGTAATTCTACCATGAAAATGGTCTGTTGGTCTGTAAAAGCATATGAGCATAGTATTGATATCTGTGAAGGGATTATCCTTATTGATGAACTCAGAGATCTTAAATATTGAAGTGTCACTGGGAGTTGAGCAGATTAAGTCTAATTTTCATTTTAAATATGAGGATACTGAAGCTCACAAAGGTTGTGACATTTTTAGGGTTAGGACAGCAAGTAAATTTTGGTCATGTGCCATCTAGCTTCAGTTTACAGATAAAATAAAACCTGAGTCAGAAAGAGGTTGCACAAGATCATAAGATGATAATAATGAGATGCAATACAAACCCAGGTTTTCTGATTTCAGAGTGAGTGATCTTCTCTGGTAACAAGTTTGATCCTTATACTTTTACAGCACTCAGTTTTGATTGCTTTGTTGCTTTTTCTATTTACATGATTATCATCAACCATAGGTTGGGATCATAGGATTTTAGATTTAAAGCTGAAAGAGACCTTAGAGGTCATTTAGTCCAACCTGCTCATTTTAATGATGAGAAAAGTAGACCCATAATTGAGAGGTTAGGTGATTTGTCCAAGGTCCTAAAAGTAAAAATCACAGAGCCAGGTTATGAACTTTGACTCTAAAGCAAATGCCCTTTCCTCATACCATGTTGTTTTTCAGGTTCTGCTTGATTTATTTTGCATCAGTTAATATCATTCCATGCTTTTCTGTATTTATTATAGTCATCATTTCTTAAAGTCCAAAAATATTTCATTGTATTCATGTGCTGCAATTTGTTTATCTGTTCCCCAGTTGATAGGCATCTACTTTGTCCCAGTTTTTAACACTACTACTAAAAGTGTTGCTATAAATATTTTAATGTATATGGGGGCTTTCACTGGAATGTGAACCTCTTTGTTCTATATGCCTAACAGCTAAATCTCTGGATTAAAGGGTATGGACATTTTAGTCAGCTTCTGATACAAATTATTTTCTAGAATGGTTATACCAGTTCATAGATTAACAGTACAGGAGTGCATCTGCCTTTCCCCAGCCCCTCCAAAATTCCTGTTTTATGTCATCTTGGCCAGTCGTGGGGTATGAGGTGAAATCTCAAAGTTGTTCCAGTTTCAAATTTTGTATTTCTCTTACTTTTATTGACTTGAAACTATCTTATAGTTATTAATAGTTTTAATACCTTTGAGAGTGGCCTGTTCACATCTTTTCATCACTTAGCCATTGGGGAATGGATTATATGACCCTTATTTGAGATATTTGATGTATTTTCCCTCCAATGAATCTCCTTATTATCCTAGTTGCATTGATTTTGTTTTGCAAAGTGAATTTTACACAAACTTTTCAATTATGAAAGTTTTTCAGTTTCATGCATCTGGTTTCCTAAATATTGCTAGTACAGGAGCACTTTTTGGTTGTTTGTTTTTGTTTTTTAGTTTCAAGATACTTTACTATTTGCTTATCTTAATGGGAAGGAGTTAACCCCAAGTTTATGCCTGTAAGCTTAACTCCTACCAACTCCTAGTTAAACAAACAAAAAATCATCACAAATAATGAGTAGGGAGTGAATACATCTCTTTATCCAAGCATAGTACAAATATCCATTGGAAAAGTTATACAGATTGGAATATATAAGAGAGCACAGAACAATGAGCTCTTTCACTGAGAGCAAGATATCTCAGCTCAACCAGGAAAGAGTCCCTAATCTCACCTAAAGGGAAATTTCCCAAAGTCTCTAAGGAGGCAAACTGGAGATCAGGAAACTGTCGAGGAACTGGCTCCTCTAGATATTTACTGCTTCTTTTTCTCTCTAGTCTCTACTGCTTCCTAACTATGGCTGTCTCCTTAAGATTTGTCCTGATGTCCTCTTCCCTCTCCCTTTGTTTCTGTTTCTTTTTCCCCATTAATTTGTCCCCAAGAGAGTCTAGAACCATGTGGGTCTTTTCCTCTCAAAGAAGTAACAAAAAATGTTTCTCCCCTCTAAAGCTCTCAGGTCACCTCTACCCTTCATCCAGGCTCACAACATTAAGTCATCATTCTGTTCAATCAATCAATTAACATTTATTAAGCACCTACTATGTGCCAGGCACTCTCACATGTAAGTAGTAGCTCACAAAACTACACACAAAAAACTCACAGCTTTGAAAGCTGGCTTATATTAGCATTTCTAGAACTTTGTAAAGTAACAGTGGAAGGGTACAATTTTTATGTTTTTAATGGGAATATGTCAAGTTTTTCCACATTGAAAATAGTACTATTTTGAGTTTCAGATATTTACTTTTGTATCATCTAAAATAAAAACATCCTTCTCTGTCAGTGTTTTGTAGGGTTTTTTTTTAAACTGTGAGTATTGTGCTTTTATTTTTTCCAATTATATGTCAAGACAGTTTTAAACATTCATTTAATTTTTTTTGTTTCAGATTTTTCTCTCCCCCTCTCCTCCTCCCCATCATTCCTCCCTAAAACAGTAAGCAATTTGATATAGGTTATATATGTGAAATCATGTAAAACATATTTCCATGTTAGTCATATTTTAAAAGAAGAAACATACCAAAAGGAGAAAAATAAAACACACAAAAAATAAAGTGAAAATAGTATACGTTGATCTACATTCTGACTCCATCAGTTCTTTTTCTGGATGTGTATAACATATGCATCATAAGTCCTTGGGAACTGTCTTGGATCATTGTATTGTTGAGAAGAGCTAAGTCATTCATAGTTGATTATCATACGAAGTTGCTGTTACTATATATAATGGTTTCCTGGTTCTGCTCATTTCACTTGGAATCAGTTCATGTAAATACAGATTTTTTTGAAATCTACCTCTTCATCATTTCCTGTAGCACAATGGCATTCTGTTTCATTCATATACCAAAACTTGTTCAGCCATTCCCCAACTGATCTTTTTGGAATACCAACCTAATAGTGATATTGCTGGACCAAAAGGGTATGCACAGTTTGATTGCCCTTTGGGTTTAGTTCCAAATTGCTTTTCAGAATCTTTGGATCAGTTCACAACTCCACCAACAATGTATTAGTGTCCCAATTTTCCCACATCCTCTCCAACATTTATCATTTCCTTTTCTGTCATATTAGCCAATCTGGTAGCTATGAGGCGGTATCTCAGAGTTGTTTTAATGTGCTTTGCTCTAATCACTAGTGATTTAAAGCATTTGTCATATGTTTATAGATAGCTTTGATTTCTTCGTCTGAAAATGGTCTAGTCATATCAGACTATTTACTAATTGGTGAATGACTTGTATTTTTACAAATTTGAATCAGTTCCCTATATATTTGAGAAATGTGATCTTTGTCAGAGATCTCTGCTATAAAAATTGTTTCCCAGCTTTCTGCTTTTCTTCTAATCTTGGTTTTGTTTGTGTAAAACCTCTTTAATTTAATGTAATCAAAGTTATCCATTTTACATCTTGTAATGATCTCTATCTCTTGTTTGGTCAAAAATTCTTTTCTCCATAGATCTGATAGATAAACTATTCCTTGCTACAAATATTGTAAGTTGTCAAAGACTTTGGGGGGTTTGTTTTGCACCCAGGGATGTTCACATGGTTTTGGATATTTTTATTTTTAATATAATTATGTTGTTTGCTTAATGGTGTATCATCCTTGCATCCCTGGCATCATCATTCACATCTTTGTTTCTATGAACAAGGACTGGGCAGTCTGATTGCATTCAGTTGAGCAAAGGAATAAAGGATCTGCATAATATGACATGGGAGGATACAAGTCACTCAAAGAATTCTACCACCTGGAGAGTTTTAGATTCCCAGTCTAGACCCTTAAAAAAGGATAAAATAATTAATGAAGTAGGAAAAGTCAAGTGCAGTCTGTTAATATTATAAGAAACATCTCAAAATATTACCTAATCAGGTATTGCTACATTGTAAGTGGTTTTTAAGTCTTATTTATCTGCAGGAGGATCTCAAAGCAAGCAATATTATCTTATTAATAGCTCAAAACTTCCTATGTGATATCTAACATCTTGGACTTAAAACTTCTATACTAATAGACACTATATTACAGAATCTCATAGCTAGAAAGGCCTTCTGGTGTTACCTAGAGATCCAAGTCATACTTGAATTGGCAATAACATGGCCAGAATACATTAGGAATACAAGGGAAGCACTGCAACTTGCCTAATAAGTAGTTTCCTAGTCATCACTTCAAGCCCTCCAGTGATGGGAACCCATTACCTCCTTAGGGATTACCCCTTTGGAGAGAGCTGTGGTTTTTAGCAAGATTTCCCTTACATCAAATAAGACTGCAGTTTCTGCCCATTAATCTCAGTTGTTCCTTCTGGAGTCACATAGGCCTGGGAAAAGTACCATGGGACTTTCCTCATTTTTCTCACTTTTCTCATTCTGAAAACTCTGCCTCTATGAATGTAACCAAATGGGACTCAAGCTCCTTTTGCTCATCACTTTGAGAAACTGTGGCACGCTAATGGATAGTTGGGAGAATCAGGCACAGGCATACAACTGCAAATTAAAAGGCAGACCTGATAGAATCAGAGCATGTTTTAGAATCGGATAGAATCGGACAACTAGACACTTCCAGAGCAGACCCCTGGGAAACCACTCTTGTTGCCTAACAGCATAGTGCTGTGATTGTTACTGTTACTGCTGCCACAGCAAACCCACAATTCTTGTCTACCATTTCCCCTCCATATTGTACTTATGCAATTGGAGTTTTCAAACCAAAGAGCAGGATGTTAAAATTATACCTATTCAGTTAATCTTATTAGATTCAGCTCCTTTTTATAGAGATATTTTTATATCTTAATTCTGTCATCGAACATGTTAACTATCTATCCTAGCTTGATGAATGAACAGATGAATGAAAAGCACTTAAAAAGCATATACTATACACTGTGCTAAGGGCCATGTGCATAAAAGTACAAAAAAGCAAGATATTCCTACCCTCAAAAAGCTTAAATTCTAATAGGGAAAACAACATATATCATGGAGTCATATCCATGGAGGGGTGTTTTGTTCTGGAAATTCACAGAGCTGGTCAGTTCTTCATAGGAAACTGATTGACCTGTTCATTTCAGGAACATAACTTTGGATTTAATTGCTGATCCCAGAGCAAGAGGTAAAAAATGGAAAGAGGGGGTAAAGTACACATATAATAGGGTAGTAAGAGAGCCAGAATGCATTATAGTAGATCTGATGATATGGTTAAGATATAGTGATCCAATCCAAGTTCAAGTTATAGTGCCATGTTGGAACTGGAGGGTACAGTGTAGCAGAAAGACAGGTGGAGGATGTAGTGTACTTTCAAACTGTGAATTCTCACCAATTAGGAATGCAGGTGCCTAGAGAAGTAGAGGATTGGAGATGAAGGGTAGAACGCAACAGCAAGGCAGATGTCCTCATTTTTGGTTGAAAATCCACAAAAATCTTGAAATGGGCGATCATGGGGGGAAATGCAGTAGTGAAGGAAATATGGATTAAATCTTAGAATTAGCAAGCAAGACACAGGGAGAAATAGGAACAGTTTGCAGATACCTACATGTACTACAACCTTGCAGACAGCTGGAGAGTACAAAACCAATTTATAAAAACTTTTTTATTCACTTAGATGTACAGCTTACTCAGGATTTGATTCCATTTTAATTTCATCACTTTGGGAAAGTTCAATTATGTCAGCTATGGGAGGACTAATCACACTCAGACTATATTTGATTCTTCTAAGTTTTTTCCCCCCAAAATACTAAGGATAATAATAGATTGGATTGGGGGCTTAAAAATTCAATTTCATTCATTGCCAAGGCAATACCAGAGCTCTCAGAAACAGTGACTGCATTCACAACTCCTGGGATTCTTTTAAAAGCAACAGTTAGAGGAAAATGCATCCATGTCACCTCTATCTTAAAAAGCAAAGTGTGGGTATGTATGTATGTGAGTGAGATTCTGAGAAAGGTGCTGGCTCTCAGAACACTAACACAAAACGATTAGAAGCTAGAGGGTTTAGAAAAACATCAAAGAAATTAAACAGCACAGAGTTGTAGAATCATAATTTCATAGTCTGAAGATCAAAGAATCATGGATTTAGAACTAGAACCTTAGAGGTCATCTAATCCAACTGTCTCATTTTTTCAAAGAAGAAACAGAGGCATACATGGGTTGAGTGATTTGCCCAGAGTAACAAAGGTAGTATCAGATGTAGTGAGCTTAGAGGTCATCTAATTCTTCTCCTTTTACATATGACATCTGAGACCCAATGACCTGTCCAAGGTGATATAGACAATAGGAACCAGAACTGGGACTCATGGCCAGGTCTTCTGACTCTAAATGTAGGAATGTTTCTACTATATGTCAAGATGGGTCTCCTTCTTATTAAAATTAACTTTTCCACTTATACCTTGAGTCCATCTCCTCTAGTATCCTTCAAGAACTAATTTCTTACATCATTCCGTCATCTCTGATGCTTCTTTAATCTCTATCTCTGCTGGATCTTTCCTTGAACTTTATAAACATTCTCAAGGCTCCGTATCCTAAAAACAAACCAATCCCCACACCAAACCTTCCTTTCATTTTGACAGTCCCTCATACTATTGTCTTCTCTTTCCCCAATAATCGCCAAACTTCTAGATGGTGTATTTCATACTCACTGATTCCATTTTCTCACCACTCACTCACTTCTCAAAGTCTAGAAATCAAGTATTCATTCCCACCTTCTCTTGAAACTATCCCCTTCAATGTCACTAACAACCTCCTCATTCTGAAATCCAAGAACTCTTTTCTTCCTTTCGTCTTCTTGACCTCTCTTTGGCGTTTAATACTGTGGACTCTCCTTCCTTGATTAGATTTCTATTTTCCTCCTTTTATCTCTTAACTGTTCCTTCTATGCCTTCTTTACTGATTTCCTATATTCCTCCCATCTGCACATCCAACGAAGACTGAATCTTAAAGATGTATACCCTCTGCAACCCAGGTATTTAATTATTTGCCATTTTTATTAGGAAGTGCAGAATTATCATCTCTGAGTACTTGGTAAATAATGAAACAACTTTTAATGTAATGCTGCATGGTCAATTCCACATTCTAATGTCCATGGGTGACACTAGTATAAGATCTCCTTACCTCTACAGGGAGATTTTATCACCTACATAGAAAATTCCTTTGAAATTTTAAGAAATATAATATGAGAACAGTCTCCTCTGGGTTATTAACATTCTGCATCAGGAGCCCAAATAAAGCACATTCAAAAGTAAACAATAATAAATCCCTGGATTATTTCAATTTGAGAGAGGAATAATTACTGTGTTTTGAAGGAAGTCAGCAATTCTACAAAGCACAGGAGAAGAGACCATTCATTCCAGATCTGAGGGACTGATTGTATAGATGTATTCAGGAAGATGATTAAATATCATTTATCAGCAACAGCAAATAGGTTGCCTTTGATGGAGACTTTATAAAGGTGAATAGCATTATGCAAGATTAGAAAACTATGTGGGAGCCAGATTGGAAGCTGAGGATTTTATATTTTATTTAAGAGGAAATAGTGAGCCATTTAAGCCTTTAGAGTAGAGAGACTCTGAGTATGATAAGGTCATAGACTCTGACAAGGTCACAGTATTTTCATAATATTAGTTTATCAGTGATTTAGATAATGGATTGCACAAGGGAGAATCAGAGAAGTAAGGAAATCAAGTAGGAGGCTGTTGAAAAAGTCCAGGTGAAAGGAGGCTGTACAAGTTAGGGTAGAGGCTACATATTCAAAGGGCATATGATATGTTGCAGAGGAAGGATCAACAAAATGCTAATGGATTTGAAGGGGGAAGCCTGGGTGACTGGAAGGATGGTGGTATCATCAACAGATATTGAGAAGTATGGAAGAGGGATAGTTGTTTATCTTACTCTCAATTTTATTTCTTTTACAAACTATGCCATCAGAAGTATCCAAATCTACATCACGTGATTGTCAAGGAACAGTGGTGACTTTATTTGTAGAAGTAAAAGAGTTAGAATATGAATAGAAGCCAGGAGCAGCTGTTCAAAGAGAGAAAAAGAGAGCTGGAAACTTGAATTCCCAAGATCTCTCATTGTGCCTACTACTAGTGAACTATCTTAAGGCTGACAAGAAAAGATACCCCACTTACTATCACGACAGATAGGAGACTTCTCCTTAAAGGATTCGACACAGCAACATACAAAAGGAAAGAATCCAGTCCATTTCTTTCCTCAACAATGCATGTACAGGGCAGATGGAGAAGCAAATTAATGTCACAAAGGTTGCTGCCTCTGCCATTCCTAGAGAAGAAAGACTTCCAACCAGGCATAAATTCACAAGCTTTTATAATTTGGAAGACTAATTCACTTCACTGCCCTCATCAAGTAATTAGAAATTGTGCAATGCTCACTAGGATAGAATTAATGGGAAAAAGAGGGAATGTTCAGGTACAGTGGTTTGAATATATACAAATAAGAAGCTTTATTATAACATCAGAGTTTTGTACTAAGCCACCAAAAGCTCTCTGAGGGCTTGAGGAATTGTGAGTTGGTGAGGAAGAGTCCCCAAAGTCATTGTATCTTCATTATAAAAACATGTAGAAACTGTGACAATAGATAACAATAGCTAGCATTCATATAGCACTTTTGAGTCTGACAAAAGTACTGTGCCTATTCTATGTGATCCTCATTACAAGCCTGGAAGATAGGGGTTACTATTCTTGTTGTACAGATGAGGAACCTGAGGCAAAGAGAGCTGGCTGGACTTGTGCAGGGCCACGCAGATATATGTCTGAGACAGAATTTGATTCTGACTTTCTAATAAGGGACACTAGGTGGTGCTGCAATGGATAGAGCACAATCAGGAGGACTCATATTCCTGAGCTCAAATTTGTCCTCAAGATATTTACTAGATATATAACCCTGGGAAAGTCATTTTACCTTGTTTGCTTCAGTTTCCTCATCTATAAAGAGAAGGAAGTGGCAAACTAGTGTCTTTGCCAAGAAAACCCCAAGAAAGGTCATAAAGAGTCAGACACTACTGAAAAACAACAATTTTCTGACTCCAAGTCCATCACTGCACCTAGCTATAGACTCCAGGTTAAGTAGAAATGTTACACAACTGATCTGCTGATTTATGATCTAATTCATTTTGAGCATAAGAATTAGATTTTACTAGTGTTGTGGTACCCAATACCCACAAATCTATTTTACTTAACCCTTGCATTTATATAAATTCCCAGAAAGAACAATGATTTGGAAATTTAGAAATCTTAAAAGGAAGCAATCACAACATCATGAGAGACAAAGAGGTGACACCAGGGCAGAGTCTATTTTGCATCTTAGATTTTGAGTGGATGAATTCAGGAATAGAAAAAGTAAGATCCTATGATTTAAATTCCACAGAGAAAGTGAGTCAAAGAGATGGGACACTGACAAGAATGAAATTTGTGCAACACCAGCAGACTATTTCAACGAGAAAGGAAAGGGAAAGCACCCTAAAGAGTTCAATGTGGATGCACAGGAAATAAATCGACTAACTTAGTTTGGTGGTTTTTTTTAAGACCTATATAAACTATGGAAGCAAAGGCATGAGCCTGTAACAAATGAAACAAGAAGGGCAGGTCCAATTAAAATTGTGTCAGGAATTCCAAAACCGAGGATGTCAATGAAAATCAAGGAATAAAGCTGCTTTAGGATTATCAAAGAAGGGATAAAACTGATACTTAAGGGAAATGGAGTGATTATAGCCAAAGATGAGTGAATGAAAAACATTTATTAAGCTCTTGTTACTTGCCATGAGGTGTGCTTATTGAACAAGAGAATGCCTGCCCCCAAGGAGCTTATATTCTGACAGGAAAAAGCAACACATGGAGCAGAATGGTAGTCAAGGTAAAGTCTGTTGATCTAGAAAGTCACTGGAGTGATGAATAGGCAAGAGGGCAATTGTCTGACATGTCCTTTACAGAAGTTATGGCAGTAGTGATACGATTCCTGTTGCAGCTGGGAGGGGCAGTATAAGTTGGATGGCAAGAAGATGACTAGGGTGAAAAGCTGAATAAAATGTGAAGTATAGCTTGGTCTGGAGCCAGCATGATGTGTTTCACTACGTAAGCTGGCATTTATTCACTTATTCAAGACAGTTGTGTCAAGGGGTGGGAGCTCCAAACCTGAATGAATTAACTCCACTAGGGCATGGTTTTCAGAAGTCTAGTGGCCTGGATGATGTGGTTGTTGTGGTTTGTCTTTAGTTATCAAAGAGGACCAGGACATGCCATGACTTGCAACTGAACTGGATTTAAGTGAGGGACGACTGTGCAAAATCACCAGCCTCACTTTCTCCTCTGGAGCTATCTGGGTTTAGTGGCCAGATATAGATCAGGATGACTGGAGATGACCCAGGATGCAATGGGAGAACTTGGCCTTTTTTTTCCCTGGAAAACTTTTTATTTTAGTTGGAGTGGGACAGCTGGACAGTTTAGATGATTTCAATTTTGTTGGCAAAATCTAAAGCATCATAGTCTGGAGGAAGTTGAACATAGGCCTTCTCTCCATTAGGCTGGATCAGTGTGTTGACCTTGGCCATGTTGATGTCATCCAGCTTCTTTATCACCTGCTTAATCTGATGCTTGTTGGCCTTGACGTCCACACTGAAGACAAAGGTGTTATTGTCCTCAAGCTTCTTCAGAGTAGACTCAGTGGTCAAGAGAAGCTTAATGAGGGCACAATGATCAAGCTTGTTTCTCTGAAAGGCACTTTTCTGAGGGTATTTGGGATGTCTCTGGAAGATGGGGGATGTTCAGATCTTCTTCTTTTTGTAGCTATGGACACCCTTCAACACCACCTTCTTGGTTTTCAAGGCTTTGAACTTGGGGGACAACAGATTTCTTCTTTGCCTTTGGCACCATCTTCCTCAGTGCTTCTCAGGAGCTCATAGAGTTAACTGAGACCTTGTTCTTTTCAAGCTAAGACCTTTTTGAGTTCTCACTTTGACTGAGGCAACATCCATTTGGTGATTAGGGCTGTTTGACAAATGAGCCAAGGGGTCTCCCAACCCCTCTAAGAAAAATCAAACTAGGAAGGGAAGACCTTCAGGGATTCTGGCCAAAAGAGAAACAGTTACTATTTATATTCTCTTTGAGCCACCAGGGCCCAGACAATAATCATTAAATGGTGCTTGGGTAGGGACCTATTGTTGGTCAATCAATGAGAGTCAAAGTGAATTGGGTTGAAGGCTCGGTCTTTAAGAAAGAAATCTAGCCACTAAGCTACAAGACACAGTACCCTCAGGTACTATGATATTCCATGTGGAGAGAGAAGAGAAGATGGGAGGAGAAGGGAGCAGAAGGTGTAACGTTAGGGTAAATGGCAAGAAGAAGGCTTGGGTTGTGGCTGAATGAAAAGGAAACAAAGATGCTTAATTTACTTTGTGTCTTTTTTTTTAATCAAGTAGAATAATATTTTGAAGAGGAAGAAAAGAACAAAAATGAATAACAAGGAATTGAAATAAATATATATGAGATGATAAAAAGGATTCAGGTCAGATGTAGGTGAACTATACTTCTGATTACTGAAAAAATAATGGATATGATTTTTGAATCACTGTTTGATATCTCTGAAAAATCAAGGAGAATGCAGAAGGGGTCCCATAACTAAAAATGAGTAAATGTCCTAATTTTTTTTAAAAAAAGAATAAAGTGATTAATTTATTTATTCAGTGCCATACCAATTAAACAACCAGAAAATTATTTTATAGAGCTAGAAAAAATAATATGAAAATTCATCTGGAGGAACAAAAGGTCCAGAATATCAAGGGAATGAATGAAAAGAAATGTTAGGAAAGGTGGCTTAGCAATACTAGATCTCAAATTGTATTATGAAGCAGCAATCATCAAAACTGCTTGGTATGCGCTAAGAGATAGAGGGGTAGACCAGTGGAATAGGTTAGGTACTCAAGACACAGTAGTCAATGAATATAGCAGTCTACTGTTTGATAAACACCTAAGGAATCCAGTTTCTGGGAAAAGAACTTACTGTTTGACAAAAACTCCTGGGAAAATTGGAAAATAGTATGGCTGAAACTGGGCATAGACCAATGGCTGACAATACTAAAGTCCAAATGGGTACACAATCTAGGTATAAAGGCTGATATAATAAAAAAAAAAATTAGGGGAACAAGGGATAGTGTGTTTTTCAGATTTAAAATGGAGAAATTTATGACCAAACAAGAGATAGAAAACATTATGAAGTCCAAATGAATAATTTTGATTACATTAAATTGAAAAGTTTTTGCACAAAGTCAATGCAAGATTAGGAGGGAAGTAGAAAACTGGGAAAGAAATTTTACAACTAGTGTCTATATTAAAGGCCTCATTTCTAAAATATATAGGTAATTAAGTCAAATTTACAAGAATACAAGTCATTCCCCAACTGATAAATGGTCAAAGGATATGAACAGGCAGTTTTCAGAGGAAGAAATTAAAGCTATCCATAGTCATATGAAAAAATGCTCTACATCACTATTGATTAGAGAGATACAAATCAAAACAACTTTGAAGTACCACATCACACCTATCAGATTGACTAACATGACAAAACAGGAAGATGATAAATATTGAGGAAGATGTGGGAGAGTTGGAACACCAATTCATTGTTGGTGGAGCTGTGAGCTTATCCAACTACTCTGGAGAGTAATTTGGAACTATGCCCAAAGGGCTACAAAAATATGCATACCCTTTGACCCAGCAATATTGCCTCTAGGGCTGTATCCCAAAGAGATCATAAAAATGTACAAAGATATTTATAGCAGCTCTTTTTGTAGTGGCCAAAAACTGGAAATCAAAGGGATGCCCATCAATTGGGGAATGACTGAACAAGTTGTGGTATATGAACGGAATGGAATACTATAAGAAATAATGTTGGATTTCAGAAAAACCTGAAAAGACTTATATGAACTGACTGAAATGAGCAGAGCCAGGAGAACTTTATATGCACTAACAGTCACAGTGTGCAAGGACTGTTCTGATAGACTTAGCCTTTCACAGCAATTCAAGGACCTAAAACATCCCTAAAGGCCTCTTGAGACAAAGTGCCATCCTCATTCAGAGAGAGAACTATGGAATCGGAATGCAGAATGAGCAGACTTTTTTCTCTTTTGTTATGTTTTGGTTTGGTTTAGTTTTTCTCATGGTTTCTCTCATTCGTTTTAATTCTTCTATGCAACGTGACTAATGTAAAAATGTGTTTAATAAGAATGTATGTGTAGAACCCATATAAGATTGCATACTGTCTCAGGGAGGGAGAAGGGAGGAAGGGGGAGAAAATTTAAAATTTATGAAAGTGATTGTTGAAAACTGAAAACAAATAAATTAATTAAATTTTTAAAAAATAATGTATTTTCTTCAAATTATAATATATTTAGCTTGATTTCTCTTTCTGACAATGTTCTAAAACATTTTAAAAGAAGAATATGATAATTTGGAAAGACAATGCAATAACTAAGAGCCAAGATGACTACAAAAACTGTTATTTCATACTTAGCTCGTTTTCTTTTTCCTTTTGACAGGGTTATTAGACTTACAGTAAAGGAGAATATGAGACAGATAGGTGGCACAATGGATAGAAGACCAGGCCTGGAGTCAGGAAGACCTGAGTTCAAAAATCTTATCTTAAACACTAGCTGTGTGACCCTGGGCAAATCACTAAATCCGATTTGCCTTAGTTTCCTCTTCTATAAAATGAACTGGAGAAGGAAGAGGCAAACCACTCCAGTATCTTTGCCAAAAAACAGCACCACCCAAATGGGGTCACAAAGACTTTGACACAACTGAAACACCTGAACAACACAAAGGAGAAAGCCATAGGAATAGCATATTTGGATTTTAGCATAGCCTTTGATAAAGTTTGTCATCTACACCATCAACATCTTGAAGTTACCAAAGACATGAAAAATGTGGGGCTGAATATTCTCAAGGGATTCTAATGAGCCAAGTGAGAAAAGATGTCATTCAACCTCAAGAAAAGGCCCTTTTTCTAGCCACAGAGACATTATCTCACTAGCCAGCTTGATATTCATAATTCAAGGGTAATTAAACAAATGTCATTCAAAGGAACTTGAGATAATTTTGATTTATTTATGGCAGAAGAAGGATGATGGAGGTATTTTGTTCTTCTCAGTCAAGTGATGGTCAAGCAATGAACACAGTGGGATCTTGTGTTCTCTAGGTGTGTAAGTGTCTAGAGGGCTTTGACTTGGAATAAAAATGACCTGAGTTTAAATCCAGTCTCAGATTCTTACTGGTTGTGTGACCCTGGACAAGTCACTTAAACTCTGTTTGCCTTGGTTTCCTTATCTGTAAAATGGGGACAGTAATAACATGGTTATTATGAGGATCAGATGAGATGACATGTAAAAAGAATTTGGCAAACTTTGAATCTCTGTAAATATTAGCTGCTATTATTATTCTCTACATTTTTCAGTAAATTTTTTTATAATAAAAATGTAATATACTGTAGAATATAGGTTGTAAAAACCTACAGTTCACCTCAGATATCTTCATCTTCATCATCTCATTAAAAATTTATATATGTATGAAAATATTTTTGAGAGACAATATAGTAATAGTGGATAGAGAGTCACAAAGATCTGGGTTCAAAATACTGCCCCTGAAGTATGCTAGCAATGTGAATCTGGTGAATCACCTCTCAGCATTCTAGGTGACATTCTAAGACTATAATTTATTGAGAAGATGCCAATCTGTGGTTAGAGAGACTCCCCTCCCCTAGAAATTCTTTAAACCAATAAAATCACAGGTCTTTTTCCATATTCCTATCTCTCTGTGATAACAAGTATAGGTGTCATTGGCTGCTAGGTGGCACAGTGGATAGAATTTGGGGTCTAGAGTCTAGAAGACACATCTCCCTGAGTTCAAATCTGACCTCAGGCACTTACTAGCTGTGTGAGCCTGGGCAAGTCACTTAAGCCTGTTTGCTTCAGTTTCTTCATCTGTAAAAAGAGCTGGAGAAGGAAATGGCAAACTATTCCAATATCTTTCCCAAGAAAACCCCAAATGGGGCATGGAGAGTTGGACATGAGTGGATGACAAGCTGTTTTTTGATAAAGGTCATTAGTCACTGATGTGCTCTTGATCTCCTTTTTGTGGTAAGAAGGAGGGGATTTTTTTTGATAATTTAGAAGGATCACTGTAAAAAGCAAGGGATGCTGTGATTGGATTTAGCAGATTTTTAATTATGTAATGAACAGCCTTCATATTGAACACTGATGGGTTTATTTCATTTTCTCTATGCTTATTTAAATGCTGCCTTTAAGAAAAGCAAGTTTTTGTTTTTAACTTTGCTAGTGCATTGGAAACTTTCACTGTGCAATCTTAGAAAACTTATTAGACTTGACATCATCTTTGCCCTGGAGAAGATACTTCTGTGTCCCAGTATCCTTTTTATAGTAAGATTTAACTAAAACAGATTTTAAATATATTTGTAATTTTGGAATACTGTAATGGGAAGTTTTAAAATGGGAGAGTGGTTAGCCTTTCACTTGTCTGTTATGACATCTGTAAATATACATGCATATAATATACATACATATGTGTATATTGTGTATATATGTATATAAACACGTAAAATTATACATGTGTATATATGTGTGTTTTTAGTGATATTAGAGTGGTAGAGCTCTGATCTCTTGGACTTCTGAGTAATTTACCCTACCCATACTCCCATTATATATTAATGTGATACTTTATCAAAATTTTGGAAGTGAACTAATGCTATCAAATTATTAAATATAAAAGTAACATTTGGCTATTTCTAATAACCATTTGAGCAGCTAAATGGCATAATGGATAGAATACTGAACCTGGCATAAGGAAGCATCATTTTCCTGAGTTCAAATCTGGCATCAGATGCTTACTAGCTATGTGGCCCTGGGCAAGTCATTTAACCATGCATGCCTTGGTTTCCTCATCTGTAAAGTGTGCTAGAGAAGGAAATAGCAAACCACTCCAGTATCTTTGCCAAGTAAACTCCAGATGGGATCACAGAGTCAGAAACCACAGTTATCTCTTCCACATCATGGGGCACAGTGCCCTCCTTCCTGCCCTTCTCCCTCAACCTCCACAATCTGGAAAATCCGTGTAAAATATTTTGATTCTCCCTTTGTACCAGAGAAGAAATCTGAATTATTAGTGATATTAAAAGATAAAATATGTTGATACTAGACAATACTATGCATATATTTTATTCATGTCTGAGTTTCTAAACTTTTTCTGTGCCAACTCAGCCTTTACATGTTGTCTGTGGCTTCCACAAAACTTCCCCAAAATTCCCATTTAATTTCTTAAGCAAACCTATAAATAGAAACTGTGATGGGGAAAGTCATGATGTGGAAGGGATAATTGTACTGAAAATGACTGAACAGCAACATCTTATCCGCTAGATATCTTAAGAATAAGTCTCAACACCTTAAGAGACAAGTCAGGTCTTCTGTAAGGCAAGCATTGTTTCTGGGCAAACAAATAAAAATAGAAAGGTAAAATGACAACACCCACAAAATAAACACCTCAGAAAGGTCAAAAAGAATAGGACATGTGAAAACACCACTGGATTTAGTGATTAACAGATCCCTAGTGACCTTTGAGAAAGCAGTTTCAGCAGAGTGTTCAGAGACATACCTAATTACAGGCAGCTATAGGTCTGAAATAATTTGATGGCTCTTCATATTGAGGTGAAGACAGAAAACATCCCTCTCTTTGAGACTGTAAGTAACCCCATAGTAACTCAGATAAAGAGATTTTTTTTTTTAAATCCACGGGAGGTCAAGTCTTTCCCAAATTTCAAAAATCTACCAGTCTAGATCTAACTCAGCATTGGGCAGCAATGGATAGAGTGCCTCGCCTGGAATCAGGAAGACTCATCTTCCTGAGTTCAAATTGCACCTCAGACACTTTGTAGCTATGTGACCCTAGACAAGTCACTTAATCCTATTTGTTTCAGTTTCCTCATAAAGACTCAAATGAACTGAAGAAAGAAATGGTAAACTATGTGAGAGTCTTTTCCAAGAAAACCCTCAAAATGAGGTTATGAGGAGTAGGGCACGACTGAAACAACCGAACAACAAATTAAAATGAATGCAAAATGAACTCGAGTCTTGAAAACTTCAGTGATCAGTGCAAACAGGAGCAAAGTAGCCTGTATGGAATCTGGAAAAAGAAGAATGAAGAATGAGAATTAGTAAAATTCTCCAAGAGAAGGTGGCTCTGATTCTGTTCAACATTTCCCTGGATTCATGTATAACTTCCCCAGACATGAGTCCCTCAAGACAGATAATTTCAGGTACCAGTAGCAGCTCAGAAGGCAAAATCACCCCTGCCAAGTGCACATGTGCGCATACACACATACATGCACACATACACACACAAACACACGCATACACACACATACACATGCCAACACACACCTCTACACATGCACACACACACACATACACACACATACACATACAAACACACACACCCCTACACATGCACACACACACACACACACACACACATACACACACTGACCCTATCCCCCTTCCCTCATCCTACCGTAGATGTCCTTCAATAGATGAGCTCTGAGCTCTAGGACAGTGACTGGTGAATAATGATCTTCCCTCTTCCCCTCCCTTTCTTAACATTTTTGTTGGGAAAGAGTGAGTAACATAGGACAAGCCAGCATGGATAAGTTAAGATTACACTGTTTTCCTTCCCCACCCCAACTTAGCCATCTTCTTTTAGGTAGAGAGATGGTTCTAGCAGATGTCTGGATAAATGAAACTCATCACAAATATATCATGCCTCTTTGTCATTTCTGTGCTATTTCTTGAACTCATTTGTTTTCTCTTTCTGTCCAGATGAATTACAGTATTCTATGACAGCATCACTTCTGTTTGCCCCTCCATTTCATCCAAATGTTCTGTACCATGATTCTCTCATCTGTGTCCTGAATTTTCTCACATGTACACACTTTCTTAATATATCATGAACCCCCCATCCCCAATATTTATGTGTCCTGTCTCTTGAATTAAGTATGCCCATTCAGAGCCATGTTCCTGAAATGGATTTACCCAGAGTATGCTGGTAAATGTTTAACAAGCAGCTCTCAGACAACAACAAATTATACACAACACACTTTTAGGTTTAGTCCACATTCTTAACATTTCCTCCATCATTTCTTAAGTTTAGAAGTCAACAAAACAATAAATCAAGCCTGAGTCAATTTCTGAGGTGTAATTATACACACACTGAAAATTGAACAATCAGCTCTCTTGAGCCAGTTAAAGCTGGTTCTAGCACATCCCTGGGCCTATCCCACCAAGTCATAGTAGTATATGTGAAGTCAGATTTGCCTACCTGTATTAAGATGCTTATTTCTTCTCCTTTGATGTTACTTGGTGTATTTGAATAATGAAATTTAAAGCCACGGATTTTAATTCTGACTCTTTTGGATTTTGTCTATTATGAATTTCTAGGTGCTTTCACTGCCATTTTTCTTTTTTTTTACATTCTCTCACTCTCCGTGGTATCTATCTTGGTAGACATACTTAGGAAGGTTTTTTTCTCCCCCTTTGTCCTAACTCTATCTCTTCTTCCAACTTGTCATCCTTCATACAGCTCGTTATGTTTCTCTTTTTAAGTATAGACTTGATTAAGCCACCAGTTTCCTATTGCCTACTAGGTCAAGTTCAATCTCTTTGCCCCAACATTCAAGCTCTTCCAATCTGGCCCCCTTATACCTCACCAGGCTTATTGCATATTATACTTTTCCACAAACTCTACGATCTGAAAAAAAATCAGGCTACTTCCTGTCTTTGGTATATTGCTTTAACCACTCTGACCTCGTTCATTTGCACGTTTGCTCAGTCTCTTCCCTGGGCAGATTCCATTCCCTTTCCAAATCACTTTGTCTATTGAATTCCTATCAATTAAATTCTAACTCAACTACTGCTCCATGAAGCCTTCTTTGAGTCATTAACTCCTTTCTTGGCTCACATAACATTTTATTTTGCACTTACTGAACACAATCATATCATACTTTATTAGATCATGGTAATATTATAGTCTGTGTTTGTGTCTCATCTTCCCACTAGAGAACCTGCTCCATGAAGGTAACAAATCTTTCTATGTCTGCCCACACCCCAATCATAGTCCCATTTGTGGGCAGCACACACAGTAAGCACATTATAAATGTTGTTGAATCATTGAATTGAATTCAACTGAGTTGCATATAAATATACAGATAATTAATATGCACACATTGAATGTCCTAATGTCCTACTGAGATGGAGCTTCTTCAGTGCAGGTGACTTTGGTCTTTCAATGACTTTGCTATCCAAGTATAAGATCTGTCAGATTCTACCATTCTAGAATGCTATGAATATCATCCTGGGAATATACTGTCTATTTTCTAAGGACCAGCATAGAAATTGTGGAGAGGCTTCTCACCATTAGGATGGCCAGTGGGATATGAATATTTTGGCCAATGGTGACTCATGAAAAGAGAAAAATAAAAAAAAATATTCCTCAGTCTTATGCGACAACCTTTGATTCTGCAGTGATAGTAGAAGAATGGTGGAAAGAAGAAGGGGGAGAGGCATGGTCAGAAAGTGCACATGACATATGAATCATCTATGGAACATTAGTGTTCTGTGTTATCTTATTATTAGTGAAGTGATAATGCTATTTGAGGAAACGAATGATATAAAATTTGGCATTCTCATCATTAATAGAACTAGAAGACTAAAACAAGTCATACCTAAGTAGAGATATGGCTCATGGTTTCTCCCTGAATGAGTAAATAAAGGGGTTGGCACCATTAGCTTTGTATTGTATCCAGAGTCAAGAGATACCATTTCTCAGGACATTTGGTTATCTTGTCTCATGATGAGCTTCTATAAAAATATCACCATGCGTGTAACTATAGCTTATATATCAACAGTGTTTACAGGGGATAAGAAAGTAGAGAAATTCTGACCTGCTAAATTAAACTGACATATTTCTTAATGCTTAGTGACTTCAGTGCAAAAGAGGGTGATAAATTTGTTAGAAAAAAATTTATCAGAATAAAGAAATTATAGATGCTAAAGGCTTGTAAGCTTCTCAAAAGACTTGCGCCCATGTATCATGAATACTTTCTCCAAGAAGTGAGTCAAGAAACACTGAGCATATCAATTAATCAACTGATCAGTCAACAGACATTTATTGTGTGTTCAGTCATTTCAGTTATGAAACTGAGTCGAGGTGGCTCCATGGATAGATTGCTGCCCTGGAGTCAGGAAGATGAGTTTAAATCTGGTCTTGGATATTTCCTAGCTTTTTGACCCTGGGCAAGTCACTTCACCCTGTTTGCCTCCATTTCCTCATTTGTAAAATGAGCTGGAGAAGGAAATGGCAAACCACTCTAGTATCTCTGCCAAGAAAACCCCAAGTGGGGTCACAAAGATTCAAACATGGCTGAAATTTTATTACATTCCTACCATGTGCTAGGATCAGGGTATAATAAAGACAAAAGCAGAACAACCCCTGCACTCAAGGAGTTTACATTCCACCTGGGGGAGACAACATGCACATATATACAGTATATGTTCAAACAAGTAAGATAATTTTGAAGAAAAGACAAACCAGAAACTAGTTCCCCCAGTTTCACATAGGACAGTGGTGCCCATACTAAGCCTTGCAGGAAACTAGGGGATCTGAGAGGTGAAAATGAAGGAGTATATTCCAAGCATAAGGGACAGATAAGCCAGTCTTGAAGAAGAGAGTTGGGAGATGGAATGTCACACATATGGAACAGTAAGAAGGTTGGAATACAGTCTACATAAAGAGGAGGAAGGCTGGCTTTGGAGAAGGAGGAGAGATTTAAATCCTGACTTTGTCCCTTCCTAGTATCTTTATGATTCTAGGTAGGTTAATTAACCTTCCTTTACTTCAGTTTCCTTATTTGTAGAATAAGAAGGTTGGATTATATGTCTCCTAAGGTCCTTCTCATCTCTATAACTAGGATACTTAAGCTCCTGCCTCTGATGTCTCAGAGTTGCCCATCTTCTGATGATGTCATTATGTTTTCTGCTGGGTCATATCCCTGTCAATTATTGCTCTCTACCGATTCTTAGCAAGCATTGCCTCTTGGCTACTCTCCTGCTCTACATTGTCCATCAAATCTCTGTCCCAGCTGATCTTTGGCTATCCAGCTATCTCTGACCTCACTTAATCCACTAGGGGTGCTGTGGTCAGTAAGCCTCTCTCCTCCAGTCTGCTTTTTAATCCTGTCTTTTGAACAATCTGTTCTGTTTTAGCGGTAGTCCTCAGCAGGGGTGCTGTGCCCCCTGATATTTTCTGTTCCTCCTCTTCTAGTGATGTTCTGAATAATAAACTTCTCCCATAAAGAGAAGAGCTGTAGACCATCTCGGTCAGTGCTCTCACACAAATGGTCATAAAGCTTCTTCAGGTCTCCTTAATCAGACTTTACCAGAAGGTAAAAAAAAGCTCAGAATTATTTTTTGTACTATTTTTTTTCACTTTTCTCTTTTACTCTTTTTTTTATTTTAATACTTTCTTCTTTACATACCTCAATTCAACTATCATCTAACTTATGGTCAGAAGTTACTTATTTAAATTCTTAGTATTTACCATCCCTAATCTCCTATCCTCCTGTCCCCCACAGGCAAATGTCCCTAAGGCTCTGCTTTCTCAAATGAAAAAGGAATTTCGTTGTGAGTTAAATGTGTCCTTTGTCAGAGTGGTAAAGTAAATACAGGATCTCCATGAGTTAGTCTTATGAAGGTCCGCTCTTTTCCACAGAGAATGTCTATTATGTCTATTAATGTTGGAGTATCCTCCAACTTTATAGAGAGAATGTTCTGTTTTTATTTTATTACCTTGCTATTTCATTAAATGTCTTTGTTGGCATTTATACTATGCTATTTCATTTAATGCCTTTCATTAAATGCCTAAGTGTATCCTCTGGCTGACTAATAAAAGTAAACACAATTGTGGGACCTTGTGAATGATGGTTTGGAGAGGGAACCGTGGAGAGGAAATTGCTTATGGCTTCCCCTCATCATACTCCTCGGTTCTATGCAAATAGCAGTGATTAGGCTGGATAGAGAAGGCACAGAAGCCTGGCGACCTTTGTCCTACTTTCCCTCAGGTGTACAGCACAGCCCAGTTTCTCAACACTAAAATTACACAAGATTCTTTGAAAGAGGTAACAATACAAGTAACTTTGTTCAATGAGTCTCTGATTATTCAAATCAAGTGAGATTCCTGGAATACTAGAATTCAAAGAATTAAAATTGTTGGCTACTCAGAGGCAGTGGAGGGTATGTGGTGGGGTATGAATAGGCTGCAGCTTATTCACAACAAAGAATTACACAGTAAAAGTGGCATAAATGATATCAAAAAGATGCATGAATGGAAAAGGAGGTGAGTCAATTATGTAGCAAGCAAGGAATCCACAGATACACCATGTGCATCCTTGTGACCCAGATAATATCAAGAGAAAGGCTCCCATTATATTAGATCCCTGTGTGGGATTTTTCAATAAAACATGAGGACAATTTCAGCCTGGATGGCTTGTGATCCATACTCCTGGAGAGAGTTTCTCTTATTACTCAACTCACAGATCCATGAATACATCAAAGTATTTTGCATCTACAAGACATGAAGAATATTTTGTTATTCCCCTTTTCTAAAAATTGCTTCTTTTTCTTAGCTATTAGAATCCTTAAGCCTTTCCCTGTCTGAAAGCACTGTTGTCAGTAAATACTTTTCAAGAACAGGGAACTGCTGTTTAATGCCTCTTTGAAGGCCAGTGGGCCACCCAAGGTGGTTTGAGAACATGATTACATAAAGCAATAATTTTAGTTCCCTGGCCTCTTTCTTGTACCTGTTACCTGGAAGAAAGTTAGCAAAATTTTATAGTGGATACTTGGGCCTCTAATTCCTTTCAACCTCTAATCAAAAGCCCCCCAAAGAGGAACATTAGGTCATCATAAAAATAATCTACAATTTACAAGTTTAGAAGTCAATAAAAAGTTTGATTTATATTACAGACCATTGGCAGGGAGATATCAGTTAAATTGCAGATAAGACTATGAGTTAAATGAGGTCAAATAATAGTGTGTAAATATATGTGTGTGCATATGTATGTATGTAGACATGTAAGCATGTGTATATATGTAAAAAGGAAGATCAACTACGGCAAGATCAAGGGAACATTTTTTTCATATAGGAAATGATAAATACAATGTAGGCAGTTCTCAGATGATTTAGAAATATGTTGCAATCTTGTTCATTGCAGTGAAAAAACAGGTACCAGTAATGAGAAGAATATATTATGAAAGTCTTACCTAAGGGACCTAAATGCAGAGAAGTACACATACTTGCTCAATTTATGCTGAAATGGAGGCTGGCTCTAAAATCAAGTCACTTCCATCAAATAAGGAATAATAGTGTCCCTCTCTGTCTCTACATCTGGTAACTATCTTGAACCACCATTTTCATCCTGATGAATATCAGGCCACTGGACCCAGATGGCTCAGGAGAAGAAAGCAAGGTTGGCCCTCCTTCACTCAAATCAAAGTCAACGGCAAGTCATCCTCTTGATGCCATGGTCCTCTTTGAGAACAAAGGACAAACACAGCAACAACAGTTCTGCCTCCCACCTCTGGTGGAGAAGAAGTAAGAGGGGCAGACTCTTTTACATAGAAATTCAAAGCCTAGATCAGGGATGGGCAACATCTGGCCTCAAGGCCACACATGACCTTCTAGATCCTCAAGTGTGGCCTTTGAATTCAAACTTGACAGAACAAATCTCCTTCATGAAAGGATTTGTTCCGTAAAACTTGGACTCAGTCAAAAGGCCACACCCCAAGACCTAGAAGACCACATGTGTCCTTGAGGCCACAGGTTCTCCACCCTTGGCCTAGATCCTGACCACTTTTGGTCTTCAAAGGCCCTATGGGACCTTTTCCATAGCGTCCTGTGTCCAGTGTCCTGGCCAATTTCAAAATTGGGAAATCGCCTCTGTTTCTACTCCAGTCCTCTCTTATTTGCTTTTGTGATTGTAACTTGATATCCTTTTTTTGGAACAATTAAGCTTGGGCTTTGTGCCCAGGGCCTCCAAGATTTGGCCTCCTAGTCAAGTCTCAGAATTAAGAAGAAATCAATCTTCTCCAGGCTCTGGACTGGTGCCTACACACAGGAAATAATGCTGTATTCATGTAGGATGTTACCTTGACCTCTTGGGTCATTCATTCTCAGGCCTGAGAGTGTAACCTTTCCCAAGAAGACTCCTACTTACAGAATAGTAACATAATATGATCAGATTCAAAATGAAACACTGGATCAAGGTCACGAATTTCTGGTTGGTCTTTGGAGGCTATAAAGTATTCATTCACAAGTCTGAGGACTGTCCACTGGATACTGACTGGGTCATGCGGTGAAATGTTCCTTTTTTTTTTTTTTTTAAGATAAATGGAGTTAAATGACTTACCCAAGGTCACACAGCTAGTGTCTGAGGTCAGATTTGAATTCAAGTCTTCCTGACTCCAGGGCTCATGCTCTATCCATGAAATGTTCCTTTTGTAAGATTTCTATCATACTAAGATGAAAATGTATTTAATAGAAATGTATGTGTAGAACCTATATAAAACTGTATGCCATCTCAAGGAGGGAGTGGAGAGGTAGGGGGGAAGTGGAGGAGGGAGAGGAAAAATCTAAAATATATGGAAGTGATTGTAGAACACTGAAAAGAAGTAAAATAATAATGACAAAAAGACTTCTGTCCTAACTGTAAAAAGAGGGATGGACTCAAAGTCTTGTGAAAATCAGGTAGTGAACCTCAAGTAAAATTAGATAGTGGGCTAGAAAGAAATTTAGGCATTTTATCTCTCTCTTCCATTCTTTCCTGGTTTATTTTTATGGGAGAGTGTATGTGCAAGGAAACATTTGCAAAAAGCTTTACAGTATGTTCAGAAATGTGGAAGGTGTAGGGCATGTTCTGGAAATCAGTCATTCAGTCAACAGGCATTTATTAAACTCCTACTGTGTGCTCCGCACTTTGCTAGGCACTGAGGATACAGAGAAAGGAAACAAACGCATTTCTGCTTTCTATCATGGGGGAAGTAACATGCAAGCAACTACATGAAGACAATCTATCTACATGATAAATGAGAGATGATCAGCAAATGGAAGGTACTGGAAGTAAGAAGGCATTCAGAAAGTCTTCTTGGAGGAGGTGAGATTTTAGCTGGAACTTCACAAAAAGTCATGGAAGGGAAAAGAAGGGGAAGAAAAGGGAGAGATTCCCAGGCTTGGGGGCCAGTCAATGAAAATGTTTAGAGTTGGGAGGAGTGTCTTTTTGGAATAACAACAAAGAGGCCTCTGCCCCTGATGCCCAGATTATGTGAGAACAAGTACAATGGAAGAAATCTGAAAGGTAGGAGGGAGCCATATTATGAAAAACTTCAAATGCCAAATAGTAAATTTTGTATTTAATGTATCCTGGAAGTGATAGGCAGCCACCAGAGTTTATTGAATAGGAGGAATGGGGAGCTGATCAAAGTAATTATGGACTCTTGCAAATTTTGTGGCTTCCATTCCATTTTTGTCAGATTAATGATTTTCTTAGATACTTTGCAAGACTTTTCTGTCACGCTGGTGGCTGCCTTGTTATGACATATGCGGTATGGCTATAAATAACAAGAGTGAATCTGCAAGCAGTAGCTGGGCATCAGCATGGCCTAGTGGATGGAATGATGGCTTTGTAAGCAAGACAGAATAGGGACGGAGATCAAGGCTGACCTGTGATTGCACTGGTATGATGCCCAGATGAGGAAAGGCTCTCTCCTGGTGCAGGTCAACACCTGTTCTACAGCTTAAAGTCTTAGAGAGCTGGCCCAAGAAGTTAGGTGGCTTAGCTCAGCGTTACATCGTTGGGATGTTGATCAGACACAGAAATTCCGAGTTCAAATACCATCATCTGATCCTTAGTAGTTATTTAACTAAAGGCAAATCGTTGAACTTTTCTGAGACTCAGTTCTAAGACTTAAATAGAGTCAGTATGGAAGCAATGGTGAATTTGGAGTCACAGGACCTGAGTTCAAGCTTGCCTTGGCTACTTTCTACCAGTATGACCTTGGGCAAGTCATTAAATGTTTTGGAGCCTCAGTTTCCTCATCTATAAAATGAAGGACACTTACTAGCTATGTGACCTGGCAGGTCACTTATCATCGGTGAGTCTCAATTCCATCATCTTTAAAATTGGAATAATAACAGTACTTACCTCCCAGAGTTGTTAGGGCCAAATGTAAAAAAAAACCTTAAAATATTCAATAAATGCTAAGATAAAGGGGTTGGACTAAGATGGCCTTTAAGGAACCCTTCTTAGCTCTAACTGTAACTCTATGATCTACTCACTTATGCACAGTTTAGATAATTGGATCTTTACTGACTCTCCAGGAGCCACACACAAAGATAGCTATATTACTATATATACATAATGTATTACTAATTACTAATATATTACAAGACTCTTGTTCCTATTTATAATGCTTTGTGATTCTTGCATCAGGTCTCTGCCTGTTGCAGAACCCTTAGAACTAGGCCCTCAGTTAGTGATAATTATGACATTGACGAAGTGGTCACATTATTTGAATTTTCGTTGAATATTTTTATTGGATTGAAACCAATAACTTTGTTTTATATAACTGTTATTTTGGTTTTTTGTTTGTTTTATTTTATTTTGTCACAAGTCAGCTGGGGTTAAGTGACTTTCCTAGGGTCACACAGCTAGTTAGGCTGGTTTTGAGCTCAGGTCCTCCCCATTCCAGGGCTGGTACTCAGCCACCTCATTGGTCCTTGTAACTATTACTTTGAATAGTGTGAATTCAAATAGTGTTACTATTTCATAAGATTCATTATTTGCACTAATTAGGATATATTTGTTAAGAATTTGGCCTGACGACCCACACAGGAAAAACAAAGTAGCTGAAGAATACCCATTTCCAAACTATAATATGCACTTAGACAATCTATGGAACTCATCTTTCAGTATTTATTTCTCGGACAGACACTGCATATGGATCTTGACTTGGTTCTAGACTTGAACTGGAGATGGAAAGCAGTTTGCTTGGCTCTTTGGGAAATCATATAGTTCTTTTACTGAACCTAAGCTTCTCTCTAAATCAAAAGCCCCCTGTTTTAATATCAGAAGGGCCCCCAGAATATTTAGGTGGTAACATTTTGGAAGGACATGCTTAGAGAAACACAGGATGAGCACCCATGAATGAGTCATAAGCTGTATTAGAGGAAGACTTGTCCACATGGATGAGCCCACAGATACACTGAGTTTTGGAATGCAACTGCACTTATGTTCTCTCAGCTGTGCTTTTTAAACTCCTGTCAAGGACTTAATAATGTGTAAATAAAGGTTTTAAATGCTCTAGGGAAATGATATTTTTTATTTAAGCTTATTTTTATTTAAATTATTTAATTTGATTTTAAATTAACATTTAAATCATTAGATTTTAGTTTAAATATTTAATTTATTATTTAATATTGAAATTAGTAGATTGTTACTGTCAGCATTTGAAGTCTTCCAGGGTTGATTAGGTCTCAGCAGGGTCCAAAGACAGTGGGGATGCTGCCAGAGAAGTCAGAGGTCAACTGAGATAGGTCTGTCCCTTCACATTTAGATGAAAGGAAATTATTGCTCATCCTTGATGTCCTCAGCCTTTTATACTTCAAGAATAAACAAGCTATCCCTGTCTTTGGTCCCTCTCTGTTACCACCTGTCTCTCATCTCTGGGGTTGCTCTGGTTACTGTACTAGCTTGTGGCTCTGGGATGTTTGTGCAGCTATTCATGAACTGTTTCTCCTTCCCTTCCTATTTATCCAATGCCAGAAATTTCTTCCCACAATCCCTCTGCCCATCAGACAGAGATCTCACTGCAGATCTGCATATATTACGGTTGATTTTTTTTTCTTAAAGAGGGCACACACACATATATTTTTAATGCTATCATTCTTCTCTTTCTTTCTTAGGGTTCAGAATCAGGCATTGTTACACCAGCAAAATTCAAAGGAAGACAAGATTTATCCTCAGGGTCATGAGGTTTTCCAGTCTCCTTTCCAATTCTTTCTTGGCTTCCTTCATTTCAGATACTAAAATCGCCTTTTTCTTATTACGAGAATTTCAATTAAGGAGCTATAGGAACCATAGAATTTTATTTTATTTCCACTTAAAAGTATTTTATTTTTTCCAGTTACATGTAAAGATAGCTTTCAACATTCACTTTTATAAGATTTTTGAGTTCCATTTTTTTTTCTCCCTTCCTTCTCTATTTCTTCTACAAGATGGCAAGCAATCTGATACAGGCTAAACATATTTCCATATTAGTCATGTTGTGAAAGTGGAATCAGAACAAAAGAGAAAAATCACAAGAAAGAAAAGAAGAGAGAAAAAATAGTATGCCTCGATCTGCATTCAGACCAGACTCCATAGTTCTTTCTCTGGATGTGGAGAGCATTTTCCATCATGAATCTTTTGGAATTGTCTTAAATTATTGTATTGCTGAGAAGAGCTAAATCTATCAAAGTTGATCATCACATAATGCTACTATTACTATGTACAATGTTCTCCTCAATCTATTCACTTCCCTCAGCAGCAGTTCATATAAATCTTTCCAGGTTTTTTCTGAAATCTACCTGAACATCATTTCTTATAGCAGAATACCATTCCATTACATTCATATACCACTACTTGTTCAGTCATTCCCCAGTTGATGGGCATCCCCTCAGTTTCCAATTCTTTCTCACTACACAAAGAGCTGCTATAAATATTTTTGTACATCTAGGTCCTTTCCCCTTTTTTATGATCTTTTTGGGATACAGACCTAGTAGTGGCATCGCTGGATATGCACATTTCTATAGCCCTTTGGGCATGATTCCAAATTGCTCTCCAGAATGGTTGGATCAATTCACAACTCCTCCAACAATGTATTAGTGGAACCATAAAATTTTAGAGCTGGAAAGAACCTACAGTTCATCTAACAAACCCTCTCATTTTACAGATGGAGAAACTGAGACTCTGAGAAATTAAGTTTTTGTCTAAGGTAACACAGAGAGTTTGATGTTCCATTCCATTCAACAAATGTTTATTAAGTGTTTTCTATGTGCAAGTCCATGTGGCACAGCATTATTAGTCACTTACACTAGAGACATTACTTACAGATCTGCTCTTGAGAGGTTGTGTGATATAGTAGCTAGAGTGCTAACCATTGAGCCAAGAAGACCTCGGTACAAATCCCACTTCTAGCACTTACTATTTGTGTGATCCTGTATACATCACTTAACCTTTCTGAGTCTCAGTTTCCCTATCTGTAAGTTGGGACTGATGACCTACGTCACCAGGTCATAGTGAAGATCCAATCAAAAACCATTTTTAATACAATGATCTAAGATAATGCCAAAAGATTAAGGATGAAAAATATTATCTTCATCTAGAGAAAGAACTGTAGAGTCTGATTGCAGATGAAAGCATACTATTTGCTCTTTTAAAACATTTTTTCTTTCTCATGATTTTTCCCTTTTGTTCTGATTCTTCTTTCGCAACATGACTAATGTGGAAATACATTTAATATGATTGTACATGGATACCCTAGATCAGATTTTTTACCATCTTGGGGAGGGAAGAAAGCAGAAAAAAAATTGGAACTAAAAATCTTTTCAAAGTGAATGTTGGAAACTATCTTTACATGTAATTGGAAAAAATAAAATACTAGTAAATGGAGAAAAATATAGTATTTTTTGCTTTGCAAACCTTAAGGTATGATATAATTGTTCTTCTCACACCTTGATGTCTTAAGGGAATATAAGTTCCCCAAAGGCTGAGACTGTTTAATACTTGTCTTTGTATCTTCAATGCTTGGAACAATGCCTTGCATGCAGAAGGTGCTTAATAAATGCTTGTTGATTTGAGTCTTTGTGGCTCATGGTGGGAAATGTCACTCCAAGAACTTTCTGACATCCAGATAGGTCCTGATAGACCCCAAAGATTATTCTATTCAAAGGTTTTTTTTAAAAGATAAAGATAAATTGAAGATAAATTGAAATTATAGAGTGATTCGTCAGCTAAGTGGAATTTCATATGGCATTGATAAATGGTGATAATAAAGCCACAGCCCAAGAGTAAAAAGAAATTTATTCTTTGAAATGTGCTGAGCTTTCCTCGTTGTGACTCTCTCCTGAGCAATCAGATTCCTTTTTCTTCTCTCTCCATGCTTGTCTCCATCTTCTTTTTGTCTTTACTTCTTTCTCTTTACCTTCTCCATCTGCCATACTCTTACTATTAGTCTCTTCCTTCTCTCTCCTTCCCTGTCCATACTCACATCTATTACTCAAAATCAAGACCCTAAATTCTATCTGCAAAGTGAATTAAAAGCATAGTCACTAATATGTGGTATTACATGAGAGATGGAAGTGTCTTCCATATAGGTCATCTTGTGTAGTCCTTTGATTTATGGAAGAGGTGGGATCCTCACACATAATGGGGATTCTCCGATTATGTGGGCAGCTAGGTGGAGCAGTATATAGAGTGCTGGCCCTGGAGTCGAGAGGACCTGAGTTCAAATTGGATCTCAGACACTTAGTAGCTGTGTGACCTTGATCAAGTCACTTAAACCTGTTTACTCCTGTTACTCATCTGTAAAGGAAAAAGCTGGAGAAGGAAATGGCAAACCACTTCAGTTTCTTTGCCAAGAAAACCCCAAATGGCATCACGAAGAGTCAGACACAACATAAAACACTCAACAAATGGGTATGTATAAGGCACATATTTCTAGGAGTCTTTCAGTTTAAGGGAAGGCTTGGTATAAGCAACAGTACCAAATGGGCACTTGGTCAAAGAGCACCAAGTTCAGCACTTCTCAACTGAATTGCCTTGCTTCCTTGTTAAGTCTCTTTCAAAGTTCAAAAGAGCAGCCTAGATTATACTTTGGAATATTATACTTCTAAAATTTCAGAAACTCTCCTTTCCTCTCTCCTCTCTCTCCCCTCTCCCCTCTCCCCTCTTCTCCCCTCTCCTCCCCTTTGCTTTCTTTTCCTCCCCTCCCCTTGCCTCTCCCCTCTCTTTTCCTTTTCCCTCTCCTCCTCTCTCCTCTCTTTCTGCTCTCCCCTCTTCTCCCCTTTCCTTTCTTCTCCTTCCCTCTCCTTTCCTCTCCCCTCTCACCTCTTCTCCTTTCCTCTCTCTCTCTCTCTCTCAACTAACTCCCAACCTATCCTGAACTGAGGAAACTCTTTCCCTTTGAATTAGTATCTTCTTTCTCAATCTAAAACCATACACTTAGAATTTTGCAAATGGCCATATATATTTTACAGTATTATCAAATAGCTCTAAAACATGTATAGACATTAAACTGTGACAGGCTATAATGAGACTTCCAAGTGGTGAGTGTTGGGGCATCCACACTTATTCTCTCCTCACCCCTTCTCCCAATCAGGAGCAGGGGAAAATGAGAAAGAAAATGATTAGACAGAAACTTTCTGGGGCAGCATTGTAGGGGAGCAAGGCAAAGGGAGAAATAAGTTTGGCATTGAACCTTCATCAACCACTGCAGCACTGGATTCCTGGTCAGCTCCCTACGCCTTGGGCTCAGACTAGTGTGGTCACCTGCTCTCAGCCTTCACCTTGGTCTTATCAACACCTTTCTTCTGTGTCTGGCTTTCTCTTCTCATTCAAAGTCAAAAGCTTACATTACATCTTCAAAGTGAATTAAAAGCATAGATGATTATCTAGTTTTACATTAAAGCTGAAAGAGATCTCTGCATATTTCATCTAGTTCAACCCTTTGACTTATATAAGAGGTAGAGTTCCCACATTAAAGGAAATACTGTGGGTAGGTATAAGGTATGTGGTTCTAGGAATCATTTAACTTAAGAGAAAGCTAGTGTAAGCAACAATAGCAAAGCAAGACAGTCAAATATCACCAAGCCTAACAGCTCTCAACTTACTGGCTTGGTTCTTTGTTTTGGATGCAGGAGAGCCAGCACATCTCTCCACCCGAACACCAGCATACCAAGCTCCCTGGTGGGCATGGACTCTAGTATAGTCAATAAATGTTTATTAAATCTCTACTATGGGCCAGGTACCATACTAAGTAGGGGGGATACAAATACACGAAAAAAGTAAGTCCCTGACTTCAAAGAACTTACAGTCTAATGGAGGAAAACAAGGAAGTTACTTTGTCTATTATAAATAACCAATTTAACTATAAAGGATATATGAAGATAGATGTTATCTGCATTGAGAAAGAACTGATAAATAGAATTATGTATAGAATCTATTTGTCTATCTATCTATCTATCTATCTATCTATCTATCTATCTATTTATCTATCTATCTATATTTGTGTCTAATGGCAGCCATCTCTAAGTCAGGGTGGGTGGGGAGAAAACAGAGAAATGTATATGATAATTCTGTTGTCTATTTGAAAAAAATAGCAAGTTGTACATAGATTTGCAGTTTCATGTACAATCATCTTTTTTATTGTACTATGTTATGAAAATGCTTGTTTTAGATCATAAATTAAAAAGAAAAGAGAGAAAGAAAAAGAAGCTGAAGAGAACGGAGAGAGTGGACAAGAAAGGCATGCTTGAGAAGTCAGTCAGAGAAGTCCCAAAGTAGGACAGTCTGGTAACAAACGAGATGTCCAAGCTGAGCTCTCTCTTTAATTGGAGGTTTGAAGTTCATGGCCCCACTCTCCAATCAGAGAGGCAGAGGATAGTGATGAGGTGGAGAACTAAGGCAGGGGAGGTCTTAGAGGATGATTGAGGTTATTTCAGTAATGATGGGAACGGTGGAGAAGTCAGTCAAGAGAAGCCTCAAAGTAGTACAGCCTGGTGAGAAATGAGACAGCATGACCACGCTTCCTCCTTCTTAGAACCTCGGCCTGGCTTTTCCCTGGAAGGAAGTTGCTTCAAAGTAAAATAAAACAAAACAAACAATAATAATAATAAACCACCCTGTCTACTTAGAGAGAGAGCTAGCACTGGACTTGCAGTGTGGAGAGACCTGGATTCAAATTTTGCCTCTCATGCTAGCTGTTGGACTATGGGCAAGTTACTAAGTTAGTTCAGAGATCACACAACTCACTGAAATGGACGCTGGCTTGTGAGTCAAGGACATGTTAAGGACATTTGTCTGATCTTGAACAAGTTAAGATCTCTATTTCCTCTGTAATACAGGGGCATGGACCGGATATTCTCTACGGTTTCTTCCAGCTCTAAATCTATAATTCTTGGTAATGTTTGTACTTCCATGAAAATACTTCCACATTGCCAAATGACTATGTTTACACCCCCTATGGAAGGGTGATTTGAGCCAAATGATATTCAAAACAAGGTCCAGAAAAATCAAATGCTTCTCCAAGTTCTCTGCTGACAAATGACTAATCTAGGATTCAAATTTAAGTTCTCCAACACCAAATTCAACACTTTCTATTATATCACACTGATTTGGCTTATATAGATTTAAGGTGTTGGTTTGAGAGACTAAGAGATGAAGGAAGTTATAAAGAAAAGGAAGGAGAAAGGATAGAAATAGAAATCAGAAACTTTTCCTCATCTCCTAATTCATATGGGTTAAGCGACCCTCTGATGGGTTACTCAATATTGTGAGGCAAACTAAAGGTCTTCGTAAATTTATCTTTTATGTGAGGATTTACATAAAAAATTCAGTCTCATACTAGTTGCTTAATTGCTATATGAATTTTTCTATAAAAATCATATGTTCTCTAGGGAAGATCTGGGGTGATTTGTTTTCCTTTCCTTAAATTAACAGTGAATCATGTATAACCTGTATCAAATTACTTGCTGCCTTAGGGAGAAGAGTATGGGAAGGAGGGAAGAAAAAATTTTGGAGCTCAAAATCTTTCAAAAAATGAATGTTGAAAATTGTCTTTACATGTAACTGGAAGAAATAAAATACTATGAAGTTTTTAAAAATTTAAAATTGAACTTGTGAGTTCACATTTATTGGAGAAGGAAAACAGAGAATAATCAATACTCAAAAGCACTCAATTTTCATCCCCCTTGCCAAGGACAAGGAAACATGCAAGTTTGACAGTCTGTCATGGTTCAGTTCTGCATGCTGAGATCATGCTGTGGACACTCTCCCAGTTATATGACTATGGGTAGAAGGATCAATATGTTTCACAGACAATAAAAGAAAGGAAGTTAATTTAATACAACAGGCTGCTCGTGTCGGTGCCAATCAAAGGCGAGCGCAGTAAATCAAAGGTATTGATTTACAATGTTGTCAACATCTGTTAATATATAATTATATACATGTCAGACTCTATCCTCTTCCCTGATAGATGTGAAAATATTGAAGGTGCCAGAGTTTTGAATGTAGTCATGTTATAATTAGAATTTTTTTTGTCATAAATAGAAATGCCATCCTAAGAAAGCAGTGAGGCTCGGAGAGTATCGTAAGTCC
Source organism: Bettongia penicillata ogilbyi (assembly GCA_023548195.1). NCBI lineage: Eukaryota > Metazoa > Chordata > Mammalia > Diprotodontia > Potoroidae > Bettongia > Bettongia penicillata. Next base: position 705,558 of record JAJHZJ010000121.1, on the reverse strand, counting down.
TTGGCTATTGGTCATTGCCCATCTATCATATAATCACTTAGGCCCTTAAGTATGCTGTCTGTTTCAGTTTAATTCCTCTCAAACGTCTGCAAGACAGCACATAATTGCCAGTGCTGTATCTTGGACCTTTCCTTGAATGAAAAGGTCTCAGCTTCTACCTGCTTGCTGTACTGTGATGTGCTCCTTTCAGTCCTTGAAGTCACCTTGTTTCTCATCTCTCTGTACTTTCCTAACTGCTATAGTCCTATTTGTTGAAGCAGTGAACCAAATTGTTTATATTTTAGGGCCCTTTTGGACTTCCTCTGAGCTGCTTACCTTCATTGCCTGACTAGCTAGCTTCATTTAAATGATCACTCACTTGCTGTTACCGTGGTTATAAATTAGGTCCCTTAGGTTTTAGTTAACTGAAGGGCTCTGGGTGAGAGGAGGGTTTTATCAAAAACACCCACTTTAATAGGTTTTTTTATTCTTACTTGTGCTTCCAAATGTCTTTGTGAATACCCAGTGATGAGACTATCTACCGTCCAGTAAAGTGCAGACTATCACAATATGGCCCAATTTTCTTATTATTTTGAAGGTATATGAGATTGTCCGGGAGACTGTCTGAAAATTATTGCTAGATATTCCTAACAAAAACTCCAAGAAGCTTAAAGGTTTCTGGAGGGCATATGTGAAATGAAATGGTGGGAGGAGGGAGATAAATAATTTCAATTCTGTCTTCTGGGAAAATCCCAAATGCCAATAGGGCAGTTAACTGCACTGAGCTCCATTCCTTCCTTTATAAATGTTTATACTGTGATGTGTAAAAAGTTCAAGAGACATAATTTCTGGGTAATTAATCATTTTATTAATAATGCTAGCATATTATTAATAAGGGGCATCGTCTTTTGACCATCTCTCTTAGACCAAAAATCATGAGGATGGGCCCACAGTTTATACACGTTTGGAACAGTAAATGGTCCTAAGGAGGGCAATTAACTTTGATTGGTTAGCGATTAATGAGAGGAAGAATATTATAATGAGAGATGAATCTATTCTAATGAAGGGTTAGGGGATGGGACTTTGATCATGTCATTTACTTCCCAATCACAGGCCTAGTGGAAATTAAGACAAAGGATATACAGTCTCCACCCCAGCCTGAGGAGAATACTATGGGCCAGAGTTTCACTTAAGGTTAAATTCCTCTTAAGGCTTCATGGGGTATCAATACCTAGAGTGAGGAGAATGCTAATCCTGTCTGTTATATCAGTCCTATTCTTCCAAGGCTGAGACTTGAAAAAGACTAAAAAAGGGGGGAGAATTTTAGATCTCTTCAAATCATTGATTATTAATTGTTTTTCTCGATGCTTTATTTGTGGTTTCCTGAAAGCCAATGATAATTGTGTAAGGAGAACTTTGGCTCTTCCTTGAAAAATTCTGGCACAGAATTTCTGTCATTATCAAGTCCCCATTTTAGTGGATGCCATCTACAGACATCTCTTAAGAGGATTGGCGTCAACCAGCGGAAATGAGTTCATGAATTAGAACCTGGTAAAGATCCATGTTTTCCTTTTCATTATTAACATTGCTATTATTTTGTCTTCTCTGCTTAGACAAGTGTTTTGGTGTAGTGAATTGAGATCAGCACCTGTTCTGCAACTTAAAAAGAGGGTCACCTGGAACACTGAGAATTAAAGTGACTTGCCCAGGGCCACAAAGTCAGTAGGGATTGGAACCCAGATTTTGCTGATTCCAGGCTGACTTTGTCTGCTAAACCTGTGCTCCATGTTTTTAAAATATCTTTCCAAATTCTTCTACTTTTATAGATTAAATTGTAATCTCCCTTATATGATTTGTTTTTCAGTATGATTTGAACCATATGTGTATTTGTAGTTCTTAATCATCTTAAAGACTTAATTTGGTCATTCAGAAAAGGAAGTATGGGGCAGTGAAAAAAAATGTTGATTTGGTCTCTGAGAACCCAAGATTCTATCTAAGCTTTGCTACTTGCTTACTATCTCTGTGACCTTGGGCTTACTCTTCACATGGTTATCAAATAATTTTAATATTAATTTGGGTTATGACCATGGGAAATAGGAAACAAAACAAGTCACAGCAATAAAAATAATCAGAATATATGTATGTATACACATATACTTACATACACATATATAAATACAATCCTAAATTCAGATTATTTTAAATTCCTTTTCCAGAACTACTTTCAAATATAGTATAAGCAAAAGTCCCACAAGAAAATCTGACACATTACCTGACCTGATCTTAATTCACCAGATCTGGGTGCTGAATGACTTTTGGCTATTTTGAAATTAAATCCACCCCTAAAGAATACATATTTAATATTATTGGCAATCCTCACCTGGGAGTTCCCTATACCAATGAAATTGGAGAACTAGTCTGCATCTTTAGCCTTACTATAAAGGATTTTCCAAAGAAGAGACTGCTGACCAAAGATAATTATTGAGGAAATGTTTCAAAAAATATTTTGAGCAGATGGGATGGTGGGAAGACGGGTACTAGGACACAGAGGATCCATTTTCAGTCATGTCCTACTCTTCCTGACCCCCTTTGGGGTTCCTGGCAAAAATCCTGGTGTAGTTTGCCATTTCCTATTCCTGCTCATTTTACAGATAAAGAAACTGAGGCAAACAGAGTTAAGTGACTTCCCCAGGATCATATACCTAGTGTCGAGGTCATATTTGAACTCAGGTCTTCTTGACTTCAGTCCTAGCACTCTATTCTACCACTTAGCTACCCTACAGAGGTTCCTGAAAAACAACAGGACTCAATCAGGTCATAGAAAGAACTACTTTCTATTACCTAGACTCCGCCACACAACTCAGGAATCCAGGGAAAGAACACCGAAATCCTGTGCAGATCACAGGATAGACCTATCTAGGTCTTCAGAGGGGCAGGAAGCAATCCCTGGCTTCAACTGAATATTTTCCAATCCCAGCCAAGCCTGAACCTTCCCTGAGGCCATGACTGCAGGACAGCGATGTTGGAGACATTCTTCATGGCCCGGTGTGGTACAACCTGCCCAAATTAGGCAGCATCAGAGCCTTCCCCAATCTCATGGTGAGATGACTAAGCATGGTTCTGGATTCCTAGAAGGTCCGTCACAGTCACAGTACTCACTCCAGAAAAGAGAACTTGACGATGGGCTAGTCCTTAAAAGGGCTGAAGCCTAACAGAGAGCTGACTCAGGTTACTCCATGTAGGATCTAGTATGATGCCTCTAGCTCAAGGTAAGCTTCAAGAGAAAGACCCTGGGCAAAATCCAGCCTGAGCAGTCTCTGAAGCCTGTGGCAGGGACTCATCATGGGAGTAAGTCAGCAGCAGGAGGAAGGACCCTAGTGGAGCCTAGAGTAGGAAGAAGTCTTCTCATGTTAGTCCTTTGTTGCCGAAGAAGACCATGCCATCGGAGAAATAATGACATGACTTGCACATGACTTTGTTTTGAGTGAGGGAGGGCTGTGCAGGTCACCAGCCTCACTTCTCCTCCAGAGCCATCTGAATCCAATGACCAAATATTCATCAGGATGACTGGAACAAGGCCAAAGTCTAGAAACGGAGCAGCCTCCAAGTCCTTGAAAAGGGAGGTGTGGTTTGGCCTACTGAACTCTAAAATACTAGGAAGGCCCTGCCACACTATTCATTTCAGGAGCTTACCTTAAACCCTGCCTCCCTCTTTCCCCCACTCCTTCCATAAGTAGACCAAGAGAAACTACAAACACCATGAGAAAATACCTTGGTGTTTTAGTAGTCTCACAGCAAGTCCATATAAAGGAAAAAAAAACTGCCCTGGCCATGGTGACTACAAGAATACCTAGAGTAAATGAAATAAGATGCAGAAATGAAAAGGTAGGATGGAGAGATTAGCAAGGAAAACTGGCAAACTTCATTCAACAACTGAATACCCTGAAAATTAGAATGGACCAGACAGAAAATGACAACAATAAAAAAAGAAATAATCAAAACAAAAAAGGAAGCAAAGCTAATAAGTGTTATTTTTTAAATGACTTGGAAACACCATAAAGAAACAGTCTAAGAATTGTTGGAGTATGGGAAAATTTGTAATCAGAAAAAATTCTGGGTAGCATCTGGGTAGGAAATGACAAATGAAATTGTCCAGAAATCTTAGAACCAGAAGGCAAAGTGAAAATAGAAAAAGTCCACCTCCAGAAAGAACCTTCAAAATGATAATTTTCAGGAACATCATAGCCAAAACCCAGGCCTTCTGTGTAAATATACATATATATACATACATAGATATACTCATGTACGCTGTAACAGCCAAAAAGAAGTTAAAATGCCGTGAGGCTACAATAAGGTTTTTACTAGACTTAGCAACTGCCAACACTAAGGAGAGGAAAACTTAGAATAGAATAGTCCAAAAGATAAAGGTTTACAACTACAGATAATCTATCTGGCAAAACCAAGTATAAAAATGGATCTTTAAAAAAAAGAGGATTTTGAACTATTCCTGATGAAAAGATAATAGTCATGTAGACACTTGGAAATGGAAATGCAAGAGTCAAGATAAACATTGAAAGGTAAACATATCTAACTGAAAGAATACATGAGATGAATTATTTATATGTTAATAGAGGAATAAGAAATAAATGTCTTCTCATAACTCTATTATCTTTAATAGTCATAGAAAAAAGTTATGTCAGAGAATCTCTGGATGATTTTGTTCTGTTTTAATGTTTGTAAGAGAAGACAAAAATAGAACAAGAGGCTATATTGGGAAAGAAAGGAGAAGGAAAGGGAGGAGAATCATTATTACATAACAAAGACATATAAGAAGAGTATATAGCTGTTAAAGAAGGTATGAGAAGCGCAGGAATTTTATGAACTTCAATATCACCTGAATCATACAAAGGAAGTTAGAATACAATCGATTATTTCCTCATTCACCCCTCCCCCTCCCCCCACGTCTCAGCATAGGAATACATTAAAGTCCAAAGGGAAATTGGAGGGGACAGGATGAGGGAAGGGCTTAAGAGGGAGACCAAGATAGGTAGGGGGAGAGTCATGAGCAAACAGTCTCAAATGTTGGAGGGGGGGATGTTAAGGGAGAATAAAAAGGAAAGAGAGAAAGAATAAAAGGCTGGAATCTGGGGTAAGGAGAAGAATTGAAAGAGAAAACAGGCTGTTTCACTTATGAGATCACAAGTGTCAGACAACTTCCCTCCTTTCTATTTATTTGTAAAGAAGAAAATATGGGAGTAATAAGAGGAAAAATAATAGGAAGACAAAATGGGGGGAAATACATTATTAACAATCATAACTATGAAAGTGAGGGGATGAACTCATCCAGAAAATGGCAAAAAGAAGAATGGATTACAAGGCAGAACATGGCAATATGTTGTTTACAAAAAACACAACTGAATTACAAAAATTCACTTAGAGATAAAATACTGGGCGGCAGCAAAATCATTATGCTTCATTTGAATCCAAAAAAAGGTAGAAATCATGATTTCAGATAAGGTTCCTGTAAATTAAATAAGTTAAAAAGATAAGCAGGGAAATTATATTATTCTCAAAGGCACCATGGATGACACTTCAATGTCAAGGTTTAATGTACATTTAATAACAGTATCTAAGCACTTAAAGGAAAAGTTAATCAAATTAGAGGGAGAAATACATGCTAAAACTATAATAGTGGAAGACTTTAATATATTCCTTTGAAACCAAGACAATTTTAACAAAAAGATTAAATAAGAAAGAAGTTAAGGACCTAAAGAGAATTTTGGAAAAATCTGAAATATTAGATCTTTAGTGTTTATTGAATGGGAATAGAAAGAAAATTGATACATGTCTCAGCTGCATATTGTACCTTTACTAAAATTTGACTATGCATTAGGGCACAAACACCTCACCAAAAATGAAGATAAAAATACTGAAGATATTTCTTGATTCTTGATAATTTCTTGATCATAGTGCAATAAAATTATATTCAAGGGCCCTTGAGAATTTTAAAGTAATTAGAACCTAAAGAACATGGTTACAAAGAACTGGTGGGCCAAAATATAAATTATAGAAATAATAGAAGATTTCATCAAAGAATATGAACTAATGAGACAGCATAGCAAACCTTATAGGATGCAGCACAAACAATTTTGAGGAGGAATTATATTTTTCTAAACACTTTCATGAAAAGAAAAGAGAAAGAACAAATAAGTGAATCAAGCGTACAATTTAAAAAACTTGAACAAATAAAAAATCCTCAAACAACAAAGTAAAAATTCAAAAAAATTAAAGAAGAGATTAATACAGTTTAAATCAAAAAGACAATGAAATTGATAAATAAAATAGGGAACAGTTTTTTGGAGAAAATTAATAAAGAAGCTAAATGGTTAGCTAAACTAATTTTCAAAAAAGAGAGAGAGGAAAATCAATTGTTCATATGAAAAAGGAAAAAAGAAAAAATCACAATTTAAAAAAGAGATAAAGGAAATTATTAGAAAATACTTCGCTCAACCATATGGTAATAAATTGATAAAACCAATAAATGAATACTTCAAAAAACATAAAATATCAAGATTAATAAAAAAAGAAATAATTTATTCACATAACTCAATATCTGAAAAAGAAGCTGAACAAGCAAAAGTGAAATCTCACAGGAAAAATCCCTAGAAGTAAATGGATTCACAAGTGAATTTTGTCAAATACCCAGAATAAATACCCAGAATATTTCCAATATTCCATTGGAGTAATAAGAAAAGAAGGCATTGTTTCAATATCTTTCTGTGATGCTTTATAGCAAAGCCAGGGAGAAACAATGAGGAAAAAAATACAGCCCAATATCCATAATGAATATCAGTACAAAAATTTTAAATAAAATGTTAGCAGGAAGTCTGCAACAAAATATTAGAAAGATTATATACAGTATAAATGGGTTGGATTTATACCAGGAAGGCATAAGGAAGACTGCAAATATAGCCATGTTAATTAATATAAATAAGAAAAGACATATGATTGTATCAGTAGATGTTCAACAAACTTTCAATAAATTCCACCGCTTATTTCTGTTCAAAACTAGAAATCACAGAGAATAAATAGACCATTACTTAATATAGTGAATAGAGATTCTCCAATTCCAAGAGCAGATATTATACGTAATGAAAGAAGCTAGAGAACTTTCCAGTAAGATCAGGAATAAAACAAGGATGCACATCATCACTGCTGCTATTTAACATACTGCTAGATGCTACATGTAATAAGACAAAAAAAGGAAAACAAGTCTGCACAATAAAATTATAACATTTTGTGGTGATTCAATAGTATTCTTGGAAAATCCAAGAGAGTTAACTAAAATTAATTGAAATAATGATTTCATTAAATTTTCCCCAACATTTATTAATTTATTTGTTTTCAGTTTTCAACTGTCACTTCCATGAATTCCAAAATTTCCCCCTGTTTCTCCCCCCTCCTCAAAATGGCATGCAATTTTATATGGGTTCTACATATACATTCCTATTAAACACATTTTCATATTAGTCATGTTGCATAGAACAATTAAAATGAATGGGCGAAACCATGAGAAAAACAAAATATAACAAAGGATCTTTAGATTTTGTTTGACTGATTCTTGATGCCTGATAGATTCATTAGCTTCTACTTGCCCAATTCTAATTTTTAATGAATTGTTTTCTTCAGTTAGCTTTTGTACCAAGGCTGAGGCCAGGTGAAGACTATTTGAGTTTCCTCAGGGTTATACTGAAGTTTGTGGAGTGAGGCATGGGGGAGGAGTTGTCTGGCCACTTGAGGTCTCCTCCTCCCCTAGTGCTTCTCTAGAGCATGGGCAGGCTCAGGGGCGGGTGTACCTCCTTTTTCATTTGTCCAATTGTTACTTTTGAAAATCATTGGCGAACTCCATCTGTGCTGGTGTCTGCCTGTGCTAAAACATTACTGGGGTCCTGATGTTGGTGCTTACTGACTCCAACCGCCTGGGGCTCAGGATCTCCTGCTGGTCAGCTGAGGTGGGGCTTGCTTGGGGTGCCTCTGGTCCTACACTGGTTCCTTTAAGCCATGGCAAAAGGGACCCTTCCCATCAATCTCCCCAACCTTCTGAGCTAAAACACTGCTGTACCCCTTCCACTGGCTCTACTATTCCCAAATTTTTCCTGGGGCAATATTCTTTGTGTTTTTCAAGATCAACAAGGGAGTGTGAGAGCATATAAAATGGACCACTTTTTATCACAAAAAAATTTTAAAATATTGCACAAATTTAATTTAGTGAAAATTAAAAAGGAAATGAGTAACTGGAAAAAAAATCTTTTTAATACATTTCTTTGATAAAGAGCTCACTTCTAAGATATATAAGGAACTGATTCAAATTTATAACACTAAGTAATTTCCCAATAGATAAATGTTCAAAGGACATGAACAGTCAGCTTTCAAGAGAAGAAATTCAAGCTATCAGTAATAACGTGAAAAATATTTGAAATCACTAATCATAGAAGAAACGTAAATTAAAATAACTGAGATTTTCCCTTGCTCCTGTCAGACAGGTAAAGCTGACACAAAGAGAAAAATGACAAGTTTTGCTGGGGTAGCAAGTGAATAGAAACCCTGGTGCACTGTTTGTAGATGAGACACAAATTTGATCTGGTCCTTCTGGAAAACAATTTGTAATTATTTCCAGAGAGATGCCAAATTGTGCATATTCTTTGACCCAGCTATATTGCTATTAGGCTTATGCCTCAAGGCGATCCAGGAAGGAAGTATGGAATCTACATGCTCTATTTATTTATTTATTTGTTGCAATTCTTTTCATGATAGCCAGATATTGGAAAGTAAAGGTGTGTCTTCCTAATAGAGAATGGCTAGAAAAGCCATGCTATGAAAACACACTAGGATATTATTGTGCTGTGAGAAATGATGAAATGTACATTTTCAGAAGAAACTGGGAAGACTTCTATGAACTGATACACAATGCTATGAAGCAAACAAGAGTATAATTTATACTACAATATTATATAATATGTAAGTGTTAATTACAATATATAATATATCATTTACACCATCATATTATGAGGAAAAGCAATTTCAGAAGACTTTAGAACTTTGATTTAACACTCTGATAAACCATGACTCTAAAAAGAATGAAGATGTGAATCATGCCCTTCACCTCCTGACAAAATAATGAGGAATTTAAAGTGTATAAAGAAGCATATTTTTTTGGATATGACCAATAGGGGAATTTGGGTGTTTTTGGATAATGTAGTTAAGTACTGAAAGATTTATTTTTCAGGTTGCTTTTATAAGTATTTATTTAGGTGTGGCAGCTTAATTTAAAAATATCTGTTACTTGAAAATGAAGAAAAATATTTTGAGAAATAGTAATATAGTTGGAATTAATGTTTGATCCTCCACTTTTTTTCTATGTTTAATACAAAGTAGCATGACATAGTAGAAAGAATATTAGATTGTTTGGAGGCTAGGTTTTTATCCTACCTCCTCCATTTGCTTTCTAACCCAGGACCAATTACTTCACTCCTCTGAATTTCAATTTCCTTATCTGCAAAATGAGCATTATACCACTTGCCATACTTGCCTCACCCACAAAGTGCTATTTAAACAAAATCTATTATTATACATTCTCATATGGTTGTTTTTGACAGCAACAAAAATAGTAGCATTAATTTTTAATCATGCCTTGCAGCTTTTGATTACATACCCAAGACATGGTCAGTGCTAGACCCCCATGTAGAAATACTTATCATTATTATCTAACTAATAAGCAGCAACACTTGTTAAGTACCTACTATATGCCAGGCACCACTTTGGGTACCTGAGATACAAATGCAAAAGTGAAACATTTTTTGTGCTCAAGGAGTTTACATTCTTCTAGGGGCATCTAGTGTATTCACAGATGAGTAAATAGAGAATACATGAGGAAGCTTTCACCAAAGTCCTTGTCATCAACGTAGCATGAAGGTGATCCTGAATCCTCAGAGGCCATACCAATGGATGCTAAATTCTGATGAGTTTTACTTAAGTGACAAGTCTTTGAGTGATATCTATCTATCTTTAAAATTGATCGATTGGCTGTTGTCCTTCCTTCTTGAAGAGGACCAAAATGACCATGATAAAGTCAAGTTTCAATGTGTCTGACTATGGCTGATCAGACCAATATGAGCTCGGAATATTTACCTCAGGTTGGGCACAGATAGTCCATGTGGATTGGGGGTGGATTCTCCAAATTTGCACATCCTATGTTTCCTTTCTGCTGTTTCAATCCTGCTTTGCTCATAGAGTACAACCCCCTTTCTGATGTGGGCACACCTTGCTGAGTGGTCATGTGCCAGTGTCTCCCATGTGGCACAGTCAAATCCAAAGTTCGTGAGACAGACCTTGAGAGCATCTTTGCATCCCTTCTTTTGACCACTATGTGATCACCTGCCCCATGCGAGTTCTCCATAAAACAGTCTTTTTGGCAAGTGTACTTTTTGCATTTGAACAATTGGAGTTGTGCTCTCTGAAGCATAGTTTGAAAGCCTGACATTTTAGTTCAAACAAGGACCTCAGTGTCTGGTACATTATACTGCCAGGTAATCTTCAGAATTTTCCCAAGACAGTTAAATGGAAGCGATTTAGTTTCCTGGCATGGCTATCTTTAGGAATATACATTCAACACATAGACACACATAGACATACATATGTGTGCATAGATACATATACATACATACATGCTTGTGTTTGTATATGTATATTTATTTTGTTTAAGAACGAGCCCAACTAAGTCTGGAGAGGCTCCTCACTTGGAGTTTTGTCTGCCTTTCAGCAACTCACAACAAAATGTAACTCCACTGGAGTTAAAGGACCTGAATTCAAATTTTAGCTCTCCTGTTCTATAGGTATACATAGTTAATTTCATTAAGGTATGTAACCAGGGAATTTTAGTTTTTATTTTTTTAAGTGAAGCTTTATTGGATACTCATTCAACAAGGACACTGTTTAAAAAAAACAAAACTAAAACTTAGCTAAACTTAATTTTTTAAGTAATCAACTAAATTTTACTTAAATGACATGAAAAATGGCAACTTTAGGAGGTATATTAGATATGTGACATACATGTATGTATTTATTAACCTCTGAGACTTTGTGAAGTCACTCATCCTGTGTGGGACTCAGTTTCCTTATCTGTAAGATCAGAAGGTTGACCAGATGGCCTCTGAGATCTTTTCTACCTCTTGGTGTATGATCCTATTACTTAGCTATGATGAAATCATGGCTCCTTGAAATATATTATAGGAGAAAATTTTTTTTTATAACAGTTTATGGAATGTTTTGTATATGCTTCCACATCATTATCCCATTCAATTCCACGTAGCAGAAATCAATTTTCATATTATGGGATACTTGACATTAATTCTTGGACAAGGTAAAATTGTTTTCTTAGATCTCAGCATTTTCCAAAAGAAGTCTGCTCTACCCAAATTTCTTCTACCATTTTCAGTTCAATGTTATTAAACTCAGGCCCTCCATACCCATTCAGATATAATCTGTACCCACAGAGTCACCACTAAGATTTTCTTTTAAAGAAGGTATGTACAGGGGGGTGTAAAGAGAAGGACAACCAAACAGATTTTTATTGTTGTAGAAAATTAGTTACCTAGTGTTTTCTATTGGAATGAGTTTTTCTTTCTTCCTAACAGTTTTATGCCAGCCAACTATACGTATTGCTCTACTTAGCTCAGTTTTCCCTTCACCATTCACTTTCTACTTTTATATAGAATTAATAAATTTCATACTTAAAACTCATCAACATCATCAAAACATATTTAGTGGAGACCAAAAGGAGGGAAGAATGGGGATGAAGTAGATCATTATGTGTAAGAAGTATAACTTTGATAAATAAATCCACATGGGATTGAACGACCTTAGACCATTTGACTGCTCCATGCCTCAGTGTCCCTTTTTGAAAAATAGAAATTTTTGCAATTTCTCCTGCAAAAAAAAGTTTTTTTCTCATGAAAAAACTGCTGTAAATCTTAAAGTGCTAAATAAGTATAAATAATTGTGCATATTACAGAGGGAGGCATAAGCAATCTAAGGAGCAAATCAAAACAATCCTGAATTCACAATCTAACTTCACTTTCTTAAATTTGCTGGTGTGGGGAAATATAAATTTTAAACTGTAAGGTCATCCTTTTTTTTCTTTTTGGTACCCATACCAGTTTTAAGGTTTGGAGGTAACAGCCTCTCTTGCTCTACAAATAATTCTCCCTTTTGTGCACAATTCAAAACTTACTTATTTTCTCTTCTCATCTTTGGGCCAGATTGAAGGTAGCTTTATCAAAGTGAAAATCTCCTTTAAAAATAAAATAAACTACAAAGTAAAATCTATTTGAAAATTGTGCCCACTTCATTTTGTTCTGTGTACCATTGAATTTATTTTTAGAGAATTTCTTCAATCTGGTCATTTTCACAGATATTTTTGTCAGTGCATCCTGTTCTCTGTCACCTACCAATCTGGTTGCCATGGTATGACAATGATTTTTTTTTAAAACAAAAATAAGCCTTCAATAACAATGTCCTCCCATTAAAAAATGCCACACAGACATGCATATTCACTTACATTGTCTTCTATTAAATATGAACTGACCATATCCTAGCTCCCAGCTCTCTTATCCTTAGAGCTATTAGAATTGAACATCTCCTTGGGAAGACCAAAATTTTTAATGGGAAAGAGGTCCTGGAGAACAGATAAGGCAATTATGTGTCATGGCAGCTTACAGTTTTTAATTCATATTAAAGGAATATTTAGCATGCCACAGTAAACCTTTTGTTTTTCCAAGTATTAGCAGAATGTTTGAAGATTCAAGTTGGTAAGCATTGATCCCATTTTAGAGATAGGGAAAAGAGGGGAGAAAGAGAACCCAATCCTGGGGCTCACAAGAGCTCACTGGCAGAACCATGGTACAGTGTATGATTTGTGTTCTTCTCTGTTAGGTTCCTTAGGTCTTTCTCTAGGATCACAGGACTAGGAAAGACTTTCAGAGGAAGCAAGGACAAAATCAGTCAATATACACAAAAACACTCACCTTATAAAGACTGATGCAAAGAATACAAAGAATATTCAGGCTTGAATACCCTCTGTCAAGAATTACCCATGATTATGGATCTAGAAATGGAAAGGACCTTGGAGATCACTCCTGAATTTCACAGATGTGAGGACTGGGGCTGCGGGAGATTAATTCACACTTACAAGAGTGGGGAAAAGTGCTAGCTTAGAAATCAGGGTCAGCCCTGCTCATTACTACTTGGATGACCTGGAACAAGTTATCTCCACTTTTTGGTGTCAGTTCTTCCATCTATAAAAATGAGAGATTTGGGTTAGATAGCCCTTTGACTTCTGAATCCACGATCCAGAGAGTGGCAGAGCTAGGCAGGGAAGGGGAGGTTTGGAAACTCCCTCCATCTCTCTCTGTTCTCTAGATTTCTATGACACTTAGAGTCAGGATTACTTAATTTAGCATTTAATTACTCTCTTATTGTTTAATGTGTGTTACTAATTAGCAGGGAAGGCAAAATCAAGCTTCTTGAGGAAAGAAAAATCTTTTATTCTTCTGACTTCCCTCCTCTCCCACCCCCCCCTCCATACACACCCTAAGTGCCTCATGCCCCACCCGGAATAGACCGATAAATGCTGGTTGATAGACTAATTAATTTAGTCCACAATTTCTCTACCTGAGGTCCAGGAACTCTCTTGTTTTGATTTTTGATAACAATCTTTCAATACAATTGACTTCCTTTGAATCCCAGCATTTAAAAACATTATTTTAGGTTTCACCAGAAGGCTTAAGGGAGTTTATCACACTCCTATACACACACAAACACACATACACCCCTGACCTAGTCCATGTCTGGAATATATTTAAAAGAATGGGTTAGATGTGTAAATGCTTTCCCCTCCATATATAAAATAGGTGTGTATGTGTGTATGTGTATTCATACATACATATCTGCATATGATGCATGTATATATACATAATGCTATAGAAATGGGATCTATTATATAATAGTGCTGGTTCTGACTCTAGCTATTTTATTAGTAGGCACATGATTTCACCTGTGTTTCTTACTCTGTGAAATGGGGATAGCAATAGGGCTATATATTTCACAAGTCTGTGCTCTTATAGAAGATCCCATTTCTCTGATTCATTATCAATTATATAATAGATCTTATTTCTATTTTATACTAATATATTAATATATAATAGGAATATATTTACACACACATACATATGTGTGTATGTGATAAATCTCTTTCCATAGTATTATACACATTGTAAATGTACTTTTCTCATAGTACTCTTGTGAGACAGATAGTGCAGATATTTCTGTTAGTTATTTCATGGCTAAGATCAGAACCAGAACTCAACCTTAGGTGTTTTGACATTTCATTGAAATGTAAATTCCTTGAAGGTAGCATTTGCCCAGCTTTTTATATTTGTATATCCAGCACCTAGTACAATACCGGGCACATTGAAGGTCATCAATAAGTAGTTGCTTTTGTTTGATTGCTCAATCAGTTCAAGTCCTATATTGTCTCCCTACTTGCATATTATGCAGTTTCTCCATCAGAAAATGGTAAAATGTTTCACAAATGAGTCTCTTAATGTTACCTGACTTCAATTTAGAGACTTCTCAACTACAGGACTAAGAGTAGATGTAGAGAAAGCTTCCTTCCTGCTCTCGCCTTTTCTAAGCTGGGGAACTGCACTGCATTTGGTCTCAGCTGTTGGATATTATGTAGGGGGTGGATGTGGTTGCCAGGGGTAACAGCCCTGAGACTTTGCAGGGATGTATAGAATCAAAGGGAAGAACCTTCAGAGATTCCTAGAAACTAGGGAGTCTGTACATAGTCTACTGTGATCTGCAGTTGTCTGATCTCAAGGGTGAAGACAACTGAGGCGTCCTGGGAAAGAGAAATACCTTGTATGGTTAGTCACAAATGGAAAAAGATAAACTCCTTGGGTGGCCAGGGGTCCAGAAACAGACCAGCATTCTGTATAAAATGCTGCAACAAAGGGAGAGAGAAGTCTAAATCAAAGGAGGATGGAGAGAATTCTCTGCGTCTTTCTGATCTTTAATTTATTTTGCTTTCAAGATAGATACACAATATGATGTAGATATCCAATACAATCCAGTAAACATTTATTAAGCACTTATTATGTGGCAATCACTGTGTTAAATGCTGGGGATATGATTAATAAATATTAATAAAAAGATAGTCACAGCCTTCAAAGAGCCCACAATCGAAAGGGGGAGACAATATATATATATATATATAAAAAGATAGGAAGGGGATGTTATGGGGAAAGAGTGGAATCACCAGGGGATGCTTGGATGGGGGCGTCTTGTTCCATGGAGTTGAAACCAGGCAGAATAGCAGACACAAAGTAGAAGAAATTGAAAGGGTAGTTTATGTCCTCTACAAAGAAAGGCACTGAGAGGAGTTTGGTACTCTGCCCTTCAATCAGAGGGGAGAGAAGGGTGAGGGAGGTAGTGTCAATCAAGGCTTGAGTTTAGAAGTGATGAGCTTATCATCAGAGGGTCATCTTGTTCCAATAGAGTTGTTGCTGTGTTTGTCCTTTGTTCTCAAAGAGGACCAAGATGATGACATGACTTGCCATTGACTTTGATTTGAGCGAGGGAGGGCTGTGCAAGATCACCATCCTCACTTTCTCCTCCTGAGCCATTTGGGTCCAGTGGCCTGATGTTCATCAGGATGGCTGGAGATGGCCCAGGATGCAGTGGCAGACCCTGGACCTTTCAGGCTAAGGTCTTATAGCATTCTCACTTTGAGTGAGATACACCCTTCTTTAAGAAGTTGCTCAAGGAATGGCCCCTTTAATTAAAAAAAAAATCAAACTTGGAGGAGAATCCCCTCAGGGTTCCTGGGAAAAAGAGAAACAATGACTATTTAGTATTTAAGGAGGCAGGAAAGCAGATGCAAATGAACAGATTGAAAGAGAGCTCAGCAACTCTCCTAGTCCATGGACCTCATTTTATAAATGAGTAAACTGAGTCCCATGGAGGTTAAGTGATTTGCCCAAGGTCACACAGATCGTGTCAGAAGTAAGATTTGAACACCGGATCACCCACATCTTCTATCTTCAGAGGCACTGCCTATACTCTCTTCCTAGGGGAAGGTTCCTGTCTGAATATTGGTTATTATATTATTAATTCTTTCTTCTTGCCCAAAGATTTCTGCTCTCATCACTGAGATCAGTATTCACTTTGCTACCTCCTCTAGGAGCTCCCCTTATGCTTTCCAATATTATATAATTTGTGACTCTGTATTTAGGTGGTAAGATTCTTCACTGAGGCACAGGAATCTCTTCTCTGTTGCTGCCTTTGTGGATGACTTCAGCAACCAGGGAAAAACCTGGGGAAATAAGGAGAGAGACAGAGACAGACAGAGAGAGACAGAGGAAAAGGAAAGGGAGGAGAGATACAGAGAGAGAGTGAGAAAGAGAGAGGGAGGGAGAGGGGGGAGAGAGAGAGAGAGGAGAGAGAGAGAGAGAGAGAGAGAGAGAGAGAGAGAGAGAGAGAGAGAGAGAGAGAGAGAGAGAGGAGAGAGAGAGGAGAGAGAGAGAGAGGAGAGAGAGAGAGAGAGAGAGAGAGCCCATATATCAAGAACTTTGGCAGAATTATGAATAAAAGAGCCTATGGATTCTACATCTTCTTCCAGATGACAGCTAATAGCATATCACTATCTCAGGACTCTGCTGCTCATTTATCTTGTTAATTGCTAAATGCTATATATTCTTCCTTTGAAATGCTTTTTAAGATTTTCTTTCTCCTCATTTCTTCTATGACCAATCTAGTCTGTCTAGGTCCTCATCACCTCATTCCTGAATTATTGCTTTCCAGGGTTTTGCTGCCATTATTTTTTAAATTATTTATTTATTTATAATTTTCAATATTCACCTTCATAAGATTCTGAGTTCTAAAATTTTTCTCCTCCCTTCCCTTTCCCTCCCCAGGATGGTATGCACTCTGATATAGGTTATACATATGCAATCATATTAAACACATTTCCACATTAGTTGTGTGAAAGAAGAAACAGAACAAAAGGGAAAAACCATGAGAATAAAAAAAGAGAAAATGGCATGCTCTGATCTATCTTCAGACTCCACAGTTCTTTCTCTGGATGTAGATATTTGCTGGCATTTTCAGACCTTAATGCTTTCATCTTTCCTTGTTCCTACTTGACCACGTGCTTGCCCAAGCTCTGAAAAGAGAACCAGCTGCTCTCACCCGTAGGCTCCAGACCTCACCTTTTTTTTTTCACCTTCTTCTTAAATCGCAATCTAGCACAATTACTCGTGAGCCCCCATCTGGTATGCTCCAGATTGATTGTTAGTTACATTAATTAACTTTTGGTTGGGGATATTTACTAAGATGATAAAACAAAAATAGCTGATACAAAGGGTAATGGCTCCCTAAATTTAGAAACTTTCATGCACTTACACAAAAAGTCCATGGAGAAAGTTGGATCAAGGTTAGAAGAAGCATGTAGCAAAGCGGGGTAGTGGCACTCCAAATGACTGAATTCAATGAATTCATTTCCTGGATGGTAGTCATGCTCTCCTTCCCTGTATCTTCCCCATACAGAGGCAACTAGGTGGCACAATGGAAGAATGCTAGGCCTGAAGTCAAAAAGATCTAAATTCAAACCCAGCCTCAAGCATTTCCTAGTTGTGTGACCCTGGGTCAGTCACTTAACCTCTATTTGGCTGAGTTTCCTTAGCTATAATATGGGGATAATAACAATGCCTACCTACTTCACAGAGTTGTTTTGAGGGTCAAATGCAATTATTTTTGTTTTTGCTTAGCACAGTTCCTGGCACATAGTAAATGCTACATAAATGCTTATTCTCTTCTCTTATTATTAGGGAAATTAGACATATTCCCTCAAGCACCCTAACCTCCCAGTTCCTCAGCTTCCTCATTATAGTGACCTCCAACCTACCTCAGCTACCCACAGAACTTTGATCTCGATATCACCAGCAAGTGTTCTATTTCCATATTCATGAACCCTGAAATTCCCATATCTGATCATAAGCCATTGTCATTCTACTTTTCCTTCTACCTTGCAATCCCTAACCATCCTATTCATCCTGAGACTTCAATTCTTTCCTATGCCGTCATCCCTGCACTGGCCACATCCCTTGGTGAAACAGTTCAATTCTACACTGTTGTGTTCTCTTCAATACCCTGCCTCTTTAACATACTACTGATCTCTCCCTGATAAACTTCAGTCCTATACTATTTCCATTATCCCTTACCTTGATAATTATCCCTTACCTTGATTTCTACTTTTGTGCTGCTGAATGAAGATGAAGAAAATCACAGAACCATACTGACTGGAGCTACTAAAACTCTTGTTATATAATCTCAGTGGGCTGTCACTGCAAGGCCATCTCTTTGTGTCTTCCTATTTGGGTCACTATTTCCTTCATCAGAGCAGCTTTTCCAAGACTATTTATCCTTCCCCTCCCCTCACTATTTCAGCTGAGAATCTTGCCTCATGTTGCACTGGGAAAAAAATGGAGGCCATTCAGTGAGAGGCCGTCTTCTCCTCTCCTCCTTATCTCACATCACTTAAATGCCTTCCTCCACTATCTCCTTTACCTCTTTCATATAAATAGGTAACCTTCTTCTTGCCAAGACAAAACTCTCTACATTCACAAGTGATCCAGTTCCATCCTGTCTTCTCTAGCAGACTGCTCTTTTATCATTCTTACTCTCGATTTATCTTTAATTTTTCTCCTTGTACTGGCTTCTTCTCTGCTACCTACAAACATACACGTTTCTCCAATCCTCAAAAAATCCTTTCTTGATCCATTCATTCCCACTAGCTATCACCCCATATCTCATTGCCATTTGTAGCTAAATTCCTTGAAAAGGTCATTTACAATTGATACCTCTACTTCTTTTTCCTCTCACTCTTTTCTTAACTCTCTACACTCTTTGTCTTCCAGTCTCATCATATAACTGAAACTGCTCTCTACATTTACCAATGATCTCTTAACTGCTAAATCTAATGGCCTTTTCTCATTCTCATTCTTCTCGACTTCATGGCAGCCTTTGGCAATGGTATTCACCCTCTTCTCCTTGGTACTATCTTTTCTCTTGTTTTATTTTATTTTATTTTTTAACTCTATACTGATTCTCCATTTGCATGTATAATGGCTCCTTGTCAGTTTCCTTTGCTGTATATTTATCCAGGTTTTACCCACTAACAGAGGATGTCTCCCAAAACTCTGTCCTTGTTCCTCTTCTCTTCTCCCTGTATACTATTTCATTCAGAGATCTCATCATCTCCCATAGATTCAATTATCATCTCTATATTAGTGATTCCAAAACCTACTTATCCAGCCTTAACCTCTCCGCTGACCTCCAGTCTCACATCTCCCATTGTTTATTGGACATATTGAACTGCATGTCTCATTAACACCCTAAACTCAATATCTCCAAAACTGAGTTCATTAATTTCCACCCCGAGCCTTTTCCTCTTTTAAATCTTCCTATTATTGTTAAGAGCACCCCCATTCTCCTATCACCCAGGCTCAATACCTAGGTATAATTATTAATTTCACTCCATCATAACCCATCTCCAATCTGTTGTCAAGTCCTATTGATTTTGCCCTCATAAAATCTCTCATATTTCTGCCCCCTTCTGTCTTCTGACATTGTCACCATCCTGATGCAAGTCTTCATCACCTCAAACCTGGCCTATTGCAATACCTTGCCTCAGATCTCTCCCAACTCTAGTTCATTGCTCGTGCAGCTGTCAAATTGGCCTTCCTGAAGATTGATATCCTAAAGAGGATATCTGACCATGTCACCTCCAGAATGAAATATAAAAACTTCTGTTTGGCATCTAAAGTTCTTCATAAACTGATCCCTGCTACCTGTCCACTCTTCTTATACCTTACTCACTCTTGGGTATTTGGAGATCAAGTGACACTTGCCTCCTTTCTGTTCCTTGGATGAGACTCTTCGTTTCCCATTTCTGGGCATTATCACTGGCTTGCCCCCATACCTAAAATTCTCTCCCTCCTCATTGCTAACTCCTGGCTTCCTCTCCAAATCCCAACTAATCCCACCTAGGGAAAAAGTCTTTCCCAATCCCCCTTAATGTCAATATTTGCCCTGTGTTGATTGTCTCCAATTTATCCTGTATATATCTTTTTTGTATGTAGCTACTTGTACATTATTTACCTATTAGAATGTAGTTTCCTTGAGAGTAATGGCCATCTTTTTCCTTTCTTTATTTTCCCTGAACTTAAGGGAAGTCTTAACTCTTAATACAGTGCCTGCTGGCACATAGTAGGAGTTAAATAAACATATATTGACAGAAGTTCTTAATGGATTTAGTGAAATCTTCTTAGTGGAATCATCATGCAGTTTTCCTCTGGTATCCAGCTTGCTGGCTAGATCTGAGGGTCATTGCCCTTGTAGAATCCTAAGCCTGACTTCCTAGGCAGTGTTTTAGAAACACTGCAATTGATGCTGATGGGGAGTCCAAACTTGTGTAACCACTTGATTCCACATGGACACTCTCTGGCCAAGGTGAAGGGAGGAGCCTGAGGTTTGGTTGGAGCCATTCCACTACAAGACAGGATTCTGAACGGGCTTGTGTTTTATCCAAGGACCTGGGGAAGATTGAGTCTCTTCAACTAATTACATGACATTTCTGCGTGACTCTTCTGCTTCCATGTAATTCACACCTAGTTTCCACCTTTGATAGATTGAGTCAATTGACATGTGTAGGAACTGCTTACACTTGGTTTATAATTTTGATTCTATAACTAGATCAAAGACAGGTTCTCACTTAATAATGGTGTTGAGGTAGCACTTTTTTAGTTACATTAATTAGGACTGAGGGATGTCAAATACCTCTCTTACACCTGGAAAAACTCATAAATTATTATTACCAAAAAGAAGTGATCAAGGAAATATCAATAACTACTATACCATATGCCTACATATCTACCTATATAAATTTTTATAAGAACTATCTATGCACCCATCAATGGTATTTATTATGATTCTATTTGTAGGGAACAGGTAGGCTTTCATAAGTGATATTCCACAGTTGATTACATCTTTGCTATTACACAATTGTCTAAGAGAGATAGAGATATAAGATCTCCCTATACTTATTATTTCTTGATCATAAGAAGCATTTGATTTTGCAAAACAAAATGTATTCTTAAAGTTCTCCTCCAATAAAGTGTCTCCCATGCATATGTAAAAATTATATACATTTTCCTTGAACTATATTCCAATAGTAACAACTTTGACAACCCTCTGATCATTACTTTCAAGTGGGACATAGAACATAAGCTTGACAATGGTATTCAAGGAATGTCAAAAAAGTATTGGTATACTTTTGCAAGGGCATCAATAGAAACTTAAGATAAAATTGAGTTATTAACATAAAAGTATACCCTGTTTCAAGCAACCTTTCCTTCCAGTAAGCGTACCTTCTACAGAAGTAGACAGAATTTGAAAGTAGTTGGCATCTCCAACAATTTAATCTGAAGTTAATGAGGTCAGTCTATTCACTGAAACAAATAGCTCTGACTTCTCATGCCTGCTTCACCTGATTTTTTTGTTCTGAACTGTTACATGAAGTATGACAAGTTAATCATTACATGTATTAGTTTCATTTAAGATTAAGGATGAATGGCATACAGTGCCAAAAACTACAAGCTCTATGAGCTTTATGTTCAAAAGCGTGAAAATTCAGCTGTTTTTCACATTATTTTCTGTAATTCTGGAAAATATCATTTCAACTTTCACATTGAATGGAGAACAATTGCGAAGGTCTCTTTGGTAATCCCTCCAGTTAACACAGAGACAGAAAATGTAGGCATTTTTTGTTGCCTCCTGAGTACCTCTTATCTCAGATTCTTCCTTCTTCTTCTTGTTGTCCTGGCTGCTGTCCTCCCATCCTTCCAACCTTGGGAGGTTGTTTATGACCTAAAATAATCAAAAATTATTCGAGTAGAGCCTGAACTGTCTTGGTAAAGCATGCTGCCAAAATCTTATAAAATAATAACAAATAGAATACTGAGTGCAAAGTAACACAACCTCCCAAGTGCTTACCCATAGATGATGCCTTCATGAAGGCTTTCCAGGAAAAGGCAACTGACATGGTGTTGCAGGCATAGAAATGCTAGAAAGAAAAGCAGAGACTATTGAAAAGATATGTGTGTTTATTGTGTATTTATTATTCATTTTGTGTGTTTATCTTAAAACGTATTAATCCCCTGACATGCAAGAATTTTTTCTTATAAGATAGAGCTAATAGGAGTAAAGTTTGTGATTTTATAGAACTTTACAAGCACTTTTTCAGAGAAAAGGATAATCTGAACTTACAGCAATCTCTACTTTTGAAAAAACTAGCCAACTTATATAGCTGTCTGATTGAAACTGCTGTCCATCAAAAGTTCCCTATATAAAGATGGTTTATGTTCCAAATTGGCCAAAGGAAGGGAAAAGTTCTTAAGCTTTAAGTGTTTATTACACAGTTCTCCTTTATATAATACTTTACTTCAGTCTATTAAGAATCGAATAGTTTCATCAACATTGGGTGTCCTCTACCACTTACTTCCTATGTGACCTTGGAATAATCATTTAATCTTTCTGGGTCTCAGTTTCTCTTTATCTGTAAAATGAGAGTGTTGGACTAGATAACATCTTTAATCCTTCCTGGTTTTAAATTTAAGACCCTGTGATCCCTTCACCAAAGTAGGTTGCAGCATCCATTTCTATCTGTAAACTGATCTTCTCTTGCATTGCTTCGGTTGATAGTAGAATTATTTGGTGGCCAACATTCTGGTAATGGGCCTCTAACAACTCGATCAGACTGGTCCTTGACACAACACATGCAAGTGTCTCTTGCCAGTGTCTCTGTACTCATAACCTTTCCTATTTAATAGGCTCCCTCAGAGTTTGGACTTCCCTGTGATAGTCCTCAGGACACAGGATGCACTTCTACACCAAAAGGAAGCAAGACTTCCATGCCAGCTAACCTAGTTAAAACGCTTTTAAAAATTATATTAAAGTTGGTATAATTGTTTGCAGGCTGTTTCCTCATTAGATTGAGAGTCCTTCAGGTAAGGGGCTGGTTTTGATTTCTGTTGTATCCCAGTGTTCATCAGAGTGCTGTATCTATTGATCTGATTTAACCTGGCAATTTCAGTCATGCTGAGAAATCAATGATGGAAAATATTTTGATTGGATCAACTTTCAATCACCTGTGGGTCAAATCAATCACACTATTCAGATTCAAT